>OX388311.1:7338277-8747930 GCA_947579605.1 Athripsodes cinereus
CTTTGGTCGATGATTGCTAATTGATTTCCTCTAGCCTTTAGTCTTTATTTTCGTCCACTAATTTCATTATTGAACACGAAGTATCCACATCACTTTAGAAAATTTTCGTATTGATATTCATATTTAATCCAAATTATTAAGGTTAGTAGTATTGTCTATTAATATCATGAAAATAAATATAATAAAAGATGATCAACTTGTGAAAATGACGAACGAATAGTGTTCAAAAGGTGAAAGTTTTACTACATTTCACTGCATACAGTCGGGTGTGCCTTTGCATATTTCACGAAATGCATTGCATATTTTATTTTCGCCTATTCGACTTGTGTCTTTGCATATTTTACGAGACTCTACCCGTCGCCAGAATATGCACTTGACTTAACAACATATTTTTATAAAGTGAGTTACAGCCCATTGGATTGGTCTGCAACTAACTTGAATTTTCTTCTCCACTTCCAGCTAGTCTCTTTAATTCTACGTAAATGCCACATGAATCATGATGCATATAGGTGTGTCATAGGCAGCTTTAACAATTCCTGCCTTCCGTCATGCCGATTAATAGGCCTGGTTTCCTGATGCTGCAACCAATCCAGATTGCTTGTTATTTGCTAATATTTTTAAGGAGTTGCCTATTTTCGCCTACATTGATTAATACCTCTTCGTTTTCGATATGTTCCAACTAATGGATCATGAGAATGATTCTTTAGCGCTACATCTCAAAAGCAGTTTACCGTTAGCTTTTACCCTTGCCAGTGTGAATTATTTCTCATAAACGATGTAAATTATTTCATTTAAAAAGTATCTAAATAGCTATTATACATATTGGTTAAATATATATAGCCTTAAGCTCATCGCTTTATTTGATTAGAGTAAACAGTGTATTCAATTCAGCTGAATTTATGCTACCACAATTGTAACCTATGCACTATTAATACATGTTATTCATATTACTATCTGTGCACGTTCTTCTTTTCCATTTTGTCATACTAACTATTGTACCGTGGGCTATAAAATAATAATAATAATATTCTCTTGTCTACTTGAAATGTTCACGTTACATACAATGTAGGTAAATAACTTCCAACATAGTCCTCTACGTGTAATCCGAACAATTACGTAACATGCAGTTCTAGAAAATGACAGCTTTCTCCTATGTCTGTACCTTATTTCTGCACGTTGCAACACTTGTGTTCTTCAATATCACTGTGAGCGTTGCATTTTCAATATCACTCCTCAATCTGCTATCAATCCATTCCATCAGTTTAAAAACGTAATTCTAATTATAAACAGTCCTAAAAAATTAAATAGGAATAAACATGGATTTAAAAATTACAAATCGGGATGAATTGAAATATACTTTTCGAATGTTTAGAATATTTACATAATTATTTTATTGTTTAACTGGATTTGGGCACAACGAGTACCAACATTACAAAACCAATCAGTTATCTCGATTGGGGAACCGTGTTTACACAATACGACGGTCTGCAACGAGTACAAAACATTTTATTCAATTAAATTACAGTAAGTGCGCTCATGTATTATATACAGGACATCACTATTTTCAAAGTAAGAATATTATCATCACTACATAGTATTATAAGGAATTGTATGCATTATATAGAAAACGGGTGATAAATTAAAATCTCTTTGCACTAAGAATTTTGTGTGAAAGAATAAATTATTAAGATGATTTTAATACCGCTTCAGTTATGAAAGAATATTGGATAACGGAAAAACTATCCAATCTATCTATCTATAACCTCACGCCACGACCCAGATGGAACGTCATATTGATCTATCGTCAGATACTTCTTTCGCTTCCTCCACATTCATCCAGTTTCTCATACATACTTACTTATTTACATACGCAGCTATTTATGTTCACTGCTGAACATAAGCCTCCCCTATATGTCTTCAAGCATCTCTGTACTGAGCTCTCTGCAACCAGACATCAGAGATTCTTCTAATGTCGTCTGACCATCGTGTGGGAGATTTTTTCTACTCCTCTTATCTTCATAAGGTCTTCCCTCCACTAATTTTTTGTACATCTATGAGTCTAAGAACATGCCCCGCTCATGATCACTTCAACTTTGCCACTCTCACAAACACGCGCCGGAAAAATATTCTATTTCAAAATAGTAAACGTAACTCTATATTCGAATTGGTAAAATTACTTCAGAAAAAATCGTTTAAATGACAAGTAAACAATGCTCACAATGTACCTATGTGGTTGTGGTAACTCAACCTGAATATATGATGGTTATATTTCGGAAACACTTATCGATCCTCGTGAAACGGTTCAGGAAAGCCTCTATAATCTCCCCAGCAAGCGATTACGGGTATGCGGATGCTCTGGGAATGTCTGATGAACCTTGAGACGTCAATCTTCTAAGATTGTGTACAAAACGTCTTTTTTCTCTCTTAACAAAAGCTTCATTGTTTCACTGCATATACATACGTCAAACAGGATGTATCCTACCTCTCATACACTTTCATGATAGGTCACGTTTGTAAATCATAAAAAGTATGTTTATACTATTACGAAAAACAACACGTAGACTGAAAATTTACTTTTTATATTATCTGCTTTTAACATTTTATTTGAAAAATAAAGATGAAACAAAATTAATGTATTCAGAATCATTCGTTTCCATTTGAGTTATTGTTTTCCACGGTATTTCACATAAAAATTATAGTGAATAGATATTTATTTATTTATTTATTTATTATTTATTTATTTATTTACACAGTGAACGGCTATATAAGCCTTTTACATAGAAAAGAAAAAATACAATAAATATAATGTAACAACGCAATGAAAACGTTAAAAATGTTACGGTAAAAATTGGTTTAATTGGTCCAGAATCACTCTAAATAGAGGTTAATTTTTTCAACTCAGTGGGTACTCCCGGGAGAAGTATTAAAATACTAATAAAAAAGATGAAATATGTATTGGATAAAAATATATAAAATTCATTGATTATCGAAAAGTCGATTGTTAAATTTAGAATCAATCTACCTATGTAGGTATATAAAATTATGGTTAGTATAATTCGAAACCAGACTATTAAATATGAATTGTATTTTAATTGACATTATTTATTTTTTCAGTATTTATTATTTTCTTTTGTACTCGAATACAATTATTCTCTTTATAAATTATTCAAATCTTTGTTTTACGTCGTCTCTTTACTGAAACTGAACTATCTTTGGATTATTGTTGTTTCAAATATATATTTATATCTTAAGTGAAGTGTATTGAAGCGGTGAGAAGGCATTATAAAGTTTTTGTTGTGTTATTCCAAAGTCTAAAAGTTTTGTGGTCATACCTAACCAAACCGATTCAACGTTGTTCTGCGAACACTCACAATTAATAATTAAATAGCGCCTGTGAAAAAGGGGAACAAATTAAAGGTAAATATCAGATATCCAACTTCTAATTTAATTCCAAAGATGTGGATTATTTATAAATCTTCTAAAAAATCTGTTTTGTAGATAGTTATTAAACTGAAATAGTCAAAAAATGTAACTTTGTAATCGTTTAAAAGGGGAGATATATTGTAATTGTATCCAATTTCCTGCATACAATTTTGAATTATATAAAGTCATATATATCCATTAAATTAATGTAAAATTTTACTGATTATATGTTTGTGCTCTTATTCAATCGGCACAGCTGTCGTATTTCACAAAACAATCTATATATTTCATCTAACCACAGCTAAACAATTTAGGGGTAATGGAGTTGATCCGCATTACAATACAACGTTCTCATGTGAATGGTGTATTACAAAATTTGGGTAATTATCTTTTTTTTTTTTAAAAAAAAAGATATATCTGGGTTTTGTTATAAACCCAAATACAACCTTATACACCTTTCACAGTAAGCTAAAAGCTTGTGTCGTGAAAGGGGAATTTGCCGGCACCTGGGATCGAATCACGGTCCCCTTGTTCACGATGCCGAGACTCTACCTCCAGGCTACCGACGAACTCAATGCCATCAAAAACTTTGTGGATGGGAAAAATGTATTTTTTCATGCTTTTTTCTCTCTCTTTCAATAGATATGTTTCTATGGTACAGAACTCCAACTATCTCTTTGCAGGTTGGCGTGTTCACAATGGAACATTTTTCTAATCGACTATCTTAAAATGTATTAAAATTGAAAATGAATAGGTACACAAATCGATATTTTAATTGTTAGTCTACGACAAATAATACTTCTCCCACTTTTTTATGTAAGATTTTGAGTGTCCTAAAAAGGCAGGTGTGTTCGTAAAACATCTCTTCTTAGACATTTTATGTACATCATTGGTCAGTGAAAAGGTACGCCACCTATTCTGAAAATGTATACTTTTATTTCAGAAAAAACATATTATTGTATTGAATATTTGGTTAGATGGAAGAAATCACTTCATAGTGATAATCTCGCCATTGCATATCGTGCTGGTATTTTAAATTATGTGTTTTGATTTGTAAACACTTTTATGTAATGATGATGTGTAAAAAGAATAAAATAAAAGATAAATAAATAAATATTTTAACCAATTTAATTAGTCGCTTTTCCATAATATTAAGTCCATCTAAGCTTAGCCGTAACCACATCTTAAAATAGAAAACAGTTCTACGAAGTAAAGACTATTATGAATTTAGATACACAATAATAGTCGTAATTCCTACTTCATTAATATTAACTTCAATTAAGGGTAGTTTATATAACTTAATCTCTTCTTTATCAACAATCATTCATAACAAAACCATTTTATTAAAAATTTAAATGTTACTTCACCGAATAGAGATTATTTCAATTTAATTGAATATGGTATAGCTTCAATATAACATGGTGTACTTCATATTATATATATATATTTTTTTTAAAAAGATATATCTGGGTTTTTGTTATAAACCCAAATACAACCTTATACACCTTTCACAGTAAGCTACTAAAAGCTTGTGTCGTGAAAGGGGAGTTTGCCGGCACCCGGGATCGAACCACGGACCCGCTGTTCACGAGGCCGAGACACTACCCCCAGGCTACCGACGAACTCATATTAATAAAACAAGTGATAACAATTAAAGAGAAATGGAGAATCGGACGTGCATAGATGATTTTCACTAACAACATTCCTCAAAGCTTTATGCGTAAAACTTACAATCAATGTACGCTGCCAGTACCGACTTATGAGGCAGAAACTTTAACTTTTACCAAATCAACTATTGAGATTATCCGTGTGGCACAAAAAAACGCTTAAAATCGAAACGATAAATAAAACTCTCCGATCCTTCAAGAATAATTCTTATTGACATACACAGAAGATTGGGGGTAACCGACGTCGTCGAAAAATTGGCAATGTTATTATAGTCATGGGCGAGACTTAAAGTTCACAGATGGACGAAAAGAGTAATAGAATGGAGACAACGTGAAGACAAAAAAGCATAGGAAGGCTCTCTACAACATAGGCACTCGTATACATAATAACGGAATAACTTTTTAATCTGTTATGTCATGTTAAATTACAGTCACTCACGATTCACAGAACAACTGTTTTATCTGTTGTCTGGTTAAATGAAACGTTTCTCACAAATCACGAAACAACTTTTTTATCTGTATTAAATCATGTGTAAAGTTATATTTTTATCATAGATAACAGAATACCTGGCTAGAAAGTTGGGTTTAAACATGTGTTTTAGTAAGAACAAGCATGAGTGTTTTCGGTATTAGCAACTGACTTATTGGGTACCTATTTAAATTATTTATTTTCCTACAGTATTGAATGAAATAAATTAAATCCTCTAGTTATTAGTTACTAAATATACTAATATATTTAAACGTGACTATCATTTGTACGTATAATAAGAATAGTGTAATTATGAAGTACTTATACGAGTAGGTATATAGATAATACTCGTAGTTAGTGAGGTATTAACAAGCTTAACTCGGTTGTTATAATAACGAATAACACTTGTTATATAAAACACTTAAATGTGCGTTAAGAGAAATATGTTATAATTATACAATTACATATTACAAATAAACGGAAATAATATAGCTTCGTAAAATTTTAACGTGAGAATCTTCAAAATGTTTTCGTGTAAGATTATTTAAGCTCAAATGTATATATCATTTTAATTATACGCCGCTAATGATAATACAATGGTAAGTAGATAGTCCTTCAAAAAAAATTCATGTAATTTTAATTGGCTTATTTTATGTATCCAAAACTTGATTACATTAATATGAGGAAATTTCAAAGTGTATCATAAATAATAGAGACAAAATATCCTATTACATTTTGATTCTGTGATGAAAGGAAAATTATACTGCTCTCATACACATTTTTAGGTATTTAAAGGTTGTTTTCCCTATATTTTATTTTACATCTACCCAACTCTAAAAAAAACACGTGGAGTCCCAGAAAAGAAAAGGTAGGTGTATCACTCTTTTTTGCAAGCTTCAAATTTTCTTGTAAATAGCAGGTTTTTGTAAAATTTCACGTCTCAAGTATTGGACTGCTTTTATTTAACGTTTACTGAAGACATTACCTCATGGCAAAATGTACACGTTTTGTACAAATATACCATTTTATTTATGCAAAAATAGTATTGCATTATTTTTATAACACAATCAACATCTTGGCACGGAGACGACAATTCAATTTGCGTGTTTATAACACGAGTTAGCTCGCTGGCTATTCCACTTGTGGGATATGACGTGACGATATTTTATTTTCAATGCAAATAAATGTAGAATTCATTGATCAAGAAGCGTAGTTACAATTATTCAAACGGTAATGAGAAGCATACAACGTTCAACCGTTCATACAAACTCACCGCCCCAACCCTCATTCCAATTCATATACGTCATTGTGACGTTAGCAAACTTGTTGAACTCTGCTTCCACATGGGATTATTGCGATCTTGCTAAGTACATACAATACAAGTAATATATACCTGACTCTGTAACAATGAAAATTGTATTAGAGCTACTTGTGATGACAATAGAAATTGGGTTAGTTGGAAGATATCGCGTCCTTGCGATAAACTCGCCCATTGTGCAAAATTATTCGTTTATACCATGTATCCTTATTATTTTGTATCCAAATATTTTGTACAATAAAGTTTTTTATTATTATTCTTTCATATCTCATTTATTTAACAAAACAATATTAGATTCTACATTTTGAACACAATATAAGATTAACAATAAAATTTAAATATAACATTAAATAACAAAAACCATAAAATATTAAAATAAATTTATGTATATTCAAAATGTAGAACCCCAACATTATTCGAGTTGATTCTTCCATGATGTTCTATGAAATAGTACAATCATGGGAGATCACTTACAGAGCTACAGGGACAAAAACCTTCTTACTATCCTGGTGGACGATAGAAGTACGGCCTTCTGCATGCTGTATTTGAGCCTGTCATCTACTCCCAGTTTTCTGAGATTGTTTGACAGACTCTTAGGTATTAAACTATTCACAGACAACACTATAGGCACGATGATTGTGGTATGTATTCCCCACATATCTTTGATTTCGTGAGCAAGATCAAGATATTTTATTATCTTATCTTGCTCAGCTTTATTTAAATTTTCATCGTGCGGTACAGTGATGTCTATGATGTATGTTTTACGGCATCTGCGATCAACCAACACAATATCTGGTCGATTAGCTAGAATAGTTCGATCAGTTTGTATTGGTCGATCCCAGTAGAGTTTAGTGTCATTGTTTTCAAGTACCGATACTGGACAATAATTATAGTATGGTAATTTTGATTCCGGTTCAATTAATTTAAATTTCAAAGCTAAATTTTGATGTAATATTTTTGCTACTTGATCATGTCTTTTCAAATAGTCTGTTCCGGAAAGAAGAGAACATCCAGACAAAATATTTCTTAATGTGTCTCCCTGCCGATAACAGGCTCTGCATCTATCCGAAATATTTTGTTTCATTATAAATTTAGAATAATTGTTTGTGACTATTACTTGGTCTTGAATGGCACAAACAAATCCTTCGGTTTCGCCAAAAAGATCTCCAAATCTATATTATTATTATTATTATCTTTATTATTATTATGTTAATAACTGTGTTGTATTTTTTATTCTCTTATACGATTTTTGGTGATGCTTTACACAGGATATGTTACGAATACTTGCCTTATACACGACACTTGAATGAAAGACTTATTTTTTGTCGGGGACTCCTCAGGACAAACGATTTTATTAAACCCTATATAATTAATCGAGAGATAGAAAAATGAAAGTTTATTTCATTGATTATACCTTCACTACATTTTCCACTAGTTGAGATAGGTAGCCGGCGGAAGAACAGCAAATTATATTTATGCACGCTACATAAACATAAGTTAATTAACCATAAAAATTAATTATACAAATAACCAACAATACGAATTAAGCTGAAAAATAAGTGTTTGAATGAACATATTTCCGAACAAAAATCATCACGTTTATGGTATTATAAATTTCAATATATATACGAAATGATATTCCCACCGCTTACCAAAATTTTCAGAGAGGAGCAATCTGGTTGACAAATTGTTTACTGGAGTAAAAATATGTTGTAGGTACCTGAAACAAACAAACAATTGAATTATTATCATGTATACATTTTTATACCCAATGATAGTTGGCCAAAAAGAGCACTGTTCTTCCGTCCGCAGGGGTTCCGTAGGCCCGGGCGTCCCTCTTTCACAATACACCGTTCCTATGACAACGATATCAGAGCGCAAGGAATGTCGTGGGAAGAGGTGACGCAATTGGCACAGAGACGCTCTGAATGGAGGAGGCTGGTTTCTGCCCTGTGCTCCCGAGAGGAGCGTTGAGGGCGATGATGATGATGATGATACATTTTTATACGTGGCGGCAGAATTGCCATCCACACTTCTCAGCATTATACAACCAGATAAGTCTTCATATGATCAGTCATGGTCACACAAAAACTTAACGGTCTAATGCCGGGAAAAAATCACCTATCCAGATATACAGGATATCAAAGGATTAGGCTCAGAACTCGGGTTCAAAATACCAGCATTGTGCCGGAAATTTTTGTGTTCAAAAACTTTTTTTCAATATTACAAGTGTTTATTATAATAGATTTTTGAATTTTAATGTACTTACAAATTAACCGGTAAATCTAATTTTTGTAAATTAGGTATTTATTAAAGATTTCGGAGTTACCCCTGTAGCTGACATATGTCTAAAGGTGTTATATAAACGGACCTAAAATGCCAAATATTTTTTATTTTCCCTGCTAGTTCTGTATATTTACGTATTTTTTCTGCGACGGTTTTTTGTATATTATGTGTATTTGGGACAGCGATGTCTATTAGGTACGCTATTTTATTACGTTTATCATGTAATACTAAATCGGGTCTATTATGATGTATTTTTTATTAACAATGCATTTTTATTCAGAATTACTATATTTTATACTATATTATAATATATACTACATACTATACTATATCCAATACATATCTTAGAATCGATTAAATTGTAATTATCTACTGACCTGAAACACTATGACTATAATTTAATATTAATGAGATAGTTAAACTTTTTTTCTTTTTATTGTTTTCTCCTCTGTTTGTAATGTTTTTTGTTGTTTATTTTATATGATTCAAAGGCTTATGCCATGAATGTATGATAAATAAAAAAAGTACATCAAATTGATACCTCAGATAGATGTTTATATATATTTTATATATTTATATAAACATAGATTACTACTTGAAATATTTACCTTACTATCGCTAGAAGTCACATTCTATTGCGATTTTAGCTTATCTTAATGCTCAGTAATAAGTAATGTAACTATTGCTAATTTATAAGTAATGCCATCGATAATCGATACAACACATATCGATACATTTATAATACAACATACCTAATACTTATATTCCGAAAGACGATATAGGAATGTCCAATTAAGAAAATTGCTTCACATATTTCATACAGCAACCTCTACTTGTAGCAGAAGTACATAATATGTTCCAAGTCGGTGTATGAATTATTATTATTAGTATTACATCAATTTATTTCATCAAAACACCGAAATTATTTATTCTGGGGCGAGACTCGTAGGGATGATTTAAGAAAGCTCATTCTGTGAAATGGGAAGATTGTATTGTAAAGCTTATTTATATGAAAATAATATTACAATATATTGAGATATTTTTCCTGTTCGTACATTTTGTTCGACTTAATAAACATCTTACATTTTTATTTGTAGCTATTCCAAAGAATACTCGTATAATAATTCATTTCAAAGAAACCAATCCGTACATGCTAGATATAGAAATCAAGGAATTGAGGGAAAAATTTCGATTAAGATGTTCTAACTAGAATAATTCAAATGTTGATAGATTCAGAATCTATTATGTAGAGAAGAGGTTTCAGCGAACTTTAATAATATTGTGGAAGTGGAAACACGTTTTGAAACTCAAATACTTCCACGAACGTTAATAGAAACAATATTAAATAAAGAAAATTTGTTCATAACGCAGTATTGATAGATTATATTTGGTTAATACTGTAAATACATTATTAGATAGATTATAGGAAGTATGTTTGTAAGGGATGGTAGGTACGAAAGGGACATTGAAAAAAGAAAAGTGGCTGGTGCGAGAGTGAACGGTGCACTTCGATCTATTGTTAGCAATAGCAATGTCTCGAACATGGCTAAAATGTTGGTGCACAACGCCATCCTCGTACCGACACTGATGTACGCAAGCGAGACTTGGACATGGCTGAAGAAGGACGAGAGTGGAATAAATGCAGTGGAGATGCGATCACTGAGAAGAATGGTAGGTAAAACATTGCTTGATAGAGTAAGAAATGAGGATATTAGAAGAATGAGTGGATGCAACAGGAGTGTTGTGGATAGAATGCGTGTAAATAAATTGAGATGGTTTGGTCATGTGGAGCGAATGGATGGTGTAAGATTGACGAAGAGGGTGTATTTATCTGAAAGAGAGGGTGTGAGGAAGCGCGGGCGTCCGAGAACCACGTGGCTTAACCACGTAGATCAAATTCTCAAGGACGGTCGCGTGTTAAGTAAGAGGAATCGGCGTGCATGTATGAGAAACTGGATGAATGTAGAGGAAGCGAAAGAAGTATGTAAGGATAGAGCGACATGGCGTTCCGTTCTCTCTGCCTACCTCACCTGGGACACGGCGTGAGGGTATAGTATAGTATAGTAATAAATACATTTTTTAATACAAACCCTTGCGGTGGTTCTTCCACAAAACGGCGCATCTTAAAAAAATTGTTTATATATGATTATTATTATTTTACATCTTAAATTCAGAAGCAGGTGAAATCCAATCCAAAAGCAGGTGGAATCGAATCCAAAAGCAGGGGATTTTTCGACTGAAAGCTCAATATTTAATCATCAGGTTACCGTAGAAAATATATTCAAGTCCTATTACTGCTACTATTGGCTATAAATTAAAGCAGAAAGTGTCTTTAATAACCAATATTAATACGAAAATAATGCATATTATTTTGTTTACGTATCGCCTGTTGCTATGACGTTCGTGAAAATCACAAAATGGTGAGGAAACAACAGCCCTGTAATCAAAATTTTTAACTAAGTAGTGCATATATGAATTAGGTTAATTGAAACAAGTGTTTTTTCTACCACAGATAAAAAATCACGAGAGAGACGTCTTTCGATTTATCAGACCATTATCTATCAATTTCCACTCTATAGTTGAAAGAAACATTTTAATTACCTAATTATGAAATCCCACTAAGTGCGCACCGACACAACAAATATTCTATATAAATATACCATTTATAAAGATTTCATCATATTGCTAGACAAGTTGTACAATAAATATTGCTTATTATACATAGTATACTTCGGTATAGTTCGATCCCAGGTGCTGGCAAACTCCCCTTTCACGGCACAAGCTTTTAGCTTAGTGTGAAAGGTGTATAAGGTTGTATTTGGGTTTATAACAAACCCAGATATATCTTTTATCTAAAAAAAAAAAAAAAATCTTTGTTCTTATAATAAAACGTTTCACTACTTTTTTACTTGCTTGAAATGACAACCCTGTAGTGTTGAAGAAGGAAAAAAAAAAGAACTTAAAAATATTGTGTGTATATCTAATTATCACGAGTATATTGTAGAAGCTCGATATAATATTATATATTATTTCAGAAAGAAAGGAGACGAGAGAAATTAACTTTAATGCTTCTAATAGTATCAAAATAATTACAATTTGTCATTATTTTGTGTCACGTTTTTCGTCAATAAAAAAAGAAAAGGTCACGTGTTTCCAAATGTCAATATATATTTTTGTTAAAGCTTACAATAATAATATTCTTCATCTAAGTAGGTACTATCCGTTTTATAATAATAGCATACTGGTCAAGCCTTACATACATAAAACAAATAGAAATATATTCCATTAACAAATAGAAATATATCAGAAATATATTATTATTATTGGATAATTTATATTGCGCCGTTTTCATGATTCAAATCATCTCAAGGGCGCATTTACACTATCATTTCACATTATAATTTATTCTTTACTACTTTTATTATACAAATTTGGTTAAATATTATTGTCACAAATTTTATTAGATTTGGTTTGTATGTTTCTATTTTTACAATTTATTATTTAAAATTTACCACAGCAAATACTAAAAACAACATAATTCTCTCCCTTTTTATATATATATGTGTGTATGTTTTTTTATTTTCATCATATGTTTATTTATTTTTTTAAGTTAATACTTTTGGGTTAGTTGGAAGAGATCGCGCCTTTGCGATAAACTCGCCCTCTGTATATTGATTGTACTTAATTTGAATGTATACCTTTTATGTAATTGTTTTTTATCAACGTACAGTAAAGAATGATTAAATAAATAAATAAAATAATTAAATGAACTACACTGTATTTTAGTCGGAATAAAAAATATATAAAATTGATTGATATTTAACTATTATATTGAATTTAAAAGAAAGAGAAGTTGTGGGTTCAGGCAGCTGCAAGAGCGCCATCTACCCAAAATTCCTAATATGGAAATATCGTGTTCTTTGAAGAAGCGTCAGAAGAGAGAGGGCAGAAGACCGGTTGGCCGCCCTAGAAGAAGCTGACAAAGGCAGGTGTCGAACTTGTGCGTTGAAAGGCTTGGTTTGGAGTAGCCAGAGGTCCTCGGTAAAGAATAGGTCTCCCACTCTTTTCTGCTGGTTTTCAAATGGCCAGTAATCAGCAAACATTCTTAAAACGTCACGTATACGAAAAACAACTTTTTCAATTCTCCGATGAGGTATGCCACCCAATCCTGAATGACTTAATTCAAATTGGCACAGTAAGGACGACCTGCATGTATACATACTTTTGTACATAACAACTATGTAACATGCATAGACAATTCACACAGATCGAGCTAGTCCCAAATTAAGATGAATCTTGTATTATGGGTACTAACGTATATTTATTTATTAAACTATAAACGGCTATTGCCTTTTTTAATAATAAAATTAAATATCTAACTAATACAATTTACATCAAAACATGTTATTTCTCTACACTCTATACATTTTAACATACAAATACAAGAAGAAGCAACTCGAAAATCTCAGCAAAATAAAATATTATAACAAACTTTAGAAATTGATG
Source organism: Athripsodes cinereus (assembly GCA_947579605.1). Lineage (NCBI taxonomy): Eukaryota > Metazoa > Arthropoda > Insecta > Trichoptera > Leptoceridae > Athripsodes > Athripsodes cinereus. Next base: position 7,351,947 of record OX388311.1, read on the forward strand.
TTAAATATTACAAAATATAAAATAATATAATATACAGTTATTTTGTTGGCTACTGCATTTTTTTCAAATGCCATGATGGTTTGAACTAATGGATAAATACAAATTTTCATTAGCTATTTAGTTGTAACAAACACAAATCCAACATAAATCTTAAATCAGACATTTACGCATACATACATTGTAAATACAAACCAATATCAATTTAAGTAATTTAGATTTATTATACCTACCTACAAATTTACTGGGAACATATTGAAAAAGACAATATGTTTTCATAACATTACCCTTGTGAGATGCCTACATAGAAAAATACACATTTCCACAGAATTCTACATTGTTAAAGAAAATATTAACATTTAGCAAAATAAACATTTTGTATTTCTTTATTTATTTTATTCTTAACTGTACATTGGTTACAATATCTTTATGTTATGCAATATCTTCCAACTAATCATACCATAATGATTGTTATATTAATTAAATTAAAGTTTTCTTGAAAGGGTATAATTTATTTTTGAATCAGGTTTAAATACAGTCTTTTCATCCATAATGTCACCAGCTTCAGATGCAATTTAAAAACTGAACTCTTCGCTGGCGCCCTTGAGACGGTCTAGGGACTATTAAACGGCGTCAAAAATAAAATCATCATCAAGATTCTTAAAACATCGTCAGCCAATGTACAGACTCAAGAGCGCTGGTAAAAAATACAGCTATTCACAGCTATACCATCAAGGCATTTTCTATAAGTGAGTTGGACAGCGGAATAACTATAGGTATGTAAAAATCAAAATAAGACATTCAGAATGGGAGGCAAACCTCATCGCTGAGTTTAAGAAGTTAAATGTCTTTTTCGGAATGTTTTACGAATATATTTGTCTTTAAACGGAAAACTCGAAAACTTACAGAAAATATGAGAGATATATTCTTTACCGGGACTCTATGGGGCTAAAGAATACATCTTCAACATAATTATACATTTTGTAAATTATAATAATATGTTTATTTGCTAAACATGTATTGTTTTAAATGAAACGTTAAATCATAATAAAATCATAATTATTGTTCCTAAATGACGTTATGAACATTTTTTTTAAATTTAACGCTCCCATTAACTTAAATCATGTAGTTCAACAGTTTTGAAAGTTCATAAAGAGCGCGAATACATTTAATTTTAATGTGAACTCACAACGGATATGTTTATATTAATCGTTTGAGTAATTCACAGAGTTGAAACTGTCCTGGATTCAAATAAATTACAGAATTGAGAGCTTAAATTGGTATTAAACACCTGCCACTAATGCTTTGAGTCCCTCGTTGAAACACCGGGGTGATAATTACAAATTGGGGACAATTACTAGGAATTTATTAATGTCACGTTAAGATTTCTAAAATATTAATTATTATTTTTGGACACGAATAAAAGGATTAAGTTCTCATAATAAACAGAAATAGGTACTTCTGGCGTTGCAAAATTTTATATTTATATCCCATCCATTTTTTTGTCCCTCTACCAATTTAACGAATATTTATAACTCTCTATAGGTTAAAATCATTACACGGTATAATAAAGTGTGACATAATATGTCACACTTTATTATACAGTTGGAAGTTAGTTAGGAAGAAGAAAAAAAAAGTATTTCAATGAATTCTATAGAAACGTAAAACTCATCCTAAGCCTACAGGTTCATTATGAAACATAATGCAACCCTTATTTTGGACATTCCGTCTAAAATATTTAACGTGCTCGATAAGGCAATCCCACCCATTCTGAATATGTAAGCTTTTGTCAACACAAAGAGTGCAAATTTCATGTTTTTTTACATACAACTAGTACCCTATTTGTGGGAAATATCGTGATGGTGTGAATGAATGACATTTTTAACACCACTTTAGGTTTATTTTAAACGCAAACATGCTTCAAAATAATATGCTAACTGTAACAAAAATAACATTCAGTTGATCAAAGAAAATTCATGAGCGATTTTTCTCATTTTCTGATATTATGTTTACTCAAGAATAGTTTAAGAGTATTTATAAGAGTACTCAAGAGTATTTTTATTTTTAGATGTATTCAGTCACATAAATATTTTACGAAGAAATTCGAGCCCGATAACTTTAAATAACTGAGTCCAGAACATATGTTTTTAAAAAATTCAATTAAATCTTCAGTATGGATATAATTGAATTGAACTTTTAGGCTTATTTGTTTTACAATTCCAAAGATTTTTTTAATATAAATTTACCCTTACGTTATTTTCAAATGTTAACCAGATAAAAATTCTCAGTTGAAAATAATTGTATGCGAACAACTAAAATAAAACAGACCCTCTACCTTGAAACATGTTGATAGATAATGTAAGGTAAGATTAAATGTCAAAAGTTTACAAAGGAACTTTAATAACAGAAAATTTCATCATAATAAATCTAATATGAATTTCGCAGACCACAAGTCATGCTTCATTTAGAATCATTGGAATTTCAGCTTTCCCTGTAAAAATATCTCAAAAATAATTATGATAACATATAATATATTTTCACAAAATTTATGTTGAGTATAGGTTTATTTCCTTTAATACAGCGAAATCAAATCACATGGATTGCCGTGAAAGAGATAACTCAACTGTCGCAAAGACGAAACGAATTGAAGAGGCTAGTTTCAATCCTGTCCTCCCAAGAGGAGCGTTGAATCGCTAGCAAAATTTTGCACATTTATATTATTTCGATTTTGTTACTTCTACTATGTAGAAGATTTGTGTGTTGCTTTTTTCCAAATACTTCTAAATATTTACTGCCCACGGCAGAAGTATCGTGCAGTAAATTAATTGATTTACTGCAAAATAACAGTAGGTATAAGGAGGATTTATGTTGCACCGTTTTGTAGCGAAACTACCACAAGTGCGTATTAAGAATGAGTTATAGCAGATATCTCGCAAATAACTACAAGATATAAGGTAAACCTTGGAAATTCCCTCATTCCTTAGAACACGTAATACAGTCTTCCTAACAATGATACCTACTATACAATCCATTTTGCGACTATAATTATATTGTACCAAAATTCATAACAATAATTGACTATTGTTTGAAGTTAATATTGGAATTCCTTTGACCTTTTCATATCTTTTTGTAAAGGAATTTTCATAGAAATTCAGTATGTGTTAAATTACACATCAAAGCTTCAATAAATATCAATTTCCAGGTAACAGTCTAAACCTTGTACGTATGTATTATGAACATGTTGATAGGCTGGAGAATCGAATATTTATTCTAAATTTATTTCCTCCACCGTTTGAAATTATGAGAAGTTTATAACAGCCAATTATTAACACTTAAAGCTTATTACCACAACATTTTGAATTAAAATAATATCGTTAGAATGTGGGTCGAAATAGTAGCAAAGAAAAAATACCACGGACTCTAACAGGAGACAAAACACAACGCAGATGTTAAATGTATATTATTACATTACACGAGTATCGCCATATTAACATAACAGGGTACAATCACACAACAGCAAATAGCTGTTTGTTTCTACATTTTATCGTTTTCATTGCTAAATTACGCGTGTAATGGCAATTTTCATTGAAATATTTTCTGTTGCTCGAATTATTATTTTCACTAACAGTTGCCTGTTGAAACTTTTTATTACTTCTACTATTCACCCATTAGTCAGAGCTTTTTTTGGATGATTTTCACGATATTTTTTTATCTTCCATTTCGTCACTTCCATTTTATGAAGACTAACATAATCTATTCATTGTTTGGTCCCTGTGGGGGCTGTCCCTGGCTCGCTCATCTAGGATCATTATTGGGAGTCCATGATGGGTTTGATAAAAAGAAAAACTGATAAGACCGTATATGTGATGTCCATGATGATTTATATATTGTGATAATTATTGTCAAATGTTGATGTATTGCTACTATACTATACTATACTATACCCTCACGCCGTATCCCAAGTGGGGTAGGCAGAGAGAACGGAACGCCAAACAGATCTATCTTTACACACTTCCTTCGCTTCCTCCACATTCATACAGTTTCTCATACACGCACGTCGATTCCTCTTACTCAACACGCGGCCGTCCTTGAAAATTTGATCCACGTGATCAAGCCACGTGGTTCTTGGACGTCCGCGCTTCCTATCATTTATTTTAGAAAGATGAACTGTGTAACAGTTTCGAGACATTTTGAATGTTTTTAGTATTCTACAATGCACTTCCGTTACTAGATTATTTAAATCGCGATCGATTTCGGTAAACCTTAACCATTGAAAGCGATACAGTACTTTTATTATTTTCTACTTAGCTGAGTTTAGATAGTAAAAAAGGACGTACCTAGAACCTGGAAGAAAAGTAATGTCATATTTGCAAATAATTATGAGTATGGAAACTTGTTCTGGTGCAAGATCGCAAAACCTTCAGCAGAGACGATGACAGCATCGGAAGATCTGGATTGAATACTCGTAGGACAGAAGATTTTAAAGAATCGATTTATTTATGGAAACACTGAACACACACTTACAGAAGTTACGTTTTATCATAGCATCTTAAGAATATGTTTCCCAGGTTTAAAATAAATCAATACGACCAAATGATTATCTACAACTTTTTACACACGAGTTGGCACTAGGTAGGTTCCTGATTAATTTAATCGAATAAAGTTGAGCGAAAGAGATATTAGTTATCATATTGAAATGTTATCTATAGAAATTGAAAATTTCCAAAACAATAATTATAAAGACCAAAGGAAAATCGAAATACTTTATGCTTCTTAAATGTATTATGAATTGAGACAATTTGTACAAAATATATCGAGTATAAACATATATAATAAAATATCAACTATTTTCATTTCAGGATTCTCATTTTCATTGTTACAAATCCTCAGTCGGTACGTTGCATACGAAAAGGAAGAATAGAAAGAGCCTCTTACAAAGGAAATCTCTTTCCTGTTGGTTTGTGAAGATGAAATTAAAACTCTCAAATGTAGTAGAAGTTTAGCTTCAGAGAATGAATAATACATAAAGTTTTATCAGATGTCCACATGAACTCATGAACCTATCTTTAATTTTGTATGCCATTTACATAATGAAATAAAGATATACCCTGTAGTTTCAACACAAAGGCTTTGAATATTGATGTCATAGAGAATATGTTTGTCAACTAGTTATATTTCCAAAGTTATAATGGCAAAACATTTTTGTATAATATACTATGTACACGAATACCTACCAGAAATAGTGAAATGTCTTACATTATAAAAATTCTATTAGTTAGATAAATTATATCTCTAAATATAATTGTATTCCACGATCTCCAAGTCATACATGATTAATTTGAACCAATACTCCGGAAATCTAGTGAATTAAGAGCATTGAAACTCACACATCAATAAATAGATAATGAAAAGCAACAACTGAACCCTACTGTATATAATATAATTAATTATATCATGCTATATTAATATATGATCGTCATGCTAACGTTGTATAGCTAATCAAAACGTGGCGACTAATAAAGCATTGGCATGAATTTGAATATTAAGTAGGTATTCCATAATCTAGCACATTTCAAAAAGCGCTGCTCTCCATTAATGCACAGAGTGTGGTTATGAATAAATCAGGATAATACTCTCTATGAATAATAAGAAATAAAATTCTTAGAATCAGAACTACTTCTACTTCGCACGACTTAGTTTTCAAACGACAAATAATAATATTTGATGAGATGGTAATGCTGCACTTTACTGCGTACCATATGATTCATTGTTTGAAATACATTTGTTAGATATTGCTCGGTGCATCTGCACCGTTTATTTCACGTTAAAAAAATTCTGAATGCATATGGTAAATAGATGGCAAGTTTGCAATAAAATCTTAAAGAGTGTGAATAATAACGCAATATGATGTTATCGGTGTTTTGTTAAAATCAAAAGTGTGGTGAAACCGAGTGAAATGAAGCATAGGCATCATATTATATTCTCGTCGATTGGAACAAGTAAATATTTTGCAAGAAAGAATTTATTTTTCCAAATAAGAGACAAGTTAGAGAAATCTGCAATTTTGATTTCTTTTAATATTCATTTATTTAAACTTATACAATTGATTAATTCACTCAACTGAACATCAAATCAAGATATAAAAAATATTAACTGTTTTGACTAATCCTAATTCTATTTTTTTCTTCTTAAGGTTGATTAATATTTTGCGAGTGACTTAGTAAAAATTTATAAAAATCAACCGAAATTTCAGGCATTATGTAGTAACATATTTATGCTTTTCGTTATAATTTAACTAACGAACTATACTCTTCAATATTCTCAGTATGTGGTTCTTGTTGCTGGAATAATCTCCCTTCTTCTCATGGAATAGCTAGATCTATTATTGGGTTAAAATACTATCTATGTATCTATCAATCTATTCCCTCACGCCGTGTCCCAAGTGGGGTAGGCAGAGAGAACGAAACAACATATAGAGCTATCCTTATATACTGCTTTCGCTTCTTCTACATTCATACAATTTCACATGCAAGCACGTCGATTCCTCTTACTCAACACACAACCGTTTTTTAGAATTTGATCCACGTGATCAAGTCACGTGATTTTCGGACGCCCGGTACATGAAGTAAAAATTTCACCTTTGCTTAATAAAAGAATTTAACAAATTCTATTTAAGCGACATTCTTTATATTAATGTATATATACTATGAATACCCAAGAAAATTTAGCGTACTTTATCTAAATTTTACTTGTCTTTATTTTCAGAACTCTTTTATGAATTTAGACTCTTTACTTTGTACTCTAATACTTTTGGTATTATTAAGCATTATCTAAATATAAAGAGGTGACCCTCTATAACACGTTTTTCATATAAATCAAAAGAAGGTAATTTTCTCTCTTAATTGCCTCTCTTAAGAGCACATAAAAATTCCCTAATCGATAACTTTTATAAGCGTTAATTTACCTGGGAAATACAAATAATTAATTATAGAAGTTTACGTGATAATTGATAAATTAATACCGAAAGTAGAAATGGTAAACATTTCTACTTAGTTATCAAGAAAATTAGTCAAAAAGAAATAAACTTTATATAAAAAACGTTGAGGGCATTAAATACTTCACATTCCTTTAGCACTGTTTTTCCTTCAATATCTTAGTAATCGACTTAATTAATAACAATACACTTAATTAATACAAATGAAGTATTATTATAAACATTTGCCATTATTTTCTAACGAATAAAACGTTTGAAGTGGTTGTAGTATGCTCAGGATGAACATAAAATCAAATTGAAAAAAAGAGACCTCAGTCAGTCCGAAGATGGACCGAATATTATTAAAACTTTAATTTATCGACCGACGGTTCTTGGTGAAAGTTCATAATTATAATTTTTAAAATGAATTACCATATAAAGTTATTCCACTTTACTAAAGTAAATTTACTTTTGCCTGACGATGAGAGCAGAAGCTCTTGAAAGCCGGCTCGCAAAAATAAATAAAGTCAATAGTGGAAAAACTATACATCGTACATACAAATATTCATTTTAAAAATTATTATTAAAACACATACAGTAACAAACCAATAACATTTAATGGTTTTTTTCTATTCCTGAAAATTGCACAATATTAAAGAAATCAACTTTTTGAACCTAATTTTCGTAAAAATATGTAAATCTTTATACAATTATGCTAGAAATAATAATTATGCCATTGGAAAACTTTTCATTTTATCCTGCCAAGTTTATTTTTAAAATTCTTCTACATTTTCTCGCATCCATTAACTTTAGTATAATTCAGTAACTTTTCCGGTGAAATTGTATAAATAATTGTGCAATCGAGCGAGCTTAGAAAAGGAAGAAAGGAGAATATCAAATTGTCAACTTAAAGCATATTTACATAAAACCGTATATCAATTTTATAGACAAAATATACAACACAGGTACAAAATATTTATTCATAATTAACATTTGTTCTTTATCAAAATATGCTTAATATTTGTTATTAAATATTTAAAGCTAATATTTTATTATGTGACAATCAATATTTGCACAGTTTATGACTTCACCAATAACAGATATGATTTATAAATATTTACAATCTTACTATTTAATGTGATTCAAATTAGTCCAGCAATCAGTCACCGGTCAGAACAAAAGAGGGTACCTATCTTATTTAACTCATATAATAGTTTTAACGGTTGATATTATGGACTGCTTTGTATTAATTAAGGACAACTTATGTTTTGTAAATAAAACTCTCTGATCGCATTAGAAACACGGAGATACATAAAAGATCGGGAGTTGCAGATGTCGTCGATAGGGTAGCAAGGTTGAAGTGGTCATGGGCAGGGCATGTTGCTAGACTTAAAGATCAAATAATTAATCTAGTAATTAAAAATGCAAATATAATATGGTCTATACTTAGTGTTTGTATATGTTTAAATGTTTATTGTTCCCATATATAGAATTTGTTTCTGATGCCAAAGTGATTTAAATTTTATTATTTTGAGTTAAGCGTAATAAATAATGCAAATATAATGTGGTCTATACTTTGTGTTTATATTTGTTTAAATGTTTATTGTTCCTATACATAGAATTTGTTTCTGATGCTAAAGTGGTTTAAATTTTATTATTTTGAGTTAGCGTAATTAATAATGCAAATATAATAGGGTATATATTTAGTGTTTGTATTTATTTAAATATTTATTTTTCCTATACAAAGAATTTGTTTCAGATGCTAAAGTAATTTAAATTTTATTAATCTGAGTTTAGCGTTATTAATAATGCAAATATAATATGGTATATATTTTGTGTTTGTATTTATTCAAATGTTTGATATTGTTCTTATTCATAAAATTTGTTTTATCACGCTATGTATAATTATGTTTAATTTTGTAAAAGGCGTAAGCCGTTTATTTGTTAAAATAAAATAAAATAAAATAAAATAAATAGGGACAAAAAGGGTAGTGGAGTGGAGACCTCGTGAAGATAAAAGGAGTAGAGGAAGAACTCCAACACGCTGGTCAGACGATATTAGAAGAATCGCTGGTGACTGGTTGCGGAAAGCCCAGGACAGAGATGCCTGGAGACATATGAGGGAGGCTTATGTTCAGCAGTGGACAGGAATAGCTGCATAAGTAAGTAAGTATGTTTTGCTAATTTATGGCTACCCCAATTATGTGTTATACCGTGACCGTAAAGTAGTATTAGTGACGGTAATGGGAATAGTGCTATTTTTTAATTTACTGAGACATGTGAAAGAGTTTTCGCCGTATATATTTGTAAAAAAAATATATATTAAATTAAATATGTCTTTTTTTCTCAGTGATGATTGCATCTCAATTTTGATTCATGATTACTACATAAAATTGATTTGTTTATATACTGCAGTTGTGCGACACAGTTGTTTAAACATACTCGTACAGGCATAATAAATATTTACACAATAAACAAAATATGTTTATCATGCACCTTTACCAATAGGTACATTGAACTTTCATCAAACGTCTCGCAACCTCAAACTTAATTCAACATTTACACTATAATCTAGCCTTTATAGTATATCACCAAAAAGAACATTTTTGAGAAAGGATGTATTAGATTTTTTTTCTGAGTTTTATATATGAACCCAAATACCTTATACACTTCTCTCAGAATACACAAATATTTTGGAATACATAGAGTGTACATCCTTTTATAAATATTTCTATTCATTTATAATTTAAGTATGTATGTAAGCTCTAAGGTATAATATTCTTTATACCATTTTTATAAACAGAGGTATAAGAAAATAAAAATAAAACTTTTTAAACAAACTCTCATCCTTTGAGTGATATTATGAATTATAAAAGTATGTTTTTATGTCTTACTATAAAGATTGTCACACTATTGAAAATCGCAAATATTATTCTATTTTTATGTCATCTGCGAATATTTATTTTCGTTAATCATATTTTGATTTTTAAACCACTCTAGATTAATCATTCCAATTAATTCAAATAAGCGATAGGTATTAACTAGATAGGTATTTTTATCATGGTACATACATATTATATGAACTTTCTTTAGGAGTGCATGATATAGAATCGACTCAAGGCTTGGAAGATTAACATCTACACTTCTTGGTAAGTAAATCCAGTCCCCGACATTCGATTGTGTCAAAGATTCATAAAAAAATATAATTTATTTTTGTATATATTTCTTATGTAGGTACCTACATACATTTTGTAAATTACTTTTCATGTTCTATAAGCAACAGCTGACTTAAAAGCTAGTACTTACGTAAATAATATCTTAATAGGAATTTAAAATGAACTCTGTATAATTTAAATGAGATATACAACATACTTTCTTCTTCAACAACTTGCCAATTAGGATACTTGACCTTTGAATAAGTTTATGTTGTACGTAAACAAATTGATATTATTAAAACGAAAGAAATAAGTAGCTATGTAATATAATTAGAATAATTAGAGAGTAAAGGAACCGCAAAGAAACATAATGAGTATTGAAAAACCTTTTTCCTTTCAACCTGGCGTGAGAAAGGTTGGTATAACGAGAAATTAATATTATCGAATTTCCTTAAACAAATTCAGATAATACCATATGGATAGATCCCTTAACAAAATTGTCCAATACTTCTTAAATATTAATTTTAAAACAAAAATATAAGTACAATTCACACCTCACATCATAATTACATAGCAAATAAGTCTATGATGGTGATTTATGTATTTATTTTATTTTTTTGCGCATCATCAGTCATATAACAAAATAAACAAATCGATTAACATAAAAAAATGTCATTATATGCACACACCGAACACTCCAAAAGGAAGGGGTGTGGGGACGGACGCTAAATAAGAAGACAATAAATATTTCTTGACGGAGTATTTAAACCTAATAATAGATCTAGCTATTCCACGAGAAGAAGGGAGATTATTCCAGTAACGAGCACCACATACATACTAACTGAGAATAATGGAGAGTAAAAATTGGTATTTTGTGTAAGCATTGCCAGAAGACGGTCGTTGTTGTAATGCAGTGGTAGATCATATCATAGACAGGTAAACTTAAATTATCTGAATTTTATTTCAATAATTTACAACTCACAAAAGCAAATCAGAAAACACCAGATGGACGTTTGGGATCTTTGAATGCACGTCAAGAAAAATGTTGAGAGTCCTCAGAAAATAACAAACATAATAACACTTTTGAGTAGGCATATATTATCCAGTATCCTAGACATTATGGCTAGTGACAATAAAAAAGTTTGCGATGAACTATAAAATATTAACAAAATTTGGTCATACAAGCTCTGTTATACTATTTCAAGTATCAAATGTGTGAAACCTATTAGTGTAAGTACGGTTATTCCACTCCTTGGAATTCAATGTGGAGTGTAATGACAATTAGAGATATTGTACTAAATATATTTGTTAGAGAGTGTTTAACCTAATTAAGTAATAGAGTGGGCCTGAAGATAATTTTCTATTTTGTACATAATGGTCACTACTGTACAAAGCTTTTCGAGGAACGCCTTTTTAGCGTTCAGAATTATCTTCTTTCACTTATAAACAGAACTATGTAGGTATGTTTTAATGTTCTTTCTATAATTAAAAGAACAAAAATATTTCAGAAACATATATAATGTATGTAATTAAAACAGAAATGAGATTATAAGAAACTATAAAGATTTTGATTATAAGAATGAAAAAAACTTTAAACATTCAACAACATAATTATGAAAATATGCTATTTATTTTATTAAATTTATACCTTGTTATTATGTTCAGGGAATGTCGTGAGAAGAGGTGAAGCGATTGGCACAGAAACGCTCTGAATGGAAGAGGCTGGTTTCTGCCCTGTACTCCCGAGAGGAGCGTTGAGGGCGATGATGACGATGGTCAATCTTGAAAATTTTGTTTAAACGGGCGGAAGACGTTTGTATTTATGATTGCTTTTTATCCATTGACTTTGAATGTGTATAAAGTTTATAGATGGGATGTAAGAAAGCGCAGACGTCCGAGAATTGTGTGTCCTGACCACGTTAATCAAATTCTCTTATAAATTGTATGCTTAGTGATCCATTTATAACAAAAAATAAATAATCATAATTTATCCATTCTATGTTCATTGACGTTTTTATTACTCCAGAGTTAATTATTCCGTAAGAAAAACTATAAAATCTGGTAAAAAATAACGGAGCATGCTCCAGTGTATTATGCAAAATTTCATTTTTATGTTATTTGGTCTAGTTTAATAAGACACGCAAATACCTATAATATTATAATAAAACTAATCATCTTAGTTCCTTTCATACATATACAGTTCCTCATCGCATTGTTAAAACAAAACTATTCTCATTATTCTGCAATAGTTTTAAGTATTAAGTAATGAGAGGAAAGTTCAACTATAACATGGTCTTACCAAAACCGCAGGTCAACCGTTTCACATTACAGTTACAAAACTTTCAACACTTTAGCCATAAAATGTTACTTCTAACACACGTTCAGAGATTTTCATACTACGCACGTACATTGACATAATGAAAGAGCGCCATTTCATTCACACAGCATTTACTCTGTTAGAAACATCCTCATTCGCTCTGCCCTTTTCTGACCATATGCAGTCTAAGAATTTGTTTGAGACACGGGTGTGTTCTCCAGGTTTCTGGTGACTGTGGCTGCTGTCTGGAGAGCCTGTACGGTATGTGTTCTGTTTAAACGCAAACCTCTGGAATCCAGTGCGCCCCGCCAATTCTGACATAAGTTGCAAGTCTTTTATATAGGTTTTAAGTAGTATTACAACATCACCATACAAAATATTCCATGGTACTGGAAACTGAACTTCTGTTGTGAGGTAATTCATCTCCATATTAAACAAAATGGGCCCAATACTGAACCTTGATGGTTTCCAACCTTGATTTTAAATACTTTACTCATTCCTGTTGGATTGCATAATGTTCGTTTCCACTTGTGCATACATGTCACTCACTAGAGTAGTGATGTAACGAATATTCGTATTTGCATTCGCGAATATTCGCACATTTTAAAATATTCGCATTCGTATTCGCAAAAAATATGCGAATGTTTTGCGAATATTATTTTGGTAATAGAGTATCGGATATTCAGTAAAAGTACCGGATATTTACCAGGGACATTGTAGAAAAAGGTACTGCAAGAAAATATTCTTTAAGAAAACCAAGGAGTTTTGAAATATTTTAAATTCCTATACCATTTTAAAAATTCGGCGACGGGGGGTAGAAATTTTAACGTTTGAGCAATTGTAGAAATTTAAGCAAGTCAATATTCGCTATTCGCATTCGCGAATGTCGGCAACAGATATTCGCATTCGCATTCGCAAATATCCAAAATCACACAATCGTTACATCACTACACTAGAGTTATATAATATTCAGGAACCTGTTGTTCTCTCAAGACACACCATATAAGTTCTCTAGGGACTTGTTGGGAGATTTTTCGATCTTTAAAGAGCATGTCTAGAGTAGAGCCTTTTTATTCTTCTGAGGCCTTTCCATTACTATTATGACTAGAGTGTATTTACTGTAGGCTTTCCAGCTACAAAGCCACGCTGGTTTTTGGTGACCTCGATAAGTTTCAAAAGTTTTTGGTTTATAAGTCGCTCTTAGATTTTGAAAGATGAGCTTAATTGCTCTATAATTTTCACAGTTCCATGCATCTCCATTATTTTTATAGGAAGAAAGCAGGTAACTATGCCTCCAGATTTTATCCTCTCTATTTTTTTTTTAAATAGATCAGTAAGAAATATTTCTCCTTTTTTTCCAATGTCTTTCAAAATCCCACGAGAATTTTATCAGGGCCTGTTGTTTATCTGTTGGCCATTTTATATAGCATCTTTTACCTTTTTTGGAAATTAATGGTATTGAAATAAGTGAGTTAATAAGTGATTCAAATAAAAGTAACCAGAAACAACGAAGGAGCAGTGGATTATATATTCCAAAAAAGAATATCAAAAAAAATAAGACGCCAAAATCCAAAACTTTGGTAAGACAATAAGTTGTTTCATAAAGTTGTATCTTGTATCTCCAGCTTTATCTTAAACCAGCCAAGGGTACAAAATACCTTTACTTGAGTGGAAGAACTTTCAAAGAATGAAACGTTAATTTCTATAGTATTTGAATTCATATTTTATCCAATTAGAGCATGAATTTCAAGTTTATGAAATTGTACAATTAATCTTACTATTGACAGGCTGAAAATTTTAGATGTCTTCCCAAAACGCCTTAATTATCTTTACCATCACGGCATATAAATGTATCGTAAATTAAGAAGCCAGTAGACAAAAAGCACAAAGGACATTTAGAATGGGTGGCATACCTCACCAATGAATTTATTTAGATGAAAAACTTTGATAAAAAAAGCAGGAGATCTATATTCTTTGACGGATATTACATGGAACAACTCCTTAATTCTCCAAACTTCTATCCTTTTTAGCCATATAACTCCTTTGAGAATCTCTGATTAAACACTTTATTATATTACCTATACTTTAACTTGACGTGTGGTTAAATTTTCCAGTCGACTTGAAACAAATTATGCCATAAACTTCATTAACTCCTTAATACCTACTACTGTTACAACTATTTTTATTAAGCGCTATAGATAAACGTTAGCGAGATAACTGTACTATTTTATGTACAATAGATTTTGTCTTTGTACGTTCTACATTAGCTTTCAAACAAAATCAAACGAATTACTTACTATTATTAATTTTTTTAAGATTGTATTTTTGAGTTTTTTTTATTTTATTATTTTATTAATTGATTGGAAGAGATCGAAACTTATTTTTAATTTTATTTTATTTATTGATTGGAAGAGATCGAAACTTTTCGATAAACTCGCCTTCAGTATATTGATTGTTTTTAATTTGAATGCATTTCTCGATCACATTATTTGTAGGTACTGTGATCGATGCACAGTAAAAATGATTTTAAAAAAAATCATGAAAGGTCTTTTTTCCTAAAGAATCAAATTTACATGCAAACATGTAGGTAGGTACATTACCATTCTCAATTAAAATAACATATTCCGTCTTAAAAGGACTCGTGGTTGAATGGAAGAAATCACTATAAAGTGATAATCTCGCCACTGCATATCATCACATTTTTTTTAATGTAAACTGCTTTGTTTATTTTGTTATGTGTATGATGATGTGCAAGAAGAATAAAATGAATAGAAATAGACATTCTCAATCTCATTGCTGTCATTTTTCTTTACTGTCATTATACTTTTGTTTTTTAATTTCATTATGGAATTCTACTATCACTACCTTAACACCAACACAGTGAGTTTCCATTATAGTATATAAGTATGTTAGGTTATGCAGGTATATTATATTGTATTGTATATTATACTGTACATTGTATTGTATATTATATTGCCCTAAAGATGGATGCTCCATTAAATGGCGCCGAATAAATCATCCAGTATACATACATAGTAATTTATTTATTCTCCGTATATTTACAGGTAAATAGGAGCATGTACATAGCTGAGTGTGCATCAATTTAAAAAGAGCGGAAACCAGAAAATATCCATCCAACGCATCACAGCATCTCTCACAATTAGTGGGGTAGTCAATAGACCAACTGATTGTACATAGGTAATAAACATGCAAGTTTAATAAAAAAAAATCTGATGCGAATATCCACCATTGTGTTATGAAAAATATACAATATGTAAACTTAACTCAATTATAACACATTAACACATTAAGTAGTGTTTTTTTATTACAATTAATCGAGTTTATTCATAAAGTGATTTTATACATGAATTTTGGTCTATAAAATTAGAAGATCCAAATTGATGTTGAATAGTTTCAGAAGAATTTATAAAAAAATAACTTGATTCATGTTATATTATCTACTAGTTATATTCTATACGCAAAGATAAATACCGCAGTCTTATCGAAGTTACATAAGTACCTATTAATTTGAAGTTTCTTAGATTAAAGCCTTTAACACACCTACCTATACTACTTATGTAGAGAGCTTAATTTGGCTTGGTTATATAATATTGTGTGCTTGTTTAAATAAAATTGACACGTTTCGCGTTGGCTGTGTGGCGTGTCTAGATAAGTATACATTCTTTTAGTGAATACTACTACTACTACTACTATACCATCACGGCATATCCCACAAGTGGGGTAGCCAGCAGATCAGCTGCATGTAAGAAACATGCAAACTGTCCTCTTCGTGCCAATATAAAAACAAGACATTCAGGATGGGTGGCAAACCTCATCGCTGAATTTAAGATGTATAATGTCTTAATTTTTTCGAACAACTGCCTTTTACAGGACACTCGAAAACTTACGGAGAAGAGTGGGAGACCAATTCTTTACCGGGTGCTCCACGGGATATTTTTAGTGAATAAAATATATGTATTTCATATCACTTAGTTTATTTGCAAGTACAGCCATATACAAAAGTCAAAGAGTATAGATTCCGAATATCATATTTGAGATTGAAAATTAATTGATAATAGAAAGGTTTACAACTACGCCCTAAATACAAACAAAATAGTAGATACACAATTGTGATTATAGGTATGAGTTCAACCCGAGACTCATTACTTTTCGTTAGTTCCGTAATCGACGTAAAATATAAACCTAAACAATACCTTTTCCTAACCACAACTCGTGTGCAGTGTCAAGCTTTTGATACAAATAATGAAATCGGAAATAAGCTTTTCGTCTATATACGAAACCTCTAGACCACAGGTGTCAATGAAAAATTATCAGGGTGGAACCCTGACGTACTGTGTATTAACGAGAACTTTTATCGATTGCATAATTACCCAACAAACTCTATACAGGAAAGCTCATCCAGAATTAATTGGCATTTTATTTACGCAAAATAAATTAGATAAAAACTGACAAATTGATCCAGAAAAGATAAGAATAAAATTGCTTTGGTGAATGTCTGCGGTAATTGAGTTGTTATTATGTTATTTATCTAAGCAATTTATTTGTTTCTGGAAAAGATGAGTAAGTATGAAAAAAATAAACGATATTTATGTACATAATGTTGAATAATTGGAATTTATTTTTATTACTTTAAGGATTAGTTATTCATACATAATTAAAAAAGGAAAAATTATTGAATGATGAAAGTACGTGAGAACTTCCTTTTCCATTCAGACAAAGCACCCAATTAAAAATGAAATACCAGTGTAAATGTACAGTTGTAAAACAAAAAAGATAAAATACTTGCTTGTTTTTACTAACAGACTCTCAATAAAGTTATAATTCATAAATACAATTAAATAGAAAAGCATGAATGGCAATAATATTTTTACTTATAATTTAATTTTAAATATTTTTTTTTTAAATTACGGTTAACATTCAGGTGATCTAACTTCATGTAATGAACATACTGTGGTGTATCAGCAACTACGTGCCCATAAGGCCGAATAAGCATCTACGTGATCACACCGTAGAACGTTGTAGCACGTCTACCAGTCGACAAGTGATATGAGGAGAAATATACGAGGTACGGATATGATAACACCACATCATTTCCATCAGATCGTATCTGGACATCGCATCAGTGATACCTACACAATATCACAACATCAAGATAGATCGCCACCTCACCTACTCACTTTGTAACAAGTGTCAATGAAGACCAACTTTATCAACCTACACTGTTCTCTCTGTCTAACTCATTGTAGATAGATCCATCTACAACATACTAATCATTCTCTCTACACTATAACTATATGACATTTCAGATGATTCGCATTACTCATATGTAACTCATACAAAGATGCATACTTATACCTGTCTTATTCGCAATGTTTTTGTAGTAGGTTCTTGTTTAAAAGACGTTCAAAAATTTTCAGAAAGGAGACATAGAACTTTAATATTTTCTTCTCATTTTTGATGTAGGTATAACATATATATTTACATTAGTGATGTAACGAATATTCGCATTCGCATTCGTATTCGCAAAAAAAATATGCGAATGTTTTGCGAATATTATTTTGGTAATAAAGAATCGGATATTTGGTAAAAGTACCGGATACTTACCCGGTACATTGTAGAAAAAGATACTGCAAGAGAATATTCTTTATGAAAACCGAGGAGTTCGAAATATTTTAAATTCCTATACCATTTTGAAAATTTGGCGACGGGGGGGGGGGGGTTAGAAATTTTAATGAGCAATATTATAGAAATCTAAGCAAGTCAATATTCGCTATTCGCATTCGCATTCGCGAATGTCGGCAACAAATATTCGTATTCGCATTCGTGAATATCCAATATCACACATTCGTTACATCACTAATTTACATATTATAATAAAGCAAAATACTAATTGTTATGCAATTTCAATCTTAGATATACTTATTCAAATATTTACATGCGAAATAATTATTTATATCCATACATTTCCTTATAAAATCTCAAGGTATGTCGAATGACTATATTATACCTCAATATTATACCTATTATTATGTATAACGTATCCTTCGGGAAGTATCAGTACACAATGTACACATACATACATACCTACATAATTATATTATATCAACGATCGATATGATGAATACCTATGTTGATACAAATTTCCATCTGATTATATTCCAATTAACAATTATACGTATTATGTACTAGTATTATGTAGATGGCATATAAAATTGACATTTCATTACTATTCGATGTTTTTTGAATATTTCCCTCGAGAACACAAGACGACTTTAAAGTTCTTCCACTCAGAGATAGCCATTATTGATTTAATTTTCCATACGAAATTCTTAGCCCACTAGTAACTTTCTAATTTCTTCCTAAAATATTTCTTCCACTCACAAGGGTACCCGTGACTAGGAAAATTCTTTTTCACGATAAACTATTGATGTGACAGTGAAATCAAAGTTTAAAATGTCTTAAGAAGAGAAGATCCAATAAGTGCGAAATCATTCTGAATAGTTGACTTATTTTCGTCCTGTGCTAAAAAAATACTGCTTTAGGGCAAATAAAAGAAATACTCGCATAATATACATATGCTTGTCTTTTTATTTATTTTTAGCACAGGAGAGACACAGCGGAGAACATACAAGGGACAATATTTAATAGCCCAGTGGAAGCCCTGCCTCCGGGCCATGACCTACCATGGCCGATGTGGAAAACCCTCAACAGAATCAGAACAGGAGTGGGACGCACCAGAAAGAACCTCCAGAGATGGGGCTTGGCTGAGAGCACGGCGTGTGACTGTGGAGAGGAGCAAGACACTGGACACCTCCTGACATGCCCAATGGCTCCCAGACAGTGTCACTGGGAGGAATTCGTGGGACGAACTCACCTAGGGGGAGCTGCAAGAGAGGTCGTTGCTTTCTGGGAGGGAATGGGAGTGTAGATGTAAGTTTGGTGTTTCTGTTGCTGACCGACACGAAAAGAAGAAGAAGCATATAAGATTATGATTACTAACATAGTTTTTATTTCGTTCGTGCTACGTAAAGTAATGTTTTGTCTTTTGAGACTGAAAAGTTTCATCCGGTAGGTGCTTATAAGATTGAAACAACTGCGACTACAAAACAGTTGAGTGACTTTAACAGCTCCAAAGTCCTATGAAAGAGGTACCATTTGTCAAGGTTTAAGTACTTTGTTACGTGTTACTAATGCGAAAGAAGGTATTTACTATTAACATGTACACACTTACATACACACATTATTTCAAACTATACCAAAACAATACTCGGTAACTAAGTACCTACTACGTAGAAATAAGAAACTTTCACCTACTAGCTAAATATTGGGGTGAAGAAAACTTTCTGCTCGGGGCCATGAAAGGAATGATAAACAGACAACAACAAATAATATTCAGTAACACAACACTTTTTTACGTGAACGTTCTCCAAATTATTATCTTTGTATTGTTATGAACCTAAATGATAATCGTAATATATATTATTTCATACTGCGTGTGTTTATAAATATTGTTTAGTCATGTTCAATTTAAACATCCAGTTTGTCATACACGCATGCACGCCGATTCATCTTACTTAAAACGTGACCGTCCTTGAGAGCATGATCCACGTAGTCAAGCCACGTAGTTCTCGGACGCCCGCGCTTCCTCACGCCCTTTCTTTCAGACAAGTGCATTATGAGAAACTGGATGAATGTAGATAACTACAAAAAAGTATGTGAGGATAGATCAACATGGCGTTCCGTTCTTTCTGCCTACCCCACCTGGGACACGGCGGGAGGGTATAGTATAGTATATGTATGTAATATTTAAACATGAGTTTTATAAGAAATATTTCTACCAGTCTGCAGGTCTGTCCCAATACTAAATCTCTCATAAGCGATGCAGCCAGTGAGAAGTCTGCAGGCAATAAATATGTACACATACGAAAATATGTTTAGATAAATAAAAAAATAAAAAACATAGAACACTCTTTCTACAACCACATAACTATGATACAATAAAAACAATAAACTTTAGAAGCGTGTCTCATCATTGAATTTAAGATAAAAGTGCCTTACAACTGAATATCAATAAATAGTAGTTAAACTTAAACTGAGTTAAAATATATTCTGTTTTATATTGAGACCGATTTCAAACGTATAGTATGTATATGTATGTAGGTATTAAAGTCATTAGGAAAAATACGTTTCTTGATCATTGGAAGTTTTTCACTTAAAATTATCAATTTATTGTTCATTTTAAGGATCATGAAAAAATCCAGAAGCTTGCGTGCAGTACATTATTTTAAGCTCTTGATTTTACTTTTACTTTTGCGACATCATTTCAAAGGATTTGCTAGCAAAATACTTTATCTTCTTATGTTAAGAAAGTCCAAGGGCTGGATGTAAGTAAAATATTCAAGAGTACAGATAAAATATGTACTATTATTATATTATTCATGGATTTGTCCCTTTTGCAATCCCCATCTCGACAACTATCTGCCTTATATACAAAGATTATGAAAAGGAACCAATCCCTTTTGACACGGGAATAGTATGACATGATATCCTTTAGTCATATACAGTATCTTCAGTTTTATTTATATAACTACCTACCTACTTAGTTTGTCATAGAAATGAAAAATATTGAAATTATATTCATACGAAACAAACGGAATTTGTACCTAATTTTCTTTATAGTATAATCTGTCGATATCTCAAGAGAAATATACGGATATTTTATGGAGACAACAATTTAGTATTTTTTTTGTAATGGCAACTTTTAAATGTGAGGATCTTTGTTTAATCTCAATTAAGAAATTTTCTTTTTGGTACAGGTATTTGAAATATTTAACGTCTTACTCGTATTTTTATTGCTTAATTACTATTTAACTCAATTTGCACAACGCGTAGATGACAAAACCAATCAGATATCTCGATCGGTGAACCATGTTAATACAATGCAACATTATTTATTTATTTATTTATTTATTTTATTCTTCAGTGTACATTGTTTACAATAATACAAATTAACATAGAAAATATCATTTATACAATTCAATGTACAGAGGGCGAGTTTATCGCTAAAATGCGATGTCTTCCAACTAACCCGGCACATTACGTAACATTACGCAAAATCTAATCGGAAAATAATATGAGAAATGCGCCACAATGCTTACGAATTGACTCTAAGCTGGCTTAAATGATTCCTTTTGGCGCCCATACACAACACATAGGTACGAATTCAAGAGGGATAAGTTTTCATACTGGGAATCTGAGAAGTATCGAGTCAACTTACATTAATTAGAGCTAATCGGAGCCGATATCGACCGCTTAGTCAATTAATTGTGAATCACTTCTATGTATGTGCTACCGCTACTAACTTCAATCCAGAATTAGAATTAACAAAAAATCTGCTTCAAAAAGAATTTCGATCGCTAAACAGTAAAATAAATGAACAATCAATTAAGTAACTTATATTATGCCAATACATAACGAAACATATTTAGAAAATACAACGGGTTTGAGTGGATGTTTTAATATAAAATTAGTATTTTTTGTAAGGCTCAAGAGCGGAAGATACTCAGCTTTGAAAACAAGTGTCTTAGAAGGATTTTGGATGTCAAATGGTATGAACATGTTACAAATGATGCTGTGCGCCGGCGCACCCAGGAGAGACCTGTAATCTCCGTAATACAGGAGAGACGATGGTCCTGGCTGGGATATGTTTTGAGAATGCCTAATGATAGTTGGCCAAAAAGAGCACTGTTCTTCCGTCCGCAAGGGGTTCCGTCGGCCCGGGCGTCCCTCTTTCACAATACACCGTTCCTATGACAACGATATCAGAGCGCAAGGAATGTCGTGGAAAGAGGTAACGCAATTGGCACAGAGACGCTCTGAATGGAGGAGGCTGGTCTCTGCCCTGTGCTCCCGAGAGGAGCGTTGAGGGCGATGATGATGATGATGATTTTTTGTAAAAACTGTGTTGGATGTACTAATCCTATGACATTTTATGCATGTAATTTAAACCGTCACAATATTTAACTTAAGAAATATAAACTCCCTCTGTATATTGATTGAAGGTACCTACTAACCTAATGAATTCGAATGTATTTATCTATGAAATTGATTGTAATCAATCTACATTATTCAGTTGACATCAATCAGCTGATGGGTGTATACTGTTATGCCGGCTGATGTAAGAGATATGCTGTTTTGAATAAAAAATGATTAAATGAAACAATAAAATAATATTATCAATACATTCTGTTACTTTTTGTGAATTCTTATTGAATGAATTAAACTAAATCACTCGCAAACGAGTGGATGGCCTTGAGAAGAATAGAATAGAATAGAATGAAATAAAAATCTTTAAATTTTTTAATATACTACTACTATACCATCACGGCATATCCCACAAGTGGGGTAGCCAGCAGATCAGCTGCATGTAAGAAACATGCAAACTGTCCTCTTCGTGCCAATATAAAATCAAGACATTCAGGATGGGTGGCAAACCTCAACGCTGAATTTAAGATGTAAAATGTCTTATTTTTTCGAACACCTGCCTTTTACAGGACACTCGAAAACTTACGCAGAAGAGTGGGAGACCAATTCTTTACCGGGTGCTCCGCGGGATATTTTTTAATACACACTTTTTATTTTTATTTACGTAGACAACATTGTTTCGATATTGTTTATTTTTTAATTCATACAATAAAATAAAACAGCTTTTTCCTTAACCGTAATCTGTAAATAAACAAATTTTATACAATTCCATTGGCAAATTAGCCGAAGTAGGAATTATAATAAAAATACAGCGATTATATATTTTGATGAAAAATAAAAGATTTCAAAAATATATGAAAGGTTTTATTTCACCTACTATACAATCACGACATAATATCCCAAAAGTGGTGTAGCTAGCGGATTATAACTAGACGTAATAAACATGGAGATTTTTTTCTTCGTTCCAATTAAAAAATAAGACATTCTGCATGCTTTATTGCTAAATTATAGATCAATGTTCCATTCCGGAGTATAAGCCTCATCTACTTTGGAAATGTGTATCGATATATGTATGGTCACGTTCTGCGGGGCGATAAGTATAGTTTGCTCCAGCTGATACTGATGGGGAAGATTGAGGGGCAGCGTGGTTCTGGTAAAAGGCAAACGTCTTAGCTGCGCAACATAAGAGACTGGACCGGAATGAGACATGTGGGGGAGCTGTTCCGGGTCGCGCAAGACAGAGAAGTCTTTGTCAGAGTGATTGCCAACGTCGGGGGGGACCTGATATGGCACGAGAAGAAGAAGAAGATATGTATATTATATAATCAATTCGACATTCAATTTAATGGTGTATAATACTCTCTCTCTCTACAGTCTTAAAGCTTAACAAAACGTGGCAAAATGTCCATTTTATGATGTGAAAAACAAGAAATAAAATACAAAGTAATGAACCTCATAACTTTGTACATAATCGTACATGCACGATACGTATCAATATTTGCGATTCGTTATCTGACCATAGCACACCTCCAACGTACTTTTGATATTATTTTCAGGAATAAAATGTTTTTATTGTCCCAAATAAAACAACAGGTAGCTCGTTTACTCTGAAGCGTTAGAGTGTAAAGGGATATTCACACGATATCGCCGAAATGACGCCTACGCAACGCGCATACTGCTAATCATCGAATATTTTCGAAACATCCAAGATTTTTCAATGAGTATTCTCACGAATCACGTTTCTAAGAAGATTATTAATGTGAAGGGATATAAGACACGAGGAGATGATTCTACAGAGACCAGGTGGAAAGGATAGCTGAAAACAGGATAGCCCACATTGCTGCAAAGAAGACACCGGCTGGCTCACGTTCACGAGGAAGACCAGCAAAAAGATAGAAGGATAGCTGGTCCTCAGTGTCACAAGAAGGAATCACTTCCGAAACAACAGATCAATGATCTATCATACGAGAGAGAGGAAGAAGAAGAAGATATAAATCACTGCAATAACAGTGACACCTTTTATTCCTGATTCTCGATTGTTTCAAAACATCTGATATCGAGTATTAATGAGTATGCGTGCAGAAATTAACCAAGCTACAAACTATTTAGAAACTTATTAGAAATATTACTCAACAGACACCTCATCCACACAACCAACAAAAGTTTGTACAGTCTGTTGGTTGTGTTTCTCAATATATTCACTCACGCAGTAGTAAAAGTAAAGTAAAATGTGAGAACTACTTTTAGCATTTATTAAGAAACTTTTTAGTAAACGAAACATCACTAGGTGATGCACACATAGGAACATCACTTTGTAAGAAAAATATTATAAAATAAGAATAAGTTGCTACTATTTCTGCAATACATATCCCATTGTGTGGATAGCTCCTAAGGATGATGGAGCCTGAATAAATAGAGATCGATCAATAAAATATAAAGGCACGTGTGATACTTCCAATATGGTGGCCATAATTCCCATTATGTTCTCGTAAAACTTCTATTTTAAAATAAGTAAAAAACACATCTTGTGGTGTCATAAACGTCATGTTTTATGCCAGAGAAATAGGTGGTTTGATCCCTCATAACATGACATCGGCATATTATTAAAATATTCAAGTGGCGAATAAATATTCCAGAATATCATAAAAATCCAAGAGTCCTTTCATTGCCTACATCAACGTTTTATTTACTTACATGAAATTTTTTGCAAAAAAAAATATGCGATAAAGGGAAATTAAAATTTTTGAAGGACTACAAGTTCAATAACCCTTATCAAATGAAAACGAGTGAGTGATTCAAATTATATTTCATGAAATATTGGAAGATATCAACGTATTCCATTCCATTGTATATCAAAAGCAATCCGATCATTTAGGCGTGATCAAGACCGCTATTTTTATTTCAATAGATAATTACAACATCTTCTGTAAATTATAGTTGGATGTTCTTAACTAAAAAAAAACACTGAATAGCAATATTGCTTATGATTATGAAAGAAAACATACCTCATCAATATATCAATAAAATCAATTTTAATAAATATCAAATTGACCTTTATCAAGTATTATGCTGAAAGTTCTAATGATAAAATGAAAATATATCTACTACTACTACTATACCATCACGGCATATCCCACAAGTGGGGTAGCCAGCAGACCAGCTGCATATAAAACATGCAAGCTGTCTTCTCCGTGCCAACATAAAATCAAGACATTCAGGATGGGTGGCAAACCTCATCGCCGAATTTAAGATGTAAAATGTCTTATTTTTTCGAATGAAAATATATAAATAATCTTATAAGGATTAACAAGAAATCTATGAATCTAAAGTGCCAATTACTTTATACAAAATGAAGCATTCAATTAACATTGCTATTTTTATAATAATTAGATAGATATAATTATATCTAGATAATAGCAAAAATTTTCGATACTAAGCTCTCACTCGTGTTGTTTATTTACAGTTATTATTAAAATTATTTTAAACGAGAATATCTATACATAACAACATCTTAATCATTGATCTTCATCGTTTTGAAAATTTGTAGATAGGTTAATATTTATTTGATAGATATTAGCGCGTGTATGATTAATAATTTCCTTAGTGATACATATGTCCTAAGCACGATGTTAAATTTCCGTTCAAGTTAACGAAGTTTATATGAATAATAATATGAATGCCTATCTATATGTCTGTTTTCCATATACATACATAATTATATTACACAAACTTAACAGACAGAATTTAATGACAAATCAATAATTTGAAAAGCAATGCAAACACCGTTATATAGCTATATCCCAATTTTATATATGCTTCCAAAGAGTTATGAGTAAATGTCGATACAGTATTTAAAAGCATGCTTTCAATTCATAAGCAAACTCTTTTAATGTAAGCATGAAAGAAAACTTGAATAGTGGCATGGATCTTGAGAAAGATATTTCTATGTGTATTGCAGATATGAGACATTGTCACAAAACCGAACGGATAATATTTATTATTGATGAACGGAACATTATGTCTTGTAACTTTTCTATTTTTGAAGAGGTAACACTATGAAAGCTCATTTTTAAAATTTAGGTAATAAAAATATAACACTGTATAACTTTCACTATTAAATATTTTGCTTAAAAGCTTTTCGGACATATGTCCATCTTCAGTAATAAATATAGATATTTTATAAGATATTTATAAGATATTTAGTTATAAGATATTTATTACTGAAGATGGAAGTATGTCCGAAAAGCTTTTAAGCAAAATATTAAATAGTGAAAGTTATAGTGTTATATTTTTATTTTTATTACCTAAATTTTATTACGTCTTGTCGTAATGTAATATTTATAAAAGTTTATTTACTCAAATGTGATTTAAAAATCAATATTTATAATTCTTGGCTCAGATTGATTTAAAAATCAATAATTATAATTCTTGGCTCAGATTGATTTAAAAATCAATATTTATAATTCTTGGCTCAGATTGGCCGTGATTAACTAGCAAACTTTGGTGTATTTTTTTTAAAAAAAACACAATAATAATAATAGGTACATAAAATTTTAACAATCAACTACTACATACATAATGATAAACCATAAGCATTGCCCAAATCAGAATTTCTCCAGGTATAAGGGATCACGCTACAATGTCCTAATTTATTTAATAATTTAATCTCTACCATTCTAACATCATCCACAAGCGGGATCGACAATACACTACATAAGTTAATTGTCAATTGATTAAAATACACAAAACTTAAGACATAAAATGATTCTATCTTCATATATAAAAAGAAAATCATATACTTAGTAGAATTGGTCAGGTCAACCCACCAATAAAACGTGTCTACAGCATGCACGTTTCAACGTAGACGAAAGATGTTGCTTGATTGCATTTAAGGTCAATATATGTTCTTTCGATTTCGAACTCCTATAGATATAGCATGTATGCAGGTGTTGCAGGTACGTCAGCTTATTTTCCCGATAGGAGGCGTTTACTAAGAAAATGTACTTAGTAAAATGTAAGTGGAGTAACAAATAAAAGAGATTTCTTGCAGAATAATTTATTGAGAATAAAAATGAGAATATATTTTATATATTGTACAAAATTTGTTGAAATATTATCTTTACTGGAATCAAAAACTCCTATTTATTCGTACGTTTATGAGGCATTGACAATTAAAAACTTTAACGCTCTGTCAAGTGTACCAGTACCACTAAGCTATAATTGATATCTCCGACCCTACCATGTCAGTAGTCGGTTGACTCAGCTGACATGGTAGACCCCTCCTTGAAACCATCACGTCCACGAATAGATACTCTTAGGCGTGGAGCTTCTTGTAGTATTCAAAAACTCTTCCTCAAAAACCAAACAAATC
Organism: Athripsodes cinereus; assembly: GCA_947579605.1. Taxonomy (NCBI): domain Eukaryota; kingdom Metazoa; phylum Arthropoda; class Insecta; order Trichoptera; family Leptoceridae; genus Athripsodes; species Athripsodes cinereus. Next base: position 7,379,765 of record OX388311.1, read on the forward strand.
GAGAAGAATCGACAGTCATACCCACAATCATTTTCTCTCTTGCGTCTATCATCAAACAATACCTACTCCTGAATGATATGTTTAACATTTGAAGCTCCTGTCCCACATGTGCACCATGGATTATCAATTATCAAGACTAATTCAAAAATCTTGCAAAAGTATCTACTCTTCAGCAAATATTTTGTGAAAGTTGAGAATATCTTATCTATCTACACCATCACGACGTCTGCCACGAGTGGAAAAGCAAGCTAACTAACTAAATAAAATGAATTTTAAGAGGTCATATTCTTCGAGCAAATAAAAAGTTAAGACCTTCAGATTAGGTGGAATATTTAACTGATGAATTGAAGATGATTAACTTTAAACGAACTCGCCTTTTTCAGCACACCCGAAAACTAACAGAAAAGAATAAGAGAACTATATTTTGCCTCCACAAGAAATAGAAAATACTTTTTTATAGCTTAAAAAATGTATTCATTACCAAATAATATAACATAAAGGTTGGGAATATTCCTCCTTTGGGAAATAATTGATGCCACGTGGGTATACACAAATAATATAATATGTACGAGTATATGCGTGTTAGTTGGAAAAGTCTAATCAATAAACATGCATACGTGGTAAAAATATTTCTATCACGCATTTAAGTAACCTAGTACGTACTGAATCAACATGATTTTAATAAAAAGGTGTTCTAATTTTTTGTTTGGCATAAAAAGCACATTATATAGATTTTATTTATAAAATAAATTGGTACGTAACCGTAACTTTTTGTTTACTACTACTTTTGATTAAAAATTTAAAATCCTATTTCATTCTTTATTTAATGCAAAAAACCAATATCTATATCCTCATAATATACAATCTACAATAAAGGTTTTTTATTCATCTGATTCATACTTGTACCTATAAGGTTTTTTTTTGTAAAATATTTATTTAAATGGACGTGTACACTTGCATAGTTATTCGTTGAAAATAAATAAAATTCATTGATATAATAAAAATTTAAAGTTATTGTACAATGACAAGATTATTGGTATTATTATAAGAGCTTTGGATTTTGAAATTGTATGTTAAGTATTATAATATACTTTGCCTAATAAATACTTAGGGGTTGTTGTGCGAAAAGATATTATGTTAAAAGCTGTAGAAGCACAATAGCATTCGTACATAATAAACTACGCTGTAAAGAAATAAGGTACATATGTATATATTGGGGTATTTATATCTGACACGACATACCTTTAATTCAAGGGCAGGTTGACATTTCTAAATAGGTGTAATAACATTGCACACATGTAATACTACGCCTTACTAATTTATGTGTAACATTCACCAGGTTAATAAAATTTTATGAACCATATTAAGTATTATAAATGGTAGATGTTTTGCAGTAATTCTAAGAATTTAATACTACCAGTAAGATCATTAACTAAATTTATGTTCAAACAAAAAAAAAATTGTTTGATACAATTGGATGTCGGTAACTGGATTTTACTTACTAGAAGTGTAGATATCAAACATATTTTGAACCACTCTAGATTAATCATTTCAGTTGATCACACTCATCCATAGTCAACCTATTTGAATAGGTATTGACTAGGTAGATATGTTGTATATGATACACATACATAAGTGAACTACTTTAAGGAGTGCACAACACAGAGTTTCGATGGTTATGAATCGACTTAAGGCTTGGTTAAGAGTACTCTTTAAACCTAGGTAACATTCCCAATTCCTCTGTGTCATGCCTATCACATGACTTTTTGGAAGTTGTATGTATATATAGTTCAATTTTTGTTAAACTTCCACTTTGAAATCAATTTTCATACGATTTTCTTAGAATTTCTGTGTTTTCAAATTGGAAAGGCATCTGTTGTAGTTCAATGGAAACAACATTGGAAAAAAAATATGCTGAAAGCTTATAATTCACATCAAATTATGGTAACACAGACAAACTATGTTTATTCACAAGTAAAAAAAATGTCTTAAAAAGTGTCGTAAACTTAAACTCGTATGAGAGTATAAACCCTATAATCCACGATCATATACAATGTATATTATTGAAATTTTTCAATAGGTACACACCCAAGACTGCTTTTACTGTGAAGGTTTTTTTTTACATTCATACACTCTTCCTTTTCTTCCCTGAATACTAAATTCTGAATATAAATTCGCTTTCAATAAAAATTCCACACTTCAGCCGGGAGTCGTTTCTCAAAATCTTTCAAGTTTACTATATTGATCGTTACGTAAATAAAAATGATAATTTATTCAAAAATAATAATTTTAAAGGGTGTGTTCAAAGATTTGGCGTTATAATTAAAATCGTTTAAAAATTTATATTCATACATTTCTTTTAGTTACTAGGTGGTGATATGTTACTGAATTGTTTCTACATAATGACAAAATAACAACAGCTAAATGCCTCCAGGCTATGGTAACCAAACATTTCAATTTCTTTCAAACATTAATGTCTATAGCAAATATATGTAATGAATGAGACATGACGCATTATATGTATAAGATAACTTCGGTTTAGAAATATGCTCTTTTTTTATTTATTTAAAAAAATGGACAACATACAATAATATTTTACAAAATACAATATAATAACGATTAAACATATTTTTTGTACTTGATCAGCCCATCTTTGAGTTCGTTGTTATTATTGCCAGTACAGTACAAACACAGAAAGGAAAATAAAAACAAATATTTCATTCCTGTCTGTGGCTCCTAAAAAGGCTCCTGGACATACAGAATATGTCCACGGACCTCACCTTCTCTAAATTGTTGTAATATGTGGTAACGCATCGATGCAGTGGCGAGTTCTGAGCAGCATTAGTAGATACTTTTTATACTTAGAAAGAAAGTCGAGGTGTGCCTCGTTCGTCTATTTGGTATATTATAGGTAATCTTTGCTAAAAGTCTGTACAGTCAATATTTGAGTTTATTAAATCTTGAAGGTCTGAATTTCTACGTCTTGTATGTACGAGTACATAATTCGTTTTTATAGATATTCAGTCTTGACATTCAATAATATTCGATCTTCTTAATGACTTGTAAACAATCAAATTATATTTGAAAAAAAATTAAACTTTAAGCTTTTAGGATGAGGTTAACAACATACGGCTATTAAACGAAAAGTGAATTTGCAAGTGGTCAGACTATCACACAAAAGCGCTCAACAAGTTGTCATTAAAATGTCACAAATATTAGTTCACTGTCTCCCAAAATATTCGTATGTGAAAAAAAGTTCACAATGGCACGTAGATATTTTTATCACATATTCAGAATATGTTCGTAATTACAATATTTTCAGTGATATTATTGAAAGTATAGATGTAAGCTTTTAAGTGTCCTGTAAAAGGCAGGTGTTCGAAAAAAATTAAGACATTTTACATCTTAAATTCAGTGATGAGGTCTGCCATCTATTGATCATTTTTTTATTTATTTGTTCATTCATTCTTTACTGTACATTGATCACAATCCTTACTTTTTTTTAGAAAAATGAATTCAAATTAGATAACATTATGATATGTATGCAAGCGAAACGTGGACATGGTTGAAGAAGGACGAAAGTGGAATAAATGCTGTGGAGATGAGATCGCTGAGGAGGATGGTTGGTAAAACGTTGCGTGATAGAGTGAGGAATGAGGATATTAGAAGAATGAGTGGATGCAAGAGGATTGTTGTGGATAGAATGCGTGTAAATAAATTGACATGGTTTGGTCATGTGGAACGAATGGAACAGGAAAGAATGACAAAGAGGATATACTTGGCTGAAAGGAGGGGTGTGAGGAAGCGCGGGCGTCCGAGAACTACATGGCTTGAAAATGTAGATCAAATTCTCAAGAACGGCCGTGTTTTGAGTAAGATAAATCGATGTGCGTGCATGAGAAATTGTATGACTGTGGAGGAAGCGAAAGAAGTATGTAAGGACAGATCTAATTGGCGTTCCGTTCTCTCTGCCTACCCCACTTGGGATACGGCGTGAGGGAATAGATAGAGATAGATAGATAATATTATCAAAATACAGAGGGCGAGTTTATCGCAAAGGCGCGATCTCTTTCAACTAACCCATCCTGAATATCTGATTTTTTGTTGGCACTGAGAGGACAGTTTACATGATTCGGCCGGTGTGGCGCGGAGGTAATGCTCTTGCCTTTGAGTCACGAGTTCCCGGGTTCGATTCCCGGCCAGGGCAAAGTGAAGAATGACCTTTTTCAAATTGTCGTGGGTCTGGGTGTTACATGTATATGTGTGTAGTGCATTGTATATGTGTGTATCGTCGCCTTAGTACCCATAATACAAGATTCATCTTAGTTTGGGACTAGCTCAATCTGTGTGAATTGTCTATGTATGTTATGTTATGTTTATTGCATGCGGCAGGTCTGCTGGCTACCTTACTTGAGGGATATGTCGAGATGGGATAATAGAAGTTAAAATAGTAGTAGTAGGTGTAAGCTGTTAAAGGAACATCATTATTATGACATTAGAGATAACAATTACAGTGTAAATTAGTTAGTGTGTACTTTGTTTGGGTAACAGTGTGTGACAAGGTCGGATTCTGTATGTTTGTTCAAATTATTATTAATATTATCTAACATATACTTTCAGCTTTATGTAGAGCTTTTATAATACAAAGTTATTACAACAATATTCCCTTACATTATTATATTCAAACAACTACGACCGCATACGATATTTTAATAACCTTTATCCAATTTTAACTAAATTACAACGGTACACCGCCTAAAAACAAATATCATAAAAATTGAAATGCTTTGAGGTTTCAAATTTGATAAGAAAAACTTGATAATTATATTAAAATGTATTTATTTTAGATTCTAATCTTTACTTAAGCAGATTACGAGTATTAATGTTACCCATTAAGTGCTGAGTCTCTCATTCCCTTTCTGATTTATCTTTCTATGTAAATTTCTATTTATAGACATGTAATATACATCATAAAGTTATGAAATAGTTCTAGCGTGAAACTATGTTTAAGAGCACTTTAGAAGTCGTATTTTACTGGCTGTGTCACAGTTCAGAAAGCTTTTTTAAACATAATACTATACCACCATGTATTCCATGGTGTGTTATGAACCCACAATAATCATACAGATTGTTCTCTTTGTGACAATAAAAGTTAAGACGTTCAAGATGGGTAGCAAACTCATCGCTTAACTGAGGATTTTGAATGTCTTAAAACGTGATTTTTTTCAATTTTCTGTCTTTTAGAGGACTCTCGAAAACGTACAGGAAAGAGTGGTAGATCTATTTCATTAGCGAAGACTCCATATTGTACCAAATTTCATTAATATAATATTAAACGAAAATTTGTACATCTTAAATTCAGCGATGAAGTTTGCCACTCATCCTGAATGTCTTGATTTTATATTGGCACGAAGAGGACAGCTTGCATGTTTCTTACATGCAGCTGGTCTGCTGGCTATCCCACTTGTGGGTTATGCCGTGATGGTATAGTAGTAGTAGTAGTAAACGAAAATAAATGCATACCTCTTATATTAGTAATATAGAGGCGGGCTAATGGCATTATCCCTGTCGTAAGTTTCAAAGTATCCCTTAAAGATAAATAAACAGCTGACGCGGAATGATATGTCGCTAGAATTCACCTAATGTTGAAATATTTATAACAAAACTTTGATTTCTCTTTGTAATGTCTTGACCAAATTTTTAAATTATGAATTTTAACTAATTGACTTTTTACTATATTTGACATTTATATTCCTTTGATTTCTCTTTGTAATGTCTTTACCAAAAAATTTTTAACATTTTTGTATCTTTTTTATAATTATAACATGATTAATGTTATATTGTCTGTAAAACTTTCGTTTCTTTAGTCTAATTGTTTTGTGTCTTTTTTTGTAACAGATCTTTCCTTTGTTTACATGTTTTGTATGTATACAGAGGTTTAACATGTTAAAGGCTTTGGCCGTAAATATTTGTAAATAAATAAATAAAAATATACTAGTGAGGTTCACAAAATACACTTTATTAGAACCTTACATCAATTCAAGACAATCGATATCGCTTCACGGTCTGTTGACTAAGATCAAAGTGTAGTTGAGGTATTTAGCGAAGTTATTTCCATTGTATAAGTTACAGCAGTAGAGATAGCCGGTAGCCTGATAGTACGAAAACTGTTAGACTTTCGAATAGAAAATCTTTCGATCAAAGTCTTTGTGAAGTGAAATACGAGAAGTGTTTGGATTTTTTGAGTTTATCCTTTTTATTTATTTATTATATTTACAGCAGCATACGAGTGCATAACAAGTTGCAGACTCCCAGGAAGACCACCCAAACGTTGGAGGGATAATTGGGCATCTACTTTCCAGGAACAGGCTTTGAGAATAGCAAGACACATTTCTTACTAAAGCAGAAGAATAAGACAAAAACGTTTTCAGATATCATTAAACTTCTTAATTATTTTTCAGCAAAGGACTTGAAATAGATTTTTTTATGGAGTAAATAAAAAAAATATCGATAATAAACCGAACACGAGTTTATTGATGGGATATAAAATGAACTAATAAAATCTAATAAAATGTACAAATATTTTGCAGTTAATATTTTACAGCCTCGTTTACAAAAACCTTTTTTGTTGAAAGATCAATTAATTTGATATGAACTGAAATACGTAATAAAATCAAATTAATCATTTTGTTTCATCAATCATTCTAAAAACGAAAACGTACATTAATTGGAAAATGAATCACTGCGATTAATTAAAACATTAATATTCGTAAAATGAAATATTCAGTATCTCAAAATGTATGAAGCGTTCAGAATACAAATACTATGTATGAGGAGAGTTTGCGAGTGTTTCAGATTCAAAGAACTATGGTTCGACTTACTCCTTTACAACACAAGCATATTGTCCACGTGACGGCTTTGAACGAACTACGCACACCTTTAGATGAGTTAAATCCCTTAAAAAATGTGTGTTGTGAACCATCAACCATATCGCAAGAATATAACCGAATACTAAAATGAGTGTCCCGATATAGATAGAATGACAATCACAATTTTGAGTACCTACTTCTGGATTTTTTCCATATAATATCCACGTCTTGCATTCAGCGATGAAGTTTGCTACTGATGTGGAATGTCTGTGGAATGTTTTATTTGAGATCAAAGTGTTCACTTTTATGTTTACTACATGATTCGTTGATTTTCTCATTCATGGGAGGAGAAAAAGCTTGTAACAGGTAGAACAAAAATAAATTTAAATATGTATTTCGCGATGCTGTACGCATATAAAAGTCATCATCATCATCGCCCTCAACGCTCCTCTTGGGAGCAAAGGGTAGAAACCAACCTCCTCCATTCAGAGCGTATTTGTGCCAATCGTGTCATCTCTTCCCACGACATTCCCTGCGCTCTGATGTCGTTGTCATAGGGACGGTGTATTGTGAAAGAGGGACCCCGGAAAAACAGTGCTCTTTTTGGCTAACTATCATTGGGCATTCTCAGAATATGACCCAGCCAGGACCATCGTCTCTCCTGTAATACGGAGACATAAAAGTAGGAAAAAGAAAATATAAAAAGTAAAAAAGGAGGCCTATATTCAAAGATGGATACAAAATACCTGAGGAACGAGGAAAATATACTATGAACGAATAGGAGCTAATAATTTTATCTAAGTATTTGATGTTACAAGTATTTACAATATCTAATCACTGATACTAATATACTAAGATCTTATCGTCAGCATTAATGATAATCACTTAACTTAAATGCTTTCAACGTCGGGTATTTATATCTAATGGTGAACAAACGGGGGAGATAGAGAGATTTATTAAATCCATTACATAAAACAGATCACCGCTTTATAAACTGACTTGGTTTTTCATTTCATCATTTTTTCATCAATTCATCAATGAATTGATACCTACTAATTGAAATTGAAACTAAGATAATACAAGTTGATTTGTCATTATTATATAATAACCTTTGTCAATAAAATATTAAATCACCATGAATAAAACATAAATCCAAAGAATTCAACTTTAAAATAATTGAAAAATTATTTTATTTTCAGTAAACCTCCTTCAGTAAATCTCCAGTCGGAATTACCAATCCGCATAGGGGCAGCTAGTGGGGCTTTCAATAACATGAACAAAGTTTGGAAGGCGTCTGGACTCAGCATCAGGACAAAATGTCGCTTGTTCAATGCGTGCATCATCCCAATCCTTCTATATGGCTGTGAGTCTTGGCACTTAACCAAGGCTCAGGAGCGGAAGATACTAAGCTTTGAAAACAGGTGTCTTAGAAGGATTTTGGATGTCAAATGGTATGAACATGTTACAAATGATGCTGTGCGCCGGCGCACCCAGCAGAGACCTGTAATCTCCGTAATACAGGAGAGACGATGGTCCTGGCTGGGACATGTTTTGAGAATGCCTAATGATAGTTGGCCAAAAAGAGCACTGTTTTTCCGTCCGCAGGGGTTCCGTCGGCCCGGGCGTCCCTCTTTCACAATACACCGTTCCTATGACAACGATATCAGAGCGCAAGGAATGTCGTGGAAAGAGGTGACGCAATTGGCACAGAGACGCTCTGAATGGAGGAGGCTGGTTTCTGCCCTGTGCTCCCGAGAGGAGCGTTGAGGGCGATGATGATGATGATGAAACCTCCTTGCCGCTTTTCTTTTAAATGCAAATTGAAAACAAGTTGAAAATATATAATTGATTAACGTATTAATAATTCACGGCGCTTCCCTTTTATACGTAGAAAATTTATATACATAATTCATATACTTAATGTACACACAAGTATAATAAATTAAGACAAAACAATTTTAATTAAGAGTCAACAAAATATACAAAAAAAGAATCAATATATCAATATATTATAAGTCAATACAATAAACCGACAGGAAGCATTCGAAATGTTGCTCCATCGCCGTATGCTCAGAATCCCCTGGACCGACATGGTTACGAAGTCCTGAGGCGAACTAGAGTTGACAGGGAGCTGTTGTCAATCATCAAGGTTCTCTGTACTAATAAATTATTTGTACCTTGATCTGATTTCTTCGATCACGAGTGCTATTCATGAAGGTAAACATTAAGTCATCCTGTAAAAGGCACACTGTGCACACTGTGCCTTCGACAGGATGACTTATTGTCTGTAAAATACTTAATAACAATAATAAAAATATAGTGACATGTATTTTGAAATTCTCATAATAAGTAAAGGAGAACCATAAAATATTAAATGGCATTTAAAATCGATTCTAAAACAGTTAATATAAAGTTAGTATAGAGATTTTGTAAGAACAGAGAACATGAATGACAATCATAATGTTATAACAGTTGTTCCAATTATTGTTTTGTTAATGAAAAGCTTGTAAATTGAATGACATAATTGATTATCGATCGAAAATGTAAAAGGACCTTCTGCTATGAGAATTCATTCACCCCTAAGCAAAAAGGTTATCAGTGTTTGCAAACGATTTTGATCAATTGTTGATATGGTAAGTAGGGTCGTTTCCATTAAATCTGGATAAATTCACGCGATTGGAATACGAAATTTTTTGATAATCGTACTCGAGTAAGAAAAAAGTTTTTACTATATTATTTTGAAATATACTTTCTTTTTTCGCTTTCTTAATAATGCTCTCTCGAAAGCATATAATGAAAATAATTCTCCTCCATTTACATCGATTTTGAGTCAATTGAATCACAATTTCCCTAAAATTGATATTGTTGTTGTAAGGTCGTCCAAACCGTGTAAATTTTTTCTAGATGAAAAAACAATAAAAAGGTAAAAACATAAGCCCTCAGTTGAATATCTTTCGTTGTCTATTGATATTCAAATGAATTTGAAAAGCTTTAAAATTTTAAAAAATCCCATTCACAAAAATCAAGAAAAATATTTTATAAAATCCGTTACAAAATAATGTTCTTAAATAGGTACCTACATGTATTTTAGAAATTAGTTTGAAATTGTGAAATATTGAAACTATAAATCGATTGATATACTTTTTATATATTTTTTTTCTCTTAATAAAGTACAATTTAACCATAAAAAATGTGCTTAGTTATTTTAATTCCAGCAATAATTTTCAAAATTATTGATGTTTAAATGTACTGAATGTTTGATAAACATCAATAAAATTATTTTCTATTTGAGTAATTTCAAAGAAATTTGAAAAAGTTTTTAACAATGTTTAAATGGACTTTATAAAATTAATATTTGTTTAAAAAAAGGCAACAAAAATCCTAAATATCTCTTCAAGACATAAATGTATAATAGTTTGCACCTATAACATACAACACAGAAGTTTTAATACCATTTGGTAAAGTAGATCGTTCAATCATAAGAAACTGGAAGGAATGAACGGAAATTACATACTGGCGGGACTCCACGGAGAATACAAAGTTAGATATCAACCTAATGAACCATAACCATTTTGTTGCGCAAACATTTACTCGGAATTCCATTCGCGAACTTTTCCTTTTTATAAATTTTTGAGTTCTAGACTGATCCGTCAAAGACTTGGATAGTTTATTGATTTTCTTTGCCACGAAATTGCGACAAATCAAAATAAAAATTCATATTTATCGACAATTTATTAAAAAATATGTTTTCAATATTTAAGATTGACTTGTGCAAAAACGTCATCAAAGTTGAATATTAATATCCACCTTCTTTTGGAAATGATGATGCCCCCTATATTATTTGTCGATAGGCACAAAGTAAAATATTTTTAATTATATTACTTCACACTACATCTTCGACTTTCTAAAAGCAATTAACAACAAACGATAAGAATTTCTTAGGAAGCAATTTAAATCTCAAAATGTGAAAAGTTTTCAATAATTTGGTGTCAAAACTAAAAAGTTTTGTGATAATCGATTTAATGTCAAGTTCAAAAGATAACATTGATAAAATCTTACATTTTTGATATCTGAAATATTTAAACTTACAATTATGATTTTTTAATTACAGTCTCACAAGCGCTCCAATATCTAATACCTAGTATTTCGATGATCGTCTTTCTTTTTCAAGTCCTTCAAATACAATAGTTTAATTGAGAGAAATTAGAATTTATTAGAGCACTTTATGTTGTTAAACTATATAAATAAACTTATAGTAGTGGAACATGGAGCTGTAAAAACATTGACAAAATTATATTTAAAAGATAAATTTTCAGCATGTATAAATTATGGCATAAAAATATTTGATTAATTAGGTGGTAAAAATAATAATTCAACTTTTATAAAATAATCCACTACACAGGATAATATTTTAATCATAAATAACGAACATTGCAATGTGGATTCTTCAGAATATAAAATACAATGAAAATGTTATTATCTGATACAGTCTACAAAACATCTGGACAGTAAATTACGTTTTCATGAAACTATTTATTATATTAAAAGTCTGAAATATCAAGACGAAATTGCTGGGAATATATAAAACATCATCGTAACATGAGTAAATATTATTTTCATAGTCGACACAAAGCACAAACTCTTTGATCAGTGACGTTGTTACAACGTTTCCTGGAAACCCGAGAGGGATAACATTATATCCTGTATACAAGATGATTACTTCTTTACCGCTTCATCATCTTTATACATTCTACCACCGTGTCGAAACATGATCAAACGTATCAAAAAAAAATATGATATTGAAATAGGTATAAACGTATGATCTGCAACACGAATTAGTAAAGTTTATGATAAAAGTAATTAGGTACCTAAGCCACTTGTCATTATTATTCTTCTTCTCAAAGTACCATGTCAGGTTCCCCAGGTACGCTATCACTCTGGCGTAGGCCTCTCTGTCCTGTGCCAGCCGGAACAGCTCTTCCACCCTCCGAACTCTGGTCCACTATAATTATTATTATTATCCTTCCTTTTTGCAATGATCGTTCAAATTGAAAGTATGACGCCACAGACAGATTAAATAATGAAATGTCTTATACTCATACAACTTTAAATACATAATTATGACTTAATATAGTCTAAGTTTGTATATCCATAATGATATGGGTTGGTGGTAAATTATAGATGCTTCCGTACTGACATGGTAGTTTTAACACTAGGTAAATCAAAACGGAGAAAAAAAGCTACGTACCTTATGCCAATGTAATATACAAAAAATACTTTAATTAATTATGAAAATGTTTACTGCGTCATAAAATTGATATTATTAATCATTTCATAAACCCGTATTCAAAAGATAACGATCAACAGTAAATCCTTTAATGGTAGACACATATAAATATAGATATTATTATTATCTACGATGCTAATGATATAAAATGTTACCGATTATCGTATCAATATTGCATGTGTGCCACAATTGTCTACTCGCTTGAATAATGGGACTTTATCTGCACACAATATTAAAGGTTATGCACATGAATAGCGTCATTTATTACACTACACTTTCTAAAAATAGATATATTTTCCTGTAACTGTTGAGACTGCACTCCAACGCACTACGTTAAGACATAGTTTATGTAATTTCGAAAATAATAATAATACTCGGTGATTTTTTAAACTTTGAATGCTGACCGGACAAAGATCGCTTTTTTCACAATCTTCTCGACAAAAGGAAGCTATCATTTAAACAGAAAATGATTTGCATCAAAATAATGTAAGACAAATTAATATACCTACCATGGAAAGAAGTATTTACCTTAAATGGCCCAAAATCATTCACAATAGAAATTTGTTTCACTCTCGTGTTCTCGTGTTTATCTTTTAAAGTAAAAAGAAGAGAAAATGTTAATAATATCGCAATAAATTATAGAAGATATATAATAGTTACATAAATTTATATCGATAAAAAATCAATTGACCTTTAACTTTTTACCTAATCAGAAAAAGGACATGAAACATGTGTTTTCAAGAGTGGCAAATCGAAAAACTTGAAACGTTTCTACGAAAGTGTAATGCAAGATGATATTTTTCTTTATCAAGACCTTTTTTTATTAGGACGTTGATATACAACGTGACTGCCTATACCTTAATTTTGTATCTCAAAGATCACGTTTTCTTTTCAGAGGTTTTGTTTATGGCATTATATACAGCCTAGACAATTCTTTTTCACATATTATTGTTTCTAAGAAAAGACGCGGTTAATAAGAATATCTACATGAATTAGTGATATCATGTGCTATATTTAATCAAGCCTTTTCGAAACACACTTATTCACATTATTGAATCTTAAAAAGGTTTTTAATATTGTGATCGACAAACACCTACATTATTTCATTTTCAAATACCTATCGCTATTTGATGCAAAAAGGATTTGATTAGCTTACTAATGTAAAGGTAGTAGGTACTTATTTTTAAATTTAAGTCCAAATTTATACTTTGCACACCAGTGCTTGGAGGAATTTAGATTTGAAAATCAAATAAAACAATATTTTTGACTTCGTTCACAAAATACTATGTAAATTGCAAGTTATGTTTTAAGAGCTTTTGCCTTTAATCACCATCAAGAAGAACTATGATAAAGGACAATTTCAAATAGAACTTAAAACAAAGTAAATATTTTATAACTATGTATGTACATGTTAGACATTATTTCTTTCCCTTGCGGTGTAGATAAAAAGCATCAAATGAAAATTACATTAAATATATCAAGTGAATTCTTTTATGAGCTTGCTTTATATTCAATAAAATTGTGGCGTCAGTATTTTTTCCTAAAGCTAAACTATAATTGAATAAGTAACGAAATACTCCAAGAAGTTTATTATTACATTATTGAAAATATTCTAAGTTAAATTGAATGCGCCTCATCGCTGGGTATCATTATTATAATCATTATCAAAATATGAAATCTCCTCGGATCTAATTTTTTTACTCCATTCTTTTCTCAGTGGAATTATTTCCGAAATATAAATTCTGTTACAACTTTCGAATATAATTTTCAAAGAAAAAAACTTTCGCTGTGAATATTATTAACATCGGGAAGAAAACAACGACTTATTATATCTGCTGTCTAATTATAATGAATAAATTATTAATTTAATTAATATTTTGTTGATTATTATGGTGTAAAAATTATTTCTGAAAAGCGCTTCTAATTGCTTTTGAATAATTCAGCAATGATTTCTCAATGATTCAGAACTCGATATAATTTAAACAAAATATATAGAACGTGCATAATGAAGAAGGTATTAGATCCAAATCACAATACATATCAGAAAATTTAATTAATATAAAAAGAAAGAAGAGATTTAGATGTTTTAAATATTCTTAAAATAATAATTAATTTTCCGAAAACTCAATTTTCAGGAAACCATACATCCCGTATTTTTTATCTTTATATTTTAAATATTTTCAAATTTTAATACATATTATCCAACATAAAATTTATCTTCATTGTTTCGTAATTAAAAATATTAGTCTTCATATGAGTAAGGTGCCTACATCAAAAAAATATATTTTTGAGATTTTATTTTTAAACCACTATAGGTAATTTTTTGAGAATGTTTTGAGAATGCCTAATGATAGTTGGCCAAAAAGAACACTGTTCTTCCGTCCGCAAGGGTTCCGTTGGCCCGGGCGTCCCTCTTTCACAATACACCGTTCCTATGACAACTATATCAGAGCGCAAGGAATGTCGTGGAAAGAGGTGACGCAATTGGCACAGAGACGCTCTGAATGGAGGAGGCTGGTTTCTGCCCTGTGCTCCCGGGAGGAGCGTTGAGGGCAATGATGATGATGATGATGATAGGTAATTGTGTCGAAATAATTTTGAAATTGGTGATTCTAAGCATTCTAATTTTCAATGTTAAATATCAGAGTGAATTCATTTTCACGTGTATATTTATTAACAACACCAAGAAATCACTGAGTAAGAATACGAATCAAAAGAAAAGAAGGATAATTGTATTAAACAAGATGCCTTCAACCAGTATTGTAATCTTAGATCTACCTACATAGGTATATAAAATTAATATAGAATATACAATATCTCTCCAACTGCGTGAAAAATTAAGTCAGTTTTGAAAGGAGAAATAAAAATATGACCATCGTTATGATTTCTTTAATTTAAAAAACGTCTTCTGGTCTAATTATTTTTTATCAGTTACAGATTTTATTTCATAATGTGCATTTTGAATTAACAAGTATAAGAGCTTGAAAAGTTTCCGTGGTGGAAAAGATATCTCATTCTTTAATGTTAGTTAGTTTTTGACCGTTCTATAAAAGGCAGAAACCTTTTCGTAAAATTTAATCCACTAAACTAAAATCCTAAACTCCAATAGACTAGTAGACTAAAATCCAATCCAATTGCCCCCCAAGTTCAACGCTTCTCCTGGCTCCCTGGAGCTCTGGCAGAAACTAGCCTTCCCCACTCAATAGAGTCACCTCTTCCCATGATGTTTCTTTAATGATCCGATTCCCTTGTCATAAAAACGGTGTATTGTTAAATAGAGATGTTCAGATAGTGGCAAACTTTGTAAAAAAAAGAACGATGTCATTTTGGTCATCGGTAAATATTTAAATAAATAATAATATTTTATCGAGCTGTAAAGTATCTAGATATGTATGCTAGTATAACATGAAACATCTGATGGTAATGGGAGGACCAACTTGTTACACAGATGTAGTGAACCCTCCTTGTTAAGTTTGTAACTTGATTTCTCTGTGTCAGTAGTACTTTGTACTTTCAGATTATTCCTACTCCACCATCACAAGTATAATAGTAGTTATTCAGACGATGAACAAGAAAACAAATTTGCTTATTTGGCTGAGAAGCCCGTTATAAAGTTAGTCTTTACAAATTAGATACGTACCTACTTACTTTAAACTACGAGTGCTGTGTTGATATACACAACAACCAATGCTATCGAGTAAAAGTTCTTTGTGTTTATTTGCACAACTTCTTAACACAAAGTACATACTGACAATATTTTATTTAAGTTGTATTATTCTCATTCCTAAATATAAGAAGTAGCTACATGCAAAATCCTGAATGATATTTTGAGTATTTCTTTTATTTGAGAAAGAGTATTCAAATTCGAGTTCAAACGAGTTACTTCATTGTTGAAAAATTAACGACTTTTAAAAAAAGAAAAAATAATCTGGGTTCGAAATAAGCCCTTATAAATGTAATTTTTTTATAGAAAGCAATATGCTTATGTTGTGAAGGTGAAATGGATCGGAAACGGAAGTCCGGGTTCTCACGATTGAAAGTCCGTGACCCATCTGGTCATCGACTATTTATTTACCATAACATAATATACATATGGACAATTTACACTGATGGAGCTAGTCGCAAACCAAAATACGAATCTTGTCGAAATAAAAAAATCTTCTATGTGTTGATTTGTCGAGAGAGACGTCATTTGTCTTGTAAGGATATTGTCACAGTAAATTAACCTTGTATTGTGGATACTAACGCGAAAATACACATATACAATTTATCAAATACATAAATATAACATTCAGATCTAGAACAATTTCAAAAGCGACATTTTTCGTTTTGTTCTAACAAGGAATCGAACTCAGAACCTCGTGACTCAAAGGCAAAAGCGCTACCTCTACGCCACACCGGCTGCCTCTCAATCTCTTCATAATTTTACACACTATAAAGTATTTTACATACCAACACACTATCACGCTGCGCTTCTTTCGATGTAGACAGAGAGTATATAACGACACATCATCATCATCATCATCATCATCATCGCCCTCAACGCAACAGGGCAGAAACCAGCCTCCTCCATTCAGAGCGTCTCTGTGCCACATACGTGACACATATGTGCCACATACGTGTAACGACACATACTATCCTCATTTGTTGGTAAACCCATATAACATCATATAACATCATTATATATACTCAAAAACGATCAAAATGATGGAGAAATGATTACAAAGATAAACCTCTCTGCGTCGCGTAACCAAACCTCTACAAACACAGACTCAGTAAACAAAGACTAAAATTGTACCCGACCTTTGCTATGGTTCATAATAACTTATCATTAAAGGTTCCCTCTTGAGGATTTCATACGTTTGGGCCATGCACCTCTTTCAGAATCCAGTCAACAAACTGAATTTATCTTTTCCTCAGTTGTGGTAATTCTGAATATGTACCTTCTGAGAATATAGATTCCTATGCGATAACTCTTGCACTTATTTCTATTCGGTTTTTGATCTTCCAAACTCATGAAGTACTATATAAACCGATGACTTGTTACTACTACTATGCTATACTATGCCCTCACGCCGTGTCCCAGGTGGGGTAGGCAGAGAAAACATATAGATCTATCCTTACACACTTCCTTCGATTCCTCTACATTCATCCAGTTTCTCATAAATTCACGCCTATTTTTCTTATTCGGTACGCGCCCGTCCTTTAGAATTTGATCCACGTGCTCAAACCACGTAATTTTTGGACGTCCGCGCTTCCTTACACCCCTTCTTTCAGATTTGCATTCGCTTAACATGTCCAAATTTGTTTCTATGTTTACTATCATGTCCAAACTTATTTCTATGTTTCTATCTACTTGTTTCTATGATAACTTGTTTCTATGAGATAATTGCCTATTTTAAGCAATTTATGCTTATTGATGAGAGAACTATTTTCTTGCATACATATAATCAAAGTGATTGATTAGAAACCTATACAAAAACATTCATATATTGTAGGTACCTACATGTATTGATGAATGAATTTTGTTAAACATGAGTTGATTTTCAGTTCATATTCACAATTTATACTTCTTAGAATACTGTGACCTTAAATGTTTCATTACAGCACACACTTTGAAGGTGAAAATTCGGTCACGATGGGTTTTGAACATTTGTGAACAAAGTTGCTCTGCGTGCGGCTTATTATTTAAGCATGAAGAAAATTAAACCCTGCGATAGGCATGTTACGAATTCTTTGTTTAAAGGACCAACGCAATATCTCATTAGACCTTTTGAATTTTTTGACCCAACTTTATGAAATTACTCAGGTGAGTTTACATGTTTTTTGATCCTATAATACTACAGTCAGAAATGCTTATTCAATTCAGGTAATTCTATTATAGTTCTTATTACAATTGTATGTACCATTTTTTTATTTCCATAGAATGTATATTTCTCCAAACACAAATATATTATTAATATTATTATGAATCATATGGTTGAAGTCACACATTCCATTCAAAATGCTTAGTTGAGATAAAAAATCAAAATATTTACTACATGCATGGAACCATTTTCTTAATTAATTAGTTATTTCTTAAATTTACGAAGAATAAAATAAAATCTTAAATGTAATGAATTTTGAAAGAAAAACATATATTATTTGAAAAATCAGTTAAAATGAGAACAGAATCCATTTATTACTTTTTTATTTACAAAATATACATATAACGACCTGCAATTCATTATTAAGGACAATAACACCTTAGGTGCCTATTATATACTTTAATTCATAAAATTGATATTATCTGAAGATCTAAACAAATAATTGCATAATATGGCTGTTTGCAATTAGTTTTATGGTAGTCACTGGATATCTCACAAACTAGACATTGTGAATGTTTTTAAACGAGTAGGTATTCTACAATGCACTTTTGTAACTTAATTGTATGTAGATCGTGACAAAAGTGCATTGTAGAATACTCGTTTAAAAATATGTCTCAAAACTGTCAAAAATAGATGATTTATAAATATAAGGTCATCCAATAAACTCAAACATAAAAAATAGTGGAGTTTGTCATAGATAAAACAATAGTAGGGTTTGTCACAGATAAAACAAAAATAGTGGAGTTTGACACAGAAAAAATAAAATTATTTATGTACAATTTCTATTAACAGTAATCAAAGGTAAAATAAAATTTAAGTTGTGAAATAATTTACAAGAATTAATCTAAATGCTTCATGGCTTAACAAAAATATTGTTGAATAATAACGAAGCAAAAAATAAATTAAACAAAAGTTTAATATTCATCTCACCTGTACAGTTGAGAAAACGAGTTACATTGTATCCTTAACAAACCTTTCAAAATTTCATCGAAAAAACTACTCTGGGCACTCAACAAACAAAAACAAAAAAATACAACTGCCAAATAAAAACCGAATTCCGCTTGAAATTTATTTGTAATCAAATTTGCTTGACGAAAATCAAACAAAAGATGATTGGATTGTTATTTTATTTATTACGTTACTATTTTTAATGCATTGTTTTGTCAGGAAAACTATCGAGAGATCAGCGACGTCGCGTCAGCAAGGCGGCCTGTCTCTAACTGTTGCTCAACGCCTAGGAAGGGTGGCATCTCCCGTCACCCTGTGTTCAGTTCAGAACGTGGGAGAGACGGCCACCTACCTCTATAGCCCTCACACCACAACACACCACACCTAACTTCCGGACGGTTTCTGACACCCTCTGCCAGCATTCACCATTCACTTTACATACATGCGAGTAACAACTATCTGCCTACATACCTACTACTTATGTATTTCGAATCCTTTCTCACTAAAATTATAATTGCATTCAAATATTATTTATTCCATAAACCCATAATTCCACTTCGTTACTTTCTTACCAATTTTAATATTATTAATATGTTTTTATTTGTAAAACGAAGTTGTTTTAAGTATGTTTTGAATAATTAATTGTTTTTGAATTCTACTTTTTTCTTTTGCTTTTTGATGCTCCAACTGCAAACATATGGCGTATTTATTATTATTAGTATTTATATTAGATATCACGTAATATTAAGGCATTAATTTATAAGATAACAAAATTTCTTTTGGTGGATTTTAAAATCTTGAGATATACAGAGAGGGCATCAGTGTGCAAGAGGCAAGACATATTGATCGGATACTGGACATATGGCGTATTTAGTTTTTCATTCAGAACATATTTCATTATCGGTATGAAATTATTCTCCTTCACAATTTAATGAGATAAATTATGAGTAAAAATTCACACTGAAAAACTCAAATTTGTTATGCAATAAGATTTTTGCTAATAATCTCAGTTATTTTAAAATAATAACTATTCTAAAATATCAAAATAAAATAATACAAAAAGACTCCACTTAGTAATTTTATTCAAAAATCATTCCTCCCAAAAGTTAATTCCTTCTCCGACTTTAAAGTTAGTATTCATTCAAGTGTCTAAAATATTGTATGAGAATTTTATTTTAAGATTAAATTTTGTATGAAACCATCACAGGTAGGTACTATCTGACTTTATTTTTTAATTGTAAAACTTTTATCTATCTATCTCTCTATCTATACCATCACGGCATATCCCACAAGTGGGGTAGCCAGCAGATCAGCTGCATGTAAGGAACATTCCAAAACTTTTATAATTAGTTAATTTTTTAACCACAGATTCATACGAAAGAGACAACCTATTATTATTATTATAATTATTATTATTAATACTTGTTGATATCTATCTAGTATCTATACTGGTACTACATTTCCCAAGTGGTATACCTTTCAGTAAAATGGAAATCCTACTCAAAATGAACTATTAAAATTTAAATAACTTTAATATGTCATTACTCAGAATGAAATATAATTAATGTGGTCTACGGAAAAAGCTTTTTTAATTTAAACTAATAACAAGTAGCGTGGCCGAAATTAGCCACAGGCTGCCAACTGTGAATATCAAAATGGTCAAATGTCAATATAGTTAACGTTATATCAGAACAGAAATTTTAAATTTACAAAAATTAGAGTGTTTTTTTTAGCTCTTATTACCTCTTTATTATGTTTTTTTTTTTAATTTTATATGGAGAAATTGTTTGCTTATATATTACTTCATGTATGGACAGTTTACATTGCAGTATTTGCTTGTTATGAATGTGATTGTGTATATGTAGGAGATGAATGCTATTTGTGATTGTGTATATTTTTGTATAATACCTATGATTGATATGTTTGTGAGATGTTTGTCCTAGTACAAGATCTACCTAGTTGGGCAGCATCAATAAAGTACGTATGTAAATTGTAATTTATTAAGAAATAAATAAAAGTCTATAAAGTCTTTTATTAGGTGCTTGCTGTTGCTCTTACTACATAATAGAGATTTCTACACTTGTTTTTGATATATTTATTGAACAAATATATATTTATGAAAATGTTTTCAAAGCATCTGTAACATTTTTTTAATGATTAAGATGCATTTTAATAAACACAATCAATAATTAATATAAACTCTGATAGATAGAATTCGTTTAGATACCTATCTGTTACTTTTATTTATTCGTTCTTTACTGAACATTTATTTCAAGCAATTTTACATTAAAACGCATTTAAATAAAATAGAATCACACAATCAACATGAAAGGGATGAAAATGTATATAATGAGTTTAAAAACATTACAATAGAGTCTAAATGTAGGTTAGAAATTTTAAAATAAATTATTAATTTACCACATGCGAAATATATATGGAAGAAAACAGAATATTGGTTTAAGTTTTACGTAATGTTTTATTGAATAGTGACCTCGTTTCGACTTATAAAGTCATCATCAAACTGACATTAGTAAATGAACAAACATAAGTTGAAACCAGGTCACTATTCAATTGAATATTAAGTAAAACTAAAACCGATTGTGTTTTATTCCATATATAAACATGGAGTTTTACAAAATTAACGCCGACTCAATAAATAACATGCGAAATATTTTAGTCTTAGTTTATCATGTTCATTATATGATTAGATAAAAGTAAAACTATCTCGGAAATTAATGACAACCATACTGAAAATGTCATGACCTTTTGTCGTTAAATTAAAATGTTAATTCACGCATGGAAAACTAAAACATTATTTCATTAAATAATTACTTGAATGTCTAACAAATCTGTTATAGTTTTCCACTAGGTACTTCTAAAAAACTTGTCGTCTTGGTAATGCGAATATAATAGAACCTTTGTGAGCACAGATGTTCTGTTTTATCCCTTTGAGTGTGCTCCCTGTACGACTCACTTCCCATGAGAACAATGATTTTCCCCCTGGAAACGTTTAATCTCCATCTTTTTATAGAATTGACCTACATGTTGTATCGTGCATTTCTTTTGTACATAAATGCATTTTATATATTGTAATATGGAATCTATTGATGCAGTTACAATGGATTTGGTTTGCGGCAATGATATCACATCGTACAGCAAATAACTTTTATCATCAATAATATATTAAAAATCGTATTAAAGTATGTGATACATATTATGATGTTAATCAGATTTTATATTATGAAACTAATCCAGAATCAGCGTTCCAATCAATTCAACTCCGGGAACGATCGCCGCATCGCCTTCGTCTCCTACCACTCATCCTGAATGTCTTACATGCATTTGAGTCGCTGGCTACCCCACTTGTGGAAATACCATGATGGTGTAGGTACAATTTTTTTTAAAGATTTATCTGGGTTTTGTTATAAACCCAAATACAACCTTATACACCTTTCACAGTAAGCTAAAAGCTTGTGTCTTGAAAGGGGAATTTGCCGGCATCTGAGATCGAACCGCGGACCCCTTGTTAATTAAGCCGAGACTATACCTTCAGGCTACCGATGAACTCATTATATGAATGATTGAATGAAAATATTTTTTTAATGTGTAGATTTTTACAGGATTTATTTTAATCCCTCAATCAACAAGTTGTTCTGAAAACATATTTGATATTAACAAAAACACTGTTTACTTTTCATCATTGTTTTAATACTCGAGTACTTTCGACAAGTTGGCTTTCGACAATGTGAACACACAAACTCTAGATCATTTGAAGTTATTCTGAATAAATATTCAAAAAATAATTGCATCCATTAATAATTATGGAAATATATTATTATATATTGTTATTAAAATACAAACACAAGTGAATGAAGAACTAGGGTAATTAATAATCATCAATCAAATAATGTTATGCTATTTCTATAGGTATTATATTATATTGTGAATATTAAATTAACGATAATTTAATACCAGGACTACATAAGATATTGTAGGTATTGTGACAAAGGAACAATAGGTGTGAGTGAGGTGTACCTAAAAGTTTGATGGTATTACAAATTATAATGAGATCATGCACGTTATTAATATTTTCCAACATTCTACAGGTTTGCCGCTGATAGCGAATTTACTTCACAGCTTTGTAGAGAGCTGTGCTTTATAATATATGTATGAATTTTTTTCAACAAACATTCTGTGATCACACATACACACACATAGGGAGAGAAAGAGAGAGAGAGATTATGGGTGTTTCCAAACATAATGAGTGCGGTGGAAATCGGTGAATGTTTCTATAGTAAAGCATGCTTAAACCAGCCAATGCTAATTTGTAAGAAATTGAAAACAGCAATAACCTCTCTCTCAACCCTCAAAGGGATTGGTTTAAAAGCATTTCAGTTTTGATTCACTATAGTGCCTTTTGTTGTAAATAATTGATCCTGTTTTTTCCTAAAAATAAACACAAAACATGTAGGTATTTACTTTCATTCTTCTTCTTCTATGAGTGCCATATCAGGTCCCCCCGACGTTGGCGATCACTCTGGAGAATGCTTTCCTGTCTCGTGCTGTGCGGACCAGTTTTCATTAGCGAGTTATTTGTCACTGATTTGAGACATTCTTTGAAAAAGGTATAGAATATTGAAACTACGACACGTGAGGTAGGTATATTTTTTTATATTTGATTTTATCAGATCTGACTTAAAATACTGCCAATCGCTGATGAGTTAGTGGCTGATATCGCTTCTGCCATAAACTCGCTCATTGCACAATAATATATTTTATTTGTATGTATCACATTGTTTTATAACTTGGTAATTATGTATGCTTCTTATTGTGCAATAAAGTTTATTATTATTATTTTTATCCCTTTTCTCATATTCCTATATCATTAAATAAATAAATCTATAAGGAGTGAATAATTTTGTATATATAACCCATGATCATTTTAATAAAAAAACGCGTTTTATATTATTTTTATAAATTTACTTATTCATCAATAATTTTGTTAAATTAATTGTTTCCTATAAAAAACGACGATAATCCGTTTCCCGTTACATAATTGTTTACATATTTGTAGGCCAGATACATAATGCGATAAAAACATTTCAATTATGGAGGGTTCAGTGAAGGATGGTTGTATTTATTATTACAAAATATAGGTAGCTAATACACGTGTAAACGTATAATTAATAATATTTTATATGTATATGTATATGGGCATATCCTACTTCAAGAGAGAGTGACATTTTATCAAATAGGATGTAGGTAAATACCATGATGGATCAGGCATTCTGACAGGATTCTCAATTTTCCAGTATGTTGCCCGTAATTGCCATCAATATTGTGGCATTCCTCTGACAGCTTGATGAACAGGTGATGATAATAAGGTATCGATCATTGCCGACAATGTTTCACTCTGAAATATTCTAGTATAATATTAATATTCTGTGTTGTAAGACTCCAAAAAAAATGGGTCGACGATATTGTCCAAGTGATTGGAAAACAGTGGTGTCGAGTTGCTCGAGATCGAAAAGTATGGAAAAGTTTTGAAGAGGCCTATATTCAGCAGTGGAGAAGAAGACTAGCAGTAAGTAAGTAAGTAATTAATATTCTACACTTATTCCACTACGTGACTCAATGATGTGTGAATGACTAAAAAAATATTGACGTGAATAATATGGCGAAAGAATGGACCTGCTAAGACTTCTCCGAATCGCTTCTCAAAGCAAACCTATGAGACGTCGTCAACTCGGAAGATCAGAAAAAATTTTAAAGACAGTTGGAAATCCACCAAGGCTCAAGAGCGGAAGATACTAAGCTTTGAAAACAAGTGTCTTAGAAGGATTTTGGATGTCAGATGGTATGAACATGACGTTACAAATGATGCTGTGCGCCGGCGCACCCAGCAGAGACCTGTAATCTCCGTAATACAAGAGAGACGATGGTCCTGGCTGGGACATGTTTTGAGAATGCCCAATGATAGTTGGCCAAAAAGAGCACTGTTCTTCCGTCCGCAGGGGTTCCGTAGGCCCGGGCGTCCCTCTTTCACAATACACCGTTCCTATGACAACGATATCAGAGCGCAAGGAATGTCGTGGGAAGAGGTGACGCAATTGGCACAGAGACGCTCTGAATGGAGGAGGCTGGTTTCTGCCCTGTGCTCCCGAGAGGAGCGTTGAAGGCGATGATGATGATGATGATGATGATGGAAATCCACATTGCAGGAAGGCACTTTTGCAAATACAAGCCTTGGGGTCTAGAAGAAGTAAAAGAAAAGAATTTATTCCACATATTTCTTTTTACTCGTTTATGTAAAGCCATGCTTGCAAAATGTAATAATAATAATAAACTTTATTGTGCCTTAAAAAAACATACATAAACAGATTATAAATACAAATAATTATCATGCACAATGGGCGAGTTTATCGCGTGCAAGCGATATCTTCCAACTAACCCAAAATGTGCATATTAAAACTTTGCAAACTAGACATAAATAAAGTTTCACTTATCTTAGAGGCACTAACTACAACATTTTTAAATTTGAGTTGAATGACTATGTACTGTTACTTAAAATTAAAGCACGCTATCGCGATTTCGTAGTACTTATGTATACCATAATCGAGCTGTTCAAGACTACAGATCGTCAATGGTGTCACCGGAATCGCAATAGCGTGTTTTAAATTTGAATTACATATTTATTCAAGTCCACTTTAAAAACAAATAATATAAAAACTCTTACTCAAAATAGCCTTTTTTTCTACGGTGCTCCAACTCAACAAAATACCGAAAATTATTTTTGATATTTAAACGATTTATTCATAGTATGGCTTAAAGTTGGAATAAGACTCTATTTATGTGCAAGGTGTCACTTAGTTAGGCCTAAAAGTTGGAATAGCAAATTCTTCATATGTGAATACAGCTATTGAATGTAATGTTCTTTGTAACATCCAACTAATTATCGCAATAAGATCTTACTCTTTCATTTTAATATCTTGTAGATATTTGCATAATATGTGTAATAATTATAATCTTAATACTTTTATCACTGGATTATGAAATAAATATAAAAGTATACAGCTTATAAAATTAAATACCAACCAGCAAAACAAAAATCTCTGTTTACATATTATGTATTTTAAAAATTATGATCTCGTTAGTAAACATCTTATCGGCGAGTAGTATAAAAAAGATAGGCTGAAAGACTTTCTAAGAAGTAAAATACACTAAAAATGAGGATTAAAGATTATGACTATCATCGTAAAATCATTCAGTGTTAAACATATTTCATTTTGTAAACAGCTTACAAGGGCTTAATATACTATCTTCATTTGCTACATGTACCGTGTAGGTATCATAGAACCATCTACACGTTTGGTAAATTTTGTTGATGATATTTCGATATCTTACAATTTTTCTTCGATATTCTAGATACACTCCTTTGAACTCTGCCCATTTCAAAGCTATCTTCATTCACCGAGCTTTTCCTATTTTAAAAGTTAAGCCATACAGTGTGTTGTAAAGTGAGTAGGTATACATAAAAACTACCTATAGATATATTACTAGTTTCTAAAACCCATAGAATTACACGATGTCATATTATAATAAAAACGTTTTCAAAGTTTATTTTAACAATATGACAAACTTTATAATGTACCATGTATTCACTACATGAGTAAGTATGTACCTAAATACGACCTTAACCTACCCTGTTTATGTTTCTATACCTATTATTATTGTATCGCATTGGCATTCAGCTTTAATGATTCTAGCATGACTCAAATTATTGTCCATAAAAGTAATATTAATCTATGGTGGTGTGTTTGTGAGATGTATAACGTATAATTCAATCATAAAATATGAATCACTTGAAGTCTAGAGAAAAAGTATTTATGTGTCCCAATGCTTACGAATCGGCTCAGTCTATGTAGTTTACGCGCCTAACTTCATTCCGACATTCACCATTTCATCTTCTTCTCTGATATCAAGATGGCCTACCTATGCTTCCGTCTTTTACTTAGACGGTATAGATTAACATCTTCATATAGGTACATATTTACAAACAACCTCCACTTTTTACACATGGATGGGGATTATAATATAATGTATACTTTAGCAGAAAGAATTCGATACGTGTACGTATGTACTCGTATATAAGTAACTAAAGTTGATCCAGATAAGATAGTGAATTTTTACTTTGAAAATGTCTAGAAAAAGTCTGGATGACTTCGGTATTGAAAATGTCTTTAGATAATATTTATCGTTACTTAGGTCGCTATCTTTAAGTTTTTCCTACAAGTTATTGGTTATAAATATCTTCCGTTTTATAAATACCTACTTGGAATGTTACGTCGTACTTCTCTATTTTATTAACTTATATTCGATAACTTTATTTGAAAAAAAAACTAATTTATTGTAAATATTGTCAAACGAGCCGTCGCCGTCGTTCCGACTTGGTGTAAGTTCATGTGAAATTAATAAAAATAAAACACTTACGTATACTTCGAACTTTCATAGGGGCTTATAATTGGCGAGACAGTTTTCATCATCAGGCTAACATAAAATTAAGAAATTTTATTCAATTGTAATGATTATGTAAGTCAGTGGTACTGAACAATTGATAAATTAATACTAAATACTGTTAAGGACTGATTAAAAAAACATCTCCGGCATTTTCCTTTGTGTGATATCGAGAAAACCAAAAAAATCATATCAAATATGAGCAATATTTTTTAAAGAAATTTCTATCCTCTATATAAATTATAACATAACATACATAGACAATTTACACAGATCGAGCTAGTCCCAAACTAAGATGAATCTTGTATTATGGGTACTAACATTAGATGATAGGTATAAAAATTGTAGGTAAGTCAATTAAGACATACTAAATTATATTCGTTAAAAAGAGACAATATATATTTAGAAATGAGTTCATACAATATTAAGTTAAAATAATGATTTTATTATTAAGACCAATGAACCAAATAAGGATTTATTGAATTGATTGTCTTGGTATTAACATTGTGAGATAACATTTGAAATAATTTTAAAAATGTTTACCTACCGTTAAATTCACACCGCTTTTGTTTCACAAAATCATCTGGTAAAAATTCGCTTTTTAAACTAAAACAGTATCAATTTATATTTCCTTTTTAAAAATTGTTTATGAAGTAAGTAGCCGAAAACAAATTATTTTTCTTTATCCAATGGGTGCAGTAGGACGAGGGTTCAACATTTCTGTTTTTGGACAATAATAACTGAAACAATGGACAAAACAGAGGCAGTGTTATGATGTTGTGAGAGAAAGGATTAAATTTAAAACCTTAATAACGGGGATATCGTTTTCAATAAAGGGGACACACTCAAAATGATGTGTTCATGAATAACACTAAAGCAGGGTGTTCAGTTTTCAAATCAGGGGTTTAAATTTCACGCCAATGCAAAATAGTTAGGATGTTTGCCGCCGTGTGGCGCTAACAACTCGATTCCACCAATAACAGCATTACCTTATATTTATAGTTCAGTGTGACAGGTTTGAGAATATAGCGACATAAGTGGCGAAAATTGGCTAGTTTGTAGAACAAAATAATATTATAATATGGCGAAGTTTTGTCAGCTTATTAAGGTTTTCGTTTTTGTAGTGTAGGAAACATTATCTTTGTTTGTTGCTAATATAAGCAGTTGTCTTTTACATTTCTTTCTCTTATACAATCGTACTTCAAAATCAACTCTACTTGCAATCAACTATCCTGCATTGTACATATTATAACCTGTGTGATAAATAAATCATCTGAAGACTCGATATAGTTTTACTGGAAGAAGCACCAAACCAAACCACCACCAAGTATTGGACCTTCAACCGGATTCGTAGAAGGAAGAACATACCAGTTTGAACAGGAATTCCAGACATCGTAAAGGAAAGACGGACAGGTTTAAATTTCCAATCATCCTTATTATCCATTTCATAGTGTTATTATTTCAATTAATATCATAATCCTTCCATTGTGGTTTGCTAGTAATTTCATACAGTTGATTTTGCGGCATTTAAGTGAGGTTAAGGGTAGTTATAAAATCAAGTCGAATAATTGTTATTGTTACATGTAAAAACACGTTTTTCTTTTCTTGTTTGATTCATGTGCTTTGTTTGGTTTGGTTAAAGGGTGCTGCATTGGGATTAAATATAACAATATTTATCAATAATCGAGATGCCGAACGAGAAAGTGAAGATGCTTATTTCTAAAAGAGGTGCTCTCAAAGGACAATTGACACGTTTTCAAGACTACCTCAATAGCAAATCAATCGATATGTGCGAACTAGAAGTGAGAATATCTAGAATAGAAGCTATTTTAGACAAATTTGAGACAATCCAGCAGGAAATGGAAGAGTATAGTGAAATTGAGGCTGAATATAGGGAACAATTCGAAGTTTTGTTCTATGAAACAGTGGGAAAAGCGAGATCGATTATGAAACAAATTCCTACAGTTGTTTCAGAAGTAAAATTGAGGCCTTTAGAGGTACCGAATTTCTGTGGGGATTACAAAAACTGGCTTCACTTCAGAGACACCTTCAGTTCATTGGTGGATAGTAATCCATCATTAAATAATCTTCAAAAGTTCCATTATCTTCTCTCAAGTCTTAAGGGAGAAGCATTGCAGTTAATTTCTTCGCTGGAGGTTTCGGGAGACAATTACAGTGTAGCATGGGAAATACTTAATTCAAGGTATCATAATGTACGTATAATTTCAGATAAGCACCTTCACAGTCTTCTCAACATGGCAGTACTAAGGGATGAAAGTCACACAGGGTTAAGGAAATTAGTAGATGAAGTACAGCTTCATCTGAGAGCTCTACAAAGCATGGGACTACCTACCAAGCAGTGGGATGCATTGGTAATTCATGTTATAACAAGCAAGCTTCCAGTAAGTAGCAAGCAACATTGGGAGACTTATTCGATCGCAGGAAAGTTACCCACATTAGGTGAGTTGATTTTATGTCTAAATGAAAGAGCAAGGGTGTTAGAAACATGTCTAACACACCAGCGGAAACCAAGTCCTAGGATCACACTCCATGCTGGTTCTAGAAACAATGTTTCAAGTTTATGTCCGCTGTGCAATGGGGAACACAGGCTGCACCAATGTGGTCAGTTTCATGCCCAGACTATGGAGCAGAGGTATGAGACAACAAAAAGGTTTAGACTCTGTTTTAATTGTCTAGGTACAAGGCACAATTCCTCCAAATGTAATTCAAAAAACACATGCAGAATGTGTAGGAAAAGACACCATACAATGTTACATAGATCATCAAATGTTACAAGGCAACCTCAAGTAGGTATTCAAGAAAATGTGACAACAATACTACATGAACAAGATGCTACCATCACTACCCACATGTCACAAGGTGGTAGTCAAATATTGTTGTCTACAGTGATAGTAGGTATCACACATAATGGCGTATCACACAAGGTGCGCGCACTTTTAGATTGTGGTGCTCAATCTAATTTTATGACGAAATCCTTATGTTCTAGGTTGGGTATTTCACAATACGATGCAGCGATTCCAGTAGCAGGAATCCATAACCAGGTTACGAAAATAAGCAAAGGAGCCGATGTGGAGATCCAATCTCTACACTCAAGTTACACACGCAAACTGTCATGTTTGGTGTTACCAAAGATCACGCAGCCACTACCACAGCAAACTTTTGACAAAAAATATGTGAAACTACCTCATGGACTAAGGTTGGCTGATCCCGATTTTCATAAGAGCGCTCCAGTGGACATGCTTCTAGGGGCACAAGTATTTTGGGAAATTTTACAAGCAGAAAGACTTCAAATGGAACCTTCACAACCAGTGATACAGCAGACGTTGCTAGGTTGGATCATCGCTGGACAGGTATTTCAAGACAGGCAAGTCAAAAATTCCAGGCAAGTCTTAAATTGTTATGTTTCATTAAATCAATTGCATAAAGACATAGAAAGGTTTTGGAAAATAGAGGAAATTCTTTCTATGCCAATTCAATCTCAAGAGGAGATTTTATGTGAAACGCATTTCGTTTCAACCCATCAAAGAAGTAATACAGGTCGGTTTGTGGCCAGACTACCATTCAAACCGAAGCATAAAGAGTTAGGTGACTCTTTACAAGTTGCAAGCAGGCGTATGTTAAGTATGGAAAAGCGCTTTGCCAGTGATACAAATCTCAAAAATCAATATGTTAATTTTATGAAAGAATATGAAACTTTAGGTCACATGTCACCATGTGAACCATCAGATCAACATGATATATGTTATCTCCCACATCATGCAGTATTCAAGGGGGATAAAATAAGAGTTGTCTTTGATGGATCTGCAAAAACAAGTTCAGGTGTTTCTTTAAATGATACACTCATGACAGGTCCTTTAATACAAAATGATTTATTTACCTTGCTAGTAAATTTCAGGAAACACTCATTCGTGATTACTGCCGACATAGAAAAGATGTACAGACAGGTGGAAATTCATTCCGAGGATAAAAGATTTCAGAGGATTGTATGGAGGGATTCAGATGACAAACAATTATCTCATTTTCAGTTAAATACAGTAACATATGGATTAACACCTTCTTCATTTATGGCCACAAGATGTCTAAAACAATTAAGTATGGAGTTCAAGGACAAATATCCAAAACCATGTGAAGTTATAGCAGAAGATTTCTACATGGACGATCTGTTAACGGGAGGTGAAAACTTGCAGGAATGTTCACAATTGAAACAGGAATTAACCACTATACTTCAATCAGGAGGTTTTCATCTTACAAAATGGAAATCAAATGTGCCAGGTATGTCTGATGATATATTATCTAGTAAAAAGTCATTATTTGTTGAAGACAAAGATACATCTAAAATCTTAGGACTTTATTGGGATAGCAGGGAAGATTGTCTTTCTTACAAGGTAGAAATTTTACATGATAACCAAGCGGCTACCAAAAGAATGGTATTGTCAGACATTTCAAAAACTTTTGATCCTCTTGGTTTATTAGGACCAATAGTAATTAGAGCAAAAATTCTTATGCAAGAATTATGGCAGCAAGGAATAGCATGGGACGAACTTCTTCAAGAAAGTCTATTGCAACAATGGAATGACTACAGGGCTGATTTGTTAGCAATCAATGATTTTAGAATACGTAGAAAAATCAAGTGTGAAAATTCAATTCATAATCAATTGATAGGTTTTTCAGACGCCTCGCAGAAGGCTTATGGCTGTTCCATATATTTGAGATCTTATGACAGATTTGGAAGATATGAATGTAATTTAATATGTGCAAAATCTAAGGTAGCACCTGTTAAACAATTGTCATTACCTAGACTAGAGTTGTGTGGTGCATTATTGTTGACAAGATTAATGAAGAAGGTAAAAACATCTTTAAAAATGGAAGATACAATCTCAATATTATGGACAGACTCGACAATAGTATTGCATTGGTTATCAAAACAACCTACTCATTGGAATACTTTTGTGGCAAACAGAATATCAGAAATTCAAACTCTGGGTACCAATTGTATGTGGAAACATGTTGCTTCGTCGGACAATCCTGCCGATATAATTTCAAGAGGAGCTACGGCGGAACAACTTATAAAATCAAGTATCTGGTGGCATGGACCTCTTTGGCTTCGACGGAATGAAGAGTCGTGGCCCTCACAAGTGCCTCCAGAATTACAAGAAGTACCAGAATCCAAATTCCAAACAACTTTGGTTGTCACTCAGAAGGAGGATTGGGATATATTTATGAGGTATTCATCTTTTAATAAATTACAAAGAGTCACAGCATATATGATACGCTTCGTACACAACGCTAGCGGTAGAAAACCACGTAGACAAGGAGAACTCAGTGTTACTGAGTTGGAACATGCTCACGATGTTCTCATCAGGAACGCGCAGCAATTTACATTTAGCAAAGAGATACGGGCTCTTCAAGAACACAAGTATGTATCAGATCAAAGTGATATCAAGTCACTTCATCCTTTTTTAAGGGATAACATTATATATGTGGGAGGGAGACTGTCGATGAGTAATGTACCAGTTTCGCAGAAGAATCAAATGTTGCTACCCGCTCGTCACAAGCTAACAGAACTCATCGTGAAGCATTTTCATTATTCTTATTTACATTCAGGAATACAGGCATTACTGTCGACTATAAGGTTGAAGTATTGGCCAGTACATGGAAAGAATATTATCAAGAAAGTGTTCAAATCATGCATTTTATGTTTCAGATACAGATCACATTCATATAATCAACTAATGGCAAACTTACCTAAGGATCGTGTAACACCTTTCAGACCATTCTCAATTTGTGGTGTGGATTATATGGGTCCGGTAAATGTCAAATCAGGGTTAAGCAGAAATGCTCGCACCACAAAGGCGTATGTATGTTTGTTCATTTGTTTTGCCACTAAGGCTATCCACTTGGAGATGGTATTTTCACTTTCTACAGAGGCATTCTTAAATGCTTTCAAAAGATTTATATCAAGAAGGGGTAGACCTCAAAGAGTTTACTCGGACAATGCAACAAACTTTGCTGGGGCAAACAATGAAATTCAAAGCTTTTATTCATTTTTAAAATCATATCATACTGAAATTCACAATAGTTTATCTGTTGAGGGAATAGAGTGGAACTTCATTCCTCCCAGAGCACCGCACCATGGCGGGCTTTGGGAATCACATGTAAAGCTAGTAAAGACTCACTTAAAAAAGGCGCTGCATTGTCAATTGTTGGATTTTGATAGTATGTACACCATTCTATTGCAAGTTGAATCTTGCGTCAACTCCCGACCGATCACTCCACTCTCCAACGACCCAAATGACCTTAACCCTTTAACTCCTGCTCACTTCCTGATTGGAGAAAGCTTGTCTGCTCTCCCAGAACGTAGTGTTTTGGAAATTCCTAACAATAGGCTTAACCATTATCAAAAACTAATGATGATATTTCAATCTTTCTGGGTACGATGGAATGCCGAGTACTTTCACGAGCTGCAACGTCGGAGCAAATGGCATAAGGGGGCTGAGAGGCAGTTACAGCTAGGAGACTTGGTGCTGATTAAAGAAGAAAATCTTCCACCTATGGTGTGGAAACTTGGACGAGTAACGGAGCTACATCCAGGGAGAGATGGACTCGTCAGAGTAGTTTCAGTTAAGACTACTAGAGGTATCTTCAAACGCAGTGTCGTCAATTTGGCTGTGTTACCGATTGAAGAAAATTCTATGCAATAAATCGAGGAAAATTAATTTTACTTCAAGATGTTGAATCAATTTACAAAATTTCTAAGATGTCTCAGTAAATGTTATACTTTGTTCACTTATCATGTTCATCAAAGGGATGAAAATCTCAAGAAATGTTTTACTTTATTTACTTGTGTTTATCAGAGGAACAATAACTCAAGAAATGTTATACTTTTTTTACTCATCATGTTTATCAGAGGAACAATATCTCAAGAAATGTTATACTTCGTTTACTTATCATGTTCATCAAAGGGATGAAAATCTCAAGAAATGTTTTACTTTATTTGCTTGTGTTTATCAGAGGAACAATATTTCAAGAAGTGTTATATTTTATTTACTCATCATGTTTTTCAAATATTTAAAAATATTTAAATCATCTGTTTGTTTTACATAGGTTTTATGTTTCTTTCTTTCTTTCTTTCTTGGCTGACAAAATTTTCATTCATGTAGTACAAGGGGTTTAGTTATCAGAAATGTTTTGTTTTTCATGTCATGTTTTTTCAATGTATGTTACAGTCCACTATCTCAATTTTACGCATGACATTTACACAGGTACCAAGACATTTATAGTAGATAGTTAAATTTTCAAATTCATATATAAAAACGTTTATTTATTTGTAAAAACGCGTTTTTAGGGGGCGGTATGTTCAGTTTTCAAATCAGGGGTTTAAATTTCACGCCAATGCAAAATAGTTAGGATGTTTGCCGCCGTGTGGCGCTAACAACTCGATTCCACCAATAACAGCATTACCTTATATTTATAGTTCAGTGTGACAGGTTTGAGAATATAGCGACATAAGTGGCGAAAATTGGCTAGTTTGTAGAACAAAATAATATTATAATATGGCGAAGTTTTGTCAGCTTATTAAGGTTTTCGTTTTTGTAGTGTAGGAAACATTATCTTTGTTTGTTGCTAATATAAGCAGTTGTCTTTTACATTTCTTTCTCTTATACAATCGTACTTCAAAATCAACTCTACTTGCAATCAACTATCCTGCATTGTACATATTATAACCTGTGTGATAAATAAATCATCTGAAGACTCGATATAGTTTTACTGGAAGAAGCACCAAACCAAACCACCACCACAGGGATTATTTTTTAATCTATGAATTTATAAAGTTTCTAGGTATTTCAGCAACTGACCTTTTGCAGTTGATTATAAAGAAAATATTGTACATACGGATGCAGTCAATATCAGCTATCGATCTGAATCATTCACAAGCGAGCGGATGGTCTTATAAAGAAATCGTTGCGAAAAATCAACAACTTCAATTATGAAATGACACAGACTTCTATTGATATATCTTCGCTGCGTATCCCACAAGTGGGGTAGCGAGTGGATTAATGACGCATAGGAAATTGATAAATAAGCTTAAAAATAAACATTGACGAAAAGAAAAAGTTGGGACTTTTAGGTTTATAATATGTTGGTTATTCGAAGGAGAAATGTTGATAAAAAAAGTATACTTTGTTTACTCAGCACTTTCGTTGTTAATGAATTGTTCCATGTATTGTCAAATGTTCCTTTAGTCTATGAAACCCTATAATAGAAAAAACTTATCACTCTTTAACCCAGCGCTGTGGTATGTTATTCTTTGCTGATTATGTTGTATCACATGAAGAGGACAACCCTTATATTGAAGTTTTTTTTGGTAAAATAAATTATTTCTAAAAATAAATTCAACTCAAATAACAATTCAAAATAACAAAAACTTAATTTCAGAGAACAGAATATAAGCATTTCAAATAATCTCGCTCGTGAAAAATACAAATTGGAAAATTTTATCATGGCAAAATAATCACAATAATTTTATTGGTGAGGTAAAATGATACTTGTTCAATATTGTACTCTGGACCTAATAAAGTTCATTATCTAACCTTTTCATTTCCTTTATTACCAGAACAATAAAAAATATGTTTTATATTCATACAAGTGTTTCAGTTTTATACGGTCATGATAATATAATTTACGGTCTGCTCAACACCACTTAATGAGTTTCTTTATTTATGAGCGACAATTATGTTTCAAATAAAGTTTGGTCAGGTAGCAAGTCACCCCCTGCTTTGCCCATCCCTTTTTGCTCTTCTCCTACAACTTTAAATAATAATATCTGACTTAGCGATTCCCACCTGTCAATTAATCGTGATTCGCGGTATAGAAATTCAAGCAAACCTCTGTCACTTATACATTGATATCAGTTTTCATTTCAAAATATGAATGATTTATAACTTTTGAAAAGTACGTAGCTAGCTTACTGTACAATACATATCTAATATATAAAAGGAACTCGTGTGTGTTACAACACTTATAACTCAAGAATGGCTGTACCGATTTGAATGATCTCTGATTTGTTGGATTCTTCTCCGCCCGGAATAAACTATAGGCTATTAAAACATCTTACAAATTCACAGTAAGAAAAAATACGAAGAAAATTATTTACGCCATACATTTTTAATTTCAAAAATATAAACAATATGGAGAGTTATGGCGCTTTAAGCGCTCCCACGTCGCCTGTTGCATTGTGCTAAAATAATCCTTATGTTCTGCTGTATTAAGAATCAAATTACTATAATCAATATGAAAATGGTGTGTCAAACTGATGAATTAATATTTTTTTACTATAATCTGTCACATAAATGTGGACGTGAACAGATTATATTTGAAATTGTATTTTATTATTGCAGATGGAAAACTATTATTGTACCATAAATTGTGCTATCAAAGATGAAAATAATAATGTGTTCATGTATGTAGTTCTGATGCAAGATTGTGTTGTGAAATTTGTAGGCAGAGAAGAAAAATTACGAAGAAAATTATTTACGCTATACATTTTTGATTTCAATAAAAAATGCAATATGGAGAATTATACAAAATCAACGATGAAGTTTTTTTTACAGATTGGCCTATTTACAGAATAATTTTTGGATATATATTCAAATTAGAATCGTTATCCACACAATTCAACAACTGTGGTTCTGATATTTCAATTTTGAAAAAATCATGGAAAGAATTTTTATAAATTTAAAATAAATAGGTTTAAACCTGCATAATTATATTACGTACAGCAGATAATTTATAAACAAATCTGAGTTAAGTTAATTATCCAATATAAATTGTTCATGTCGCCAGGTGGGGCGCGGAGGTAGCACTTTTGCCTTTGAGTCACGAGGTCCCGAGTTCGATTATCGGCCAGTGCAAAGTGAAGAATGACCTTTTTCAAATTGTCCTGGGTCTGGGTGTTACATTATGTATGTATAGTGCATTGTATACGTGTGTATCGTCGCGTTAGTACCCATAATACAAGATTCATCTTAGGTTGGGACTAGGTCGATGTGTGTGAATTGTCTATGTAAAAAAATGAATGGAATTTTCGCAGTTAAGCGGCCCCACCCGTTGTCGAGAACTTTTTTTCCATAGAAAAAGTATTATTTTTGAAACTGGATGAAATTGTTGCCATATGAAGAATTATTTAAAATGCCGGCAAAAAAAACTACGTCGAATATTAATTTCCTAAAATTCCGTACATATTACTCGACAACGGGTGGGGCCGATCAAGTTTCATAGTTGCAACATATATGGCAACAATTTCCTCAAGTTTCGAAAATATTACTTTTTATATGGAAAAAAAGTAGGTACTCGACAACGGGTGGGGCCGCTAAACTGTGAAAGTTCCAAATGAATTTTATTTTTTACACTATACCTACGATGACACACTTGGACAATTACGGAAGTTTGTAAAGAGATTAATAATATTAATCATTCATAAAGTCTGTAGGAGAGGGCAGTAGACCGGTGGGCCGCCCTAGAAGAAGCTGGCAAGGGCAGGTGTCGAACCTGTGTGTTGAAAGGCTTGGTTTGGAGTGGCCAGAGGTCATGGAAGCAGCGGTGGACAGGGATCTCTGGAGGAGATACCTAGGGGCAATGGGCCCCCGACCGAACTAGGACAAGGGGAAGAAGATGTATGTATGTAATCATTCATTGATTCTTAGGCGGTACGAAGTTCGCTGGGACAGCTAGTTTTTTATAAAAAATAGTACTAAACCTTCGCAAGCTCTCAAAGAATAAAAATCGATATACAAAACGAATTGAATAGTAACGAGTAATTACGAATTTATTCATAAACAATGTAGAACCTGATTACATGGCGAAATGAATGAAACAAGTATTTTATTCTACTATTGATTTATTCGACGAGAGAGATTGTTGTAACATTGATTGATCATTCACTTGTTTTATCTATTTTGCTATGGAATTCTACTACCTAAATACCGACACAGTGAATGAATGAATACATAGCCATTATTTTTTGGAGTAGCCGCAGATCTGATAGAGATGTGTCGAACTTGCAATCACAAGATCCCTAGTAAGAATCTTTTTGTTCCAGATTACTATACTTTCATAATACAAGCACAATGCTAACAGTGAGAGTTTTGGAGTATATTCGAGTTCGTTTTAAGCCTAGATTCAGCTTTTACTTTTAGTAGTATTTATTTTACTTGATTTTAAAGATTCATTTCAATATTTAGACCCACAAGAATAAATCAGCTTTTGCAGCAGTTTTAAAAACATAAAACATTTTAAAGAAATTATGGAGATTGTTATTTCATGAAATTCCATATAACAAAATAGGTACATTTCAATCTATAAAGTCAAAGTAAAATGCAATCGATTATAGTCGGATGAAGTTCACCGTGTTACCTAACTATAGTATTTCTTGTCACAGGAAAATAACCACAATTAAAAAAAATATCTCCCAAGTCTTTCATAATGATGTAAATTTAATTAAAGGTGAAACGGCTCACCTGCTCGGAACAAATGTACTTACATCACAATATCACCAACATTAATTATAATTAATGGAAAATCTTACAAGACTTCCTTATGAACGAATTAAATTTATGACTCAAGCACTTTTTTATGTACATTTGTACATAATAGGTTGGTTCTATGCAAACCGTTTGTTTTAATATTGGATATTATGAAAACCAGAAAAAAACTTATTATGATTTTAATTTATTGATTACTTTCTTATGTTTGCTTTGAGACGTATCTCCTAATATAGGAATCATAATTATTTTGTATGTAAAAGAAGAAACGAAATTAGAAGTGTTTATTTACCCTTCTTTACAATTTATTAATATTAGACTATAACAATGAATCAATGATCATTGTTCATACAATATCATGGACATAACGTGTCATCGTATCACACTTCATACATCACATTATCGTACATTATGACACACTCCCAGTAATGGCCACAGACGAGCGAGCGGAGAGCGACCCCAAACGACCCCGACGTCCACCGATACCAAACAATGAATGAGTTATTTTCGTAGAAGTAGGATCCCATATCGATGCGATATGGGATCCTACTTCTGTGCGATCGAGCAAGTCA
The DNA here is from genome assembly GCA_947579605.1 of Athripsodes cinereus. NCBI lineage: Eukaryota > Metazoa > Arthropoda > Insecta > Trichoptera > Leptoceridae > Athripsodes > Athripsodes cinereus. Next base: position 7,419,383 of record OX388311.1, read on the forward strand.
CTAATTGATTTACGTAAGACAGGCAAATTACACCGTCCCACTTAATTGCTTTGTTATGAGACTGTGAAATATGAATACATAGAATAATACTGTAACACTAAGCGATAGCTTGTGTCGCAAAGGTGGAGTTGGTTGGCAGTGGAGTTTGAACCCAAACTGTTTTTATATCTCAACGTAACTTATATTCAACTACATGGAAGTTATATTCAATAAATACTTTATATTTAAATAATTATTAATGTATTTTGTGAACTTTACAACAAGCCTTTCACATACAAATTTAATTAATAAAACACAACGTTTTTTACTCAGTACACAAAATGATTTTTTTTTTTAATAAAAAATATTTTTTTAATGTATGGACTTCAAAACTCTCAGGAACACGTGCGTTAAAACATGAACAAAATTTAAAAATTTACTAATTTCATATTATGATTTACGACTTTAATTTGTTATTCGTCTATTTATGTAGGTATATATTTTATATTCCTAAAGACTTTATTTTGATACCTACTACTTAAGAAGTCTATTGGATGAAGGAATTCAATTTGTGTCTCGCGTATTAAAGGAAACAAGTAGGTGAATTATTAGTATTAAATCCGACTTTCCCCTAAAGCAACGTGAGATTGTCTATGTTTAATTTGGCGTGCATTAAGGCGGCTGTGAGTTGAAGAATTCGTCTGGATTATTCTCTTATCTATTCAAGCCAGCGAAGTTGATACTCAAGTTACTATCCCGATACTTAATACGATATAAAAAATTGTTTGCCTTCATTCTCATCTTCTTTTCGCTCTTTACTTTATAAGTAAACTTTATTTTTTCTTGTCGCACTACATTGAAGGAGTATAATATGTATAAAGTAAGTATTCTACTACTTATATAACCCTTACACCACATTCTATGATTAAGTAAGTGGGATGTTTGTGATCCCACATCATCGTTGGATCGGATGAGGCAAAACCACTTGTAACTAATGATTATATTCCTTGCTATGGGATCATGGGGTAAGACGTTAGTACAAATGATACCTACATTATTATACAGATACCTATATAAGACTTTACCACTTAATATTACAATGGAAACCACATTGCAGAACCGCGTAGATTTGTTCCTAGTTGTAAATAGGAAGTGATATCATAACCCCAGGGATTGAATTGTATATTAATTGAATGAATATATAAATGTATGTAATGATTCCATACTAAACTTGTTTGATTTTCGGCTTTAAGAGTATGTGAGAGCTTTTTCATTTTCCCAACAACTCGCTGTTTGTCTCAAAGACGTGGGTTGAATTCATACAATGGTTGTGAATGAAAGCGGTTCTTATGTTATTGAAAATAGCACTTTTTATTGAAACATTTCATTTTATGCAAATGTTCAACAAATCGTACACGTGTTCTTTAAAAGCTTTATGGGTTATTCATGAGACATACGAGTATAAAACCACAAGTTTAGTTGCAAGTACAATTCAATCTACATAAAAATAAGCTTCAAAATCGATATTTTCGATCGACGGTTCTTGCTGAAAGTTCATGTTAAATTATTTGGATATGAAACACTCATTCAGTACTTCTACTGCGACTTTATAAGTCATGAACCGGTTTATAGGAACTTCCGCTCTCATCATCAGACTAGTGTAAAATGCTTAAGTACACAAGTCTCAGAAATAGTATTAAGTGTTTTTTTTTTATCCGAATAACTTACAAGAAAAGTTTAGAGTCCACGAAACGGGTCGAGCATTAATATATATTTGTAACAACGCACGACCCGTTTTGAGGACTACAAGTTCGCATTGTCAGATGTTGATCTATAGAGCACACAATTTTGTCAAGTGAATTATGTTCATTAGTAGTATCTAGTACGTGAAGTATACGTGCGATTAATGAAGTAAAATTTATTTCATAGTGTAGGTATTGCTATTACAACGAGAGTACATGGTGATATAATATGTTTGTTTGTATATTATTATTTAATTAGAGTAGGTACTTCATCCGAGAATGAATGTGAACGTGAAATCTGTTTGTGTTAAGGATGATAGCAAAGCTCTTTATTTTCATTATTCAGCATAAAGAGATATATAGAAAGAAAAAGAAATCCGGGCATTAACGATTAATGGGTAAACAAATAAATTAACTACTGTCCAGTGTACATTAACGATTAATGGGTAAACAAATGAATTAACTACTGTCTAGTGTACATTGTGTAAACAAGTAAATTAACTACTGTCCGGTGTACATTGGGTAAACATGTAAATTAACTACTGTCTGGTGTACATTGGGTAAACAAGTAAATTAACTACTGTCCAGTGTACAATGGGTAAACAATTAAATTAACTACTGTCCAATGTAAATTTTTAAGTTAATCTTTCCCTTTTTAATAAATTTTCAAAAGTCAATTGATTGACTTTGTGGAAATTCATTTCAATTTTAAAATAAAATAGATATTTTTGTTCCGTGTAGCACCCAGCAAAAGTATTGATAACCATAAGTTTTCGAGAACCTTGTTTAAGGCAAGTGTTCGAATAAAGATTACTTTATTAGATTACTTAATTTACACCTTAAATTCAGTGATTTGGTCACTCACCCTGAATGACTTATTTTTTGTTAGCACGGAGAAGAGAGCTTACATGGTTATATTACATATATGCAGCTGGTCGGCTGGCTATCACAATTGTAGGGTATGCCGTGATGGTAAAGTAGAATTAGATACTTTCATAAAGAGGAGGTCCCTCGGAGATCCTTCAAAGATCTGGTATTTGTGAAAAAAATTCAATGGCCTTTTTTATTCTCATGACTTTTTTGATCTAGAAACACCTTTTTTATTTTGTTAAGATCCTAGTATTAACTAAATTGATTCATTGTGCTACATTTCGATAATTATAAGTGACCTCACGAGTGACAAAATTCAGTTATTCAGTAGTATCGTTCGTCAATGGTAAAGGTTTACCGAAATCGATCGCGATTTAAATTATCAAGTAACGGAAGTTCTAAAAACATTCAAAATGTCTCGAAACTGTTACATAGTTAACCCTTCTAAAATAAATTATATTAAATTGTATGACTGTGGAGGATGCGAAAGACGTATGTAAGAACAGATTTAATTGGCGTTCCGTTCTCTCTGCTTACCCCACTTGGGATACGGCGTGAGGGAATAGATAGATAGATTAATTATATTAACTATTTCTCGTTAACGGATTAACTATTTACTGAATTTAACCTTTATTTAACGCGACGTTCAGCTTTTGTAGAAAATACATAAATTTTATAGTATGTAGGCATTATTATCTAGGTACCTACTCTCGTGGTCTCCTGCCACAGTGGTAGAATTGTTACTCTCATTTTCATTATTATTTTCTGCATTACTTGTATACACTTACAAATAATATTATTAATGTCACATTAAACCTTTTAAGTGTTCCGTTACATTGAAGTCCAAAAGAAATCCAGATGTTAATTTATTTCGTTTATTTATTATTCAAATATTTAAGTACGGCTTAATCGAATTCATTTACTGATAAATTACAAATAATTACAGATTGATAATAATAAACTTTTATGCCACACTAAGCTAGAGTCTGTGTGAAGAAGGAGACGATTTGCATCATTAGATTACAGAACATTACATGATATAATAGGTTAACAAATACATATAAAACCATCCAAATAATTGTTCGTGTGTATACTGTATATTCCGTGGAGCACCCGGTATCCCGGTAAAGAATTGCTCTCACACTCTTCTCCGTAAGTTTTCGAGTGTCCTGTAAAAAGTAGGTGTTCGAAAAAATTAAGACATTTTACATCTTAAATTCAGCGATGAGGTTTGTCACCCATCCTGAATGTATTGATTTTATATTGGCACGGAGAGGACAGCTTGCATGTTTATTATATGCAGCTGGTCTGCTGGCTACCACGGATATGCCGTGATGGTATAGTAGTAGAAGTAGTAATAGTGTATACTATCACGTGACTGCAGCAAGTGGGGTGGTAGCAGACTTAATGTATGTAATAAGCATACATATTATCATCCCTGTGCGAAAACAATCAGTATGAGTGACAGACCTCATCTCTGAATCGAAGAAGTGAAATGTCTTATTCGAAATGTTCAACGAACACCTGTTTTTTACATAACACCTCATATGAAGTTTTTTTTTTCAAATTTTCCATCCAAGACGCATTTAATATGTGAGCAGTGAGCCATGTCACACATTCAAATAGTGCAAAAAACTTTTCCGGTATAACGAATAATAATTATGAAAATACCTAGTACCTCCAGGAGGCTTTATATATTTTTATTTTTAACCAAGAAAGGATATAAAATTTAATTTGTGCTTTTAATTTAAAATTTTCATAAGTTTTAATACAAACAAGAAGGTAAGCTCAACCACTCAAATAAAACATTCTTTGTAAATACTATAAACACACAACGGCAAAAATCTGAGTACTTACTTTCTTTTATAAAAATACTCTAGTGCAGCTTATTAATTATTAACAACGAAGCCTTCTCGTGTGCTGCTGGTATTACTTTACTTTCGTATATAACTTTGCAGGCGATATTACGAGCTTTATGGGCGATAAAAACTAGCAAAACTATTGTTGCATTGCTTTTTGGCTTTGTCAATGGCATTTTGCATATTTATTGTGTCTATTTTGTTAATTTGGTTTAAATAGCCAATTATAACAATTTTTGGACCTGAACTTTACATAGGTATTAAAGAAAAGTTTACCTTCCGATTGGAATTAAGGGTAAGACAATTAAGCAAGAATCGAAAGATAAATTGATTATAAAACTTTGATTTTAGAAAAAAAATACTGTTTGCTTGCAACACTGGTAGGATCAAAAGTTTATTCACAAAAGTTTGTTTGCAAACGTTTATTTATAAATATCAACGAACCATAATTAAGAAGTTTTGCGCAAAAGTAAAAATTAATAAATAAAATTAACAACTAACTTTTGTGCAAACGCTCAGAGTTGTTAAAAAACTAATATCTGAATTTTTATTACTGGAACCAAATCTTTTTTAATTAGCAGATAAACAACTTATGAAATCAAATCCTTGATTTTATGACTAAAAATTTATTAATGCATGACTTAAGTTACTACCTTCACGACATATCCCACAATATAATATTTTGTAGCATTTCCTCGTTTTCGTAATATATTTATTTATTCATTCATTCAAGTACATTGATTACAAACAATTACATAGAAGGTATACATTGAAGTTAGATAAATCAATATACAGAGGACGAGTTTATCTCTTCCAACTTCTAACCCAATATACCGGAATACATACAGTTGACTTTCATTCCATTAACTATTTTGTCCATCATATTCTGCATAACATCGCCAAGTTGAATTTTTCTCTCATATTGGGTTTATCTTCTGTACTTCGTACACACTCCATACCACAAACTTCCATTACATTTTACTGTAGGAAACGGTACGAAAGCAGATTGTTATAATAAAAGAATAACATAAACGTATGTACATATATACCTAAATGAAAAAGAAAATAGAAATATTATTTGCTTTATTGGATTCAAAATGCTACTAAGGGTACTGTTATTTCAATTATATTTAAAATTAATTATTAACATTTAGTGTTAATTACACATACTTTCAACATTACTTTGACATGCTGACATGTTTCAGACATTACTTTGATTATTTTGTTGGGTTAGTTGGAAGAAATCTCGCCTCTGCGGTAAACTCGCCCTCTGTATATTGATTGTGTGATTGTATTTGTTTTAAATGTATTTTTGTATAAATTTGCTTGTAACAGTAAAGAATAAATAAATAAATATATGTTATATTTAAAAAAAAAGTATTTTTTATGAATGCACATCGCACAACTGCACATTAAGATGAATGTCGTGGTTAAAAATCCCTTACCGTTTATTCCACAAGAACATCATATCCCCATTATTCACTCGAGAGTTCTATTGTAACTATCTTTTACATATATTAAGTTTCTCTACCACTTAACATAGGAAATAAATCAATACGTCATATGACGTATTCACATTTTTCCCTTTTTTCAATATAAAAGAGAATTTTTAAAAATATTGTTGAAATTCTTCGCTGATTATTATTTACACAATGCTCAGTATTTGCGTTGTAACTTCTTGAATATACTTACAAATATGCTTTTCATAATTTCTTGCTATTCAAAAGATATATCTATGTAGGTATGAACATGGGCGTAATAAGAGTAGATATCTTAAATGGAGATGGGCGAAATACAGAGCTAGAAGCCCAGATGATAAATGGCCAAAGTCTCTAACATCTTGGAGACCAGGAGCAGAGGAAGACCCCCAATGAGGTGGAGGGATGATATCACTCGACAAGCTGGGATCATTGGATGCAGACGGCGCAAAATCGAATGGCGAGGAAGGAAATGGAGGAGGTTTTCATCCAGGAGTGGATGGAAGTAGGCTAAGAAGAAGAAGGTATAGACAGAAGCAAAAAATCACAGGAAATAATTCAATACAATTGTGTACATAATGATTCTGAATGATTTTGCTTTGACACCATTTAACATTTCTAAATACAGTCTCAAAAGCGCTGATGAATAGTGTAATCTTTGATTTGCTCCTGAAATTTAAGATAGGTTGTTTGTCCTTTGGTGGAGCTGGTAGGTAAAAAATAATTCCCAGCAGAGTTACTCTTGATTCAATCTAAATACGATCTTTATCTAGTCTTGATCTTAAGATCAATCCTTAATTAAGTATTAATCCTACGATACGCGAAGCGACTTTAATCAAAAATTCGTACCAATACCGCGATAGCTGAGAATACTTATTTTCAACAGTTACATGAGCATTTTGATTGTCTTTTGTGATATAACCTCAGGAATGAACCCAATATTGGTACATATATTAATATTATTGTGATATTTATCAACTTTTAACATATATATTATCTTCTTGCTTCGTCAAAAAAATATCAGACATTTTGAATGTTTTTTTTGAGTATTCTACAATGCACATCCGTTACTTGATTATTTAAATCGCGATCGATATCGGCAAACCTATACCATTGACGGTAAGGTCTACTAGTATATTCTGAAAGTTTTTGAGTTTCATGTAAAAGGCTTACCTATATAAAATATCAAATTGATTTCAATAAAATTTCATTTATATCACCCATCCTAAAAAACTCATTTTATGTCATGGAGAAAACGAACTGTATATTGATTAAATACTGTTAGTTTACTGGCAATCCAACTTTTGCTTTTTGGACCATGACATGAAGGTATGTAGATCAGTATTTCCCAAACTATGGGTCGCGACCCACCAATGGGTCGTGAGCGAATATCGAGTGGGCCGTAATGGACGATTCGCCACCGTATAAGACATGAATAAAAAAATGTTATTGGAGCAATGTTTGGAGAAAAAAAGCTCAAAGGCGGGTCCCAAGATTGGAAATTTTTCCTAGATGGGTCGGAGCCCAGTCAGCTTTGGGAACCACTGATGTACCTAGATAGATGTAGATAATTTCTACTCCCACAAGTGGGATTGCTAACAAACCAGCTGTAGGTTTATATAAAACATAAATAAATTCCATATTTACATATTATGTTGCACATGAGTAAATTAGTGTAGTTTATTTGATTTTTAAATACACTACACAATCAAAGGATATAATTATGTGTTTTAAGACTGCAAGCGTATAAATATAAATAAATAAGTTAAAAAATCAAATGTTTTAAAAATATTTGAAAATTGAGAATATTTAAAAAAAATATGTGTCAACTTTAAATTGTGTGTACAAAATAATATGAACAAAACGAAAAGAAACAAAATAAAAACAAGGCAAAAGAAAAAATAAAATGAAAACCATGAACAAGTGAGGCAACGGGAGAGTGTAATTAAAATGTTATGAACCTCCTTGACCCGACATCCCGACAAGATCCAATTTCATTCCGATTTTGCAAATCTTCCGAAAAACGTGATGTACCAACTACTTTTGAGTCAACAAGCTCCATGTAGTTGTATTCTAATTTAAAAATAATATACTTCATTTCAACATGTCAGTGTCCCAACGAGGTCCCAGCTAAATATACAATCGTATATGAGACCATTATTTTTCCAGCTTTCTTCCTGTTCCTATGTCGTAATTGGTTTGTCAGGCTGAGCCAAATAATTAAGACCCACTGCCTTTTGTATCCCTGCTGTGTTTTGGTGTGTTTTTGCTATGAAACTGTGTTTTGAAAATCTTACTTTATTCCTTTAAGATAACCTTAAAGATAAACCTTATAGGTACTTATATGAAAATGTTAACCATTATTTTATGTTTATTCACTTTCTAGCTATGGACGACTATATAACCGTGTAATAAAATTTAAGAACTCTTTAGATTAATAACCGCTAGGTACTCCACGTTATCTTATCTTCTAATGTGGACCGCTTAAGGGGCCATTAACGGTTGTCATAATTTTGTGGGTCGGTCTTTCTACTAAAGGCCGTGCTTTTTCCTAGAAATATTTTTATGTAAAGATTGCGGGTGACATAGTGGTTAACATCTGCACAGAACCTAAAGTAAATAATCCCACAACATTTTATAACGTGACATTTTATATAACAAATAAAATGTCCTAATATAATTATGTAGTACATTCATTCTACAATGAACATTAATTGTTTAAAAGGTTAATTCACTCGCAAGGTCGTAGGTAGGTTAAGTAAAAATCATATTTTTTTATTGTGTACTTTGTATGAGTCTTGATAATAAATATTTGTTTGAGAATAAAAATAATGTGTTTCAACCATGTTTCAACAATAATAATATGTACCTACTTATATTAGAATAAAAAATAGTAGTAGGTACTTAATAATATAAAGGTACTTAATTATAACATCTGCCATACTCTTTGTGGAAAACCCTGAATAGACTAAGGGTTGGTGTCACAAGGTGCAAGAAAAACCTTCAGAAATGGGGATACCTATCTGCAGAGGACGACATACAATGTGAATGTGGCGCAGTTCAGGATGATAGCCACTTACTAATATGCCCACTGATGGGGGACGGCTGTAGTCCTGAAGACCTTATCATAGCTAACGACAAGGCGATGAATGTCGCCGCTTATTGGAGTGGGAAGATTTAAAAAAGACCGGACACGTAAAGTAAGTAAGTAATTATAATGATTTTAGTACATACATAAGTAGACTGTCATTTTGTAGGCAAATATTTGATATGTCTGTAGGCTTTCGCAATCTTCATACGACGTTCTTTATTTTCTATATTTTTAGTACATGAAAAATTTTTGTACAATGTTCTACATAATATTTTCATTATATTATAATCTTGCAATTTCCCGCATTCAAGTTATAGTATAACTTTGAAAATAGTTATACAACACAGAAATATATTGTACAACACATAGGTAGTGTACTTACAATTAACTCCAAATAATGCTTACAATATTAATACTTTTTGCACCAAAAACAATTTTAAATAAATTAAAAAAGGTCATTTCACAAAGGGAATCAAACCCGGGGCCTCATGACTCAAAGACAAGAGTATTTTCTGTGCGCCACAGCGGCTATTTAGTCTGGGTCATCGGGGATCTAAAAAACCTTATGGACGGATAAATAGTACTTTTTTGATCAACTGTCATTGGACAATCACAAAACAAAATCCAGCTAGGTTCACCATCCATCCTGTATACGAAAACTTTGGTTAATTGTTGTGTGCATTGGCGTATAATATTATTGATGCAATACATGATAAAAATTTCATTTAAATTAATTAATTTATTTATTTATTAAAACGTTTCCCTAAACAAGTACATTTTTCATTATAACTAGTAAATATAATAAATAAAAGCATTTCTTACTGATTAGCCACACTAGCTTCATAACTGTGTTATAAATAATAACTGTAGATAGTATCATGTTGCTTAGTTTGCACAAGTGTTTTATTAGGAAAACATGAATAAACATTATATTAGTCAACGATAAATGTACAATTAATTAATCAATATCTGAAACATAAATATTTATAGTACATAGATTCATGATAATTCAATGATGGTCAATTCAATTCTATGTCACCTTGTCACCTAAATACTCATTTTCTGTATACGTGAATATACGAGTATGTTATGTGCAAATAATGTGGAAAAAATCTACCTATGGTTAAATTTTTAATTGTGTTATTTTTCTTAGTTATTTAATTGTGTTATTTTTTTTTAGTTATCTAATTGCGTTATTTAATTGTCTTATTTTTCTTAGTATTGCCGCAAAACAGATTTTGGTCTAGTGGGGCAATATACCTAATCCATAATGATGTTTTTATGTTATTTTTGCACGTAATATTTTTAGAAAATAAATTTTAAAAAAACTGCTAAATATTTAAGAAAACAAACAAAATATAATATATTTGCTCATACTCATGCATCCAGTAGAAAATATTCATAAGCAGAATCAATAGCTTATAACAAACAAATAAAATAAATATTTATTGTTTAGTATTGTTTTATATAATGAATATTTATTGTATTTGATATTTTAAAATGAAGGGTAAGAAAGTTAATGCCGATACAATAAATTAAAATAAACATTATTTATTTTACATACATAAGAAGCTGTTTGGAGTTTGTAACCCACAACATCAATCACATAATTATATTGACAGAGTTGAAAGGGTGCAAAACAAGTTTCTTAATGATTTAGAACATAGGTGTTATTTTTATGATTTCTAAGACACAATTGGATGTCGCAGACTGTTTGTTACTTACTAAGAAGTGTATATGTTAATCATGTATATGATTATTAAACTTCTCCAGATTAATCATCGAATTCTTGAATTATATGGAATAGTTTAATAATCCAAAATATGATTAACTATATGTAGATGTTGTCAATCATTTAATAACTCGCACAGTTTGCTAGATATCATGGTGTTGCCTCGCTGGGGAACAGACGTACAAAAGCTGATACGGTTGACAAGGGCCCGACTCAGCTGGAAAGGAGTCAGAGAGTGAAGAGAGATACTTACATATTATTACCTCAATACTCATCTCATTTACTCATAATTATTTGCATAAAAAAAGACAACATTGGCATACTACAATGAAATGTATGGGCGGTGATGAAAACACAAGAGTTTATTTACACTAATATTTATTTAGAAAAAAAAACACAAGATTATCAAAATTAAAAATAAAGGCATTTAAAAACTAATGTTACCTATCTAAATTTAAAATAAAAAAAATGTCTACCCATTTATCCCGATAAAGAAATTGTCTATATAAAAAAAAATCACTACACATTAATTAATTGTCACTGTCAAAACAACCAAAACACAGACGCACAAGAATCGCTCACGTTGGGTGGGAGCCTAGGCAACCTAGTCCAGCTCACACCACCCTGATGACTCGTCCTGCCTGCTGAACTGCAGACAGGCGCAATCCTTCCAACGCTGGCATTCTGGGATATGGTCCTCAGAATGGTACCCGTCCGAGGCCAGCGGCCTTCCAGCCCACGCGATGTCTACATTCTGGAACCCGGCGTCCTGGGCGGGAAACGGCGGGGTCCCATCTTGTCGGCTCCGCCACACAAGGGCAAGAGCAACGCTCTCCACGGAGGCCTGGCGGGTAGTGTTGTGGAACCCAGCGTCCTGGGCGGGAAACCGCGGGGTCCCATCTTGCTGGCTCCGCCACACAAGGGCGGGAGCAACGCTCTCCACGGAGGCCTGGCGGGTAGTGTTGTGGAACCCGGCGTCCTGGACGGGAAACCGCGGGGTCCCATCTTGCTGGCTTCGCCACATAAGGGCGGGAGCAACGCTCTCCACGGAGGCCTGACGGGTAGTGTTCTCGGCGGTCTCCGCTGACGACCCGCCTGGGGGATGCTACCCCACGCTCTCTACCTTCACACCACACCCTTTGCCTTCATTCTGCATCTTTACCTCGGACATACGGCGTTACTAGCTAGTATGTCCGGGTACTTTACTCGCAGACTACCAGCGTATTTTACGCAACACATATCTCACACGATTAGTTCAATATTTTATCATTATAAGAAAAAGTGTCAATTTTCACTAAAGTATCCTAGTTCATTTTATATCCCCCCCATTTTCAAACAAAAACCCCAATCTATACTAACAACAACCTAACTAGCACTTATATACTAGTTACAATGTTATGAGAGTGTATGTCTGTTGGTATCTACGCTCGTGCAGATAGTATCTCATATCAACTTCGATATTATACCTATCTACAGGAACGTTTACATCTAGATTACAATGTACATACAAACAAACACACACTCTGACTTACAACATAACATTATGGGTTGATTGGCGAGAGACACGAATGACGGCGACAAATGGTGACCACTTGTGATTCATAGAATCACGTCCTGTAGGTACCTGCCTTGCAATGTGTTATCAAGTTTGCACAAATCTAGAACTTTTAATTAGTATTATTATTACTGACCGAATATTATCACGAAAAATATTTTGGATAATTTTTTTATCATCGGCCAAAAACCACAGCATATCACGGTTTTCTTATATAAACTCATTAACAATGTAATTGATTGCACTGATATACTTTTTAGGATTAATTTTAAAGACCCTTCATGATCTACAAGAGATTCCAATACTTTTCGACTTCTGCAATGTCTACGCACAAACTTAACTTTTTAAGCTACTTGTCTTTACACAAGTTTACTTTTTAAGGAGGGTAAAACAGTAAAATACATGTACACTATTATTTAATATTGTAATTAGATTATGTTTAATGTTATTTTATTTTTATGCTTAATAAATAAATAAAATAAAAAAAAAAAAAAAAACTACGCACAATATTCATCCTTTCAAAGGTCGTGCGGAAATTATAACTCTTTTTTAATTTCTTCAGGGACGTTGATTTTTACTTGTCACACAGAGAATATTCAAAGTTAGAGAATCTACCCCGATAATAACAATAAAACTATGTACGCAGTTGACCAAGAGTTTTTTTTATTTTAAAATTTGTTCAAAAAGGTATAATCTATGTATAAGTTTGTGAATTCAGACCATATATAGGGTTTTTCAACAAGGACTTTGTTTTTTAAAACAAAATAAAACAAAAAAATTTGATGAAGATGATTAAAATTTTTATTGATTTACAAAGAGAAAAGTTTGGCAATTATGCATGAAAAATGATATCTGACAAATGTCCACCACGAGCACGCTGACAGATGTCGATTCTTTCATCAAAGTTTTTAATCACTTTTTGGCAAAATGGCGGGACTATTTCGCTAATCACATCACGGATTTTGAGTTTTAAGGCTGCAATCGATTCGATTGGCTCCGTATAGACTCTGTCCTTAACATAGCCCCACAAAAAATAATCCAGTGGCGTTAAATCACACGATCTGGCTGGCCACTTAACAGCTGAGTTTCGTGAAATCATGCGATCGGGAAATTTGGTTTGCAATAAATTGATCGTTTCATTGGCTGTGTGACATGTGGCACCGTCCTGTTGAAACCACATGTCAGTGATATCCACGTCATCAATAATAGGCTAAAATTGAGTTGTCAACATCTTGCGATAGCGTGATCCATTGACCGTTACCGCATTTCCAGTCTCATCTTCGAAAAAAAACGGCCCAATCACGCCTCCAGACCACATAGCGCACCATACAGTGACACGCTGAGCATGCAACGGCTTCTCAATAATTGCTCTAGGATTTTCAGAAGCCCAAATGCGGCAATTTTGCTTGTTGACGTACCCTGACAAGTGAAAATGGGCTTCGTCTGAAAAAATGTTTTTTTCAGAAAAACCAGCGGGTTGTTCCTGAATGAATTGAGCGAATCTACGGCGATTTGAATGGTCGTTCGGCTTCAATTCCTGCACCAGTTGAACCTTGTAAGGCTTCAAAGCCAAATCCTTACGCAAAATTCGCCATGTGGTGGTTTTGGATAACCCCAATTGTCGAGAACGTCGAGGAATTGACAAATTTGGATCTGCTTCAACACTGTGGCTCACGGCTGCGATGTTTTCAGTTGAACGACCCGGTCGTACACGCGTTGGTGTTAACACATTTTGTATCGAGCCTGTCGACTCAAATTTAGCGACCAAATTCTTAATAGCGGTCTCAGAAGGACGATTATGTTGTCCGAAAATATCACGAATTTGACGAAATGTCACTTTAGCAGAACCACCATTTTCATAATGGATTTTAATTATTTTAATGCGATTTTCAAGCGAAATTGAATTCATTGCAACAATTGCCAATGCATCCACTACGAATACGTCAAAAAATTAAATGTCAAAACTATCATGTTGCTGGTGTTGCCACAATTAAAAAACAAAGTTCTTGTTGAACAACCCTTTATAAAGAGTCTGAGCCCTTTGATATGTTTTATACAATCAGTTGTTGAATACTAATATTAGATTTATTATGTATGCACTATAAAGTAGGTAGGTATGGGTAATAATAATATGTACCTAAGCCATGCCCTCAAACGAATACATTGAAGCTATATAATTAAGTTTTTTTTTAAGTAAAACACTAATATTGGTAATAAATATTTGTTTTCATATTTTATCACATCAAAATGTTCGTCAGATTCAACAATAGTTTATTACGACTATTACAGTTAACTAAACAAAGATTTCGTTATCGATATGGCGATCTGCATGACTAATAGTTTGTGTTTTTTCCCGGGAAATGATTAATTTTTTTCCCGGGAAACTGGAAATAAAAATTAATATTAACTAGGTAAAAGTAATATGAGATTTTATATGTCACGTCAAAACATACACAAACACATACATTTATATTAAAAAATTAAGATACCAAAATAATATTTGAGAAATAATAATACTAAGCACCCTAGTTTTATTTTCATCCTAAGTGTTATGTAAATAAGTAGCATCAGTCTGCACTCTATTTTAGTTGAAAGTTAGCATAAAGGTTCCTAGTTTCAAATTGTATCTACATCAAACTTGTAAAATGTTGATTTAAAATTCATTTCATATCGGCAGTGTTTTGATCTAGTATATTAATATTATAATATATGTAATATTCATTAGAAAGTGAATATGATATATTGCTTTTATATTTATGTTTTTGTATTGTGATATATATTGCTTTTATATTTATGTTTTTGTATTGTTTTAAGTATTGTATTATCGTTGTTTTTAAATTTACTTTGACTTTTTTAGAGAATTTTAACTTTTGCTTTTTTTTCCTCAAGACCAAGACATTTCTGGTAAGAGTGGAATCTTCGCTGGTCTAAATTATTAATTGTCAACATATTATGTAACGACTGTTTGATTCTAAATATTGTAAAAATAAAAATAAAATAAAAATGATAATATTGTCTTAAATATGTAGTTAAGTTATTTCAATGATATATCTATTTTGTATCACTTCATGAAATCCTAAAAATTAAGTAAAAATTTTGACATAGAGTCTGTATTTGCAGAGGTGCTTTCCTGCAACATGGATTCCCACAAGTTGAAAGTGCCTAGATATAAGTCCACGACGACTCCAAAACAATACTTTTATTTTAATATTCTTTCAACGTGCTGAAAAGAAGTACAGATTCATCGAGTTGAATTATTATTTATTAGTTTTCAGCTTCACAATCTGGAAGCAGAAAACAAATAAATAATAATTCAATAAGAGCCATTTTTGCAAACCCGTTGAAACAGAATAACTGCGATTTTTTCGATGTATAATATTTTGACTGTAGGTAGTATTTTCTCAGTAGGTGGCACTCATTCTCTTTAGACAGAAGATGTGAAATGTGACCAACTTCTAATAACATTAGCAATTGTGGAGAGTTTATAGCTCCTGCAGAGAGAATAATCTCCTTATTCGCTGATATTGTGATTGGAAGAAGATCTTTAAGTAACACTTGTAGCTCGTTAAGTGAATGTATTGATTATTTTTTGCTGTGGAACAATTTTTTCCATCTCTTGTTGTTCCTAGAAATATACTAAAACCAGTTTGTTGTGCACCATTGTAGTCAATATTTTGGTAACCCATTTCAATTCCAGCTTGCACAAATGCTTTTCCTAAGGGTGTAACATACGGAGGATCAGAGACAGTGAGATATCCTCCGAAACTGACAAACCACCCTTCCACAACACAAGCTTAGATACCGTGAAATGTGTATAAGGTAATATTTGGGTTGATAAAAAACCCAGATATATCATTCATAAAAAAAACTATTGAAAAATTGAATTGTAGGAAATATTTTTACCTGCTGAGCCTGCACCTATCACTATAAATTAATCATACTGCGAATACAGTTGCCCCAGACCTATTGAAGTTATCCTGTCAGCGGGCTGATAAAGGACATTGAAGTATTGATCGAAGAGTATTAAGCAGCCCAAGAACCAGGCAATAAGCGGCGTGGATGTAACCACCGTACTAAGAGTTTGTGTAGTAGGTATGTAGCTTCCACAGAGGACATTTATTTCAGGTTTTTGTAATAATATTTTAATATAGCCTCCCATATTACCTACAATATTATTAACCAAATATACCAACACTGAGTACTTCAGTTGTAATATTATTATCGAGAAGAGTACACTCTTTGAAACACTTGTATTAAATATTTAATAAGAGTGCAATCTTGTATTTGTAGAGCTATTTTTAGGCTTACCCAGTGGCTTTACTAACTTAATTTAAATGAAAAATAAATTTCTCAATGAATTTAAATTTTTTGTATCATGAGTCTAATCATTTTCTGTTCTACGGTATTCTGGAGTTTTGTCACCTCAAACTCTTGACAGTACAGTTATTCTGAATAATATGAAAAAATAGCAACGGAAACACACTTTAATAATTATCTCATACCATCATGGTATTTCCCATTAGTGGGGCAGCCAACGGACTAACTGCACGTAACAATCATTCGAGTTGGAACTTAAGATGGCAAATGTCTTTATTTTATGACATTTGCCATCTTAAGACGCTGACGCTGAAATTTCACATGATTTGTAATCTTTGGATAGTGTGGAAATATGTATTCAAGATAAAGTTTATCGATATAAAGATGTTATCACAAGATGTAATTTTTAACCCTATGATCACTTGTTGTGGTTTTCCACAATACGACGCAAATTCAAAATGAATCGTCTAGGTTATTACAATAATAACTTAGACAGAAGAAATCACTTTATTGTGATAAACTTGCTGCTGCATATCGTCCTAGTATTTTAAATTTTGTAGTCTTTTGTTAACACTTATATAATAACGATGTGCCAAAAAAAAACGAGTTTTTACAGAGCATTTTTCCTTATAAATAGTGTATTACGGCCCAGCTAAGGGTATAACAACGTTTTTATCTAAGGCAAAGGCAGCAGCTTAGATTTTGAAAGACATTGGAAGACCCACCGACAAAAACAACTCGAAGACGAAAAAAGAGTTCGCCCGCGACAGTCACGATCACAGCCCCAGTACTTCCTCTATTAGTTCACCCATGGGTACAGTTACTTTACATCAAATGCTAAAACGTTCACTGCAGTCTGCAAAATGCTAAATCAGTCTTGCCTGTCTAACCATCAATGGACATTCTCAAAACATGACCCAGCCAAGAACATCGCCTCCCCTGTATCACAGCGATTAGAGATATTTACTGAGTGCATTCGCAAACAGTATAATATTTGAGCTATGCCATACTCGTACCACCTGCGTAAACTATGCTCCTGCCACTCTAAACTGAATGCTAAAACAACATTTATTATACTTCTTCACTTGTTTATTCAATAACTACATTTATGTATGAACTACTATTTCCTTGCATCTAATATTTGTTTTGTAAACAAGCAATATGAAATTAATATTGGTGTACTTCATCTTAACCATGTGAGTTACTACCTTTATACGTTTCTTTCTCTCTCTAATTGCAACCTTATGGATTGTTTTGCAATAAACCTTAACATCTTTCTTCCTTTATACTTTGTCCTTTGTAATTCTCTTCAATTCCTTGTACGATTTGCAGCAATCCTCGTTGGTACATTCTTCTTATTTTTACGCGGCGGCATAATTGCCATCCACACTTCTCAGCATTATACAACCAGATAAGTCTCCATATGATCAGTCATGGTCACACAAAAACTTAACAGTCTAATGCCGGGAAAAATTCACCTATCCAGATATACAGGATATCAAAGGATTAGGCTCAAAACGCGGGATCAAAATACCAGCATTGTGCCTGAAATATCTGTGTTCAAATTATAATTATATTATTATTAGTTCAACATCCTTTCCTAAGAAGTAGGCATAGAATAAATAAAATATTTTTTCCTGTAGGTAAATATTTGAGTCAATTTTTTAATACCCATCCTTTGTATTTCTGCTTTCATCACACTAGCAATCCTCAATTTTGACACTTATTTATTAAGAATTTACCTGGATAAAGATACCGTGATGAAATAGAGAGAATGAGATATTAAATCAATATTGACCGACGGTACTTGATGGAAGTTCATGATAATTATTTAAAATAAATATTTTTTTATATATTACTTCCATAACGATTATATTAATCACAAGCTGGATTTCAAGAGTTTCCACTCCTATCAACAGGCCAACGTATAGTGGATATTTAAGAAAGACCCATCTCACCCGGATATCTCAGGAGTTGAAGATTCCTATTTATCCACACATTCAAACCAAAATTGTCTTCACGGACGGGCCATTGGGCAGGCCAGCTAAAACAATTGTCATTGGTATATTTTATACTACTACTCTTTCTTGAATTCCCTTTTTAAAATATATCAGGCTAGCGTAAAGTGAATACACGTAAGCCTAATATACTCACTGATAATGATAACGCTCCTGAAAGCTCCTTAAAGGTGGCTCGTTATCAATAAAATCACTATGGAAATAAGCAGTATCTTATTTATCATTAGGTACGCATACGGAAAGAGATATGTGTATTTTTTACAAGAATATATTATTTTACTTGTAAGAAAATTGTCTCATTGTTTCACACTGAGATTCGTCGAAAAAGTGGAAAAGTTGAAGTGGTCATGGGCAGGGTATATTACTAGACTCAAAGATGGACAAAAAGGGTAGTGGAGTGAAGATAAAACGAGTAGAGAAAGACCTCACACACGATGGTGAAACGACATTAAAAGAATCGATGGTAACTGGTTGCAGAAAGCTCAGGACAGAGATGCCTGGAGACATATGGGGGAGGTTTATGTTCCGCAGTGAACAAGAATAGCTGCAGAAGTAGGTCAGTAAGTAAACAAGTAAGAAAATTTTGCATTATCGATGTGTCTATTTTCTTAATTAAGTTTCAGAGCCATGGTAATGTACGCCGTTGTATTTTATGAATTTGAAGTTAAATACCTAAACGTACTCCAAATTATTTAATTAAAGTTTATTTTACAATTATAATCAGTATTTTGGTGAATAAAACAAATATAGGTACAAACAATTTACTACTAGAAAACTGTATAGGATAACATTTTTAATATTTTATTTCTGTACATTGTATTGCTGTCAACACATTATTTTTAGGGTGAAGCAATAACTTTATTTCATTTCAATACTAGCTGGCCCGGCGAACTTCGTACCGCCTAAGAATCAATGAACGATTTCATACATACATCTTCTTCCCCTTGTCCTAGTTCGGTCGGGGGCCCATTGCCCCTAAGTATCTAACTATATTAAAGAGATAACTGTCCACCGCTGCTTCCAGGTCCTCTGGCCACTCCAAACCAAGCCTTTCAACACATGTTCGACACCTGCCCTATCTTCTGCCCTCTCCCACTGACTTTATGAATGATTAATATTATTAATCTCTTTACAAACTCCCGTAATTGGCAAAGTGTGTCATCGAAGGTATAGTGTAAAAAAATATACCTAATTCATTTGGAACTTTCGCAGTTTAGCGGCCCCACCCGTTGTCGAGTACTTTTTTCCATAGAAAAAGTAATATTTTTGAAACTTGAGGAAATTGTTGCCATATGGTGAATTATTTTTTGGTCACCAAATTTTTGGAAAATTCTTTTATAGGAAAAAAAATTCGCAACTATGAAACTTGAGCGGCCCCACCCGTTGTCGAGTAATATGTACCTACGGAATTTTAGGAAATTAATTTTCGAAGTGGATTTTTTGCCGGCAAATTAAAATAATTCTACATATGGCAACAATTTCCTCAAGTTTCAAAATATTACCTTTTCTATGGAAAAAAAGTACTCGACAACGGGTGGGGCCGCTAAACTGCGAATGTTACATTAATTTTTTTTTAGATAGACAATTCACACACATCGAGCTAGTCCCAAACTTAGATGAATCTTGATTATGGGTACTAACGCGACGATACCCACATATACAATGCACTATATACATATATATGTAACACCCAGACCAAGGACAATTCGAAAAAGGTCATTCTTCACTTTGCCCTGTCCGGGAATCGAACCCGGGACCTCGTGACTCAAAGGAAAGAGCTCCGCGCCACACCGGCCGACATGAACAATTTATGTTGAACAATTATACTTAACTGAGATTTGTTTATAAATTATCTGCAGTACGTAATATAATTATGTAGGTACTATTTTTTTTTCAGGTAGATTTTACCTATTCATTTAAAATTTATAAAAATTCTTTCCATGATTTTTTAAAAATTGAAATATCAGAACTACAGATGTTAATTTGTATGGATAACGTTTTTAATTTGAGAATGTATAGAAAAATTATCATATAAATAGTCCAATCTATAAAAAAAACTTCATTGTTGATTTTGTATAATTCTCCATATTGCATTTTTAGTTGAAATTAAAAATGTATGGCGTAAATAATTTTCTTCGTAATTTTTCTTCTCTGTCTGCAAATTTCACTACACAATCTTGCATCAGAACTACCTACATGAACACATTCTTATTTTCATCTTTAATAGCACAATTTTTGGTTCAATAATAATTTTCCATCTGCAAAAATAAAATATAATTTCAAATAAAATCTGTGCACGTCCACATTTATGTGACAGAAGATCCATCGATACATAAATATTAGTCGAATAAGTCGGTAGTTACATGGCAATAGGTTGTATCTCGCATTTTTTGCGTTTTCAAGTTTGTTCCATAAAATGCTCAAAATAGTGTAATATTTGATGTGGCAAAAGGATATGTCTCTTTATAGTCAGAATAAAGAGAGAAAAGACGTAACTTATTGACATGTAGAAAGATTGTTTTCATCAACATGGCAAAAAAACTCAAATATTTTTAAACTGCAAGAAATTATTTAGTGAATGTTACATACATCTTGTAGAAGAAATTATTAAGAGAATGTTACATCTATCTTGTAGAAATAATAATTACCTTCATTTTGATATATAATGCTCGAAATTTGGCTGAAATATCTCTTTTGCAAACTTTGTTTTTGCTCTCCTATAAAATTATGTTTTAGTGAGATACAACCTATTGCCATGTAACTACCGAATTATAGTAAACAAATATTAGTACACATTTCGTTCATATTAGTTATGGTAATTTGGTTCTTAATATAGCAGAACCTACGGATTATTTTAGCACAATGCAACAGGCGACGTGGGGGCGCTAATAGCGTATTGACTCTCCATATTGTTTTTATTTTTGAAATTAAAAATGTATGGCGTAAATAATTTTCTTCATATTTTTTCTTCCCGTGAATTTGTAAGATGTTTTAATAGCCTATAGTTTATTCCGGGCGGAGAAGAATCCAACAAATCAAAGATCATTCAAATCGGTACAGCAATTCTTGAGTTATAAGTGTTGTAACACACACGTCTTCCTTTTATATATTAGATATAAATTGTTAGTACATTGTTTTGAGTTTCTACCATCATATTATAAATTTTAAGAAAGTAGTTTACGCTCCCCATGTTTGTTTAATCATGTCACTGGCTTTCTCTCCAATCATGATAGTGGGTGCGTTTGTATTGCCAGTAACAATATTGGGCATAATACTTGCATCCACAACTCTCAACCTGGATATCCCAATAACCTTTAATGTAGGATCCACAACAGATGTAGGATTGTTAGCTGGACCCATCTTACATGTTCCAGATGGATGATAGATTGTGAAAGTGTATTGGCGAACAGCACACTCAATATAACTGTCACTCAGGAACGTTAGATCGGCACACGCTGAATAAGGCGTGGTAACGAATGTTGAGTTAAATTTTTTAAATGCTGGAGTATTTGCAAGATTCAAAACAAACTTCACACCCTCTCTTAATACGGCAATATCTTCAGGATCACTGAAATAATTTGGCTTTATGATAGGTTTATCAAAAGGACGAGAGCTTTTAAGGGTGACACTCCCTCTACTTTTTGGTCTCATAAGAAGAGGGTACATTGTAAAAGCATCTTTGTTTTCAATCGGCCCATAAACTTGATTATAAAAATCATCTTTTAAACCATGTATTCTTTTTAACCATTTGTCGTCCCCTGCCATTGACCCTGATGCAAATTGTATCTGCATATCTGGAAAGTCTATAGCAGGATTCCCGAATGACGTTGTTATGAAAGCATTTGATTCTGCACCACCTTTAATTGTAAATGGACCATTCCCATTTACAGCGTAGTTGGTAAAATTACCGACAGTCAATGTCCTTGAAAGTAATATAGATGATGTATCGTTGATTGTAAATGCAGCTCCACCAAATCCATAATGGTCTTGAAGATTTTGACCGACAGGTAAATTCTTTAAAGGTATAATTCCCTTAGACATAAGATGTGAACTGGGACCAACTCCTGATAGCATTAGCAATTGTGGAGAATTTATGGCTCCTGCAGCAAGAATAATTTCCTTAGTTGCAGATATTGTGATGGGAAGAAGATCTTTGATCATATTTACGCTCCAAGCCTGCTTTGTAAATGGATTGATATTTATTTTCGTTACAAAGGTGTTCATTGAAATGTGTAAGTTTGTTCTATTTCTTATTGGACGTAGAAAAGCTTTTGCTGTGGAACATCTTTTTCCATCTCTTGTTGTTCCTTGAAATATACTGAAACCGGTTTGTTGTGCACCATTGTAGTCAATATTTTGGTAACCCATTTCAATTCCAGCTTGTACAAATGCTTTTGCTAAGGGTGTTACATAAGGAGGATCAGAGACTGTGAGATATCCACCGGAACTATGGTAGCTGGTTGATGCAAGAGTAGTATTTCTGTTGTCCTCAGATTTCTTGAAGTAAGGTAGTACATCATTATATGACCAACCTGTGTTTCCCAAAGCAGCCCAGTTATCGTAATCTTTTTTATTCCCCCTCACATAAAGCATATAATTCAACACTGAAGATCCTCCTAATATTTTACCTCTTGGCCAGTTGCATTGATTATTGATCATCGCTGGAATCATTTCATATTATAATAATATATTATTGTGATTATCTAAATAATAAATTGTGTGCAGATATCATTCATGAATCGAAACCAAGTGACGCAATAGAATAGAAATAACACATCGGTCCTTACCTAAGCATGATGTTGTGGAAGGTTCCGTTTTATATTCCCAATCTACTGGACTCATTTGAAGATATTGTGCGCCCATCGGTATATCACTCAAAACTGTTTCATCTAAACCAGCTTCTACTAAAAGAACTTTCCATCCAGCTACTTCAGATAACCGATTAGCCACTACAGCACCTGTTTTTTTTACGAAAATATTTTGGAAATGAACTATGAATACTCTTAAAGGACTTCTATCAAAATATATATGTATGTGATCAAAGACATTCACATCTTTTACAGTATCGATAAAGATGATGACAATTATTAGCATAATAATTCTTTAATTACATGTTGGAGTTTTGTAGTTAGTGCGAGATGAATAAAATGTTATTAAAAAATTATTAAAATATGTATATTAGACAATGCTCTCACCTGCTGAGCCTGCACCTATCACTATAAAATCATACTGCGAATACAGTTGCCCCAGACCTACTGAAGTTACTCTGTCAGCGGGCTGATAAAGGACATTGAAGTACTGATTGAAAATTATCAAGCAGCCCAAGATCCAAGCAACAAACGGTACTGCTGCTGTTCCCGTTCCTATAATCTGTATGGTGGCGTCAAAAGAGGACATATTCTCGTTCGTATCTGTAAAAAAAACATCAAATTTTATATTGAACGTTTGTGCATACTCTTCATATTTTCTTCAAATTTCGGTCACAATCACAAATTTATGTTTAAACTGAGACAGCATAAATTTATGTATTTATTCAGTCAATCAGACATTCATATAAGTAAAACTAAAACCAATTGTGTTTTTTTTCATATATTGACTATAATTTTAATTCAATGTTACCTGTTGTGATGACCCTACCTATTCTAAGCTCCGAATTTGCAACATCCTAACTTCTAAACTGAACCTACTATAATAATTGATTCCCAAACTAGAATTGACAACCCTATCCGACTAGCTAAGAATTGTATGAATTTTCGCATTGTTGCAAATATACGTACGAAATATCACGTTCCTAATTAAAGTAATTAACGAATTTTGGCCTTTCGTGATCGTCTAGATTTATCTAATAACTATTTTCGTAGATTTGGACCCAGTACGTTGTGTTTTGACGATAATTTTATCTACGTTGTGAATTTTTAAAACGCAAGATAAGTCACCGGAAATATACATTTCAATAATCAAGAAAGAACAACAAAAATCACAAAATCAATAAAACAATTTAAAACATGAATTTTAATACATATTACATAACTCAGAGATCAACTTTGACGTCAGATTACTTACCTTGAGCAACGGTATTTGGTGAAAGTTCATAAAAAAATAATAAAAATTTAACACTTATAATATTTAGTGCTTCCACAGTGACTTTATTAACCACGAGCCAGCTTTCAAGGGATTTCAACATAAGTGTTTTATTTTTATTAGATTGAATGACTCCATCAGCCGTCTCTGACAAGATTTTTCTACATTTATTTTGTCTTCCCATACATAGTTTTTATTCAAAAACCATATCCAAATATGATTAGATAGATCTATAAAAAATATATTCAATGAATTATAAATTATTATGTAATGGAAGATTCAAAACTAAATAGGTACTAGATATCATACTATACGCAGTCTATGTTACGTACCTAGGGCCCTATTCTCCAATCTCGATTGATAAATGTCGCCTGTGAGATAATATGTCGATTGAAAAACCCGCACGAAAAGTCGAATGGCAGTCTCTACGACCCTATTCTTGACGCCATTTGAGATTTAAAAGGTCGACATTCGAGAAGCTACTGGCAACGTCGCACTTTTTGTATGTTTTGTATGTGGTCATCGAAAAATGACATTTATTTATACTTTTTTCACGAGATGGCGCTTTTGTGTGGGGAGGCGCGTGACGCACAAAGGTGGCGCTTTTATATGAGTGCGTCCAGATAGTAGGATGCGAACGTCAATCAATCATCAATCTTCAACGATTCAGAGCATTCTCCGAAGAAATATTCGAATGAATGCGTTTGTTTCCTCTCCTTATACGGGTTACGAAGGCATTCATTCAAATATTTCTTCGGAGAATGCTCCGAATCGTTGAAGATTGATGATTGATTGACGTTCGCATCCTACTATCTGGACGCACCCTATGAAGAGTCACAATCAATATCAAACTTTTCGTTATATTTTTATTTAAACTAAAATACTTTATAAATGCGGCATCACTTTATTTCATTTTATACCGTTTGCGAAATGTAAACGACCATTGAGTGACTCACGGCGGGCATTTTTATCAATTTTTGACATGTCAATTGGTGTGACATTCATCTCGAGTGGTAAAACACCACCGACAAATTCTCGCTCGATATCGTGTGACATTTGTCGCCTACGACTTTCAAGAAAAGGGTTTTTAAGAAATCGATCGAAAATAATAAAATCTCGCTTACGACATCCATCAACCGAGATTGGAGAATAGGCCCCCTAAGCCTGAAAACTTTTGTGATTTGAGTAAGAAAAATTATAGTTGTTTTGTCTGACTTTTATGACGAAACAACTGTTCGCATTGATGCTATTTCACCGAAAGTAGGTACATTTTCCATATTTAAATAGGTACTATTTTTGTCTGGGCATTATAATAATAATATGAGATTATAATAATAATAACTAGTCATTTTTTTAAGATGCGCGGTTTTGTGGAATAACCACCGCAAGGGGCCATTCATGAATCATAACACCTCCTGAACCTAACCTAGGTCTTTAACCCTACCTAGAACATCTACACACTCTCCACAGTTTGCAAATCATAGGGAATTTTGGAATGAGTCGACAAAGTATATAATATTATATACCTACAATAATTAATCAATTTAATGTCACTCTGCGATGCAAAAGAGGCGATGATTATATTGAGTAATTTTTTAAAGAATATTTAGGTAGGCAAGAACCTAATCAAAAAGAAAAAAACGGTCATTTTCGTAATCGTCCCACTGTTAGCAATAATCTTCCCTTAACACTAATCAATAGTTTCATATGCTGAATGGTTATGCTTTTGTTGAATACTATTGAATTAAAGAGATTTTATTAACAACTACCTAATGTTTCTAGTGCAACCTGCTGACGAAACACAAATGTTCAAAATAAATTATGTTATAGACACATTATTTATAAAATTAAATTTAAAAAAAAAATCACATTATAGTGATAATCTTACCACTGCACGTTTCACAATCACAATGTTTTTTATTTGACTGAGATAAAGTACGTTTTTTGCCCCAAAACAGATCATTATACCTACCTAGTGGGGCAACAACAGCAACGCAGTGTAAATTACCAAATATATTTCAGTATTTTTTTTCAAAATAAGTAGTATATATGTATCATTGGCTTATTATAAGTAAATAAATATAGATCCTTATTCGTGACACTGCTTCAATTAAACAATATTCACTGAAATACTTGTTGAGATCTTCAGAGACATAGAGGTCTTACTGTTTGCGGACGACCTGCAACTTTATAAATCTATTAACGGTTTGGAAGACTGCATTATAATACAAAATAATCTGGATTTGTTAAATGATTGGTGCAAACAAAATAAATTAAACCTTAATGCAGCAAAGTGCCAGGTTGTTCCATGAATATTCCATTGATAGTGTTGTTCTCCAATGCGTCTCAAACATAAAAGATCTAGGTGTCACTTTCTCTGAGGATCTAACTTATAACATACATATAGAGGAAACTGTCAGCAGAGCAATGAGATGTCTGGGCTTTATATTCAGATTAGTATCCGACCTACGGTTAACTCAGTCTTATAGGCTACTATTTGTGTCCCTTGTGAGACCTCTCTTAGAATATATAACACAACTATGTATATGGTCTCCCAATTATGCCATCCACAGTAATAGTGTTGAGAGGGTACAGAGAAAGTTTCTGAGGCTGATTAACTACAAAAAGGGAATCTCAGTAGAAAATATTGACTACCGTGCGTTGATGGATGAGCTTGGTCTCCTTACCTTGCAAAACCGAAGGATTCTTTTTGATATGTGTTTCTTGCATATTTAAATTACTGAACGGCGCCATTGACTCTCCAGAATTGGTTGAGTTATTACAATTTAGCGTTCCTGCCAGGTTTACCAGACAAACTGTGACATTTCACGAGTCTAATACTCGAAACAACTATGTTTATTATTCACCACTTATTAGAATTCACAGACTGGGGAACCTGGTAGGAGACCACACTGATGTTTTTGCTGACAGCTTCCCGAAATTTAAAACTGACATTGTAAATTATTTAAAATCACATAACTGACATAGGGCAATCGAGGTTTGCGATCTGACTTTCTGCGCACTGTACTTTTGTAACGATATATTTTTTTTTATTATATTGACTCACATTATTATTATTCTTATCAGCTTTTTGACTATTATATTTGATTGACCATTTTTGATTTTTGAATTTTATTTAATACTTTTAAATGTTAAATTCTAGACTATTATTTGTGATTAATAATCTAAATCATTTACATATTTAGTAATTTGAATATATAATCCATCTAAGTGTATTTTTTGTTTGTTTTTAGTAAGTTTTTATTGATTTTTACATTTCATTGTTGATCTTAATTTTTTTTTATGGAACTTGATGTTAAATTTATATCCCGTGGAGCACCCGGTAAAGAATTGGTCTCCCACTCTTCTGCGTAAGTTTTCGAGTATCCTGTAAAAGGCAGGTGTTCGAAAAAAAATAAGACATTTTACATCTTAAATTCTGCGTTGAGGTTTGCCACCCATCCTGAATGTCTTGATTTTATACTGGCACGAAGAGGACAGTTTGTATGTTTCTTACATACAGCTGATCTGCTGGCTACCCCACTTGTGGGATATGCCGTGATGGTATAGTAGTAGTAGTAGTGTTAAATTTTTGATATTTGAATTTGTTTTGTTGTCTTAACTGTTAATTGGTTCATAATTTACAATTGTGTATTAATTTATTGACTTTTTTTGATAATTCTTGACTCTTTTATATTTCTAAACTCAATGACGTGTATATGTGTGAACTTGAATTGTGTATATTTTTCTTTTTTGTAGTCTGTCTTGTATTTGAACATGTAAAAGGCTTGCGCCGTATGTGAATGAATAAATGAATAAATAAATGAATAAATACAGTACAAGATGAATTTACAGTGGAACCTCTCATAACGAGTTTAATTCGTTCCAGACTCTTACTCGTTATGCGAAACACTCGTTATGCGAAACATTTTTTTCTATACAAATCAATGTTAAATACGATAATGCGTTCCATGCCGAAAGAATAAGTATTCTTGGAGATTAATGATTTTTTTAACGTTTATTCAAATAAAATTACTTATAAAAGAGTGTAACAGCTTGTAATACAATTTAGATTAGGAAAAAAAACGTAATTAACCATTTTTAACTAGAGAACTAACCGTAAACGTAATCGTTTCGTAGATATTCTTGACACTCCCTTTGAAGCAACCATCTTCTTAATTTTATCTTTTTCTTGAAAATAGTGCAGATCGTTGATGTTGACCGATAGTACGTGCGCGCTAGATATGCCACGCTCACACCTTGTTCTCGCTTTTCAATGATTTTACGTTGCATTTCAACAGTTATTTTTTTTCTCTTCTTATTGTGTTTTTTTCTTCGAGGACAATATTTTGAATGGATAATAATACTTTGCACATAAAAAAATGTTAATAATATCAATAAAAAAATTGGAAGAATGGGTGATCACATGCGGAACCAAGGCGCTAACGGAGCAATTGCTAAACACAGACTGATGTACTGGCGCGGAAGCCCCGGCTCACAAGGTCACAGGTGAATGTCGTGAAAGGGACTTACCTACCCTTTCTATGTTACTCGTTATGCGAAATATCGCTCGTTATGGGAGCAACTTTTTCACATTTTTTTTTGCTCGTTATGCGAATTAATCGTTATGAGAGGTTCCACTGTATTATGTATTACTGAATAACTATTTATTTATTATTTATTTTATTCTTCTTGCACATCATCATTCACATAACAAAATCAATAAATCAGTTTACAAAGGAAAGAATGTGATGATATGCAGTGGCGAGATTATCACTTTTAGACCGGGCTCTAGAAGAAAGTGAGTACCTACCTATGCAAAATGTGAGGACCGAGTTCCATGAATGCAGTTTGGTGGAAAATAGCTCAGAGAGAATAACGTGGATCTTGCCGGATCATTTTGTTCCAATTTTTTAGCCCCCCCCCCCTCCAATTTGTATGAAAATCGATGGAGTACATACTACGAAGTAATTTTATAGACGATACTGCTATCCCATCACGGCATTTTCCACAAGTGGGGTAGCCAGCAGACCAACCGAATGCAATAAACATGCAAGCTGCCCTCTCCGTGCCAAAAAATATGATAAACGTTGTTCCATATAAGTGTTTGTACTGTAGCTCTTAAAAAATTCAAGGAATCTGATGTGCAGATCATTTCTTCAGGATATATTTCATCCATGTATGCACAACTGCTAGAGGAGATATGGAGAATACTGATAATTCCCACAGAGTGGCATGAAGGAAATACATGCTCCCTCCATAAGAAAGGGGATCAACTACTCGGTGGTAATTATAGGGCATAACTCTCTTTAACACATCATATAAGGTGCTCTTATGCATTTTATTCAGAACATTGGAACCATTGGTAGAAAAAATCTTGAACAACATAAGAATAGCTTCCAACGCGGAAGATCATGTATTTATCAGATAATCACGCTGCGTTTGGTCCTGCAGAAAACAGCCGAAGCAAGCTGACTTGCAGATCACTTCTTCAGGTAACATTTCATCCATTTATGCAACTATAAGAGGAGATTCAAGGAGACCCACCGTCCACCCGGATAGCTCAGAAGTCTAGGAACTTCCATTTATGGAGAATACAGATTAAACCTATCACTATTATACCCAAATAATGAAAAAAACGTGTTTTGCTGGCAGCAGCAGTAGTCACTTCTAGCCTCTTTTTCCAGTCATTCACCTAACTTTAAGTATAGCGCATTATGCTGCTTAGTATTCACAAAACGCTTTACTCTCTAATGAGTCAGAATATGTTTTTGCTCTAATGCTCTAAAATGTGCACACATAAAAGATTGCTGCGAGATGTACGTTTGTGGAGGATTCGATGATCTAACAAAATTTTACAAGGCACAAGGGTCTTTAATTTATGAGGGATTGGAATTACAATCAAACCACGAAACTAATTCGAGGATGTTTTTGATGATGATGATTATGGATAATTATGTTTTTACGCCATTTTCACATTTTTCATGCTGTAAAAATTCAATCGTCTCATTTTATTATTCTCAGCATTGATACTTATGTATTCGGCTTGGAAATTTATAACTGGAAAGAGCTAGATGTATAAATTGTCTTGGTCTATGGTTCGATGGTTCTCGTACAAATGAATATCTTTTGGGATGCCATTCAGCTGCTGAGCCTCTGGGTGACCAGCAATAACAATTGCATCTCTATAACTCTTGGGTAGTGATGGTTTCCCACAGAAATCGTCTCCAATCTCCCCTATTTAAGGCAGCCGTTCTCCAGTTCATTCCCAGTGCCGCACAGCCCGCTGCAACCCCGTTCATTCACCAAAGCTTTGATCTTCTCACTCGCCTTCGTCCGTTGGGGCTTAAATTCGTTACCCTTTTCGCTGGATCTCTATCCATCCGTTGTAGGTGTAGACCATAAAATTATCCGGCAAGATCCATTATTCTCTGAGCTATTCTCCACCAAACTGCATTCATGGAACTCGGTCCTCACATTTTGCACACTCAACTACTTACAGCGCCTGCACTATTTATAGTGATTTCTTCCATCTAACCACGTCATATTAATACAAAAAAATTAAAACACGAATAAGAAGAATCTCTACATAAATCAAAATGAAAGAAAAAAATTTACAATCCACATACCTAATACTCCAAAGGGACCGGGAACTATAAGAAGTGGTTAGGGGAGGAATTCTGAGTTAGAAGACAATAAATACTTCTTGGCTGGGTATTAAGATGATTATCATACTGTATTTAAATATTTACATACCTATACACAGCATGTAGTCATGTGACCATGTTTTAGTTTTCTTCTTGGCTCACTCCCATCCACCCCTGGACGAAAACATCCTCCATTTTTTTCCATTATTTTAGTTTACCTAGTCACAATGACAATGCAAATATATTATCATTGCTATTTACATACATAGTACTACATACATATGAATTTTATGATAATATTATGTAATTCCATTTATTACTACAAGTTCATATTGTTATCTTATACTTTTATATGATTTTATTTGCTTTTTAATCCACTTCCAGTTATTTCTCTACCTAGTTTACTTAGTCGCACAGCATATCTAATATATAAAAGGAACTCGTGTGTGTTACACCATTTATAACTCAAGAATGGCTGTACCGATTTGAATGATCTCTGATTTGGTGGATTCTTCTCCGCCGGGAATAACCGATAGGCTATTAAAATATCTAACAAATTCACGGGAAGAAAAAATATGAAGAAAATTATTTACGCCATACATTTTTAATTTCGAAAATAAAAACAATATGGAGAATTATGGCGCTGCTGGCGCTCCTAGGTCGCCTGTTGCATTGTGCAAAAATAATCCCTATGTTCTGCTATATTTAGAATCGAATTACTATAATCAATATGAACGAAATATCTACTAATGTTTATTTACTATAATTATTCTACTAATATTTATGTGTCAATAGATGTCACATAAATGTGGACGTGCACAGATTATATGTATTTGAAATTGTATTTTATTATTGCAGATGGAAAATTATTATTAAACCAATTGTGCTATTAAAGATGATAATAAGATTGTTATAAGATATTTATTACTGAAGATGGACGTATGTCCGAAAAGCTTTTAAGCAAAATATTAAATAGTGAAAGTTATACAGTGTTATATTTTTTATTTTTATTACCTAAATTTTAATAAGATTGTGTTCATGTGTAGTGAAATTTGCAGATTGACTTTACCGTCATACTACCAAAGTGTGTCAAATAACTTATTTATTTACGCCATAATTTTTAATTTCAATAAAAAATGCAATATGGCGAATTATACGAAATCAACGATGATGTTTTTTTATAGATTGGCCTATTAATAGAATAATTTTTGTATACATTTTCAAATTAGAATCATTATCCATACAATTTAACATCTGTGGTTATGAAATTTCAATTTTGAAAAAATCATGGATAAAAAAATTTATAAATTTAAAATGAATAGGTATCTACCTAAAAAATAAATTAGTACCTACATATATTACGTACAGCAGATAATAAACAAATCTGAGTTAAGTATAATTGTTCAACATAAATGAATTTTATTTTTTTACACTATACCAGTGATTCCCAAAGTGTTCCAAGTGGATCCCCAGGGATTCACGGAGACTCGACGGGGGTCTACGTTAGCGTAATTAAAAAATGGGGATGGTTCACGAGTCGGAAGCGGAGGTCCACGAATCCATAGTTAAAGTATCGGATATTCGGTAAAAGTACCAGTTACTTAATTATTCGAGTAAATACTTCTTTAAGAAAACCGTGGAGTTTTTGAAATATTTCAATATTTCAAAAACTTATATCAAATTCTTATACCATTTTGAAAATTCGACGACGGGGGGAGGGGATAGAAATTTAAACACGTCATATTTTTAAAGTATCCGGTATTGACATGAACAATAGTCGGTACAAATACCCGTTACATTGTAGAAAAAATACCGTAAGAAAATATTGTGGAAGAAAACCGAGGAGTTTTTGAAATACTTCAAACTCGTATACCATCTCGAAAATTAAGCGACGGGGGGGGGGGGTATAAATGCAGGGGGTCCATCGGAACCAGCAAAATTTTGAAAGTGGTCTATGAGAAAAAAAAATAAGTTTGAGAACCTCTGTACTATACGATGACACACTTGGACAATTACGGGAGAGATTAAAAATATTTATCATTCATTGATTCTTCGGCGGTACGAAGTTCGCTGGGTCAGCTAGTTAATAAATATAATTTTCTCCGAAAACTCAGTCTCAAGGTCAGACATAAGACTTATTATAATAATAAAGATAATAGAGAACACCAACCACAATCATCGTGCCTTAAGTGTTATCTGTGAATGGTTTAATACCTAAGAATTTGTCAAACAATCTCAGAAAACTGGAAGTAGATGACTGACTCAAATACAGCATACAGAAGGCCGTACTTCTATCGTCCACCAGGATAGTTAGAAGGTTTTTGTCCCTGTAGCTCTGTTAGTGATTTCCCATGATTATACTATTTTCATAAGACATCATGGAAGAATTAACTCGAATAATGTTTTTTTGCTCGTTTTGCGAATTACTCGTTATGAGAGGTGCTCGTTATGAGAGGTGCTCGTTATGAGAGGTTCCACTGTAAATACATAAATATCAAGACATTACTTTTATGTTTCCAGATCGCCATTACGACTTTCGAAGAAGTTGATTGTCATTTTCGTTTGTTTCTGAAACAATCCCGCCTTTTTTTGTCAAAGTTTCGTTATTCCCGTTTTTTTCATCAAACTTGCCAACACAACACCAACACAAGAGTCACAAAAATCCATAATATACACAAAATTAGCTGACACAGCGAACTTCGTACCGCCTGACAATCAATGAATGGTTAATATTTTTAATCTCTCCCGTAATTGTCCAAGTGTGTCATCGTATAATGTAGAAAAATAAAATTCATTTATGCTGAACAATTATGCTTAACTCAGATTTGTTAATTATCTGCTGTACGTAATATATGTAGGTACCTACCAATTTATTTTTTACATTCATTTTAAATTTATTAAATTTCTTTCCATGATTTTTCAAAATTTAAATTTCAGAACCGCAGATGTTAAATTGTATGGATAACGATCCTAATTTGAAAATGTAAAATATATTCTATTTTTTTTTATTATTATTATTACCGGCAATCCACCCGTAACGAGTGATTTGTGAAAAATATTCTATAAATTGACCAATCTATAAAAAACGTCATCGTTGATTTTGAATAATTCTCCATTTCGCATTTTTTATTGAAATAAAAAAGTATGGCGTAAATATTTTTTTTTCGTAATTTTTCTTCTCGTGAATTTGTAAGATATTTCAATAGCCTATCGGCTATTCGGGGCGGAGAAGAATCCAACAAATCAGAGATCATTCAAATCGATACAGCCATTCTTGAGTTATAAATAGTGTAACTAACATGACTTTCTTTTATATATGTAGAAGATGTTAATTAATCAGCTATTCTTGTTGATATATTTTTTAGTAACTGTAGTGTATGGACTTTGTACACTGCACCTTTATATTGAACTTTTACTTGTTTACAGGTTAAACAAGGGATAATGAGTGAGTAGCAATACTCAATTGTCTATATAGGTTAGCTTCCTATAGGTAACGGGGCTCATTATTAGATACGACCTTGACTTGCACTGCTAGGCTACGTGTTTGACTGTTGTGTTCGACAATTATAAATAGGACGATTATTTAAATATATATTTGTGTAAATTAAATATCAGTGTTCGTTATTGAAAAGAACCTACAATATTTTAAACTACACAGTTTAGAATATTAACTTTTAGTACCTGCCTATTCATAACTTTTTTGTAGTATTCAGGAACTTTTTAAACTTCTTTCAATCCATCCCTTTTTACTTGTTATTAAAAAAACAATTTTTGTAAATGTTTATATTATATACGATGTACCTCCTGTCTTCTAAAAAAGATGTGCTGACGCATTAATTATACCTTTAACCATTATTTTCAATAAATCTCTAGAAACCGGTCACTACCCCTCAACATGGAAGACGGGAAACATCGCGCCAATATTCAAGAAGGGTGATAGTGCGGACATATCTAATTATAGACCAATATGTTTGCAGTCGACCATTGCTAAAATATTTGAATCCCTTGTACTAGAACAAATATTACCAGTTATATCAGCAATAATCGAGCATCCACGACATGGTTTCATACCAGGCAGATCAACCCTTACTAACCTAACTATCTATGAGCACGATATTGTCGATAGCCTCTCCCGTGGATTCCAGGTGGACAGTATATATACTGACTTTAGCAAGGCGTTTGACAAGGTGTCCCATAAAATTCTATTGTATAAATTGTCAGCAGTGGGTGTAAAAGGCACCTTATTAGATTGGTTTACAAGTTATCTGACAGGTCGATCGCTGCGCGTAAAGATGAACAAGGTTTCTTCTAATAGTATCAGCGTTACAAGCGGAATACCGCAAGGTAGCCATCTTGCTCCGCTACTTTTCTTATTATTCATTAATGATTTGACGTATGAACTATCCTATGTAAGTTTCCTTTTGTTTGCGGATGATTTGAAATTATATAAAAGAATAGAGAGTGTTGATGACTGCAAAGTATTGCAAGATAATCTCAATAGATTGAATATATGGTGCATAAAAAACGATCTATTATTGAATGTCAATAAATGTCAATACATTCGCTTTGCAAGAATAAATAAAATTATTCATTATGATTATTATATAGAAAATGATAGGCTTCAATTGGTTAGGGAAATACGTGATCTGGGGGTCACTTTTGATGACAAAATGACATTTGTAAGCCATATATATGAGATAACCAATAAAGCATTAAAAATGCTTGGTTTTCTCCTTCGTACAGTTAACGAATTCCAAAATATTGATGCGATTACCCTTCTCTATAAGTCCATTGTACGAAGTCACCTTGAGTACAATTCCTCAGTCTGGTCTCCAAGCTATAACGTACACATAAACAGCATAGAACGCGTACAGCATAGATTTCTGAGGTATATTAATTACAAACTACGTATTCCTAAGGAAAGTTTAAACTATGAGTATTTGCAATCTCTGCTGAATCTGAAAAGCCTCGCAGATAGAAGAATTATTAGTGATCTTATTTTTTTGTTTAAAATTGTAAATTATTATTTTGACACCCCTGATCTGTTACAATTTATTAGTTTCCGTGTGCCTGGGCGTAGTACAAGAAGTAGAGAATTGTTTTACTGTGACAATTATACGACGAACTACGTCACTCATACAGTGATACCCCGCTTACACGGTAAGCATGGATGTTTTTAAGGGACACATTAAGAACCTATTTGCTCCGCATTCCCCGAATCCATAGGGTCGTAAAGTGTTTGTAGTTGTTTTTTTTATTTTATTATTATTTTATTTACTTGATATGTTTCGTCTCAGATATGTTTTTTTTTTTTTAATTTAAATATATCTTTTATACTATTGTATATGTGTTTTTATTTTTATGTATCTATTATACTATACTATTGTATATTTATTTTTATTTTAATGTTTATTTTATACTATTGTATATGAATTTTTATTTTTAATGTATCTTTTGTACTTATGTTGTTAGTGTTAAATTTGAGCACTATACAAATTGAAATCGACATGAGTGTACAATTCACACATTGGCTTGATATGGATAATTTATACATAGGTATATTTCT
The DNA here is from genome assembly GCA_947579605.1 of Athripsodes cinereus. NCBI lineage: Eukaryota > Metazoa > Arthropoda > Insecta > Trichoptera > Leptoceridae > Athripsodes > Athripsodes cinereus. The sequence goes on from OX388311.1 coordinate 7,456,318, forward strand.
AATTGCTTATTATATAATAATTTCTCTGTACATATATTACATTTTATCTATTGTTTTTTATTACTTAACGATTATTATTATCTTTTTTTAAATCTTTTTAATAATTTTGATAACTTGCACGTTCAGGTTTACGGTGTTCGACTGTACTCAGGTAAAAGGTAGGTACTGTTAGTATTGTCACTTGTTTTTAATATTGGTATTGAACGGGCGGTAATTGTTAATATTATTTTATTATATAGGTATCACATTTTTTCTGAACATAACCGCGAAATGATAGACAGCACACTGTGCCCACTTGAGTGCATATTATATACATAAAGATACCTATATATACTATAGGTGCGGTATTGATATTGCACATGCATACAAAATGTAGATGTATATAGCGTGGAGTACCGTGGACCTGGATGTAAATTGTATTGGCTTCGAGTGCCTGTGTATTAATGTTTTTATGGATATATTAGTTCTTTTATTTGCTTATTATATACTTTTAATTTTAACTAGGTCATAAATACAGATTATATCTGTTGATCTGTTTTCAGTGGAATAAATGATTTAATGTGAAACTAGAGTAAGTTTTGAAGGTGTGTAAAAATTGTTATAAGATGATTTAACATTGTAAAAGGCGAAAGCCGTTTATTATATGAATAAATAAATAAATAAATATCTGTTTTATTTTATGCATTTTACCTGCGCAATGAGTGACGAAAAATGGATAACTCTGTAATGTATTGTATTGTATTCATGAATAAAAATATTAAGAACTCCGTGATGAAATGAGTAGTGTTTATTATTCTTGTCTAATTTTATGAAGCATAACTATCGCACGACCAGTGAAAGAAATAAGTTATAAAAACAACAAAAGATATTGCAAGAACAATAGATAACGTGTGTTCACAGATACCTAATATATAAATTGCGACAAATAATTGTATTAATTATTCAATAAAAAAATAATTTAACATATGCAATAAAATTAATGTCATTAGAATAACATTATTATATTACACGAAACTAAAAATTGCTATGCGGATTGAATCGAGAAGTGATTTGTTTTAGTTTGTGAAAATTTGAAGTATCTTAGGAGGAGCGCCGACACCTGGCAGAGATCTGTAATCTCCGTGATATAGGAAAGACGATGGTCCTGGTTTGGTCATTTTCTGAGAATGCCCAAAAAAAAAACACTGCTCTTTCGTCCGCAAGGGTTCCGTCGGCCCGGACTTCCCTCTTTCACAATACACCGTTCCTATGACAACGACATCAGAGCGCAGGGAATGTCGTGGGAAGAAGTGACGTGAGGAGGATGGTTTCTGTACTGTGCTCCCAAGAGAAGCGTTGAGGACGATGATGATGATGTAAAAATTTAAGAATATTTTTTAAATACCTAAAGAGAAATTATATATTAAAATACAATTAGGGGGAACGAGGATAGTTAAAACACTTTTCCTTTATATATTCGCCAAATATCTATCCAGTGATGTGATTTTCAATGCATTCGAAGCACATATTCATCCTATACAATTTCTATAAAGAAGAAGAAGCAAGTGAAACTGATAGCAAAGAGACAGAATATGGAATTTTGTGAGACCATTCCTTTTGTTTCAACTCTCCTAGTAACGAGGTAAGTTGAAACAGGGATCTAGGTGGGTTGAAAAAAAATATGTTTTATATGTTTTAGAGGATAAAAATAAATAAAACGATACACAATAATTGAAAAATAAAATTTATTTGAAAATACACTAAGGTGTACATATTTGAGATCAAGTATTTGTCTCACAAATTTTCTATATTTATTTAAACATAAAAAAATATAATATATCTAAAAGTATAATATTTGAAAATATTATGCTAGGTACACAGTTTTTCTATATTTATTAAGACCAAAATATATAACTATATAAAAGTAACATTACTTTTTGAAATCACGTGTTATGTCACATTTTTTTTCTATATTTATTTAAAAAAATATAAACCCATAAGAAATGAGTAGAAAACATCATGGCACATATTTTTTTTTTACATTTATTAAAAAATAGGTAAGTATAATTAAAAAAATATTAATAGAAATTTTGGATATCAACAAAAGTAATAGAAATATAAAAACTAAACATTATTCTGATACGCAATTGTGGCAAACATAGCGTAATTCTCCTCCAATGCACGCTTCATGGGATTAACCATAGCATTCCATGCATTGGACCAAATAGTCACATCGAATAAAATAGTCATAAAAGCGCTTTCGTGGAAATATAAACATCGGTGGTAAGCAATTTTCGATAACATTTCCGGCTAGTGCAAGAGTCACCAAAGTTCCTCTTTCTGCTGAAGTAGCGCTAGCCTGTTTTTGACCACGTCTTGCGATTACTCTATCCGGTCTCTGAACTGTGATGATTCCTGATTCATCCATGTTCCATATATCTTTTGCTTCCAGTGAGTGTTTTTTGCAAAATTTCACAGTAATTCGAAAAAATAGTACAACATTGCTTCTATTGAAACTTGTAGCCCGTGCTAAGCTCGTTGGTTGAGGTAACCTCAACGAAAGAATTGTATGCCTACGCATAAATAATGTAAGCCATACATCTCCCGCCATTTGTCGTTCTTCCCATGAAGGATATTTTTTCGCATAATGTTTGGCTAAGTTGAAAACTAGTTTTCGGGTTTCTTTGATTGGAAGGCCACAATTTGCATCAGCACACATCAAAAGATAGTCACACAATACTTTCTCTTCTTCTGGAGTGAAAATACAAGGCTGTTTGTATTCAACACTGGGCTTAATTTTGCTATACTTCTGATCAAATGTGAAATTGTTTTGTGTGAAGCAATAACTTTATTTCATTTCAAAATATCAATTGTTAGCACATTGTTTTGAGTTTCTACCAACATATTATAAATTTTAAGAAAGTAGTTTACGCTCCCCATGTTTGTTTAATCATGTCACTGGCTTTCTCTCCAATCATGATAGTTGGTTCATTTGTATTACCACTCACAATATTGGGCATAATACTTGCATCCACAACTCTCAACCTGGATATCCCAATAACCTTTTTAATTTTTTTTATTTATTTTCTTCGACCTCCATAGGCTCCGCAATGGGCACTTGGGGGTGTCAATCCAGACTACATTTTAAAAACATATTACACGAGGAACAAGAAATGAAACATTAATAGACAAATAAATTGATTTTCATCCTCAGGTAGCATGACACTGGGAATCGTCACTTCACAAAATCGTTCTCAAAGAATTTAATTAAAAGAGACAAGGCGTACAACAATATATTAATATCAATGGTGATCGATAATCCCTGGGTGTAAAGGGCCCAGTGATTATGTCGTCAGATGTGATATCAAACTACATTATGTTTCTGCATCCATGTTACTAGAATCTTTTTCCAATAACATTTCGTTAACTGAATGAAATGATTTTTCTAACAAATACTTCCTCACCCCTTCCATAAAGCGATCATCCTCCAATGTTTTGATATGCAGTGACTGTTTGTTGTACAGCTTCACACTTAAACCCACGAAACTATCCGCAACCTTTGCTAGTCTGCATTTTACGGTTCTGATGCTGCCTGCACTTCGCGTTGGATAGCTGTGGTAGTCTGCGTTTAGAGGTGTGTTATCTATATTTTTTTGAGCATACATAAGGCACTCCTGGATATACGCGCCAGCAAGTGTGAGTATGCCCAGTTTTTTAAAGTGATCACGGCAGGAATCTCTTTAAAAAACTGGGCAATCCTAAAATCTCTTTAAAAAACTGCGCAATCCTAAAATGGTTCTTATGGCTCTCTTTTGCAGTATAAAGACTCTGCCTGATTCGGCACTCTTCCCCCAGAACATTATACCATATGACATTATACTATGAAAGTACGCGAAGTACACACATCTTGCAGCATCAAACCCGCAAACCTCTTTAACTTTTCTTATTGCAAAGATCGCAGAACTGAGTCATGTGCAAAGCTGATCAATCGGTGGGGACCACTGAAGTATTCTGTCTACAACCAACCCTAGGAATTGCTCAAGATTTCTTTTACAGGAACTTCGTGTTCACGCCGTAAGGAGAAGCAAGAGCATTCGTTTTCGTCATATTTAGAACTAATTTATTGTCACCAAACCAACTCTTTACATTTTCAAGGGTTTGTGTTACTATATCTTTAATATACTGTAAATTATCCAAGTCTATTATCAGTATGGATGTGTCATCTGTAAACACTATGATTTTATTATTATCACTGATTTGACTAGGCAGATCATTGATATATATTAAGAAAAGTAATGGTCCCAAAATAGATCCCTGGGGCACACCACAGTTTATGTCACAAATATCTGATTTTATATTGTCAATCACTGTTATCTGTTTTCTATCTCTCAAATAGGATTTTAAAAAAGAGATTTCAACTCCACGAATTCCATAATGGTCTAATTTAGCAAGTAGCACGTCATATTGGACACAATCGAACGCCTTTGATAGATCGCAAAAAATGCCAAAAGTATCCTGTCCGTTCTCAAAGGATTCCATAACATAACCTAGCAGTTGTGATACAGCGTCACAGGTATTTTTACCCTTTTGGAATCCATATTGTTGTGGGTGAAGTATACTGTTATTGCTAAGAAATTGTGCAAGCTGCTCGGTGACAATTTTTCCAGGATTTTACTGAACACAGGCAGAATCGAAATAGGTCTGTAGTTGCTAAAGTCAGTTTTTTCTCCTTTCTTGTATATCGGAGTGACTCTTGCAATTTTCAACAGATCTGGGAAGTAACCTTTTCTAAGACAAGTGTTGAATATTTTGGCTAGATGTGGTGCTATATCAGCTATGATTGTTTTTATAATTTTAAAAGAGAGATACCATAGGTCTTGTGACGATTTGGATTACATCTAGTTACTTTGATAATATCATTTTCGTTGATGATCTTAAATTTAAAAGTATTAACACATATAGGTAGATTTACCATGTGTTTCATTGCATCATGTTCAGTTACATCGATTTGTTGCGTCAAAAGCTTAGATATGTCTGTGAAGAAACGATTAAAGTTATTCACAATATTTTTTTTATTAGCATTGTTCTTATCTATTGCCATGAAGTCACTCATGATAGTCAGTTGGGAGTTTTCAACCGACCTTCCCGTTTCCGATTTGATGACATTCCAAGTTGTTTTAATTGGGTTCTTAGAATTTTATATTTTATTGCTAAGATATATACGTTTAGCATCACTACAGACACTTTTAAAGATTCTGCTATAGTTCGACACATGCTTTCTAAATGAATTGCTATTGTTTATGCTTCTTAGGTTATAAAGTTTAGTCGAATACGCGAAACTTTTATACCCTTAGTAGCCCAGTCGTTAAAAGTTTTCTTTGGTTTATTTTTTATGCATTTAACAGGTATGTACTGGTCAAGTCCAAGAGCAAAATATTTAAAAAAAATCATAGAAAGCATCGGTAGAATTGTCATGGTTGTAGTCAGGAGTGTACAATGAATTAAGGTAGCAAATAAGATTATAAGTATTTTCGTCATTAATATATCTAAGGTTTGTTCTTTGTACATTTGAGCTATTGTCTTTAGAAGGCTGCTCAAGCAATACTTCCACTAACTGACCGTCATGGTCTGATTTTACAAATTTTATAGGAGAGGTGTGATTAAGTGTCAAGTTTGTAATAATGTAGGATCCACAACAGATGTCGGATTAGTGGCTGGACCCATCTTACATGTTCCAGATGGATGATAAATTGTGAGAGTGTATTGGCGAACAGCACACTCAATATAACTGTCACTCAGAAACGTTAGGTTGGCACAAGCTGAATAAGGTGTGGTAACGAATGTTGTGTTAATTTTTTTAAATGCCGGAGTATTTGCAAGATTCAAAGCAAACTTCAAACCCTCTCTTAAAATAGCAATATCTTGAGGATCACTGAAATAATTAGCCTTTATGATAGGTTTATGAAATGGCAGAAAGCTTTTAAGGGTGACACTCCCTCTACTTTTGGGTCTCATAAGAAGGGGGTGCATTGTAAAAGCATCTTTGTTTTCAATCGGTCCATAAACTTGATTTAATACTTACGCCTTTATTTTCAACCTTTGTTGGGTATGGTTAATAACACTATTTTGGATAAAAGTGTCTACTTCCTTCACAGTGCATGACTTGTCTGCAAGATTCCATATCTAAAAACATCAAAATACCAAATGTTAAAAAATATTTTTACTCAAAGAAAATTAATTTACGTATATAATTATATCAGATACTGCCGCACAGTTTGACAACCATTTAAGGTCCATTAAACGAGTGTGGCATTATTGGAACAATGATACTAAATGCTTTGGCCGTAAATATTTGTTAATAAATAAATAAATAAATGAATAATATGATGGTAGAAACAACTCAAAACAATGTACTAACAATTTTGTAATTATGTCAAATTCCTAGGGATGGGAGTGTCGAGTACACGACACATCTCGAACAATAAAAAACTATTGATTACGTGTCCCACTCAGGAAGACAAAGATATAATTAAAGAAAAAATGGTGTATGCAGCAGAGGATTCTATCACAGTACGAAATGGCAAAAAGAAACAGCCCATGATAGCAATAAAAGTAATTTTACGGAGTATAACAAAAGATGAACTAAATGACTGTTTAAAAGCACAAAACAAAAGTCTCTGAGATAGATAGACCAAAAAAAATACAGTTTAGAAGGAAACATCGACATTCACTTCTGTGTGACTTGATATGTATTTGCCCTCCCAAGCTTTATCGAGAAATACTTATGATGAATAAAATAAGTAAAAAATATCAGCGACTTGAGGTGATGGATGAGAGTCCATTGATTCAGTGTTTTAACTGTCAACAATTTGGCCACTTGGCCAAGAACTGCGTCAATAAAGTATGCTGTTCTCGATGTGCGGGTGAGCATTCATATAAAGAGTGTATGGAAAAAGAGACTGTGTGCGTAAATTGTAGATCAAGAAATGTAAGCCGTGATCACACGACCTTTGCTAAGGATTGTCCGACGAGACTGTGGATAGATAAACGTGCCAGGACTCAAGTTGACTACCCAAATTTCTGTAATCGGAGCATGGGTTGCTCAGAGCCATGAGTTAAATATTCTTTATGCTAACATGCATAGTATGAGAAACAAAGTTCAAGAAATAGATATAATGAGTAAGGAGTGTTCTGGTGTTGACATCTTGATCTTCACTGAAACACGGCTATACACAAATGAATGTATTTTTTTTTTATAAATTTTTGAGAACTTACTTTACAAACGATTTATTCACTATATATATATATATATATATATATATATGAAGACTGTATGATCTAATTTTCATCCGAAATGCATGTACAACATGCACCTCATGAATGAAAGATCATTTGATTTTACGCAGGAGACAGTATGAAGGTGAAGGTTTTACTCCATTTCACTGCGTACAGTCGGGCAGAGACTTGGCTCATGCCTTTGCATACGGAACGAGGCTTGGCCCGTCACCGGAATATGCAGTTTGGATTTGTCGAAGGGATGTTATGTTTCGACATTGTGCGCATGTGTCTCATCAGGACCATCTTACATAATGGCCGACACAACATCAAATCCAGTATGCGAGGAGCATCGCATATTATGAAGACTGTATGATCTAATTTTCATCCGAAATGCATGTACAACATGCACCTCATGAATGAAAGATCATTTGATTTTACGCAGGAGACAGTATGAAGGTGAAGGTTTTACTCCATTTCACTGCGTACAGTCGGGCAGAGACTTGGCTCATGCCTTTGCATACGGAACGAGGCTTGGCCCGTCACCGGAATATGCAGTTTGGATTTGTCGAAGGGATGTTATGTTTCGACATTGTGCGCATGTGTCTCATCAGGACCATCTTACATAATGGCCGACACAACATCAAATCCAGTATGCGAGGAGCATCGCATATTATGAAGACTGTATGATCTAATTTTCATCCGAAATGCATGTACAACATGCACCTCATGAATGAAAGATCATTTGATTTTACGCAGGAGACAGTATGAAGGTGAAGGTTTTACTCCATTTCACTGCGTACAGTCGGGCAGAGACTTGGCTCATGCCTTTGCATACGGAACGAGGCTTGGCCCGTCACCGGAATATGCAGTTTGGATTTGTCGAAGGGATGTTATGTTTCGACATTGTGCGCATGTGTCTCATCAGGACCATCTTACATAATGGCCGACACAACATCAAATCCAGTATGCGAGGAGCATCGCATATTATGAAGACTGTATGATCTAATTTTCATCCGAAATGCATGTACAACATGCACCTCATGAATGAAAGATCATTTGATTTTACGCAGGAGACAGTATGAAGGTGAAGGTTTTACTCCATTTCACTGCGTACAGTCGGGCAGAGACTTGGCTCATGCCTTTGCATATATATATATATATATATATATATATATATATATATATATATATATGTACAAAGAAATACTGGTTTTGATCCTCATCAGTATGGCTTTCAAAAAAATAGCAATACATCGGCTGCTCTAATGGATGCAATATATTAGAATAAAATAATATATGTATTTGTATGTATTTCTGAATAACTATTTTTTTTTTTTTTTTTTTTTTTTTTTTTTTTTTAAAAAAGATATATCTGGGTTTTGTTATAAACCCAAATACAACCTTATACACCTTCCACAGTAAGCTAAAAGCTTGTGTCGTGAAAGGGGAGTTTGCCGGCACCTGGGATCGAACCGCCGACCCCTTGTTCAAGAGGCCGAGACTCTACCTCCAGGCTACCGACGAACTCAAATTTATATCATTATATGTCCACAGCATGATAATCATGTTATCATATTTTAGTTATCATGTTATCTCACTCCCGTCCACCCCTGGACGCAAGCCTCCTGTATTTATTTCCATTATTTTAATTTACCTAGTTACTATCACTAATTTGATGATAATAATAATTCCAAATTGCAAATTAATATTGTTACCTTTTACTTTTATATTATTTTATTTCATTCTTAATCCACAGTATTTGTTTATCTACCTTGTTACCAAGTCGCACAGTATAAACACAATTACGACATTGCAAATGTAATATTTAAAAATTATCATTTTATTATATTTCCAGATCATCATTATGAAGTCATTTATGAAGAACTTTATTATCATTTTCGTTTGTTTCTGAAATGCTCCCACCATTTCTTTTGCCAAAGTTTCGTTGTTCCCCCTTTTTTCATCAAATGTTACCACTTACCAACACCCACAGTCACAAAAAATCCATAAATATACACTAAATGTTTAACAAGGCGTCTCTTCACGCTGATGTTATTTATATTTTATATATTTTAGTTATCATGTTATCTCACTCCCGTCCACCCCTGGACGCAAGCCTCCTGTATTTATTTCCATTATTTTAATTTACCTAGTTACTATCACTAATTTGATGATAATAATAATTCCAAATTGCAAATTAATATTGTTACCTTTTACTTTTATATTATTTTATTTGATTCGTAATCCACAGTATTTGTTTATCTACTCGTACCAAGTCACATTGCAAATGTAATATTTAAAAATTATCATTTTTTTATGTTTCCAGATCATCATTATGACTTATGAAGAACTTTATTGTCATTTTCGTTTGTTTCTGAAATGCTCCCACCATTTCTTTTGTCAAAGTTTCGTTGTTCCCCCTTTTTTCATCAAATGTTATCACTTACCAACACCCACAGTCACAAAAAATCCATAAATATACACAAAATGTTTAACAGGGCGGCTCTTCACGCTGATGTAATTTTTAGTACAAGTAAACTTTTCACAGCTTTCTTGAAGTTTTCACGAAGCACTGTCTGATGGTAAATCATTAATGACTGACAAAGATTATCAGAGATGAAAACTGTATTTCGATGTTAACGAATTGATGTTTAATCGATGGAAATACTTGATTAAGGAACTTTCCCCGAGTCGAAAGCACATCTGAAGTCATTCGTAGTGAAAATAATTTTGAATATAAGGGATTATTATTATTGAATATAACAAATTAATTAATTACAATGATTTCTCAATATTGTTAGAGGAAATGGAACTTATATATTATCAGTACATATCTAATACGAATGCTATTATGTATTTAAACTGACTTCTCTATACAACTACAACTGTCACTATCTTGATTCTATCCATCTTTTTTACTTCTTAATTATTATTATAAATACAATTTATAATAATAATTAAATAACTGTTTTTTAAATGAAATTGTTTCTGCGCAATGACTGACAAAATATGAATAACTCTTTAATGTTACTCATTAGTATTTGTATGTATATTTAAATGAAAATATTTAGAACTATGTGATAAATGAATACTATTTATTGCTATTGTTTAGTTTTATCTACTATCCAGTAGAACTAACGCATGACTGGTGAAGGAAATTGTTAGTAAAGACAATAAAAGATCTTATTAGAAATATAGATAATGTGTGTTCACAGACAATATATCTTACCAAATTAATGATGACTACGAAAATAATCCCAGTTTCCGCTTTGCTATATCAACGAAATATCTAACTGAAATATCTAAAAACGCTAGTGTCGTTCATTCAGATGCTACATATAAAATCACATACAAAAATGCTACTATGGATGGAAGGGCTTTGTTGGTATAGATTATTAATGTTAAATATCCTCACAGATCCACTGTGTACATATTTTCCCTTTCTTCCATATACAATTTGCAGAAGGTTTGATAAGTAAGAAAATTAGTTTGACTCTAAATGATTATATGAAATTAAATGCTGTGATTGAAAAGGAACGAAATGAAACAGTAATATTTTACTTACATGAAAATATGTTTTCCACTAAGTTTATTCACCAATAAATTTAACAATAAAAATGTTAGTAATGTGTTAGACTAAAGTATGTTGTTTGCTGGACGTTCAATAGAGATCTGAGCTAGCTAATTATTCATTCTTTTCACAAGCCCTATTTGTTAAGGAAATAGTTGTAAACTTACATTAGGAAATATTCATCGCCATCTACCTATAATTGTATAAAACTCATATCTAACTAGCTATCGAGGTGTTAAGTAGTTATCTTCTATATGTGCTTCTCGATACTTCAGGTAGATGTCGCCACACAGCCCCCTCCAAGTGAAAAATGCAGGTTTTTCACTGATTCGGTTGAAATATTTTCCTTCCAGATCGCGTGATGTATGTATGTGGTCTGTCGACTGAGTTGTTAGCTTCCTCTGGATGTTCTATGAAGGCTGGTTTACATCGATCCAACGATACTTTTTTTTGTTCTCCGTTTATTTTTAATATTGCAGTTTTGTCATCCCTCGAGCAAACTTCATAAGGCCCCTTGTAAGCTGGAAGCAAAGGTTTATATATTCTATCGTCTCTCAAGAAAAAATGTGATGCCTTACCAAGTTCTGGATGTACGAAAATATTATCCTTGTGGTGATGTTTAATAGGTTTCGGTTTTACATTCCTCATAAACGTTATAAGTTGCTGTGTATAGTAAGTTGGATCTGCATTTTCTGTGTTTTCCTGTAGAATGTCAGCTGGCATGCGCAGTGAATTTCCAAACATCATCTCTGCAATGGAAAAATTATGGTTTTCTCGTATCGTGCACCTTAAACCAAATAAAATTGTTGTTAGAGATTTAGTCCATGGTATAGGGTGATGTGCTTTAATAGACGTTTTTAGTGTCCTGTGGAAACGTTCTATAAGTCCATTCGCCTGTGGGTGATACGAATTGGTTTTGACGTGTTGGATACCTATTCTGCAACAGAAAGATTTAAAATCAGAAGATAAAGATTGACGGCCTTGGTCCGATATGATCTTCTCTGGGACGCCGTACTTTGTAATCCAGTTGTCCCATAAAGCACGTATTATTGTGGTAGCTGTGATATCTGCTATTGGGATTACCTCAACCCATCTGGAAAAACGATCTATAATTGTTAAGCAATATCGCATACCTTCTGATGGAATAAATGGACCTATCAAGTCCACGTGGATTGTATGGAACTTTCCGTTAGGTAGTGGAATTGGAATAATTTGTGTTTTTGTGTGCTTGTGGATTTTTGCTTTTTGGCATGGTATGCACAATTTACACCATTTTGTGCAATCACTTTTCATATTTTTCCACACACCTCTCTGGCTTATTGTTTTAATTGTATCCTTGGTACCTGTGTGACTTAAATTATGGATACTTTGGAAAAATTGTCTTTGTAAAGTTTTAGGTATATAAGGTCTCATGTTACCATTATGTGTGTCAAAAATTATTTGTAAGCCTTGAAAATTGTTTTTTATTAAATTAAGTGAGTGATCTTTTGTTTTTAACATGTCTAAAAGTTCTATGTCTTTTAATTGCTCTCTGGATATTTCATCTAATGATATGTTATGATTCATTTCTATCATTTCGACGCGTGAGAAAGCATCTGCGACAACATTTGATTCACCAGTGATATATCTTATATCGGTGGTATACTGGGATATATAATCAAGATGTCTTTGCTGTCTGGGTGTTTCTTTAGCATAACTTTTTTTACTGAACATGAATTGAAGGGGTTTATGATCGGTAAATACTGTAAAATCTCTACCTTCTAGGTAATGTTTGAAATGTCTTATAGTTTCATATATTGCTAATAGTTCTCGATCATAAGTGCTATAAGAGCATTGTGCCTTGTTAAGTTTTTTTGAGAAAAAACAGATTGGTTCATAATTATTTGATTCATCTGTCTGTTGTATAACTCCACCAATGGCAAAGTCTGATGCGTCTGTCCACACTGACAGTTTTTTGTTTGCATCAGGAAAACTTAACTTAGTAGCATGTAATAAAGAATTTTTTACCTCTTCGAAATCGTTATTTGTGATTTCGTTCCATTCGACAGGTCTATTGTCGTTTTTTGTTGCCCCTTTTAGATAGTCGTTCAGTCTGACAAGTTTTTGTGCAGCCTTCGGTATAAATCGTCTGTAGAAGTTGGTCAGAGCGATGAATCTGCGGAGATCCTTTATTGTTTTGGGTTTTTTGTACTCACTTATGGCTTTTATTTTTTCTGGAGCTGGTCCAACTCCTGCTGCTGATATTTCATATCCTAGAAAAATTAAGGATGATTTGGCAAATTGACATTTAGAAGGGTTAAGTATCATACCATTCTCCTGTAGTCTTTCGAATAGAGCAGTCAGATGTCGTATGTGAGTTTTTTCGTCGGGTGACGCTATCAGAATGTCATCTATATAGGTGTGTATTCCTTCTAGTCCTTGAGTGATGGTGTTCATGTGCCTCATGAACGTCTGGCACGCACTGGTTACCCCAAATGGCATGCGTAAAAACTCAAAATTCCCGAAAACAGTGGTAATTGCTGTCTTCTTGATGTCTGCTTCGTTGACAGGAATCTGGTGGTATGCACGCTGGAGATCTATCTTAGAAAAAAATTTACAATTGTGCAAATCATTACAAATATCATGAATATGTGGAAGTGCATATCTATCTGGCACTGTCATAGAGTTAAGCTTACGATAATCACCACACGGGCGATATGTACCGTCACTCTTTTTTACCATGTGAAGAGGCGATGCCCATTCACTGTTTGAGGGTCGGCAGATACCTTGAGCAACCATGTTCTCAAACTCTTTTTTCGCTTGCTTCAGCAGTTCTGGAGACAAACGTCGAGGTTTGAACATAAAAGGATTGCCACGGGTATCTATGTAATGTATTGTAGAATGTTGACAATCAGTATATGGTCTATTTATATCAATCAGTTTGGGATATTTTGCTAATAATTGATGGTAAGGGTTATTTTTATCTAGTAATGAAACTGACGAAATATCATTATCAATACAGTTTGTGTTGTAACCTACGACCTTATGTTTATTAGTATTGTCTATCAACATCTTGTTTCTAATATCTACAATTAAATTAAAGTGATTCAGAAAGTCTGCGCCGATAATTGCGCGTGGAACGTCTGCAATGATAAAGTTCCATCTGAAAATTTTCTTTAGACCGAGGTCTAAATTTAATGTGGTTGTGCCAAATGTCTTGACCACCGTCTCATTCGCTGCAAAGAGTTTTAGGTTATCTTTACCGTTTAAACTTTGGCGTAAACATATGGAACGCGGAACTAAGCATAGTTCTGAACCGGAGTCAATCAAAAATGACGTACCTTGTATGCGGTCCTTTATGAAGAGACGAATTTTTGTATGCAGTTCACCCGTCTCGCTAGTGAACTGTTCTACAAGTTTTTTGAGTTAGATGGTTTGTTTGATGTAAATGAGCACGGAGAAATACATTTGCGAGCTTTGTGTCCGAATTGCTCATGATAGAAACACAGTTTTGTACTATTATTACAAGTCTTTACATTATTATAACTACGATATTTATTTTGATTTTGCTTGTAAGAGGCGTTGTTGTTTTTGACAGAGCTGTCAATATGTGAACTATGGCGGGTGTTGCCATGATGGAAATTTTTTCTATGAAAATTATTTTGATTTTTGTGTTGCAACTGTTTGCTAAGATTGTCGAATTTCTCAGTTAATTCAATCACTGATTGCTGTAAGGAAATAACTTTACTAGAATTTTTATCATCTTTAGGTTGAATGGAAGCTACTTCTAAGGGTTTGTAAATTGATGAAACTTTGTCTGCTAAAATTGCAATTTCTTCTAAATTTCTGTTATCGCTTGTGATATGGGCTTGTACCTGTTTTGGTAATTGTTGCATCCACAAATATTTTATAGTGGTGGTATCTACGTCTAAACCGACGGCTAACATTTTCATTTCCCTTAATAATTGTGACGGCAATTTGTCACCTAGTTGAATCCCCGAGAAAAGTTTTTCTCTGCGATTATCTGGAGATTCGCCCATTCTTTGAATGATTGCGTTTTTTAATCTGCTGTACATGGTATTACATCTGGGTAAAAATAAGATATCTGATACCTGACTAATATGTTCATGGTTGAGCTGAGCGACCAAATGTGAATACCTGGTGTCTTCCGCCGTTATATTGGCTAATTCAAATTGGTTCTCTACCTGTAGAAACCAGAGTTCTACATTGTTTGTCCATATCGGTGGGATTTTCACGGACACTCGTTCTGAAAATATCGGAAAATTTGTATTAATTGTTCCTTCACTAGTACTAGCCTTCGCTGGATGAGAGGTTGAATCGAAATTTTTGTTAGGAGTTGTCATTTTGTATCAAGTGTATGAGAAGAAAATTTGAAGTTAATTTTTAGAATTGAAAATATTTATTTTATTTTTGGATAAAATTAAATGGAATGTAAATTATTTGAATAAAATTGATTAATATACTTTCTTGTTTGATTGATTAAAATGTTTGGGAAAAATGTTTGCAGATGAAAAAATATTTGTGACAATAAAATTTTTTAGCAGAAAATTTTGATACCCTGTCGACTGGTCTCAAACAGTGAATGTTCACAAAATATAATAATAATTAATGCTACTTACAAATAAAATGCTTTGTGTTATATTTAAAATCTGGAACATACAATTATATAAATAAGTACAATAAGTTATGTTCTGCCTTTGGCAGATTTTTAAAAAGACTTGTAGTCTGAAATAAATAATAGTAAAATTATTTAAAAAAATAATAAAAAAATATGTGGCATACAATATGTGGACGGTTTTCTGTTCTTTGCTTGATTAAAAAAATACGGAGCTAAAATATCTTTTGATGTATTTTGTTCCGGGACTCTATATGCCTGAAAACCGTTCACAGAGAACTCTTCTGAACGCAGCAGTAAAGGTGAATAAAATTAGGAATTGATTAATGAATTGTTATTTAAATTGTTTCGTTCGATCACAGTTTGGAAATAAAGTTAAAATCAAAATTGAATATAGAATTAAAAGTTGTCAGGAAAATTTTCACTTATGTATTGTAACAAAATTTTTAAAGAAAAAAGTTTTTTTTTTTTAAAAGAAAAATGTAATAAATTCGCGTTCGTTCGAGGTCACCATTTATATATATATCACGTCGGGGTCACCATTTATATGGATGGAAGGGCTTTGTTGGTATAGATTATTAATGTTAAATATCCTCACAGATCCACTGTGTACATATTTTCCCTTTCTTCCATATACAATTTGCAGAAGGTTTGATAAGTAAGAAAATTAGTTTGACTCTAAATGATTATATGAAATTAAATGCTGTGATTGAAAAGGAACGAAATGAAACAGTAATATTTTACTTACATGAAAATATGTTTTCCACTAAGTTTATTCACCAATAAATTTAACAATAAAAATGTTAGTAATGTATTAGACTAAAGTATGTTGTTTGCTGGACGTTCAATAGAGATCTGAGCTAGCTAATTATTCATTCTTTTCACAAGCCCTATTTGTTAAGGAAATAGTTGTAAACTTACATTAGGAAATATTCATCGCCATCTACCTATAATTGTATAAAACTCATATCTAACTAGCTATCGAGGTGTTAAGTAGTTATCTTCTATATGTGCTTCTCGATACTTCAGGTAGATGTCGCCACACTACATACAAAGATTTATTATTTGAACAAGATTAAACATTTAGCTTACACAAGTTTAATTAAAATTAGCTCACGGTTTGCCGGTCATTCATTTATTTATTTTGCTGGACAAATAATCATTTTTTCGACAAATAATAATTTTGCCGGTCGATGAAATTTAAAGTTTTTCAATATGATATTATTTGCAATAGATATCTAATATTCTCGCTGGGTCATATCAACATGATATATTTGTCGGCAGAATACATTTTATCTGCTGAACATAACTTCAATATTATGCTGATTGTTTAAATGATAGCCTTTGAAGATTGTAGAACGTACAACAAGAAACAAAACATCCAATATTAGAAGGTGTGTGTCTAAATATTCCGATATTAGGTTCGTGAGAAAATTTTTTTTTTTCGATTGGATGAATCTAAGCATTCAAAGCACGATGATGTTCCAGTTATTAAATTCCTATTCCCATTAGGGAGATGTTTAGAATATCACATAGCATAGATGTTTTGTGTGGAATTTAGTAAAATACCTAACACTTTTATATATTACTTGATAATGGCTGCTGACTTTCATCAGAATTTTTTCTCTTCACCTGTAAATATTACAACATTTAATACAGTTTACTGAAAGATAAAACAAAAATGTATACTTCTGATAAATCAACTAAAGTTGGCTTATTTGGAGAAGTACAATATGATATACATCTAATCATAAGAAGCAAATCAGCAGGCAGTAGTGTGGGGAAAATTCAAATCTCTTGGCTGAGAAATATTAGATAAAGTGAACAGGTATCTAGAGGGTGGAAAAGATGTTACAACTAACATAAAACAAAGAAGTAGACTTGGAAGTAGAGGTGAAGACACCAGAGTGAAACCCAATGTTGTAGGAACCCTACATGGCACTCAAAGAAGAGTAGACACAATTAATAATTTATTTATGGACAATATAAAAAATATTACAATCAATATTTGTTTACCACCCATCCTGAATGTCTTGATTTTATATTGGCACGAAGAGGACAGTTTGCATGTTTCTTACATGCAGCTGATCTGCTGGCTACCCCACTTGTGGGATATGCCGTGATGTTATAGTATAGTATAGTATAGTATAGTATAGTATAGTATAGTATAGTATAGTATAGTATAGTATAGTATAGTATAGTATAGTATAGTATAGTATAGTATAGTATAGTATAGTATAGTATAGTATAGTATAGTATAGTATAGTATAGTATAGTATAGTATAGTATAGTATAGTATTGTATAGTATAGTATAGTATAGTATAGTATAGTATAGCATAGTATAGTATAGTATAGTATAGAATAGTATAGTATAGTATAGTATAGTATAGTATAGTATAGTATAGTATAGTATAGTATAGTATAGTATAGTGTAGGAGAGCAAGTGACAATCCTCCTTAGATAAAGTAGCAAACGTAGAATCATATGCTGGCGCATACGAACCAAACGCTCCGTAGTTCAAAGGCTTAACTCCTTTCACGAAATTTCTTCTGTCCTGAAAGCTAAAGAAAACAATAATGTATCTAGAGTTAAAACAATTAATATTTATTAAAACCTTTCAAACATGGAAGCCTACAAGGTAGTGTTCCAGTTCCGTGTGTCATCCTTCCAATGAATTCTCCTAAAGACACAGAGACCTCTGATTAGTATTGGGCAGAATTCCATCATTGTCTATTAATATATGTTCAGAGATGTAAAGCCTGTAGGGTTCATTCGACGGAAAGCTGAAACAAAAACATTTCATTTAAGAAAAAAAAATGTACAACCCGTTTCCGTGCAATAAGAACATGGATCCAACACAGTAACTCCAAACCACTTATATAGAGTAACAAAAGAATACAATAATCAATACATTCAAATTTTATTATTACATGTAGTGCCTACAAGGATATATACAGAATCAATATCGAGTTCGTCGGTAGCCTGGAGGTAGAGTCTCGGCCTCGTGAACATGGGGGCCGGTGGTTCGATACCAGGTGCCGGCAAACTCCCCTTTCACGACACAAGCTTTTAGTAGCTTACTGTGAAAGGTGTATAAGGTTGTATTTGAGTTTATAACAAACAAAACCTAGATATATCTTCTTTTTTTTTTAAATAAAAAAATAAAGATCCTTACCGTTTTTAGCCAGTCTCTTTCTGTGTCTCTCTCTAGCCGCCTCCATATTCAACTTGACATCATCCTCTGCACCAGAAGTGCTCTCCTTCTGATCACTACCCTGATTCTCAGACGTATGCTTCAATGCCTTCTACCGTAAAAGAATATTTATCCAAAGTTATCAATTAATACTACCACAAGGAGATCTTGAAACTGCGATGGACATGAAAATAAATTTAAAAAAATAATTTTCAATTAACTTTAAATTGGATTTCAATTAAAAATGACTACTTATGTAACTAAATCTTTTTATTATTAGTTCAACATTAAGTTTTAACAAACCCTTTCTTAAGAAGCAGGCATAGTATAAATAAAATATTTTTTCTTATATTTGAGTCAGTTTATTTTGGTATGTCCTTTATATTTCTGCTATCGTCAAACTAGCAATCCTCAATTTTGACTCTTATTTATAAAGAACTTACCTGGATAAAGATATCGTGATGAAAAAAAGAGAATTGTAACACTTAATATTACTTGTATTATTCCCTGAAGGGGAATGTAGAGAGTCAACACTTAAAATACTAATTGGGCGCCAGGTGTACTCCTGAAGGGGTACACCGAGAGAGTTCAAAACACTGTTTAGCAAATTCACAATTTATTACGATCACTTGACAACTGGTACAATACTGTATAAAGAAAGTAACACTATTAGTAAGACAATACGAAGACACCTCCAGGCTAGGTTAGATGGAAATTGAGGTAGTCGGAGAGACACTAGGTAATAAGGGTCGCTACTACTGTATGGCACCAAGAGTAGGCACTTCTTGGACAGCCAGGGAGTAGCGGGTAGGTATAAGGAAAGTTACCATATAGCAACAAGAGTAGGTACTTCTTAGACAGCTATGGAGTAACGGTAGGTAGGAAACCTTGGCCCTGGAAGAGCCACCGCGATTCTGCCTTTCAGTATGCCGGGCTCCGTCTTTTATACCCTTGAGTCAGTACTGAACAGCTGATGGATACCTTGGAAGTGGACGGTGTGATAGGTACCTGTTCCTGAACTCCGCCTATCTATTTCCGCTCGGATTGTTCTAGAAGTTTCTAGAACATTCGGGAACATTCTGGAGGCTTCCATCAATGAGACATCTATTGATGATCCTGTTAAATAATCAGGTACTTCCTGTACCTTGACAGCGGCTGTCAGTCATCATTGGCAGGTTATGTTGTTGTTATGCTATGTTGAAATTATATGGTGTTACAGAATGAGATATAAAGTCAATATTAACCGACGGTACATGATGGAGGTTCATGATAATTATTATATATAAATATTTTTTATATATTACTTCCATAACGATTATATTAATCACAAGCTGGCTTTCAAGAGTTTCCACTCCTATCAACAGGCCAACGTATAGTGGATATTTAAGAAAGACCCATCTCACCCGGATATCTCAGGAGTTGAAGATTCCTATTTATCCACACATTCAAACCAAAATTGTCTTCACGGGCGGGCCATTGGGCAGTCCAGCTAAAACAACTGTCATTGGTATCTTTTATACTACTCCTCTTTCTTGAATGTCCCTTTTTAAAATATATCAGGCTAGCGTAAAGTGAATACACGTAAGCGTAATATACCAACTCACAGATAATGATAACGCTCCTGAAAGCTCCTTAAAGGTGGCTCGTTATCAATAAAATCACTATGGAAATAAGCAGTAGGTATATTATTTTATATTACGCACACGGAAAGAGATGTGTATATGTGTATTTTTTACAGGAATATATGATTTTACTTGTAAGAAAATTATCTCAGTGTTTAACACTGAGATACGTAGAAGATCGGGATTTACAGATGTTGTCGAAAAAGAGGAAAGGTTGAAGTGGTCATGGGCAGGGCATGTTACTAGACTCAAAGATGGGCAAAAAGGATAGTGGAGTGGAGACCTTGTGAAGATAAAACGAGTAGAGAAAGACCTCACACACGATGGTCAAACGACATTAAAAGAATCGCTGGTGACGGGTTCTAGAAAACTCAGGACAGAGATGCCTGGAGACATATGGGGGACGTTTATGTTCACCAGTGAACAAGAATAGTAAGTAAGAAAATTTTGCATTATCGATGTGTTCAGTTTCAGAGCCATCAATATTTAATGGTAATGTACGCCGTTGAATTTTATGAATTTGAAGCTAAATATCTAAACGTACTTCAAATTTTATAGGTTTAGTTTATTTTACAATTATAGTCAGCATTTTGGTGAATACAAATAATATAGGTACAAACAATTTACTACTTGAGAACTGAATAGGATTACATTTTTAATATTTTATTTCTTTACATTGTATTATTATATTGCTTTTAACACATTATTTTTAGTGTGAAGCAATAACTTTATTTCATTTCAATATAAAAATTGTTAGTACATTGTTTTGAGTTGTTTCCACCATCATATTATTTATTTATTAATTTACAAATATTTACGGCCAAAGCCTTTTACATGTTAAACCTCTGTATACATACAAAACATGTAAACAAAGGAAAGATCTGTTTAAAAAAGACACAAAACAATTAGACTAAAGAATATTATAAATTTTAAGAAAGTAGTTTACGTCCATGTTTGTTTAATCATGTCACTGGCTTTCTCTCCAATCATGATGGTGGGTGCGTTTGTATTTCCAGTAACAATATTGGGCATAATACTTGCATCCACTACTCTCAGCCTGGATATCCCAATAACCTTTAATGTAGGATCCACGACAGATGTGGGATCGTTGGCTGGACCCATCTTACATGTTCCAGATGGATGATAGATTGTGAAAGTGTATTGGCGAATGGCACACTCAATATAACTGTCACTCAGGAACGTTAGATTGGCACACGCTGAATAAGGTGTGGTAACGAATGTTGAGTTAAATGTTTTAAATGCTGGAGTATTTGCAAGATTCAAAACAAACTTCACACCCTCTCTTAAAACGGCTATATCTTGAGGATCGCTGAAATAATTAGCCTTAATGATAGGCTTATCAAATGGCATAAAGCTTTTAAGGGTGACACTCCCTCTACTTTTGGGTCTCATAAGAAGAGGGTACATTGTAAAAGCATCTTTGTTTTCAATCGGTCCATAAACTTGATTATAAAAATCATCTTTTAAACCATGTATTCTTTTTAACCATCTGTCGTCCCCTGCCACTGTCCCTGATACAAATTGTATTTGCATATCTGGAAAGTCTATAGCAGGATTACCCAAAGACGTTGTTATAAAAGCATTTGATTCCAAACCACCTTTGATGGTAAGTGGACCATTTCCATTTGTGGCATAATTAATAAAATTATCTACAATTAACATTCTTGAAACTAATAAAGACGATGTTTCGTTGATTGTAAATGCAGCTCCACCAAATCCATAATGGTCTTGAAGATTTTGACCGACAGGTAAATTCTTCAAAGGTATAATTCCCTTAGACATAAGATGTGAACTGGGACCAACTCCTGATAGCATTAGCAATTGTGGAGAATTTATGGCTCCTGCAGCAAGAATAATTTCCTTAGTTGCTGATATTGTGATGGGAAGAAGATCTTTGATCATATTTACGCTCCAAGCCTGCTTAGTAAATGGATTGATATTTATTTTCGTCACAAAGGTGTTCATTGAAATGTGTAAGTTTGTTCTATTTCTTATTGGACGCAGAAAAGCTTTTGCTGTGGAACATCTTTTTCCATCTCTTGTTGTCCCTTGAAATATACTAAAACCGGTTTGTTGTGCACCATTGTAGTCAATATTTTGGTAACCCATTTCAATTCCAGCTTGCACAAATGCATTTGCTAAGGGTGTAACATAAGGAGGATCAGAGACAGTGAGATATCCACCGGAACTATGGTAGCTGGTTGATGCAAGAGTAGTATTTCTGTTGTCCTCAGATTTCTTGAAGTAAGGGAGTACATCATTATATGACCAACCTGTATTTCCCAAAGCAGCCCAGTCATCGTAATCTTTTTTATTCCCCCTCACATAAACCATATAATTTAACACTGAAGAGCCTCCTAATATTTTACCTCTTGGCCAGTTGCATTGATTATCGATCATCGCTAAAATCATTTCATATTATAATAAATATTGTGATCCTATGAATAATAAATTGTGTTCAAATATCATTCATGAATCGAAACCAGGTGACGCAAGAGAATATAAATAGCACATCCATCCTTACCTAAACATGATGTTGTGGAAGGTTCCGTTTTATATTCCCAATCTACTGGACTCATTTGGAGATATTGTGCGCCCAACGGTACATCACTCAAAACTGTTTCATCTAAACCAGCTTCTACTAAAAGTACTTTCCATCCAGCTACTTCAGACAGCCGATTAGCCACAACAGCACCTGTTTTTTTATGAAAACATTTTGGATATGAACTATGAATATTCTTAAAGGACTTCTTTCAAAATATATATGTAAATGGTCTAAGACATTCACATATTTTAGAGTGTCGATAAAGATGCTAACAAGTATCAAAATAATCATATGTTGGAGTGGTGTCTTGAGTACGAGATGAATAGAATGTTATTACAAATTACCGAGATCGTCGGTAGCCTGGAGGTAGAGTCTCGGCCTCGAGAACAAGGGGACCGTGGTTCGATCCCAGGTGCCGGCAAACTCCCCTTTCACGACACAAGCTTTTAGCTTACTGTGAAAGGTGTATGAGGTTGTATTTGTGTTTATAACAAAACCCAGATACATCTTTTTTTTTTTTTAAATTAAAAATTAAAAAAGATTTTCACATCTTTTACAGTGTTGATAAAGATGATGAAAATTGTCATAATAATTCATTAATAACATGTTGGAGTATTGTCGTTAGTGCGAGATGAATAAAATGTTATTAAAAATTTATTAAAATATAGACAATGCTCTCACCTGCTGAGCCTGCACCTATCACTATAAAATCATACTGCGAATACAGTTGCCCTAGACCCACTGAAGTTACCCTATCAGCGGGCTGATAAAGGACATTGAAGTACTGATTGAAAAGTATCAAGCAGCTCAAGATCCAAGCAGTAAATGGTACTGCTGCTGTTGCCGTTCCTATAATCTGTATGGTGGCATCGACAGAGGACATTTTCTTTTGCGTATCTGTAAAAAATAACATCAAATTTTATTTTATTGAACGCTTTTGCATACTATTTATATTTTTTTTAAATTTCGGTCACATTCACAAATTTATGATGAAACTGAAACAGAATAAATGTATTTATTCAATCATTCATTCATCTACTCAAACGGCTTAAAAGTCGATAAAAATAGAACAAATTGGATACATCACAATGTACTACCATTGTTTACACAAAAACTCAAAAAAAGCAACATAAAAAACATTCAAAGATAGAAACTCAGACGATTTATGAGGAGAAAACACGTATGAATCTCTAAAGATGAACCCAGCAGGTAAGATGAACTCAAAACGTAAGAATCATATCCATCAAATACACGGCTGCAAACCCACAAACACAAATACAAAAAGCAAAATTAAAAACCAATATAAATGGTATCCCTGATAATGCCTTTTAAAAAATAAATAAATGGTATTGTTTTAAACGAATGGACTGATAGCAAATTAACAAAATCAAATTGTATTAAGTAAGATTGATTTTATTTCTCTGTTACCTGCGCAGTAAGCAGAACCAACTAACTCAAGTTGTATGAATTAGTTTTTTTTCTTTATGAGAATAAGTATTTATAAGAAATGTGTCTTTATTTAAACACTAGAGACAAAAGGAATGTTGCAAGCAAAAGAAGAATATATCCATATTGATATATTTCTTTTTAGCTTACTGTGTTGATGCATTCGGCAAAATCTATTCTATTCTTATTATGTAAGACCATCCACTCGTTTGCGACTGATTTAGGCCAAATATTCGGCGAAGTCTATGCGATACATAGGAGATACGATTATCTTACTCGGAAATCTACATAATTAGTTGAAAAACCTAGAGTCTTTGCCCACAAAGATTTTAATGCGTCTAACGACCCTATTTCATTATATATTTCATTCATTAAGATACGTAAGTACTACAAATACACTATTGGCCAATATTTTATAACACCACTTTTTACGGTGCATTTCATTATTTACTTATCCCACATTGAACCTCAATGTACATAATAATTATAATGATGTCTGCTATAATGTATCTATGTGAAAAGAATTTAATAAAAAATGTGCATTTTGCCTTGCTATAAAAATGTTTTTAATAATAAAATATATCGCTCATACATGTTACTACTTAGAACAATGACATTGCCGGGGGCTACCGGTACCGATCGGCTCAGGTAACCTGCTTTCTTTATGTTTTCACCCTTAGATGTACATAAATTAATAAATATAATTCTCTCCAAAAAAAAATCAGTACCATTCAGTCTCAAATGACTCAATTAACCATCTATTATAATATTGTCGACCAACGACATTCAGGTTTTGATAAATTAATAAAAATTTAACACTTATAATATTTAGTGCTTCCTCAGAGAATAACGAAGATCCAGCAGAAATCAGAAGAAGAATAACAGCCGCCAACAAGACATATTTCTTTTGTTGCTATTCTTTAAATCACGTAACGTCCACAGGAAAACCAAAATAACAATATACAAGACTATTGTAAGAACTGTATTGGCGTATGGGTGTGAGTGGCTTACACGGACGGCAAAGATGGCGGAAATGCTGGATATATTCGAAAGAAAGATCTTGAGGCTAATTTATATGGACCAGCGAAAGAAGGGGAACAGTGGCGCATCCAGAACAACAACAAACTGTAACAGAGATGGAGATGTCAACACTGACGTATTAGTACTGAGAGATTAGAGAGAGTTGAAATATAAATAAATTGTTACCTAAACGGATAAATAGGAGTCCTTGGACTCCTGAAATATCCGACAAATAAAGTTATTATTCAACAATGAACTGTATGATATGCATCAGGCCCCTAGCATCTCAACCCATATGAGATTTCTCAGGTTGATATGGGCAGGACATGTACATAGAATGCCGAACACATGCGTGCCTAAGCGAATTGTGACTAGAAACCCAGGTGGAAGGAGAAAAGTGGGAAGATCCAGATTGAGGTGGGAGAGTGAAGTCAGAAAGTATTCGGCGCAACTTCTCCAAGTGTCAAATTGGAAGTCAGCCGCTGAGAATATGGGGGTTGGAGGCGAACGTTGCGGGAGGCCAAGGCTCGATATGGGCTGTAGCGCGATCGAAGAGAGAGAGAATATTAAGTGCTTTCACAGTGACTTTATTAACCACGAGCCAGCTTTCAAGGGATTTCAAGAGAAACATAACTATTTTATTTTTTTAATTTGACTAATTCCACCAGAGATTTCCCTACGCTTATTTTGTCTCCCCATAGTATCTACTCCAAAATCATATCCAAATACGATGCAAAAGAGGCGATGATTTTATTGAGTAATTTTTTAAAGAATATTTAGGTACGTAGGAACCTAATCAAATAGAAAAAAACAGACATTTTCGTAATCTTCCCCATGTTAGCAATAATATTACCTTAACACTAATCAGAAATTTCATATGCTCTTTTCCCAGGATCCCAACACATGAGATGCTGTCCAGAGATTCGAATGATAGCTAAGAATGGTTATGCTTTTGTTGAATACTATTATGTAAATTAAAGAGATTTCACTAACGGAACAGGACAGCCACATGTTGAGTACATTGAACAGGAGAACATGCATGAGGAATTATATGACAGCAACGGAAGCGAAGGATGTATGCAAGGATAGAAGGAAGTGGCGCTCGATCCTTTCTGCCTACCCCGCGAGGGAAGCGACGTGATGGTATGTATGTGTGTATATATGTATGTATGATTTTATTAACAATTACCTGATGTTTATAGTGCAACCTGCTGGCCAAATACAATAATCAGTATGCATTTTAAAACACTAGAGGTAAAGAAACAAGAAATATTTACTTTATTATGTCACGGATACATTATTAATAAAACCAAGTCTTAACAACAGGTGATTAAATAAATTTATGAAAAAATCACATTAAAGTGATAATCTTACCATTGCATGAAGATAATCACAATGTTTTTTTTATATACCTTTGTCTGGGCTAAAGTACGAATTTTGCCCTGATACAGATGCAGAAGTAAAAAAAAATACGTAGAAAAAACTAAGACATATGCGATTTAGAGGGTAATGAAAATGTAAACAGAGTATGGAGAAAAATAGAAGAGAAAATAACCGCAGTGGCAGACGAAGTAATAGAGAAAAGAAAGCTGCAAGCTAGGAAAGAATGGATCACGGACGATATCTTAAAAAATGATTGAAGAAAGAAGGAGGTAAAAGAACTCGAAAACAGAAGAAGAAAAAAAGGAATATAAAATCATAAGAAACAAAATCAACAGGGAGTCAAAATTGAGAAGGAAATGCTGTCTGAAAGAAAAATGCAGAAATATCAACAGAAATATAAAACAAAGAAAATATGAAACCGCATAGTCTGAAGTCAAGAATTTTATCAAAGATAAGACATAGCCACGATCCACGATGTGCTATTCAAGATCAAAATGGAAAACTGCTGCTTGAGGATGAATTGATCATAAAAAGATGGAAATAATACCTAGAACAACTGTACAAAGGAAAGAACATACTTGAGGAAAGTAAAGCACTAGAAACAGAATATGACGTAGAAAATAATGGAGATCTTAAGAAGTGAATTTGATAATGCCTTATTAAAATCGAAAGACGGCAAAGCATCAGGTTTTGACCTAATTCCATCAGAGCTGCTTAAATGCGCCGGAAATGGCATGCTTGACACATTTTATAAGTGTCCGCAAAATATATGACACAGGAGAGATACCTGAAGACTTTGCCAAATGTCTTGTGGCGTTATTTTTGAGGTAGAGCATAAGACTAAAAATAGTGGAGAATATTCCATACAGAATATAAAATATCCCAGGGTCTGGGTTGAAATTCCTTCATTTATAAAAAATATAATCTATTATATGAGATTGAAAAAAAAACTCTATATGGATCAAACTCTTAACTATCAATTTTTGAATATTTCATATACATTTATTTGACTTAAATAAGATCATAACAGGGCTTCACAACAAGCATGAATTGTGAATAATAGTAAGCAATTAAATAAATAAAAATCTATTTCTACCATTGGAACATCGCATACTGAACAATATCACAATTAAATAAATATATTTAATACGACCTTAATCATATCCAGCAATGCTCTTCTGTGGGGAACATTCTCAAGGAAATCCTCCAAATTATTCTAATACTAAAAGGACAGCAAATCCTCCTCATCACTCCAAACCAAAATTCATCATCCAGTAGGTAACAATTTAGATGGTCAGTATTTGATCAGGACCTTCATTTCCAACCTTTATTTCACACATTGTTCTTTCAACCTCTCTTTCAAACACCAGCACTTTCGTCTTTGTCACATTCATTTTCATCCCATTCATACTGCAACTTTCATATACAACTGACACAATCTTTTGTAAATCACTTTCACTCTCAGCCATTAATACCAAATCATCTGCATACATCAACGCATTCACACGGTTTCCATTCAGTTCAATGCCAACATCCATCTCTTTCAAAGGACGCATACAGTAGTCGAAAAAAAGGTTGAACAGCCATGGAGACATGACACAGCCTTGCTTCACTCCTTTGGTGAGGACAAACCACTCGGAGAAGGCGTTATTTACCCTCACGCAGGCGGAGCTCCCAACGTATAGCGAAGAAATTGCGTGGATCAACTGGTTGTTCACCCCATACTCCGACAACACGCGCCACAATCTCTCCCGATCCACACGATCATATGCTTTCTCCAGATCCACGAACGCACAGAAAAGCTTCTGGTGTTTACCCAGAAGCTTCTCTACGACCATTCGTAGGGAGAAGATCTGATCAGTGCACCCTCTACCATTCAAAAAAGCTCCTTGTGCATCCCATATCTTACACTCTGTTGCCTTTCGTACTCTCTCAATCAGAACTCTTCCATACAGTTTTCCTATTGAACTCAGCAAACTAATAGCCCGATAACTCCCACATTCAAGCCTAGAACCTTTTCCCTTATATAGCGGACAGATGATAGCCTTCCGCCAGTCCTCTGGAGTAACGCCTTCTTTCCAACAAGTGTTGAATAGTTCTAGGCACCATGCAAGAGTCTTCTGCCCACCAGCCTTGATGAGCTCAATTGAAACACAATCATATCCTACAGCCTTACCGCACTTAGCTTTCTTCAACGCATTCGTAATTTCCGTCAAACATATCTCATCATTTACACTCATGTTATCATTTCTACTATTGCACTCATTTACATTCACACCACCACATTCAAATAATTCTTCAAAATACTCTTTCCATCTTCTTAACACGCAATCACCACTCACTACCACATTACCATTATTATCTTTTATCCCTTTCACTGAGTTTACTTCCACACCCGTCCTCTTCCGCTTCACCTCCTTCCAAAATATTTTCAAATTTTCTTTCGCACACGCTGACAACTTCTGGCATTCCTTGTCTTCTAGCAATTTTTTCTTCATTTCCTGTATGTATGTTTCTTTCATTCGTTCCTTATCGCCTTCACTTCCCTGTCTCACACTCATCAAATCTTTCCATGCATTCTTCTTCTTTTCCACGACCTTTTTCACATCATCATCCCACCATGCATCACCTTTTTTGCGTCCAACGGTGGTTTTACCACATACTTCTTTTGCACACTCTGAATAAAATATGAATGAATAAAATAAGTATAAAATATCAGCGACTTGAGGTGATGGATGAGAGTCCACTGATTCAGTGTTTCAACTGTCAACAATTTGGCCACTTGGCCAAGAACTGCGTCAATAAAGTATGCTGTTCTCGATGTGCAGGTGAGCGTTCATATAAAGAGTGTATGGAAAAAAAGACTGTGTGCGTAAATTGTAGATCTAGAAATGTAAGCCATGATCACACGACCTTTGCTAAGGATTGTCCGACGAGACTGTGGATAGATAAACGTGCCAGGACTCAAGTTGACTACCCAAATTTCTGTTAAAATCGGAGCATGGGTTGCTCAGAGCCATGAGTTAAATATTCTTTATGCTAACTTGCATAGTATGAGAACCAAAGTTCAAGAAATATGTAGATATAATGATTAAGGAGTATTCTGGTGTTGACATCTTGATCTTCACTGAAACACGGCTGTACACAAATTAATGTATTTTTTTTTTATAAATTTTTGAGAAATTTCTTTACAAACGATTTATCCACTATATACACAAAGAAATACTGGTTTTGATCCTCATCAGTATGGCTTTCAAAAAAATAGCAATACATCGGCTGCTCTAATGGATGAAATAATTTAGAATAAATATATTTGTATGTATTTCTGAATAACTATTTATATCATTATATGTCCACAGCATGATAATCATGTTATCATATTTTAGTTTTCATGTTATCTTATTCCCGTCCACCCCTGGACGAAAGCCTCCTGTATTTATTTCCATTATTTTAATTTACCTAGTTACTATCACTAATTTGATGATAATATAAATTCCAAATTAATATTGTTACCTTTTACTTTTATATTATTTTATTTGATTCTTAATCCACAGTATTTGTTTATCTACCTTGTTACCAAGTCGCACAGTATAAACACAATTACGACATTGCAAATGTAATATTTAAAAATTATCATTTTATTATATTTCCAGATCATCATTATGACTTATGAAGAACTTTATTATCATTTTCGTTTGTTTCTGAAATGCTCCCACCATTTCTTTTGCCAAAGTTTCGTTGTTCCCCCTTTTTTCATCAAATGTTACCACTTAACAACACCCACAGTCACAAAAAATCCATAAATATACACAAAATGTTTAACAAGGCGTCTCTTCACGCTGATGTTATTTTTAGTACAAGTAAACTTTTCACAGCTGTCTTGAAGTTTTCACGAACTTTTTAAACTTGATTCTATCCATCTTTTTTACTTGTTAATTATTATTATAAATACAATTTTTGTAAATGTTTATATTACATCATATAATATCTGTTATTTAAATGTAATTGTTTCTGCGCAATGACTGACAAAATATGAATAACTCTTTAATGTTTCTCATTAGTAATTGTATGTATATTTAAATGAAAATATTAAGAACTATGTGATAAAATGAATAATATTTATTGCTATTGTTTAATGTTACCTTTATCCAGTAGAACTAACGCATGGTGAAGGAAATTGTTTGTAAAGACAATAAAAGATCTTATTAGAAATATAGATAATGTGTGTTCACAGACAATATATCTTACCAAATTAATGATGACTACGAAAATAATCCCAGTTTCCGCTTTGCTACATCAACGAAATATCTAACTGAAATATCTAAAAACGCTAGTGTCGTTCATTCAGATGCTACATATAAAATCACATACAAAAATGCTACATACAAAGATTTATTATTTGAACAAGATTAAACATTTAGCTTACACAAGTTTAATTAAAATTAGCTCACGGTTTGCCGGCCATTTATTTATTTATTTTGCTGGACAAATAATCATTTTGCCGACAAATAATAATTTTGCCGGTCTATCTAATAATCAGATATCTAATATTCTCGCTGGGTCATATCAACATGATATATTTGTGGGCAGAATACATTTTTCTGCTGAACATAACTTCAATATTATGCTGATTGTTTAAATGATACCCTTGAATTAATTAAAATAAAACACTTATTTGTAGTATATCCACGGTGACTTTTTATTGGACGCGAGCCGGCTTTCAAGAGCTTCCGCTCTCATCATCAGGCTGGCGATTGTAGAACGTACAACAAGAAACAAAACATCCAATATTAGAAGGTGTGTGTCTAAATATTCCGATATCAGGTTCATGCGAAAATTATTTTTTTACGATTGGATGAATCTAAGCATTCAAAGCACGATGATGTTCCAGTTTAATGGGAGATGTTTAGAATATCACATAGGATAGATATTTTGTGTGGAATTTAGTAAAATACCTAACACGTATTTATATAATACTTTTATTTATTACTTGATAATGGCTGCTGACTTTCTTCAGAATTTTTTCTCTTCACCTGTAAATATTACAACATTTAATACAGTTTCCTGAAAGATAAAACAAAAATGTATACTTCTGATAAATCAACTAAAGTTGGCTTATTTGGAGAAGTACAATATGATATACATCTAATCATAAGAAGCAAATCAGCAGGCAGTAGTGTGGGGAAAATTCAAATCTCTTGGCTGAGAAATATTAGATAAAGTGAACAGGTATCTAGAGGGTGGAAAAGATGTTACAACTAACATAAAACAAAGAAGTAGACTTGGAAGTAGAGGTGAAGACACCAGAGTGAAACCCAGAGTTGTAGGAACCCTACATGGCACTCAAAGAAGAGTAGACACAATAAATAATTATTATTTATGGACAATATAAAAAATATTACAATCCATATTTGTTTACCACCCATCCTGAATGTCTTGATTTTATATTGGCACGAAGAGGACAGTTTGCATGTTTCTTACATGCAGCTGATCTGCTGGCTACCCCACTTGTGGGATATGCCGTGATGTTATAGTATAGTATAGTATAGTATAGTATAGTATAGTATAGTATAGTATAGTATAGTATAGTATAGTATAGAATAGTATAGTATAGTATAGTATAGTATAGTATAGTAAGTATAGTATAGTATAGTATAGTATAGTATAGTATAGTATAGTATAGTATAGTATAGTATAGTATAGTATAGTATAGTATAGTATAGTATAGTATAGTATAGTATAGTATAGTATAGTATAGTATAGTATAGTATAGTATAGTATAGTATAGTATAGTATAGTATAGTATAGTATAGTATAGTATAGTATAGTATAGTATAGTATAGTATAGTATAGTATAGTATAGTATAGTATAGTATAGTATAGTATAGTATAGTATAGTATAGTATAGTATAGTATAGTATAGTATAGTATAGTATAGTATAGTATAGTATAGTATAGTATAGTATAGTATAGTATAGTATAGTATAGTATAGTATAGTATAGTATAGTATAGTATAGTATAGTATAGTATAGTATAGTATAGTATAGTATAGTATAGTATAGTATAGTATAGTATAGTATAGTATACCAGTGTGATAGAGCAAGTGACAATCCTCCTTAGATAAAGTAGCAAACGTAGAATCATATGCTGGAGCATACGAACCAAACGCTCCGTAGTTCAAAGGCTTAACTCCTTTCACGAAATTTCTTCTGTCCTGAAAGCTAAAGAAAATAATAATGAATCTAGAGTTAAAACAATGAATATTTATAAATACCTTTCAAACATGGAAGCTTACAAGGTAGTGTTCCAGTTCCGTGTGTCATCCTTCCAATGAATTCTCCTAAAGACACAGACCTCTGATTAGTATTGGGCAGAATTCCATCATTGTCTATTAATATATTCAGAGATGTATTGCCTGTAGGGTTCATTCGACGGAAAGCTGAAACAAAAACATTTCATTTAAGTAAAAAAAAATGTACAACCCGTTTCCGTGCAATAAGAACATGGATCCAACACAGTAACTCCAAAGCACTTATATAGAGTAACAAAAGAATACAATTATCAATACATTCAAAATTTATTATTACATGTAGTGCCTACAAGGATATAATATACAGGATCAATATCGAGTTCGTCGGTAGCCTGGAGGTAGAGTCTCGGCCTCGTGAACATGGGGTCGGTGGTTCGATACCAGGTGCCGGCAAACTTCCCTTTCACAACACAAGCTTTTAGTAGCTTACTGTGAAAGGTGTATAAGGTTATATTTGGGTTTATAACAAACAAAACCCAGATATATCTTTTTTTTTTTAAATAAATAAATATAGATCCTTACCGCTTTTAGCCAGTCTCTCTCTAGCCGCCTCCATATTCAACTTGACATCATCCTCTGCACCAGAAGTGCTCTCCTTCTGATCACTACCCTGATTCTCAGACGTGTGCTTCAATGCCTTCTACCGTAAAAGAATATTTATCCAAAGTTATCAAATACTAACACAAGGAGATCTTGGAACTGCGATGGACATGAAAATAAATTTTAAAAAATGACTTTCAATTAACTTTAAATTAGATTTCAATTAAAAATGACTACTTATGTAACTAAATCTTTTTATTATTAGTTCAACATTAAGTTTTACCAAACCCTTTCTTAAGAAGCAGGCATAGTATAAATAATATATTTTTTCTTATATTTGAGTCAGTTTATTTTGGTATGTCCTTTATATTTCTGCTATCATCAAACGAGCAATCCTCAATTTTGACTCTTATTTATTAAGAACTAGCTGGCCCAGCAAACTTCGTACCGAATGAGAATCAATGAATGATTACATACATACATCTTCTTCCCCTTGTCCTAGTTCGGTCGGGGGCCCATTGCCCCTAGGTATCTCTTCCAGAGATCCCTGTCCACCGCTGCTTCCAGGACCTCTGGCCACTCCAAACCATGCCTTTCAACACACAGGTTCGACACCTGCCCTTGCCAGCTTCTTCTAGGGCGGTCCACCGGTCTACTGCCCTCTCCTACAGACTTTATGAATGATTAATATTATTAATCTCTTTACAAACTCCCGTAATTGTCCAAGTGTGTCATCGTAGGTATAGTGTAAAAAATAAAATTCATTTGGAACTTTCACAGTTTAGCGGCCCCACCCGTTGTCGAGTACCTACTTTTTTCCATATAAAAAGTAATATTTTCGAAACTTGAGGAAATTGTTGCCATATTTTGCAACTATGAAACTTGAGCGGCCCCACCCGTTGTCGAGTAATATGTACGGAACTTTGGGAAATTAATATTCGACGTAGATTTTTTTTGCCGGCATTTAAAATAATTCCACATATCGCAACAATTTCATCCAGTTACAAAAATAATACTTTTTCTATGGTAAAAAAGTACTCGACAACGGGTGGGGTCGCTTAACTGCGAAAATTCCATTCATTTTTTTACATAGACAATTCACACACATCGAGCTAGTCCCAACCTAAGATGAATCTTGTATTATGGGTACTAAAGCGACGATACACACATATACAATGCACTATACATACATAATATGTAACACCCAGACCCAGGACAATTTGAAAAAGGTCATTCTTCACTTTGCACTGGCCGGTAATCGAACCCGGGACCTCGTGACTCAAAGGCAAAAGTGCTACCTCCGCGCCCCACCTGGCGACATGAACAATTTATGTAGGACAATTAACTTAACTCAGATTTGTTTATTAATTATCTGCTGTACGTAATATAATTATGTAGGTTTAAACCTATTTATTTTAAATTTTTAAAAATTCTTTCCATGATTTTTTCAAAATGGAAATATCAGAACCACAGTTGTTGAATAGGGAACATTCACAAAAAAAAATTTTCAACCCAAAAAATAGTACAGAAAATTAGAAAAATTATGGTACTTTTTATATTTTTAAATGTGCATTTTTAAGGTTTTTATCGCCATTTAAAAAAGCAATTTTCACACTTCGCCGCAAAAAGGTCCACTCGTGGCGGAGCAGTGTTTGACGATATCAGGCGCTACAAACAGTACTAAGAGTGAAACGTGTGGCAATACAAAATAGCGACTAGCGACGTCACACCGGACTAATTCAATTACAGAAAATATGGATTTTTAAAATGAAAATAATGAATGAAAAGTTTTATTTTATGGTTTCTTATTAGGATATTCATGATCAGCGTATATTTATTAATATGAATTGATAACATTTATTCATATTCCTCACACATGCATGTTCCCTATTGTGTGGATAACGATTCTAATTTGAAAATATATACAAAAATTATTCTGTAAATAGGTCAATCTGTAAAAAAAACTTCATCGTTGATTTTGTATAATTCTCCATATTGCATTTTTATTGAAATTAAAAATGTATAGCGTAAATAATTTTCTTCGTAATTTTTCTTCTCTGCCTACAAATTTCACAACACAATCTTGCATCAGAACTACATGAACACATTCTTATTTTCATCTTTAATAGCACAATTTATGGTTCAATAATAGTTTTCCATCTGCAATAATAAAATACAATTTCAAATATAATCTGTGCACGTCCACATTTATGTGACAGATTATAGTAAAAAAATATTAATTCATCAGTTTGACACCATTTTCATATCGATTATAGTAATTTGATTCTTAATACAGAAGAACATAAGGATTATTTTAGCACAATGCAACAGGCGACGTGGGAGCGCTCACAGCGCCATAGCTCTCCATATTGTTTTTATTTTTGAAATTAAAAATGTATGGCATAAATAATTTTCTTCGTATTTTTTCTTACCGTGAATTTGTAAGATGTTTTAATAACCTATAGTTTATTCCGGGCGGATAGGAATCCAACAAATCAGAGATCATTCAAATCGGTACAGCCATTCTTGAGTTATAAGTGTTGTAACACCCACCAGTTCCTTTTATATACCTATAAGAATTTCCCTGGATAAAAATACCATGATGAAATAAAAAGAATGAGATATAAAGTCAATATTGACCGACGGTCCTTGATGGAGGTTCATGCGGCTTTCTGGACATTCTGGAGGCTTCCATCAATGAGACATCTATTGATGATCCTGTTAAATAATCAGGTACTTCCTGTACCTTGACAGCGGCTGTCAGTCATCATTGGCAGGTTATGTTGTTGTTATGCTATGTTGAAATTATATGGTGTTACAGAATGAGATATAAAGTCAATATTAACCGACGGTACATGATGGAGGTTCATGATAATTATTATATATAAATATTTTTTATATATTACTTCCATAACGATTATATTAATCACAAGCTGGATTTCAAGAGTTTCCACTCCTATCAACAGGCCAACGTATAGTGGATATTTAAGAAAGACCCATCTCACCCGGATATCTCAGGAGTTGAAGATTCCTATTTATCCACAGATTCAAACCAAAATTGTCTTCACGGGCCAGCCAAAACAACTGTCATTGGTATATTTTATACTACTACTCTTTTTTGAATGTCCCTTTTTAAAATATATCAGGCTAGCATAAAGTGAATACACGTTAGCCTAATATACTCACTGATAATGATAATGCTCCTGAAAGCTCCTTAAAGGTGGCTCTTTATCAATAAAATCACTATGGAAATAAGCAATATCTTATTTATTATTACGCATACGGAAAGGGATATGTGTATTATTTACAGGAATATATATTTTACTTGTAAGAAAATTGTCGATTGAGATACGTCGACAAAGTGGAAAAGTTGAAGTGGTCATGGGCAGGGCATATTACTAGACTCAAAGATGGACAAAAAGGGAAGACCTCACACACGATGGTGAAACGACATTAAAAGAATCGATGGTAACTGGTTGCAGAAAGCTCAGGACAGATATGCCTGGAGACATATGGGGGAGGTTTATGTTCCGCAGTGAACAAGAATAGCTGCAGAAGAAGGTAAGTAAGTAATTAAGTAAGAAAATGTTGCATTATCGATGTGTCTATTTTTTTTAATTCAGTTTCAGCGCCATCATTATTTAATGGTAATGCACGCCGTTGAATTTTATGAATTTGAAGCTAAATATTTAAACGTACTCCAAATTATAAATTTAGTTTATTTTACAATTATAATTAGTATTTTAGTGAATAAAAATAATATAGGTAAATTGTTTTTATATCATAAAAACAATTTATTACTAGAAAACTGTATAGGATTATATTTTCAATATTTTATTTCTTTACATTGTATTATTATATTGCTGTTAACATATTATTTTTAGTGTGAAGCAATAACTTTATTTCATTTCAATATAAAAATTGTTAGTACATTTTTTTGAATAGTTTATACCATCATATTATAAATTTTAAGAAAATAGTTTACGCTGCCCATGTTTGTTTAATCATGTCACTAGCTTTCTCTCCAATCATGATGGTGGGTGCGTTTGTATTTCCAGTAACAATATTGGGCATAATACTTGCATCCACTACTCTCAACCTGGATATCCCAATAACCTTTAATGTAGGATCCACAACAGATGTAGGATTGTTAGCTGGACCCATCTTACATGTTCCAGATGGATGATAGATTGTGAAAGTGTATTGGCGAATGGCACACTCAATATAACTATCACTCAGGAACGTTAGATTGCCACACGCTGAATAAGGTGTGGTAACGAATGTTGAGTTAAATTTTTTAAATGCTGGAGTATTTGCAAGATTCAAAACAAACTTCACACCCTCTCTTAAAACGGCGATATCTTGAGGATCACTGAAATAATTTGGCTTTATGATTGGTTTATCAAATGGCAGAAAGCTTTTAAGGGTGACACTCCCTCTACTTTTTGGTCTCATAAGAAGAGGGTACATTGTAAAAGCATCTTTGTTTTCAATCGGTCCATAAACTTGATTATAAAAATCATCTTTTAAGCCATGTATTCTTTTTAACCATCTGTCGTCCCCTGCCATTGACCCTGATGCAAATTGTATCTGCATATCTGGAAAGTCTATAGCAGGATTACCGAAAGACGTAGTTATGAAAGCATTTGATTCTGCACCACCTTTAATTGTTAATGGACCATTGCCATAAACAGCGTAGTTGGTAAAATTAGCGACAGTCAATGTCCTTGAAAGTAATATAGATGATGTATCGTTGATTGTAAATGCAGCTCCACCAAATCCATAATGGTCTTGAAGATTTTGACCGACAGGTAAATTCTTCAAAGGTATAATTCCCTTAGAAAGAAGATGTGAACTGGGACCAACTCCTGACAGCATTAGCAATTGTGGAGAATTTATGGCTCCTGCAGCAAGAATAATTTCCTTAGTTGCAGATATTGTGATGGGAAGAAGATCTTTGATCATATTTACGCTCCAAGCCTGCTTAGTAAATGGATTGATATTTATTTTCGTCACAAAGGTGTTCATTGAAATGTGTAAGTTTGTTCTATTTCTTATTGGACGTAGAAAAGCTTTTGCTGTGGAACATCTTTTTCCATCCCTTGTTGTTCCTTGAAATATACTAAAACCAGTTTGTTGTGCACCGTTGTAGTCAATATTTTGGTAACCCATTTCAATTCCAGCTTGTACAAATGCTTTTGCCAAGGGTGTAACATACGGAGGATCAGAGACAGTGAGATATCCACCAGAACTATGGTAGCTGGTTGATGCAAGAGTAGTATTTCTGTTGTCCTCAGATTTCTTGAAGTAAGGTAGTACATCATTATATGACCAACCTGTATTCCCCAAAGCAGCCCAGTCATCGTAATCTTTTTTATTCCCCCTCACATAAAGCATATAATTTAACACTGAAGATCCTCCTAATATTTTACCTCTTGGCCAGTTGCATTGATTATCGATCATCGCTGGAAACATTACATAAGATTTTTATAAATACACATATATTGTGATAAATTATGTGCAGATATCATTCATGAATCGAAGCCAAGTGACGCAATAGAATAGAAATAACACATCCGTCCTTACCTAAACATGATGTTGTGGAAGGTTCTGTTTTATATTCCCAATCTACTGGACTCATTTGAAGATATTGTGCGCCCAGCGGTACATCACTTAAAACTGTTTCATCTAGACCAGCTTCTACTAAAAGAACTTTCCATCCAGCTACTTCAGACAGCCGATTAGCCACAACAGCACCTGTTTTTTTACGAAAATATTTTGGATATGAACTATGAATATTCATAAAGGACTTCAATCAAAATATGTATATAGATAGTCAAAAACATTCACATCTTTTACAGTGTTGATAAAGATGATGAAAATTGTCATAATAATTCTTTAATTACATGTTGGAGTATTGTCGTTAGTGCGAGATGAATAAAATGTTATTAAATTAATTAAAAATATTTTTCAGAGAATGCTCTCACCTGCTGAGCCTGCACCTATCACTATAAAATCATACTGCGAATATAGTTGCCCCTGACCCACTGAAGTTACCCTGTCAGCGGGCTGATAAAGGACATTGATGTACTGATTGAAAATTATCAAGCAGCCCAAGATCCAAGCAACAAACGGTACTGCTGCTGTTCCCGTTCCTATAATCTGTATGGTGGCGTCGACAGACGACATATTTTCCTTCGTATCTGTAAAAAAAGACACACTTCATATTTACTCTTCATATTTTCTTCAAATTTCGGTCATAATCACAAATTTATGTTTAAACTGAGACAACATAAATTGATGTATTTATTCATTAATTGAGACATTCATATAAATAAAACTTAAACCAATTGTGATTTTTTTTTCATATATTGACTATAATTTTAATTCAATGTTACCTGCGCAACCAGAAGAACCTACTTACTCAAGTTGTATGAATTAGTTTTTTTTTCTTCGTGAGAATAAGTGCCTATTTATAAGAAACGTGTCTTTATTTAAACACTAGAGACAAAAGGAATGTTGCAAACAAAAGAAGGACATATCCATATTGATATATTTCTTTTTAGCTTGCTGTGTTGATGTACGGACGTTGTATGTAGGATGGTCCTATTTGGGTCATGTTCTGAAAATGCCCAATGATAGTTGACCAAAAAGAGTACTGTTCTTCCGTCCGCAAGGGTTTCGTCGGAGTAAGAATGCTAAATGATGGAGGCTGGTTTCTGTCCTGTGCTGTGCTCCTGGGAGGAGCGCTGAAGGTGATGATGATTATGTGTTGATGTATTCGGCAGTCTATGCGATACATAGGAGATACGATTATCTTTCTCAGACATCTACTTAATTAGTTGATAAACCTTCTTCTCTTTGCCCACAAAGATTTTAATGCATCGAACGACCCTATTTCATTATTAGTACATATATATTACATACATTCATTATGGTATGTACGTACTACATTATACATACACAATTGACCAATATTATATATCACCACTTTTAACGGTGCATTTCATTTTTACTTATCCCACATTGAACCTCAATATGTACATAATAATTATAAAGACGTCTGCTATAATCTATCTTTGTGAAAAGAATTTAATTAAATAATGTACATTTTTCCTTGCTATAATTTTGTATTTAATAATAAAATATTTCGCTCATACATGTTACTAATTAAAACCATGTATGATATCGCTCAGAAAATAATTCTGTATGCGAAAAAAAGAGGATGAATTGAAAAACACAATTTCATTGTAGAACCAAAAACAAAATCCGGGTGACGATACAATATTATGATTTGTTTCCAATGTAAACTCTATATCAAGGGTGGCCAACCCGCGGCCCGTTGGGTGTCTACGTGCGGCCCGCGAAGCCTAAACACACTTTTTTAATATTCGGTACAAGTACCCATTACCTTTTTGAATTTTTGAAAGAGTTGTTTTGAGAAAATATTCTTAGAAAACCGAAGAGTTTTGAAACATTTCAAATTTCTATACCATTTTGAAAATTTAGCGACGGACGGGTAGAAATTTTAAAGTAAAGTAAAATTATCTTATGTTCCATATATGGAGTATATTGTTGTGCGGCCCGGTAGGAAATCTCATTCTGAAATTTGGCCCGGCTGCTGAAAAGGTTGGCCACCCATGCTCTATATACTGGATTTCGGGATGAGTCGACTCACCTCTTTTTCGTATCATGGACATAATTATCAAATAAACAATACTTGTTCTATAACAATGATATTTATTTGATGTAACAAAAAACAAAATTGATATTTATATTACGTATTTATAGAAATCTTTAAAAAAATCCGGCTGTCGCTACGTCGCTATTACCATCAAAAGATAAGAGCGCTTGAGTAGCTATCTAAGCTTATAATACAATTTTGTCAATGAGGGTAGCTACTCGTAGCTAGTGGACTCGCTGCATATCGCCCATCGTTACAGGAAATTCTCATTAGTATGAGTAATTACCTTCAAATATTTGTTGCATTTTATAAAAAATAATTATTCATATTTAAAACTTAACGCATATTTTTAAATGTTTTTGAGACAAGCTATTTTCATTACACACAGCTGTTTTAGCTAAAACTGAATAGGCAATTTGGAATTTTAAATTTTCTTTCGTTTATTAATATTAATATTTAGTAACTAAGGTCATTACAATATTGAAATTAATGCAAAATTTTTCATTGTTTATCTTCTCGATACAGGAAAAAAACATAAGTTAAATGATAAGCAATAGAAACAATATTTTCAAAAGTTACTTACGTAAAACCTAATACATATTCAATATTAGATGTAAATTAATAAATATAATTCTCACCAAAAATTCAGTCTCAAGTTCTGACAAAAGACTTATTATAATAATAAGTCTTTTGAGGGAGAGACATTAAGACATATTTTGTCTGGATGTTCTCTTCTTTCCGGAACAGACTATTTGAAAAGACATGATCAGGTAGCAAAAATATTACATCAAAATTTAGCTTTGAAATTTAAATTAATTGAACAGGAATCAAAATTACCATAGTACTATAATTATTGTCCAGTATCGATACTTGAAAACAATGACATTAAACTCTACTGGGATCGACCAATTCAAACTGATCGAACTATTCTAGCTAATCGACCAGATATTTTAGATTTTCCTGCTGAGACCGCCTTGGCCAAAAGCTGTTATGGTTTCAGTGCAGGGTGATGTTTCATAATAATAATAATATTGTGTTGGTTGATCGCAGATGCCGTAAAACATACATCATAGACATCACTATACCACACGATGAAAATTTAAAATAATAATAAAATAATAAAATATCTTGATCTTGCTCACGAAATCAAAGATATGTGGAGAACACCTATCACAATCATTGTGCCTGTAGTGTTGTCTGTGAATGGTTTAATACCTAAGCAAGAGTCTGTCAAGCAATCTCAGAAAACTGGGAGTAGATGAGAGGCTCAAATACAGCATGCAGA
Source organism: Athripsodes cinereus (assembly GCA_947579605.1). Taxonomy (NCBI): domain Eukaryota; kingdom Metazoa; phylum Arthropoda; class Insecta; order Trichoptera; family Leptoceridae; genus Athripsodes; species Athripsodes cinereus. Next base: position 7,498,812 of record OX388311.1, read on the forward strand.
AGGCCGTACTTCTATCGTCCACCAGGATAGTAAGAAGGTTTTTGTCCCTGTAGCTCTGTAAGTGATCTCCCATGATTGTACTATTTCATAGAACATCATGGAAGAATCAACTCGAATAATGTTGGGGTTCTACATTTTGAATATAAATTTATTTTAATATTTTATGGTTTTTGTTATTTAATGTTATATTTAAATTTTATTGTTAATCTTATATTGTGTTCAAAATGTAGAATCTAATATTGTTTTGTTAAATAAATGAGATATGAAATAATAATAACAGAGAACACCAACCACAATCATCGTGCCTAAAGTGTTGTCTGTGAATGGTTTAATACCTAAGAGTTTGTCAAACAATCTCAGAAAACTGGGAGTAGATGACAGACTCAAATATAGCATGCAGAAGACTGTTCTTCTATCATTCACCAAGATAGTTAGAAAGTTTTTATCTCTGTAACTCTGTTAGTGATCTCCTATGATTGTACTACTTTCATAGGACATCATGGAAGAATCAACTCGAATAATGTTTTTTTGCTCGTTTTGCGAATTACTCGTTATGAGAGGTTCCACTGTAAATACATAAATATCAAGACAATACTTTTATGTTTCCAGATCGCCATTATGACTTTCGAAGAAGTTAATTGTCATTTCCGTTTGTTTCTGAAACACTCCTGCCTTTTTTTGTCAAAGTTTCGTTCTTCCCGCTTTTTTCAGCAAATGTTGCCACTTGCCAAAACTCAACAGTTACAAAAATCCATAATATACACAAAACTAGCTGACACAGCGAACTTCGTACTTATTTTTAATCTCTCCCGTAATTGTCCAAGTGTGTCATCGTATAGTGTAGAAAAATAAAATTCATTTATGTTGAACAATTATGCATAACTCAGATTTGTTTATTATCTGCTGTACGTAATATAATATGTTATTTATTTTTTATATTCATTTTAAATTTATTAAATTTCTTTCCATGATTTTTTCAAAATTGAAATTTCAGAACCGCAGATGTTAAATTGTATGGATAACGATCCTAATTTGAATATATATAAAAAAATATTCTATAAATTGACCAACCTATAAAAAAACGTCATCGTTGATTTTGTGTAATTCTCCATATTGCATTTTTTTTTATTGAAATTAAAAATGTATAATTTTCTTTGTAATTTTTCTTCCCTTAAATTTGTAAGATATTCCAACAGCCTATCGGCCATTCGGGGCGGAGCAGAATCCAACAAATCAGAGATCATTCAAATCGATACAGCCATTCTTGAGTTATAAATGGTGTAACTAACACGACTTTCTTTTATATATGTAGAAGATGTTAAACAGGGCGGCTCTTCTTGGTGATGTATTTTTCTAGAAACTTACACTCTGGTGCATTTTTTGGTAACTCGTATTGTAGTATTCATAACTTTTTTTGTAGTTTTCGGGAACTTTTTAAACTTGTTTCAATCCATCTCTTTTGACTTGTTATTATAAAAACAATATTGTTGTGAATGTTTATATTATATCTGTTTTATTTTATGCATTTTTTCTGCGCAATGAGTGACGAAAAATGGATAAAAATATTAAGAACTCCGTGATGAATTGAGAAGTATTTATTATTGTTGTTTAATTTTATGAAGCATAACTAACGCACGACCAGCAAAGGAAATTTGTTATAAAAACAATAAAAGATATTGCAAGAACAATAGATAACGTGTGTTTACAGATACCTAATATATAAATTGCGACAAATAATTGTATTAATTATTCAATAAAAAAATAATTAAACATATGTAATAAAATTAATGTCATTAGAATTAACATTATAATATTACACGAAACTAAAAATTGCTGTGCGAATTGAATCAAGAAGTGACTTGTATTAGTTTGTGAAAATTTGAAGTATCTTAAGAGGATTTTGGATATAAAATGGTACGAACATGTCACAAATGATGCTGAACGCCGATACCCGGCAGAGATCTGTAATCTCCGTGATATAGGAAAGACGATGGTCCTTGTTTGATCATTTTCTGAGAATGCCCAATGATAGTTGGCCAAAAAGAGCACTGCTCTTTCATCCGCAAGGGTTCCGTCGGCCCGGACGTCATTCTTTCACGATACACCGTTCCTATGACAACAACATCAGAGCGCAGGGAATGTCATGGAAAGAAGTGACGCGATTGGCACAAAGACGCTCTGAATGGAGGAGGCTGGTTTCTGTACTGTGCTCCCAAGAGAAGCGTTGAGGACGATGATGATTACTGACGTCACATTTTTCAAAAATTAAAATATTATCTAATAATTATTCAAAATAACAAAATTTTAATAGGTACATTTGTTTTTGGTTTCAATAGTTTTATAAAGATATTTGTTTTTTGAGTGTTTAATTATTTTCAAACTAATTAAAAATTACAAATTTAAAAACAAATGAACTAGTGGATAAAATTTGTGACAAATAATAATACCTACAATTGGAACTCACATAATTGTTTCATATCTCAAATTTGTGACAATTACAAATGCATTCAATTTTTTTTTTAATTTTTAAATTTGCATTATACAATATATTGAAATTTGATATTAACAATAAATAAAATTTAAAAAAAAAACTGGCGGTGGTCTGTACCACAAAACGGCGCTAAATAAATTGTCCAGATTATTATTATAATTATGATGATGTAAAAATTTAAGAATATTTTTTTAAATACCTAAAGAGAAATTATATATTAAAATACAATTAGGAAGAACGAGGATAGTTAAAACACTTTTTATATTTTCCTTTATATATTCGCCAAATATCTATCCAGTGATGTGATTTTCAATGCATTCGAAGCACATATTCATCCTCTACAATTTCTATGAAGAAGAAGAAGCAAGTGAAACTGATACCAAAGAGACAGAATATGGAGTTTTGTGAGACCATTCCTTTTGCTTCAACTCTCCTAGTATCGAGGTCAGTTGAAACAGGGGTCTAGGTGGGTTGAAAAGAAATATGTTTTATATGTTTTAGAGGATAAAAATAAATAAAACGATACACAATAATTAAAAATAAAATTTATTTGAAAATACACTAAGGTGTACCTACATATTTGAGATCAAGTATTTGTCTCACAAATTTTCTACATTTTTTTAAACATAAAAAAATTATAATATATCTAAAAGTAAAATATTTGAAAATATTATGCTAGGTACACAGTTTTTCTATATTTATAAAAAACCAAAATATATAACTATATAAAAGTAACATTACTTTTTGAAATCACGTGTTATGTCACATAATTTTTCTATATTTATTTAAAAAAATAAAAACCTATCAAGAAATGAGTAGAAAACATCATGGCACATATTTTTTTTCACATTTATTAAAAAATAGGTAGGTAAGTATAATTAAAAAAATATAAATAGAAATTTTGGATATCAACAAAAGTAATAGAAATATAAATACTAAACATTATTCTGACATGCAATTGTGGCAAACATTATTCTCCTCCAATGCACGCTTCATGGGATTAGCCATAGCATTCCATGTATTGGACCCTTTTTTCGCAAGATTTGCTGTTCAAAAATGACCCCAAACAACACAAACAAAAGTATTGTTGATCATCGCATTCAACACAATTTTGATCCTGATCTTTTCTCGACATTTTATCGGCTTGTTTTTTTTTGCCATTAATAAGTATGCGTTTTTTGCCTTCTTAGTTTTTCTGATGACTTCTAATGCAGCTAGCTCATCTTTAACTGGCGTGTCTGTCAAAATGGCCGATTTGATTTTCCTTCTGTTGCGTTGTGTTTCTTTTCTCGGTGGCGCTTTAGGTATTGATCTGAGCACTTCTAGTGAGATAACTTTTTGATCAATCTTTATTTCATCAGTAAATCTGTTTGATGTTGAGGGGGTTGGTTCTTCGTTTATTGTAGGTATTGGTGCTATTAGCAGTTGATGAGTTAGAATGTATTGATACTGGTGAAATAACAACGGTGAAGTGCATGTGGTATGTATCTCGCTTGTTGTACCATCAACTTCCGATATGTTGGTCATGGCATTCGTAGAATTTATAGGATTAGATGTCACCAGTTGTTTCTGAACACATCAGGCGTATTACAATATGACTCGTCATATTTTAATACGCCTGAATGCAAGTTCGTAATTTTATAATATGCCGGCCGTTTGCAAAATGACGACGCCGTTTGTAAACGGACGGATTCTTCAAAATGACTGAGACACATCCATCCTGAGCCATTAGCAGCTCCAATTGATCCGATTGGACCATCCCGAAGAAAATAGTCATAAAAGCGCTTTCGTGGAAATATAAACATCGGTGGTAAGCAATTTTCAATAACATTTCCGGCTAGTGCAAGAGTCACCAAAGTTCCTCTTTCTGCTGAAGTAGCACTAGCCTGTTTTTGACCACGTCTTGCAATGACCTACTCTATCCGGTCTCTGAACTGTGATGATTCCTGATTCATCCATGTTCCATATATCTTTTGCTTTCAGTGAGTGTTTTTGCAAAATTTCGCAGTAATTCGAAAAAATAGTACAACATTGCTTCTATTGAAACTTGTAGCCCGTGCTAAGCTCGTTGGTTGAGGTAACCTCAACGAAAGAATAGCATGTCTACGCATAAATAATGCAAGCCATACCTCTCCCGCCATTTGTCGTTCTTCCCATGAAGGATATTTTTTCGCATAATGTTTGGCTAAGTTGAAAACTAGTTTTCGGGTTTCTTTGATTGAAAGGCCACAATTTGCATCAGCACACATCAAAAGATAGTCACACAATACTTTCTCTTCTTCTGGAGTGAAAATACAAAGCTGTTTGTATTCAACACTGAGCTTAATTTTGCTATTGTTCTGATCAAATGTGAAGTTGTTTTGTGTGAAGCAATAACTTTCTTTCATTTCAATATATTTTTTTTAGTGCATTGTTTTGAGTTTCTACCATCATATTATAAATTTTAAGAAAGTAGTTTACGCTCCCCATGTTTGCTTAATCATGTCACTGGCTTTCTCTCCAATCATGATAGTGGGTGCGTTTGTATTGCCACTCACAATATTGGGCATAATACTTGCATCCACTACTCTCAACCTGGATATTCCAATAACCTTTAATGTAGGATCCACAACAGATGTCGGATTGTTAGCTGGACCCATCTTACATGTTCCAGATGGATGATAAATTGTGAGAGTGTATTGGCGAACAGCACACTCAATATAACTGTCACTCAAGAACGTTAGGTTGGCACAAGCTGAATAAGGTGTGGTAACGAATGTTGTGTTAATTTTTTTAAATGCTGGAGTATTTGTAAGACTCAAAGCAAACTTCACACCCTCTCTTAAAACGGCGATATCTTGAGGATCACTGAAATAATTTGGCTTTATGATTGGTTTATCAAATGGCAGAAAGCTTTTAAGGGTGACACTCCCTCTACTTTTTGGTCTCATAAGAAGAGGGTACATTGTAAAAGCATCTTTGTTTTCAATCGGTCCATAAACTTGATTATAAAAATCATCTTTTAAACCATGTATTCTTTTTAACCATCTGTCGTCCCCTGCCACTGATCCTGATGCAAATAGTATTTGCACATCTGGAAAGTCTATAGCAGGATTACCCAGAGACGTAGTTATAAAAGCATTTGATTCCAAACCACCTTTGATGGTAAGTGAACCATTTCCATTTGTGGCATAATTGATAAAATTTTCTACAGTTAACATTCTTGAAACTAATAAAGACGATGTTTCGTTGATTGTAAATGCAGCTCCACCAAATCCATAATGGTCTTGAAGATTTTGACCGACAGGTAAATTCTTCAAAGGTATAATTCCTTTAGACAGAAGATGTGAACTGGGACCAACTCCTGACAGCATTAGCAATTGTGGAGAATTTATGGCTCCTGCAGCAAGAATAATTTCCTTAGTTGCTGATATTGTGATGGGAAGAAGATCTTTGATCATATTTACGCTCCAAGCCTGCTTTGTAAATGGATTGATATTTATTTTCGTCACAAAGGTGTTCATTGAAATGTGTAAGTTTGTTCTATTTCTTATTGGACGCAGAAAAGCTTTCGCTGTGGAACATCTTTCGCCATCTCTTGTTGTTCCTTGAAATATACTAAAACCAGTTTGTTGTGCACCATTGTAGTCAATATTTTGGTAACCCATTTCAATTCCAGCTTGCACAAATGCATTTCCTAAGGGTGTAACATACGGAGGATCAGAGACAGTGAGATATCCACCAGAACTATGGTAGCTGGTTGATGCAAGAGTAGTATTTCTGTTGTCCTCAGATTTCTTGAAGTAAGGTAGTACATCATTATATGACCAACCTGTATTCCCCAAAGCAGCCCAGTCATCATAATCTTTTTTATTCCCCCTCACGTAAACCATATAATTTAACACTGAAGATCCTCCTAATATTTTACCTCTTGGCCAGTTGCATTGATTATCGATCATCGCTGGAATCATTTCATATTATAATAAATATTGTGATCATATGAATAATAAATTGTGTTCAAATATCCTTCATGTTCGAAACCAGGTGACGCAAGGAATATAAATAACACATCCATCCTTACCTAAACATGATGTTGTGGAAGGTTCCGTTTTGTATTCCCAATCTACTGGACTCATTTGAAGATATTGTGCGCCCAACGGTACATCACTCAAAACTGTTTCGTCTAAACCAGCTTCTACTAAAAGAACTTTCCATCCAGCTACTTCAGACAGCCGATTAGCCACAACAGCACCTATTTTTTATGAAAACATTTTGGATATGAACTATGAATACTGTTAAAGGAGGAGAAGAACCAGTACCCTGGAGGTAGAGACTCGGCCTCGTGAACAAGGGGACCGTGGTTCGATCCCAGGTGCCGGCAAACTCCCCTTTCACGACACAAGCTTTTAGCTTACTGAAAGGTGTATGAGGTTTTATTTGGGTTTATAAAAATACCCAGATACATCTTTTTAAAATATATATATATACATATATATATATATATTAAAAAGATGTATCTGGGGTGCTGGGGTGGAGATATATGTGGGTTGCACAAGGAGCAAAAGAGGACTGGCGGAAGGCTATCATCTGTCCGCTATATAAGGGAAAAGGTTCTAGGCTTGAATGTGGGAGTTATCGGGCTATTAGTTTGCTGAGCTCAATAGGAAAACTGTATGGAAGAGTCTTCTTAAAGATAAGAACTTCTGGGTAAACACCAGAAGCTTTTCTGTGCGTTCGTGGATTTGGAGAAAGCATATGATCGTGTGGATCGGGAGAGATTGTGGCGCGTGTTGTCGGAGTACGGAGTGAACAGCCAGTTGATCCACGCAATTTCTTCGCTATACGTTGGGAGCTCCGCCTGCGTGAGGGTAAATAACGCCTTCTCCGAGTGGTTTGTCCTCACCAAAGGAGTGAAGCAAGGTTGTGTCATGTCTCCATGGCTGTTCAACCTTTTTTTCGACTGCTGTATGCGTCCTTTGAATGAGATGGATGTTGGCATTGAACTGAATGGAAACCGTGTGAATGCGTTGATGTATGCAGATGATTTGGTGTTAATGGCTGAGAGTGAAAGTGATTTACAAAAGATTGTGTCAGTTGTATATGAAAGTTGCAGTATGAATGGGATGAAAATGAATGTGACAAAGACGAAAGTGCTGGTGTTTGAAAGAGAGATTGAAAGAACAATGTGTGAAATAAAGGTTGGAAATGAATGTTTGGAGCAAGTGGACGAATATGTTTATTTAGGAAGTATGTTTGTAAGTGATGGTAGGTACGAAAGGGACATTGAAAAAAGAAAAGTGGCTGGTGTGAGAGTGAACGGTGCGCTTCGATCTATTGTTAGCAATAGCAATGTCTCGAACATGGCTAAAATGGTGGTGCACAACGCCATCCTCGTACCGACACTGATGTATGCAAGCGAGACTTGGACATGGCTGAAGAAGGACGAGAGTGGAATAAATGCAGTGGAGATGCGATCACTGAGAAGAATGGTAGGTAAAACATTGCGTGATAGAGTAAGAAATGAGGATATTAGAAGAATGAGTGGATGCAAGAGGAGTGTTGTTGATAGAATGCGTGTAAATTAATTGAGATGGTTTGGTCATGTGGAGCGAATGGATGGTGTAAGATTGACGAAGAGGGTGTATTTATCTGAAAGAGAGGGTGTGAGGAAGCGCGGGCGTCCGAGAACTACGTGGCTTAACCACGTGGATCAAATTCTCAAGGACGGTCGCGTGTTAAGTAAGAGGAATCGGCGTGCATGTATGAGAAACTGGATGAATGTAGAGGAAGCGAAAGAAGTATGTAAGGATAGAGCGACATGGCGTTCCGTTCTCTCTGCCTACCCCACCTGGGACACGGCGTGAGGGTATAGTATAGTATAGTTATATATAGATTTACTTTGACTTTTTTCAGAAAATTTTAACTTTACTTTCTATCTAAAGACTAATGTGACTGAAGGACTGATTTCTAGTATTTTAGGATTTTTTGCTTTTATATTTATGTTTTTGTATTGTTTTAAGTATTTTATTATCGTTGTTTTTAAATTTAAATTTACTTTGACTTTTTTAGAGAATTTTAACTTTTACTTTTTTTTCCTCAAGACAGACATTTCTGGTAAGAGTGGAATCTTCGCTGGTCTACATGTTAAATGTATTAATTGTCAACATATTGTGTAACGACTGTTTGATTCTAAATATTGTAAAAATAAAATAATAAAAATAAAATGTATTTCAGAGAATGGTCTCACCTGCTGAGCCTGCACCTATCACTATGAAATCATACTGTGAATACAGTTGCCCCAGACCCACTGAAATTACCCTATCAGCGGGCTGATAAAGGACATTGAAGTACTGATTGAAAATTATCAAGCAGCTCAAGATCCAAGCAACAAATGGTACTGCTGCTGTTCCCGTTCCTATAATCTGTGTGGTGACATCGACAGAGGACATTTTCTCTTACGTATCTGTAAAAAATAACATCAAATTTTATTTTATTGAACGCTTGTGCATACTTTTCATATTTTCTTCAAATTTCGGTCACATTCACAAATTTATGATGAAACTGAAACAGTATATAATATGTATTTATTTAATTTTTATTTATCCCACATTGAACCTCAATGTACATAATAATTATAAAGACGTCTGCTATAAGCTATAATGTATCTTGGTGAAAAGAATTTCAATTAAATAATGTACAATTTTCCTTGCTATAAGTGTGTGTTTCTTTATAATTAAATATTTCGCTCATACATGTTACTACTTAAAACTATCTGTATGTATGAAATCGCTCGGAAAATAATTCTCTGTGCGAAAAAAAAGAGGATGAATCAAAAACACACTTTCATTGTAGAACCAAAACAAAATCATCGTGGCGATAAAATATAAGCCTTGTTTTCAATAATTATTAACTCATGAAATATCTCGATTGGAGAACCATGTTTAATCGGAAGAAGTCAGAAGGGCGTCCCAATGACTCTAGACTGGCTTAGGTGATCACTTTCGGTGTCCATGGACAACGTTCACCAATTCCACTATTCTCACTGTCAAGATATAAAGTCCACAAATCCGAGATATCTGATTGGCTGTCATCTGCACCCAAATCCGGTTAAACAATAAAAAAAAATGAAAATATTCTAAACAATTATAAACAGAGATGTGACGTATTTGAAATAAAAGTACTTAAAATACAAGTACAAAATACAAAATACGTATTTTCATTTCGTATTTCAAATACTTTTACGTAAAAAGTATTTTGTATTTTATTTGAAATACTTTCTTTGAGTATTTTGTATTTTACACAAAAGACTTTTACAAAAAACCTTTTTATTTGTTTGAAACAAAATTCTGCCATTAATTGATATGCGCATATGCATTTTTTTTTTGTCAATTTGTTGAATTACTAATACGTTTCCATTAGAGTACTCCATGTTTGAGATATACACACATAATAATGATGATTGAACTATTTATACATGACGCCGTTTAATGATCCATGAACATTCCAAGGGCGCTGTGATGTGCTGTAGCGTTTTCAACTTTGTCTGCAGGCAATCTGTTCCAGGCAGTTGGCGCTGCGACTCTGGTTCTCCTTTCTGCAAATTTAGAGCTATTTGCAATATTGAATTCTACGAGTTTGTTCACGGCATTTTGTTTTTTTTTCTCTCTTAAAATATAATATATGATGAATTGTATGGCCATAACATCCAACGGGATGAGCCGCCATATATAAAAAAAAGAAGAAGCTGAGCACAGTCTTAGCCTAATTTTTTTGTCTGCGAAACAGCTCAGTGGGTGGTGCGCTACCTTGTGGACAGTGAGACACAGTTTAAACACCACTCTCTCTGAGACTCTCAGCTATTGTAGACTTCTTAGTAGTGAAGTGATGTGGCAGCTCTGATTCTCTCTGTAAATGATTCGGAGGCAACATTAAAAACCATCTGAAGACGATCAAGAAGGGTCTGGAGCAGTCCTGTATATAATATGATGTTACAGTAGTCTATACGATTTCAGATTGGGAGTATCCATCCTGATTTATTCTGCAGCCCAAGTTCAGGAATTCTCTTAACCTGCTTGATACTCACTCCATTTATGACAATTTTCGCAGTCGCCTCATCTCTTCGAACAACCACACATTTTGTTTTGTCTTTATGTATTTTTATGTTGTATTTTGACAGTTCTTCCTAAGACTTTATTCAACTCATCTTCATTATCTGCAAGCAATGCTATATCGAATCGTGTCAACCCTTTCTCCATTTATCTATACTCTTGTCCAGTTCTTCATTTCTTCTGTCAATTCATCAATTACTCGCTGTATATAACAGTTAAAGAGTGCTGGAAATATTGAATACCCCTGTCTTACACCTTGTTAGACTATTTGTAAAAAGTATTTTAAATGAGTATTTTAAAAAAGTATTTTGAAAATACGTATTTTGTATTTTGTACTTAAATACCATTTTGAAAAAGTATTTATTATTTTGAATTTGAAATAGTAAAATTCAAAAGTATTTGTATTTTGTATTTAAATACTTTTTTGAAAGTATTTTGCACATCTCTGATTATAAACTCGTCTAAATATCACAACATTTATGACCAACATATTTTAGTAATTGATGTAGGTATGTATTAAACTCGATTTCGGGATGTGTCGATTTATCCCTTTTTCGTTTCATACACATAATTATCAAATTAACAATACTTGTTCAATAACATAATTGAAAGAACCTCTACACATTCGGATATCTCAGGAGTCGGGAACTCCTATTTATCCGAATTAGCACACTCACTTTCATTTCCTCACGGGTGACCCGATGGCGTGTTCACATTTGGCGAGTATCGCCAGGCGAATTTCAAAATATAACGCCAGGCGAAAAAACAAAATTCGCCGTACGCCTATTGATCGTCACACCTGTTCACACAGTCCACCGATATAGAAACGATCTGTCAGATGCGCTTTGATTTTGACACTGTTTTCAAAATGGCGGACGTCGAGATGGAGATCGCGAAGTGTTTATTTTTAGTCGAAAATGTTATAGTAGAGTTTATAAGGCGCCTTTTAATTAGGGAAACAAACGCCACAACCAACAACAAAGATAACAGCTGTCACGAAGCGGGAAACATAATAAAATTTATAGGTTATAAAGTTTTTACCATAGATACGAACGCCGCGCACATCTGCGCATGCGCAAACCGAAAATGTTGGAAGGTGGTCAACTCGAGACGATATCGTTTCTACTGGTTTTTATCGTTTCAGACTAGCTGTCATTTTGTTCACACGGTGCAAATGGCTGGCGATATTTTGGTACTGGTGATATTCGCCAAAGTGATAACACCACATCAACATAAGTCGCCTCGTTGGAATAATAAACAAAAAGAAACAAAAAATAGCCCATATTGGGAAAAAATAAAATAAAGTGAGATCACACAATACATTTCTTAACTATAATAAATTCTTAAAAGAAAAAATAAAACCAATATTATACCCAAAAATTAAGTACAATACAATACATATATACAGTTGGTACAGATAATAGAAAAAAATTGTTCTATAACAATGAAATTTATATTACGTATCAATAGAAATCTTTAAAAAAAACCGGCTGTTGCTATTATCAAATGATAAGACCAGCTGGTCCATACTTATAATTAATAATGGCATTTAAACGACCAGTATATGTAATATTGAAGCTACTTACATAATATGTTCAGCAGAAAAATGTATTCTGCCGACAAACATATCATGTGGAAATGCTATACTTATGCCCAGCGAGAATATTATATTTCTATTGCAAATAATATGATATCGAAAAACTCTAAATTTAATCGACCGGCAAAATGATTATTTGTCCAGCAAAATAAATAAATGACCGGCAAACCGTCTGCCAATTTTAATTTAACTTCTGTAAGCTAAATGTTTAATCTTGTTCAAATAATAAATCTTTGTTTGTCAAGTATGAAAAGAATGTAACTTGTTTGCTGTACTTTCTGTTGGAATTGGAAAAAAAACTGGAAAAGGGTGTCAAATGATTTTATGTAGCATCTGCATGAACGACACTAACATTTTTCGACATTTCAATTATCTAATTGTACATTTAATTATCTATTTACATTTAAATATCTATTTCGTTGATATAGCAAAGCGGAGACTGGAATTATTTTCCTAGTCATCATTAATTTGGTAAGAAATCTCAAAAAAATCATTTGGATCCGAAGGTAGATCGATGAGTGAAAAATATTTTTTATCAATTAATATTTTCTGCCGGTCAAATATCAATTCTGCCGGTTACTTACGTAAAATCTAATATATATTCATTATTAGATATCTGAAAATTAATAAATATAATTCTGTCCAAAAAAAAATCTGCGCTTTTCAGTCTTTAATGACACAAACCACATATTATAATACTGGTTGGTTGTCAGAAATTGCCTGCAGGCAATTAACCAATCATTATTAATTTTTAAATAAATTAATTACAAAAACACTTTCTTTTTCACTATAATTTTTAATTGCCTCGAACGTTTTCATCTACACTAATAGACATTTTCAAGAGAACTGAGAATTTAAAACACTAGAGGTAAATAAACAAGAAAAAAATACATTACTAATTAATTGTTGAAGGGTGTTTGTGTTCACACTGTTAAAATTCATATTCAATAATTTATAAATAATTAAGACACTGTTATATTTTCACTATATTTATTTAAACTCTAACGTTTTCGCCCACTTCAAAGGGCATTCTCAAGAGTAGTCAGTACTCTTGAGAATGCCCATTGAAGTGGGCGAAAACGTTAGAATTAAAATGATTTTAAAACACTGTATAATTGCCAAATTAAATTTATTCACCTCAAACGTTTTCGCCAAGGCTTCTACTTGGCATCATCAGGAGGACTGTACTCCTCCTCTATAGTCTATAGTCCTCCTGATGATGCCAAGTAGAAGCCTTGGCGAAAACGTTTGAGGTGAATAAATTTAATTTGGAAATTATACAGTGTTTTAAAATCATTTTAATTATAATGAATTTCCAAAGTGTTAACACAAAAACATTTGATTTATTGAAAACGTTAGAGTTTAAATAAATGTAGTGAAAATATAACAGTGTTTTAATTATTAATAAATCTTTACTAATTATGTTTTAGACACATTATTTATAAAATTAAATAACATTATAGTGACAATCTTACCACTGCAAGTTTCACAATCACGACGTTTTTTTTATTTTCCTTTGTCTGGGCTAAAGTACGTCTTTTGCCCCAATACAGGTGCATTATACCTAGTGGGGCAGCAACAGAAACGCAGTGTAAATTACCACATTTGTTTCAGTTTTTTTTTTCAAAATAAAATTAAGTAATATAATATATCATAAGTAAATAAATATGGATCAATATTCGTAGCACTGCATCAATTAAATAATATTCACTGTAATACAGTACAAAATGATTTTATATAATTATGAATTTATTATGCATTACCGAATAATTATTTTATTCTTCTTGCACATAGTCATTCGCATAACAATATCAACAAATCAGTTTATATAAGAAAGAATGTGATTATATGCAGTGGCGAGATTATCACTTTAGAGTGATTTCTTTCATCTAACCACCTCACATTAACACTAAACAAAAAAACACAATTAAGAAAAATCTCTACATAAATCAAATTGAAAAAAAATCTACAATCCACACACCTAACACTGCAAAGGGACCGGGAACTATAGGAAGGGGTTAGGGGACGGATGCTGAGTTAGAAGACAGTATTAAATACTTCTTGACTGCGTATTAAAATGATTATCATACTGTTTAAATATTTACATATACACAGCATGATAATCATGTTTTCATTTTTTAGTTTTTTTCTTCTTCTTCTCGGCTCACTCCCATCCACCCCTGGACAAAGGCCTCCTTCATTTCTTTCTATTATTTTAGTTTACCTTGTCACTATCACAATGCAAAATATTATCATTGCTTTTTAAATAGATACATACATTTTAGTACTATGTACATAAAATTTATATAGTACATATAAATTTTATGATAATATTTTTTACTTGCAAATTAATATTGTTATCATTTACTTTTATATGATTTTATTCGCTTTTTAATTCACGTGTTTATTTATTTCTCTACCTAGTTAAGTGACACAGTACAAATATTAACAAAATTACGACGTTGCAAATTTAATATTTAAAAATTATCGTTATTTTTATGTTTCCAAACCGCCATTATGACTTTTGAAGAACTTAATTGTAACGAGTAAGAAAACTCATATACTTGTTCAGGCGACTTAGAGAGATCCTAGATTTCCCATTGTTGCGCTCGGTGTACTATGCGCTGTGCTCCTCCATTGGGAATTATGCAATTTTGACCTGGGGGGGTGCGGCTGCAAGTGTGTTGAGTTCGTTGACCAGGGCACACAGAATAGTGTTAAAAGTGATGTGTGGACATCCCTACATCTATCCAACGGAGGATTTACTGAGGGAGTGTCATGCCTTGGACGTGAGACAGATTTATATTTTAAGGTTAGCTGAAAATCACCATAGAACAGCACCTGCGATTCCGTCTGCTACGCACCTGCATTTCACCAGACAGGTTTCTGGTCAGAGACATTCTCAAGTGGAGACAAATACAACCTTCCGCCAGCGATTCCATACTGTATTGGCTCCGAAGGTGTATAACTCACTTAAGTCAGAGTGGAGACTCTTGCGGGGTGACGGCGCATTTAGGGGTGTGATCAAAAGGCATCTTGTTGATATTGGGGTGGATGAGTCGGAGGCCTTACTGAGGTTTTTGGTGTGATGGGCTGAGTATTGTTGTTGTTGCTTTTTTATTGATGTTCTTAGATTTCTTGGATTGAGAACTTGTTCAATTACACATGGCCCCGGCATCGGCGGCCCTCGGTTTGCCGTCTTAAATACCCAATTAATGTTTCTGGACACCTCAGCTCGGCGCTCTGTACCAATGAGTATATATGTATATGAATGTGTATATTTTATATTGTTTTTTTTTATGCTTATGTATTTAGCTGGAAATTCTTTTATTGTTGATATATTTTACGTATGTATATGCTTCTCTCGGCTAGAGGGACATCGAAGGAGTGTAGTCAAAAGATTCCACACGTGGGGGTTTTAGCCGGCCAGTCCTTCAGACTGCCCATCATGGCTCCTCTTGTGTGGACAAATTTGTTAGTGTAGAAATTTTATCGGATAAATGGAAGTCCCCAGACTTCTGAGCTATCCGGGTGGACGGTGGGTCTCCTTCAATGTTCAATTACACACTCGCTCACTCGCGTATTTGCCCGCGAACTCACTCATTGTCATACATGGCTTTTTACCTGAACTTATAAACTAACACACTGTTGAATCAGCCACTAACCTATTGACTCGCTCATTCACTGGCTTTGCGAAACCCAGTGCACTGGCGTGAACATTAAATCACTCACCATCTCATTATTGAAGACTAATATACTGACGTTCATGACAATTATTACTAACACAATATACTAACACAGCCAATAATGACTCATAAAGACTAATATACTGACGTTCATGACAATTATTACTAACACAAGATACTAACACAGCCAATAATGACTCATACGCAGACGGATTTCACTCATTGACATTGCTAGATTATTCTCAGACCCATCTTTGTATTGTAGTGTGTGTTTATTTTTGTAATTGACAGTATTGTTGACACATGTTTGTAAATAATTTATTATGTTTGAGTGGATGTTTTTATTCTTTTATTATAAAGTTTTGGCTTTCTTTTTTTTATTTTTGCTAACTTCAAAAACTCTATTGTTTTATATCTCATTGGTATTTCTTTATGACTGTATTAAGTATGTTCAACTGTGTTATAATGAAAATGTAAAGACGATATTATTTGAATAAAGATTATTATTATATTCGTTTGTTTCTAAAATGCTCCCACTTTTTCTTTTGTCAAGTTTCGCTAATCCCCCTTTTTTCATCAAATGTTACCACTTACCAACACCCACAGTCACAAAAAAAAAAAAATATACACAAAATGTTAAACAGGGCAGCTCTTTTGAAGTTTTCACGAGCTTTTTAAACTTGTTTCAATCCATCTTTTTTACTTGTTACCTAATTATTATTATAAATACATTTTTGTAAATGTATATACATATCTACATACATACATCTTCTTCCTCTTGTCCTAGTTGGGTTGGGGGCCCATTGCGCCTAGGTACCTCCTCCAGATATCCCTATCCACCGCTGCTTCCAGGACCTCTGGCCACTCCAAACCAAGTCTTTTATCACACAAGTTTGACACCTGCCCTTGCCAGCTTCTTCTAGGGCGGCCCACCGGTCTTCTGCCCTCTCCCACAGCCTCCAAAGATCTAAGTGGTAGTCTGTCCTCTGGCATGCGGAGAACGTGGCCCAGCCATCGCAACTGCGACCTCTCTATATGCAGGAGTACCGGTTCCACATTGAGAGCCTCACGAACATACGTATCCCTTATACGGTCTCTCAATGACACACCAGCCACTCCCCTGAGGAACCGCATTTCCGCTGCCTGTAACCTTGATCTCACGCTCTCCGTGAGCATCCAAATCTGGTGTCCATATGTGAGGATAGGGCGGTAAATTGTCTTAAATATGGTCATTTTCGTCCGTTGGACGAAACGGACGAAAATAAATGTATATTTTACATATAATATCTGTTTTTTAAATGTAATTGTTTCTGCGCAATGAATGACAAAAAATGAATAAATCTTTCATGTTACTCATTATTATATGTATATTTAAATGAAAATATTTTGAACAATGTGATAAAATGAATAATATTTATTAAAATTGTTTAGTGTTGTCTACTATCCAGTAGAACTGGACAAACTTCGTTTGGGTGAAACACTCGAAGATCTTCATCAGAAAGGAACCAGACAGCAGAGTCTTCCCAGTTCATTCCGTCTCCGATCTGGAGGGGTTGATTTAACGCCCATTAGTCAACTGTTTGACTTTTTTGTTTCTTCCTTCTTTTTGATTGTATGTTTTACTATTCCTTTTGCTTTGCCTTTTACACTTCCTAATTCTGCTCTTTCTTTGCTTTTAGCGACAATTCATATCAATCCTACCCACTGTACTGCGTTCCCTGCTGATCTTGTTCATACTACCTGTCTCTTTGTGCTACTTTTGTCCAGGTATCTGGCGCTCTGAAGGTGTATTACCAAAATTCTAGAGGTCTCAAAACAAAAACTGAAGTCTTTAAGTTGAATGTTTTATCTAATGCATATGACATTATAGTCCTTACCGAAACATGGTTGAATGATGGAATTTTTGACAATGAACTATTTACGGACTATTACGTGGTTTATAGAAAGGATCGGAACGCTTTACTAACTAATAAAAAACAGGGCGGAGGTGTTTTAATTGCTATCAGTCGACATTTAAATACAAAACGAGAGCAAACCTGGAAAACCGTGGGTGAAGATATTTTTATATCTGTTTCATTACATATTTCTAATAATAAATCTGAATCTACTAAACCTGGTAAGCTTTACCTTGGTGCAACCTATTTTCCTCCTTCCTCAAATATCAGCAGCTACGAAACCTACTTCTCTACTATAAGTCAGCGCTTTGTGGACTTGAAACCCAATGATAAATTATGCGTGCTCGGTGATTTCAATATACCCTCTATAATATGGACCACACAGGCAAATAACTGTCTAATACCCGCCTCATTTAGCGGACCTATCCCGCAGCTGCTTATTGAAACTATGTATTTTCTTAACTTATCGCAATATAACTCAATTTTAAATGGAACTGGTACCATTTTGGATCTGGTTCTGTCTGATATCCCATGTTTTATTCAGCGATGCGATCAGCCACTTACTAAAGAGGATTCTCATCATCCTACTCTTCTTATTTCCATACCCATGTTTGTCGATGACTCCCTCCCAGTAAAACAAAATATCAAATACAACTATTTTAAAGCCAATTACTCGGAGATCAACTACTGCTTCCAGACAACAAACTGGGATGAATTACTGCAAGGTGTGACTCTGGACCAGACTGTGGAGACATTCACAAACTATCTTTTGAACGTGGTTCACCAGCATACGCCTGTTAAATGTTCTCGTAACTTCTCATTCCCCATTTGGTACTCTTCTTCCACAATTAACTTATGTAAACTCAAAAACAAGGCCTGGCTTAAGTGGAAAAAATACAACAATGACCACGATTATAACTTGTTTTCAACATACAGAGCTCGGTTCAAGCGAGGCCAGACTTTGGATCATAGAAATTATATATGTAACATTGAGCAGTCTCTCAAAAATAGTGTTAAACCATTTTTCACATACGTCAACAATTTAAAATCCTCCAATTCCTATCCTCAAACACTTCATTTTAATGATCAAAGCACATCCGACCCAAATGAGGCAGCTAACTTATTTTGCACTTTCTTTACATCTGTTTTTACCGCTCCATCATCGAACTCACCGACATCTTTCAGTGATAACTCTACTTTCAACAACTCTTTGTCAAGCATTTCTATATTGAGCTCAGAGGTTTATTCTAAACTAATTCAACTAGATATATGTAAGGGTGCGGGTCCAGATGCTATACCACCCATTGTCTTAAAAAAATGTGCTTCATACATAACGAAACCCATAAAAATGATTTTCAACAAAAGTCTTAAGGAGTGTAGATTTCCAGTTAAGTGGAAGGTTGCTCACATCACCCCCATTCACAAAGGTGGCACACCTGCAGATGTCCAGAATTATAGACCGATATCGATCCTGTCTGTCGTTTCCAAGGTTTTCGAATCCATTGTCAAGGATCGACTATCATACTTTTTAAAGCCACAAATCTTACAGCAGCAGCATGGTTTTATGAAAAATCGGTCCACAGACACTAATTTACTTGTATACTGTGATTTTTTGTTCGATGCCATGGACAGGCGAGTGCAGGTGGATGCAGTCTACACCGATTTCCAAAAGGCCTTTGACAAGGTTGACCATCTCCTTCTTTTACAGAAGCTTTGTTACAACGGGATCGGTGGCGACTTGTTGCGGTGGTTGGAATCATATTTGTCTGACAGACTAATGACAGTGGTATTAAATGGGTATAGATCGAATACTCAGGGTGTCACTTCTGGTGTCCCGCAGGGGTCTGTTCTCGGTCCTCTTTTGTTCTCTGTGTTCGTCAACGACATCGGTAAGTGTTTTCTTGAGTCTAATTTCCTACTCTTTGCGGATGACTTAAAGATTTACAAACATATACGATCCCAAAATGATTGCTTAAAATTACAGGAGGACCTGGAAAGGCTTTCAGCTTACTGTCATGACAATAAACTTTACCTAAATTTGAAAAAATGTTTCACAATAAGTTTTACAAAAAATAAGAATAAGTTATTCTATGATTACAAAATCGACAATGAACCCCTAACTTCTGTACATTCCATTCGTGATCTTGGAGTCATCTTCGATGCAGAGCTCCACTTCAATGAACACATAAATCAACTAGTTATGCAGTGCAATAAAACACTCGGATTTATATTACGGACTACGAAAAGTTTTAAAAATATCGATTCTATGCTTCTACTGTTTACATCACTAGTTCGGTCGAGATTAGAGTACTGTAGCGTGGTTTGGAATCCGTTCTACGAGAAATATAGGAAACAACTTGAAAGAGTACAAGGCAAGTGTATAAGGCAGATCGAACGTCGCTTTCGATTGGTTGTCCCACACACCAAACTGCCCCCTCTTGAAGCAAGAAGGAGTTTGATAGATTCTTGCATTTTGTTTAAAATATGTAACTCTGCATTTGACACTCCTGAGCTTCTCGAAAAAATATGTATTCACACTCCCTCTAGAACTCGGGATAATAATTTATTTTATATGCCAGCTGCGAGTACAAATGCAGGGTTGCGCAGACCTCTGTGGAGAATTACATCTCTATACAATAATACACTGACGGACGTCGATTTATTTGGATTACCTCTGAATGCTTACAAGAGACAGGTATTCAAAAAACTTACTTCAACACTTCTAAATGAGTCAGCAGGTACGCAGTAATTTCCCCCCCTCTTTTTTTTTTCTCCTTTCCCCTTGATTTGTGTTTTTTTTTATTATTATTATTGTTGTTGATTTGTTTTTGTGCTAGTGTGATGATTGAGTGAGCGAGCGAGACTGTGTATAATGTAGGCATGTTGAGATGACCGGAATGTTAGGTACCTATCTTTTTAAAATTAATTGTGGCGTATGGTATTGGATGATAGCTGATCTCTGAAAGATTAACCTTTATTTTAACTTTAATTATGTAGTTATTGTCTGTTTTGTGCTTCTATATTTATAAAATTAAAAAAAAAAAAAAAACTAACGCATGACCGGTGAAGGATATTGTTTGTAAAGACAATAAATCTCTTCTGTGTCTCTCTCTAGCCACCTCCATCTTCAACTTGACATCATCCTCTGCACCAAAAGTGCTCTCCTTCTGATCACTACCCTGATTCTGAAAGGTATGCTTCAATGCCTTCTACGGTAAAAGAATATTTATCCAAAATTATCAAACACTAACACAAAGATATCTTGAAACTGCGATGGACATGAAAATAAATTTTAAAAAAAATACTTTCAATTAACTTTCAGTTAGATTTCAATTAAGAATGACCAAATTGTGACAAAATTCTTTTATTATTAGTTCAACATTAAGTTTAACCAAATCTTTTCTTAAGAAGCAGGCATAGTATAAATAAAATATTTTTTCTTATATTTGAGTCAGTTTATTTAAGTATATATCCTTTATATTTCTGCTATCAACAAACTAGCAATCCTCAATTTTGACTCTTATTTATTTAGAACTAGCTGGCCCGGCGAACTTCGTACCGCCTAAGAATCAATGAACGATTTCATACATACATCTTCTTCCCCTTGTCCTAGTTCGGTCGGGGGCCCATTGCCCCTAAGTATCTAACTATATTAAAGAGATAACTGTCCACCGCTGCTTCCAGGACCTCTGGCCACTCCAAACCAAGCCTTTCAACACATGTTCGACACCTGCCCTATCTTCTGCCCTCTCCCACTGACTTTATGAATGATTAATATTATTAATCTCTTTACAAACTACCGTAATTGTCAAAGTGTGTCATCGAAGGTATAGTGTAAAAAAATATACCTAATTAATTTGGAACTTTCGCAGTTTAGCGGCCCCACCCGTTGTCGAGTACTTTTTTCCATAGAAAAAGTAATATTTTCGAAACTTGAGGAAATTGTTGCCATATGGTGAATTATTTTTTGGTCACCAAATTTTTGGAAAATTCTTTTATAGGAAAAAAAATTCGCAACTATGAAACTTGAGCGGCCCCACCCGTTGTCGAGTAATATGTACGGGATTTTAGGAAATTAATTTTCGAAGTGGATTTTTTGCCGGCAAATTAAAATAATTCTACATATGGCAACAATTTCCTCAAGTTTCAAAAATATTACCTTTTCTATGGAAAAAAAGTACTCGACAACGGGTGGGGCCGCTAAACTGCGAATGTTACATTAATTTTTTTTTACATAGACAATTCACACACATCGAGCTAGTCCCAAACTTAGATGAATCTTGATTATGGGTACTAACGCGACGATACCCACATATACAATGCACTATATACATATACTAGCTGGCCCGGCGAACTTCGTACCGCCTAAGAATCAATGAACGATTTCATACATACATCTTCTTCCCCTTGTCCTAGTTCGGTCGGGGGCCCATTGCCCCTAAGTATCTAACTATATTAAAGAGATAACTGTCCACCGCTGCTTCCAGGACCTCTGGCCACTCCAAACCAAGCCTTTCAACACATGTTCGACACCTGCCCTATCTTCTGCCCTCTCCCACTGACTTTATGAATGATTAATATTATTAATCTCTTTACAGACTCCCGTAATTGTCAAAGTGTGTCATCGAAGGTATAGTGTAAAAAAATATACCTAATTCATTTGGAACTTTCGCAGTTTAGCGGCCCCACCCGTTGTCGAGTACTTTTTTCCATAGAAAAAGTAATATTTTCGAAACTTGAGGAAATTGTTGCCATATGGTGAATTATTTTTTGGTCACCAAATTTTTGGAAAATTCTTTTATAGGAAAAAAAATTCGCAACTATGAAACTTGAGCGGCCCCACCCGTTGTCGAGTAATATGTACGGAATTTTAGGAACTTAATTTTCGAAGTGGATTTTTTGCCGGCAAATTAAAATAATTCTACATATGGCAACAATTTCCTCAAGTTTCAAAAATATTACCTTTTCTATGGAAAAAAAGTACTCGACAACGGGTGGGGCCGCTAAACTGCGAATGTTACATTAATTTTTTTTTACATAGACAATTCACACACATCGAGCTAGTCCCAAACTTAGATGAATCTTGATTATGGGTACTAACGCGACGATACCCACATATACAATGCACTATATACATATACTAGCTGGCCCGGCGAACTTCGTACCGCCTAAGAATCAATGAACGATTTCATACATACATCTTCTTCCCCTTGTCCTAGTTCGGTCGGGGGCCCATTGCCCCTAAGTATCTAACTATATTAAAGAGATAACTGTCCACCGCTGCTTCCAGGACCTCTGGCCACTCCAAACCAAGCCTTTCAACACATGTTCGACACCTGCCCTATCTTCTGCCCTCTCCCACTGACTTTATGAATGATTAATATTATTAATCTCTTTACAGACTCCCGTAATTGTCAAAGTGTGTCATCGAAGGTATAGTGTAAAAAAATATACCTAATTCATTTGGAACTTTCGCAGTTTAGCGGCCCCACCCGTTGTCGAGTACTTTTTTCCATAGAAAAAGTAATATTTTCGAAACTTGAGGAAATTGTTGCCATATGGTGAATTATTTTTTGGTCACCAAATTTTTGGAAAATTCTTTTATAGGAAAAAAAATTCGCAACTATGAAACTTGAGCGGCCCCACCCGTTGTCGAGTAATATGTACGGAATTTTAGGAACTTAATTTTCGAAGTGGATTTTTTGCCGGCAAATTAAAATAATTCTACATATGGCAACAATTTCCTCAAGTTTCAAAAATATTACCTTTTCTATGGAAAAAAAGTACTCGACAACGGGTGGGGCCGCTAAACTGCGAATGTTACATTAATTTTTTTTTACATAGACAATTCACACACATCGAGCTAGTCCCAAACTTAGATGAATCTTGATTATGGGTACTAACGCGACGATACCCACATATACAATGCACTATATACATATATATGTAACACCCAGACCCAGGACAATTTGAAAAAGGTCATTCATCACTTTGCCCTGTCCGGGAATCGAACCCGGGACCTCGTGACTCAAAGGAAAGAGCTCCGCGCCACACCGGCCGACATGAACAATTTATGTTGAACAATATTATACTTAACTAAGATTTGTTTATAAATTATCTGCAGTACGTAATATAATTATGCAGGTACTATTTTTTTTCAGGTAGATTTTACCTATTCATTTAAAATTTATAAAAATTCTTTCCATGATTTTTTAAAAATTGAAATATCAGAACTACAGATGTTAATTTGTATGGATAACGTTTTTAATTTGAGAATGTATAGAAAAATTGTCATATAAATAGTCCAATCTATAAAAAAAACTTCATTGTTGATTTTGTATAACTCTCCATATTGCATTTTTAGTTGAAATTAAAAATGTATGGCGCAAATAATTTTCTTCGTAATTTTTCTTCTCTGTCTGCAAATTTCACTACACAATCTTGCATCAGAACTACCTACATGAACACATTCTTATTTTCATCTTTAATAGCACAATTTTTGGTTCAATAATAATTTTCCATCTGCAAAAATAAAATACAATTTCAAATATAATCTGTGCACGTCCACATTTATGTGACAGAAGATCCATCGATACATAAATATTAGTCGAATAAGTCGGTAGTTACATGGCAATAGGTTGTATCTCGCATTTTTTGCGTTTTCAAGTTTGTTCCATAAAATGCTCAAAATAGTGTAATATTTGATGTGGCAAAAGGATATGTCTCTTTATAGTCAGAATAAAGAGAGAAAAGACGTAACTTATTGACATGTAGAAAGATTGTCTTCATCAACATGGCAAAAAAACTCAAATATTTTTAAACTGCAAGAAATTATTTAGTGAATGTTACATACATCTTGTAGAAGAAATTATTAAGAGAATGTTACATCTATCTTGTAGAAATAATAATTACCTTCATTTTGATATATAATGCTCGAAATTTGGCTGAAATATCTCTTTTGCAAACTTTGTTTTTGCTCTCCTATAAAATTATGTTTTAGTGAGATACAACCTATTGCCATGTAACTACCGAATTATAGTAAACAAATATTAGTACACATTTCGTTCATATTAGTTATAGTAATTTGGTTCTTAATATAGCAGAACCTACGGATTATTTTAGCACAATGCAACAGGCGACGTGGGGGCGCTAATAGCGTATGGACTCTCCATATTGTTTTTATTTTTGAAATTAAAAATGTATGGCGTAAATAATTTTCTTCATATTTTTTCTTCCCGTGAATTTGTAAGATGTTTTAATAGCCTATAGTTTATTCCGGGCGGAGAAGAATCCAACAAATCAAAGATCATTCAAATCGGTACAGCCATTCTTGAGTTATAAGTGTTG
This sequence comes from Athripsodes cinereus, assembly GCA_947579605.1. Classification (NCBI taxonomy): domain Eukaryota; kingdom Metazoa; phylum Arthropoda; class Insecta; order Trichoptera; family Leptoceridae; genus Athripsodes; species Athripsodes cinereus. The sequence goes on from OX388311.1 coordinate 7,523,915, forward strand.
TAACACACACGTCTTCCTTTTATATATTAGATTTACCTGGATAAAAATACCGTGATGAAATAAAGAGTAGAGATATTAAGTCAAAATTGACCGACGCTACTTGATGGAGGTTCATGATAATTATTATAAATAAATTACTTCCACAGCGATTATATTAATCACAAGCTGGTTTTCAAGAGTTTCCGCTCTTATCAACAGGTCAACGTATATTGGATATTTAAGAAAGACCCACCTCACCCGGATATCTCAGGAGTTGAAGATTCCTGTTTATCCACACCAGGGATGTTGCGGATGTCGATTTTCACACATTCGCGGATGTGAATGCGGATGCGGATTTTTGAAGCTCACATCCGCGGATGCGGATGCGGATGTTTAAGATGTTATAGAAAAAAAGTAGGAACTATCTTAGTTGGTAGGCCCCACTGTCAAATATGTGACGAAATTTTTGCTACAATAATATTATGGATTTTTTGGCGAAATATTTTTTTTCTTTTTTGTTATTTGCAAAAATAAAATAAAACCGGCAAAAATAAAAACGCGTCGGATCTTGTCACCATATTTTTCGTTCCCATTGGTTTATGTCAACTGCGAACGGCACGCGCCATTCGCCGGCCCCGCCCCATTTCTTTCTTGACGCAAATTGTCTTACATCCGCATTCGCATGAACATCCGCATCGATTATTGCGGATGCGGATGCGGATGCAGATTTATTTATTTATTTATTTATTCTACAGAGACACACACAGAGAGTTGACAAAACATTAATAAAATAAGAAAAAAAGACACATTGATCCGGCCAGGCCAACCCCCCAATTAAGCGTGTCTACATCATACACGTTCAAACAAAATTATGAGATGAATGAGAAAAGATGTCCAAATATATGCGGAAGCTCCGCATTTGCGGATGCGGATGCAAATATTCGCAACATCCCTGATCCACACATTCAAACCAAAATTGTCTTCACGGGCAGGCCAGCTAAAATAACTGTCATTGGTATCTTTTACACTACTTCTCTTTCTTGAATGTCCCTTTTTGAAATATATCAGTCTAGCGTAAAGTGAATACACGTAAGCCTAATATACTTACTCACTGATAATGATAACGCTCCTGAAAGCTCCGGAAGTTCCTTAAAGGTGGCTCGTTATCAATAAAATCACAGTGGAAATAAGCAGTATCTTATTTATTATTACGCATACGGAAAGAGGTATACATACAAAAACTAATAAGATAAACATCAACAGAGGGGTCCGACAAGGTGATGCAATTCCTCCCAAATTATTCACGTTGGCAATAGAAAATATCTTTAGGATGATGAATTGGGAAAACAAGGGAGTCAGAATTGATGGCACATACTTAAACCACCTACGTTTTGCTGATGATATTGTACTGGTGAGTGAGAATATTGACGAGTTGAAAAATATGATAAAAGAGCTGCATGAAACCTCTCTAAAAATTGGTCTAGAGAAGAACGTAGGCAAGACAAAAATCTTGAGTCCAACAAATGAGAGCCTAGCAATTGACAACAAATACATACAGGCAGTAAATGAATACATATACCTTGGACATAAGATCAAAATTGGAAAAGAAAACCAAACTGCAGAGATACCCAGAAGAATAGGCCTGTGCTGGGCAGCATTTAATATCAGCAAAGATATCCCAAGTACCCTAAAGAAGAAAGTCTACGAAACATGTATCCTCCCAATGACAACATATGGACTAGAAACCATATCGCTAACTGCAGCAAGTGTCCACAAGCTAAAATGCTCACAAAGATTGCTACGCATTAAATAATCGCTGCGGAGAAGTTCATACTGGCTAATGTTCCTACATTCATTTGTTGTCCATGAGTCTTCCATAATAATAATAATAATCGAACGTTATACAAAACACCTGTTATGTCACGTGACTTCTCAAAGGCATCTGTGTGAACCCCGTATTTGCACTCGGCCCGGAATTCGTTAAACCAACGGTTTTTTGAAGATAGAACGCGTCGCTCGCAAGCAAGTCAGTTCGCCTTTCGCATTGGAGACATCAACATCTCTCCACGGAGCTTGTCTCCGTGGATACCCGCGAAACTCACAAGACAGTAATACATTCTTAATAATAATAAATATATTACAAATAGTTATTGCAGAGATTGTATAGATATTTCGTACACAAAATATTATAGTGAATTTAGTATTGTATGCCTCATAATAGTGCTGTTAATATGGAATTTGTATAAACATGTAGTGTGTTCCCGCCAAAAGTAAATTTCTTAATAATAATTGTTCGTGACGCAAAATAATGTAGTTTCTTAAATACCGTAAAGTATGGATATTATATTTCTGATCCTGGTATAGTGAAGATAGCTCTCTACCGACGTTATAACGATAATTAATCAATAAAAGAACTCTCGTCAGTCGACTTTGTTTCCCACCAAAAGTGTAATGTATAATGTGGATAGAAATGGATTATGTGTATAGCAAAAGTAAATAAACTGTTATTAAATACCCGCGTATTGGAGTGATGTATAATGTCTGATCTGTATAATACCAACGTTGTGTGATGTAATAATAAATATACATCTTAGTAGATAGTAACAGGAAATACGCGACGCTATACATAATATCGGATAAATAGAGACATTCGTCAACATATACAGAGGAACATGTAGTTGTCCTTAAGGAATCCCTTCCTGAACGAATATACCGTAGGCTGGACTTGCGTGTGACACCAGGCCACTTGTAGTTGTCTGTTGGTAATAGACAAGACCTGTTAGGAGGATAACACCATTGATTGTATATAGACGGTATAGCAGAACAACATAGGAAGTCATCTACGCGTGTGCCATCGTTTATATCTGAATCGCCCGTTACATAGGAACAAAGCGTATATAACGTGTTATCTAATCTGTAAGTACCCGCCAAGATTTAAGAATAATGATAGTCAGAGAACCATTGTATATGCCACTTTATGTATTGAAAATATGAGTATCCATGTACCTGCCACTTTGTTTAAATGTCTGTATTGAAATAATGGTATAACCACTGCTTTCATACTTTTATGTATATTCCCCTTATATTCGATACAGTGAATCATCAAATACTGTGCAAAAAGTTGAACGAAATTGGAATAAAGGGTAAATGTTTAGATCTTGTGCGGAGTTATTTATCTGATCGTAAGCAGTGTGTCCAATTACTTGATACGCATAGTGCATATGAAAGCATCTGTTGTGGAGTCCCACAGGGTTCCATTCTAGGACCGTTGCTCTTTCTGGTTTATATTAATGATATGCACAATCTTAAACTCACCGGAGTCTTAACTCAATATGCAGATGATTCGTGTCTCATGTACTATGGAAAAAACGCAGATAGAATATTTGAAAACATCCAGAATGATCTGAATCTTGTGAATGAATGGCTAAATTTTAATAAATTATCTATGAATGTGTCAAAGACAAATTATATCATTTTCAAATCACAGCAAAGAACTATAGAATCCTACACTCCACCTATTATTAATTCAATTGAATTAAAACCTGTTACGACTATTAAGTACCTCGGTATTACCTTAGATGAATACATCACCTGGAAACCGCATATAAATGCCATCAAAAATAAAATTGCTCCTATCACAGGAGCTTTATACAGGATTTCAAAATTCTTACCAGTATCCACCAAACGACAAATATACTTTAGTTTTATTCATTCTCACATTTCTTATTTAAATAGTGTTTGGGGCAACGCTAATAAAACTTTAATTGCTGAGTTACAGGTAGCGCAAAATAAGGCAGTTAAGGCTTTATATAATTTTCGTATGCTTACACCTACACTTGAGGTTTACAATAGAACAAATATTGCAATGTTGGGCAATATATACAAATATGTGTCCACATTGTTAATTTATAAAATACTGAAAGGACACGTAAAAATAAATATGACTTTTACAACGTGTGCCACAACACACTCCTACAGTACAAGACAACGTAGTAACTTTGTCATAAGTAATGTAAGGACAAACTATGGAAAACGTAATATTGATTTTGAGGGCATGCAATTATATAATGCATTGCCAGAGGGTCTGAAGGCCATCAAATCTTTAAATGTTTTTAAAAATGCTCTCAAAAAACATTACTTTGTCGAACCGCAAATGCAGATGTAGTAATATTGTTCTTAATGTTGTCATAGTGTCATTCACTGTATTTTGTTGTATATTCTGCTAACTGTTGTACCTTTATTATTATTATTTCAATACTTAACATGTCTTAACAACATAAGTAATATTCTCAAAAATATTCATATGTATTGTACAATGTGACTGCTCATAATTTGGCATATTTCCAATTTTTAACTATTTTTTTTTTTAACTTATACCTATTGTCATGAAATGAATATATACAAGACGGTATATATTATTTTCGTATACCTAGATGGAATATTTGTAGTAGGTAATTAATATAGGAATGAAACTTAGTTTAATTTCAAGTGGATGATGATGATCTATCTATCTATGTAGGGGACAGATACAGGTATATTTGGTGTGTGTGTCAGGAAGAGATGGATGTAGTTTTTTTTTTGTTGCTTTGGGTCGACATTTTCAGGGTCTGAAGACAGAGTACCTATTACTCTGGGCAGTTTAGTTTTGAGCCTGGGAGAGGTGGGACTCAATCATATTAATCTCAGTGTTTGAATTCGATATATTTTAATATTTATTTACCCACCTTCGTAGTAGTTAGTACATTATTTTTTAGTGATATTTCCACAATTGGGAATATATAAAGATCATCCTAAATTACTTTTAATTAGCATTTAAAATCCGTGATGCTGCCAGCTGCCTAAGATAAGATTTTCTTTTAATATTATTAATTTATTATTTATATCTAGGTGTTAGGATACTCTCTGGATGTCTGTTGTCTACAAGGCAATATTTGTACTCAAGGATTTATTATTTTACGGATTTTGAAAACAAAGGAATTATGTGTTATATGTACATTTATTTTCAGTATATTTGTATGTATGTATGTACTTGTTACCGATTTTATATAGCGCGGTCCGACACATCTAGAACTAGACTAATAACAGTGGCGCACCGCTCTACCCAATATTATACTTTTATTTAATTTACTTTACCATAACGATGGAGTATACAGTTTGAAGAGGAGTTATATGTTGAGAAGGATATTATTTGATTATTAATTTAATTACATATTTTATCATCGAATGTCATTTGTATTCTACGAACTTACTGGATTTTTCTACTTATTCAACATGCTGTAATTGCTGCGATATCATGGAAGGAACAAATTTGATATTTTGCATGACACTAATCATAAGTAATATTTATGTATTTATTGGTCTTAATATATTTTTATTTGACTTACATGATACCTAAATTCACCTCACCATAAATATGTAGTCTTTTATAGCTAAATCTTGTCGAGATTACCTTATGGATATGGATCCCTTCTGCCTATCGACACTAGACTAGCTACCTAGTGTCTATAGTGTGGGTTTGATCTATTCGTAACCACATATTTATCATTATTATTATACAATTATGCACGAGACGTATTATGTACTTTGTAGAAACATATACTATATACTAACAATTTCAGTCCTAATCCTGCTTCGAAATGTAGGTGTACCGTTAGCAAGCCCTGCTCCTATCTCTTCGATTCAGCTTTCGAGACAAGGGTCAATGCGGGTCTTGCCCCGTTTCCCGCCAGGGTCCATGACAAAGCTTCTTAACATATATTTATAATTATTCTTATTATATATAGCTGCATGTTCAAATGAGTATACATATTTTATATTATTTTATATATTCGGGGTGTAGATTAGTGCACTCGGGCTCAAAATGCGGCATGGGACAGTTTGAGACGTGAGGGAGCGGAGGCGGCGCTCCTTCAGCATGGACACAGCATGCTTTTCATGCACTAACATGGTAGTTAGTCTCTGAAAATGATGTCATAGCAATCGTGTTGAAATTTAATTAATATTCAAAAGTAATAAAGTTATGTTTTTGGGTGCGCCACTGTCCTTTACGACGCAACGAATTAGTAGGTATGTTGTAGAACATATGTACATACATCGGCTATAGAAACTATGAAATGGTTATCTTATGTAGGGACATAGATCGGCAACCAGTTACCATACAACATTCTCGTAATGATATAGAATAATATTATTTGAATTTTATGTTATGATGATTGTTATGTTATATTTCGTTATGTTTTATTATGCACTATTTTTATTATGTTATTTTACAGTATCTCAAGGTAAGTGATCTGACGTCAAAGTTGATCTCAGAGTTAATATGTATCATAATTCATGTTTAAATTGTTTTACTGATTTTGTGATTTTGTTGTTCTTTTTGATTATTGAAATGTATATTTCAGGTGACTTATTTTGCGTTTTTAAAAATACACAACGTAGGTAAAATTATCGTCAAAACACAACGTATTGGGTCCGAATCTACGAAAATAGTTAATAGATAAACCTAGACGATCACGAAAGGCCAAAATTCGTTAATTAATTTAATTAGGAATGCGATATTTCGTACGTATATTTGCAACAATGCGAAAATTCATACAATTCTTAGCTAGTCGGATAGGGATGTAAATTCTAGTTTGGGAATCATTTATTACAGTAGGCATAGTTAGAAGCTAGGATGTTGCAAATTCGGAGCTTAGAATGGTTTGAATTAGGTAGGATCATCACAAATGGTGCCTTGGACCAGAATATTATGTCTGTCATTGCAGACATAAACTGGGTTTTTACGGAGTAGAAGTGGGTTTTGGGTTTGCGATGATAAATAACTAAAATCATGAATATTGGAGGGGGGGAGAGCATAAATGGGTTTTGAGGAGTAGAACTGGGTTATGGACAGAGGAATGTGTTTGGTTTTTGAGGGGGGGATAAAATCTATACTTGGTATATGTAGTGAGAAAATTGGTTGATGATTTTTACTTCGAGAACCGCGGGTTGGTTATCCATGGATTATAGTGTTAGTCGAATCAGGCAACATGATATTATATTTGTGTTTGGCTATCTATAGGTATATATCTAACATTATGCATAAGAATAGTGAACCCTTAAGAGTTCGTTCGGAATTATGTCCTTATGAATAGTCTAATAAAGAACGCTTGTGATTCAGGTATAAAATTGGATAGGTATATATATGTTGAAATCCTGAATAGTTCTTTATTTTATTCAATGATGTATATAGGTAGGTACCAAAAATATGTACTTTCATAAGAAGATTGGGTGTTAGAAAAATGGAATACTATATTCCCAAATAGACTTGTAAACATGGGTATTATGTATGCGAAGTGTATTTTATGTATATGGGTATATGACTAGAGTTTTTAGGATTTTTAGATATTATAGTATTTGGGTAAAATGGATAAATAATAGGTAGGTATATAGTTTGATGTTAGTTATATGTATCAAGTACATGTTTGTTAGGGACTGATATTATAGGTATTATTATTTCTTGAGGAATATGGTCTTAACATTTTACAGTATTTGTAAGTTAAGTGTTCGTTTTTAAACTTTTAGAATTCTGTCAAGTTAATTATTTGGGGTGTGAAATAAATTTATGATCGAGGTAAGAATGGTGAATATATTATTGAGTTTGAAATAATATTAGACCAGAGTTTATGAGTATCTGATAACATACATAATACAATATATGCATGGAGCGGATGAGAAGGCGATAGCCGAATGATTATTGATTATGATTACGGTTATATGTTAAACGGTTAGCTGGAAGAAATTACAGGCTAGGGGGGGGGGGGAATGATCGGCTTAGAGGGAAGACAGTCTACACGGAAAGCAGACTCTTTTAAACCAGGAGGGGCATTCCAGGATCTGGAGTTTTAGGAAACGTTGGAACTCTTTGTATACCCTGAAAGGTGGTATCTATCATTTCAAAATTGAGGACAAGAGAATACTCATTTATGAAAATGTTCTAAGGAGAAAAGAGGTTGATGTTCGCCGATATAATACATCGTCTTCCAAATAGAGAAATAAGATGTACCTACAACCTATGGATCCTAGGATATAATAATGATTAAAACGTTATATTATTCTAAACCAAGAACGAGATAGGAAATAATATTATTACTGGAATGAAAAAAAAAAAAACTATAGTTTTAAATAAAGATGCAAGCAGAAAGGTATACGGGATATTATAGTACCTAACGGGATGTATGCAATCAGTGGTTGTTAAACTTTTGGACTGATTTGATGATATTGTCTGAATGGAACAAGGAAATCTGAAACATAAAGTATACGAGGTTATATAGGAAATATTTGATGTTGAATATCTGTTGGTAGGATACCAACATGATTTACTTGGTGAAAAGTTTGGACAGCGATGATAGTAGTTTTATTGGAGGCCAGAAGGGTGATGTGATGAGATTATGTAGCATTGGATCCTCTCTGTTAACCCAAAAGAGAGTGGTGTACAATAACATAAATCGCTGAAGAGAAGTAATTTGATAAGAAAGTACCACGCTATGATGTAACAGTTTGAGAATCGATTGTGAATCTATCGATGTCACAAATGGAATAAACTATTTAATGTGTTATAATTTTAAAATTGTGGTGTCAAATATTATAATAATATTATTCAATAGTGTTAGAGTGAAGATGTGAACTATAAAGTGTTTAGTTATTATTATTTTACAAGTGGAACGAATATTATGATATGTGCATATGGAGTTACAATTGTGTGTATTATATTTAGTTGTGTGTGTGATATAGTTTGAAATAGATAAGTGTTTTTTTTTCAGGACTTTTGAAATGAATGAGGACGATTCATATATATATACCTAATATGTAGGTATATACATTAGGTGACTGTTATATTGGATACAAGGGAAATTCTATATACCTATTATAGAATAACATATTGGGATGTATTATGTAGATATTGTCAATGCAACTCGTTTAAATATTGTGTTATGTATCTTATATGCTTGAATGTGCGTAAACACATTGAGGGAGGGGTTCCCACCACTTACCCCTGGATGTTCAAGAACATAGTATGTTATCTTTCTCTTGATTATTTGTGGTATTATTATAGGTGTTAATTTTACGTAATTATAGGTATTTCGAGTTAGCTGTTTGCGTTTGATATTATTTAGGCACTTTGTCAACATATTATCACACATTTTGCTGGTTAGCGGGAGGATGTTGCACTACTTGTAGAATTATGTGGCTTGATCACGTGGATCGAATTCTTATGGACGGCCGCGTGTTGAGTGGAAGAAATCGGTATGCGTTGTGTGAGAAATTGTATGGCAGTGATGGAAGCGAAGGATGTGTGCCAAGATAGAAGGATTTGTCGTTTGATTCTCTCTGTCTACCCCATCTGAGACGCAGCGTGATGGTGCTGAGAGATGAATGGTTATTTAGGATGGGTTGCCGGTGGAGAGTTGGTCTCCCACTTTTTCCGTGAGTCTTCGTGTGTTCTGTGGGAGGACGGGTGTTCTAGGAAATTAAGACATTTAGCATCTTGGATTCAGCGATGAGGTTTGCCGCCGTCATGAATGTTCTGAATTGGTACGGAGAGGACGATTTGCATGTCTATTTGTGTGCTGCAGGACTACTGGTTGCATCGGCAAAGGAATCATGGATATGAGACATCTGGCGAGTAGTACAGGATTGGTGTTACCAGCGAATTGGATCACCCTGAAGAATGCATATATGGACTATAAAGAACCACACGACTATGAATAATTATAATGATGTGTGAACATGATTACATGAAAAGGAATTTTAACAAAATGCAACTTGGATATTAAAGTATTGGCACAAACTTGTTATTATTATTTTATGTTCTATAGATGTTATGACATAAAATAATAACGAAACTCGAAATAATAAAATATAACAGAATATTAAAATATTATGTTATGTTGGGACAATAATATTGAACGAGTATATCTCAAGTGGTAGCGTTGGGATGTATTATTATTATTGATTACTTGAATAGAGGAGCACAGCTGACGAGGTACCTACGACCTAGCGGGATAAAACAGGGACGGACTCGAAAGTTGGAATTAAATAATTATGAAAAATAATTAGAAAATAAATAATTGGTTGTGAGATAATGCCTCAGCCATTTTGTCTTCAGCATGATCTCAAAGGGGGGATGTCATGAAATGAATATATACAAGACGGTATATATTATTTTCGTATACCTAGATGGAATATTTGTAGTAGGTAATTAATATAGGAATGAAACTTAGTTTAATTTCAAGTGGATGATGATGATCTATCTATCTATGTAGGGGACAGATACAGGTATATTTGGTGTGTGTGTCAGGAAGAGATGGATGTAGTTTTTTTTTTGTTGCTTTGGGTCGACATTTTCAGGGTCTGAAGACAGAGTACCTATTACTCTGGGCAGTTTAGTTTTGAGCCTGGGAGAGGTGGGACTCAATCATATTAATCTCAGTGTTTGAATTCGATATATTTTAATATTTATTTACCCACCTTCGTAGTAGTTAGTACATTATTTTTTAGTGATATTTCCACAATTGGGAATATATAAAGATCATCCTAAATTACTTTTAATTAGCATTTAAAATCCGTGATGCTGCCAGCTGCCTAAGATAAGATTTTCTTTTAATATTATTAATTTATTATTTATATCTAGGTGTTAGGATACTCTCTGGATGTCTGTTGTCTACAAGGCAATATTTGTACTCAAGGATTTATTATTTTACGGATTTTGAAAACAAAGGAATTATGTGTTATATGTACATTTATTTTCAGTATATTTGTATGTATGTATGTACTTGTTACCGATTTTATATAGCGCGGTCCGACACATCTAGAACTAGACTAATAACAGTGGCGCACCGCTCTACCCAATATTATACTTTTATTTAATTTACTTTACCATAACGATGGAGTATACAGTTTGAAGAGGAGTTATATGTTGAGAAGGATATTATTTGATTATTAATTTAATTACATATTTTATCATCGAATGTCATTTGTATTCTACGAACTTACTGGATTTTTCTACTTATTCAACATGCTGTAATTGCTGCGATATCATGGAAGGAACAAATTTGATATTTTGCATGACACTAATCATAAGTAATATTTATGTATTTATTGGTCTTAATATATTTTTATTTGACTTACATGATACCTAAATTCACCTCACCATAAATATGTAGTCTTTTATAGCTAAATCTTGTCGAGATTACCTTATGGATATGGATCCCTTCTGCCTATCGACACTAGACTAGCTACCTAGTGTCTATAGTGTGGGTTTGATCTATTCGTAACCACATATTTATCATTATTATTATACAATTATGCACGAGACGTATTATGTACTTTGTAGAAACATATACTATATACTAACAATTTCAGTCCTAATCCTGCTTCGAAATGTAGGTGTACCGTTAGCAAGCCCTGCTCCTATCTCTTCGATTCAGCTTTCGAGACAAGGGTCAATGCGGGTCTTGCCCCGTTTCCCGCCAGGGTCCATGACAAAGCTTCTTAACATATATTTATAATTATTCTTATTATATATAGCTGCATGTTCAAATGAGTATACATATTTTATATTATTTTATATATTCGGGGTGTAGATTAGTGCACTCGGGCTCAAAATGCGGCATGGGACAGTTTGAGACGTGAGGGAGCGGAGGCGGCGCTCCTTCAGCATGGACACAGCATGCTTTTCATGCACTAACATGGTAGTTAGTCTCTGAAAATGATGTCATAGCAATCGTGTTGAAATTTAATTAATATTCAAAAGTAATAAAGTTATGTTTTTGGGTGCGCCACTGTCCTTTACGACGCAACGAATTAGTAGGTATGTTGTAGAACATATGTACATACATCGGCTATAGAAACTATGAAATGGTTATCTTATGTAGGGACATAGATCGGCAACCAGTTACCATACAACATTCTCGTAATGATATAGAATAATATTATTTGAATTTTATGTTATGATGATTGTTATGTTATATTTCGTTATGTTTTATTATGCACTATTTTTATTATGTTATTTTACAGTATCTCAAGGTAAGTGATCTGACGTCAAAGTTGATCTCAGAGTTAATATGTATCATAATTCATGTTTAAATTGTTTTACTGATTTTGTGATTTTGTTGTTCTTTTTGATTATTGAAATGTATATTTCAGGTGACTTATTTTGCGTTTTTAAAAATACACAACGTAGGTAAAATTATCGTCAAAACACAACGTATTGGGTCCGAATCTACGAAAATAGTTAATAGATAAACCTAGACGATCACGAAAGGCCAAAATTCGTTAATTAATTTAATTAGGAATGCGATATTTCGTACGTATATTTGCAACAATGCGAAAATTCATACAATTCTTAGCTAGTCGGATAGGGATGTAAATTCTAGTTTGGGAATCATTTATTACAGTAGGCATAGTTAGAAGCTAGGATGTTGCAAATTCGGAGCTTAGAATGGTTTGAATTAGGTAGGATCATCACACTATGTACATAGTATCTTTTCACAAAACTACTATAACTAATATCATTAAATTACATAATACATAATTCTGGATTTCATTGATCGGTTTAATACAAATCTATCTCTTGACTTGAAATACTATAAATTTTAGTGATGTGTGATATTTTATGTATATTTTTAAAAAAATTTCCTTTTCTCTACTCTGTCTGTAATATTTTTTGTTATCTTAAGTATAATTTTATTAACATGTCAAAGGCATGTTATGTTTAAAAAATATTATTATATTCTTCTACTACTGTTTTTATAAATTTGTATTACCTTTTCACAGAAACACTGTTACTATGGCTAATAATATAATTGCATTAGATAATACATTATTCTGTATCTGACAATCGGTTTTATAAAAACTTAGCTCTTGACTTGAAATACTCTAATATTAATTATTATTTTGTGTGATAACTGTAATCACCAAATCTAAATTCTGTTTTCTCTTCTGTCTGTAATTATTGTTATTGTATTAAGTAAATTTATTTTAATTAATATTTGCTATTTTTAGTAAAATTGTAACTAATACATTAAAGGCTGATGCCATTAATGTATAAATATAATAATTTAATTTGGTTTTATATTTATGCATATTGTTTATTTTCCTAGTTGTAAGATTTATTTCTTTGTAATCTTATGAGCGAAACACTTGTTTCTTTAAGATAAATAAAATAAATTGAAGAAAAAAAAAAAAAAAATATGTTATCTGTGTATGTTCTAATAATTGAGTTGGATGTCTATGAGCCATTGTTATGTACCATCCCTGTTTTTATTCAATACATACTGTCTTGTTTTATCTCCATTTACGAATTTTATTATTTATACTTAATCACCTTTCCTTTAGTAATATCATGTACCTTCCGTACAAACAGATACCAAAAGTGGATATTACTGGATCTTGATATTGTACCAAACTTGTAACTGCTATTGGATATGTATTAATGTACTCGGAAAAGGAGTTATTCCAGGTTCAATTCCGGAATAAGCTGTGCATATAATTATTCCATTATATATTATGATTCCCTCGGGTTTGAATCCTGAGTGAAACTGTATGTAACGAACTTCTATATGAGTATCTATAGAGGACATGAGTACTAGAATATAATATGGAAATAAATATCACTCTGTAATAATGTTTAACTGGAGAGTTACTTTGTTGCTAAGCCTGGACTAATTAAACCACTGATATGTATATGCTAACAGAAAGAACATTATTGGAATTTAAAATATCTAAATAATATGTAGAATACTCTGAAGACCATATGAATATAAGGATTGCCACCATGGATCGAGAATCTCTGAATCTTATGTAAGTATTATATAGTTGAAGAATGTACTCCCACACAATGCAACTCTCTTGTATACAAAGTAGAATCATCCCTAGACATGAAACTTGAGCCAATATATTAATCTGTTTTAATTGCAAATAAATATAATTGTAACTTTCTTTATATACTTTCTCTATATAATTTATTTTCTATGTGTTTCGCTTATGTGCATTGCAAAATGTATGTAGCGAAACTGGGGGCTGAGCCAATTTATATACTTTTCTTATGTACAACTATCAACAACAATCTAATGTAAATTCACTTCATATATAATATTAGATAATTTTCTATTAAATAAATATGTAAAACATTTGTTGCGAGCGTCCTGGTGGGACGATCTCGTATCAAGATCTATGGAAAGACGACTGTTAGGGGTGAGTTTGAGAGATAAAATTGGAAACGAAGACATCAGACTAGGGGATTCGATCTCGGCCCCTTTTTCTAATCCCGGGATTTCGGGATTATCTACAGTTGATTCTATTGGTAATGTATGTAAAGTGGTAACAAAAAGTCAGTAAACCATGTCAAAATCAGCTTTTTTCTGGCAATGCATTTAAGTTTTGAATCTGCAAAAAGTCGGTTAAACAAAATTATACTTCAAACTTCATCTAAAATAAACAAAGAAGGCACTTATGATTTATACAACTAATAATTTAACTTTTTTTTTATTTTTAAATTGTATTCTTGTATTTGTATTTATTTCATAGTTTTAACCCAGAACAGTTTTAGTTTGTTGGGGCACTATATTCTATAATGTTGTTTTTATGTTTGCTTGTATGTACTATTTTGGAATATTTTTTTTAATCAACTGAGTTAGACTTATTTAGCTTTACCCATAACAAAAAAATACATACTAAAGGGATCAATGTTTAAGCTCGTATTTTTAAATTAAATTGACCAGAGACTTTAAGAATTATTTATCTGAATTAGGTCGATAAATGATTTTTTGATGCTATTTTTTAAAATATCAAATCGCTCAAGCATTGTTAAGAGACTATTCCAACGCAATTTGGAGTTAAACAATAAATTAAAGGTCCCGTTTAACAAAAACGGTAAAATATTCCATTTTCAACAAATTTGATATAAAAACTGCCAAAACTTGTTGAACCTTACGAACATATTGATTTGATGAAATAAAAAACAAATACCTATATATTACCAATATTAGTTTTTTTACTAAAAAATATATAAACCGCAGTCGGACGAGATTTATTTAGGTACTCTTTGTTATATCAAAATACAAATTATTTGTAAAATATATATTTATTTTTTATTCATCCTATCAAGCAAATAAATACTATAGATTTTAGCAAACTTTTTTTAGTACACAAAAAATCGAGTTCATGTGGTAATATTTGGTTTCAAAATATGAGAAATTTTATCAAAAAAAAATTTAAAACCGGTCAATATCCATGAAAAAAAAAATAGAATTCATTTATTCTATAATTGTAATAACTATCTAAGCATTCGTAATATTAAAACAAATATATGAAAATTTGTAGGATTCTCGTGCATTTATTAACCAAACACAACCCCGAATTTTTAGAATATGCTTTTTTATAAACGAATACTATGAAGCTAAAATCACGTTTTTTTTTAAGTTTAATATTGGTAATTAAATTAATATTTGTTTTCATATTTTATCAAATCAAAATGTTCGTAGGGTCAACAAGTTTTGAAAGTTTGTGTACCAAACTTGTTGAAAATTGAATGTTTTATCGTTTTTGCTAATGGGGCGCCTTAAACTCTCTTCCATGTTCCTTTTCAATATAGTTTTGAAGCATAGTATCATTCTTCAAAGATGCTCTTTTGAAAATAAGAACCACTGCAAACTTTATTTACGACTTCACACTAGAGCACACGCGCTCCAAATAGAACTTAAGCACACGCACCGCGAGGGAAACCTTCGCTTGCAATTAAATGCTTATAACTCTGTTATTATATAAGATAAAACTATCAATTCTTCATCATTATGTACCTTGGAATATAAACAACAAATTTGTATTATTTGTTTTTTTGGAAATTTATTTATTTAATACGGAAATAGAAAAATATAACATCACCTATATTTTCGAATAAACAGTACACCATGGTAACACGCGTCGTGAGGCAATCCCCACTTTTATTGCCATGTACGTAAGGATCGCATTCAGGTAAAAAGATGCATTGTGTAGTTTAGGGTTCCTATTGAATTTCGGCGCCATTCAAACACAATTGTTTTTTTTTGTCATCTCGTTTCGGATTAACTTTCGCAATATAAATACTTATTATTATTATAGTTTTATTTTAATGTTTGTACCCAACAGAGAATTATATTTCACTACTTATTCACTTATTGATAATAGCTGTTATTACCAATACTACTACTACTACACCATCACGGCACATCCCACAAGTGGAGTTGCCAGCAGAACAGCTGCATGTGATAAACATGCAGGCCGTCTTCTCTGTGCAAATAAAATTTAAGACATTCAAGATGGGTGGCAAACCTCATCGCTATATTATTCTATACTGTATAAAGTATATCGCTATATTATGTCATTCCGAAAAAAAATGATAATCAAAGAATTGTCGAAAAAATAATTTTTGTATCACTTGTGAAAAAAAATTGTACCAGTTCTTAATTCAAATCAAAATACAATATCTGAAGTACACAAAAAACATCACTTTTTTAAAAAGCGATGATTTAAACAAGTTTTTAACCATTACATTTTAATTGTAATGAAATTGTCTTTAAATCGGATATTAAATTGATGTTTTGAATGTGTGTAGGTACCTGCGTTAAAAAAATAATAAAAAATATTGTTCGAACAATTATAATGTACCTACATAATTATAATATTTACCTATTTGTTTCAAGGAAAGAAAAAAGCAAAACGAAACCTAGAACCGTACACCATCAGATATTTTTTTATGAATGAGTACTTGCATAGTGACGCCATGACACGCGTAGTGGGAGAATCCCCGCGTAACAGATATAAACTGGCAAAAAGTATACTTATGAAGATTTTAATGAGCTGATTTCACTGAAAATAAATGTTGCTTATTGATGGGTAGGATATCATAGAAGGAAAAACTCGACAATCTCGTTGATTTTATTTTATAACGAAAAAACTGTCGATGTGAAGGTTTGCCCGCGCACGCGTGTGCTCTCGTGTTAATATTCCAGTCATTGGTCAAACTCCCCATTACCGGTTTTATAGATTAATCCTGAGTCCAGTTTTTCATTTTCATCATCCAAATCATCAATAAGGCGATAGCCGTTTATGTGTTAAATAAATAAATAAATGTCATCACTGATAGGTTCATTTGCAGGTATTTTCTATACAATACTTCGGCAGATTGATAAGTCAGGTAAAAATTAATGAAGCAGTAGTACTAGCATAAAAGTCATAACATATTTGGATAGGTACTTGCTTTGAAGGAACATACACGAAATTTCATACTGAATTTTGAATTGTTTTTTCAATCCTTTTGACCGGACAAGTCGTTCTTTTGCTGTTAAAATGGAAAAAAAGTGAATTTAGAGTGCTGATGAAACACTAATTTTTACGCAAAAAAAAACCATCACGGAGACGAAGAAATGTCTTGATAACTATTATGGTGAATCTCTTCCGTCACTTCAGATAATTTTCAAGTGGTTTACTAAATTCCGTTGTGGTAGAACGAGCACGAAAGACACTTCTCGATCAGGACGTCCAATTGAGGTAACCACTCCAAAAATGCTCATGAAAATCCACGATATTGTATTAAGAGATCAATGAATGAAGTTGAAAGGAGTAGCCAAAACTTAAAACATCTCATTTAAACGAGTTTTCATAACATTTCATGAAAGTTTGCGTATTAAAAAGTTTTCAGCAAAATAGCTGCCGCATTTGTTGAACATTGACCAAGAACGTGAATGAGTGACACTTTCCCAGGCAAATTTTCGGCTGTTTGAACGAAATCCAGATGAGTTTTTACACCGATTCATCGTTGTAAATAAAACATGGATTCATATTTACACATTAGAGACAAAATAATAGCCAAGCAGTGGGTGGAAGCTGGTGGAAGTGCTCCGAAGAAGGTCAGGGTGGTTCCATCAGCAGGCAAAGCTATGGCTAAGATTTTCTGGGACGCACAAGGTACAATCTGAATTGATTTCCTCTAAAAAGGAAAAATAATTAATGGAGAGTATAACTCTACACTTTTGGTCCAGTTGAATCAAGAAACCAAAGCAAAACGGCATCATCGTGCCATGAAGAAAATCCTGTTTCACCACGATAATGCTTCTGTTCATTCTTTCGCCATTGCAACGGCCAAGCTGGTAGAGTCACGCTACAAAATGCTTCCCCGTCCACTATATTTTCCTGACCTGGTTCTCAGTGATTCCTACTTTTAACCAAACATGAAAAAATGGCTTGGGGGACGAAGATTTGCAACTGATTTGGAGGCTATCTCCGAAACTATGGCGTATTTTCAGGTCCGTGGAAAAGATAACAAAAAAGAGTGGATCAAAAAACTCCAGCATCGTCTAACCAATCGTATAGCTCTAAAAGAAGATAAAGTTGCAAATAAATATCATCCGTTCGAAAAAAGTAACTCTTTGTTTAATTTTTACCCGACTTATTAATCCACCCTCGTACATCACAAACGGCTAAGTGAATACCGTGTGCAAAACAAACTAGGTCCTTTGCATTAACAAGTTTTCCAACTGTAATTTGAAACATCAGTAACTATTGCCACAATATCGTATCTAGTGAGATATCGAACTCAGAATAGTACTTTTTTAAGATACTAACACAAGCTTCGGCTGTCAGTGATTCATTGATGCGAATGTGTCCCAAATTTTTGACTCATTGTATAATATTGTATTAATCCCGATAATCCCGGGATTTCTTAAATTAAATCCCAGGATTTTCGGGACTAAAATACGACCGGGATCCCGGGATTCGGGATCCCGAGATCGAATCCCCTACATCAGACACCTAACAAAGATCACAGATATTATGGATCGTGTTGCAAAGCTTAAGTGGCAATGGGCGGGTCATGTTGTGAGACGAAACGACGGTAGATGGACTCCTCGAATCCTCAAATGGTGACCATGGAGTAGCAAAACAAGCATCGGCAGACCACAAAAGAGATGGACTGACGACATTACTCCAATCGCGGGAAGGAAATGGATACAGAGGGCACAGGACCGCAACGATTGGAAGAGTTTGGAAGAGGCCTATATCCAGCAGTGGAGAGATGGCTGACAAAGAAGAAGATACGGAAAGAGATATGTGTAATTTTTACAGGAATATATTATTATAATTGTAAGAAAATTGTTTCAGTGTTTCACACTGAGATACGTCGAAAAAGTGAAAAAGGTAAAGTAGTCATGGATGGACATGTTACTAGACTCAAAGATAGTCATGGGCAGGACATGTTTCTAGACTCAAAGATGGACAAAAATGGTAGTGGAGTGAAGATAAAACGATAAGAGAAAGACCTCACACACGATGGTGAAACGACATTAAAAGAATCGATGGTAACTGGTTGCAGAAAGCTCAGGACAGAGATGCCTGGGACATATGAGGGAGGTTTATGTTCCGCAGTGAACAAGAATAGCTGCACAAGTAGGTAAGTAATCTAAACGTATGTATTATAAATTAAGTTTACTTTACAATTATAATCAGTAGGTATGTATTTTTATGAATAAAAATAATAATATGGGTACAAACAGTTTAATACTAGAAAACTGTATATGATTATTTTTTTTTTTTTACGCGGCGGCAGAATTGCCATCCACACTTCTCAGCATTATACAACCAGATAAGTCTCCATATGATCAGTCATGATCACACAAAAACTTAACAGTCTAATGCCGGGAAAAATTCACCTATCCAGATATACAGGATATCAAAGGATTAGGCTCAAAACGCGGGATCAAAATACCAGCATTGTGCCTGAAATATCTGTGTTCAGAAACCTTTTTACAATATTACAAGTGTTTATTATAATAGATTTTTGAATTTTAATGTACAAATTAACCGGTAAATCTAATTTTTGTAAATTATTTATTAAAGATTTAATTTAATTATTTATTTTTAATATTTTATTTCTTTACATTGTATTATTATATATTATTATATATATAGAACCAAGTTGAAAACACTACTGTTCGGAAGAAGTCACGGCGCCCTTGAAATGGTCACGGATCATTAAACGGCGCCACATATAAATAGTCCGATTAATATAATTTTTTTTACGCGGCGGCAGAATTGCCATCCACACTTCTCAGCATTATACAACCAGATAAGTCTCCATATGATCAGTCATGATCACACAAAAACTTAACAGTCTAATGCCGGGAAAAATTCACCTATCCAGATATACAGGATATCAAAGGATTAGGCTCAAAACGCGGGATCAAAATACCAGCATTGTGCCTGAAATATCTGTGTTCAGAAACTTTTTTACAATATTACAAGTGTTTATTATAATAGATTTTTGAATTTTAATGTACAAATTAACCGGTAAATCTAATTTTTGTAAATTATTTATTAAAGATTTCGGAGTTACCCCTGTAGCTGACATGACTAAAGGTATTATATAAACGGACCTAGAATGCCAAATATTTTTTATTTCTCCTGCAAGTTCTGTATATTTACGTATTTTTTCAGCGACGGTTGTTTGTATATTATGTGTATTTGGGACAACGATGTCGATTAGGTACGTTATTTTATTACGTTTATCATGTAATACTAAATCGGGTCTATTATGATGTATTTGTCTATCTGTTATTATGGTTTTATCATAATAGAGCCTATAATTTTGATTTTCTAAAACCGGTTCCGGGTTGTATTTAAAATAAGGTATTACATTATTTGAGTTTAAAAGATTATGTTTAATAGCTAAATTTTGATGTATAATTTTTGCTACATGATTATGTCTATAAGTATACTCAGTTTGAGCGAGAGTGGAACAACCCGAAACTGTGTTGAATTGTTTCCGGTTTGGCCAGACATTTTCTACACGAATCATCAATTATATTTTGATTTTTTATAATATATTTTTGATAATTTTTTGTATTTATTACCTGATCTTGAATTGCTAGCATAAAACCCTCGGTTTCCCCATACAATTCCCCAATGGTCAACCACCTGTTTGACGCATATTTGTCAACATAAGATTGGTTGAGATCATTGAGGTGTCTAGCATGAAGTTCCTTCCTACCCCAAGATTCTAACAAATTATTTAAATAGTTTAATCGCGGACCTACTGTTTCGTCATTTAAATTTAAAGGTGTATGATTTATATCGGCCTGTATTATAATTTTATGAAATATAGAATTATTTTGTTTGTTCTTAAAAAATGCTTTAAGGGATTCTATTTGATTATTATGTAAAGAGGAAATGTTAACAATTCCTCTTCCTCCTATACTCCTAGGCAGAACCAACCTTTCTTTCGCGGAATTTGGATGATGATATCTATTTTTTGTTAATTGTATTCTAATAAGTCTTTCCAATTTATCTAGATCCGTTTTAGACCATTATATGATGCCAAATGAGTATGTTAATAATGGGATTGCCCACGCGTTTATTGCTTTTCCTATGTTTTTGGCCGATAGATCACATTTAAATATTTTATTAAGTCTATCTTTAAAATCATTTGTTAATTGAGTTTTGATTAAAGAGTGATTTAAATTTATTTTTTTATTATTATATTGCTGTTAACACATTATTTTTAGTGTGAAGCAATAACTTCATTTCATTTCAATATAACTTTTTTATTAGATTGTTTTGAGTTTCTACCAACATAATTATTATAAATTTAAAGAAAGTAGTTTACGCTCCCCATGTTTTTTTAATCATGTCACTGGCTTTCTCTCCAATCATGATAGTGGGTGCGTTTGTATTGCCAGTAACAATATTGGGCATAATACTTGCATCCACTACTCTCAACCTGGATATCCCAATAACTTTTAATGTAGGATCCACAACAGATGTCGGATTAGTGGCTGGACCCATCTTACATGTTCCAACTGGATGATAGACTGTGAAAGTGTATTGGCGAATGGCACACTCAATATAACTGTCACTCAGGAACGTTAGATTGGCACACGCTGAATAAGGTGTGGTAACGAATGTCGTGTTAATTTTTTTAAATGCTGGAGTATTTGCAAGATTCAAAGCAAACTTCACACCCTCTCTTAAAACAGCGATATCTTGAGGATCACTGAAATAATTAGGCTTTATGATAGGTTTATCAAATGGCAGAAAGCTTTTAAGGGTGACACTCCCTCTACTTTTTGGTCTCATAAGAAGAGGGTACATTGTAAAAGCATCTTTGTTTTCAATCGGTCCATAAACTTGATTATAAAAATCATCTTTTAAACCATGTATTCTTTTTAACCATCTTTCGTCCCCTGCCACTGTCCCTGATACAAATTGTATTTGCATATCTGGAAAGTCTATAGCAGGATTACCCAAAGAGGTTGTTATAAAAGCATTTGATTCTGCACCACCTTTAATTGTAAATGGACCATTCCCATTTACAGCGTAGTTGGTAAAATTAGCGATAGTCAACGTCCTTGAAAGTAATATAGATGATGTATCGTTGATTGTAAATGCAGCTCCACCAAATCCATAATGGTCTTGAAGATTTTGACCGACAGGTAAATTTTTCAAAGATATAATTCCCTTGGACAGAAGATGTGAACTGGGACCAACTCCTGACAGCATTAGCAATTGTGGAGAATTTATGGCTCCTGCAGAAAGAATAATTTCCTTAGTTGCTGATATTGTGATGGGAAGAAGATCTTTGATCATATTTACGCTCCAAGCCTGCTTAGTAAATGGATTGATATTTATTTTCGTCACAAAGGTGTTCATTGAAATGTGTAAGTTTGTTCTATTTCTTATTGGACGTAGAAAAGCTTTTGCTGTGGAACATCTTTTTCCATCTCTTGTTGTCCCTTGAAATAAACTGAAGCCGGTTTGTTGTGCACCATTGTAGTCAATATTTTGGTAACCCATTTCAATACCAGCTTGTACAAATGCTTTTGCTAAGGGTGTTATATAAGGAGGATCAGAGACAGTGAGATATCCTCCAGAACTGTGGTAGCTGTTTGATGCAAGGGTAGTATTTCTATTGTCCTCTGATTTCTTGAAGTAAGGTAGTACATCATTATATGACCAACCCTTATTCCCCAAAGCTGCCCAGCCATCGTAATCTTTTTTGTTCCCCCTCACATAAAGCATATAATTTAACACTGAAGATCCTCCTAATGTTTTACCTCTTGGCCAATTGCATTGATTATTGATCATCGCTGGAATCATTACATAATATCATAAATATATTATTGTGATTATCTTAATAATAAATTGTGTGCAGATATCATTCATTAATCGAAACCAAGTGACGCAATAGAATAGAAATAACACACCCATCCTTACCTAAACATGATGTTGTGGAAGGTTCCGTTTTATATTCCCAATCTACTGGACTCATTTGAAGATATTGTGCGCCCATCGGTACATCACTTAAAACTGTTTCGTCTAAACCAGCTTCTACTAAAAGTACTTTCCATCCAGCTACTTCAGACAGCCGATTAGCCACAACAGCACCTGTTTTTTACGAAAATATTTTGGATATGAACTATGAATATTCTTAAAGGACTTCTATCAAAATATGTATATAGATAGTCAAAGACATTCACATCTTTTACAGTGTTGATAAAGATGATGAAAATTGTCATAATAATTCTTTTATTACATGTTGAAGTATTGTCGTTAGTGCGAGATGAATAAAATGTTATGAAATCAATTAAAAATATTTTTCAGAGAATACTCTCACCTGCTGAGCCTGCACCTATCACTATAAAATCATACTGCGAATATAGTTGCCCCTGACCCACTGAAGTTACCCTGTCAGCGGGCTGATAAAGGACATTGAAGTACTGATTGAAAATTATCAAGAAGCCCAAGATCCAAGCAACAAACGGTACTGCTGCTGTTCCCGTTCCTATAATCTTTATAGTGGCGTCGATAGAGGACATATTTTCCTTAGTATCTGTAAAAAAAAACATCAAATTTTATATTGAACGCTTGTGCACACTCTTCATATTTTCTTTGAATTTCGGTCACAATCACAAATTTATGTACCTATTTATTCAGCCATTCAGACATTCAGGTAAGTAAAACTAAAACCAATTGTGTTTCTTTTTTCATACATCGACTATGATTTTAATTTAACGTTTCCTGCGCAACAAGTAGATCCAACTAACTCAAGTAGTACGAATTAGTTTTTTTTCTTTATGAGAATAAGTGCCTATTTATAAGAAATGTGTCTTTATTTAAACACTAGAGACAAAAAGAATGTTGCAAGCAAACGAAGAATATATCCATATAGGTATATTTCTTTTTAGCTTACTGTGTTGATGTACAGACGCTGCATGTAGAACGATCCTAGTTGGGTCATGTTCTGAGAATCCCTAATGATAGTTGACTAAAAAGAGTACTGTTCTTCCGTCCGCAAGGGTTTTGTCGAAGGAGGAATGCTAAATGAAGGAGGCTGGTTCCTGTCCTGTGCTCCTTGGAGTAGCGCTGAAGGCGATGATGATGATGTGTTGATGTATTTGGCAAAGTCTATGCGATACGTAGGAGATACGATTATCTTACTCAAACATCTATATAATTAATTGAAAAACCTAAAGTCTTTGCCCACAAAGATTTCAATGCAACGATCCTATTATTTTCATTATCTAATATACAAAAGGAACTCGTGTGTGTTACATCATTCATAACTCAAGAATGGGTGTAATGATCTCTGATTTGTTGGATTCCTCTCCACCTAGAATAGCCGATAGGCTTTTAAAATATCTTACAAATTCACGAGAAGAAATATTAGGAAAAAAATTATTTACGCCATACATTTTTAATTATGAAAATAAAAACAATATGGAGAATTATGGCGCTGCTAGCGCTTCTCGTCGCCTGTTACATTGTGCAAAAATAATCCTTATGTTCTGCTATATTGAGAATCAAATTACTATAACCAATGTGTAGATACTAATATTTGTTTACTATAATTATTTTACTAATATTTATGTGTCGATAGATGTCACATAAATGTGGACGTACACAGAGTACTTGAAATTGCGTATTATTATTGCAGATGGAAAATTGTTATTAAACCAAAAATTGTGCTATTAAAGATGAAAATAAGAATGTTTTCATGTGTAGTGAAATTTTCAATTTGACACTACCGTCATACTGCGAAAGGGTGTCAAATAACTTATTTATTTACGCCAAAGATTTTTAATTTCAATAAAAAATGCAGTATGGAGAATAATACAAAATTATGTTTTTCAGCGATGATTTTATTTACATATTGGCCTTTTTTTAGAATAATTTTTATATACATTTTAAAATCCATATAATTTAACGTCTGTGGTTCTGAAATTTCAATTTTGACAAAATCATGCATTAGAATTTATACAAATTTAAAATGCATAGATATCTACCTAAAAAATAAATTAGTACCTATATATATTACGTACAGCATATAACCCTTAACTACAGAGGTGGTATTTTTGTAACACTAACACCGATGTGCCGTCTGACAGACGTCATTTAAAATTAATATTTAAAAAATATTTGCGTAGCGATATTCTTCTTATCGCTATGTACTATATAACATTGGTTTATAAAGATGGTAAACAGTTACACAATTTTTAAGAAATATATATTTATGAATATTTATAATATGTTTAATAATGACATTACAAAAAAATGGCAAAACAAAAGTAACATTAAATGGACCTTTTCATGGCTAAATTATAATTATAAAATCACCTGGAATCATCACCTTTTACCTTAATATTATATTAGAAATCGAAAACTCAAAAATAATATGAAAAATGAAAAAAATCACATTCCTCCAAAATTGCCTTTTGTAAATTACGGTTTACATTATATACTGCATACTTATTTACTACAATTGAGGCATATAGCCTTTGCAGAGATCTTGGGACATATTGAACAAGTTTTTCTTACATTTGACGGTACTTTCTGGTTTGTTTCCGAAGGACGATCAGGCAAGTACTTCGGTCCGATCACTCTCTCTATTGTACTACGCCTCTCAGTAATCTACTATTATAAACACGTAGCTTTAGGTGAGGTTGGATTAAAAAAATGAGTTGGCAGCTTGTCCACGTGGAATGCGGATCATATTATGCAATGGGATCCTTGATGACTTCGTAGGTTCTTGAGATGACCACTTGAACCTGTTTTTCCCATAATACACACGTTTCTCTGTACTTTACTAAAAAAAGTACGTTAACACCGATGTGACGTCTATTGGACACCGGGAGGCACCTACACAACACACCATCACTCCTGCGCGAACGCAACTAGCATTGACTGTTGGGGTGTGATATTTGAGGAAGGTACACGGAGATTCACGGAGATTCCTTTCCCGCCGTCGGAAATATAGCGAATATTAAAAACATGGGGTCTATTAGACGGGCACCTCAGCGTTTAAAGGTTAATTAACATCTGAGTTAAGTATAATATTATTCAACATAAATGAATTTTATTTTTTTACACTATACCAGTGATTCCCAAAATGGTCAAGGTGGCCTCCAGGGATCCACGGAGACTCGACGGGGGTCTACGTTGGCGTGACTAAAAAATGGGGATGGTTCACGAGTCGTAAGCGGAGGTCCACGAATCCATAGTTAAAATAACCAGGTACTTAATGATTCGACAAAATATTCTTCTTTAAGAATTGAGCATATGAATTTTATTTATTTATTTTATTTAACATCTTTTTGCAAGTAGGTACATTTTTTTTTTGAAAACCGAGGAGTTTTCCAACTATTTCAAATTCCTATACTATTTTGAAAATTCGACGACAGGAGGGGGATAAAAATTTAAACACGTTATATTTTTAAAGCATCCGGAATTGACACAACATTTGTGACCAAAATATTTTAGTGATTGATGTAGGTATGTATTAAACTCGATTTTGGAATGAGTCGACTCATCTCTTTTTCCTTTCATGCACATAATTATTAAATTAACAATACTTGTTCTATAGAAGTGATACTTATATTGCATATTTAAAGAAATCTTTGGAAAAATCCGGCTGTCGCTACGCTGCTATTACAATCAAAAGACAGTGCGCTTGAGTAGCTATCTTAGCTTTTAATACAATTATGTCAATGTCAATGTCAATGAGGGTAGCTACTCGTAGCTAGTGGACTCGCTGCATGTCGCCCATCGTTGCAGGAAATTCTCATTAGTATGAGTAATACATTCAAATATTTGTTGCATTTTATAAATAATTATTATTCATATTCAAAACTTAAAGCATATTTTTAAATGTTTTTGAGACAAGCTATTTTCATTACACACAGCTGTTTTAGCTAAAACTGAATAGGCAATTTGGAATTTTAAATTTTATTTCGTTTATTTATATTAATATTTTCGAAAATTATTGTTACTTAGGTCATTATATTGAAATTTGAAGTTTATCTTCTCGATACATGAAAAAAACATAAGTTAAATGATAAGCAACGGAAACAATATATTCATACGTTACTTACGTAAAACCGAATATTTATTCATTCTTAGATGTAAATTAATAAATACAATTCTCTCCAAAAAATTTTTTGAGCTTTTCTGTCCCAAATGACACGAACCATCTATCACAATGTTGTTGACCAACGGTATTTGGTGAAAGTTCTTATAAAAATAATAAAAAATTAACACTTATAATATTTAGTGCTTTCACAGTGACTTTATTAACCATGAGCCAGCTTTCAAGGAATTTCAAGAGAAACATAAGTATTTTATTTTTACTAATTTGACTAATCCCGCCAGTCGTCTCTGACGAGATTTTCCTACAGTTATTTTGTTTTCCGATATATAGTTTTTATTCAAAAACCATATCCAAATATTATTAGATAGATCTATAAAAAATATTTTCAAAGAATATAAATTATTATGTAATGGAAGATTCAAAACTAAATAGGTACTAGATATCATACTATACGCAGTCTATGTTACGTACCTAAGCCTGAAAACTTTTGTGATTTGAGTAAGAAAAATTAAAGGTGTTTTGTCTGACTTTTACGACGTAACATCTGTTCGCATTGATGCTATTTCACCAAAAGTAGGTAGGTACATTTTCCATTTTTAAATAGGTACTATTTCACCGTAAGTATATACATTTTCCATATTTAAATAGGTACTTTTTTGTCTGGGCATTATAATAATAATATGATATCATAATAATAATAATAATAAGTCATTTTTTTAAGATGCGCGGTTTTGTGGAATAAACACCGCAAGGGTCCATTCAAGAATCATAATACCTCCTGAACAATAGGGTCTTTAACCCTGCCTAGAACATCTACACACTCTCCACAGTTTACAAATCATAGGGAATTTTTGAATGAGTCGACAAAGTATATAATATTATATACCTACAATAACTAATCAATTTAATGTCACCCTGCGATGCAAAAAAGTCGATGATTATATTGAGTATGTTTTTTAAAGAATATTTAGGTAGGCAAGAGCCTAATCAAAAAGAAAAAAACGGTCATTTTCGTAATCGTCCCACTGTTAGCAATAATCTTCCCTTAACACTAATCAATAGTTTCATATGCTGAATGGTTATGGCTAATTCTTTTTCAAAACAACCAGATCATGTTGCTCAATGTCTTAGATTTTTTTTATACTTTGCCTGTTAATTGTCTTATTTTTTTTTACTCCAAATTTTTTTTTGGCGGCCATTTTTCTAACGTGACGTAGTTGATTTTTAATGAAAATAGATCTTTAGAAAAATTGATGTATCTTTTCTATTTATTGACATATCGAGAAAGTTTTAATTTAAAAATAGCATTAACTTATTATTAAAAAAATTAACTGGTTTTTAGATATATATGTAGTCTTAAATTATGTATTTTTGGGTCGAATTGGTGTCATTATTTTATTTATAAAAAAATTAGCATTACTTTTGAAAATAGCATAAACTTTTTTTTTTTTTTTTTTTTTTTTTATTTTGGCTATCCACCCGTTATCGAGTGACTTGAGGCTTAGCATAAACTTAAAACAGCTAATAAACCACAAAAATTATTTTTATGTAGGTAGTCCAAGTGGTTTTTAAAATATGATGTTTTGAAATTTCCATACAAAATACAAGCCCAGTACGGCTCAAGTTTCCCCTATACTGCCTATTCATTTTGTGTGGAAATTTCAAAACACGATATTTTTTAAACCACTTGGACTACATAAAAATATTTTTTGTGGTTTATTAACTGTAATAAGCTTATACTATTTATAAATTTTCATGGAAAAAAATGAACAGGTTTTTAGATATATAGTCTTAAAATAGGGATTTTTGGGTCGAAGGGGTGTCATTATTTTAATTATAAAAAAAATAGCGCTGCTTTTGGACATTCCATATTTCTTTATTTTTTTTTATTTTTTTATTTTATTTTAAGCAAACAAACAGTTAAACAGAATACACTACAAGATATAAGTTACATAATAAGTAAACCAAAACAGTTTGCATTAATATTACAAGTTTATAGTTGACATAAAAATACAAATTCTAAAAATAGAAAAGTGCTATTATTTAAAGTTAGTATGTATGATTCTTAACAAGACTAAGTATCTTTTATTTGTAGAGAAAAATTAAACTTACAATGGAGCGCTCATGAAGGAGGAAAAGGGAAGGGAAAGAAAACCATTACAGCAGAGTCATCCTCTTATTAAAGTCTCAAAGATTTGAGACTTAAATTTGGTCTTAGTATGTTGGTGGATATCCACCGCGCCAAAAAATGAGTCGTAACTACCACAAGCTCGTTGTATATACGAGTTTTGGCAATAATTTGTGGTACACTGTGGAAGTCTAAATGTAGAACCAGTTCTCGTTCGTCTTGGGGGGCAGTTAAAGTGTATTTTATGGATAAGTTCAGTCGAGTCGATGACACCATTCAGGAGTTTATATAAGTACATCATGTCACTTACAGTTCGCCTATTTTCCAAAGTTGCAACCCAATGGTGACGGGCAGAAAGTTTATAGTCGTCGAAAGATAACCTACATCTGTAATTTATATGTTTTAAAAATTTGTTTTGAACCCTTTCTATCCGATCTATGTATGTTATATATTGTGGGTTCCATACAACTGATGCAAATTCCAAACTACTCCGCACGTAACAGAAATACAACGCTTTCAAGGTATTGATAGACTTGAATGGCTTAGATACCCTCAATATAAAACCCAACTGTTTGAATGCCCCATCTACTATTCGGTCTATGTGATTTTTATACGTCATTTTGCTGTCAAGTAATACTCCCAGGTCTTTAACTTCGTTTACTCTTGCCAACTGCGCGCCATTCAGAACGTATCCCTTAGCAATTGGCTTCTTTGATCTTGTAAAGGTGATACAGTTACATTTTGAGACATTGAGGTAAAGTTGATTTTTTAGGCAGTAGCTAGCGAGTCTATCTAAGTCTAATTGCAACTCTTCGCAGTCCCTAGCACTAGAAATGCTTCTATAGATTTTAATATCGTCTGCGTAAACTAGGTAGCTGGAAGTCTGAAAACAGTGCTTTATATCGTTAATGTACAAGATAAAAAGGATAGGCCCCAGATGAGAGCCTTGTGGGACACCTGAGGAACAATGTGAGTATTGAGAAACACAGTTGTTCACGGCGACTGCCTGTAATCTTCCCTCTATGTACGATGCTATCCACCTTAGTAGGTCGCCATGAATACCGTATCTCTCCAATTTGTGAACCAGTATATTGTGGCTAATCTTATCAAACGCCTTGGAAAAGTCCGTATATATAGCGTCCGTCTGTCCCCCACCTCCCATTGAATTTAGGATATAATCAGTGAACTGAATAAGATTAGACTCGACTGATCTTCCCGGGAAAAAGCCGTGTTGATTCGGAATAATGAAGGATTTTATTGCAGGAGTAAGTTGTTCAACTACAGTTCTCTCCATCACTTTGCTCATCAAAGACAGTTTCGATATGGGCCTGTAGTTCTCAACATTGTGTTTGTCACCAGATTTATATATAGGAGTAATTAGTGATCTCTTCCAGACGGATGGGAAGGAGCCGGCACGAAAAGATAGGTTGAATAAAATAGTAAGTGGCTCTGCAAGTTCATCAGCACATTTCACAATAAATATGGGTGGGATGCCATCCGGTCCCGCTCCCTTACTCAAGTCGAGACTTTTGAGTTTCTGTGATATGTTGGTCGTTTCGAAGTAAATTTTGTTAATATCCAGGCAGTTTGAGCAGAGCACGTCAGGCATGCCTGAGGCGTCCGATTCAAACGCAGAATTGAAAAAATCACCAAACATATCACATATCCTCTCCGTGTCGCTGGTAGTTTCACTTTTGTAACGCATGTTGTGCGGGAGGCCAGAGTGTGGTTTTTTCGATTTCAGGAAGCCGTGTAGCGCTTTTGGATTGGATTTTATGGCATTTTCCGTTTGACTGACGTAATCGTTATAGCATTTCTGTTGCAAAGCTTTCTGCCTCAGTCTGAGCAGTGAATAAGTATCGTAATTTGATGCTATACCCGATTTCTTCCATTTTTTATGAGCCTTTAGTTTTTCTCTAATTACTTTTTTCAAGGGTTCACTAAACCAACTCGGAAACTTATTAGAGTTTTGAACTGTTTTACGAGGGACATATAATGATATACATTCTTCGAGGACGCCGTAAAAGCGTTGTACTGCTTCATCAGTATCACAGTTATCAAATTTAGCAATCCAATCGATTTGTGAGAAATGTTGTCTTATTGAGAGTTAGTCGGCTTTATAGAAAAGATTAACGGTTCTAGGAATAGTTTTTATGTATATGTTTTTTTCAATACGTACATTAATTAAAAGAGATCTATGGTGGGAGTCTTCGTAAGTCAGGGGGTCGATACATTGTGAAACTGTGCACCCAGAGCTGGTACTCAACACCAGGTCTAAGATTCGGTCGTTAGAGTTCAGTACACCATTGTATTGTTCGAGTCCCACCAGAGATAGAAAGTCCACAAACATTGCACTTGTGCCATCATTATATTCACCAGGACTATAGAAAAGCGATCGCTCCTTTTGGCTCCAGGCAATGTTCGGCAGATTAAAATCACCCAAAATTAAGAAGACTTCTTCAGAGTGATTAAAAATCAAGTTAGAAACGTTGTCTGTGAAATTAATAATTTGTTCGTTATAGTTTGTGTCGCGTGGTAAATAAACACAGCAAATCTTTATCTGAGATTACTATAATATGTTGATTTTGTGAAAAAAAACAAAGGTGATTCTTTTTTTTCTATTTAAAAATTTCGTGTAAAAATCACCTGTTTTCATAAAATATATAATGACCTTGAGATGAAGTTTTGGTATTTATCAAAATATATAATAGAATATCAATATATACTAAAGTATAGTCTCATTATTACTAAATAAAATGTTTTTTAAATTATTTCGCTACGGTTACAAACAAATAAAAATATTACGAATTTTGTATTGATTTCTTTTTACAAAAACAGCTCGCGGGAAAAACTCCATATCCCAAAAACCACTCCGATATCACTCATATAATTCCTGCCACTTATCAATGAGAATACGGTTAATACTATATAAAATTTTCAAAAGAAAACGTTCAGTCCCTTTTCAGATATTTGGTTTCAAAATTTGCATTTTTTCGCATAAGAGCAAAGTTCGACTAGTTATAGAAACAGAAGGACTATCTTAAATTCATCTGCATTGTTTTTGAGGATAGTGACATAAAATATCTCTTTAAATAAAAAATATGAATGATGATACTTGTTTTTTTCATTCTAAAATAATGATCCGAAAATGAGAATTTTTGAATTTTAGAATTATAAATTTGAAGCAAAATTTAGTAATTTTTTCGATTGATGCCGATGATCAAAAATATTTTTAAAACTTGAAATTTTGTACTTAAAATATGTACTTTTAAATTATCTCGATATGTTAATAAATAAAAAAGATACAACAATTTTTCTAAAGATGTAATTTCATTAAAAATCACCCACGGCACGTTACAAAAATGGCCGCCAAAAAAAAATTATACTTGTTTGAAAGTCTCAACATATCAGGCAATTAACAGGCAAAGTATAAAAAAAAATCTAAGACATTGAGCAACATGGTCTGGTTGTTTTGAACAGGAATTAGCCATTATCATTTTATACCAAAATATAGTCTCGTTTATATATCATATATATATAAATCAAAATACACTCAATATAATGTTTTTTAAATTATTTCGCTACTGTTACAAACAAGAAATATTTCGGATTTTGTATTGATTTCTTTTTACAAAAACAGCCCGCGTGCAAAACTATATATCACAAAAACCGTTCCGATATCACTCATATAATTCCTGCCACTAATCAATAAGAATACGATTAATGTTTCATAAAATTTTCAAAAGAAAAAATTCAGTCCCTTTTCAGATATTTGGTTTCAAAATTTGCATTTTTTCACATAAGTGCAAAGTTCGACTAGTCATAGAAAAGGAAGGACTATCCTAAATTCATCTGCATTGTTTCTGAGGATAGTGACATAAAATATCTCTGTAAATAAAAAATATGAATGATGATACTTGTTGTTTTCATTCTAAAATAATGATCCGAAAATGAGAATTTTTCAATTTTAGAATTGTAAATTTGAAGCAAAATTTAATCATTTTATTCGATACATGTCGATGATCAAAAATATTTTGTAACTAGAAATTTTGAACTTAAAATATTTTTTTTCAAATTATCTCGATATGTTAATAAATAAAAAAGATACAACAATTTTTCTAAAGATCTATTTTCATTAAAAATCACCTACAAAAATGGCCGCCAAAAAAAAATTTCTGAGTAAAAAAAAATAATACTTGTTGAAAGTCTCAACATATCAGGCAATTAAGGCAATTGACAGCCAAAGTATAAAAAAATCAAAAACATCGAGCAAAGATTTTTCCATTTTTTGGTTGCTTTCAAATGGACTCATACTTATGCTTTTGTTGAATACTATTGAATTAAAGAGATTTTATTAACAATTATCTAATGTTTATAGTGCAACCTGCTGACCAAACACAAAAGTTCAAAATAAATTATGTTCTTGACACATTATTTATAAAATTAAATTTAAAAAAAAATCACATTATAGTGATAATCTTACCACTGCACGTTTCACAATCACAATGTTTTTGATTTGTCTGGGATAAAGTACGTCTTTTGCTAGAATACAGAGCATTATATCTAGTGGGAAAGCAACAGCAACGCAATGTAAATTACCAAATATATTTCGTTTTTTTTTTTTCAAAATAAATTAAGTAGGTAATACATAATTATAATGTATCTTTTTATAAATAAATAAATATGGATCCTTATTCGTGACACTGCTTCAATTAAACAATATTTACTGAAAGAATTTATGATGTAATACTGAATACCTATTTATTTATTTTATTCTTCTTGCACATCATCATTCACATAACAAAATCAATAAATCAGTTTACATAGGAAGGAATGTGATGATATGCAGTGGCGAGATTATCACTTTTAGACCGGGCTCTAGAGGAAAGTGAGTATGCAAAATGTGAGGACCGAGTTCCATGAATGCAGTTTGGTGGAGAATGGCTCAGAGAGAATAACATAAATCTTGCCGGATCATTTTATGTTTCAATTTTTTTAGCCCCCTCCCCCCCCTCTAATTTGTATGAAAATCGATTCTGAAAACTGCATTCATGGAACTCGGTCCTCACATTTTGCACACTCAACTACTTACAGCGCCTGCACTATTTATAGTGATTTCTTCCATCTAACCACGTCATATTAACACAATAAAAAAATTAAATCACAAATAAAAAAAATCTCTACATAAATCAAAATGAAAGAAAAAAAATCTACAATCCACATACCTAACACTCCAAAAGGATCGGAAACTATGGGAAGGGGTTAGGGGAGGAATTTTGAGTTAGAAGACAATAAATACTTCTTGACTGCGTATTAAAATGAGTATCATGCTGTGTATGAATATTTACATATACACGGCATGATAATCATGTTATCATATTTTAGTTTTCTTCTTCTTCTTTTCGGCTCACTCCCGTCCACCCCTGGACGAAGGCATCTTCCATTTTTTTCCATTATTTTAGTTTACCTAGTCGCTATGTATCACAATGCAAATATTAACATTGATAGTTATGTACATAGTACTACATAGGTACATATAAACTTTATGATAATATTAATTCCATTTTTCATATGAATTTGATGATAATAAATTAATTCCATTTACTCGCAAGTTAATATTGTTATCTTTTACTTTTATATTATTTTATTTGCTTTTTAATCCACTTCCATTTATTTCTCTATCTAGTTTACTTAGTCGTACAGTATAAACACAATAAATATTACGACATTGCAAATGTAATATTTAAAAATTATTATTATTTTTATATTTCCAGGGGCCGTAGACAAACCGTACTTAGCGATCGTCTACTGGCGAACTTTTCGACAATCTACCTACATGTACCGTTCAGTTATGCGTTATTGTTGCAATTATTGACGAAAATTCGTTTGTAGTGGATCGCCAAGTGCGTGTTTGTCTAGGGGGTCGTCATAATAGATCACTATTATGACTTTTGAAGAACTTAATTGTCATTTTCGTTTGTTTCTGAAATGCTCCCACCTTTTCTTTTGTCAAAGTTTCGTTATTCCCCCTTTTTTCATACAATTTAATGCTACCACTTACCAACACCCACAGTCACAAAAAAATCCATAAATATACACGAAATGTTTAACAGGGCGGCTCTTCACGCAGATGGAATTTTTAGTGCATATAAACTATTCACAGCTCTTTTTGTAGTTTTTAGGGACTTTTTAAACTTTTTTCAATCCATCTTTTTTACTTGTTAGTTACAATTTTTGTAAATGTTTATACTGTATTACTTACATAAAATATCTGTTTTTTAAATGAAATTGTTTCTGCGTAATGACTGTCAAAAATTAATAGCTCTTTAATGTAACTCTTTATTATTTGTATATTTAATTTAAAATATTTAAGAATTCTGTTATAAAATGAATAATATTTATTACTATTGTTTAGTGTTATCTACTATCCAGTAGAACTAACGCATGACTGGTGAAGGAAATTACTTGTAAAGACATTAAAGATCTTATAAGAAAAATAGATAATCTGTGTTCACAGATAATATATCTATTTATTACGACAAAAAATTAAATAAATATCATTAAAATGTATTATTACATGAAATTAAAATTGCTATGAAATTCACTCAAAAGCTACCACACACAAGCACGTTGAATCGAAAAGTAGTTTGTTAAAAAAATTTGAGAATATTTTTAAAATACCTAAAGAGAATTAATGTTTTATAATACAAGTAGGTACTTTTTTTAAATATAGCTGGTGTAGGTACCTACTCATACAACCGGTTTCACGGACTCCAAGTTCGCATCATCAGGTGCAGATATTCATTTTATAATACTATTTAAAATGAAGTGTTACAAAGCAAATGTCATTACAATCAATGAAATATTTAGAACTGTCTTTCTACATAGTAAAAAATTAAAGTAGGATTTAGTTTGTAAATCCAGTCATGATTTTTCTACTCAGTGACGGTTTTTGCGAGACCTCGAGCAAAGTAATTTTCTGGGACATTTGAAACAATTTGGTATAGAAATTTTAGAATAAGCCCAGTTTCTTTTGTATCATTTTTCAAAATTTACCCTTCGTTTTGCAAACCAACTTTAAAAACAAATATTACAAAAAAAATGTATTAAAATGTTCTTTCCAGTTTTAAAAATTCAATATCTCCTGTGTATTGCACGAGGCTCAGATTTCTCAGCTGGTATGCCCGGCGTAAAGATGATTGAAAGATTGTAGAATGTGCCAAAAGAGTGTGCCAAAGGATTATTATTTTAGGTTCATGAATATTTTTTTTATTTTTTACGATCGGATGAATCTGAGCATTCAAATCACTATGATATTCCAGTTTAATTGGAGATGTTTAGAATATCATATAGTACCTATAGATATTTTGTGTGAAATTTAGTAATATGTATATCTAACACGTATTTATATAATTTCATTTTCATTCATTTCATCGCCCTCAACGCTCCTCTCGGGAGCACAGGGCAGAAACCAGCCAGAGCCTGTGCCAATTGCATCACCTCCTTCCACGACATTCCCTACGCTCTGATGTCGTTGTCATAGGAAGTGTATTGTGAAAGAGGGACGCCCGGGCCGACGGAACCTTATTTATATAATACTTTTATTTATTACTTGATAATTGCTGCTGATTTTCACCTGAATTTTTTCATTTTTTTTATGTTTTCTGCATCAAGAGGTCTTAAGTTTAAATCCCCTAACTGCTGAACCATTTCACTATCGCAACATATGCATATTGCATAATTGTAAATGTCAAATCAATCAAAAGTCGTGAATAATAAATAAAAAGGTTATATTACTATTAAAATCAATACTTTATTTATCAAAAGGTTTACAATAAAAATTAATACTAATTAAATGTCTCCGTTAGTTGAGAACTCTGAGATAAATTGTTTGAGTTCTGAACTAACTTTCAAAGGTTCAATTTCTTGTTTAATGTCCTCAGACTTGATTAGTGTTATATCTACTGATCCACTGTCTTTAGCTGGTGGATCAAATAATGATATATTTTCTTCATTAAACTCATCAAGAGGTAGTGGAGTATCTGGAATGAACATAATAAAAATACATTTTTATAATTTATATAAAAAATATATTGTCAAACGGATAAATAAAATGAAATATAATAAAGCTGGTTGTTGTTTTTCCAATAGGGCATGTCTGGTTTTATTTTACCGTCATTCCTGCACACACATGCTGGTGCCGTTTTCGAGTAATGATTCATACTTTGAAAATGGCGCCAGCATGTGCACAGAAACATTTACAATAAAACTAGACATGGCCTACCCAAAAAACAACCAGCTATAAAAAAAATGTGATAACTTTAAATCCACATTAACTACAATATTTTTATTATAGTCCATTTTATTATAATAATTACCACATGGATTATACTATAATGTTTTAGAAAAAATTGATTCAATTAATAATCACTGTTAATATTCACACCACAGTTTTATGGCCCTAAGAACGAAAAAAAGCTTTTCTGGGCAAGCTTCATCAGTATATAACTATCCACTATTGATAAAGTATGCCTTAAAAGGCTTTCGGGAACAACAAAACTCATTTAAGTGAAAATAGCAGTGTTTCTTATTAACTATTTTATTTAATGAATAATAATGTACATTTACACAAAGTTACAGCATCCAATATCTAGAAAATTTAGTATTTATATAACAAGTGTGCTCTTAATTATAGATAATAATAATAATTTGTCAACTTTTACAATGCCACACAGAGATAATACAACTGAAAGGACTTTTTTTATTATGTTGAAATGTCAGTAATTGACTTAACACACTACAAAACTTGCACCATTCTTCCTTGTTCATAAACAGAGCTGACATACACATAAGAGCACACCATTAGATTTAAAATGAACTGTTTACAATTAATTACCTAGGTGATCTAAAGTGATGCCCATTGCCTTTCTGATGCCAGCCAGAGGCACGACGTGACGTGGTCGCACTTTACAAGTCATCTCCTTGAGATTGTGCAGCACTGTGCGAGCTATCTCCTGTTCACTCAGTGAAGGCTTCAGCATCATGGACAGGTGAGGAGGAATTGATTGGGATAATCTGAAATTAAATTCAATAAACAATATTAAAAACCAACTGAGACAATATCCAAGATTAAATATATTATGTACATCAGAACGAAACTACATTATGTAAAATTTTGGAGAAAATTACTTATGACCACTGTATTGTAGTCCTCTATATACTCTTTATGATATAATAATCAACTATATTGAAAACGCATTATATTCTGTGATATGCATTGATAAAAAAATTATGTTAAATTTTTGTATAAGCAAAACAACAGTATTTAAACATGATATTGTTTTACCTAGTAACAATGACCCACAATCATTTATGACAATAAATTTAATTAACAAGCACACAAAAAGTAAATATGATTTTGGTGAAATAACAGCCTTTCTGATAAAGTATATCTTATGACCAGCGGCATGCCTTCTAAAATTCATGCCATAAAATAAATAATCTTACAAATTATAAAACGTAATAGTGTAGAAAGTAATTTTAAGATTTTTATTTAATATACACCTTACTAGAAATCTAAAAAAAAAACATAGGAAACCTGTTTACTTATATGGATTCAACAGAGATGAAAAAATATTTTAACTGCTTCAGAATCAGAACAGACTTAAGTCTAGCGAAGCAGTAAATTTCATGTGCTATAATGATCTTAAGAACATGTGTATTTAGATTTAATAATGCGAAGTTTAGTTATACATTTTTGTAGTAGTTAAGCTTTATATTACTGGAAAACAAATAACAATAAAACACTACCTTTTCTACCTTACTCGCCCATTGCACAAAGTTATGTATTCAGTGGTAATGTTGTCATGTTTTTTTTTTTTAATTCTTTGTATACTAATTTTGTGCAATAAAGGTTATTATTATTACCTTTCCCTTTGTTCTGCTTCCAACTTCCTGAGAGCATTCAAGTTGTTCATAAGAGCTGTCTTAATACCAAAGTCATGTTGGGAAGTGAGGATATCCTCCTCCATGTCTGCCAGGAAGTCCACATCAACACCCAAATCAGACAAACTCTTCACATGCTCTATATCTATCTTCAAGTTGGGAAGATCAAGCTGGAACAAATTTATACAAGTTTCATTCTAGACGTTGATTGAAGTGGCAATATGCAGACCAGATATGTCACACAGTAAATAATTCTAGTAAATTAAAATAATAGCAATAGTAAAAAAAATCTTTACAAGGAGGTGGTTTTATGGAAGAGTCAATCGAGAGATTTTGGGTTTAAATCCTTCCACTGCCAATCTACTCTACCTTCATGATACAAGTATATTGCTTACTCTGAAGATGTAGGATATTATTTGAGTAGTTTATTTTTTCAAACCTAAACTCATTTTAATAAACACCATCCTCCATAATTGATTGAAAATACTAAATATTATAATTATTGGATGACATTAAAGTGTTGTTTATGTGCCAGAGCACCTCGAGAACACTTTACAATTCATCAATTTTAGGGCATTACATCCACGTCATAATATAAACATAAAAAAAATAGATTAAATGAGGATCTCGGATATATAAAGGTATCCACGTCTTTATATGTAAATACTGATTTTTCAAAAAAACTTCATCTAACTTTATTTTCTAAGCTAATTTAGGCTTTCAAGATTTCCACTCTCAAAAATTGATTGAAATTATTTGATATTTGTTTATCTATTTACTCTTGTTGAACAAAGATATTATTACATTATTATTGAAAAGACACCACATTCTACTTGGAACATTACAGCTTTCGGCCAATGTGATCCCAGAGAAAACAAACATTGACAATAGCGTTTCTGCTTTCTTTATAAAGTCAGCATACATTATGTGGAATATGTCAATATGTGGGTATAATAAACTATGTATATTAAACAATCAAACTGCCCTTGCTTTTGATAATTCTGCGAGAATGTTAGCTCTGCTTGTAGGTGGATAGAACAGCATATATATCTAGTACTAAACTATGTAACTGCACAACTAGAGAAGCATTAAAAATACATGTTTATAATGCATACTATTTCATTTAACTTACATCAGGATTAAGATCAGCTATTGGTTTGGCACTGCTAATCTTACACGGGAACATTTCTTCCATGTTATATATGCAGCTCCAAGGAGAGTCAGAGGCAAACCTCAGAAGATTTTCATTGTTGGCTATTCCCGTCTCTTCACCTGTAAATATTACAACAATTAATACAATTTCCTCAAATATAAAACAAAAATGAAAACTAGTGATCAAATAACTAAAGTTGGCTTATTTGGATACATACTACAATATGACAACGAGTACAATGTACTGCATCTAATCATAAGAAGCAAATCAGAAGGCAGTAGTGTGGGGAAAGTCCAAATCTCTTGGCTGAGAAATATTAGATTAAGTGAACAGGAATCTAGAGGGTGGAAAAGATGTTACAACTAACATAAAACAAAAAAGTCTACACCAGGGTGATGGTCAATGTCGTGGGGACCTGACATGGCACTCAAAGAAGAGTAGACATAATAAATAATTTACTATTGAATGATGATGATGGCGAATGACAAGGCGATGTACGTCGCTGCATACTGGAGTGGCAAGGTCTGAAGTCTGGACCCGAAAAGTAAGTAAGTACTATTGAATAGGTAATATCAAAAATATTACAAACAATATTTGTTTACCATATGTGTGATAGAGCAAGTGACAATCCTCCTTAGATAAAGTAGCAAACGTAGAATCATATGCTGGAGCATACGAACCAAATGCTCCGTAGTTCAAAGGCTTTACTCCTTTCACTAAATTTCTTCTGTCCTCCTTGAAGGCTAGAAGAAACATAAAACAATAATAAGTCTAGAGTTTAAGCAATTAATATTTATAAATTTATGTACTTTTTTGTGTCCATCATATATTTATTTGCATGTAAAAGGCTGACGCCGTATATTGGAATAAAATGAAAAAAATAAATATCTTTCAAAGATGTAAGCTTACAAGGTAATGTTCCAGTCCCATGTGTCAACTTTCCAATGAATGCTCCTAAAGACACAGGCTTCTGATTAGTATTGGGCAGTACTCCATCGTTGTCCACTAATATGTTCAGAGAGGTGTAGCCTGCAGGGTTCATCCGACGGAAAGCTGAAACAAAAACATTTCATTTAAGTAAAAAAAAAAAAAGAAGAACAATGTACAACCCGTTTCTGTGCAATTATAATATGGATCCAACACAGTAACTCCAAAGCACTTACACAGAGTAACAAAAGAATCCAATAATAAATACATTCACAATTTATTTTTTCATGTAGTGCCTACAAAGATACCTATATACAAAATCAACATAATTTCTTACCTTTTTTAGCTAGTCTCTTTCTGTGTCTCTCTCTAGCCGCCTCCATCTTCAACTTGACATCATCCTCTGCACCAGAAGTGCTCTCCTTCTGATCACTACCCTGATTCTGAGAGGTATGCTTCAATGCCTTCTACGGTAAAAGAATATTTATCCAAAATTATCAAACATTAACGCAACGAGATCTTAACACTGCAATGGATATCAAAATAAATAAAAAAATGACTTTCAATTTTATTCAAATAATCAATGATAAAAGTATAAAACTAAAGACTAACAAGAATATTTATATTGCAGACTAAACTAGTTAGAAAAGCAACATGCTAGTTTAAACTGTTTCTCATTTTCAGGAATAAAATCATATAAAAGCTCATCTTCACAAATTGGGACAACACAGGAGACAAAATATGATGGAGGACTTATCCTAATCAGGAATGTTATGTGTCTTTTTTTTATTTCCATCTTAAATGTATCGTTTTATTTATATTACATTTAAAACTTATGTGATGAACATAATATTATCATTGTGTGCTAACATTCCATCACGAAAAATAAAATTATACCAACATATTCCTCAGCCATAACAAGAGGATGTGAAATAATAACATATAATCAATGTCTGCATACCACTGAAGTACTGATACAACTATGGAAATGATAAAATGAAATAAAATAGCTAAAATATAATCACATACAAAACAATCACATAACATAAACATACAAATAACATCTTAGTAACAAGGAGACATTCACCACCTGCAGTCCTACCTTTTGTCTTCCAACTGCTTTCGGCAGCTTACATGGGATTACAGAACGATGATTAATTCAAAATCCAATCAGAAACAAAACAAACAAGTTGCAAAAGATAAACAAATAATGGGACAGATTCAAAATCGTTTGTAAAATCACTGAACACAAAATGTAACTTTACAGGCAATTAGATCATCATCATAAATACACTATTACAACAATATTACGCTGTTGTGCAACCGCTTATTTAGAAAAAAGATACACACTCTTTAATGAAATATATTCATGTTGTGACAGATATGATGTAGTGTATTTAACTTTTTTGAAAAATATATTTCAGGAATATTGTTTTTAGATTTTTTACATAATACATGAAAAACTAAAAAAACGTAAGAGATTGCAGTGATTTATGAAACTATTTTATACAAAACATAATCATGAAGGATGATTTAATTCCTCGACATTCCAAAATAAACGAAAATAATTTGTACTATACATTTAATAATACAACCTATTCCATTTGACATGTAAAGATATAAACATTATGATTTCTACTGTATATTGCATTTCCAGTGTCTACATGTGTTCTGAAGATGGTGAGACAAAAAGATGACTGACAAAGCAACCAACATATTGAATGAATGACTTTCAATGAACAATGGTTCAAGAAATTACTGAAAATGGTTATTAGATGAGAAAAAAAGCTTCATGTGCAATCAAAATTAAACAAAAGTACCACATGTAAACACAAATGAACAGAAATTGTATAATCAACTCACCACATCCATCTTGCCCATGTCAAATCCTAGCTCTCTGATGGGTATCTCATACATATAGGTGAGAATGTTCCCCAGAGGACGTAGCTTAGCTGGCTGCAGTTGTCGCAGTCCAATGTGCAGGAGTTTCTTGGCTGCCTTATGATACACTGTGCCTGTTTTGTTGTATTTCATAGCGTTGTTACACATTAATCTGAAGTCACTCTGCAATGCACATAACATACAAAACAATTTTAATAATATGTACAATGAGAATATTTTACACTGATTACCTTCATGACAAAAGCTATATTGATTTACCATAATTATAACAGAAATATTTTTTTTTCACTATCATTAACGTAGAAACAAATCAACTTATATACTATGAACAAAACCACAATGTTCACTGTTTTGTTTTGTTTTTCTATATTTTCTATTAGAACTGTAAAATCCAATCAATTTTAAAATAAATACCTTAATAAATGTTTTACTTACAATAAAACAGTTGAGAGACTTGTATTCATTGTCATCAATTTTCTGTTTCATAGTTAAAAAATCCATTGGTCTCTTAATAATGGTTGAATAATTTGGTGCAATGTTGTCTGTCACAGGCCACGCAAAAAACTGATTATGGTCTTTCTTCTCCAGATTTTTCAAGAGTTGTTCTAGTAACCTGGACAATGGTTTTTTCTTTTGCCTCTGACTTAGGACACAGGACCGTGGCTCCCTCAATCCCGAGTGACCCGGAGAGTATGGTCCAGGACTACTTAAATAGTTGAAATCTCTAGATCTCTTCACGTGACCCTCATTATCAGAATCATCATCATGGGATCCATCATCATCGTCAGTATTCATCTGAAAAAAGGCAATACAATAATAAAAATTGTTATTATGAGAACCGTTGGAAAGCTCAATGAATGTCAATACAATGAAGTACAAGCAAATAGAACTAACCAATTTGTCCAATTCTCGTTTTCGGCGTCTTTTCTCTT
This sequence comes from Athripsodes cinereus, assembly GCA_947579605.1. Taxonomy (NCBI): domain Eukaryota; kingdom Metazoa; phylum Arthropoda; class Insecta; order Trichoptera; family Leptoceridae; genus Athripsodes; species Athripsodes cinereus. Next base: position 7,568,314 of record OX388311.1, read on the forward strand.
TCTTTTTGGGTTTTTCATCTTGTTCTTTATTATCATCTGCTGCAGATAACATTTCAGCATCACTTGTGAGATCTATAAACACAGAATAAGCGAATTATCAACGTTGTCGGCACAACACTAGTGAAAATCTACAAATTGTGAAATAAAAACACTATCGTACCATCTCGCTTTTCAGAACCAGACTTTTGATTATCTTCCATATTTAAAGAGTAAACAAATACACCGCTCTCTATTTTATTACAATATAAATCACCACATTAACTAAATACCCAAGCCATCTCGCACAAACTGACATTTGTTAAGTTTATTTGGTAGGTACAGGGTTGCCAGATTGTGTTGCCAATATTACCTTACTTCGGTAAAAAAAAATACCGTACAATTACCGTACACATCGAAAATGTAACGGGTATTTCTACCCCCCGTCGCCAAATTTTCGAAATGGTATAGGAATTTGGAATATTTCAAAAACTCCTCGGTTTTCTAAATGAATATTTTCTCACACAGTACCTTTTTTTACATTGTAACGGATATTTGTACCGATGATTGTTTATGTCAGTACCAGATGCTTGTTAGTCGTACGGTAATTTGTTAAAATTATTACCGTACGGGGAATGAAATTACGAGAAATTACCGTACAAATACGGTAATTACCGTACGTCTGGCAGCGCTGGGTAGGTAATAGACAATATAATAATGAAAATTATACATTTATTAAATACATGGATGTTTATTTAATGATGATATTTGGTTGCATTTTTTGTTGTTATTATTTTAGTTATATATATTTGAATTACTAAATACCAATTTATGAATTTGTATGTTTATATGTGTATATATATTTTAAATATGGCTATATGAGCCGTATATTGAATAATAAATAAATAAAATTAATAGAGTAAAATGGCGATCTCTTTTCTGTACTGGCAATATTATTACTATGTTTTTACTGCCATCTATTTATTAAGTTGAAAAAACTAATGTATATTTTAATGCAATATAGATGACTATGCATTACTTCCGGTGATGACAGCGCTTTCTATTGTAAAATAAATAAAACAATATGGCAGAATAAGTTTTTAAAAAATTACACAGGTGTCTCTGAGTAGTTGTAACTTGCGTTTATGTTTTCTTTTATAATTTTTTTAATAGGTACCTATATCAATAAATTATCAATTACAACAGCTACAAATTCAAATAATCAAACATATTTATTTCTCTAATTTCTCCTAAATGATAATTATTTGACCCTTAAACATTTTACTCGAGAACACAGGGTACACGTCATGAACACCTTCCACTCCATTTTGCGCTCTCGTTTTCCGTGATTTAGTATAAACTCCCCTACTCCCGGCGCTAAATTGAAGGAAAATAGGTCTCCCACCCTTTTCTGCTAGTTTTATAGTAACCTATAAAAGGCAGGTATTATACAACACCAGGTTTAACTAACATTTAACATCTTCAGTTCAGCGATGAGGTATGCCACCCACCCTAAATGTTTTTACCTCTGTTGGCACAGAGAGGTTGACTTGCATGTTTTTTCCTTGGAAATGCCGTGATGGTATGAATAAATAAAATATTAAATTAATTCACTAGGTATCTCATCTACTGTCTTACTATTTTCAAGATTCTAGAGGAAGGGACAAATGCCCTAGTAATTTGTACCCCTATATTTACGCTATTGTACCTACCTACATGGGTTGTGGTTGTGTACCTACCTATTGTGGGTACTCATTTCTGTAATAAAATAACAGAGACCTTAGTCCTGAAAGCTGGGCAAAAAGTGAAAATAATGTTCTTTGATTGAGGCTGGTTTTTGCCCTTTGGAGGAGCGTTGAAGCGTTGAGCTTGATTGAATTTGGATTAGGTACTTCTCTATCTCGATGTTTCTCTTCTTTAAGCAGATATTAAAAGTTTTACAGTAATTAGATTCCCAAGAGGAAAGTCGGATTTGGCCGGCCGGCCATTCAGGCTTCTCACTGTGGCTTGTCCCTGAGTACAAAGTTTTTTGTTTGCAAGTGGGGATAAACAGGAGTCTTTGAGTTCTGAGAAATTCGGGTGCGTAAATGATCCTTTCAATATAACTCTGCATCTATATTAACTACACATGGATTTCAATAATATATCTTTAATTAGAAGCTCATTAACGCTATTTTATAAAAAATATGAGTATAGTATTGTAAAAAAAATATTTTAGAGTTTGAATAAATATCAGTGCCTCCAAAACATCTGTTTTCGTTAGATTTGTAGTCAATAAAGCGTTTATTATTATTTATTAATATTATTGTGGATATAACTGGAAGAGCGATTCTGACTTTGGGCTTCGTATTGCGGTATTCAAGAATCTTGGATGAATTCATGGTACGCATTATTCTCAAATCGACCTTCATTGTATGGGATTCGTATGATAATGCCTAAAAGATAAAATTCGAAAAGATACAGAATTTTAATGGAAAATTAATACTTTCGAACATTTGAAAAGAAACCTTCTTTATTTGTTGCGGGTTGCTTGGGATGTGATACCTTTGAGAGAAGGAGAAGGCTTTTTGCATTGAAGCCACATAGCTCTTAGGTTGCGCAGAGTTCATTAAAACAGTAGGTACATAATTTATTATTTTTTCATTTTTTTTATAAAAAGATATATGTATCTGGGTTTTTGTTATAAACCCAAATACAACCTTATACACCTTTCACAGTTAGCTAACCTCTGTGCCAACAAAAAATAAAGACATTCGGTGTGGGTGGCAAACTTCAGTATTGAATTTAAGATGTAAAATGTCTTTATTTTCTCGCATACCGGCCTTCCGGCAGAGATCAGTAATCTCCGTTATAGGTACGGGAGAGACGATGGTCCTGGTTGGGTCATGTTCTGAGAATGTCCAATGATAGTTGGCCAAAAAGAGCACTGTTCTTCAGAGCGCAGGGAATGTCGTGGGAAGAGGTGGCGCGATCGGCACAGAGACGCTCTGAATGGAGGAGGCTGGTTTCTGCCGAGAGGAGCGTTGAGAGATGATGATGATGATACCGGCCTTCTACAGGATACTCAAAAAGTTACAGAAAAAAGTGGGAGACCGATTGTTTGATGGGTACTCCACAAACCACATAAATAAATAATAAAAATAATATGTTCTTGTTGATGATTATGTTACAGGAAACAAAAAAATGCACCGGCACGAGTCGAACAACGTACCTTTTACTCGTCAATAGAAGAAAGACCCACCTCCACCCGGATATCTCAGAAGTCGAAGACCCCTATTTATCTGCACATTCAAACCAAACTTTTCCTCACTGGCGGACCATTGGGCAGGCCTGAAGAGTCTATCGACCGATACTGAACTGTTTAAAATATAAAAAAACAGCCTAATATACAACTATACAGGAATATCTTTTTCAATTTGTTTTTATAAATTTGTAAGTATGTATATTTTAAAATTTTATATGATCACACCAAATATTATTTTTTAAGTTTAGTTTTGTCAAAATATTCATAATAATGTTATTTAACCCCAATGACAGTGTAGGAATAAAATTATATAGGAGCATAATAAACATATCCTCGTACAATTATTATTAATATAAGAGAGGAACCTACGTGTATAATAAACTTCAATAGTATATATGTATTGCATAATTGGTAGGTATGTAATTTTGCCTGTAGTTATATACCTACTTATACTACAGCTATACAGCTATAACGTAGTACCTATATTAATTATTAAAGGCATCATAGCTAAAAATGAAGAATTAAATCTGGTTTTCCTTGGTCCTCTGGTACAATGATATATCTACCTATAGGTGTGTATCTACACTCAATGGATATAGGATATCCCTACATACATAGTATATCTAGGTAATCATTGATTATTTTATCAATGAATATTACATTATATAAGAGTGAACCGCTGCAAGGATGGGTAATAGCCTACCATTGCGATCCAATAACGAGCGTTTTCTGGCAATTCCTACACACAGACAGTATCAATTATTTCTCGAAATCATTCTCAGTTTATGGTGCTCGTTGTTGGAACAATCTTCCTTCTTCGCATAGAGTTTCACAATCGTTCAATGTTTTTAAATCTTATGTTAAGGAAAAGATGCTATCTTCTAACTCAGTATCCGTTCCCTAGCCCCCCCCCCCCCTCTCCTCTGATCCATAATCCCTACCACATGTTGGGTGTGTGTCAAATATATTATTTTATTTTTTCTTTTGTTGTGTTTTAATATTTTGTATATTTTTTATGTAAGTAAATTTGTTTTTTACTAGTTTTATGTCAATGTGTCGTGGTTAGATGGAAGAAATCACTTTATAGTGATAATCTCGCCACTGCACATCGTCCTAGTTTTTAAAATTCTATATTATTTTGTTAACACTGTTATGTAATGATGATGTGCAAAAAGAATAAATAAATAAATAGTCCCACTCGAAATTTTGGTAGCGAGGAAGATATCTCTTCTGCGGAGTGCGGAGTACCATTGGGTTTAGCAATCAACTGTATGTATGGTATGAAGTATGCTAGAGGTACTCGCATTCCTCCAAACCATTCTATGTAATGATAACTATTTTACATAATAATATTATAATAACACATTTGAACCTCCTCAGAGTGAACACATACAAACCTATCTACTTACTTGAGTATCTGCGTACAGAAGAGTGGAGTCAAGATATTATGCGATACGATACTTGGGATACTTAGTTGGTGCTGGTGGTTACTGGTTACTCCCGTCAAAGAACAACCAAGCAGTTGAGTGTAGATACACTGTACCTAGTTATCTACTACGTGTATTAGTACCTACAAGTCTTCGCGCATTCACCTTTACCAAGCAACAGAACAGAGCACTCTGTCAGTACTCGCTAGACACTACTCAGTGCCAGAGGTGAGAGGCACGTGGTGCATGACGCGCGCAGCTGTCAAACATTCAAAATAAACCTAAACTCACTCACTCTCTATTGTGGATATTATTTTGACAACGAAATTAAAACATTCGATCATCAAACACGTGGAAAACTCATTGTAATAAATATCAACAACAAAACTTTGTGCTTATAAAATATTGACAGTTCATAGTTTGCGTGAATTTTAAAGTTCAAAACTTCAAGTCTCTCTTACACATTAAAATAGATAGTAAGTAGTTATGATCATAGTGCAAAAACATAACTGTTTATTAATAAAATTAAAATAAGTACGAGTTGTGGTGCCGCTAATGGTGTTTTAAACTAGTATTATTATTGTCATCTCAGTCTGTCGTGATATAAGTTTAAGAGTTTTCTGTTTGGTGTCTGATACCTACTGTACCTATATAGATAAGTATTACCGCTGCATGTAATTAGTGATAAGATTACGGAATCAAATAACTCTACTCCACAGCGGCTAAGGGAGGTATTCACTTCCTCATTGTGGCTCAGCTTTCCGCACAACTCTAGATTATTATTATTTTTTGACGCACATAACAGGTGTTTTATAATAGTGTTGGTGACTGTTGTTCTCTATACTGTTACACCTGTTGGATTTATTTGGCTTACATAGGAGAGGTAAGACGATAATACCTAATATTACATAAATTATATACCTAGTTTGAAAAATAAACAATAGACTAATATATTATAGAAGTATATTGCAATTTAGCAATGTATTATTGTATTAGGTGAGTATGGTTTTGTTGATAGCTGTATCGGTTAACGTAATATTGTGTAAATATGTAATACAAATCATATAGAATTAGGGTAAAGCAAGCAAAGAGTACGCACAAGCTAAGAGTACGCATCGTGATTTATTTCGAAAAAAAATTCTATGTTGGCAATACTGGGATCACATTCAGTTGTCTTTGATGTGAACTGTCACTAGGCGACTTGTTTACGCACGTGTCGGAATACGTCTTGGTACAAAATAATTTTTTTGTTTTTTTGTAGTTTTTATCTAAAAATCAGTCAAAATAACTTGTTTGCTACAAGAGTTGGATTGCTACAATAACAGTGAGTATTATTTTTACTTGTTTAATGATAGTCTGGCTTTGGTTTTCGTGCATTTATTTTTTGATACTGAGTTTTATTTTTTGAATAAAAATTTATGTCATCAAATTGACCCGATAGCAAAGAGTACGCACCCAAAGAGTACGCATGCGTACTCTTTGCTTATATGACAGTATTTCGCATTACATGTTTGAGATATTTTATATTGATTTATCTTATGGTTTTCTCTTTGCAGAAAATGGGAAAATACACGAAAAAAACAGAGAGAAAATTATTTTTCAATGAAAAAAATATGAAGGAAATAAACGAAAGAATAGAGAAGGGGGAAAGCAAAAGAGCTATTGCAAAATCCTATGGCATTCCTGAAGCAACTCTCCGTAAAAGATTAAAATCAGGCTCAATCCCATTGTCATTAGGTAGATTTCACAAAGTTTTTACTGATGAAATGGAACAGGCATTGGCTGAACATTGTAGGCAACTCGATAACTATTTCTATGGAGTGACAAAGAAAGATTTAGGAAGATTTGCATTTGAATTAGCTGAGAAAAATGGAATTAACCATCGCTTTAACAAAGAAACCAAACAGGCAAGCAAAACATGGGTAGAAGAGTTTGCACGAAGGCAAAATCTGAGTCTCAGACAGCCTGAAAAAACGAGCTTAGCGCGTGCCTCTGGATTTAACAGAGTACAAGTGGATAGATTTTTCAAAAATTTGAAAGATTTAATCGCTACTTACCAATTCGTTGGAAGACATATTTTTAACATGGACGAAACTGGTTTACAAACAGTTCCCAATAAATTACCAAAAATTTATGCACAACAAGGTAAAAAAAATGTGGGTAAAATTGTCTCCGCTGAAAGAGGCCAAACTATGACAGCAGTTTGTTGTATGAGTGCTTCTGGTTTATTTGTTCCACCTGCATTGATTTTCCCACGTAAGCGCAAGAAGTTGGAATTAATGCAAGGCGCTCCTGATGATTCATTACTTTTAGTATCCGATTCAGGATACATGAACTCTGAGCTGTTTTTAGAATGGCTTCAACACTTCATTAAGATGATAAAAGTAACTAAAGAAGCACCGGTACTTTTAATATTAGACAACCATTCTTCACATTTGAGTTCAGCTGTAATTGAAACGGCTCGAGAGTCTGGAGTAGTTCTTTTGAGTTTGGCACCACATACCAGTCACCGACTGCAGAGTCTGGATACAGGCTTTTTTGGACCATTGAAAAGATCATATGCCGTAGCCTGTGATAACTGGCAAGTCACTAATCCTGGACGTGCTATCACACAATTTCAGGTCGCTCAATTATTTGGAACTGCATATTCTAAGGTGGCATCTATAGATAAAGCTAAAAAAGCTTTTGAATGTTGTGGAATATGGCCTTACAACGACCAGATTTTTAGCGATACCGACTTTGCTCCTTCAGAAGTTACAAATTTGCCAGAACCGCAAATTTTGACACCTTCTTCAAGTATTTCATCTAACATTGATGCCATTAATCAGAAAGATGCGGCGGTTCCCTCCATTATAAACCCCTCACAGGTGACTGAGAGCATTGAAGTGACGTCAAAATCCTGTTTCCAGCCATCTGAAATTCGCCCACTACCAAAAACTACATTACAGAGAAAACAAAATATAAAAAGAAAGAAATCTGAAGTACTCACGAGTTCTCCTTACAAAAAACAATTAGAAGATAAGAAAAAAGAAGAAGAAGAGAAGAAGAAAGAAAAAGCAGAGAAGTTACGAATAAAAACAATGAAAAAAGTAATAAAACGAACAGCTGAAGGATCATCAAATAGTTCATATGTTCAAGCTAGTCAAAATGTCATTCGTTGTCCTCTTTGTATGGAGGTATATGTTGACCCACCTGAAGTTGATTGGATTCAATGTTCAAGGTGTGAAGCATGGTGGCACGATGAGTGCACCGATTACGTCGGCTTCGGAGCTTTTAATTGTGATGTGTGTAATTGAAATTATTAAGTTCTCTTACCTTGTATGAAGAAACAGTCGTGCGTACTCTTACCTTGTATGAAGAAATAGTCGTGCGCACTCTTTCCTAGTATAGTAGGTAAGAGTACGCACAGGGAGACATTTTTTATATGCTTAGTTTTTAATGTTTTTTATTATTTTTATACATTTACAACATATTATTTTGTTTTCAAAAATGTCATAGTTCAATAACGTCGTTATAGTTTGAATGTAAGTTGTTTATAAAATTTATTAAAATTAAAGGTTTGTTAAGTGCGTACTCTTTGCTTGCTTTACCCTATTATACATTTGGGTAAATTACAATGCTACCTACTAAATAATATTAATATTTTTTTAATATGTAGTATGTACCTACTGACACTCCTTATATTTATTTTATTTGTCATTATGTCATTCCAACTATATAGGCACTAACATATCTGAAAAATAATAAACTTACTTATTTCCGATAGCTGTACCTACTTACTTACTTCTAATAACCTAACAGCCCTTATAGGGCCTTGGCCTCCAAAACAATACATCTTCAAGTATATTTATCTTGAGTAATGAATCACCAATCGTCTCTAGATCTCTGTTATTGTTATCCAATAGCCTTTATCATGGTCTGCATAAAGGTCTTCTACCCTCAGATATACCCTACAGAATAGATTAATTAGTTGACATCATAAAATAATATAGAGAGTCAAAAAGTCATTTCTTGCCACTTCTTCTGTTCAATTTCGAAATACATATATGTACCTAAGGGTAACCAAACATGTCATAGTATTTCAAAAACTTAGTTGTCTCTGTATCATCAAAATGTTTATGTCCCTCCTCAGACATTCAGCTAAGAAGTAGGTAGTTGTAGGTATGTATGTAATTATATCCAATATTCTGAATATTCAAATTTTCATAACATGCCGATTCAATTCGAGTTCGTCGGTAGCCTGGAGGTGGAGTCTCGGCCTCGTGAACATGGTGTCCGTGGTTCGATACCAGGTGCCGGCAAACTCCCCTTTCACGACACAAGCTTTTAGTAGCTTACTGTGAAAGGTGTATAAAGTTGTATTTGGGTTTATAACAAAAACCCAGATATATCTTTTTAAAAAAAAAAAAAAAAAAACATCAAAGTGGTATATGGTTATTCCATAACATCGGCAAGTTGATAAATATAATTGGCAAATACCAAAAAAATACATTCTCATGTCATGTGAAAAAATACTTGTATGTAATGTAGATATTTAGGTAGATTGTAGGTATCTTTTTTCAAAGATGAAGATCTAGATTTGAAATAAATCTAAATACACCCCAGAAACCCTCACAGTAAGCAATATGCTTATGTCATTTTGGTGGAGTAAGTCGACAGATTCTCGAAAGTGCAAGACTCATTTCATTTTCAGGCTGCCGACCACCCCATTTTTATTATATTCATTATTATTGTTTATTATTTCACTCCAATCTTGCTCATCAATTTATTAAAAAAATATTATGCGTAGGTACAATCACACATCCGCAACAAAATAATCGTAGGTATAATAATTAAAATAATTGGTGGTACATAGATGACGTTAAAGAGTAAGATATGTAAAAGTCAAAATATAGACGGTCCTAGCAACCAGCCGTGTCCGTCTATGTCATATGTGAACCTATCTCAATTATATTGTTATTTGAATTTCATATTGTATACCGCTTCCACCCTCAGTGTTATACCCGCAATACATAGGGCTCTTACGTTCCCCCATTAATTCAAGATTTCCTGTTAAAATGACTCAGCCGGTAGTACGCAGGTCGCCCCATTGTCTCGGCAGCCATTAATAAGTACCTACCTACTAGTGCTTACACCCGGTCTTGCAAATTATACTGACACTGAAATTTCACTCAATGTACATAATATTTATTTGCGAACAGCTTCGGCACGTGAATGTGAGGGTGAATCTTGTTATTTTTATAAAAAAAATATCAATTTGTAATATACCTACTCAATTAATTATAATAATTAAAACCATTTCCTATATTCCGGCAAACTCCCCTTTCACGACACAAGCTTTGAGCTTACTGTGGAAGGTGTATAAAGTTGTATTTGGGTTTATAACAAAACCCAGATATATCTTTTTAAAAAAATATTACAATATAAACATTTTACATAGATTCATATCCCGTGGAGCACCCGGTAAAGAATTGGTCTCCCGCTCTACTCCGTAAGTTTTCGAGTGTCCTGTAAAGGGCAGGTGTTCGAAAAAATTAAGACATTTTACATCGTAAATTCAGCGATGAAGTTTGCCACCCATCCTGAATGTCTTAATGTTTTATGGCACGGAGAGGACAACTTGCATGTTTATTATATGCAGCTGCTCTGCTGGCTACCCCACTTGTGGGATGTGCCGTGATGGTATAGTATAGTATAGTATTTTACAAAACTAACCACAGCGATTTTTTACACATGCTCCAACAACGTGTTATAACTCAACTTTTTTGTTCAGCTGCAACTTGTATTTATATATTTTACTTATACAAATTGGCCATACTATAAGCTTTTAAAATATTGGTATAATGAGAATAGATGAAAAATAATGTCTATTTTCAAATGGTCTAAGGTTTTTGTGTACACATTGTGAAAAGACATTTTTAACATATAATATTAACACAAAACATTGTTAACATTTCACTAATAATTTCATTAACCGATTAATCTCGAGTATTTAGTAAGTCTATTTTCACTTTTTAATCTAAATTACATAAGTAACTTACTTATTTTTATGTTATATATATTGTGCTTTAAAATACAGAAAGAATATTGGCATATCTGTTGGATTGAGGTTTTTACCTATATAGTGTATAAGGTATTTTATAAGATATGAATATATAGTTAGGAAGGTACTTGTTTTGCGTTCTAACTCTTAATATCGTGTCTAAGTAGGTATTTGACAATAGATCCGACAAGGAGCACCGGCCCAGCTACTTGCTTACCTACTGCAGCTTCCTGTGTGTATCCAATTATATCGCCAGTGAAACTGTCCACCTGTTACGGTACATACCTATTACTGCATACCTACATACCTACATAATACAAATACCTACATATAGGTACCTACCTACGTCTTAAAGGCTTCCGTGTCGATTGTGATTCTTGTGATTTATTTCGTCATTGTATTGAGAAGTTTGGGTTTATTTTAAATCAAAGATAAAACCTCATTCATATTAGGTATTTATTTTAATACTTTTTTTTTATTTTTTATATTAAAACAAATACATATCAATAGGATTTATAAAGTAAGGTCATAGTTATTTTTGCAATTATAGTAATAATTTGTAATTGTTTTTGTCATCACAAAAATGTATTTGCGCTGACAGTAGGAAAAGACTCACAGAATTGAAATTATCAAACCTGTTGGATAACCGTATTTTCAATTGATGCAATAACTATAAAATTATTTGTTCTTAGATTTCAAATGTCGTTGATGTTAATCTTTAACATTACACCGTTCCTGTGACAATGATAACAGAATATCATGTAAAGTGTACACTATGTAATAAGGCAAAATCATTTTGAATATTGAAGAAACTTATTAATTCTCTAAAGAGGTAAACTAAGAACAAACATATTTAAACAGAAACAATGTTGGGTAGGCACGCTGTTAGGCCTGAAGAAATGTTATGATAATATATTCAATACACCATTATGTTATCGAAAGTCAGGACAATATAACAATTAAAGTAATGTCCTGATCCTTGTCATAGGACCTGTGCCAGCGGCTGAACAAACAATAAGCACTTGTCATGATTTATTGATCTATTGCGTTGTAGTTACGACTTTTATGAGTTACTATTAAGTATTGTATAATATTAAAGTAGGGACATTATGATGATCATTAATTGCCTCATTATAGACCAAGGATTATAATACTGTCGAATTAAATCGTGCTAGTCTAAATCCTTACATACCAAATGTACCTCTCATTTACAAGTCTCATTCTAAGTTTTTTTTTTTAATATAGGTACATACCTCTTGACAACACACAATTAAGAGCCTTTTTACAATCAGTGTAATTTCTTCCCAATCGAGTTTCCTGTATCCTTTCACGACATTAGTAAAACTCTGATATTAAAATCTTATATTTATATTAGCAGATGTGTAATATAAACTACTAAATCATGTTATATACCTGCTTATATCATCATCATCATCATCGCCCTCAACGCTCCTCTCGGGAGCACAGGGCAGAAACCAGCCTCCTCCATTCAGAGCGTCTCTGCGCCAATTGCGTCACCTCCTTCCACGACATTCCTTGCGCTCTGATATCGTTGTCATAGGAACGGTGTATTGTGAAAGAGGGACGCCCGGGCCGACGGAACCCCTGCGGATGGAAAAACAGTGCTCTTTTTGGCCAACTATCATTAGGCATTCTCAAAACATGTCCCAGCCAGGACCATCGTCTCTCCTGTATTACGGAGATTACAGGTCTCTGCTGGGTGCGCCGGCGCACAGCATCATTTGTAACATGTTCATACCATTTGACATCCAAAATCCTTCTAAGACACCTGTTTTCAAAGCTTAGTATCTTCCGCTCTTGAGCCTTGGTTAAGTGCCAAGACTCACAGCCATATAGAAGGATTGGGATGATGCACGCATTGAACAAGCGACATTTTGTCCTGATGCTGAGTCCAGACGCCTTCCAAACTTTGTTCATGTTATTGAAAGCCCCACTAGCTGCCCCTATGCGGATTGGTAATTCCGATCGGAGATCACCCTCTGGCGTTATGGTTGCTCCCAGGTACCTGAATTTGCTAACCTGAGATATTTGGGAATTACCAACCATTAGTGGGGTGTGAGTACTCGTGAATGTACTATTACATATGTACTCCGTTTTACCAGCGTTGATACGAAGGCCAAGGCGCAAGGAATTTTCATAAAGAGCATTAGCGTTGGACTGTAATCCGTCCACAGATGTATCAAAAAGGGCTAGATCATCCGCATATTCAAGATCGTGCAGCACTCCCACAGGCGTCTCACTGTTTTCACGCTGTGATAAAGACACACCGCCAGGGCCCAGAATAGATTTTCTGAGCAGGTAGTCCATAATTATGGCAAAGATAAAAGGTGCCAATACACAGCCCTGCCGGACTCCAGTGGTGATCCTGAAGGTGTCAGTTGGCTGCTTATATATTCTATCTATAATTTCATTTCTCCTAGAAAGATATCAAAAATATCTATTAGATTACAAGGCCATATTTCTTTATAGGTTCATTTCAGATATGGGATTCATATCATAACATATTTGTATATACCTACATAATTCATGCATAGAACCTTATGATAAAACACACTTAGGTACTAAAGTATGATTATTAAGCTAAGATATCATAATATGTTATACGAAAGTTTTTATAAGCCCATAATATTTAGAACACAAACTGGCAAAAAGCATTGATAATAAAACCCTCCAATAATTCACTATGTATTTTGTTGTAAGTGCATAGGTAGCATATAATAAAATGAATGTGTGTTCCGTTAGGTTATGAACAACTTATTTTCAATGTTACTATGTACACTAAAAATATATTTATTCCGTTTAATAGGACATTGCATTTTATCCAATAGGTATTTTCATCTTTTAGATGGGTTTCACCGTAACACGTCATATTAATTCTCAATTTATTTATTTGAAGACGAAATTTGTTATGAAGACGAAAGTTCTTGTTTTTGAAAGAGAGAATGAAAAAACGATTTGCGAGATTAAAGTTGGTGACGAATGTTTGGAGCAAGTAAGTGAGTATGTATATTTGGGAAGTATGTTTACGAGGGATGGAAGATGCGATAGGGACATTGAAAGAAGGAAAGTGGCCGGTGCTAGAGTAAACGGTGCACTTCGACCCATTGTCAGCAATGACAATGTGTCGAACATGGCTAAAATGCTGGTGCACAATACCATTCTGGCACCGTCACTTACGTATGCAAGCGAGACATGGACGTGGTTGAAGAAGGACGAAAGTGGAATAAATGCAGTAGAGATGCGATCGTTGAGAAGAATGATTGGTAAAACGCTGCGTGATAGAGTGAAGAATGAGGATATTAGAAGAATGAGCGGATGCAAGAAGAGTGTTGTGGACAGAATGCGCGTGAATAAACTACGGTGGTTTGGGCATGTTGAACGAATGAACGAGGTAAGAATGACAAAGAGAATATACTTATCTGAAAGAAAGGGTGTGAGGAAACGCGGGCGTCCGAGAACCACGTGACTTGATCACGTGGATCAAATTCTCAAGGACGGCCGCGTGTTGAGTAAGAGGAACCGACGTGCGTGTATGAGGAACTGTATGAATGTGGAGGAAGCGAAGGATGTGTGTAAAGATAGATCTGTTTGGCGTTCCGTTCTCTCTGCCTACCCCACTTGGGACACGGCGTGAGGGTATAGTATAGTATAGTAGGATTTATTTATTTGATTGCCAAGTTCCACGGTTTCCCGGTTGTGGTGGTACAGAGAGGTAGAATGTGTTCTAAGATAGTTGTGTAGGTACGTAGCTATAGTGTTTAGGCAAGATGGTGTGGTGATGTGGTGTACCTTTAGCAGTCAAGCATGATCTTCTAGATTCTGTGCTCCGTACACTTGGCAGCCATCCGGAAGAGAGCAATCATCACATCTAGTGAGACGTTATATAACACCTTACTACACCTACATACCATTGTAACTCCCATTCGCGATACAGCATGATACTATTTATACTTTCTCAGTTTGAAACGATGTATCTACATCAATTTTTTTTATATTGATTTTGGTATTTGATTCTCAATGTAATATATTTTTCCTAAAGTAAATCCGCATGTCTAGACATAGACATGTATATGAAAAGAAAGCATATAGATGAAACTCAATATGATAATAATTATCTATTTATTACCTACATAATAAATAAACATTAATTTTGTAATAAATAAGACTATAACATTAATTATTTGTGCGATCAAACCACATATTATGTACACACCGATATACTCGTATAGTTACTCATCAATTAGATACATTATATCAGCATGTACAGATAATAAATAAATGTTAGTAGTGCATAGCGATAAGGAATATTAAATAACTTTTGTATGTAATATATTATTATTAGCTAAATTTTTTACGGTATATATAATAATAGCATAGTTATTATATTAAACTTCTTTGTCGGATAAATGAGAATATGATAATTTCAACTATATGATTAGTAATTAAGATGATTTTGCGGAAATAAAGATGGCTTTCAGTACCTGTCTAATAAATATATAGGTAAGTGTATACTCGTGCATGCATATGGTTTTGAATTGTATTTTAGATATTTTTACAATAATAATAGCGAGGTTTTTTCAGTAGGTACCTACATTGGTTTAACGATTAATTAGATCTGAAAAGCGAGAGCTTATTTATCCGACGTGAATACCTATAAAGTTTTATTGGTGAAATGAGATAGAATTTGTAGCACCCTGTGCTTGTGCGAATCACCACGTGGATAGTATACTGTAATAATATTATGTTAGAAGGTTTTTTATAATTCCCAGCTCACACAAGAGATGTTCCGAGAATTTCAGATTAGTAGAACCTGTTAAGATGATTGAAGCTCGCAACTTTTTTGTTTCTACCTCGCAATGGTAGTTCTTAGGAATACTACCTATATACATGACGCATCACGTAAATGTATCTTCACATGAAAATTACTTATGATATTTATAATATGTTGTTGGTATACCTATGTGTAATCAATCATTTACTCCAACGGCTGATAAGACTTATGTTATTATGGTAGATTTGTTTTATTTAAAGACAGTTACCTATTTAAATACATACCAGCATGTATAATATTACATAATTCATCGATAATACATAATATCTAAGGCAAAAGGTTATACGATACATTTTCGAAAGGTTTCGTGTCTTCAATTTCACGAATCGTTGATGTTTTGGCAGATATTCAAACACTTACCTTCATTATTAGTATTATTCTCTAAAACTGAAAAGAGCGCCAAAGGTCAACGTAACTTCATTGGATGAGTAAACTCTTACACGAACATATTTTAATTTGTTAAGTTTATAATAATGTGGTTGTTTTTATTTTATCTTAATTTAGGTACAACACTTTTATCTAACCATATCACGATTTACAAAATGTTGATAAAGAATGTTTTACCTCCCATTTTACACTTTACAGGGCACTCGAAAACTTACTGAATACCTACCTACTATACCTTCATTTTATAGCGTTTGTAGATATATAAAATGGTGTCGAGTACCTTGCCTGAAAAAGAAAGAAAAGAAAGATATATAAAATGTTACCTGTAGATAATAATATATGTGAATTGTAAATATCAGTCGGTAATATCCTCGCAATGTAACGATCATTATTTTCTTCTGCTATCATCATAATTTATTAGATACCATACATCAGGAATCCTGCAGCGTTAGCTAATTACAAAGGTGAATTTCATCTGGTGACATTGTCATTATATGACGACAGAGAATTCCAATACATTGTACTATGGGCACGGGCACGTAAATACATCGTTAAGCCTCCGGAGTAAAAATACTTTTTGTACGTCTCCTGTAAAGTACATTATTTAAGTCAGTGGAGAGAAAAGTATATCACCCATCTTGATTGTTTCATTCTTTTATAACACGAAGAAGATAAACCAAATGTTTAGTACATAGTGAATTTACAAATATAAAACAATATTTTCAAGTATTATAAATGAAACACTTATTTCGTACTTCCATTGTGACTTTATTAGTCGCAAGCCGACTTTCAAGAGTTTCAGTTCTCATCATCAGGCTAGCATAAAATAAACGTAAACTTTGCTTTACGCTAGCCCGATGATGAGAACGGAAGCTCTTGAAAGGCGACTCGCGACCAATAAAGTCACAGTGGATGTATTAAACAAGTGTTTCATTTATAAGAATTTAACATAAACTTTCGCCAAGAACCGTCGGCCGAAAATATCGACTTTAACAATATTTTCACTAATATTTGATTACTGTTTACTTCTGCTTAGAGATATTACGAGTAAATTTATATCCATATAATATAAGATATGATGACTGATGAGGCGTAAAATGATGTTTTTATTTTTCTAGCACAAACCATAAGATAATAACTAAAGATTTCCCATATAAATTGAATAGTGTTGACTATTAGTATCTCCCATCCATATTTGTCACGAAGTAAGAACCAAAGAAACCCGAACAATATATACTTTTTATTGCAACCGCTGCATAAGTGTACAATAATAATAATGATCCACAAGATATTTTTCTTCAGGCTACAATACATTTTACTACTACCGTAACTTTTATTTTTTCCTCATTATTTTCTTGTTTTCTTCACTTGTTTTTTTTTCTACTGCAATAAAACAGTCCTGTATTCTAAGACGGCAATTAACTTGACAATAATTATCCTTACAGCATAGAATTACATTTATGTGATAGTTGCCTTTGGATTTAATACGGCATGTTATCGAGTTGCTAATGATTTATGTATGATGATACATCAATTATAATATGTACCTAAATTGCCAACCGCTGTGTGTCTCTTTTACAAGCTAAAGGTATATGTCTAATAATTACATAGTGAACCTCATCGCCTCATTCGGTTTAATGATTTATATGTAGGAGTCTATTCGCAATGTCTTTTATAAGCTTTATATTGTCTTTTTCTTCTTCCGTTCCTAGACTTACTTCGTAATGTACGAAAAGTATGATTGTTAATCAAATTTTAAACTGAAATAAAGCTTGAAAATTATATTTAACTCGATTATATTGGAAATATTAAAGTATGTATTTTTATATTAGATTTAGGTACACCAACAGAGAAAACATGAGTATTTTACAATATAGCGATGGCAATAATAAGAAAATAATTAATGCTGAACCCCATTACAGGCATATATGTAGTGTTACCCGAACCACCCATCCCCAATTTCATGCCCACCCCAGCACTCCTGAAGCATCTAACGAATTCCCAGGTCTTAAAAGCGAAAAAAGCGTTTTTTTCTACTACAGATTACAAATCGAAATAGATTCGTCTTTTGACTTATAAGGTCATAATCATGAAACACGATATATAGTTGTTCCACTATTGACTTTATTTATTTTTGCGAGCTTCCGCTCTCATCGTCAGAGCGAAAGCTCTTGAAAGCCGGCTCGCAAAAATAAATAAATTCAATAGTGGAATAACTATATGTATCGTGTTTCATTTTAAAAATTATCAATCTAATTAGTCGAAAGACGTCTCTCTTACAATTTAAAATGTATAGTAGAAAAAAATATTTGTTTCAATTTAACTTATTATGGAATTCTACTATGTGTCCACCGACACAGTTAATAAAATAATATTAATTTTCACATTTAATATTACAGCAATATAAAATACAATAACAAGAAAAACTTATTCAATAACGAAAATTAATTAAACAAAAGTGAAGAGTTTCAAATTGAAAGTAAATTTAATTGGTTAACTAGTAGGGGATCAACATTTTAAATTTATTTTTATATAGGTATTACATATTTATTAACTTTTACGTGCATAGATTCAATGACTGCACATTTTTGACCATAGTTTATTCGCCACCACCAATAAAGAAATCATATTAACTCAATGAGTATTAATCTGTTCTCTAGGGATGAACGATATACAGTATTTTTGCTCCCTTCAAATTGGGTGGAATTATCCATATATTTATAATAGGTACCCATATTATGATATCCGTGGGTAGGCATAGCGCTGGCCGTCAGTTGTACGACATGGCGGCCTTGCGAGTCGTTTCCTCTCTAAACGTGTTATTATTATGCACAAGACCTACCCGAGTATGTATTAGGCGTCTATTATTATGGGAGCCATACCTACAATTTACATGTGTTCTTATGTAATAAACAACTGGCCAAGCGATTTAAATACTATAGTATTATTTACACACTATTAACATACCCAATATACTTACTTAATATCTACTCATTGCTTGGATGCAATCTTTTCCAGCAAACCTGAAAATGTTTTTTTTAATTTATTTTACAAATTATGAAACATTGATCAAATAATAAATAACACAAAAATCATGAAACGTTACATAGTGATATTGACAATGACAAAATATACCTACAATATTGACAAACAATATACGTTGTCATGATTAAACGTGGCAAAATGTAACAATAGATGAGAACACAAGAAAGTAATCATTAAAATTGGATATTAAATGGAAAATAATTCAAAATTCAAAAAGTTCACATCCAGCGATAAAATTATAGGTACTATATAGATTTACTCATCCACGAATTTAAAAAGCATTTTACTGTAAAACCACTTTATACTTTTATAAGGTAGGTAAATCTGTTACAAAAATAAATCAAGAGATTTATGTATAGGTAATCATATTATAAAACCAAAACTCTATTAAGAAGAAGTAATAATAATGTATTTACATGTTTTTTGACACACTATCATAAACTTTTTGACAGCAATTTCATATTTATCATATATCGTATCAATCATTCATCCGTTAGTATTCAAATCGTATTGACGCCATTGATATGAAATTTGATATTTTTACTTATAGAAAATAATTGGTTGTTTCCGTTCAGTTACATCTGTATTATAATATGTCTTATAAAATTTTGTTTAGAGAATTATATAGAATGTAAACATAATAATTGAGAAGATAATTATTATGTAAGGCTGGCCTACTGTTACATGTGACAATATCATTTATGATAGACCGGTATATATGTTTTGTGTAATAATATGCATAGAGATAAAATATGTAATAGTTTACGGTACAATGCAGGGCAAGAGTTATTAGATACTTAACATAAATCTGGTTAAACCTATGCACAGTTCATCGTTTACTTACAGTTATCTGTCGAATGAGTGCGATATTATTATCAGATATGAAGGTTAATTTAACAAAAACTTCAAATATATAATACTTTAAGTGAAAGGCACAGTGTTTTAATTTAATTTAATCCAACTAAATAATAAATTATGACGAACTATCACAATGTTTGCTTTTCGAAAATAAATAAATTAAAAACTTCAGTTGTTAATTCAACAAAAACTTCAGCGGACAGCAACAGTTTATGTGCATGGCACCTAGGCTGTTTAACATCATGCCCCTAAGTATTGGAGAAGTTACTGTTTTTATTGAGTTTAGAAGAGCATGTTATAGTTAGGTGTCAGATTTTCCACTGAAGAGAATGCAGGATATTTTGGGATTTTTTCCGTGATTTGTGTTGTGTTTTGTGTGGGATGATGGATGTGTGTTAATATGTGATGTGGGATTTGTGATGTGTATGGTTGACGGATATGTTGTTTTTTTATTTTATATGGAGAAATGGTTTGTTTATTTATTATTTCATGTATGGATAGTTTACAATGCAGTATTTGCTTACTATAGATATGATTGTGACTATATGTATGTAGGAGATGAATGCTTTTTATGATTGTGTATATGATTGATATGTTTGTAAGATGATTGCCCTAGTACAGGACCTACCTAGGGGCAACATCAACGTAGTATGTGTGTAAATTGTAATTTATTAAGAAATAAATAAAAGTCTAAAAAAAAATCACAATGTTTTGTGCTAATAGTTGAAGCACGCTTCCATTGTTCTACGAACAAATCTATGAAATTTGTGCTCTGTAATGTATCTACATAATTAGACTAATTGAATAATATCTGTGGGTATCGTAAAATTTATTTCTTTTATATTTAACATAATATCGTAACTCAATTTTATTACGAATGTAATCACATTTATTGCCATGATTTACACAAATTTAAATCAAATGATTCTCATATCTTTTATACAATTCAAAATTTTGGTAAAAGTTTGTTATCATTCACGAACAAGTAGAAATTATTATTATATAAATAATTTAATTTAATACACCTAGCTACTTAACTAAACAATATTTGTGGCATTGCAAAATTTTACAATTGTTATCTTAATCTGCAACTATCTAGTATTTAAAACTCATACTTTGGATAGAATGTAGGTATATCATTGCTCTAAATTTTATATACGGTATGTAGATATTATTAAATTTAATGTGTAAAAATTTGATTTTATTTAAATAATTATGAATGTATAATTCACATCTCTCGTACATTTATTATATTCATAATAAATGTACGAGAGATGATACTAAAACAAGATTATAAAATGTCTTATTAAATGTCCCAACCACCTACCCAGTACACACATTCAGGAAGCTGAAGTAATTGAGTTAACACCTGTAGGAATCGTTTGTCGAACCTGTATGTTTTATTGCCTTTGATTCAATCTAGTTTCTTATAAGCGTAACAAACATCTTGGTTATGCTGTTACCTCATAACATCATAAAAACATGACTAGGTATTTTTTGTTTGCTCTCTTAATTATTTGGGGGTTGGCATAGTACAGGCTGATTACCTGAATATATAATAAACACATTATGTACCCATATGACTGCTTGCTCATTTGTAAGTTATTGTTTGGTACTAAATCTTAAGCTATTGAGTACTTATATTTATATTGTTTTGATAAAAAATAAATTTAAGACATCTTTGGTAAATTTGGAATCTTTGCTAGTCCACATATTGAATGTATATATTTTGTTTAACATATTAAGTAATTGACTGTTTGATTCTTTAAAAGTTGTAAAACTAAAGAAATAACGTTACATGCTTGTCTACAAATTAAAATATTTTAATGTTCAGTTGGTTATTAAATATAGTATATAAGTACATCTTCATACATAATCTCTTAATTTTACATAGTACGTTCAATTGAATTCCCCGTGCAATTTTTATTTAGTCATTCCACTAGCGTCCTATTATGGTAGCTTTGTATACCAGAAGAGTTGTTTTTTTTTCATACACAAAAATGATTATTAGTCTTATCACGCATCACATTTGACTCCTTGAGAATTACTTAACTATGTACCTACCTACTTTGGCATTTGTGTATAGGTACTTAAAGGCCTTAAAGCAAACATTTTTGGTTGAATAAAAAATAGGCTTGCCAACTTAGTATTACGCGTTTGTAGAATGTAAAGGAGAAACAATAATACAATATGCTAAGTGTTGGTATCTTCCTAGTATTTAGACTGTATCTGATGTATTTTGGTATGCTTGTTAGGCGTTGTATTGATACCGAGTTAAAATAGTAAATTTAACTATGGCCGTATGTCAATACACGTGGGAAACCAATTTTAATATATAGTACCTACTTACAGAGAACTTACTACGTGTCGAAATGTAGTGGAATAATTGAAACCGTCTGATATTTATTTCTTAGACTTTGACTATAAAATCCTTACTAACAAACTATAATTAATCCTTAGTCTAAATTACAAAATATAACAGGAATATAAATTCTCAATTAGCCTTGTAGTGATAATGAAATATTATTTTCAATCGTACGTTATAAATAATTATACAGTACTTACTTACTTACTGCTAGCCTTCTTCTCTTCCTGCTGGATATAGGCCTCTTAAAAACTTTTCAATATCGTCAACCCATCTTTTTTGGGGTCTTCATACGCTTCTTTTGTCCTCCCACGGCATTCATTCAAGAATTCTGGAAGGCCACCTGCCATCGTCTCGTCTTGCCACATGACCAGTCTATTGCCATTTCAGCTTGGAGATTTTATCAATAAAGTCGACGACGTTTGTCTTTTGTCGGATGGTTTTATTTCTTATATTATTGTCTCGCAAGAAAATACCCATTATTTGTCTCTCCATGGCACGCTGTACACACTGTACACACCTCAATTATAAAAAAATGTAAAAAATAAAATGCATCATATTATTGTTTTTTTATAAGTCATTGAAGTTTGATTTAGATTTAAATTTTAAGACTATAAGTTCATATTATAGAAGTAATAAACATTTACTAATAACTTTTGATCAAAGCGATGACGATGATTTTTTTTAAATCTTGTTTTGTTCACTTAGTCTTGTTTAATTTGTTCACTTGAATCTTTTTATCTTATTTATTGATTTATATGCATTTTATGGTGTTTTTATTTTTACTGTTTGATTTTTAACTTTGATGATTTTTTATAACCTCTCAGGTAAATTTAGGATCTTCACTGGTCCACCTTTTGATTTCGTAATTTGTCATCATGTTCTGTATTTGACTGTCTGATCCTGTGTACGTTATAAAAATAAAAAATAAATAAAATAAAATAAATCAATCCTATATTATGTTTTCTTAACATTTATTAATGTATCGACATATTGTTATACTGTTTTTAATAACATTCCACATTCACGAATAAATTATTGATAATTATTATTAACGCCAGTTGAGTTATATCAGGTTTTACCAGTAAATTTAATATTTGTTTTGATTAGCTCACACGAATGATAACATTTTAACTATACATATTATACATAATTTTTTTCTTTGGTACAACACACACTTAATTAAGATTTCCATCATGATTTCTCGATTACATTAAACTTAATAAGGAATACTTAACACGACTTTTCAATTAATATCTATTTTATATTCACAAGTTAATATTATGAATATTTTTTCATATTCGTGATAGTTAAAAACATACACACACATGTATGTAGATATAAGCACTCTCATTTTATATAATTTGTACTTCATGTAAAACCTTATCACAACTTTTGAGAGAAAAAACAAACATATTGTATTATCATTGCTCTACGTTTCAGTTATATCATTTTATTTTTATATTTATTTTCCGGAAATATAGTCAATGGACAAGGTAAGTACCTACCTACTATCATTTCGCCAAATTTACTCATAATATTTTTTTGTAAATTATTACCAAACAATGATTTTTTTATTAATTTAATTTAGATTATTAAATATATAAAATAAAAACACTGTTTACTTTCAGTTAATTGTTATATTAATATCAAAAGCCTTTCGGACATACGTCCATCTCGTCCATGCTTACTTATAACTAAGTAATTAGTTATAAATGATTATTACTGAAGATGGGTGTATGTCCGAAAGGCTTTTAATATTAATATATCAATTAAGTGAAAGTAAACAAGGTTTTTATCTTATATATTTTATGATCTTAATTAAAATGAACTTTCATCGTGGCTCCTCTTCGAAAATCAAAAAGAAATTTATTTTTAACATCGTTGTTCTAGAAATCTGAAAATATCGCATTGTATGAAATTCAAAAATCTTTTGCTACATGTCGCGTGTCAGATTTTATTATAATATAAATTTATTGTCTCATTAAATGTTTACATAATGAGATAATTAAATTCTTTACAGAGTAGTTATTTGTTTAGAAGCAGTGACTACGCCTATTGTAATACAATATATGCCTTGTACCTTCAAACAAAACTCTCACTTTCATGCCATCGCATTTAGAGAACATAACACGGGGGGGGTATGAAATTTTAATCTAGACAAAAAACAATTTATTACTTCATTCATTTCCCCACCTATCTTATGTGGTGTTCTCACTTTGGCGAATATCGCCAGGCACCAAAATATCGCCAGCCATTTGAACCGTGTGAACGAAATGACAGCTAGTCTGAAACGATAAAAACCAGTAGAAACGATATCGTCTCGAGTTGACCACCTTCCAACTTTTCGGCCGATTGAAATTCGCGCATGCGCAGATGTGCGCGGTGTTCGTATCTATGGTAAAGACTTTATAACCTATAAATTTTACAATGTTTCCCGCTTCGTGACAGCTGTTATCTTTGTTGTTGGTTTGTGGCGTTTGTTTCCTTAATTAAAAGGCGCCTTATAACCTCTACTATAACATTTTCGACTAAAAATAAACACTTCGCGATCTCCATTTCGACGCCATTTTGAAAACAGTGTCAAAATCAAAGCGCATCTGACAGATCGTTTCTATATCGGTGGACTTGTGTGAACAGGTGTGACGATCAATGGGCGTACGGCGAATTTTGTTTTTTCGCCTGGCGTTATATTTTGAAATTCGGCTGGCGATATTCGCCAAATGTGAACACCCCATTATGGCACAGGTAAAGTATCTATAACAATACACATATTTTATGTACATAATAAGAGTTGAATCAGTATTTAACGTAGATACTAGACTACCTAGGTACTATAGGTATAATAGAATGCATTGGTCTGTGCGGTGTGTATGAAGCAGTGTTGTTAGACAATAATAATAATTCGCCATTGTAGATTATAATTAATAGTGTTTGGCAAATAACTGTAGCATTTCACTTGAATATCTCGTAGAAAGTTGACTGTTTCACAGTATTCTTGTTATAAATGTAGTTTACTTGGGTGATTGTTTTATAATAAAAAATGAACTTCTTTAAAATGAACATACTCACCATCCATTGTGTCTCTGCTACTCACTTTGTACCTTAGGTATTCATTAACAAAATATTACAAAAGATGTTTGTCTTGTACTGGTAAATTCTAATCTCTCTGTCACAATGAATGTTTATATTAAAAGTTCCTATAATAATAAGTGTAGAAATAGCTTTCATTCCAGAAGAGAAGTTTTAATGATCCCGACTAAATCAAAGAACTGGAGATTCTACTTTTTTATATATATTTTTTTTAAATGTGAGGTTAACCTGAGTCTTATTTTAATTATGTTGGTGAGGAGATGGCATGTTGTAACATGCACTTTATTACAAGCAGCTGATCTGCTAGCTACCCCATTTGTGGGATAGGCCGTGATGATATGGTAGAAGTAGTGGTAATTATCTTCTTTGTTGTCGCTTCCTCAGTGCTGAGGATCGTGTCCATCATTTGAATAGGTGTGAACAAAATGCTTCCGGCGACTCCGATCCTCCGCAAGGTCTCCCCTGTTGCCCCCTTCACCTGCTCACTCCATCTCATTGGTGCGCGCCCCCTAGCTCTATTGCCCTTCACACTTCCAGTCAGAACAAGCCTCTCCAGGTTGTCTGGTCCTCTCCGTGCGATGTGTCCAAAGTACTGCAAGACACGGGGCATGCATATAGTGGATGGACGAAGTAGTAATTATATTTAACTAAAAAAGGCAATTTATTTATGACAAGAAAATTTCTGACGATTCGGAAAAATGTTATGCATGTTTTTAAATCATCAATTTTATAGTTAGGGATTTATTAATGATACCAAGAAAAATGTCTAAAGATTATTATTATTTCTATAATCATTCACATTTTGCAATTTTATGAGTAAGTTAATATATTACCTATTGAGAATACAGCTGCTTAGTAATGGAAGTTACAAAAAAAACAGTAGCATGTCAGGTAACAAATCATCACGTTAATTACAAAATTAAATACACTTACGTCTAGTTTACAAATAATATTCAATTACCCAAGTTAACTATAACAAAATAACTACAATAAGCATCAAGTATTATTTTTATTAATACAAATAATTGTGCACCAGTAACATAATTTCATATGTTACGAGTTAACATTACAGTTAACTTTACCTCTTGGTTAGTATACAATTTAATTAACATAATTAATAGAGCTCGATAAAAAGTTGTGAATTATATCCACACATATTATAATGTACATACATCCATACACTGTCTGTGTATTTATCTAATACATTAATGTCTGTTTGTTGTATGTAACGTATGAATCAACACAACACAGTGCTCACCTGTTGAATGTGAGAGAGAGGGACACATCATCACGTGTGAGATAATAAAAATACTTTTGTTTCCTTGTTCATGGCAAAGTATTTATTCAAATCTTTCATAAACCTATGTTTTCTATTGTACCTATTCTTATTTTTTTGGGAAAAGTTTGAAAAGTTAAGTTATTATGCTACTTTTTAAGGATAAGTGATGAAGGCGGAACTATTAGTTTAGACAAGGTACCAATAATTTTTCAATGAATATTATATAATTTTAATAATGGACGTGGATATTGATTTTTGGATATTGTATATACAATGAGTTACAATCCATTGGATCGGTCTGAAACGAGTTTGGACTTTCTTCTCCGCTCCTCCCTATTCTCAGCCAGTCTCTTCAACTCCACGTATGAGCCACAGCTCATGTCCCTCTAAGGTTGGTCCATATAAGCGTCTCTCGGTCGGCCTGGTTGGCCTGGATATTGTAAAGCACCCTTAATGTGATTTCATCACAATACGGCGCTATATTAATTGACAAATTATTACTATACCTATTTCTTGTATAGGTACCTACATATACTTAATATGAAATTTTTTATTAATAATCTAAAAAAAAAATTGCGGATGAATCACAATTGTTCTTTATACCTCCACTACTTTTAAAACAAAGCATTCTCCTTTCCATATTTTGACATTTCTCCAGATTTTTCACCAACGCTGAATTCTCCATATACCTGTACAGAAAATACCAAGGGATTACCTATGTAGATTCTATTTGTAAGTACTTCTTATTGGTAATTAGTAACCGTCATAAACAAAACACCGTGATTCTTTATTCCGCAAGAACAAAGTCATAAGTACCTACCTACCTCTAAACTTCTACGGTCCGTCCGGTTTTGCGCTATTCGAGCGTTGTTATTTTTTTCTAACAATTGCGCAATTATCTTCTGTGAATAGTCTGCGGAATGTTTCCTAAATACAAAATGCTTGATTACAGAACACAATTTTCATATTAATCTTGTAAATTATCTAACAGAGGTTTGAACATACATAGTTATTAATAATATAGGTGCTTTATGAATTAAATCGTTATATTTATCAATGCAAAAGATTTTCCTTATTCTTGCTAAAAGGGAAGTTTTTGGGCGGCACATCTTCTAAATATCATATTTCAATTGCTGGTTGCCCAATTCTATGAACGTTAAGAATGTTCATATTTCGAGATGAGGAAGTAACTCATTTGAGAATACAAGTAATATTAGAATAGAATCGTAAATCAACGTTTCGTTACAAACTGTTATTTAGTTTGTTGCCAGTTCAACGGTCACGATAATGGGAATAATTATTGTTACGTCTTCAGTAACCACTGAATACTACATACAACTACTCTATTTTACTTTAGTGATACAAGACACTTCCGATGAGCAGCAACCATTGACAATAACACCTCTAGATATAGGTATATCTATTTTTTGTTAGATTCATACTTCATAGGACATAATGCAGAGACGCGGTGTATGTAGAACGTACTCAATGGGCTACTTGCAGATTTTTTTTTATTACATAAACTTGTAAATTAGTATGAAAGAAACACAACCACAATTTATTTTAATTTTCTTGCACTATTTTCTTAGATATTAGCTTTTAAAAATTGGATTTTGTCGGGGTGATCAAAAACTATATGGCGAAACTGTGACGTCACGGAGTCCCGTGAATCTTAATAACTTTCGCACCACAGATTATAATCTCTTACACACATGGGACTCCGTGACGTCATCAACTGTCAAAAGTCATTTAGAGTGTTTTGCCAAGCGTCAAAAATTTTGGATTTTATTTTTGGAAATTCTCCATAATTGAGATATTCAAAAAAAAATAATTTACGTATTTGTGTTTTCCGATCTCAAATTTATTTAATTCAATCATCTTTATTAAAATCCCCCACGACTGCAAGTGGCCCACTAAATAATATAACTAGTAACTTATTATGACTACAACGTTTTTCTACGTAAAGCAGTGAAGCTCTTCCATCACGCCACTTCTATGAACGCTGGAGGACTGTTTGGCTGCTAACGTTGTACTTTTAAGGTTACGTGTCAATGAAAGTTCACGATATTTAATTTACTGTGACAATACTGCAACTTACATAAATAGAAGTAATTCCGATTTCATAATATTACAAAACTAAATTTACGCAATAATATATTTATAAATTGTTATTATTATAGATCTTTAGTATGGATTGCTATCGGAAATTGAAACTTGATTTGCTTATAATTATCATTTAATTTAGGTAGTATTCATTTAGAAATTAAAACTGTGAGGTAGTTTCGGCCTCTTTGTAAGATTTTCGTAAGAGTTTTATGGAAATTACCTACTGTACTACCACTTTCCGTCATGGCATTACCCACTAGTAGAATAGCCAGCAGACCACCTATGTGTAATAAATATTCGCATTATCCTCTCTGAGGCAGTAAAAAAATAAGACTTTCAGGATGGGTGGCATGCCAAGTTGCTGAATTGTAGTATTATTCGTGAGGTTTTACGAACACCTGCCTTTTACAGAACACTCGAAAAGTTTCAGAAAAGAGCGTCAGACGTACGTCTTCTTTACCAGAGATTCCACGGAGTAGTGGAGTTAAGTGTTCATCTTTATTAATTCTTATTTTTATTAATAAAAATCACAAGTTATCATAACTGGATGAATAGAAATACAAAGAAAATATATGATACCTACTAAAGATAAAAGTTTCGGATTAAGTAAGCACCTAATTACCAGTGGCGTGCTTTCCATATATGCAAAAAAACAACGCATGCCTAGCAAAAAAGTTGAATATTATCTAATATTGTTATACAAAAACGATGAGACCGTAAAATATCTCAAATTTCTTTACCAAATTGTATGTTAAAGAGTAAAGGTAGAAATTTGAAAAGTCGAGATTTACTTCGATTTCCAACTCAAGTTGTGGAAGTTTAAAAAAAAATCAATACGAAAGCATGCCCAATATAAAAAGTCTAGTCCCGCTAATTACAATACTTAACATCTAATAATAGATTTGCATATTACCCGCTTCAATTCAGATTTCATCTTATTCTTACGATTATGTGCATGGGTACAAATGACACGTATGTTTATATTAGGTAACTATAATATGTTAATATATACCAACTGACTAAGATTATACAAAATCCATGCTTATAAAAAATGTCTACAACAAAAGAGCAGTAGTAGTCATGTGTGAATGGAAAGTGAAAGAGATACCTTTGCATTTGTGAGTGAATAATAATATTATTTACCTACACATTCATTCAAGCACGAGTATTTTGTACATCAGTATGTAAAACAGTGTTAAAACTGTATAAACAGGTACATATATTATAGTATATATCTACTTATATGAAAGCAATATTACATGGTCTGTTCACCGCACCATTGTGTACATGTGTGTGTGCACTATATGGCGCACGATACGAATAATTACAATACATTCTGAAGTAGGTACTGCATAATAAAATTCGTACGAACAAGTATGTATGTTCGCAAACCGGCAACTGCTCCAATACACGTAAATAATAATATTATTACTGTACATACTTCATACGTTTGGCACGAAGATGATGACGTCACTGATGCATTTGTAAACAAAAAATAATATGCACGTACTAATCTCGTTCAGAATTCAAATAACTGCAAATGGGTTTCAAGCTGATAAGGTTTTATTTAATCTACCTTGTTTGTTTACAGTCAACGATTGTAAAATGTTTACTTATATATTCGAAGTAAATATGGCACAAAAAAATTAAATACTATACTACTATACTATACCATCACGGCATATCCCACAAGTGGGGTAGCCAGCAGATCAGCTGCATGTAAGAAACATGCAAACTGTCCTCTTCGTGCCAGTATAAAATCAAGACATTCAGGATGGGTGGCAAACCTCAACGCTGAATTTAAGATGTAAAATGTCTTATTTTTTCGAACACCTGCCTTTTACAGGACACTCGAAAACTTACGCAGAAGAGTGGGAGACCAATTCTTTACCGGGTGCTTCACGGGAAAAAATTAAATGCTTACAGAAAATCTTCTATTTAGTCACTTTATGTGGATTTTTTATACAAACTTGTATGTCATATCCATGATTTATATAGATAATATTTCTAGGAAATTAAACGAAATGTTTATTTATTTCTCCCATCTACGGCCTTAGCCTTTTACATCAATGAGGTTCATACATAATTTTTACAATAATCAATACATGTAAGTACGTCTAAAAATAATTAAAAATTTCATTATTAAATCCGGGATTACCCACACAAATTTTCGTGTTTTTTTGGTTGGAGATTAATAAAATGTTATAATTTCCCATAGACATACTAGACTTGCAACGCGGTACATTTTAACGGAATTTTTGTGTTCCAACATCGATGACCTTCAAGCATTAGCAATGTATTGTCTTCCAACTAACGTCAGTTTAAAACTGGATGCATAATTTGATTGGCTGCATGACCGATTTTTTATTTGAATTACCTATCTAATATATCAATTGTTGAAGGGTGTTTGTGTTCACACTGTGAAAATTCATATTCAATATTTATGAAACAATCAAAACACTGTTATAATTTTCACCACATTTATTCAAACTCTAACGTTTTCGCCCACTTCAATGGGCATTCTCAAGAGTACTGAAACAATAAAAATGTCACCTACAAAAATTGAAGGTAGTCAAAGAGGGGGGAGAGAGGCATTCTATTGCAATCCCTGTACCCACCTCTCTCCCCCCTCTTTGACTACCTTCAATTTTTGTAGGTGACATTTTTATTGTTTCAGTACTCTTGAGAATGCCCATTGAAGTGGGCGAAAACGTTAGAGTTTGAATAAATGTGGTGAAAATTATAACAGTGTTTTGATTGTTTCATAAATATCTAATATATCTTTGTAATTTCCAAATCTAAGTTAGGCTATACGCTATATTATCAATGCACGTCAGGAAAATAAATATTAATTTACATAACATTTTCTCGTAATACGGGAGTATGAAAATGGAATAGTTGACGTCATCTCACGTTGAATAGAGGATATAAAATATTAATTTCTCTTCCTTTTCTTAGATTCAAACCAATAGGAAATAGGTCCTTTACATCGGTCGTCACTACACTATATAAACAGCGATTTATGTTGAATATAATAACATTGCCATGGTATAAGTAATACTCTTGGTAGTACTTGTAATAATATGAAGTTTGTATTTATTTGCATTTAGATTGGCGTGTGGTCAGTCAGTTGCAAAAGCGGTCAGCAGTTACACAGTTATTTTGTTGCTGTATGATGTTGGTAGTTATTTCGAATAATAATATTATATTATTATTGTAACTACCTGTTATGTATTTTAGTAACAGGTGGTATTCATTAGAGTGGACTAACAGCATGTAATAAATATACAGGTTATCGTCTCTTTTTCGTAAAAAAATATAGAAAAAATAGAATTGAACAAATGGATTAAATATTTTAGCCCGTTCGTATATACCTATGTATGTACTCGTATGTCCTCAATAAACTCTGTAGTAAGGAAATACAAAGCTAAAATAATACACACTATATGAGATCTCATCTTCTATGTAAGCTTTTGGCTAAAAATATTTTGAATATTTTATTTATTGGCAGAGATATAAGCGTTATCAGATTTCTAAGGGAATTAAATATTATATTGTTAACATCATGATGGAACGACATCATAGAACTGTCAAAAGTATTTACGTCCTGGTGTTGACAGTTTTGAAATAATTTACACAAATTTTCGCCATTTTTAAGGAAAACACTTATTCTATTTACAAGTGCTTATTTGCAATTTAAAATTTATTTCTTGAGCGAAACCGGATAAAATTACAAGAGTGGTAAATATTTTGTACGTGATATTTTACTCGATAGTCAAAATCTAACACAAAAATACAAAATGTATTATATTTCAAGAAATCCATCGTCACACTTACTTACTATTTATGAAAATAGAAGATATTTTTTATAACATATATAGAGATTCTAATAATTCATTTCAGATCAAAAGGAGTATCGTCCAAGTGCAATAGATTTCATCATATCTCTACTGTCATTCTTAAACTTACAGTAAATTTAAAAACATCCTATTGCTTTCATGAATATAAAAAGTTTATTGAGCCGTGGAGTACCCGGCAAAGAATTGGTCCATCACTCTTGTCCGTTAGCTTTCGAGTGTCCTGTAAAAGCAGGTGTTCGAAAAATAAAGATATTTTACATCTCAAATTCAGTGATGAGGTTTGCCACCCATTCTGAATGTTTTATTTTTTCGTTGGCACGGAGAAGACGGTTTGTATATTTATTAAATGCAGCCTGTCTGCTAGCTACCTACTCCACTTGTGGATATGCCGTGATGGTTTAGTAGTAGTACTAGTAATAAGGATTAGACTATTAAATTTAAAAAATGCACAGTACATTTTCTAAAATGCTTAATTGTTATTTATAAAAAGTTTTTTTCAGACGCCAAGAGGAAGAAGTCATTAATTATAGACGAATACCTACAATCATATATTTATATATATAATGAGTTACAATCCATTGGATTGGTCTGCAACGAGTTTTGACTTATTTCTCCACTCCTCCCTATTCTCAGCTAGTCTCTTCAACTCCATATATGAGCCACAGCTCATGTCCCTCTTCAGTTGGTCCATATAGGCGTCTCTCGGTCGACCTCTGCCATTTGTGCCTTCGGTCCTGCCCTCTGCGATTGCGATGAGCAGTCCTGGGTGCCTGATGTTGTGGCCAATCCAATTAGCTCGTTGTTGGCAGATTCTTTTGAGGAGTTGCCTTTTTTCGCCAACCCTGGTTAACACTTCTTCGTTTTCGACGTGTTCCGACCAATGAATCTTCAGCATGCGTCTATAGCACCACATTTCAAATGCCGCTAACCGTCCGCTTTCCCTCTTGCTGATGGTCCACGTCTCGCACCCATATAACAAAATGCTCCACACAAAGGCTTTAGTGAGATTCTTCCTCACGCTTAGATCAATATTAGGGGATTCTAATATTTTGGATTTTTTGTTAAAGGCAATTCGTGCCTGGTTTATTCTGCTCACAATTTCTGATTTGGAGCGTCCGTCCTGGTTTATTCTGCTGCCCAAGTACACGAATTCTCTTACTTGTTTGATGCTCACTCCATTTATGGCAATGTTCGCAGTCGCTTCCTCCCTTCCAACGACCATACATTTTGTTTTATCTTTATTTATTTTCATGTTGTACTTTGACAACAGTATACTTTCCATTTTCCCCAAGGCTTCGTTCAGCTCCATCTCGGAGTCTGCGAGCAGTGCTATGTCGTCAGCATATCTAATCATGTCGACTTTTTTCCCATTTATTTTTACTCCTGTCCAGTTCTTCATTTCTTCTCTGAGTTCATCAATAGCTCGCTGTATATAGCAGTTAAAGAGTGCTGGCGACATTGAGCATCCCTGTCTCACACCTTGTTCTACCCTCGCTTCTGCGCAGCTCTCTCCGCTTTTAATTACAGCCATTTCATTCTTGTATAGGCTCCAGATTGCTCTTCTGTCCTTATAGCTCATTCCTATCTGGTTTAGAGTATATTTATTATTTATACTGGTTTAGAGTATATTTATTATAGTATAGAGAATATATTTATTATTTACAGAAATCGTTTCTATATAAGCATCTCTTTGTAATTATTAATGATATTAAACACAAATACAATAGAAATGAAGACTACCGTAGAGAAAAATGTATTTAGGCAGAAACTTAGATATTGCAAGTCACGGTATTGAAAAAGCAAGAGCGAACTCTTAATACAAACGTGAGTGTGTTTTGTGCGTGGTCATGAACGCTTTCTAAAACAATGTAAAATAACACCGTGAAAACTGACTTGTAATGATTTTTCTATTAACTAGGTTCTGCTCTTACTAGCAGATATGTGTGTATATTTCCATATAAGTACCTTTTAATTGCTGGATAAAAAAATATTTAGGTACGTATTTGGTTTTAAAAAGTACAGATGATAATGAAGGTGATCTAACTACCCAGCTAAGAATACGATTATTGAGTGATTTTTCATACGAATATAACTAGTTTTACTGCACTAAGTAAATGTAAATTACGTGTATACATAAAATAACATATAACCACTCTAATTTAAATTATATAAAAAATAAAAAATATTATTTAACACTACTGTTTAATTTCCACTGTGTTAGATATTATATTCAAACGTTTTCGCCTATGCATGTAGGCATTTTCAGAGAAATAGTTTAGAAATATTAAGCATATGTAAATGTTTAGAATAATTACTAATTTTTTTATTGATTAACCGGATTTGGGTACAGATGACAAAACCGGAGTGGGAGATCGCGATCCACTTGAGATCTGAAAAATGAGATCCCAAAAAGATAGTTGCTTCTAAGGTTTGCATAAAGCGTCTCTCTATTGGTGGACCTTACATCGTGACAGTGAGAGTGGTGGAATTGGTGAACGTTGTCCATGGACACCAAAAGTGATCACTTAAGCCAGCCGAGTCAATTGGTAAACGTTGTCCATGGACACCGAATGTGATCACTTAAGCCAGCAGAGCCAATTCGTAAGCGTTGGGACACCTTTCTCACTTCTTCCGATTAGATTTTACACAATGTTGCATTGTGTAGACATGGTTCTCCAATTGAGATTTCTGATAAGTGTTAAATATTTTTTATTTAAAAAAAAAAAGATATATCTGGGTTTGTTATAAACCCAAATACAACCTTATACACCTTTCACACTAAGCTAAAAGCTTGTGCCGTGAAAGGGGAGTTTGCCGGCACCTGGAATCGAACCACGGACCCCACGGACTCTGAAGGCTCTGAAGAATTTAATTAAATAAAAAATGGATTTCCATACTATTAACATAAAAAACTCTTGAATAATTATTACCACTCTGTAAGAATGGAGAAAGCTAGTCTTAATTATGCGCTCTTTAGGAAAACGTTGAAGGACTAATGAATTAATTTATCAAAGTTATACTTCATAAGGTAGACATTTTAATTTTTTTTTTCTCAAGACTAATGAGACTGAAAGACTGATTTCTAGTATAATGGGATTTTTTACTTTATATTTTATATTTTTGTATTATTTTTAAGTATTGTATTATTATTGTTTTTAAATTTACTTTGACTTTTTTAGAAAATTTTAACTTTTACTTTTTTCTCAAGACTAATGAGACTGAAAGACTGATTTCTAGTATTTTGGAATTTGTTACTTTTGTATTATTTTTAAATATTGTATTGTTATTGTTTTTAAATTTACTTTGACTTTTTTAGAAAATTTTAACTTTTGCTTTTTTTCTCAAGACTAAGACATTTCTGGTAAGAGTGGAATCTTCGCTGGTCCACATGTTGAGTGTATTAATTGTTAACATATTATGTTATGACTGTTTGATTCTTTAATATTGTAAAAATAAAAAAAATAAAAAAATTATTTACTACTACTACTACTACTACTACTACACCATCACGGCACATCCCAAAAAATTATTTCTATGATATAATTAAGATATTCTGTATGTTAACGTCTCAACCTCAATTGTGGGAGGTTCTGTGATTATATGAATGATATTTAATAAAAAAAAAATCAGACAGTGAGTCAATCGCATTAAAGTGATTTGCAACGATTCGCCGAAAAATTGATCATAATTCATAACCAGAAGTAAATAAACCTTTTTTTATCCCCTTAAACTTTGCTGTTTATTACATGGCAAATTAAACCATAGAATATTTAATTATTGCTTGGGTGTTGGTACAATAATATTTCTTGCAAAGTTTTTAATTCAATTCTATTTTTTGCAGTTGCTGTACAAAATTGGGCGAAAGTGTTGAATTTTACAAGGTAAGCTTTTTTTAAATTTCCAGTACTTTAAAACAATTTTATGTGTAATTCGTGACAACTTTTTTTAATAAAGTTATCCCAGTCTTGATAAAACATATCATAATTTCATATAAATCTTAATAAATATATAATCTCCTAGAATCATATTTAATAATAATTTAGATTGTAATAATTCATCAAGCACTGAAAAATAAAGGTAACATTAAATTGGACAAAAATATAACTTTTGGAATAAACGATATCCTGAGTTACAGTTCTTCTATACCTATTATAATAGTAGATATGGTTTATTGAAAAAATGACAAATTAAAGTCACTAATCAAGTCTATACCCATTGTAACATACATTTATAATACAATTGATGTATAAATTGACGATGTCATTAATCTATCAATCTCATTAGATAGAATGGTTATGCAAAAACTATGATGAATAGACTATAATCGCAAGATGCATAAATAAGAATATCATTAATATACTAGGATATTCACACGACATGTAATAGTAATAATAACTATTCTTATTAACATATGTACATATATGCAAGTCACTCACCTCCGTGACCCGGTGTAAGTAACATAAATATCATTATAATAATATGATTATTATTATTATAGATACATTTATATAATATAGGTACATTGTGGCACTTCTAAGTTAATATTAATATCATTCTGTTATAATGTGTATCATCTCATTGTTAAATCGCAAAGACGCGATTAGTATGTAGGTGACGTGTGTGTACTCGGTTGAAAAGGAATAAAAAGTATTCACTGTTCTCGTTAACAACAAATCTAAATTATTCCTATACTATGTAGGTAGCAATGTATTAACAATTTGCACAACGTATGTAATATTATCTTCTCATAATTATATCGGTTTTATACATAATTTACTAAAAAGATTTTGGGATTGTTATCAAATTTTCAAATTCATTTCTCGTACGATTTTGTTAAGTCGAGGAAACAACACAGGATTACAGTTCTGTACCTGAGAGCCATTTAGACTTAAGTGCTAAAATGCCATTTTCAAATTCAATTTTTTAATCGAAAAAATCTCAACATATTACTAGTAATAAGCTGTATATAGTATACACAGCTTATTACATAGACCCTATAGTATAGATCCTAAGCATTTCTGTACCTAAGATTCACGACTTATGTGTTATTTTCGCTTTTTTCGTTACTTTGGCATTTTTGTCAAAAATGCACTTAAGTCCGTATGTACAGAGTTATTGTAAAGGAATGACACAGTATTGTAAGGAAATTAAACAGGATTACAAATACCGGGTTAGTTGGAAGACATCGCATTTTAGCGATAAACTCGCCCACTGTACATTTTATTGTATAAATGATATTTTCTATGTTAATTTGTATTATTGTAAACAATGTACAGCGAAGAATAAAATAAATAAATAAATATACAGGAGTTGCAATTTCAATGTGTGTAGTAATAAAAGTAAAGTTGTACTCACGAATAAATTATCATAATATATTTTAAAATAAATATTTTTAGTTGCTGTAAAACAGTGGTTCACTGAATAACATTATTTATTTTTATAAATTTTCTAATTTTCAATTATGTTTGATAAAAAAAAAATCGAGTGTGATTATACTCAATTAGAGTATTCTATTCTATTCTATTTTATTTTTCTCAAGGCCGTCCACTCGTTTGCGAGTGATTTAGGGTCAATTAGAGTAAGTAGTAGATAGTACACGCACATTTTTACTGCCGACTCGTATTGATCAAGAGTATTAAATAATTTTACTGCCGACTCGTATTGATCAAGAGTATTAAATAATTGAATTTATAATATTCCAAAGAAAGTTTCCTTTTTTTGCTACATCCGTGAATGATACCTACATTTCAATTTAATGCATTCATAACATACCTATATACATTGTAGATTTTCCACGATACACTGTTTATCATACAAAGATTATTGTAATATTTATGATCCTATGAAAAAGATTATTGTATTCGCATACACAACTTCATAAGTTCATTATATATTACTTCACTAGTACTTATCAAACAGTATTCATACGGTTTATTATATCGTCGGTATATAGATAATGGCAATGGGCTGGTCATGTGGTTAGATGAGAGGATAGCAGATGGACTTCCAGAATTTTTGAATGGAGACCTTGGGAGGACAAAAAAAAGCATCGGAAGACCCCAAAAAAGATGGGTTGACGATATTGTCCAGATGATGGGAAAACAGTGGTATCGTGATGCTCGAGATAGGAAAGTGTAAAAAAGTTTTGAAGAGGCCTTTATTCAGCAGTGGAGAGAAGAGGGCTAGCAGTTGAAGTAGTAGTATATAGATGTGCTTACTTAGCGAGATGCTAAAACTAAATACAAATATAGTAAAAAAACTAAATACAAATAGAGTATTTATCTCTCATACAAAATATCAGGAACAATGGTATTTAAACTCGTGCTTAAATTTTATTAATAAGCAATAAGAGTTTTTTAATTGAATTAGTCGTATTAATAAATGTAATATAATAATACCTATATATACTAAAATATAATAAAGCGACAATGAAGAAAACACGGTCCTCATAAAATTGATACAAATTAAAATACTGTGTACCTAGTTGAGGTAAATAAAATATATTTTTAACTTGCATTTCAACAAAAGCCATACAGAGCGAATCGCGGAGAGGTATCTTTATATTTTGTTGCATTCACTATGATTTACAATTTACAGATACATAATTGTACTCATTTCCGAGTTATACCATAATGGTTAGTAACTGTTTATGTGCTTTTGTGACTGAGCATGGAGTTCTCTATAAAATTATGTGTTGTGCATTTTACTGCAAATGTACTTACGTACTACATACTAGAGTAAAAAAATAAATTGAATATATGTATACCTACACTTGTTACTATGGAACTAAGTGATAAATACCTATATTTTTTTAATTACCGTAGGTTTTTTTCATTTTTCTTTAGCATCTTTACGTGTTGTCCAATTAGATTAGCTAGCTAACACAATAATCTAAAAACAATGGTTTTCTATGTGAATTTAACGCATGAAACTTCCATGAAAGGCTTAGTAAAAATTACGTCACCTTATTCGGTAGTGCCCCGGACGGGACTTGAACTCGCATCCTCACCTTGTCGCGAGGAGTGCTTTGACCAATTAAGCTACCGGACGACTTGCTGAAGGCTCCGATATTCTCTTTTATAAACTCCGATGACAGTTTTACGTGTAGGTATTGTTTTGAGTTCAAACTAGCAATTTTTAACATATTTGAAAAATACACAAAAAAAACTCTGAGTAATAATTTGTTCGGATGGCAAAATAATATACCTATATATATTTTTTTCAAACACTTCGGTTGTGTAGAGTGCATCTACCTATGTAAATTCAACACCTACTAAAAATTACTATCAATGCATTGCGTGCGAATTGTTGTGCAGAAATCGTAAATGCACACGCGTTATGAAATTTGCGGATAAAATACTAGCAATGAAGATAGTTATGTGTACATAATATTAATATTTAATTATTTTTATTCATATCTATAACAAAATCTACATTTATTTATTTTTGTCTATGTTTATTATTGCCATCGCATGTTTTTATTTAAAATAAAGTATTTGGCATCACCGCATCACAAAGCACGTATGTGGATGAAATGTGTCAAAATATAAACGGACATAAAATAAAGTTTAATTTATCGACCGACGGTCTATGGTGGAAATTTATATTGATAATTCCCCTTTCACGGCACAAGCTGTTAGCTTAGTGTGAAAGGTGTATAAGGTTGTATTTGGGTTAATAACAAAACCCAGATATATCTTTATTAAAAAAAAAAACATTAATAAAACAAAATATATAGTTATTCCGCTGTTGACCTTATTTGAGTTTCTCAGCTTCCGCTCTCATCGTCAGGCAAAGGAAAAGTTCTCATAAAGATCTTTACTTTTAACTGACGATGAGAGAGGAAGCTCTTGAAAGCCGGCTCGCAAATGAATAAAGTCAACAGTGGAATAACTATATGTTTGGTTTTATTAATAAATTATCAGACATAAAATAGACTGGACGTAACCGTAGTGCTCACAATTCATAATTCCTCAAATACAAAATCAATTAACAATGCACTGAAAATGGATTGAAAACCAAACCAGCACACTTATTGTGAAATGCACTTAATGAAAAATACGTTTATTATACATAGATAGATGAACTTTTTCACCTAATCTCCGCAATGTTTTAATGAAATACTTCTGTATATGATACAATTCCCTCTAAAATTCGTCTTCTATCTGCGGAATATATATTTCATCATTATATTGAAATAATAATAATTAATGATGGATATATTTTCATTACAATGTAATTACATAGAATTCGTGGACTATGGAGCATATTATAATGCCTGAGATGTAAATTCTTGAGAATAATTTGAAAGTGAAAGGGTCAAGAGCGTTGTGTGAAACAGTAATATAATTAATTTAGTTACAGCAGCCTATACAACTGTTTTATACTTAACTCATACAACTTGCATTGGAAATAGTACGAACAAAACATCTCATTCGACATTGAAAATAAATTATTTTTGTTGGCACCTCAATGAAAGATGGGGAAATCTTTAAAAATAATTATGTTCTCAACATCAAAACCTGTCTCATTCTATAAACAAACAACGATGTTGCTTTTGGTTTACGTCTTATTTAATGCCAATCATTTTTTATAATTAATGATTAAGAATATTCCACTATCAAAATCTATGCGTTTTTCCACTTTAAAAGTATTAACGTTTAAATTTATCTATTAATTTATAGATTTCATTGCCAGCGAGAGATGCGCTTATAAATTATTGAAATGGAAAATAATTTACTTAGTTAATAATTTCCGCGATCTGAAACGGGATTGTTCAACGTGCAATTAATGATATTATTCTGATTGCATGTTCCACCCACATTACATACAAGTACTGTAAAATATTGTTTATTGTTGTTAGATATTGTAGTTAAACATGAAAAACAAATCACATGTCTTATAATATGTTATTGCTGTTCATTACCAGTAACTACTTCGAGTATTACAAGGAACGAACCTATGATTCAACAGCCTAAAGGCTTTTACTTCCGAGAGATTCGTAACGGTCAGAGCATAATATGCAATGTTGATTTGCTTCAACGAAATATATCTACATCCGCACCTACTAACATTACTTTGTTTAGTATATACCCACATGTCTATAGAATATTAAATGTAAATAAAACACTCATTTCCTATTACACACACGCTATTATTTTTTATAATTCACTATTTTTATTATTAGCACTTTAATATGCGTTAATTTATAAATATTATCATATTCGTCAACACTTACAAATCCATACCTTGGTTATATTATTATATAGCAGGTAAATCGGCTCAGATTAAAAACTTATGCTTTTCTGGTTCATCAGTTTTTAGTCAAATTTTAAATACCTTATTCACGTTTAATCGGACTCTGAGTAACAAAGTGCAAATGAAGTAAAATATTTGGTTTATGTTGAAGTTTAATATTTTTCAGTTTGCTTTTCAATGCAAATTAACACAATATTATCATTGAAGTATAATTTCTCATTTTTTCGGTAAGTGAATTTATAGTTTAGGCTGGTGCTTATAAAAATACATTCTATATCTTAAATGCAGCAAAGAAGTATGCCACGAAACCTGACAGTCTATTTTTTGTTGTCACAGATAGGGCAGCTTGCGTGTATATTACTTGTTGCTGGTGTGATGTAGTAGTAATAGTAAGTAGTAGTAGTAAGATTTATAATTAGGTAGGTAAGTAAAGTTTGTTTAAAACCTAGATTATTACAAAATAATGTTAATTTCAAGATATTGTTGAAAAAGTGAAATTTGTCGCATGATTTTATCGCAAATTGATGGCATTCATTGGGTGAAATCTTTATCAAAAGCTTTGCTCAAAAGTGTAAATAATTTTACAAAGCATTAATGTTCAATATTTGAAATAATTTAAATAGATAAGAAATTAATAAAGAAGTGGTCATTAATTATTCAAAAATATAATATTATGTCGATAGGGTTGAGAGAAATATAAATAGTAGATTTATGATTTTCTGCTTTTGTTCAATAGTTCGAATGAGTTTGACATTTTCATGGGAAATGCAAGTTTAATCGTAACAAAACTAATGATCATGTTTTTTTCATTCACGTTAATTATTTATTGTTGTTCGTCTCTGCAGTAGATGTTGTTTATATAAATACAAAGTCGCTACCTTATTTAATACTTCTCGATATCATAGTTTTTAATCGTTCATGCACTAAAAACAAATAATGAACGATTCTTCGCATAGCGAGAAACTTTGGTAAACACGCGTATAAAACGAAGGTTTTTAGAATAACTAGGTACTTTATAATATCATTATTTATGCTGATATGAAATTAAATTAATTGTTGAAGAAGGAAGGAAGATTATTGCATTAAAAAGAGTTCGAATTTGCAAAAGGCGTTTAGCTTTGTTCGAAAATAAGATACTAGCTCGATTAGTAAATAGTTATTAAATTTTCATACAATGAAATTATAATTATATACCTTATGTTTTAACATATTCTTTAATACAAGCATCTGTAGTAAATATGGTATTTTTTATTTTTTATACTTTATTATACCAGCAATTTAATTTATGTACGAATATATTAACGAACGTACAAAAAGATTTTGAGAAATTGTTCGAAGATGGCAATATAATATAATAATACATTACTTAAGAGATTTAGATTTTACATTAGGTACTCAAATTTATAAATATTCAAGAATTCATTACTCTATAAAGTCACGTTATTCTCATTTACGTTCTAGTTACCTAAAATTCATAGCCGTTATTAAATAATAGAGAAATACAATTTATATACCACACTATTATAGTATTATATTGTGACTTGTGACCACCTTCCAGTGCAAAGCATCGCATCACCAACTGGAACCGTCTCACCGTTACTCATCAATATTCCTTCTGTACTAACTTCTAGTTATTACCAGCTATTCTGATTTTCCGATCAATAACCTCAACAAATATTGTTATTATTATCATCGATTCTAAGCGACATAGACGATAAGACTGAAATCATTATCTATGGTCACTCTTCTGCATTTTATCTTTTGTACGATTTCACTCAAAAATATTTCAATGGAGCTTCCAGTCTCCCGTTTGTTTATTTTGGAGTGCATTGTAAAAGGCAGTTTTCCATAAAACATCACGTTTAAGATATTTCACATCTTCTGTTCAACGATAATGTACGACTTATATTGGCACAAAGCTGGCTACCACACTTGTGGGGAATGCCGTAATGATATAAATATTCTGAGGTATTGAGGCAATAGAATGTATTTTTATAACAAAATATAGACAAGAAATGATTGTCTATCTATCTACCCCTTACATCTACTTTAACGCTCCTCTAACAGGGTGTCATCTAATACACAACCCTTCGATGAGCACACTAGTCATAGCCACATCATCCAACTCTCATCTCCAAACTGGAAAAGTGATTATTTGATGATATTTCTATAATTACAGTCACTCGAACTCATCCGTACGAAAAAATAATACATAGAATGAATTTCTCCAGTTCATTCATTATTATCAATTTAAAAAAGACTTCTGAAAATTCATAATTAATATATAATATGATTGTTTCATTCAGTCAATATCAAAAAATAGCAGAAAAAAATTACAATCAATACGGACTAAGTCAAATATGGAAAATACTCAGTCAAATAGCTATTGCAGCTCTTGCATGAATGTTCAATTTCCATCCACGATTTCCGTAGACACCCGACAAAGGGAATTATGTTTGCTACGGTTGCTTAATGAATCGTTAATATAAATCTATAACAAGCCATAAACCTTAACAATTTCATTATTACTTTTTTCTTACTTTGTAGATTCTGATCTTATTTTACTGTGGCGCTAGATAAAAATATTTTTATTAAACAGTTTGCACGTAGATTATCTCATTATTGTTATTTTATTTAGAAGTGTGTACGTTCAAAAAGTAATAAATAATGTTATGGTTATATTATCTTAACAATACCCATCATTTACATAATTTGTTGAGTGTTTTTGTATATTATACACATCTATATAGAGTAAAATAAAAAAAATCTTATACAAAAAATAAAATATAAACTACATTATTACAAAGAAAAAATATGTTCAT
Organism: Athripsodes cinereus; assembly: GCA_947579605.1. Lineage (NCBI taxonomy): Eukaryota > Metazoa > Arthropoda > Insecta > Trichoptera > Leptoceridae > Athripsodes > Athripsodes cinereus. Next base: position 7,612,929 of record OX388311.1, read on the forward strand.
TCATTATTACAAATGTATAAAATAATCTGTTTCTTCTTCTACATAATATGTCATTTTCCTTAATGCTGAGGGTTCAGTCTTTTACTTGACTAGTATAGCTCTCCAAATTCTCCCGACACGTCGCAGTCCTCAATGCTATCACCACTGTAGTGGTAGGCTTAATTTGATCTGTCCACCTTGCAAGAACTCGTCCTCTTCCTCTTCTATTTTCTACGCCTTTCTCTCTTATTATAATGTTTCCCTGTTGTTGATCTTCATTTCTTGGAGAATGGAGATGTTTGTCCGTCGTACTGTCCATAGAATTCACAGCATGCATTTCCAGCATCATATTATCTTTATCTTTTATTATAATTATCTTAAGGCATGATTCCCTATTTTTATATTTTGTATATGACGGAATATGGCGTGTAAAACATACATGTAAGTTAGTGTAGTGTCATAGACATATCTTTAGTTGGGAATTATTCGCCAACTTTATTGATTCCTCCATTTTCTCCGTAGATATTAAATAACACTGGGAACAGCATCTTTGTCAGAAACCCTATTAGACTTGAAGTAATGTATTTGCTATGTGTTTCATGAAGCAGGAGTGCTTGAGTATAATTTTTTTTTGAGGTTCACCAAATATGTAGAAACTACGATTTCTAGGAGTAATTTCTACATACAATCCCACTTCACACAATTAGAAGCTATGTTTAGTCAATGATATTAAGAAAAACACATAAACTCGCTACTCTGGAGCTTTTTCAATGACCAGTCACACGTTAAAACTCCGCTTCCTGTTGCATTTCTTTTTAACGAAACCAGCTTGATCTTGCGGAAAATAATCTATGGTATAGCTTTGTCCCCTTGGCTCGACCACTAGAAGACCTCTGCGCTCTTCGGAACTGGCTGTGTATAGACTTACTGAGCCCAATAGAGCCGGTAAGTCTAACTTCTATGAGAGACCCTTTGGTGTTGTTGGACCAGTTACGTGGAATCGACTACCGGTGCCATTGAGAGATAGTGAGACTGTCACCAGCTTCAGAAGCAATTGAAAACTGAACTTTTCACCGGCGCCCTTGAGACGGTCTAGGGACTGCTAAACGGCGTCAAAATAAAATAATAATAACAACAAAAATAAATAATAAAACCTTATGAGGGATCAATTAGTACATTTTTATGTATAAGTCAAAATACTCGTATGTCAAAACAGAAAAATCACATCAAACAAACAATAATATGATTGAAAAAAATCATATATTAAATATCAAATGACTTATTACTTATAGATAGTTATAGATATACGAGTACTCGTATATTTATCGTACTGTATTTAGTTTAGCTTCATTAAATGATTATTTTACTAAGTACTAATTTTTTCTATTATGTAGGTATAAATGTTTAGTAGTTAAGATTTTCTGTAACGAATCTTGTAGGTTTTGCGGTTAGATGAATTTTGTATGAAGGTCGTATACGTTATTAAGATTTACACGTAAATATTTCAACTAATTGTCTTACACAATTCTTCGAACATACACAAGTATCACATTACAATCATTATTATCTGTATATTATATTGTACCTATTCATACGCCTAGCCTATAATTTTGAAAGGAATTCCAACATATATCTACCGATAGATTTTGAGTATTTTTTGTTAAGATCCGAAATATAATAACGCAATTTAATAAGAACGTATCTAATTGATAATTACATGTTTGCTACTAAAATGTTCAAGGTAAATTTTTCGCGTACGAACGTTTAAACTTTTTGAGTAATCTAATTTTTTTATCCACGATATTTATTAACCAACCCACATAATATCAATTAAACAAAAGACAAAAACTGTGGACCATATTTCTTATATAATTATACACACCTATTTTGAAATAATACTATGCGAAGATTTGTCTATGAATAATTGCACCATGTTCAACGATTTCCTGGAATATGAATAAAAACATAATAAGATATTTCTACTGTACGTGCGTGCTATTTTATTAGAATGTGAAAAGAATTTTTTACGTGTTCATCAATACATGTATAATAAGGTATAAAAAGTATGTCTGTCTCTCTAAAATAATTGTGAATTTACAATTTCCAAAATTATATTATGATTATCCCTTGGAGTCCACAATTATAGTAAATAATAAAACGTGCCAATCATTTGCTGTAAGTTTTCGAGTATCCTGCAAATGACAGGTTTTCGTATAATGGGGTGTTCACATTTGGCGAATATCGCCAGGCGAATTTCAAAATATATCGCCAGGCGAAAAAACAAAATTCGCCGGACATTCATTCGCCATTGATCTTCTCACCTGTTCACACATTCCACCGATATAGAAACGATCTGTCAGATGCGCTTTGATTTTGACACTGTTTTCAAAATGGCGTCGAGATGGAGATCGCGAAGTGTTTATTTTTAGTCGAAAATGTTATAGCAGAGGTTATAAGGCGCCTTTTAATTAAGGAAACAAACGCCACAAACCAATAACAAAGATAACAGCTGTCACGAAGCGGGAAACATTATAAAATTTATAGGTTATAAAGTTTTTACCATAGATACGAACGCCGCGCACATCTGCGCATGCGCGAATCGTTCAATCGGCCGGAAATGTTGGAAGGTGGTCAACTCGAGACGATATCGTTTCTACTGGTTTTTATCGTTTCAGACTAGCTGTCATTTTGTTCACACGGTTCAAATGGCTGGCGATATTTTGGTGCCTGGCGATATTCGCCAAAGTGAGAACACCACATAACCTCACATATTCAGCGATAAGATATAGCCCCCATCCTGAACTAATTTTTTTTTTTATTGACATGGAGAAGACAATCTAATGTTAGTCCACTGGCTACGTCCCTTGTGAAAAATGCCATAATAGTACGGATGAATGAATTTACAACTTTATTGTATTGAATATTTTAATGAGTGCTCAAAACATACCCTCAAATTCGATAAATTGTAGTATGTATAAACAATAATAATGATAATAAAACAAAAAAAAAATCTAAAACGGAAAATAAAGTATTGATCCGAAAACATTTGATGCGTAGGCAACATCTTCCAGTCAACGATTTAAGATTAACAATAAGTTTATTATGTTATAAATGTGAGAATGCGAAAAAAATATTTCGACATGCGAGTACTTAGCAACTCTAAATGGCGTTAACCCCATGCAAACTCGTAGGAATAATGTAGATACTTTAATAGATGGAGCTGTATTGATAAGTTATAATTAGCATATTTTCGCACACTGGCAATTATTAATATGTACATTTTCTCGATCGAAAAAAAATAATAGACACGTCTTGCAGAAATTTGAATGAAGATTACACCAAAACATTCCATGATCCGTTATGGCTAATTATCCACTAGCAAGCAAAAGCAACTTTGTAGCTATCTATTATTATAATACGAACATAGTAAACTATATAATATATATCTGCATTGTATCTTCCGTGATTCATTTGCAAGTCTAATGCCCGTCAACCCATGGGATAGTTATGATCTTGATCTAATATAGTATGCAAAGTGACATAAACACGCGGTTGATCCTCAATTTTAAATTTCATCTCACTGTCGTTAACATTCGAATTTACATATTAAATTCACCGTGTAATTGCACTAATAAACTTTGGTATCTAGTTGAAGTTAAAGAGAATGCATGAAAAGTAAACACTTTGTTTCTGTGTGAGGTCACAAAATTCGTTGTTTTGTTGACATTACAACGAAATTTATTCTATATTCTACTACTTCTACTACTATACCATCACGGCATATCCCACAAGTGGCCAGCAGATCAGCTGCATATAAGAAACATGCAAACTGTCCTCTTCGTGCCAATATAAAATCAAGACATCCAGGATGGGTGGCAAGCCTCATCGCTGAATTTAAGATGTAAAATGTCTTATTTTTTCGAACTCCTGCCTTTTACAGGACACTCGAAAACTTACGCAGAAGAGTGGGAGACCAATTCTTTACCGGGTGCTCCACGGGATGTTGGCTCCATTCTATATTCTTGTTTTTTGGATCTCTTATTGATTATTTTACATCATATACATAAATTTGAATTGGTAAGATTATTTTTTATTATCGCGATCACGTAGGTATCCGCACGTAAAAACAACTACCATTAAGAAGAAGGCGAGTATCTACCTTTTTAACATTTTGTTATTGGCAAATATATAAAAGAAACTCGTTTACGATTTTATAGTGAGTGACTCAAACTTCGTAGGAAAGTTTTTTTTTCCAAATTCACAAAATAGTGGTTATTAATACAAGTAGCATGTTATTGCGTCAATCAAAAACTAGATACATTTCAATATACAGTATTGCTCTCTTATACTCCTGGGAATCTGACATTTGCATGTATAAATTAAAATTTAAATACTTTATAGTCATGAGTCTTGTGCAAATGACATCGAATAACGAGGATTCATAATATGAACACAATAGATATTGGATTAATCCCTCGTTATGTATTCATTCCGGAAAAGTGTAATCTCTGAATTATCGTTAGGTTTATTTATCAATCAGAAACCTCGATTGGAGAGCCATGTCTACACAATGCAACATTGTGTAAAAGATTTTTACAAAAAAAAAATAAAAAAAATTACACAATGTTGCATTGTGTAGACATGGTTCTCCAATCGAGGTTTCTGATTGGTTTTGTCATCTGCATCCAAATCCGGTTAATCAATAAAAAAAAATTAGTAAATATTCTAAACATTTACATCATTTATGTTTTTTCAATTAAATCAATTATCTATTTAATATAATGGTTTGTATATTCCTGCAAATGTAACACAAAACTATACTCTATATAAACTATCATTACCTATATATTATATTTCTCAGAAATCGGCAACTCGTGTATTGAAGCATGCAAAGAATATTGCGCTAGATATAATATTTTTAACAAACGAAATACATTTTTGTTTAAAAGATATTCTTAACGCAGGAGGAAGAAAATCTAAAAAAATAAACGATTGTATCTACCATAGTAAATATATTGTACACGTACGTTGCTAATTTTTCTTTTCACCTGTAAGCAGTTGTCGATAGGTGCGTAGATCTACTATCCACTTAATTAATATTAAGAGCTATAATTTTATATTGAGGGTATGTATGTTAGTAGGTATAATGATTCTTAGTTAATAACTAAGTAAGCACGTTAAGTGTCTTATCAATGAAATCATCAGCTGAACATCATGAAACTCATATCTCACACTGACCCTGGGGTCGTCGGAGAAAGGTACTCCACATGGTGCTCCACGAGCTATATCTTTTATAGACAATAATTCATCTAAATATCTAATCTTCAATATTTGGTATGCGAATAATGAATCGTACATATTGTGTGAAAGATACTTTTAGATCTAAAGCGTTTCCTTTCTTCTATTACAGCTTTTAAAAATCCAATACCACGTTTAAAAAGTCACAACTCTCTCATCCAAATATAATACTCATTATAGTTACGGTCACATGTTTACTAAACTTATATGCATATTTTATTTAACCAAATATTTGAGTATTTAAATGCTCTATAAGTTTAGGTATGCCTAAACGAACTTTGGGAATGGAGAAATATTTAGATCTTTTCGTTTGTGATTTTATTTTAATTTTAAGTTGTAAGTAAAGATGAGTGTTACAAATTGAAACTTTGAAATTTTGATATTTTTTTTAATCTTTGACTCAAATTGGATGATAAAATCTTCATATTAATTAACAACGTAGAAAATTTAAAGTTAGGTAGTTGTACAAAGTATTGTCATTTTATTTATTAAATATCATATACCGTCAAAACAAACAACTCATTACAATAAAGTTAAACCAATTAATAAGTACCCACTCTTACACATTCATAGTTAACGCAATAAAACCTACAGGTAATTGACGACCGGTGTGGCGCAGAGGCTAACGCACTTGCCTTTGAGTCACGAGGTCCCGGGTTCGATTCCCGGCCAGGGCAAAATGAAGAATGACCTTCTTCAAATTGTCCTGGGTCTGGGTGTTACATGTATATGTGTTCAGTGCATTGTATATGTGTATCGTCGTGTTAGTACCCATAATACTAGACTCATATCTTAGTTTGGGACTAGCTCGGTCTGTGTGTAATTGTCTATACATGTTATGTTAATTGATCAATAAAACAACACTTAAATTTGAAATCATACATTTGAAGCCGTACACTCAAATCGAGAAAATCAATATGTGTAAGAGCATCATCTTGATTTCTCTAGTTATGGTGCGATCTTTCCAAATCCTTTTCAGGGGCCGCATAGCACTTTTGATCATAACTTTCCTTCTCACATCCACCAGTAGGTATCACTCAGTATTAACATACTAGTATCTATTTCGAAATTGTTATGTACATAGAATGTCATAATAAGGAATAGCGAGAGTCATTTGCAAAGAAACAACCATAAAGTAAGACAAAAATAAACGCACATGTCATGTACAAATAATAATATTATCAGAAGCTGCTCTTGCCATAACTTCATGGTAATGTTTTGTCACAGACACTAAGAAGAAGGCAAGTTTTATTACACTTGTCATACTAACTGGTGTTTGTAATACATTATAATGTAATGTTCTGGTCGTAGTTATGAGAGGCTCAGATGGGTTATGAAATGCTGAGAATACAGCCTAAATAAATATTATTAAAAACACTTACTATTACAGTTTTTTTATTATTTGAAATTAGATGACATTTGCTTAGCAAATAAAAATAATGAAATATTTCTCACCATTGAGTGGATTAATTAAGGTACACTTCAATCACAATATTTCAAAATATAAATATAGTTATTACTTTTACTACTACTATCCCATCACGATATATCCCATAAATGGGGCAACCAGCAGACTAGCTGCATGCAATAAACATGCTAACAAAAAATTAAGACATTCAAAATGGTTGACAAACCTCGTCACTGAATTCAAAATGTAAAATATCTTTATTTGGTCAATACTTTTGATGTAAACATCAAACACATTGTAAACATAATCATCACATTGTAAACAATGTGAAGATTAATCAAAGGTTATTGTTCGCGTATCGGTTAGATATCTACAACTTAGAGAACAATAAGCGTTCATACAATTTAGGAACAAATATTTCCTTTTCTAGTATTTTTCAGTTATGCGTTACAAATTCGTGCTGTATTAATTATATTTTACTTATATTTCCTCAATGCCAAGACATAACTGAACTACATAATGGTTGAATATTTGTCTCAAAAAAAGTCATTACTACAAAAAAGTTTATAAATTTGATATACAATGTAATATAAGGTCCACTTGTTATTGTATCCTTCTCTTGATATTAACAAAATAACGTTCTCTCGCAGTATTGTTCGAGTTTTGTTATGGAATTTCACCTTGACATTTGCCTATCAGCTCCGACCAATATTATAATTTGCTGTTTGTTTAAATAATAGGTACATTACAAACGTGAGAAACACCGTGCAATGGTTCCTTGCAAAGAATTATTGCTTATTACAACTTCTATCTGTGACCCGCTAGTCAGTGGAATATAAATTTATTTATAACACTTCCTAGTTTCTCATGTGAGACAGATGTCGTAATAAATAACAATATCCAGTACTTAATATCATACGCAAACTTCACACAGCCAAATCAAAACAAAATTGAATGCTCTTTAAAATGCTGTCGATTGAATTTTAATAGTCGATTGAATTAAATAGTGTTCTAAAAAGTAAAGTAAATATTAGTTTTTTTTTACGGTGGTTTGGGCATGTTGAACGAATCAACGAGGTAAGAACGACATAGAGGATATACTTGTGTGAAAGAAAGGGTGTGAGATAACGCGGGCGTCCGAGAACCACATGGCTTGATCACGTGGATCAAATTCTCAAGGACGGCCGCGAGTTGAGTAAGAGGAACCGACGTGCGTGTATGAGAAACTGTATGAATGTGGAGGAAGCGAAGTAAGTGTGTACCTAAAGATAGATCTGTTTGGCGTTCCGTTCTCTCTGCCTACCCCACTTGGGACATGGCGTGAGGGTATAGTATAGTAGTATAGTATAGTAGTATAGTATAGTTTTTTTTATTGTATCTTGCTAAATATTTAAAGCATTAGATTACCATCACGAAATCTTCTATAAGCAGAGTAGATAGTGAATTCATTATTCATCCATTCCCACTAATAAGATATTTTTATTTTATTGATTCTGTATGGATCAAACAGTTGAAACAATAAGTAGGTACAAACATTAAAAAACAACAATGAGCAAACCAATTAAGATTCCTTTCTAACCAAAATAATAAACATAAATTTGAGGTAGTTCATTAAATAAAAAGATACAAGAAGACTTAAAATGCTGAAACACATAAAAATGTAAAAAAATGTTAAAAATGTAAAAAATGGAAATAAATGTAAAAAAAAGTAAAAAACTAGGATGTCCTCGTGTAGCGAAGGATATTAAAGATTTTTCTTTCGCGTACAATTATCTGCTTGGAGACTCTTGACAAAAGCCTATTAAGAATTATTTTTCATTCCCGATGCTATTATCCGACTTAATATTATGAAATGTGACTACAATATACGTAAGTATACATATAGCTGTGGTTATTATAATTAATAATATAAATAAACTTCTTATGGTTCCTAGGTATCGCTTATTTAATACACCACACCCACACATGTCAACTATTGCAATGTCGATAAATTATTAAGTAATACATAACTTCAAACATTTACATATTTAATAAAACTTATATTTTTTTAGTATTTAAATATATTATTAACTATATTATCACAAGAATTCCAATCGTGGCGACTTATTATAGTTAATGATATTATTTATCGAACATCACTTTTAAGATTCATTAAGTGAATTGTTGAATCTTGGGTTATTTATTTCCCAAGCCTTCTAGTTTAAAACCATGCCAATGCACCCGTATTCAAGTGAAATATGCAATTCAACAAAAACAAACATCTCTTTCATTTTTCCTTACATACCTACCTATTTTACATGATATTATGCAGAATTCATAAAACTATTTTCACATAGAATTGTGCATACTAGAATTAAATATTCGATTTAAAAATATAAATAGCTATATTTGATCATTCACGTCTATGTTAAAGAATTTTATTTGTACATTATGAATTCAGAATTGCATTTCTTATCTCTCTTATTACATTGAGTTGCTAGAAACTATTTATATTAGTGATAATAATGTCCTGAGATGTTATTACACCCGTTCATATAATTATATTCCTACAGCAGTGGTTATCTTACAGTCATGTTAAAGTATTATACTAATAAACCTATCCTGAAGTCGCTGTACCAGTACCACAACAACTTTATTTATATGATAAGTTGAAAATAGTAGTGATACTCAAAATATTATTCTAATAAAATTATAGTGTCGAATAGAGAAAAGTTGTTTGTATTGTTTGCTGTTACAGTCAGCTGTTGATAAGTAAATATTCATCGCTGTTACTTTTCACATATTAGAAAAGAAGTCGAGGTTTTATAGATCTATGTCAATGATACATCTTTTATATCGAAATACCTACGCAAAATAAAACTAATTGTATTGGTGGCAGTTTTAGAACATCAAAAAATCAAATATCAATCATTCACTATTTCAATTTTGCAGCTCATTGAACGCTTTTTCACAGTTTTCCATTCATTATTCGTTCATTGAGCGGCAGGCCGTGATAATGTCGCCTTGAATCTGCGTAGGATTAAACGAAGGCGTAGAAATCTATAAGAAATAAATATTCTTGTACTTCTTATAATCAATAATATGTTGATACTTATTGCTTGTATATTGTAAAGCAAAAAATCGATTTGCAAGGTCGACATGTTCGTAATCTTTAAATATTTGAGATGTTGAGACATGAACAATAAAATATATACCTACTTACTTAATACTATACATTAGGTATGTTGTAAAAGAATAAACAGGTGGTACACCACTTAATTATTGCAAATTACATATTTAATTGCACATTGGATAAATCGGGTTTTATATGAATCAATGATGTACTTCATAAACTCTTTGTTTTGTTTACGTCCTAGCCTAGATAGAATCCAATAGCATGGCTTTAGGAAAATCAAATTAGTTATCTACAATGGAAAATTATATGAAACAAGGCAGCTATTACGAACACATGTATGATCGATATTGTTATGAATCAATTGATTTATAAAAGACTTTTTGTTCGCCAGTAGCAATCATGTTCTTGTTACATTTCTTGATAATCCTTTGTTTAGTTCCCTCACAGCATAACTGTACGTAATTAGATTTTCTTGGAACGATATCTCTAGTGTCAGACATTTGTCAGTTTTATAACATTCAAAGTTATAACATGCCTCTTACTAAGAATACAAAATTTCAGCATAAAATATTCAAGTTCTTCACAAATCATATTTATTGAATTTTATGCAGGTGCTTATGTTTACATACCTACATGAAGCATAAAATTTACAAAATCGATACCTAGAATAATGTATCAGGTAATTGCAACTTGCAATCATTTTGCATATCGTTTCCTACTAGATAATAGGTTTTGCTCTGAAAAACGATAAAATTTTAATAAAAAAAATATTTGGTTCAGCAACTTTACATTCAAATTACTAAAATGGACACCAACTTCTTATACATTTTACCTTTCATTCTTACAAACCAAACTCATGCACGTGATTGTTGACATTTGATCGATATATTTTCTAAATGTTTTTTTTTTTAAATATATCATAGGGGAATTATATCAGAGTACAAACAATAAAACTTATTTAATGACTTCTCTACACTTTTGGGTAGACCTCAATAAGCTTAATCAATAATATTATGTAGGTATGTAGTTAGTACCACCGTGACTTCAACAGCCTAATTGGATAAAAATCAACCACATCCTGATCCTCCTTTGTAATGTAACTTGAGAAATATCTGCGTAGATATACAATCACCGTGACAATTCATTAAAAAAATCTTAACGGTTCAGTTTTCCAGGCGGATAAAATTAGTGAAACGATTGTCTAGTTTTACCTGGGTACATATTATAAATACGCCTTGATCAGAAAATCTCACAACCAAGTTTCAATCTATTTAAATTATTTAATTTGAAGCGACTGTTAATTGAAGAATATTGGGTTTATTCTAGGTAATAAATGGATACTGCAAATATAATAATAATAATAATAAACACTTTATTGTCAAATAAACAAATATTTTACAAAAGGTGTACATATTGCCTTGCGGCAATGTCTTCCAGTAAACCTACTACAATGTTTGAGAACTGTTTTACTATAAAGTGAGTTTAGATCAAAAGATAAACATAAAATGAAATATATAATATAAAACAAGAATACTTATATAAATATAAAGAAAAAAATAAAAGATAAAAATGTAAGCATTCACAACCATAAACATATATATTATATATGTATCTAAGCGAGAACTATCTACTATTGATGAGATTGTGGGTTGTTTATAAGGGATTTTACTTTATGTTTGAATGAGCCTATAGTTGAAGAGGACCGAATATCATTGGGGAGGTTGTTCCAGATTCTGGTAGTATGTACGGTAAAAGAAGATGAATAAAAATATGTACTATGAGGTGGGAATTCTAAACGACGATTATTTTGGGACCTTAACGATAGACCATGGGAAGAAAGGGGAACAAACCGTTCGAAGAGATATTGAGGACCTTCGTGCTTAAGGATGTTATAAAGAAAGCATAGTATATGTAAATTACGGGATTCCTTGTATGTTGGCCATTTGAGTTCAGCACGGAATTGGGAGATGTGGTCATATTTTCTTAGACCAAAGATAAAGCGAATGCAAGCATTCTGCAGCCGATCCAACTTCGCACTGAGTTCTTCAGTGGTATCTAGAAAGGTGCAGTCTGCATAGAAGAGGATTGGTAGTAGAAAGGACAAATATACGTAGGTAGGTACCAATAATTCCACATACTCTAATAATATACTTATAGTAAGGTAACGGTTCCTCAACGTTCCTGAAGGTAGATGTGGTGTGCGCCGTACGTGTAAATATTATATGTATGTGTACATATACTGTGTATATGTGCAAGTACCTATCTGTAGTGGTATGTTGAGGTAAGAAGGAACCTGCACAAAGAGGAATGGGCAAGGCATAGGATTGCGGAAGTACTTTATATCTGGACTGACTGGCCCTAAGCTAACACTGCTGCCTACGTCAATAGGGAGACCATGAGGCATTACAGTTACTCAATTATTTTTTTTATCAAACGATTCAAGAAAGAATCATGATTTACTCGAGATCAAATTATTTTTTTATAAATGAAAGTATTGATGATAAATCAACTAACTTAGTTATACTAATCCTCTTTTATTTAAGTAGGTACCTTTAAATGCATCTTTATTTTTATGAAATATTTTTAATATGGTAGTTTCCTATGTTGCTTTAAGAAACACTTATTTTTCAATATTTCAATTATGTATTCAAGTGGGGTAATCAGTGGAGTAACTGTGTATAAAAACATGCATATTGTCCTCTTGGTACCAAGAAAAGCAAAAAATGTTTGTTTTATTTCTGATGTGCTTAAATTTCCGTAAATTTCACATTTATACCTTAAATAATTTTTATAAGACTAGTTGCAAGAATACAATGCGTGAAGTGAATAGAGTACTGTGTTGAGATCTAGTTATTCCTCAACCAAAGTCATGAGCGGTTTCAATCATCAGTTGGATTGTGAAGGACTGGCCTGGAAGAAAAAGATTGTTTTTCGTTTCTTAAGCTTGGTCACCCTTCATAGAGTGAACTCGGCGGTACTTTGTTATGTTACAAATATGCGATTAACTGGGTTCAACATAGATTCCCTTGATATTACCTTCATTTGTATTGCATATTACCCATTAAGTTACTAGATCGGCTCAACTTATGTAGATATATCCATTACATATTATCATACTCATACTGCATAATACAGGCACAATATACTAATATACATACATAATAATATTATCTCCTTCCTAATGCTTGATACAAAAGTTTATGTACTACACCTACTTGCTGAACCGAGAACAGTTAGCACTATATTTATTGTACGCTTATTTTTAATATTACCGCATTAAGTGTGTATATAATCGTTTTATTGTATCGGGCACCCACTGAAATGGAATGATTTGTGTACAAATCAAATATTATTCAAAATAATTTTTTGAATTTGATTTCATGAATATTTGAGCTGGGCGTATTGTGTCACTAATATGCACTCACTTAATAATAAGTTTGTGTTGTGGGAGTTTTAATAATATTATTTTGCACATGTATAATAATACTCTGAACGAGATGAACGCTGCTCACTTGTGTGTAGAATATTCGCAAAGCAGATGACTGCAGAACAATGGAACATTATAGGTAAGTTGGTTTATTGTTATTATATTTTCGTACGGCCTCTGTGTTGTCTTTCCCAATATGGTCATGTAGAGAGATTGGACCAGGTTACTAGACTCTCACGTCTCGTATCTACCTATAAAACGTTGTATGAATTATAATTATTATCAATATCAAAAATGAAGAAGTTTTCCTTGGTTAAATCAGTTGATAAGAAAAATAAATTAAACAGACGATTTCGCATATCCCCCAAACTCTCTCTCTCTGGTTTCAATCCTGTGGATTGATTTTGCAGCAGTCTTGTATCTTGCTTTTCATTACACTCTATCCTGTGGGACCCTTTTCAGATCTTCAACCCTCACAGCCCCTACCCTCGCATAAAGCTTCGAGGTATTCTCGTCGTGGGCGTCCTAAGATTTGTCCCCCCAGCCGTCCTTTCACAAATCGTCATATATCGTCCAATATATCAATCAAAACTTGTGAAATCTCTAAGTGATCAATTTTTTTTCATATTTTTCTAAAGTTAACATTTGTTTTAATTGGCATCAACAAAATCAGAATAGAGAAAACATATTACAATAAATCTTCTAAAATTTCATTTATTATTTGATGTTTTAAAAAGTACAAGTCCATGAGATGCATTTTTAATGTTTTTGACATAGTTTTAATTTCTAAACAAGTTTAATGCGGAATTAAAAACCAAATATGCAAAACTGTAACCGATTAGTCTGTTTCACACCTTAGTGCTATTCGTGTTTTATTTTATTTTTCGAAACAATAAAATCATATATTTTGTACATGTATTCTTCCTGAAGCCACATGCGTGTATATGTTAATACTTTCTTCGTAGCCAGGAAATAGTCTTATTCTTTACACGTAATAATTATTGCGAAGTATTAACACATTGGTGTGAACCATAATTAATAATTGCGGTTATTATTCATTACACAAAATATTTTCATAACTTGGACATCCTTCACAGTGTAATACAACCTTCACGCAAACAATAATAACATCTTTCACTTAACAACTTGTATTAGTAAGTACCGTATGTAGGTAATATCTAATATTGTTACAGACCACTAACTTTTCTTTTACATTTTGTTATTCTCGATTCAGTTGTATGAATTTTCTTAATAATTCATTGTGATAGTAATGAAATATTATTGTACCTGCAGTTTTTACGACGCCCGTTGCGTTGAAATGACTTGTAGCACCGTAAGATAAAGCTATTTGTGTATAAGATAAAGCTATTTGTGTATAATATATGTTAGGTTGTTTTATTATTGTTATTATTACGAGTTTATTTTAACGACTTGTGTGGTAGTGTTTTTATTGATTTTTATTGTTTACTCACTGTTATAACACTAACTTTGTTCAACACTATCGAAAAGGCACCATGCAGACTGATTAATATGAATAATAAAACAAAACACACAAACACGCGTTATTTTACTATGAACCAGTTATAAGTTATTTATGACCTTTTTATTTCATTAAAATTGTAATTAAATATCTAGTTCATTAAATCCATTCATAAATGTATGTTCAATAATAATATAGAAAAGATTTCATATTTGTATGACGTTACGACCGTAGATCGTTCTACGAATTTTCCTAAAACGATATCTCCTAATTAACATCCCACACCAGCAGAGTTCAATACTCTCACATAAGTTAATTTGAATAACGTGCAATCATTTTTCTATCAACAAATCATTATATCGACATCAGCTGTGTCGTGTTATGAGGCAGTAAAAACGAAATAAATTACACAATAAAAATTAAAATATGCAAAAGCGTTTTTCACTTTTATTTGTTGCAGAGCCCCGCGGCAATTACATTGACCCACATGGCGAAAGTTGGGTGAAGTACAAAACCGCACACTATCGATGTGTTTAATTATTATTACCTCGATACAAAATAGTTTTGTATTAGTTATCGATATTTGATAGTAAACTTTTGGATTATTTGAAATATTCAATATATTAGTTTTGAAACCCCTTGACTCATTCTTATTTCACTATAAATCATTTGGGTATACTTACTTTATAAAGATTTTAAAGTTGGCGAGGACGTTTCAAAGAATTTAAATTATCTAACGCACTACTACTACTACTATACCATCACGGCATATCCCACAAGTGGGATAGCCAGCAGATCAGCTGCATGTAAGAAACATGCAAACTGTCCTCTTCGTGCCAAATATAAAATCAAGACATTCAGGATGGGTGGCAAACCTCATCGCTGAATTTAAGATTATAATGTCTTAATTTTTTCGAACACCTGCCTTTTACAGGACACTCGAAAACTTACGCAGAAGAGTGGGAGACCAATTCTTTACCGGGTGCTCCACGGGATCTTATCTATCGCACATATATCTAACGCACGACTCGATATATTTTGTTTATGGCTTATTGAAGTATTATTTCTTCATTAAAATATATCTCACTTTATAATTAAAGGATAGTAATGCCTTTTCTTGCATATAACATTCATTTGGTTTGATTTTTTCTTTTCCCTTTATCAGTTCTAACGGTACGTACTTATCTTAGTGTAGCATGATTGTAGCAGGTATATAATAATATCATAAGGCGGTGCAACGTACCACCTCATTGCTACGTCGTTATTTCGTAATGTATTCGCGCGTGCACTCACTTTCTTTCGTAGTTGTCACGGTGAAATAATATAAATATGTACCTACCTACTAGTAGGTATCTTCATATATAACTACCTGTCAACTAACTACGTATGCGAATATTTATTTTAATAATAATAATAATAATACTCACTAACAATACGAAATCTCATACATACAGCGATCTATCTCACGCACAAAAATTTCAAGAATTCCATATTATTATATTATTAACGTTTTACTCTCACTTTCGTTGGGTGTGGCACAGGTTCAAGTGTGTATATGTCACATAATTTATTTCTTACAATATTCAAGTTAATTTCTTTTCTCCGTCAGTTTTTTCGTCACATGTTATTTTTTTTTAAATACCAACATCATATTATTTAACATCTTTGTATTATTATCTCTGTACACTGTGTCATGTCATATTCGTAGAAAGTTGCAGATATGAGACAAGTGATATGATATTATCATCTTGCATAACAATGATAATGTTCAATTCTATCCAATCCTAATATGATCTGACGAATGTGGCTAGTAAATAAATGTAAGTTTGTTACTGAGCACCTCTCAGATGTTATTAATCATTACTATTCTTGTATCTGTTGCTTTTTAATTCGTTTTGATATTTGCCATTCGCATTGAAATGCATAATGTAATATTAAACTTTCTAATACTATACTCAAATTGAAGGCTTTCATTATTATTAAGTTATGACTTATTTATGTATTGTTATGTCTTTAATGAACTAGCGATGTTTGTATTCTTGTGATGAATTGACAGGTATAACTAATTGTAATGTTTAATTTACGTTATTATTGATTAACAAACAAAATATTGTAAACAATCGATTTTCAGTCATTTTCACAACTGTTACGTGAACAATTAAGCTTAATATAATATGTAATAAAAGATATAGATGCATGTTTTATTCCTTTTACGTTATTCGATTTAAAAAAATCACTAAAGTGTGTCCAAAAATAAAATAAAAAACTTAACTACAAAAATATGTATTTAATTAATCTAGTATCCCAATATTGTTCAGTAATACTAATCTTGCCCTTGGTGTTCTTATTTTTTAAAAGTGTCAATTAACCCTAAAGCACATGGTCGTTTTCTTTGTAATGTGAATAATACGAGAAGGTGTGTATGAATCTAGTATTTTTTTGCAAATAAAACGCAAGTAGGACAAATTCTATGATAGGCATAGAGAGTGTGTACTGCTCGCCTACAAATTGCTATGATTACTTATGATTGGCCTGACCCAAGCATGGCCTTCAATGGTCATGCTGAGTTACAAATTTTGTTAAATATTATGTAATCTAATGCAACACACGCGCGAATAAAAATTAATTTTACTGACCGGCCTTAATAATAATAATTCTAAAATGAGATTATCGAGACTTTTAAATTAGAATCATGAATTTCTATATCTATGAAGTTCTTTAAGATAATACAAATACCTTCCAACATTGATAGATTGTCAATGACATAATTATATTATTGTCTTGGAATTATAATACAATAAAGAGATCCGGAGATTGATTAACATCACCGACCTAATCTTCCCTCTCGACACAAACATGTTGCACAATACTTTCTGAAATTGTATTTTGTTTATACATGACTTGTTTAATATCGTAGTATAAATGGGTGATGGTTATATATGGACTGTATCAAAACGAGACCGCAATTTGGCCATAAAGAAATTCAAATCATTAGAAAACTTTAATCTGCAAATAATCTACATATGAAATTCTTTAACAGCATCATTAGTACATATATACGACTATAATAATATATAATTGCAGCGTGTATTTACTTATTATGTTCCGATTTTTGTTCTACTGAATATATGAGTAATTTTATACAAGTTACCACATTTTATTTATTCTACTTTTAACGCCTTATTAGCGCTTTATGAACACGTTGTATGATTAATATTGGTGACCAGACGTGTATACCCTTGGAATTTCCCAGCCTTTATTTCGATTTTCACATTTTTGTTTTTTTTTTTGACACAATTTATTTTCACGTATTTATTTAATAGCATAAAAATATATTATTTAAGAGTATTTTGTGTTTACGCTGTGGAAATATATTCTTAATTTTAACTAAATAAAATCCACCCCCCTCCCTTCATATTATCTACCACTACCCTTCCCATCACCAAAAACATTACCTGATCAATAATTCTCACTATATTTCAGTTTCCCTGAAGATGTCCACAAACATAGGTGAAAATTTTCGGTTACTATTAATCTAACGTAGGTAGTGTAAATTAAACACTGTTATCTTTTCAATTTTATTTTTGTTAAATTAAAACTAAATATTATATTATTCGTTGTTCTTATCATAATATTTTCTTCTTTCATCACTCAAAATTCATTGAAACTTTTTGTTGAATTTTAAAGCATTTCCTCTTCGTGTGCTGTACTTCATCGCAGTGTATGCCCATTAAAATATCTTATATAAATTGTCTATGTTTAAATTCATAAGTCTTAGGGCGTATTCAATTCTTCGGACAATTATAGATAGGCAAAAAGTAGTCAACGTTTTTTGTTCATAGACGCGCCTATTTAGTAGATAGTAAGTACATTATGTATGGCACAATACGGTGTCGGTGCCTCAATAGCAAATAATGGATATGGAAGTTCTAATAACAAGTATCATTAGTTTATAATAAGCCTGGACCTACCTCGTTATAAATGATAAGCAAAGGAGTGAGATTTACAACCATTGCATTGTGACAATATGAGATTTATAAAATATTTTTTTTTATATATCTAGAATCATGACATTTTAAAGAAATCTTTTTCAATACAAAAAAGTAATTCGATATCATGAAAAATATTAAAAAATTACATATGTAATAAGTACAGGTCAAAAAACATTCTTTAGATCATCTTTTTTTGGTTGTGGGAGCTGAATCTTCATTAAATATTTTTATGCGATTAAATAATCAATTTCACTTACCTTACTTTAAATGTCTGATTGAAAATGATACCTAACAGCTAAAAAGATTGTGAAGATATCGTAAAAATTGATTTGTTTTACAATAAAACTCTGCATCTGTAGTTACTTTTCTTTCTTTTTCTATGGAAACGCTATTTAATAGATCTATCCTTTCGCTTCTTCCACATTCATACAATTTCTTTTACTCAACACACGGCTTTACTTGAGAATTTGATCCATGTGATTAAGCCACGTGGTTCTCGGATGCCTGGGCTTTCTCACGCCTCCATTTTCAGATCCGTATCAGAATTTTCATTAGGTATCTTTATAACGCGTTATTAAAAAAATCAATCTCCTTCAGCTTAAGAGTAAATAGTAAGTTTACACCATTGTACATTGAATTAGGTTGTATTCCCTTCTCTCTTCCTTCCTTCCTTCCTCCCTCTTCTTCATAAATTGTTCATAGTTTAGATACTTTAATTGGCGATGTAAATTATTAAATGTATATTATTGTATTAGTCATTGTAAAAGCTGTTGTATCTATTAAAATAAATAAAAAAGAGGAAATTTATTTTATTGGAAATAAATGCAAACAATGGTAAATTTATTTCAATTCTTCTCAGACCACCAGTTGTGCACCTGCGACTAATGCCTCGTTCGGACCGTCAGGTGTTCTGTGACGAAGCTATGACCGGCATTTCCCTCTCACGTGACCCCGTTTCCCGCCAATTCAAATAAACATTCTGCTGATATAAATACTTACCTATACATATTTACTACTTCTTATACTTATAAGAACAATATCGCAATATTGGCAATGCTTGTATACGTAGATACCTACCTACGTAGATACGGTTATAGATTATTTAGGTATGTATCATATAATAATGCAACGTTTACTTTTTCTTTCATACGAAAGCTGTAGTGACCACCCGGCTAGCCTCGCCTTCTGAAGTTATTTTATATATAGGTACATTACTGTAGGTACATAAACTCATTCACAATGTAAATACTGCAATGTATACGTGATCAATTTTTATTTCAGATAATTATACTATTTCCTAATTGCAATAACAAACCATATATTATAAGTGTTTGATTTCAAGATATAATATATTTTTTATCGTGTTTGTATATGGTAATGAGTAAGTTCTATTTCATATCAGTACCTTATAATTCAGAATATGTAGAATTCATTTATATCACTTTTTCTAATTAATTAGATTTCAAATAAAATAATATGTTGTATTAGTGGCTTGACATCGAAATTCATTTGTAGTAAAATGTCAGTATGTAGAGCCCAATATCTAACTGAATTTTTATTGTTTTCATTACAAACTTCGAATAACTCTCCTAATTTCATTGCTGTTTGGGGAATACGAAATGTTTATTGTTAACTATAATAAAATATCAATATAAATGTATCGAAATATAAGTTGTGTAATATTAAATAAATAAATAAATAAAATAAAATAAAATAAATTTTCATAATAATATACATTTTATAGTGTCGATTGTTTTAGATAATGCAGTTTTATAGAAGTCAACATAAAGAGCATTTCTACATACTTAAGTTTTAAAAAAAATGGATTTAGCTACTTTTGATTCCAAACCACACATATGTTATTGCACTGTTAACATGTTTGCCTTAATAATTTTTTTCGACATATTTTACATGATTTTTACTTTGTAGGTACTGAATCTCTCCGTTGGAATTGCTTTAGTAATAATGTTTATCTCTATGTAATTGTAAATTATTTAACACATTTTATATGACAGTATATTCATTTTACAGTCTGCACTTTTGATTCTCTGAAAGCTTTAGAAAATATTTAATTTTGTGCTTAATTTTCCTCATCCTCGTATCTGACAACTTACCACAATATAACATGTAAACATTTTAATAACTTTCATCCAAAGTGGTTCTTTAATATACCTTTGTTAAAAAATAATTATTAAAAACTAATGTATGATGTTTTTTTTAGAAAATATTAAGGTAGGCGAAACCTCTAAAAGGATGATAGAAAGTTATGTCTCACAGCGAATCATCAAATTTCTATTTATCGAATATAGAAAAGATGATGTGTTTCATTAAATTGTGATTTATATCTGCGGAAGGCTTGTGATTTATCGATGAATCATAATATTGTTATTACAGAATAAAGGAGGTCATCTTGTGAATGAATTAACTTTGGTATATGTCACGAAATCTTTTTATATGGTCATGTTTATATGAAACTTGTTGCTTTTGATTTCTCCGCATCGTTTCAACTCTCGAGTAATTACTTAGGTACTTGAAGTGTAATAAATTCACAAAGAAATGAAGTAAGTACATTTCATTATATTTACACCTGAAAGCTTATTCAACGCTCTCATATTTATAGAAAGCTTTACAATTTGTCTACTTTCAAAAATTGTATTGCATCTCAAACTTATGCTTTTGACGTGTGTGTCATAAATATTAAGCAATTAGAAACTCTCGTAACCTCTCAAGAATTATTATTTGAAGTACTACTCAAGTGTCATAAAACAATTGTTAGTTTACTATATTATTAATTAAATGTTGGTACATATATATTCTTACTTATCAAGTACCTATTCCTTATGTTACATAGATGCGTAAATTTAAGATGATAATGTTTAATTTCACTTTTAGTATAAGATGTTTGGTGTTTAGATATGATGTCAACGTCACAGTATAGAGATAGGTGTAAACATATAGATATAGATATTTGTCTGCTAATTGTACTAGCTGGGTGCAACCTTGCCTTTTATTAATTTATCACTTCTGTGATTATTGCAATAGTAAGTAGTGTTGGTGGATAGGCTATGCACTACTATATCACCACTTAGTATTATTAATAGTAGGTACCTAACTATGTGTTTTAAGCGGCGCGGACCGGCTCGACCTGATTAGGTACAGTTGTTGTTTTCACACTCCCTATATGGCCAATCCGCCTCTGTACGCAACTAGATAAAGGTGAATGATCTTATGCATATACAGGATTAATATTTATTTTATTGTATATAATCTCCTTAAGTATATCAAAATACAAAAGTACTTACATAATATGACGATACAATATATTTTTTTCGAAATTCTGGCACATGTATCAATTTCAGGTTAAATATTCTCTGTAAGAAGTTTAGATTTATGAAATACAAATTAAAGAATATTTTTTGATTATTGTTATGATTATCCGAATGATTGCATGATTGTTTTTTGTTCTTCTTTACATATTGATTTTGTGCAATAAAGTTTATTATTATTATTATCTCATATCTCATTTATTAAACAAAACAATATTTGATTCTACATTTTGAACACAATATAAGATTAACAATAAAATTTAAAAATAACATTAAATAACAAAAACCATAAAATATTAAAATAAATTTATGTATATTCAAAATGTAGAACCCCAACATTATTCGAGTTGATTCTTCCATGATGTTCTATGAAATAGTACAATCATGGGAGATCACTTACAGAGCTACAGGGACAAAAACCTTCTTACTATCCTGGTGGACGATAGAAGTACGGCCTTCTGCATGCTGTATTTGAGCCTGTCATCTACTCCCAGTTTTCTGAGATTGTTTGATAGACTCTTAGGTATTAAACCATTCACAGACAACACTATAGGCACTATTATTATTAATATTATTATTATTATTGTTGTACTGTATGAAATAAATGTGTCGAATGGTTATATGAAAGTGTGTTTGATAGCTATAATTTGAACGGTTCAAACGTAACGAAAATAAAATTAGTATACGCGTTGAAAGTTTGAAGGAAGTATTGAGTAGGTATATACGTTTAAATAAGCTTGTGTACGAGGGATGATAGACGCGATAGGGACATCAAAAGAAGAAAAGTGGCTGGTGTGAACAACATATTGCTGTGCGTGTATGAAAAATTGTATAAATATGGAATAAGCAAAAGAAGTATGTGGGGATAGAGTTTTGTGACATTCCGTCCTCTCTGCCTACCTCACTTGAGATACGGCGTGAGGATATTATAATTATATATTTGTTTTGAATCAAAATTTTATTCTAAAACTAGAATACATTCCTACTTTCTTTATTCGCTGAGGCTTAATTTAGCAGTTCTTAGCATATTAATATTTTTCCTTAATTAGTCGTTTATTGATTGAATTTTGAATAAAATTACAAAATCCTGCAGGCGCACATTACCAATCTTTTTATGGAAGCAAACTCTGAATGTAAAAAAACCTACATTATAGTTATTATATTTAGATAATGTGCTTCACGATGTAAGTAAAAGACTTCTTCTGAAAAATATATAAGAAAGTGAATTGTATTTTTATATTAATGAAAAGTAAAAGTATCTCATTGTGTATAAATTATAACATAATTACAACGTAACAAGTACATAAGTATGTAGTGAATTAGTAGGTACCTACCTTGCCTCGTTATTATGGAAATTCAATAGGTGATATGAACCAGGTAGACGTCAAAATATAACGAAATTCACACATACACTAATCTTTGTTCTGTCATGGAGGTGAAGAGCTGTCAGTTGAACGATATTTTGTTGATACTTTACATATCACTTTAATTACTCGACTTGTAATAACGAAACTACTCACGCTGTAACATGGAAAGATCAAGGCAGAAGCATTGGATAGAAAAGGTTTCCACCTAATGAACTTTTTTATTCAAAATGTCAATATCATTTTCGAAAAATGCTTTTTTTTAAACGAATGCATTGAAGCTATAATCAAGTTTTTTTTTAGTAAAGAAGTAATGTTGGTCATAAATATTTGTTTTCATATTTTATCACATCAAAATGTTCGCAGCGTCAACAAGTTTTGAGAGTTATCCTGCCGAACTTGTTGAAAATTGAATATTTTACCGATTTTGCTAGAGAGCGTTCTTAAGAATTCCAAAATAAGTGGCAAAAGTAGCTCAAGAATAGGAAATGTACCTATGACAAAATAGCGTCAAAATTTACAGCCCACTACCGGAAATCACTGGAAGATATTCATTTACATAAACCAGTCTGTTTTAAGTTGTCCCTTACAAACAGATGTAGAAATAATAGCTCTTTAAAATTAATGAAACGAAGGCAGATTCAAATAAATCCAATATAGATTTGAATAAAAACCATAAAATATTTTCAGTCACGACAAGTCTTTCAATTATTATGTAAAACTTACAATATTTTTGAAAATAATAATAATTAAACACTTTTTTGATTATTAAACTACTCCTGATTAATCATTCCAATCAATTCAACTCCGGAAACGATCAAAAACATTCTGTTCACTCCGGATATGGAATGTTTCTGATCGTCTTAGGAGTTTTAATTCAAAAAAATATAATAAACATCTACACTTCTTAGTAAGTATAATCTAGTCTCTGACATAGATTGTATCAAAAATTCATAAAAAAAAAATCATTTATTTTTCTCATCTTATAATGACACAAAACACAAATAACTTGGATTTTCAAAGACAAGGCCAACTTTAATAAAAAAAACTTATATATTGGTGCTGCTAATGGAAATTTTACAAATTTGTATTTGAAAGTTCACAAGTTAACATCATTAATAATAAACTTTATTGCATAATAAGGAGCATACATAATTACAAAGTTATAAAATAAGACAAATAAATGAATTGTGCAATAGGCGAGTTTATCACAGGAGTGATATCTTCCAACTAATTAATCAATAGAACTTTTAATATCAAAAAAATACCTTGATACAAATTTTCAATTTAACTTTATTTTGACAATTGAATAGATAAAAGGAATATAAAAAAAATATTTTCAACAACTATGTTTTGTACATAATATCGTATACAATTCGGTATTATGTATCCACATACCAAATATAAAATCAAAAGTGAACGCGTGAGGCCCAAAGTGAAATGTGATAAGTAATTGTATATATTTATTTATAAGAGTATAATACATACATTGTACTTGAAATATTATCTTTATTAGTTGATTAATGACTACCATTATCTTAATGCTACTATTCTTCCGTAAAATTATAATATTATAGACATTATTATTTTCTCTACAATAATGTAAAGATCCAATGTATGGTGTACCGTTGTTTACTTTTATAATTTTTCTGTTCAATGTTGTGTAAATAGCATCGAAACTTATTAACTTATTACTGTGAGTTTTAATTATTTTTTATTCAAGTAGATCAGTTGTTTATTAAGATAGAACATCGGCATCGGTGCGAAAAAATCAACTCGAATCAAACTTTTCTAGGAACTGCATGTTTTTTTTAACGAAAACCTGCGGGCATTGCAAGTGTGGATAATTTGAGTAAGTTGAAAGAAATCGCATCTCCGCGATAAACTCAACCTCTATATTTTGATTGTACGATTATATTTAATTTAAATGTATTTGTGTGTAAAATTTCTTTTCATCAATACACAGTACACTGTGCAGTATATTCTGTAGAATAATTTCTTGTCATCAATACACAGTACACTGTGCAGTATATTCTGTAGAATAATTTCTTGTCATCAATACACAGTACACTGTGCAGTATATTCTGTAGAATAATTTCTTGTCATCAATACACAGTACACTGTGCAGTATATTCTGTAGAATAATTTCTTGTCATCAATACACAGTACACTGTGCAGTATATTCTGTAGAATAATTTGAAAAAAAAATTGATATAGATTTACAGTAGGTAATAATTATTCTTTCATTCAAACCATCACGGCATTTTCCACCAATGGGGTAGCCAGAGAGTCAACCGCATGTTACAAACGTGCAAGTCGTGCTTACTGT
The DNA here is from genome assembly GCA_947579605.1 of Athripsodes cinereus. Classification (NCBI taxonomy): domain Eukaryota; kingdom Metazoa; phylum Arthropoda; class Insecta; order Trichoptera; family Leptoceridae; genus Athripsodes; species Athripsodes cinereus. The sequence goes on from OX388311.1 coordinate 7,638,647, forward strand.
ACCAATAAAAGGCAAGACGTTCAGGATGGGTGACACGTCTCATCGCTGAATTATTGATGATAACAGTCTAAAAATACGAGAGTATTACATAAAATGAAAATGATGATTAATAAAGTTTTTATAGTTGTTTTTTTTTAATATTAAACATGTACAGGTACATCAACACTTGTCCAAAAGCTTAAATTTATGGACATAGATTTCTATTTTCTGTCAGTTGAAAATCACTTTATTGTAACTCGTTTTTAATAGGCCATAAATATTACTTAATAGTTTTGATTACACACACTTTCCTTGTGAAGGTTATACGAAGTTGAAAGGATGTAATAATAATAATAAATCTATAAAAATATATATCCAAATTATCGTAAATATCAAAGTTTTCACCTATAAGTAATTAAAGATACCAAAACAACTCAGTTATGATCATAAGGTGTTACTCAACTTATGATCAGGTGTAACTCAACTTATGATCATAAGATGTCTAGTAGAAATAGATAAAGTTCACAATCATTAGTTTAATTGAAGTATTTTCTCATTCAATGTAAGATAGCCGCTATCAAATATTTATCTTATATCATCTATAAATATACGATACAATAGGACATAGTAGGTAAGTCTTAAACACTGGATGAAGCTTTTCAAAATTCATCGTGTTACATTGAAAAGATTTTAGTATCTCATGTGAGCAATACGATCATCATAATCGTCATCGCCCTCTCGGGAGCACAGGGCGGAAACCAGCCTCCACCATTCAGAGCGACTATGCGCCAATTGCGTCAACTCTGCCCACGACATTCTTAGAGCTCTGATGTAGTTGTTATAGGAAAGGTGTATTGTGAAAGAGGGACGCCCGGGTCGTCGGAACCCTTGCGGACGGAAGAACAGTACTATTTTTGACCAACTGTCATTGGGCATTCCCAGAACATGAACCCGGCCAAGATCATCGTCTCTCCTTAATCACGCCAATGCAATAGGGACGAAATAAAAATAATTAAGAAATAAATAAATACCTAAATGCGTAGTTTATGTTCCGTTGCTATGATTTTTGTGAAATGATGTTAGTAATCCACTTTAATCTTCATTGAACTTACTAAGTGTTTGACGACTAGCATGGCGCAGAAATAATGCTCTTGCCTTTGAGTTACGAGATCCCAGTTTCAATTCCCGGCCAGAACAAAAAAAGAAACGACTTGTTGTTGTTTTGGACAACATCCAGATCCAGAACAACAAATTTTTCTGGATCCGGATGTTACAACGGTGTATCGAGGTATTGATACCCATGATACAAGATTTATACTATCTCGAATCTCGATCTGGGTAAATTGTCTATATTTATGTGTTTTATGTACTTCCTAATGATAAATTTTAACATGTTGTTACATAAGGTTTGCTTGTTATCTATATAAATATGTACGTATTGAAGTGATGATATTATCTGTTGAGTAGGTATAGATATTAACTAAACATTACAATAGGTAAGTAGGTAGGAACCATCTCTATTTGCGTTACTAATTGATTTACACGGCCGATTTGACAACCTTGAGATTTGTTGACGATTATGGACGAATAAAACTCGGCTCGTAACATAGATTATTTTTATTTATATTCAATGTCTTCTAAAACTGAGTCTAATGGAATTTTACGCCTAGTTTTTGCTTATTACCTCGAGAATATTATTTAAATTATGTAATAATTTAACCAGGACTATTATAATAAAAGAAGATACCAACGACCCACAGCTTACATTCCCAACCCACAATGTGTTAATGGAAAACACAAACGTATCATATTATTATTGTAATTATTTCATTTGGGCAATATTGTTTCCGTAGCAAGCTATGACTATAGGTGAGCACATATTACGGAAGTGTATATTTGCTCATTGAACTGTCGCAATAATTGCTTAGAATTAACATTAAAATTAAGGTAGAGCAGAAGAGTTTTTTTTATTATATTTTGAGATATCGTTATTCTACTTCTTTTTTCTTTCTTTGCATCTTTAATTTTTCATTTCTTGATATATGTTGTTTCTAAATTTGTTATTTTAATGTGCTATCAGTAAATAGACAAATGTTGCTAAATAACTGCATGTGTCATATTTGTAAAAAGTCTGTTGTTATGCCAAATGAAAAAAAATAAACCATTATCCATTTTTATACGATAATTTATTTTGACACAACCACATCATAGGTGTGCATAAAATTTTCAGGCTCGACTATTTCCCAGCAAATTTTCTAAATATATAGGTAATAAAAATTAAAATCTTTATTGCACAAAAATAGTAAACAATGGAAAAAAACTGCTATGGGCAAGTTTATCGGAGAAGCGTGATATCTTCCATTTAACCCATATGTATCCCATAAAAATAAATAATAATTATTTCTACGCGGTACGTTCTGATACAGGCACCTACTCAATTCATATGCCATTACAAAAAGTGAAATAGCGATATCTAAACTGATTATATACACTGCTACCTATAATATATCTGTACCACACATTACATATTATTTCATTTAAGATTATTCCGCTCCACTTCAAATTTACTAACGATAATTGATACATTTTTCTAACGTTCTTACAATACGCAAACTGCCAACAGGCAACTACATACATGGCGAATTGTTTGATTGAAACATTTACGTGATTTAACATTTAAAAAAAACGTTAGTGCTGACAGGAAGTAAACGATAGACCATTATATTATTATAACTCAAACTGTTTATTCCATGGCTATATATTATGATAAATTTCATGATTATCATTTTACTAAACACGATATGAAAGCGATACGACGGGTTGGTAATTTAATCCTAATAATTTATTGGCGGTGATAATTATTTTAAAAAAAAACAACTCCTCACTTATCTTTAGAAAGTATCTCAATATCCAATACCTCGTTTTTGATTATCGCCTTCTCATCAGTAACTAGTTGTAGGTTTCGTATTGAATAAAATTAAATAAGTAACAAATGATATTTTAGTTTGGTATTATAAGTAGTTTTAATTTTTATTACGATCAATTACACTCAATATTACGTGCCTATATTATGGCGAAACTTCCAAACTTTATTTCATTACCGTGAAATGTATAATTGATTCTTAAATAATTAATTCTTATCTCTTTTTAATAGTTAAGAACCAATTAGTTTTCTACAAAGAATGAGATTATCCCAGTAAAACAAAATAAAACTTAATATCGAGCATAGACAAACGAAGCGACGCGACACACAAAAAGTAATCATCGACACGAAACCTTCAAATTATTTATTTGTAATTTGATTGAAGTAAATTATTCAATGCCCGCAGACTTGTCTTCAGTCGTGTAATTTTGGTATCCAAACATCCGTAACATTCTTTAAATAAAATGCCCCGTATATACACAAAAAATCGTAAATATTCCTTAAAATTGAAATTTAGGTACTAACTGAGAACTTCAACAAAGTAATTATAGAATACTATTGTTTTACACAAAGATTCGTGTGAAAATAGAAAGCGATGAAGCACGTTTGGTGAATATTTTGAAACTTTAACGTTATTCGCTCGTATAATTTGTCATAAAACAAAATGCCTTCATATTTTCAAGTTTTCCAGTATTGATATCGACACGATAGCCTTCAGCTTGCAATATAACTAATCATAAAATCTTATTATATGTGATGCTGAATGGATACTTCACCATGTATTTTTATTGAGGATATAAATATGATTAAGATACTAATGGTATTGATGTTACGGGTGGGTCGATACAAGTATCTCTAGTAAATTATGTATGTGTGAATTTATATAACAAAGCTGTAAGTAGGTACCTACTATCAGATCACCTTTGGCGTTTTGTTCTCGTCTATGTTGTCCAAACACCTGTTGGCTCTGACACCAAGTTGATATGATAATAACAATGATTATAGAGTTTCTATGAGTGCTATCGAGAATATCTACTCTAAGTACTCGTACAAAAGGAGTGATTCTTTTGGGTAGTTAAATTGTCAACACAAATCATAATCTTGGTTTACACGATATAAAAACTGATCCATTATTTCCAATTTATTATCTTAGTGCAAACAGTTAAGTATGAGTATATACATTTACTAGGTGAACACTTTACTACATCAGAAATATTTTCAATTTTGAGTACGTTTTGAATTAAAATGGAGTTGCCCTTACGATTGATACAAATCGATCTTCTTCTTTCCTTTCAACCCACCAAAACTTATTTTGAAAACAACATGTGATAGAGTAGATTTATTTTCAAGTTTATTTAAATTCATTAAGTGATTAAAATATTTCATATGTAATTATTGATGATGTTGTATCTTTGTTGTTGCAGCCCTTCTAAGTTCTGACGTTTCTCCGAGGACGCAGGGCCGCCCACCTTCAGCCTGTTATTAGGTGCAGTAACATCTCGTCCGTCCACGCATTCTAACACTAGGAATAACTCGGATGGTGAGCACAGATAAACCTGCTTTTATTACATTCATTACTATTATACTTATGTAATGTCACACAACGTCATTAATATGCACCAGTACACTAATGTAACAACCAACGCCAAATACAACAACAAATACATTCAGATTATGAAATGCTAGAACAATATGTAGGTAATAATATTAAACGAGTCAAATCAATACTTTATGGTAAAGGATATAAACATTCTCAAAAACCTTTCCCAAAAAAACAGTAGATTAGATAAATCTTTGTTTTTTTTTAGAATATTGGCGATGCACCCTTGTTTGGATGATTTCTACCTTTTAAAATTATAGATGTAATAATTCATCTATAGATAAAATTAATTAGTCTAATCAAGAGCAAATGTGATCAAAGTAAAATGAAATTTCTTAAAACAAAATCAAACATCATTCGATACACCTTATCATTCTCTAAACCAAGCAAATAGTTGATGTTAAGTGGGTATTCTACATTCCGAAGGGAGAAATATAAATAACCGCGATCCCGAAGAAGGCATGCGAAAAAGACATGGTCGAGAGTCTCATAATCTATACCACACTCAGTCAGGAATTGATGCGAGACCCATTTTAAAGAGATGACTCTTCAATCTATGATGACTGAATCGTATGCGTGGAATTGTGACAATCTGGGTTCTATTTATCTTCTTTTTGTGTTTCTTCAAAATTACTTTACGTGTGTTTCAATATATCTAGTAGATTTAATTGAGTGAGTGAGTGAGTCTGAAATAAGATAAAAAGACAATATTTTGTCTCTCGTTTACCACAGGAGTTGCAGTTGTTACAAAATAATTTAATTATATCTGAAATATTATTTCGTACCATAAATTCATTGAGTTTTGTACCAGGATAATCATTGTACAAATTATTATATTTTGATCATTGATATTTCGATTACGAAACTTTCATCGGGCAGTTAACTAACTATTCTACCTTGACCTGCCATCTACCTCCATACATATCGAGCCTTTTATACTTACATACCTACCCACCTTATCAGTAAGCTAGTGAATGGTTCTGTTCTGTTCTGTTCTGTTAAGGCGTTGAGTTGTTTAATATGGTATTATTATAATGTGTACTTACTACTATTACTACTGCTGTACGAATAGATTGTACTCAGATAGTCGGGCCAACTAATCGACAAGTGTATTGCTATTATTACTTGGAATGTTAAATGTGTATTGCAGATAAATTATATTGTGTGTTAAACACAAGAGGCCTGAAGGTGCATTGCTTTACGAAATACTGGCGATAGGCTATACCTGGCCTACCCTGCACATAATGCAACGAGGTGTGAACATTAATTTTTATTGATAGTTAGATAGGTACCTTTACCTTGAAAGAGTTTATTCCGTGTTTTCAGTTTTTTTATAGAAAGGAAGAAATTTCGACAGTCACTAATTGATGACAGCACAAAGCTTTACCACCCATCTTAAATGTCATATTTTTTAGCACAAAGAGGACTATTTTCATATTTTTTACATGCAGCAGATAGGTCTTCTAGCTATCCCACTTGTGGGATGCTATGGTATAGTAGTAGTAATAGTAATTGATATTAAAAAAAACTAGGACAGGTCATCCATCCATTATCATCTTATTCACAAGCTCATACATATGAAGTAAATTAATTTGGTGTATAATTCATAATTTTAAACTTTATTTATCTAAATAATATATTATTCACCAAAGAACGCTACCTGTTGCGGAGATGTGCATATCTTTTTTGAAATATATTTGAATTCTTTGCATGCGCAATATACATATTTTACTATAAACACAATATCTAGAGTATCTATATATAAAAAACAGAATATCTATAGGCACAGTGAGGTATAATACATAATATTACATTAAGATTTGAATTGAAGACGAGATCCTACTTTATATTCATACACATAGGTTTACCTTGATTCTTGATGAATGAAACAAGAGAGAGGAATCCAAAGAATATTATAACATATTCAGTTAGTTGTATTCCATTCAATTGTATTGATCGTAATATAAAAACAATTTGAATACCAGAGGCATTTGAAAAAAGCAATTATGCAATCCTTAATTGTACTGTTTACCTATCTAAATACGTATATAAATAAACCATTGTTGAATATTATAAGCTGATATTATTGTACAACTAAAAATAATATATTGTGTTATATACGTATGTATGAGATTATTGGTATTACCTATAAACTATTGTGAAAGAATCCAATGCAATTATCTCCAACAGTGTTAACCTACCATATGTTATTGTTTCTCAAATATACATAGGTATTTGCTTTGAAGTCGTAACAAAATGTAATTCTATGTTATGTATGTATTATCTTGGAAAATTTCACTTCAAATCCTCCTAATCCTACTACATATCTTGTCACGTATCACAGTATCTAGCTATCACTTCACATTTTTTGATGTATAATATTGTACATTAACGTATATTGGAAGTATATTGGAACTATTTCAATTCTAATAATTTTGCCGCACCTGCTTCAAGTCCGACTAGTTTGATAATAATATTCACTCATTACATTACATACATACTGCAGGTCTGTAGGTAGTCTTTTGTAGGAGTGGTCTTATTTATTTACGAGTATTTAGCTTGTTCCTTGAAAAACACGATCAACAACCTGATGATTTTATACAAATGTAGGTATTCTTGAATAAGATTCGTGATTAGCCTATGAATTAAATTAAAAAATTTTAACTTATGGAATTGAAATTTGAAAATATATCGAAAGAATTTTTTTTCATCAATATCTTCTTTAGTGACTTGATATATGAATATTAATTTATTCATAGCTATGTTAAGCACATCTTTTTCAATTTATGGTCAAAAATCATCTTTGTTCTTTTAAATTACCTAATAGGTACATATTTAGATTTTATTATTGCATTCTTTGTTATAAAAACAACAATTTTTTTGTCTATTGTATTGGTTCAAATCGTTTGATTGTCAAATTAATATAAAAATTGATGACAAGCATATTTGCATAATCTCTGCTTTTACCTTCGGGGAAACTTTCTACTGTGTTCCTACACAAAGAGATACCAAAGTTTTGATTTGGTCTGTTGCTGTGTAAACATTATAACATTATTAACAAACATTACATTGAATGATAGTATTAATTAATTGAATAATTTATTTGAATTGATATCAGAGTGTATGTGATTATCTAAAGATATTATTCTTATTGTGTTAAAATTGTAAAGACCTTTGTAAATGAAAGCGAAATATTATTTATTCTAAAACATTACATTCACAGAATGTCATTGTATGAAGACAGTGTTTATATGTGTATTGAATAACATCTTACAAGGTACAAAGATACTTTATGTGATTATTTTGATTAATGCATTTCATTATAATTAATACAATATGCCTTTATTTAGTAAAAATAATTATTTAATGATGGATTATACTCGTATGAAACAACTATCTCTGTATTTTGCTTGTATAATCAGGTTATTCACATCGTCAATAAATTATATTGCAAACAGTTCCAACGTATTAAATAATAGCTGATATATTATGAATGCAACTGGTTTATCTTTTATACCTTTTAAGAATATCCCAATTGATTAAAAAAATCCAGATGCAAGTGTAAAAATACGTATTAATGAATGTTTGCATCATACCTATTAGAAACTTAACGGTTGTGCTTTAGATATTTAACGACTCGAGACTTTACCCTAAGAAAAAATAGAATACTTCCTTGAACATAGTACTGGTTTAAACTACAAAACAAAAATATAATTAAAAAATACATCAAGGAGATTTATAAAGTCCATTTTATTTTTGTATAGTCCATTAATAAAAGCATGCCTTCATGGATTTTTCACTTCATATTTGTATTACACATTATTTATATTAAAGCGATATCATATTGGTACAGTGTATATTAATACTCCCTTTCCATACACGAGACTTCGGTCTTCTGGAATGGTAAAAACTTAAAGTATGAATGGCAGACCCCACCACCATGTGGGAGTAATAAGTGGCCAAGGAGGAGAAGATATGTTAATATATAGTATAAATATTTGTTTTTTTTGTCTATTGGTTTTTACATTCTATTATCAGGGAAACATTGCTAAAATAACCTGTTTTGCTATTTATTTACATTAAAATCATACAGAGATGTCTTGCTTAGTATTTTTGACCACAACAATATCATGAACATTATTTTTAATGTCATTAATTTTAGTTATATATACTTCAACTATTATATTTGATGCTGGTACATGACTAAAGCATTAATGCAAAACAAACATATTTCAAAACGTTCAGTATATTTTACGATTCTGCTATTATATGATTAGTTTAATTTATTATTTAATTCCAAGACATCAATCAAATCACCAAGCATCGCTCTCCGTCAATCTCTTTATTTAATCGAGTAACATTAAATATTATATGTATTTGGCATACTCGTATAAAGCTGTTTGTTTTACTATACGCAATTGTAATCGCTAATTATATGTAGGTATGTACAACAAAATAAACAATATTTTTAATAAGGTTTTTTTAGAGTACACACATACTTATCTTAGTATTCTTGCACGGGAAGTCTTTCAATTTCGCAATTGAAAATATGCCTATTTTTTGTTCATACTTTTGTATCTGGTCAACATAATTTACCCATTTGAACTTTAATTAATCACTCCATACACAACGTTGGAAATATTTTCATTTCAGTATGAATGTGTTGATTATTTGTACATTTAATCAATCATTAAATTTATTAAAATTTATTAATAAAGATTTGTAACCAAATTGACTTGTCTATAAAAAAAACTTAAGCATTTTATCAGTGTTATAATGATCGTATAAGAAGTTTCTCTTGTCACCGACTTTGAAACCAGCTGTTGAAGATAAGAAATGGAGAGAGGCTTCGTGTCGGCAGATTTGATTTATTCACACGCTTGTTTACTAATAATGTCTATCTCGCACGTGGTTCATTAACACTAGACGATGTCAAAATACTTACAGGGTGTGGTTGTAGAGAAGTGAAACTGATAATAAATATTGCTACGAAATGGTCTAAGTCACTGCTTTATGCAATATGTACACATGTTGCATATATAATATTTACAACCACTATTCTATGTTTATAATGTCCAATTTTATTGTCAAAGTGAGATACGCTGCAATAAAGCGGCAATTTTCTTTTCGAAACTGAGTCACAAAAGATTCAGAAAGAAAAACAGATTCATTTTCATTCAGTCATATATTCTGTCCTCAATCATTATTACTGCTGGCCGAAACCACCAAAACTTATTTACTTTCATTTTAGTTACTATACCAACTTTCATTCCACATTCATCATGTCCATATCCGTTTCTCAGATTCTCTCAGAATTTTCCCACACACCCTTTTTAACAATCTCATTTCTACTGCATTTATTCAGCTTTTTTTCCTTATTCATCATGTCTGCCCCTGAAAGAATAATTAATGTTCCAAGTATATTTGAATTCCTGTACAAAATTGCATAATAGTATTCCATATGTCGCATAATATTACCAACCAACTACCATGTTGATGTGGAAATATTATAAATGACTCTTAAATACAGGCTTTTAATATTTATTTGAACATAAACAAGTTTAATATAATTTATGCTCAACTCTCCCACCAAGTAAAAGTGAATTCTTTCTTTCACTTTCGATTTTTTTTCATCACAACCAGTTGATATCAATTTACGTTCATTCCGAAAACCTGTCTTTCGATTTCATCTGCCGAATTGCAATGCACGATTTATAAATTTTCTCATTAACGTAATCATTTCACATACCTACCCATTTATATTTATTACTATGCATTGATAATTTTTCTTCTTAATTTAATAATCATTCTTCAAGTGTACCTCTTTCACATACATCCAATGTAAACAATCATTAGAAATTTATTTATTTTACAATTCATGTAATGGATTATTAATTAATGTATTACTCTGACTTATGCAACAAATCAAGTCTTTTGTTATCTATTTACATTGTTTGTTCAATTCTATCTAATTAAATTAGCATCTCAAATTGAATCATCATGAGATAATTTAGGGCGGAAAATAATTAAGGCTCTATTCAGCGAGTTCAGTAATTATAATCAAGGTGTTGTATGAATAAATTGAACAACTTATTCATGCCAACGCCAACTTTCTGCTAATATTCATAGATTTTGTTGAATTTTATCTTCTAATATATATGATACAATAACGCGCAGAATATGACACATTAATCGGAGGAGATTTCTATAGGAGTTTTTGATTTTCGGTTTCTGATTATTTTGCTTATCAAAATACCACGCAGCTTCTCATTTGTTAGGTACATTTAAAATAATATTCGATTGTGTTCCATTTAATAATTTAAAAAACTTATTAAACCATGTTTGCCACAGAATTAAGTTACGTTTAAAGGTCGAACAGCTCGCTACATTCATAAGTTGTACTCTTAAATATAATATAAATGACTGCCTCTAGCTTACTACTTGATATTGTGCAATACAGTGGATATTTAATCGCCCTAATAACACTACATACTACCTATATTGCAGCCGTGTCATGTAATTTTATGTGAAAATCCCATAAATCTTTTTTTCAATGCAATCGTTCCAAGTCATCGGGATGAAAGAATCTGCTAATCATACATATTACTGTAATTAGGTATGTGGCTTCTCTGTTAATTATTATACCTGGTTGCCTTACAATGTAATCAGACAAAGATATTTATCGCCTTTCCTTCCCATTTATGTGAACTATTATTGTAAGAGCGAGCACTCATCTAATACGCGGCTTAGAGTCATTACATTACATTAGGTCCCTCTTTTATACTCCGAGGGCACTACTTGTATTATATCCCAGCAATACTGAGCGAGCACACATAATGATATCAGCTAGGTAATACTACTTACCTATACTTACATAGAGTGGCAGCGGTCTCACAATGGTCACAGAAGTGATTTCTTTGGTCGGGTCGTGTGAAACATAACATAATTATATCCAAGTTCATAGGAACATCATCATTATTATATCAAAATCAGTTACGCTTCTGTCTAATTCCTACCCAACCATTATCTGTTTATTTTCGTAGGAGCACCTACCAACTACATTATTGTAATCCGCTTTTGTTTGGTGTCTTGGGAACATTTTAAAACGATATTCGTTCAAAATAATACAAGGTGTACATTATTTTTCAACTCGGTATTTTACTATCGATGAGTAGGTCTAACTCCAATACTTTGATAATAAAGAAATGATGGAGTAATCAAAATTCGTGGAATCGTGATTCTTTTAATTTTTTTAATCTACATACTGTCATGAATTATTATATAATTTTAATATCGATTGCAATTCAAAATAAAGGTATCATCATATTTTTCACGTTTTCACTATCACAAGATATTTAAATAGAAATTAATATTTGAAACACTTAGGAATTACATACGGTTAAATAATGATATTGAGATCATTTTAATACATAAATGGAGTAAATAACTTCAAAGTTCTATGATAAATCACAAAATTGTTGTTTTTTATATCTTTAAATTCTTAATCAAATAAATTTCAGTAGATTTTAATTGAACATATGAAATTTAAAACAGCATTTTATTTGCTCTTTGTTTAGCATCAGTTATGAAGTGCGTATAAAAATTGATTGAATAATGTGAGTATGTTTTGTTACTGTATTTTCTTCTCCATTCATAATATTATGCTATCGTGATTACAACACAAATTATAACGTAAACAAATGTCAAAGTAGACAAATATAGCCTGAATCATCTTAGACATGAAAAACCTTATTTGCGTTTACATTTTATTTGCATGTCGACATATATTTTTTTTTTATTTATTTATTTATAATTATTTTAAAACATATTTACATAGTTAACAAATACATTAAAATAAAACATTATTTTACAATGAAATTCAAAAAGAGAAAATCTCGTGTTTTGAAGTGAGTTACATTATTACATTATCACAAAACAATACAAAAGTAAATAAAAAGAAAACACTATCAAAACATTACCAGAATAAATCCTGAAACCTTCCATAAACTTGAAAAGAAAAAACACACATTGTACAAAAATAAATGTTAATTAAATTAAATAACAATAAAGTACAATATTTTCAATCAATAATCTATACCCAAAGAAAAGAAAAATCTACTTCAGTAACTTTTTTAAAGCTAACATAAACTTAGCTACACCAATATTTGCTAGATCCTTGCAATCCACCGGCAAAGCATTATACCACTTCACTCCTAGGTAGGAGTAGTGGTTTTGCGTAAACGTTATGTTTTATAACTCGAATCATCTTGAAAAAATCGTGAAATAAAGTACATATATGTACTAAAATCGTTTGTTATTTCCGATAGAATCGTATAAATAAAATCTAATTATATTATTATCATTATTGTATGGCACGGAAATCTGATTTGATTAAAATCATAATAAATCATTTAGTTTGTTTGAAAAAATCTAAAAGTACTTTTAATTAAATATCCACAATATCGTGATCGTTAACATATATTATACCCTGCAGACTATTCGTTAGCAGACATATAAACTTGTACATGAAAAAATAAAATATCATACATTTTCATATAGAAAAATTATATTAGTAACTTTGTATCTATGGTATGGAGGTACTGTGGTAACATACAAATAGTTCATTCACTTTCGATAAGTTTAAGTCGTGAAAAACTAATAATAATCACACTTATATAAACATTATGCATTACATTGTAATAAACGGAGCATATTATAATAAAATATAAAGTGTACAATATATGATAATTCACTGTACTCATTTAATCCTATAAAGAGACAATATAGGATAATACTATACTATACTATACTATACCCTCACGCCATGTCCCAAGTGGGGTAGGCAGAGAGAACGGAACGCCAAACAGATCTATCTTTACACACTTCCTTCGCTTCCTCCACATTCATACAGTTCCTCATACACGCACGTCGGTTCCTCTTACTCAACACGCGGCCGTCCTTGAGAATTTGATCCACGTGATCAAGCCACGTGGTTCTCGGTCGCCCGCGTTTCCTCACACCCTTTCTTTCAGATAAGTATATCCTCTTTGTCATTCTTACCTCGTTCATTCGTTCAACATGCCCAAACCACCGTAGTTTATTCACGCGCGTTCTGTCCACAACACTCTTCTTGCATCCGCTCATTCTTCTAATATCCTCATTCTTCACTCTATCACGCAGCGTTTTACCAACCATTCTTCTCAACGATCGCATCTCTACTGCATTTATTCCACTTTCGTCCTTCTTCAACCACGTCCATGTCTCGCTTGCATACGTAAGTGACGGTACCAGAATGGTATTGTGCACCAGCATTTTAGCCATGTTCGACACATTGTCATTGCTGACAATGGGTCGAAGTGCACCGTTTACTCTATAATAAATCATAGAAAAATATATTTTACGTTACAATTACTCTATTTTCTTTTAAATTTTTAATATCCAATATTGTATATTGCATTAATGGTACCTAAATAAAACATTGCGTGATAGATTGAAGAATGAAGATATCAGGAGAATTAGTGAATGTGGAAAGATTGTTGTTTATAGAATGCGTGAAAATAAATTGAGATGGTTTGGTCATGTGGAACGAATGGAAGGGGAAAGAATGACAAAGAGGATATAATTGTCTGAAAGAAAGGGTGTGAGAAAGCGCGGGCGTCCGAGAATTACGTGGCTTGACCACGTGGATCAAATTCTCAAGAACAGTCACTTGTTAAGTAAAAGGAATTGGCGTGCATGTATGAGAAACTGGATGAATGTAGAGGAAGTGAAAGAAGTACGTAAGGATAGATCAACATGGCGCTCGGTTCTCTCTGCCTACCCCACCTGGGACACGGCGTGAGGGAATAGTATAGTAATATTGCATATAGAATATGAAAAAAAAAATTCTCATTCAGATGAAAATTCAAATAATATAGGTAATAATACTATACTATACTATACCATCACGGCATATCCCACAAGTGGGGTAGCCAGCAGATCAGCTGCAGGTAATCTCAACCAGCAGGTAATAATACTCGTATTTAATTACTCATTACCCATCACAATTCGCAAATTAAATTAACTGCGTATTATTATTAATAATTCATTACATATTTTTAACTGTTGCCTATCAAACTATAAAATGGAGTGTTTTTTTTATCATTGGATTAAAATCAAATATTTCTATCTATAAAAAAGGAAAAATTTAAACTTTCTTATAGATACCGTACATGAAAATACTGTTCACTACTGTAGAAATTTGATTACATGGGAGCAGTAGTGAAAAGCAATTAAAATCCAGTCATCAATTACAAACAAAAATGTGCAAAGGCGTGTTCGTTCATTGATCATAAAAGAGTTTCATAGATAATCATAATTATTATCTATTGATTCAACAATGTAATTCCTATCAAAAGCTCCTGTCCGAGCAGCCTTAGGCCACGAAGTTACTTTCTTCGACCCGATTTCGGCAAGTCCGATCACTTTCTCGTTAGATCACAGAGAGACACTGCTTTATTACTATAATATGTAGCAAGCAGTACGTCAGAGATAATAATAATCTGCAATAAACTACTGAGAACTGAATGAGTTAGGTGATACTACCAGCAAGAAACTTTATGCTCTGTGAGTGTGTAAGATATACACAATATAGTCACGTACCTATTTATCTACTGTCCGGTTTTCGGTGCAGCAAATAGCATTGCAACAACTTCTCTATCATTAGGTACGTGTGTAAATCAATATTGTTTTGAAGAGGCACGTGGAAGAAAGTTTAACACCTATGTCTGTATATTTGCGTGTTTAAAATTCCATCAATAGTCGTGACTTACTAAGTTGCATTTTTTCAATATCCTTAGCTATAATACTCTAGAAGACCCTATTCACAATTATATGTAATTATGGAAAATTATTTGGTTTTTAACCAAAGTTTTAAAATCCCGAGAACATTTTTCACAAGCCTATCTGTATTTATCAGGTACATACAACATTTTCTTTTCCCCCTTTTCATATTGTATTGATTTATTCCGATGAATGATACAAGTACAAGAACGTAACATTATATTGATTGGTAATGAGGTGAAGTTATTTGCCGATATCCATCATTATCATGGCTTGCGTTATAACCGATTGTAAGATATAGATCATTAATATTTTCTATGCTATACTATAATAACACAACTACCTGCCCAGTGTTATACTTTCATTTATATTCTCCTATAATATTATTATATTTACCTACTGGTAGTTTTTTGCATATACTTACAAGTGAATTGCGAATGCGAAACACGTAGCTATGGCATACTTCCCATTTTATCGATTTCGTTCAAAGTTAGACAAATCAAAAGTAATTTGATTATTGGATAACGAAACATGTACACTCAGATTAACCTATCTACCTAGTGAAATGAAGCAATACATCAATTTTTCCATACAAGGATTAAACCATGCCTGACTATGAAATTATACACAATCGATAGTTCGATGAAATGTT
Organism: Athripsodes cinereus; assembly: GCA_947579605.1. Taxonomy (NCBI): domain Eukaryota; kingdom Metazoa; phylum Arthropoda; class Insecta; order Trichoptera; family Leptoceridae; genus Athripsodes; species Athripsodes cinereus. Next base: position 7,654,622 of record OX388311.1, read on the forward strand.
AATAATATTATGAACAAATTTATGTTAAATATTCTCAATGTGAAAATAAAATAAACAAAAACAACTTTGTTGCAATCAAAATAGTATATAAATTAGAATGTTATATGATTAGAATTAATAGCAAAAGGCTGGTTTATCACAAACTCAATTTCTTCCAGATAACCTGATACCATGTTATCTATTAGATTATATGTACAAAGATGTTAATTCTTTATCATAATTGAAATATTTTTAAGGCGTGTTGAGATAAGGTTACTCAATATTTACATAGTAGTTTTCGCTTTCTTACAAATTGACCTTTAATATAATAATAACTCAGTGAAACTTGTAAATACTTATGAATCTCAATTAAATTATTTATGTTATGTTTAAACAAATATTAGGTAAATTAGACAAGTACTGCCTGCAGAGATGTATGGTACTCTTACATACATACGATGTTTACCCATAAAACAACTTCACTTCTCAAATACTATTAACGTAAACATTTGGACATGTTTAATGTATGTAAATATATATCATAAGTATTGAACAACCAATTGCAAGTATAATATGTACATTAATATTGGGAATATTATTTTTGATTGCTCAAATTGACTTTCACATGTGAAATCATATTCACAACAAAATGACTATAATATTTATTATTTGTCTTAAGTTTTATCGCTTAATGTACGAAACAGAAATAATAAAACGCATTCATTATAAATTTATACATTATCATCAAATTCATGTGGGCAGCTAATAGTCTAAAGATATCTACTAAATTGAAACATCAAGTACTGTTTGTTATTAAACAATCTTTCTCCTCTAGAAAAGTTTATAATAATAATAACTATACATTTTTTTAAGATGCGCCGTTTCGTGGAAAAACCGCGGCAAGGACTCATTCAAAAATTGTCGCACCTCCAGAGTTCTCAAATTATAAGGAATTTTGTTCCACAACAACGGACCAACCAAGAAGAAGGCACTATCAACATAGTTAACCAGATCCCCTCTACGAGGTACCACAAGTCTATCGACAGAATCTGTATTAGCAGACCTTAGTGATTTTTTCCTCATTATGTATTATGAATTGTTGTGTTCATGATTGGGTGAAAGACTGAAATACAAGAGTGATTAAATTTTATTTTTTAATTACGTTTAAGAGAAAAATAAATAATTAGGTAGTACAGAAGTTATTGTGGTATTTCCTTTATTAATATAAAAGCGCTTCATTAGTAAATGTTATAACATAAACTCTTAACACAATAGTTTAAAGTTAATGATGCACTATAAAGCTTCGAGATGATTTAGTTGAGGAAATGTTAGGTGTAAAGGAAATCCGTTATATACAGGATATTGGGATTTTGTTTTATGAAATTATATGGCTAATTTTAATTTCACTATCCAATGTTTAAATATTTAAGATAATATAATCTATTTATTGGAGATTATGAAATGCTTATATAATAATACAACTTTAATTGATTGCAGTACTATCATTTATTTAAAAGGGAATAATTATTGCAATAATACTGTGTCGAATGAAGTAATTTTATTAGAAGGATAATATTAGTATTATTATTTCTGTTATTGTCTACTGAAATATATTTGAAAAATTGAAGACTAAATTGCTTTTAATTACAGATGTATAAAAATAAACATAAATATCAATTTGGTTTAAAAATATTATACCCACTCTTAAAATATTAATAATAATCTCTCTCCTTCCCAAAAAACGTTAAGGAAAAATAAATGACATAAATTAAATAATACAAAATAGTGTGTGCTGTTTGGTGCTTTGGAAGTGCCTTTTACTTATTATTGTCACAATTTGCCCATCTACATTTTAAATATATTTTGCTTGCTTATTGTCATGGTATCGAAAACTTTACTTTTTTGTTCCCAAAAGGCTCAAATCGCTCGACAACGGGTGGTTAGTCATTTTTTAGCCATAGCCATTAGCCAGTTAATAAATTGTTTATTAGAGAGTATCAGATTTGATGATAGCTAAACATTATTTCATATATAGGTAAATAATATGATGAATCTAGGTAAACAAACGCGTTTGAAGTTTCGTAGTAAAAACATTTAATATAGGTCACTGTAACTATTTATCTGCACAGATGAGAATGAGATAATGAGAAAACTGGTACTGACACATGAATGTTAAACATTTCCGTGCACTGCACTGCGCATGTGCAATATTTACCTACTAGAAGTACATAAATTATGTTCCATTAAACTAGTTGGGTATATGAGATTACGTGCAAAAATGAATTGTTGTAAAAAGACATTTGAAAAAAAAATAAAGATGTTTCTGGGTTTTTGTTACAGACCTAAATACAACTTTACATACCTTTTACGGTAAGCTAAAAGCTTATGTCGTGAAAATAGAGTTAACTGGCATCTGGACCTTACCTTTGGTGAATGAGGCTCAGACTCTACCTCCAGGCTACCGACGAACTCCTAGTACATTAAACAATAAACAGTATAAGACACTTCTGTCATTTATTTATGTACCTATATTCGTATTAATTATCAATTATTTCTCTAGTCCGGAGTAAGAATGCGACTCGCAATCCCAGAGAATAAACCATATTATATTATGGAATGTCCTGTGTATGCTTTTAAGTTGGGTTGAGGAGACCTACATATAAGGTGACCACCGATGCAGTCAACTCTCATGGGAAATTTACCATTAAATTTATACGGCTAGAATGCCAAATTCATAACACATTAAGGGTTGCACCCTCCCTCACCCATGTGTGTTGCGGGAATATCAGTTCCATACCCTTCATGCATATTCTTCTTAAGGAAGGGCTCAAGGTGCTCCTGAAGGGCTATCTCCGACAAAATCCTCCCCATAGTTAAATACATAAATAAAAATCGTATCAAATATAAATTAAATGGCTTACGTACTTCAGGTATCCATTATTAATTTATTCATGAAATATACGACTTACGCCTTTTTACAATCAACATGAACAAGAAGATTATACAGTCTTCAATTACAAAAATTAAAATCAATCAACAAAAAAAACAAAAAATAAGAAAATATAACTAAGTAACATTAGTACTCTATCAACAAATACATACAAGCATACATGTATACATATATTATTATATACATATATTACATATATACATACATATATACATATATATACATATATTGTTTCAACGTTTGTACATTGATATTGATTGAATAACGAAATATTTATTTATTTATTATTTATTTTATTTATATTTTAGAGTAGGTAAGCTCAGGCACATGGTATTTACAAACCTGACAAAGGCATACATCATGGGTGGCCAACTTTTTCAGCAGCCGGGTCAAATTTTAGAAATGAGAGTTCCTACCGGGCCACAGCAATGTAATCCATATAATAATTTTTCTTCACCTTAAAATTTAAGCCCCCCCCCCCCCCGTCACCAAATTTTCAAAATGGTATAGATTTTTGAATTGTTTTGCATACTCCTTGGTTTTCTTTAAAAGCATTTTCTACGAATAACTGTCTTCGGGTACTTGTACCGACTATTATTAAAAAAAGTGTCCATATGCTTCGCGGGCCACAAGCAGGCACCCCGCGAGTCGCTTGTTGGCCACCCTTGGCATACACCGTATCTGTCCATCTATCTATAGGTAACTATACCTATCACGGCAATTTTCGCAGGCAAAGTAAATAAAATATCTGCATGAAATGAATATGCAGGTAGTCCTCGTAAAAAATAAAAAGCATATGAATGACGTATCTAATTAAACATTGAAATTCTTATAATATTAATTTTAAAAAATTTGGTTCTCGATTATAAAAAAAAGCTTTAGAGACGTAAAATTAAGAAAAGTAAATCGTACCTAAAACCCTAAAAAGTATGATTAATATTATTTGCATGATGTTACCTCGTGTCGTTATGCAAGTAGTGCTCTAGAATTTATTCTTAGAATCATTGTTTACGTAGAAACACTCATAACAACTTACCTACCAATCGAAAGAATGCTTATTACTAAACCTTTGCTAAAACCCATAATGTTGTGTTCACATTTGGCGAATATCGCCAGGACACCAAAATATCGTCAGCCATTTGAACCGTGTGAACAAAATGATAGCTAGTCTGAAACAATAAAAACCACTAAAAACGATATCGTCTTAAGTTGACCATCTTTCAACTTTTTTCTCCGGTTGATCGCTTCGCGCCTGCGTAGATGTGCGCGGCGTTTGTATCTATGCTAAAAACTTTATAACCTATAAATTTTATAATGTTTCCCCCTTCGTGACAGTTGTTATCTTTGTTGTTGGTTTGTGGCGTTTGTGTTCTTAATTTAAAGGCGCCTTATAACCTCTACTATAACATTTTCAACTAATAATAAACACTTCGCGGTCTCCATCTCGACGTCCGCCATTTTGAAAACAACGCCAAAATCAAAGCGCATCTGACAGATCGTATCTATATCTGTGGACTGTGTGAACAGGTGTGACGATCAATGGGCGTCCGGCGAATTTTGTTTTTTGTGCAAGCGAAATTCGCCTGGCGATATTCGCCAAATGTGAATACCACATAATATTTCGTACCATCACTAGGTATATTTCCAGGTATACAGCCTTATATGTACGGTGAGAAAATAGCATTACATTCATTGCTTCTAGTACTTGCCTACTTGTTGTGCTTTCCTAACAATAACTTCAGCATTAAAATACCCACCACAATAAAATGCACTTCCGCGATTTTCTCAGTTCGTGCTTGTTCAACAAAAGATGTCGGAATTTTCTGAATAACGCTTTATCTTATAACTTATGAATTGTTCATCAGCAAATATTGTTGATATTGTCAAAGTAACCACTACTATACTATACCCTCACGATGTATCCCAAGTGCGGTAGACAGAGAGGACAGAACGCCTTACAGCTCTACCTTACATACTTGTTCCACTTCTTCCACATTCATACAATTTTTAATACACGCACGTCAATATCTCTTACATAACACAAGACCGTCCTTGAGAATTTGATCCACGTAATCAAGCCACGTAGTTTTTGGACGTCCGCGCTTTCTCACGCCTCCTCTTTCTGATAGATAAATCCTCTTCGTCATCGTTTCGTTATTCATTCCCTTCATATTTACAATCCAACCAAATTTATTTATACGCATTCTATCTACAATACTTTTCTCGCATCCACTCAATGTAAAAGTTTATACTGGGTATTGATACCACTACAAATAATTATTACATTAAAACCGTGTTTTATCACAAATTATTTTCGATGTCAATAATACGATGATATTACTACGCAGGAATACGCGTGTATTCACTGTGTCGGATGTTAAGGTAGTAGAATTCCATAATGAAAAAAAAACAATCGATTCACTATGCCCTCATAAGATGACCTGTCCTCCTTAATGAAAAACATAGAGTAGTAAAAAATATTTTTTTCAATTTCAATATGCGTGTATTTGCTTAATTGTCTTAAAGTCAACCTATTAATATGTACCTACCTATTACAAATAACATTCTACACCAGTAACATTGAATATTTTTCATTATTTTTTTCAATATATCCGTGGAGCACCCGGCAAAGAGTTGGTCTCCCACTCTTTTCAATAAGTTTATAAGTGTCCTGTAAAAAGCAGAAAATAAAAATATTTTACATCATAAATTCAGCAATGAAGTTTGACACCCATCCTGAATGTCTTAATTTCTGTTAGCACGGAGAGGACTATTATTATTACATGCAACTGCAGGGTTACTCTTGACAAAACTTAACACGATCTTAATCTAGTATATTGATCTTGATCATACGAAGCACGAAGGGACTATGGTCAAAAACATACGCGCTACCGCTAACGCGCGATCGGTTTGCGTGTATTTTTGGCCAATAGTCACTTCGTGCGTCGTATAATCAAGATCAAGACTAGATTAAGATCGTGTTTAGTTTTGTCAAGAGTAGCCCTGCAGGTTTGTTGTCTACCTCCCTTATGGGATATGCTGTGATGGTAAAAAAAAACTTTTTAATACAATTATTGTATCAAACTGTTGGCTTTGCTAAGCACTCGTTTAAATAAATATGGAAATCAATACTATTTTTGGTATTTTTTCCACATGTCTGACTAACAATTTGTTTGTATAATACATATTGAAAAAAAATAGATTTATTTATTTATTTATTTATTCATTCTACGGCAAAAAGCCCTTATTACATGATACACATATATATAGACAATTTCCACAACAATAAAATTGAAAACACAACACAAACACATTCAAATCTCAATGATATAAAAACATATAGAAGACAATGTAATAGAAATTATATAAAAGATATTAAAATTTAAAAATAAAATTACAGAATATAATTTTTTTAATTTAAAACCACAACACAAACAAATCCAATGTCAGACATGAAATTCAAAATTTAAAACACGTGTAAACTATCATCAATTATAGTTATATATTTTTATCATATTAACACATTTTACGCGAGTTAATAAATTACTCATAAGTACCTACCTCCACTTTGAAGCATATTGTTCTTAGCAGTTGGTACAATAAATTGTTTACTGTTGAGTGCGGAGCAAAGGTCTACCATAGCGCCGAAATGTCAATGTCATAACAGGACACCCACACACTGTATGGTGTATCAGAAGCAGACATTACATTGTAAATGTCAAACATCTCTGTCTGTATCTGCATCTAGTATGTACGTCATGATGTGTGCATGACATATCTATCCCGTTAATCCATAAGAGAGACTGAGAAGTAGAGAGAGAAACGAGATGGTCATCAGTATCAGCTAATATTAATATATACTCTAATAGCAGTAGTCAAGATATCAATAGTTTGCATGGGAAGACCGTTATTATACTGTACGCGAGAGCGAAACTACGCTATCTCAATGGACGCCATTTTTCAGTATGGCCGAGTTCGTAGGTAGCCTGGAGATAGAGTCTCGGCCTCGTGAATAGGGGGTCCGTGGTTCGATCCCAGGTGCCGGCAAACTCCTATTTCTCGACACAAGCTTTTAGCTTACTGTAAAAGGTGCATATTATTCATGCCCATAATTCACTCGTTGTCGGGTGCCTTGCCGGAAGAAGAAATAAAGAAAGGCTACTATTCATCATATCTCACACACTTTTTTGAAAAAAATTAAGATATTGCATTAAAATGACGTTGTTTCGCTTAAGTAAAATTTAACATCCTTTTTTATTTATGGATATTTCAAAATATAACTCGTTTTCAAGACAAATGAATACGTCATTCAAAAGTAAATATGTAATGTCATTGTTGGTTGATGGAAGAAATCACTATAAAGTGATAATCTCGCCACTGCATATCATCACATTATTTTTTTATATAAACTGTATGATGATGTGCAAGAAGAATAAAATAAATAAATAAATAAAAGAGCACAACAAGGACTACAATACTATGTTTATAAGTCACTTTTGGCCGAAATTCGACATAGTGCAGTTTCGCTCCCACCTACAGATTATGAAAACAGGAAACACCTGTCAGATAATGTCAATTGGAACTTATTATTTTATCATGACCATAGTAACAGTATTAATCTATGACTATCATCAGAGAAAGGTCCGTTTGGCAAAACCTAATAGTTTGTAATAATTCTAGAATGTGCCAAAGACGTTAGTGACCTTATAGTTGTTCATATTATAAATCTGATGTGATATGAAAGCTGTCATAATAAACATTATACCCATTTGACCCAGAACTATCGAGACTGAGATCATCTTCAAGTGAAATTCTCCTAAAGACACGAGATGCTTAACCATCGCAATGTTTGGAAAGTAATATTGCGATTATCTAAAATTAAATCACTTTCATCCTTACAAGTCTAACTGGTGTTTAAAAATAATCTTAAAAATAAAAACTTATAGGTACATTCGTTAACTGCCTATAACTTTATATTAGGTATCTGTTCCGTGGAACAATCGGCAATGAATTGGTCTTCCACTTTTTCGTGAGTTTTTGAGTGTCCAGTAAAAGGCAGGTGTTGTTTATACAGCACAACTTTGTAGTAAATAACTAGAAAATACTGAGAAAGGAAATATTTGTCATAGGATTCCTTAATTATTTTAAGACTGGCTGTTGTTAATCTGATCTGATATACGCGAACTAGCCTTTTATTAATCTGTAAAGTTATTGGCCAACTAAAGACATTTTACATCTGGAATTCAGCGATGAATTTTTCCACCCATTCTTGAGGACGTTGACGTTGATGTCTTAATTATTGTTGGTACGGAGAGAACGGATTACATGTTTATTAAATGCAGCTGATCTGCTGGCTAGTTGTGGGATATGCCGTGATGGAATCGTAGTAGACTTTAGGTACTTACAAAGCTAATCCGCTATATGAGAATGTATGTATATTGATGAAATAATTTATTTCTTTGTGTTTCAGATCAATTCATGCTTCGGAGGATGCAGTTGTGTAAGAAGAATGTCAAGGTTAGTAATTTTATTGTTAAAATATTTTTGATAATCTCAAATATATGATACTATAAGAACCTTTCATACTTCATACACATATGTATACCTACGTACATAATTATATTAATAGATGTGATATCTCTCTCTCGCCCTCAACGCTCCTCTCGGGAGCACAGAGCAGAAACCAGCTTCCTCCATTCAGAGCGTCTCTGCGCCAATTGCGTCACCTCTTTCCACGACATTCCCTGCGCTCTGATATAGTTGTCATAGGAACGGTGTATTGTGAAAGAGGGACGCCCGGGCCGGAACCCCTGCGGACGGAAGAACAGTGCTCTTTTTGGCCAACTATCACCTTCGTACATAATATATTAATAGATGTGATATAGTGGGGTCAATAAAATTAATACTTAAAATCTTAATGTGAATGTCGCGGATGAAATAAGTGGAATTTTTATAATATTAAATAATAATTCATTACCCACACAAAAAGTATTGTTATATTGAATATTACGCAATTCCACATATTATTATCATTGATCACTGTTAGCGGTCATCATGGAACGGTATTTTTAGTCGAGTATGTACATGATCACATAGATGTCTCATACAAACATACTTGTATTAGGTGTACTTACTTGTGTAGATGTACGGTGTATAATAATTCTATAAATATTATTTTGAAATAATAAACCTCAAACGGCAAATAAGAGCCAATTAAAGATATACATTAAATTTTATTGGTAGACAAAATATTTTTATAGATTATTTTTTATATGTGTAACATACAAATTAAAAAAAAATAATAATAAATACCTACTCTTGTATATTACCTTCATAGCACAGTGTATTCTTCTTGTCCAAGCATCTCAAGTTATTAAAGTTCTGAGTTTCGTAAAATTATTATAAATAAATAATATAAAAATACCCATAATATACAAACAACCGTCGCAGAAAAAATACGTAAATATACAGAACTAGCAGGAGAAATAAAAAATATTTGGCATTCTAGATCCGTTTATATAATACCTTTAGTCATGTCAGCTACAGGGTGTGATGATCCTACCTATTTCAAACCATTCTAAGCTCCGAATTTGCAACATCCTAGCTTCAAAACTATACCTACCGTAATAAATGATTCCCAAACTAGAATTTACATCCCTATCCGACTAGCTAAGAATTGTATGAATTTTCGCATTGTTGCAAATATACGTACGAAATATCGCATTCCTAATTAAATTAATTAACGAATTTCGGCCTTTCGTGATCGTCTAGGTTTATCTATTAACTATTTTCGTAGATTCGGACCCAATACGTTGTGTTTTGACGATAATTTTACCTACGTTGTGTATTTTTTTTAAAACGCAAAATAAGTCACCTGAAATATACATTTCAATAATCAAAAGAACAACAAAATCAATAAAACAATTTCAACATGAATTTTTGATACATATTAACTCTGAGGTCAACTTTGACGTCAGATCACTTACCTTGAGATACTGTAAAATAACATAATAAAAATAGTGCATAATAAAACATAACGAAATATAACATAACAATCATCATAACATAAAATTCAAATAATATTATTCTATATCATTACGAGAATGTTGTATGGTAACTGGTTGCCGATATATGTCCCTACATAAGATAACCATTTCATAGTACCTATAACCAATGTATGTACATATGTTCTAAAACATACCTACTAATTCGTTGCGTCGTAAAGGACAGTGGCGCACCCCAAAACATTACCTTATTACTTTTGAATATTAATTAAATTTCAACACAATTGCTATGACATCATTTTCAGAGGCTAACTACCATGTTAGTGCATGAAAAGCATGCTGTGTCCATGCTGAAGGGGCGCCACCTTCGCCCCTTCTCGTCTCAAAACTCGCCATGCCGTACTTTGAGCCCGTGTGCACTATTCTACAGCCGGATATATATAAAATAATATATAAGATATATTTTCACTAGAACATGCAATCTGTTGCAAACATGCGGACATGCAAACATATAATAATATTAGTCCTAAAGATTCCTGATCATTGAGCTTCAGCCAAAGGGCGCAGATAACCCCTTCAAGCTATACTCTAGCAGAAATTCGAGGAATGGAGCTGTACCTGCTTCAGTCGGAGAACATTTGAAATAAATACTTTTTCATTGGTTAAGTTGATTTATACGCAGAGAAAGCACCACCAATCTCTACGCACATCCAACCAGGTTAATGATTGCAAGGTGTGTTCTTACAGAACTGATAAGATAGACTACTAATATAGTTAGTAATATCACGAACAGTGATCTACCAACCAGTTAATAATAATTAAAGTTAATTAAACATAATATCCATTTACAAATGCCCAAAGACCTTATAATGGATTGTGGGTCCTCCAGCATATAGGGAAAGGAGAGAATTTTGTTAGTTGAACTATGTACTTATATTTACAAAATTTGATTTAAATAATTATCATGCATAATTATATACTACAATATCATATATTTTGTTAAGAAAGGAATAACGTCGTACCCAAATCGTCTGGGGCCTAACAAACGACTGGACAAAACTGCATTCCCAAGAAGGAAAAGGGTTTATGTAGGGATTTTTGGATAAAAGGTATTAATATAAATATATTAATATAATAATACATAAACAATACGATATATCCATGCCTTGCAAGATGTTAATTAATACATTCTAGAATGTCACAGCAATATAAGTAGAAAAATCCAGTAAATTTATAGAAGACAAATGACATCGATGATAAAATATGTAATTAAATAAATAAATAATATCCTGCTCTACATAAAACTCCTCTCCAAACTGCTTAATCCTTCGTAATGGTAAAATAAATTAAATAAAATATAATATTAGCTAGATCTGTGCGCCACTGCTATCGGTCTGGTCCTAGGTGTGTCGTACCCCGCTATATTATATCAGTAACAAGTACATACATACATACAATAATATATAACACATAATTCCTTTGTTTCCAAAATCTGTAAAATAATAAATCCTTGAGTACAAATATTGCCTTGTAGACAACAGACATCCTGAGAGTATCCTAGCACCTAGATATACATAATAAATTAATAATATTAAAAGAAAATCTTATCTTAGACAGCTGGCAGCATCACGGATTTTAAATGCTAATTAAAAGTAATTTAGGATGATCTTTATATATTCCCAATTGTGGAAATATCACTAAAATATAATGTTTTAATAACTACGAAGGTGGGTAAATAAAAATATTAAAAGATGTCGAATTCAAACACAGATATTAATATGATTCAGTCCCACCTCCCTCTGGATTCAAAACTAAACTGCGAAGAGTATTAAGTACTCTGTCTTCAGACCCTGAAAATGTCGACCCAAAGCAACAAAAAAAAACTACATCCATCTCTTCCTGACACACACCGAAATATATCTGTATCTGTCCCCTACATAGATAGTTGTGTTCAACAACCACTTGAGATTGCCTCATTCCCAAATTAATTACCTACTACAAATATTCGATCTAGGTATATAGAAATAATATATACCGTCTTGTATATATTCATTTCATGACATCCCCCCTTTGAGATCATGCTGAAGACAAAATGGATGAGGCATTATCTCACAAACAATTATTTATTTTCTAATTATTTTTCATAATTATTTAATTCCAACTTTCGAGTACGCCCCTGTATATTCCGATAGGTCGTAGGTACCTCGTCAGCTGTGCTCCTCTATTCAAGTCATCAATAATAATAATACATGCATGCACATAATACACCGATGCGTCCACTTGAGAAATACTCGTTCAATATTATTGTCCCAACATAACATAATATTTTAATATTCTGTTATATTTTATTATTTCGAGTTTCGTTATTATTTTATGTCATCACATCTATAGAACATAAAATAGTAATAACAAGTTTGTCCCAATACTTAAATATCCAAGTTGCATGTTGTTAAAATTCGTTTCATGTGATCATATTCACACATCATTATAATTATCCATAGTACTTGTGGTTCCCTATAGCCCATATATGCATTCTTCAGGGTGATCCAATTCGCTGGTAACACCAATCTTGTACTACTCGCCAGATGTCTCATATCCATGATTCCTTTGCCGATGCAGCCAGTAGTCCTGCAGCACACAATAGACATGCAAATCGTCCTCTCCGTACCTATACAAATTCAAGACATTCAAAAACGGCGGCAAACCTCATCGCTGTATCCAAGATGCTAAATGTCTTAATTTCCTAGAGCACCCGTCCTCCCACAGGACACACGAAGACTCACGGAAAAAGTGGGAGACCAACTCTCCACCGGCAACCCATCCTAAATAACCATTCATCTCTCAGCACCATCACGCTGCAGATGGGGTAGACAGAGAGAACCAAACGACAAATCCTTCTATCTTGGCACACATCCCTCGCCTCCATCACTGCCTTACAATCCCACAGAATGCAACCCGATTTCTCCTAGTCAACACGCAGCCGTCCGTAAGAATTTGATCCACGTGATCAAGCCACATAATTCTACAAGTAGTGCAACATCCTCCAGCTAACCAACAAAATTCGTGATAATATGTTGACAATGTGCCTAAATAATATCAAACGCGAACAGCTAACCCAAAATACCTATAATTACGTACCTAAATTCACCTATAATAATACCACAAATAATTAGGAGAAAGATAACATACAATGTTCTTGAAACATCCAGAGGTAAGTGGTGGGAACCCCTCCCTTGATGTGTTTACGCACATTCACGCATATAAGATACATAACACAATATTTAAACGAGTTGCATTGACAATATCTACATAATACATCCCAATATGTTATTCTATAATAGGTATATAGAATTTCCCTTGTATCCAATATAACAGTCACCTAATGTATATACCTACATATTAGGTATATATATATATGAATCGTCCTCATTCATTTCAAAAGTCCTGAAAAAAAAACACTTATCTATTTCAAACTATATCACACACACAACTAAATATAATACACACAATTGTAACTCCATATGCACATATCATAATATTCGTTCCACTTGTAAAATAATAATAACTAAACACTTTATAGTTCACATCTTCACTCTAACACTATTGAATAATATTATTATAATATTTGACACCACAATTTTAAAATTATAACACATTAAATTTTAAATAATATTCCATTTGTAACATCGATAGATCCGCAAGTGATTCTCAACCTGTTACATCATAGCGTTGTCCTTTCTTCTTACATTAGTCCTCTCCAGCAATTTATGTTATTGTACACCACTCTCTTTTGGGTTAACAGAGAGGATCCAATGCTACATAATCTCATCACAATCACCCTTCTAGCCTCCAATAAAACCACTATCATCGCTGTCCAAACTTTTCACCAAGTTTCTTGCAAGTAGATCATGTTGGTATCCTACCAACAGATATTCAACATCAAATATTTCCTATATAACCTCGTATACTTTATGTTTCAGATTTCCTTGTTCCATTCAGACAATATCATCAAATCAGTCCAAAAGTTTAACAACCACTGATTTTATACATCCCGTTAGGTACTATAATATCCCGTATACCTATCTGCTTGCATCTTTATTTTTTGTCATTCCAGTAATAATATTATTTCCACTCTCGTTCTTGGTTTTAAATATTATAACGTATTAATCAATATCTTAGCATTTATAGGTTGTACATCTTATTTCTCTATTTGGAAGACCTGATGTGTTATATCAGCGAACACCGTCTTTTTTTTTTCTTCTTAGAATATTTTCATGAATTCGTTTCTTCTTCCAGTCCTCCATTTTAAAATGATAGATACCACCTTTCAGGGTACTCAAAGAGTTCCAACGTTATCCAATGTGAAGCCCTTGGTTTTGCCCCCCCGGGCTTAAAAGAGTGTAGGTTGTCCCCTCCCCCCCTTAGCCTGTAAGAACGAATATCCACTATTTCTTCCAGCTAACCGTTTAACATATAACTGTAAAAATAATCACCTAAATCGTGATTTTATCAAAACCTCATCATTCGATTTATTGCCTATATACTTATCCGCTTCATTCATACATTGTATTATGTATGTTATCAGATACTCATAAAATCTGGTCTAATATTATTTCAAACTCAATAATATATTCACCATTCATACCTCGATCATAAATTTATTTCACACCCCAAATAATTAACTTGACAGAATTCTAAAAGTTTAAAAACAAACACTTAACTTACAAATACTGTAAAATGTTAAGACCATATTTCCCAAAAAAATAATAATACCTATTATAATTAGGTACAATTCTTGTCCCTAACAAACATCCACTTGGTACATATAACTAACATCAAACTATATACCTACCTATTATTTATCCATTTTACCCAAATACTATAATATCTAAAAATCCTAAAAACTCTAGTCATATACCTACCCATACACATAAGATAAACTCCACATACCTAATATTCATGTTTACAAGTCTACTTGGGAATATAATATTCCATTTTTCTAACACCCAATCTTCTTATGAAAGTACATATTTTTGGTACCTATACACATTATTGAATAAACTAAAGAACTATTCATAAGGACATAATTCCAAATGAACTCTTAAGGGTTCACCATTCTTATGTATAATGTAAGATATATACCTATAGATAGCCAAACACAAATATAATATGTCGCCAAACTCAACTAACACTATAAACCATGGGTAACCAACCCGCGGTTCTCGAAGTAAAAAATCAACAACCAATTTCCTCGCTACATCTACCAAGAATAAATTTTATTCCTCCCCTCAAAACCAAACACATTCCTATGTCCATAACCCAGTTCTACTCCTCAAAACCCATTTATGCTTTCCCCCCCTCCAATATTCATGATTTTAGTTATTTATCATCGCAAACCCAAAACCCACTTCTACTCCGTAAAAACCCAGTTTTATGTCGGCAGTGACCGACATAACATCCTGGACTTAGGCACCATTTGCGATGATCCTACCTATTTCAAACCATTCTAAGCTCCGAATTTGCAACATCCTAGCTTCAAAACTATACCTACCGTAATAAATGATTCCCAAACTAGAATTTACATCCCTATCCGACTAGCTAAGAATTGTATGAATTTTCGCATTGTTGCAAATATACGTACGAAATATCGCATTCCTAATTAAATTAATTAACGAATTTCGGCCTTTCGTGATCGTCTAGGTTTATCTATTAACTATTTTCGTAGATTCGGACCCAATACGTTGTGTTTTGACGATAATTTTACCTACGTTGTGTATTTTTTTTAAAACGCAAAATAAGTCACCTGAAATATACATTTCAATAATCAAAAGAACAACAAAATCAATAAAACAATTTCAACATGAATTTTTGATACATATTAACTCTGAGGTCAACTTTGACGTCAGATCACTTACCTTGAGATACTGTAAAATAACATAATAAAAATAGTGCATAATAAAACATAACGAAATATAACATAACAATCATCATAACATAAAATTCAAATAATATTATTCTATATCATTACGAGAATGTTGTATGGTAACTGGTTGCCGATATATGTCCCTACATAAGATAACCATTTCATAGTACCTATAACCAATGTATGTACATATGTTCTAAAACATACCTACTAATTCGTTGCGTCGTAAAGGACAGTGGCGCACCCCAAAACATTACCTTATTACTTTTGAATATTAATTAAATTTCAACACAATTGCTATGACATCATTTTCAGAGGCTAACTACCATGTTAGTGCATGAAAAGCATGCTGTGTCCATGCTGAAGGGGCGCCACCTTCGCCCCTTCTAAATAATATATATTATATAACCTCATTAGAACATGCCATTATGCAACAAAAACATATAATAATATTAGTCCTAAAGATTCCTGATCATTGAGCTTCAGCCAAAGGGCGCAGATAACCCCTTCAAGCTATACTCTAGCAGAAATTCGAGGAATGGAGCTGTACCTGCTTCAGTCGGAGAACATTTGAAATAAATACTTTTTCATTGGTTAAGTTGATTTATACGCAGAGAAAGCACCACCAATCTCTACGCACATCCAACCAGGTTAATGATTGCAAGGTGTGTTCTTACAGAACTGATAAGATAGACTACTAATATAGTTAGTAATATCACGAACAGTGATCTACCAACCAGTTAATAATAATTAAAGTTAATTAAACATAATATCCATTTACAAATGCCCAAAGACCTTATAATGGATTGTGGGTCCTCCAGCATATAGGGAAAGGAGAGAATTTTGTTAGTTGAACTATGTACTTATATTTACAAAATTTGATTTAAATAATTATCATGCATAATTATATACTACAATATCATATATTTTGTTAAGAAAGGAATAACGTCGTACCCAAATCGTCTGGGGCCTAACAAACGACTGGACAAAACTGCATTCCCAAGAAGGAAAAGGGTTTATGTAGGGATTTTTGGATAAAAGGTATTAATATAAATATATTAATATAATAATACATAAACAATACGATATATCCATGCCTTGCAAGATGTTAATTAATACATTCTAGAATGTCACAGCAATATAAGTAGAAAAATCCAGTAAATTTATAGAAGACAAATGACATCGATGATAAAATATGTAATTAAATAAATAAATAATATCCTGCTCTACATAAAACTCCTCTCCAAACTGCTTAATCCTTCGTAATGGTAAAATAAATTAAATAAAATATAATATTAGCTAGATCTGTGCGCCACTGCTATCGGTCTGGTCCTAGGTGTGTCGTACCCCGCTATATTATATCAGTAACAAGTACATACATACATACAATAATATATAACACATAATTCCTTTGTTTCCAAAATCTGTAAAATAATAAATCCTTGAGTACAAATATTGCCTTGTAGACAACAGACATCCTGAGAGTATCCTAGCACCTAGATATACATAATAAATTAATAATATTAAAAGAAAATCTTATCTTAGACAGCTGGCAGCATCACGGATTTTAAATGCTAATTAAAAGTAATTTAGGATGATCTTTATATATTCCCAATTGTGGAAATATCACTAAAATATAATGTTTTAATAACTACGAAGGTGGGTAAATAAAAATATTAAAAGATGTCGAATTCAAACACAGATATTAATATGATTCAGTCCCACCTCCCTCTGGATTCAAAACTAAACTGCGAAGAGTATTAAGTACTCTGTCTTCAGACCCTGAAAATGTCGACCCAAAGCAACAAAAAAAAACTACATCCATCTCTTCCTGACACACACCGAAATATATCTGTATCTGTCCCCTACATAGATAGTTGTGTTCAACAACCACTTGAGATTGCCTCATTCCCAAATTAATTACCTACTACAAATATTCGATCTAGGTATATAGAAATAATATATACCGTCTTGTATATATTCATTTCATGACAAGGGGTAACTCCGAAATCTTAAATAATTTACAAAAAATAGATTTACCGGTTAATTTTTACATTAAAATTCAAAAATCTATTATAATAAACACTTGTAATATTGTAAAAAAGTTTTTGAACACAGATATTTCAGGCACAATTTGAACCCGCGTTCTGAGCCTAATCCTTTGATATCCTGTATATCTGGATAGGTGAATTTTTCCCGGCATTAGACTGTTAAGTTTTTGTGTGACCATGACTGATCATATGGAGACTTATCTGGTTGTATAATGCTGAGAAGTGTGGATGGCAATTCTGCCGCCGCGTAAATAAAAATATATTTAGGTGATAATTATCCTAAAAAAATAAGCTTTTTAAACGCTATTCGCTCATAAATATTAATTATAATACGCGGTATTTTTTACGTTGTTTTTTTATCCAACTTTACAATAGTAAAATGATTTTGAGTTCTTCATTGGATGTTACACAATTTTTATCATGTCTGCTACTTCAAAACGGTCTGATAATTAAAAAATCAAAAGGCTAATGAGTTATTTAAACATATTTGTTTTTCAAATAATTCTGGAAGGTAGGAATTTACCTTTAGATTATTTATTTTGTTTGTACTTGATGATTTAATAAATATTATATTTTTACTATACAGCAAATAAGCTTCTGAAAATAATCACTTATGTCTAAACAATACAACATCTAAAAAGAAAGAAACGAGACATGTAATATCCATTTGAAGCAATAATTTTATTTTCATTATTACGCCAATTGTATATATGAATCTTTGAAAGTCAAATTTTCATGCTCCGATTTCATTGTCAATGTGTCTCTTGTTTGAAAACCAGGCATATCCATTTTAATAATAATATCTTAAATGAAAATTTAATTAAATAAATAATAAAGTATAATAATCATAATAATACAAACACCTAATAGTAATGTTATTTAATGTATGGGTATAATAATGATACCATATTCTGTCCGGACAATAGCAGCAAGCAATATCTCCCGATATTGATATATTATGTAATAATTATTAAATTTTAATTAAGTATTAAAGCTGCAGGCAACAGGTAGATAGCTGATAGGCCATTGATTTATCTGCATTGTGCAATGTTTAGATAAGTAGGTGGATATATAGGTATTATAAGTGGATCAGAATGAAATGATTTTATCTCCATGTACTTAGGTATCGGAATAGAGTTAGTCGGAATATGACACAGGTTGGTTGGTCGATATAAATACAATTAGCTGCAGCATTGCGGTCAACTATACAAACATATTTTCCGCATTATTAGTTGTCATTATTACAGATAATACCGATACACATTGTAAGACAGTACATAACTTCGGAACTATTATATGCAGGTAATATGTAGTAAGCTACTTAAAGGGAATAATTGATATTGATATTAATATATCTTATGTTATCAAACTGCCAACGCAGTATTATTGTATGAATTGCTCTATTGTGACATCTCCTGAGACATGCGTCACTTGTGGATATTATCAGTTTTTCAAAACAAAGTTTAGCAAATGACATCTTGATATTATGATAAAACGAAATAGTGAACACGCATAATACTTTGTAACTCCAGAATGAAAAGGTACGAGTATATGATGTATTCTGATGACAGTATACCAATTATATATTTATTTATTTCTATCATCAACGGCATTTCGTCTTTTACATTAGTAAAGTTTAAACATATTTTACAATAATCAATCAATACATACGAGGGCAGTCCGATAAGTACTTAGCCTCAGCGCTCGACGGCACCACTATCGCAAGAAAAGTTTACCATCGTGTAGTATATAACGTGGTTAGATGGAAGAAATCACTTTATAGTGATAATCTCGCCACTGCACATCGTCCTAGTTTTAAAAAAAAAAAAATTATTTTGTTAACACTGTAATGTAATGATGATGTGCATTGAAGAAAGATCCACCACACACCCGGATACCTCAGGAGTTTTTAACTCCTACTTATCCGCACATTCAAATGATGATGTGCAAGAAGAATAAATAAATAAATAAATATTCTTGTAGATGGCTTCTGTCAAAATTTCAGCCGAATTGGACTCATAGTTTTGTTTTGATCGCATGTGGAAGCGGGCGGGTCCACGGATTTTAGAAAAATGGAAAAAGAGCAATATCGGTTGGTGATTCGATTCTGGATTTTGGAAGGGAAATCGCAAAGTGAAATCAAAGAGCGGATGAGTCACCGTATACAGCTTAGATGCTGTATACGGTGACTCTTCTTCTTCGATAACGATCGTCAAAATATGGTTTACGAGTTTCAACGTGGTCATACGTCGGTTTTTGACGAGCCACGCCCAGGTGCCCCGAAAATGGCTACCACGGAGGATGACGTGACAAAAATCCACGATATCGTATTGGAAGACCGCCAATTGAAAGTGCGTGAGATAGCTAAGATAATTGGCATCTCAAAAAACTACATGGGTTATATCATTCATGAAATTTTGGGCATGAGAAAGCTCTCGGCGCAATGGGTACCGCGTTTTCTCACTCCGGACAACAAGCGCAACCGTGAGACCACTTCAGAGCAGTGTTTGACGCTGTGTAAGAGCAATCTGAAGGAGTTTCTGCGTCGTTTTGTGACTGTTGACAAAACATGGATCTACTGGTACCTACCAGAGACCAAGGAACAGTCGATGCAGTGGACTTTACCCGGCGAACGTACTCCGAAGATGGCGAAGACTGTATTATCGGCCGGAGAGGTGATGGCCACTGTTTTCTGGGATTCACAAGGTGTGATCTACATCCACCACCTGGAAAATTATAAAACGATCACAGGGCTCTACTATGCCGAATAATTAGGCCGATTCGGCGCCGAATCGCAGAAAAAAACGACCCCATTCGACGAAAGTGCTCTTCCACCATGACAATGTACCGGC
The DNA here is from genome assembly GCA_947579605.1 of Athripsodes cinereus. Lineage (NCBI taxonomy): Eukaryota > Metazoa > Arthropoda > Insecta > Trichoptera > Leptoceridae > Athripsodes > Athripsodes cinereus. Next base: position 7,675,381 of record OX388311.1, read on the forward strand.
TCACACCATCGCCATTGCTACGGCCAAATTGTTCGAATTGGGTTACGAACTGCTAGTTCATCCACTGTATTCTCCAGATTTGGTCTCGTGCTACTTCTTTTTGTTTCCAAACTTGAAAAAGTCACTCACCGGGCAGAAATTTAAGTCGAATTAGGAGGTCATCGCCGCCACGGAGACTTATTTTGCAGACCTCGAGAAAACGTATTTTTCAGATGGGTTAGAGAAGTTGGAACATCGCTGGGTCAAGTGCATCGAGCTAAAAGGAGACTATGTTGAAAAATAAATTGTCATTTTTCCAAAATTTTCATTTTTTCTTATGTAGGCTAAGTACTTATCGGACCGCCCTCGTATAAAGCAAACAAAAAACAAAAGAATAAAATAAATATATGTATATAGAGAGTTACAATCCATTGGATTGGTCTGCAACGAGTTTGGATTTTCTTCTCCATTCCTTCCTATTTTCAGCGAGTCTCTTTAGTTCTACGCATGTGTCACAGTTCATGTCTATGTTCAGTTGGTCCATATAAGCGTCTTTTGGTCGGCCTCTACCATTTCTGCCTTCGGTTCTACTCTCCGCGATGGTGATGAGCAGTTCTGGGTGCCTGTTGTTGGCTAATTTTTTAAAGAGTTGCCTTTTTTCGCCTATCCTAGTTAACACCTCTTCATTTTCGACGTGTTCCGACCAATGGATCTACAAATTAATCAGCTGAAACAACTTACTGGTTTTCTCAATACTGAACATTGAATTATTCTTTAAGCCCTAGATGATGAGACCACATACATTGCAAAAAGCCTTATAATCTTATGCTACCGAAGATGGTTTATACTATTTTGCGATTTAACGTACCTACTTAGTAATAAAAGCTACGGTGTTTTCTTTGTCTGATTGCAAAGTAAATAATTTACTGGTGGAATTGAGATTCACAAGTGCGAAGAAAAATAATATTACAAGTAGATAGTTTAAAAGTAAAAGTCACGGTGCTACATAGAGGAGCTTTGTGAGACGTAAGCGTTACCCATCCATGTATAAAATTTATACATATTAATATATTGTAAAGAAAGGAAGCATTAATTCCACGGTATGACGGAGCATTATCCTTAGATAACCTAACTTTATCTTATCACAACATCGTCATTTCTTTATACAAGATAATAATATAGGTAGCTGTACCTAACAGGAGCGCAGATTTCACTTCAGATACGGCGTGTGAGGTCTTCATGCATGATGTCTATATATTCTTTCTATATAGGGTAAACTACCCAGTAACTGGCCAGTTAAGGCGGAATTCATCAGTAAATTGCCCATAAGTCTTGCAATTCTTAATTTATTTTAGCCTTTCCGGCAGCAATCAGTTTGGGATATAATAAGCGTAAGAATCACATTAGAAAATAAAAAAATATGTATTAATTTTCCACGTAAAAATAAAATCTGAAAAAAAACGATAATTTGCTAGTAACTAACCACCAAATTCTAGTAACTGACCACGTAGAAGCTAATAACTAGCCACTGATTTTCATTTGACTTAAAACCTATTTTACTAATCCTTTTTGTACCTAGATTTCAGCTGGTTCGCTACCTGCATTACTATATACAATAAAACAACAATAAGAAAAAGTTAAACGTGTAATTAAAGACATTATATAAAACAATCAAATCAAATGAAAAATTAACAAATTTTCTTAAACATAACACTTTGAAAAGTACGTGTATCAGTCTGTAATAGGAACATCGCAAGTATTTTTAGTCCAAATAATTAAATAAAACCATTTTTCTTGGCTTCTTCTTGACATAATTTAAAAAAATCTTCAATTGAAGACCCAGAACTATTAACTTGATAGCAGAAATGGCAAACAAAATCATCCCCTTCTTCTAATGGTATGTGCATTTTGTGGTTAGCGGGAATGCAATTGAGGTGGAATGTTTTGTCACACATTCCACACTCCATTCCGTTTTTATTATTAATGTTCCGGGAACATCTAGCACAATTTTTTTCTGTATTAATATTAACATGACTTAACACCACATCTCTAACTTCATCATTAAATGTGTCATTTTTCTGTTTTTCAGCTTCTTTGTACATATCTGCACTTGGTCTTGTTTTTTTTCCAACCCCTTTATTCTTTTTATTCACTGTAGAGCTTTTCTTTTCTTCTCTTAATTTTTTTTTGTTCTCTTTCTCTTCTTGAATCTGTTTTTTCTTGTCTTCTTTGTCTTTCATAATTCTTAATTACTCATCTGATGTTAAAGCATAAGGAATTCTTTCTACTTGTCTTTTTCCTTTGCGCTGAGGCGAAGCAGGCCACATTCTTCTTTTTAAATATTCCGACAGTGGCTCATCTGATATGATAGTTACTTTTGCCTCATTGACTACCTTTGAAGTTGAAGGTTGGGGTTCGGTAACGTCATCTTTGGGAAGATTGCTTTCTTCTGGCTCATGCCACTCTCCAGTAAATTCATCAAGTAATAGCTTTGGGTCTTCATTTCTTTCTGGTGTTTTAAGTTTTTCGGTTACCATGCTGTAACCTAAAAACTTTTGCCATAAACAATAAATTATATGGGAATCTTGATTTTCGAAATTTTGTTTACGTGCATAGGCTGATTCGAAACTATTGATCCTATCTTCTCCAACAATAGCTTTGAAATCATCAAATGTCAGGTTCGTTGGAACTACTTCAGGGGCATCAGCGTTAGTAGAATATCTGCGTCTACGCGAACCCAAACACTTTTCATAATTAAGTGCGTCAGGATTCAATGGAAACAAGCCTGTAGTGCGAAAGCCGTTAATAGCTATTGACGGATCAGTACATAAATTAACAACTTTTGCAAGTAAAGGTGCGAAATTTTGTTTATTTAGCACTTCGCCACTCTCATTTTCGACGTACCAAAGTCTCAAATGTTTTTTCCATCCAGACTTTAAAGGTTTAAATGAAGCCACATCCGCAGGCTGCAGAATACGCGTAGCGTTGGGATATAAAGCAATGAGATGTATCTTAAGTGACTTACATAGCTCTGAAACTTCCTTGGTAAGATGAGTTTTATGACCATCAACATACAAAATGACAGGAAAGGTAACTCCAGCGGCAATCAAATCTTTGTAAAACACATTGCTTATGTATTCATAAAAAACTGGTGCAGTCATCCATCCGTTATCGCTGCGTCCAATGCCCCATCCCCGTGGTACGGAATCTTTTACTCTATCGGGGATTCGCAGATATGGATATATAATCATAGGAACACACGTCCGACCAGAAGCAGAAAAAGCAAACATTACTGTTATGTTTTCCTTTGGAGACGTCTTTTCAATGACATAAACGTTTTTGGCTCCTTTTTGAGAAATCACTTTCCCTGTTGTAGGACATATATGGAAACATGTCTCATCTGCATTGTAAATGCGAGTAGGGTCTTTAATTACCTCGGTCAAACCTTGCTCCTCAAAGTATTTTGAAATCTCGCAAAACCACTTCCTTATATCATCTTCGGAAACACAAGCACTCGCCTTTGTAACACCTTCAGCAGTTCTTGTAGCTAAGATGGGATGACGCTTCATGAAAGATGAAAACCATTTATCTCCAGGCCGACCATCTTTAAAAGGATTAGGACGCGGATTCTCTTTTAAATAACTTTGAACAGAGTCCAATATGTCTTCTTTCTTCCTAGGAAACCCACGTGAACTTAGGCTTATTATATAGTCCACCAATACATTTTCCTCTTCGGGAGAAAGAATAGAATCTGGCCCTGATTTAAATTTTGTATTTGGATGAGCAATTTTATAAATAATACTGCTTCTGGGTACTCCAAACGTTTTAGCGGCTAACCGAATAGATCCTTGTTTATTTTTGACAAATTCTATAGCCTTATCAATGCTCTCCTTGCTGTACTGTCGCTTCTTCATATTAGAGGGCCTGTAAATGAATTAATAACTTAATTGCCAGTAACTGACCAGTATGATTCCAGAAACTAGCCACCCATGGCAGTTATTGGCAAACCTCGCTATTTTAATATGTGTTTTTGCTATAGCAAATAAAACCTTATGAACTTCACTTTAAGATGCTTTTTTGTTTGAAAATTCACATGACATGATTTTACCAGTAACTGACATAGATGGACAGTTTCTAGAAAAAAGGATTTTTATCAACCAGTAACTAGCCACCTTCGTCTCAGCCTTTTAAATAGAATAAACAGTGAAAATCTAACAAATATTATAAGCAGCAACTAATTTTGTAACTAATAAACAATATTCTTACTTTAAACATTCAAGTTTCGTATCTAAAAACAATATTTAAATCTAACACTCACCTTATCACTTTCTTAACGCACAAGCGTCTTCTAGAAATTGCACACCGCGAATGAATTATACGTACATATCGACGATCCATCTAGTGACAAAATTGGGAAACTGCATGTGTCAAGGGGGAGAGAATGAATGAAATAATTATTAAAGGTCGCTAGATGGCATTACTTGCCTTTAAACGCTTATTATATTGAATTGAAGTTAGACCTGGCCAGTTAATGGAAGTATGGCAGTTAATGGGTGTTTTACCCTACCTATCTATTTATTCGCATACCTTCCTCATTCTACTAATACTAAGTAATGCCTGTCCATGTTTAATTACAGATGTTCATATCGAAGTTTTATAAAATCATTTGACAATTTGTAAGATGCATCTACCATCATTATAAATCAATGTAAGTATTGAGTATAAAATAGTAACGTTTCGTGATACGAGTACATTCTATGCACCTAACGTTCTTGAATGGTGAAGAATAATAAATTGACAAATGAGAGCTTCCATTTGATTGTTCAGAAAACGGTTGTGTTTTGACTGACATTTTCTAAAAATGTTGTCAGCTTGTTTCACTACATTAAATATTTTTGTTTTAATGGATGACTTATATTTTTTATCATTTACAGTGTATATCATTTTTGAAATAAAAAATCAAGAAATCAAATATCATTGATCGCAGATGTTAAAGTCAAATAAAATATTGAATCGTGTTTACGATTAACTTTTGCAATAAACACCCATTTTAAATTTCTTATTTTAATATCGTAATTAATCATGGTAGATACCAGCAATATAAAATCTTTGATTATGCTATATTTCATTTGCCATACCGACATGTCGATAAGTGATATTAATCGAGTGCATTCACCTAAAGTATTATGAATCTAAACAATAACTTCCTCATCTAGTAAATTACAGACAAAGTTTACATGTAACTGTTGTAGTCATCTCAGCACCCGGGGGTTCCCATGGGATTGAGTTATATTATTTAGGTACATGTAGAGTTACATAGAGGTTGCTGCCGCTAATCTATTATCTCACAAAGTGATTCACACTTGTGTTGTACGAAGCTGATGGTGCATTGTTCCAGAATATAATAACCCAATGCAATAAATTGTGTACAACTAAAGGGTGGACTGCACAAATTATTATTATTATTACTATTATCAAAATATTATTACTGCAGTCTCTTTAATACTCACGTAACGCTTCTATGTACGAAATGAATTATTAATTCATCAAACATACAATAAGTTGTTACAATTGCATAACAGTATATGCAGTGATTTTCAAAAGAATTGTGCATGTCTACATTATTTTTTTTATTCATTTATTGTCTCAAGGGACACAAACAGTTCAACTTAACAAATATCAACAATCAAATTTCTTCAGTAAATAAACCAATCAAGGTCCCGCAAATTACCCAATCGTATGACGAACACGTCCCGCAAATTACCCAAGCAACAGCAGTTTCAACCAGTGATATGTTACAACTAGATTCGCAATGTCATACAAATATTCTATAAAAATGTGTACCCACCCGTCGAGGTACAATACCTGAGTAATATATATTCATCTCTTTTCTTTTGTATATATTCATCTCTATCTACCGGCCTCTGTCGTCTGTTATAATCCCCATTCTCATATTGTCTATCTCTTGTTATTTACAAACAATTTATATGTGTGTCGCTTTTTTTCAAACTTAAAATTGCGGCACCAAGGACCGCAACGAGATTTTATTGATGGTACATGTTTGAGATTCATATTGCAAATCTAGGTATAACATATCACTGGTTTCAACATAGTTTTATCTTACATGACACCTAGGAAACATATTATTATGGTGATGTAAATACGGACATTTTAAACAAAAAAAAAAACTGTTTTGTTATGAATCAATTCCCATTAATTCACTCTAAGTGAAGGGCTTTTTAATTTTTTTTAAAAACAGACGGACCCGTTATTATGACGGTGTTGTAGCAATCCATCGTACCTAATATTGTGAATAGTGTTACGTATACATTCATATATTATGATGTAGATAATAATTACAAGAACTAAGATTGCGCAGAAAGATTCGCAACAATAATATGCCATTGTGTCATTAATCAATATAAATTATTACTTCTTTGGCTACGAACACTCTAACATACCTACCTAACCGTTTATATTCTATATGGAAACAAAACATCCTAGCATTCGAGTTGCACTGTTTAAGAAAGTTTTTTAATATGAAAATAATGGCTTAGATAGTATAAGGTAATAGGTTTAGTATTTATTATATACCTAGTGAGTTTCGATTTTCTTCTCCATTCTTCCTTATTTTCTGCTGGTCTCTTTTATTCTACAATATGCCACAGTTCATGTCCTTCAGTTGATCCATATAGGTAATTATTATGAATTAGTATTTATTATTAATTAGAGCTCTTGTCAAATATCAAAGTGAGGAAGATCTCATGTTTGGGTCACGTGCTGCGTGAAGAAAAGTCCTGGCTGCGCAACATTAGAAAATGGACCGGAATGAGGACGGTATATGACCTGTTCAGGGCAGCACAGGACAGGGAGATTTTCGCCGGAGTGATCGCCAACGTCGGGGGGGGACCTGAAATGGCACAGGAAGAAGAAGAAGTATTTGTTATGAAACAAAAAATCATTCGTTAAATGTGGATACATTTTGTCTTCCATAAACATTAGTGAAATAAAATTAACGTATTTTTTAAATATGTTACATTGTTTAAATTTTAAATTATTATTTAAACAATTAATGAACATTCTGTTAAGCGAATATAATTAAACGCGGTTTTTGTTAAAAAAAAATCTTCACATATAAATACTTATAATTATATAGTTTTATCTTGTTTCTCACCCACTTGATGTACGTATAGATAAACATTATGTACACACATGTATCATGTAGTATAAAATATGATAGTATTATAAAATTCATAAGACGAGTAATAATTATTGTTCCGCGTCTCGGTGAATTTGTAGCGTGTTATTGAAAATCTACATAGACAAAGAATGGGCGGACCAGGGTGTATTGAATAGTCTATTTTATTATCATCTGCACATATTTGTTACATACGATACTTACATATTCATATATAGCATACACGTAATATATTACGTACTGTAGGACATATATATTATAAGAGTATATATACTCTTATAATATATATGTCCTACAGTTATGAATACCTATTTCGCTACAAGAGGTTCTCGTAGGTACTTTTCATTGTCTGTAGTACAGATTACAATATTATTATTATTGTTATTCGCTACAATGAACCACCGTCGCGTCGTAGCGGAGATTGCTGCGTTGAGAGGCGTTATCAGATATTATTCATAAAATGTTGCACCCCCGCCAGCGTCAGTATATCGTCGGATCCTTATGCGTACACATTAGATTAAAAATGTGGCTGTAATAAACAAAACAAACTTTATTAATAAAAATCTTTTGAGTCCTTTCGTTTTGAAAATGTAAAATCATATTCAGAAAAAAATCTATACCATCTCAACATATCCCGCAAACTAGATAACCTATGCTTTTATAAACCTACAATTAGAGGGTATCTTTTCCCGGATTATTTTTGTTCCCGGGAAACGGGAAATTCATTATTATATTTATAAATATTCAATTTTCAACAAATTTGGTATAAAAACTCTCATAACTTGTTGACCCTTGCAAACATTTTGATTTGATAAAAAAAAATGAAATTTTTGTTACCAATATAAGTAATTTGCTTAAAAAAACTAAATAGCTGACTGACGAGATTTATTTAGGTACCTACTCTATGTTATATCAAAATAAAAATTGTTTACAAAATATATAAACTTTTAATTTTTGATCATCCTATCAAGCAAAAAAATGTTATGGATTTTGGCAAAGCTTTTTAAAGATTTTTAACTTTAAAAAATGAGAATTTCGACAAAAAAAGATTTTTTATATCGGTTAATATCCATGAATAAAACAAAAAAAATGACAGTTGGCTGCACTAATATTTTTAAGAACTATCTAACTTTTCGAAATATGTAAAAAAAACATGAAAAATTGTAGGATTCTTATACATTGTCGGCCAAACACACCTCCGATTTCGAATTATATTTAGAATAATAATTATGCTTCTTTCAAACGAATACATTGAAGCTATAATTAAGTTTTTTTTTAAAGTATAACACTTATATTGGTAATTAATATTATTTTTCATATTTTCAAATTATTCGTCAGCTTCTACAAGTTTATCACGACTATTACAGTTAACTAAACAAATATTTCGGTATCGGTATGGCAATCTGCATGACTAATAATTTGTATTTTTTCCCGGGAAAGGATTCGTTTTTTCCCGGGAAACGGGAAATAAAAATTAGAGGGTTTTCCCAGGAATTCCCGCCCGGGAATTCCCGGGAGTAACCCTCTACCTACAATCAAGCAATGGTTAGATGGAAGGAATCACTAACATAGTAATAATGTCGCCTTTGCATATCAACACATTTTTTATGTAAATTGCTTTGTTGATTTTGTAAAGTAAATGATGGTGAGCAAGAAGAATAAAATAAATAAATAAAATATATTAAAATGGAAAATATACCTATACAGCTGCGTTAGTTTTTTACACACATTGACAAATTATTATAGATGACATTAATTTATTTGTGTTGTGATAAAAAAAAGATTGAATATATAAGAGGCATTAGAGTTTTTTTTTCGAAAATATGTTTTTTTTCGACAATAAGAAATTCTAATAAGTAATATCTGATAAGTAAAATATTATTGTCACCATCTTCTTGGAATTCATCGCTTGATGTGATGTCGCCTTATTTTCTATATTTTCACATGCCTGCGTACGGTAGATAAAATATCTACTCCATTTCACTGTACCAAATGCAACACTACATAATATATTATTATAATTATTACGACAGTGCTAATAACGATTACGTCTCTCTGTACACATACATGCAAGTTGATGTAGATATAATTATTCTACTAATCGCTACTGTTGTTTTTTTACACACGTTTAACGTAAATAACAACACGTACCTATTATTTGTATTAAGTATATTTTATCTGTGGGAACAATGACGAAACTACGTAACACGGAAAAGAAATCAAACCACCACAGCAGCCAACTCCTAGAAATAATATTATGTTCACATAAGAGATGCAACGAATTGTAAATTGGACCGAATACCGAATATTAAGCAAGATCATGTGCCGAATAAACGAATATTCGGCGAATATTAGGCAAAACAATGATGAGAGCATGCTCCCGACAACGCATCTTCGTGTAGGTACCTACATCATACTCATACTAAACTTACTATGCGGTACATTTTTTCGAAATTTTTGTGTTCCAACATTAACAATAACAAAAATAATATTAATCGCTACCTTAATGCAGAACTTACCTAAGTGTTTTTGGATAATTTTTCAAAGTAGCAGATTTAAGCTTTGTTTTTGTAATAATTATATTTAAAATATCTAAAACAAATTTTGACAAGCATTATAATTTAGAAATCTAATAACTCTCATTCGTTAAATTATCTCATATCTTTTATTATAATTTCTTGTTTCTTAATACTTAACTCAGTTTGACCAAAATTTCTACTTAGGCTAGTTCTGCATTAAGGTAGCGTTATGTTGTTTCATTCCATATAAAATTAAATTAATTAATTAGATATTTGAGGATTAATAAAATTATCTACATCTGCAGCTGACAATAAAATAGTTAGTTAGTTAGTTGGAAGACATCGCATTTTAGCGATAAACTCGCATTACATGTATGTACATTGAATTGTATAATTGTTATTTTTATGACACTATTTTATTATGTAATATTCTAACCAATGTACAGTGAAGAATAAACTAAATAAATAAATGAAAATAAAATAGCAACAATCTGCAAGCTATTAATTCCTTCCAATTTTACAGTTTAACTATTCGGCAGAACAGCGAATTAAAGACTGAATATTCCATATTTGGCCGAATAGAGAGAATACCGAATAGATGCTTGATATTCGTTGCATCTCTAGTTCACATATTATTATTATGAAGTATAGTATATTGACTAAGGAGTCGCATATATTATTATAAAACATCTCACTATTACCTAATTAATAATGTAATAATGTAATCCAGTTTAAAATCCGCGCACACATAGTGTAATGTGTTACTAAACGTATGTTTGGTGCGACTTGGTGAGATTATCATCAGTAAGATGACATAACTTCATATTGTATACCTGTTACCTATAAAGCAGTGGCGTGCCTTCCATACATGCAAATATGCAACGCATGCCTTAAACTAAAAAAAATATTTATAAAATCATATTATTAACGTTAACCTTCTTTAGAATCTTTTGCCATGGCCAGGACACATTTCGCAGGAACTTAAGTCTTAACATACAAATTTAATATCTTAAACATTGATTGGTTCACTTATCCGTTTGAATTTTTGTAGTGTTCTAATGTATCGGCACAAAAATTTCTGATAACTTCCGATTTCCAGATTGAAAATCTTGCTTATTGTTGAGTATATTGGTAAAACACTTACATACATAATTATGTAAATTTATATATTCGTTTGTTGTCAAGGACATCCACTCGTTTGGAAGTGAAATAGTACCTACCTATCGTTGTTGCATATTCAAAAAGAGACGTGCGAATTCATATATGTTTTGATATTTCTAGAATAAACTACTTATAATGACATCATAACCATTTTATAAAGTGATTCTTAGTATCAAATATTAAAATTCAATACTTAAAGAATAATATCACACGTCAATAAAAAGTACAAACTACAATTTTAATGCCTTAATGAAAAGTTTTAAAAAAAATATGCCCAAATAAAAATTTGCGCACATGTCTTTTTTTGAATATGCAACGACGCTATGTTTGTAAAAAGCATTCTCGATGTGAAAAGTCTAGTTTCGCCACTGCTATAAAGTGAGTGAAGTATTGAATGTAGGTGAACATAATATTATACTTATATGACCTGTGAAGAAATGCCATATTATTATTATTGTTATGGTTATGAGTGTGAGGTTGAGAAAAAACATTTTGATTGGAGATAACAGATTTTTATTGCAAGTTGTAGAAATTTTATAAGCTAACACTTAAAATACCTACATACGTTTTATTATTGTAGACGAAGTGTTTCCTCATATTTGATGATGTAAAATAAATGTTTCTTGTTTATCTAAAATACTAATCAGGAAACACTTTATTGATAGTAGCACTCTTTGATCATGATTGAGAACATTTTTATTATTACTACTATACACCATTATACCACGACATATCCCACATGTGTAGTAGCCAGCAGGCTAACTGCGTGTAACAAACAGATGGTTCTCTCCGTGCCAGTAATAATTAGATATTCAGGATGGATGGCATGTCTCGTCGTTGAATTGTATATGTTAATTGTCCTAAATGTGAGGTTTTTTGAACACTCGCCTTTTACAGGACACTCGGAAACACAAATAATGTGACTCCTACAAAATCATTAATCTTCATGCAGTATTAATATATATAGCTTACCATATGTCCACTCCCATACAACTATCATTTATTAGGAATACCGTAGGTAGACTCAAGTATTGCACATGTAAATAATTTTAATCTTTGTCAAAACCTAGTTGCGCATTGTGTAATTTATTTATTTGTTTATTCTACAGAGACACACACAGAGAGTTGACAAAACATTCATAAAATAAGAAAAAAAGACACATTGATCCGGTCAGGCCAACCCCCCAATTAAGCGTGTCTACATCATGCACGTTCAAATAAAATTGTACAAAAAAAACAAACATAAGGGTAAAAACCAAACAACAAATTATAAAAAGAGAAAATGAAAAAATACAATTATATAATTAATTAAACCTATAAACTTAACCTACAAGAAAATCAAAGTTAGCAGCAACACTCTTCCTGAACCCCGTCAGGGAGTCACTAAAGACATCCACTCCTTCCACGTAATGCGTGCACAAAACATTATAAAATCTACACATAATATAAATCTACACATAAATAACTACTAATATAAATCTACACGTAATAAAAATCTACACATAAAGTAATATAACATTCCTAATCATTTAAGTCATGATGTGTGTGTGTCGTTAAAGATTCGTTATGACTTAAGCTGAAAAACTAAGGTCATGAAAAAAAATACCTCATAAAAATGCGTAATTATTATCATATAATTACATCCTTTTCATGTATGAGACCACCTGTTTTATCAAACACGATCATAATTATGTTCATTCATGTAACATATGTTTTCACTGCAGCATTCCTTATGAATTAGTAAGTTAATAATGATAAATATTGATTCGTTTTATTCATTATATTCACTGCTTGGCTATTCATACAATACCTCTTCCTACATATTATTATCATCTACCTCTTTACAAATTCCAATTACACGTGAATATTGTTATTCAAATATTGTTTGTTTAATTAAAATTAGATCATCTGTACATAAATTAATATGCAATCAATTAGTCCTACGTTGTATGAATACACGTTTATGGTGATTTTATTCAGTATTTGTAGCTGGTACATAATATTGTTAAAAAAAATAATTTAGGGCTTATTTAGATCTTGAAGTTGGCGTCGTATTTATTTATTTATTGTTTACTCTACATTGATTACAATACATACAATTTTACCGAAAAATGTATTCAAATAGTATATCATGAGGTGTTCAAGGCGAGGTTAAAAACCGTATTGTTCAGGAGGTGTTATGATTTTTGAATGTGCACTTGCGGTGTTTTTTCCACAAAACGGCGCATCTTAAATAAGTTGTCTAGTTATTATTATTATAATCAATATACAGAATACTCGCAAAGACGCGATCTCTTCCAACTAACCCATTTAATACTTTTCACGAGTATATTTTTAGATTTACTTGGGCACATGATTTAGTGAACACTTTCTCAAAATATAATTACAAAAATGACGATATGTTTCACCGAGTAAATGTTTTAGGATGTTCCTATATCCTGATTCATACCTATTCAATAATTTAATAGTATATCTAAATCGTAAAGAACGTGAACTTCTTCCAATATTTATATAACAAAATCACAGATCTTTTGTGTTTTATTATAATAAATAACTGTACGTCTTAATCTGGGGTAGAATAGTATGAATCGTATGTTTATTCTATGCAGTTAATTAACCGGCCACACAATTTGGGCGTAATTTTATCATGTTAGACATACATACATAAATAGAATAGATACTACCCTTAGTTACGAATTTTAATTCTGTCTTAATTTCACATGAAACAATGAAAATGAGAGGAAGTTATGAACATTCACAAAACTAGGAAGTGTGTTTATTAATTTTCGTTTTGAAGTAGGCAGCCGTCACTCAAAATGAGTAATTTAGAGTAGAATTAATGCGATTAAAAAAAATAAAATTGCATAAACAAACAGAATGCACTCAATTAGTTTGCCATTGTTTTGTTTCTCGTGTAACACATAAATGTTATTAATCATACTTATTTTATTTTCCCATATAATTCAATATTATTGCTTAAACAAAATGTGTTTCATTACAATTGTAATTTATTTACAAGAAAAATAATAGATTTATCTTTGGTTAATACACATTAATTGTCGTGATAAAAATTATTTTTACAAATAAACACCATAAAACAACACACGTGCTTAAATTCGTTTTCATTTTTGATGTAAATAGATACCTACATATTATATCAATTTCCATCTCTATATAGTTTAGGTATACCAAAATGTTTTACAGTTCATAATTATTTTCTAATACCAATTACAATGCGGTGATTCAAACATTCAATCGACATAAATTAATCATCTATGCACCAATATTGTACATTTATATAGAGTTACAATCCATTGGATTTTCTCCAATATACGTATATAGAGTTACAATCCATTCAGTTACAATCCAGGAGTTTCGATTTCCTCCTATGTTCTTCCCTATTTTCTGCCAGTCTCTTTAATTCTACGTAGGTGCCACAATTCATGTCCTTCTTCACTTGGTCCATATAGGTGTCTCTTGATCGGCCTCTACCATTTCTGCTTTCGGTCTTGCCCTCCGCGATGGTGATAAGCAGACCTACCTAATTTAATTCCAAAAAATAAACATATGCAGCATACATATATTGTAATATTAATGCGAACAAAACAGGAATTTTAAAATGACCTCATGGATTTCTATTTGCAAATATCAAAGAGACACAAATTTTTAACAGTCCATTGTTTTATGATGGATGAGTACAACTCACTACTAAGAGACAAATCAACCTACAAAGAAATTTTATACAATAAAATATAATATTCATTATGTATGAAAATAATAATATTATTATCATTATGATTTATATCCATTGTTTATAACTACGGCTCATCATCACAATGAGTTGACTTTTTTTTAAATAGGAAAGACCGTTAATAAAAATTTCTAATGAACATTCCTCTGCTACATACGACAAGAAATCTAACTTACTACTACCATTCATGGATTTGATACCTACTACTTACGTTCATTTATAATCTCTTCAGCAAACCTTCATATAGCATATTGTGTAGAAATAATATAAGTTACGAGTACTATAATAAATAATTATTTTCCATTGGGTTATCTACTTGCTATATCTTATATATAAAATTCTCGTGTCACGATGTTTGTTATCATAGTCCTCCGAAACGGCTGGACCGATTTTTATGAAATTTTGTATGCTTATCGGGTAAGTCTGAGAATCGGTCAAAATCTATTTTTCATACCCCTAAAAAAAATTATTTTATTTTTTGGTCAATTTTTTTTCTATTCTTCTATGGCGAGGCATTAAAAAAATACATACAGCCCTAAATTTTTACCTTTCTACCATAAACCCCTATTTTTTAAGAGCGATATTAGTAATTCAATCATTTTCAACTCCGGTCGATATATAATGTATATGGCAAAACAACGTTTGCCGGGTCAGCTAGTTATTTTATAAAATTTTAATTATGTAGGTAAGGTAGTTATAAAACATTGTTTTATAAAAGATTACGAGTGTATCACGTGATTACGTTTTTTTTTGGCACAATGATGAATTTTCTGCATATCTCCAGAAATTCTCAACTTTTATTGTTTCCAGGATATTTAGTAATTTTGAACCAAGTTATTTAGTGAGTTTTCTGCAACCGATTCATTCCAAGTCAGTCAACTGCCTTGCGCTCTGTACGGTATTCTATGAACATCGTGAATATTTTGGCTTATACAAATATTTTGATTTACATGTTTGGATGTATAAATACAAGAAATATTATTAGTATTACTTCACGATAGTCATTTTAAGGTTATTTTGTATGAAACAGGTGTTTTATTTAATTACCAAGCAGCATGCAAATATAAGGTTTATTTCGATACCGCGTTACTACATATTTATGTATAAATGAGCTCGTTTTTAAGAGTTCTGCCTCAATTTCCCCGTTGAATGAATTAAAAAAACAAATGTTTATTATTATTTCATCTTATAAAGTCTTCATCAATCAATAAAAGAGATTGGCAATGTCCTTATAAGACGAAAGACGTTTCTCTAAATACTAAACAATACTCTCTCTCTCTCTCTCTCTCTCTCTCTCTCTCTCTCTCTCTCTCTTGTATTCTTGTTTTATATATGTAGGTATAACACTGTAATTGGCCTTATATTTTTTTTTGTTATTATGATTTTTATTACATATTATGTGCTGTTGTGTTAATAAAGAAAAAAATAAAATATAAAGCAGAAAATGTTATATATTTCATTTTAGAATTCTACTTTCTAAACACAGTGAATGATTTTCCTGTTTTTCTATTATTCCAATCTGAAATCTAATCGAATTTATGAATAAATGCTAATCTTAATTAGTAGGTTTATCTACCAATTCGACTAACTTTTACGTTGTTTAGGACGTAAATTAATAAAATCATTAAAAATATCAGTTATTTTAGAATGATTAACTATGTAACAGTTACGAGACATTTTGAATGTTTTTTTTAAATATTCTACAATGCACATCCGTTACTTGATTTTTTAAAAATCCTTGACAGGTGCAGCTATTGTTTTCATTTATTTTGTTTTTGTAGATGTTTTAACAAAAATATTAGTCAGTATTATCTCGCTCGTCAATGGTAAAGGTTTACCGAAATCGATCGCGATTTTAAAAAATCAAGTAACGGATGTGCATTGTAAAATATTTAAAAAACATTCAAAAAATCATTAAACACTGTAAAAAATATTGAATACCTGTATTATTATGTAAAGAATTATTTGATACATGTTTAATTAAATGTGTGAACGGATGAACAACCGATTTAGAATTTAGAATAATAATATAATCAAGCATAGTAGATTCTCTAATTTGTTATGTTATTTACAACCATTTCTATTTCATGTGCCTTTGCTATTTTCCCTCGACTATAAAAGCATTTTTGATAAGTACCTGCGGTATTATTATTATAATACCTACATCAATATTATTCTAAACTAAAGCTTCGTATATTTTATTACTTCTACTATCCCGTCGTTAAATGAACTGGGAAATATTCGACACAGGAATACATAATAGACGGTAATAGACAATATTGACCCAACATCAATAACACTATCCGAAGAACATCACGACTGGTGATTATTATAATATTTTGGAGGTTCATGTTTTGCGTGTAGTGTGAGATAATAATCAATAACAACATTATGACATAACTAATTAGTGAAGATTTATATGATGTTCATATTATTATATTGTATTACATCTTCTGTTAGTACAGATTCTAAATAGTATGTAGGTTCTTATTTATTATATTTTAAGTTTATCGTGCTACACGTCCCAGCGATATAATTTAATTTTTATTTTGTTACAACGTCTGTACACGAGTATCTATGTAGCCTCTACCTGAATGCGTTAGTTTCCATTTCTTTGAAAATGCTTCAAAAGTATGTAGGTACATCAATTGCAACATAAATATGTAAGTATAAAATGTATATAATCAGTCCTCTTCCCATGAATAATATTTAAATAACTCTACGCATATAATTATAAAGCTAAATAGCTTAAAATCAAAAGTATATATCTAAGGTCTAATTTATTTATTTATTTTATTTTTTTCACTAATAAATTACAAACTTTATACATACTTTCATTGATGCTGCCCAACTAGGTATATCTTGTACTAGGGCAAACATCTCACAAACATATCATTCATATAGAAACATATACGCAATTACAAAAAGCATTTATCTCCCATATTTACACAATCACATTCATAGCGAGAAAACACTGCTGCAAACCGTCCATACATGAAACAACACACAAACCATTTCTCTATACAAAACAAGAAAAGAAAAAAAAAACAACATATGCCTAAACCACACACATCACAAATCCCACACCACATACTAACACACGTATATCACCCCACACAAAACAAAACAAACCACGGAACAAATCCCAAGATATGCTGTAATCTCTCCATTGGAAGATCAGATACCATAACATGCTCTTTTAAATTCAACAAAAACAGTGATTTCTCTAATCTTTAGAGGCATGATGTTAAACAGTCATAGGTACCATGCACAATTCATCTCGTGAAAAACAAAACTGAGCGACAAAAATCGAATAGAAAATATAATTTCATTGCCGAGATTTAACTGTTATTTTCATTGTCCAAAATATATTTTGAGTATTGTCATTGTAGTCGTAATTTCAAATAAATAATTCTTTTTTTTAATACAACGTTTATGTCCCACATAGCAACAATCGATAAAAATATCAATGATCTAATTTAATCAATAAAATAATTTCGTGCATATTGTATTCTAATCGTGTGCCATAGTGCGCACTGTGCACACATTTTCTTATTTAGATAGCGTAGTGTAGCGCACCTACATTGCTTTACAATGCGTTCAAAGCAAAACGAAAGTATTTCCTTTTGTGTGTTTGGAATTAATGAAAAGATGGCCTGGTGATCTAATAAACGCATTTATGTATTGTCACAAATACATAAGTTGTCGCCAGTAATATATCTGCAAACAAATTGTAATATGTTTTCACAAGTGTCGTTGTAACAGTACCTACGTGAAATACTTAAATTGTACAGTGAATAAATATTTCTCTTTGTAGCTTACTTTAACATCTATAATATTACATTTAATTCTTGCATTTCCTGTACTATTTATGTATGTAGAACTATGTATTTTAAGTGAAAAATAGACTAGATACTCTTTAATTTTAAAAAGCATTCAAGGCGAGAGTACATAGATAGAGGCGTAATTCATGAATATAAAAATCTTAAAAATATATATTATTGTTAACTTTACTCAGTTCACAATAACTTGCATAATATACTAAAATCTTCCTTTTGAAAAAATCTTCCGTTTAAACATTTTCACAATATATTATACCTTTTTTATACATTTTGATCACACAAACAGTTTCAAATCAAATAGTAAATAATTAATTGTGTATTTTATTTTATAACATTAATATCTATGTTTATTTGTTACATGAATTACAGGAATCAAGTAAAAAAAATTGTCTAGAAATTGTTACATAGTTAATGGCTCTAAAATAAGCGTATTTTATAGTTCTTCGGTAATGCTTTTCACCCTTAATTGGATTCCTTAATGATCCATTTTGTGGATACTTAGGTATGCCTGCAAAATAAAATAAAAGACCTACCTACACTGCATCAAATGGAATCGCAGTATAAATCAAAATGATTTGTATTATAGTAGTGTCAATCCGTTGTCACAATATTATTTCTATACGACACGTGATGTGTTGTGTAGGAGGACTCTGATCTGAATAAGTATCTATTTAATGTCACAATATTTATTCAACAACATAACATGGTGCTTGGGTGACACACTTTACATACAATGAATGTCGCATGTTTATCATTTACAAACATATGTACATCTATTCCATCAAGCCTCTTCTCTTGTGGGGTAGGCAGAAAGGATCGAGCACCACTTCCTCCTATCCATGCATAAACCTTTTGCTCACAATTCCTCATGCATACTCTCCCATCTAATGTGCTCAACACGTGTCCATCCTGTTGGATCTAGTTTATATAATGATCTCGCCATTTGATTCTTAGACGGCCACGTCTCCAAGCACCATTATTTTCAGCCAAATATATTATTTTCTTGATCATTCTGTCCTCATTCATTCTTTACACATGGCCAAATCTTTGTAGCTTATTTACATTCATCTTAGTTATTACTCTAACTTCCGTTCCACATTCCTCTCGTATAGTACTGTCAGATCCTTCCCAGTCTTCTACCACACATCTTTAACATTCGCCTACGTAAAATATGATAAACGACACTATTCTGGAACCAAATGTGAATTTTTATGATAAATATTATAAATCATGTTCAGTCATATTATTTTCAAATTATCCTCCTTCTTCATTTACAATACTCTCTAACATAACAGGTTAAGGAAGATCATGCTAAATTTTTGTATTTTTTTCCTTTACAAAAATTAATATAAATATCACGGACCAAGGAAGGAAAAATTTATAACTACTTGAATAACAATCTGAGACACTCCATATTATATGTAAAATGTGCTCAATACTTAAATTGCTATCACTATTAAATAATTTACTGATCTACATTTTCTCAGTACGTATTAGGTATATTGCACATGAAAAAAAATGTAGATATAACATAACATAACATATCACAGACACGTACAAATTTTTTTTTTTTTTACTACACCAATAAATTACAAATCTTATACATATTTTCATTGATGCTGCCCAACTAGGTATAACCTGTTCTAGGGCAAACATCTCACAAACATATCAAACATACTGAAACATATACACAATCACAAAAAGCATTCATCTCCTATATTAACACAATCACATTCATAACAAGAAAAACACTGCTGCAAACTGTCTATACATGAAACAACACACAAACAAACCATTTCTCCATATAAAACCAGAAAAAAAAACAACACATCCCTCAACCACACACATCACAAATCCCACACCACATACCAACACAAGTATATCACCCCACATAAAACATAAAACAAATCATGGAACAAATCCTAAGATATAAATTTAAACACAAATTATAAATATAAATTTAAATACATATACAAATTAATTAAATTTTAAATATGTACAAGTACATATAAAAATTAAATAGGTATTGCGTTCCGATACATTAAATACACAACATTCAGAATTACTCGAAAGTTTTTCAAACTAATTTGTATGAAGATACAAAACATATTCATCAACAGAACGAGGTTATTTTCTCTACACAAAACATTATTAAAGTATTCGCGACAACAGTAATCAATCTTCGGTGTTTCTTTGAGACGTTGTGCATACAATCAACTTAATTATAATCAAAATAAGAAACACGATGAATATATGACACAAATCACATTGTACTAATGATTTAAATGATACAATGATTCAAACGATAACTTCATAATAAATGGTACATACATTTTGTACAATTGATTGCCATACGAACCTTATGTGGTGTTCACATTTGGCGAATATCGCCAGGACACCAAAATATCGTCAGCGATTTGAACCGTGTGAACAAAATGACAGCTAGTCTGAAGCGATAAAAACTAGTAAAAACGATATCGTCTACCAAACCCGCCTCGTGACAGTTGTTATCTTTGTTGTTGGTTTGTGGCGTTTGTTTCCTTAATTAAAAGGCGCCTTATAACCTCTACTATAAATGAATCAATACATGTGTACCATGTAAATGAATGAATAAATAACATTTTCAACTAATAATAAACACTTCGCGATCTCCATATCGACGTCCGCCATTTTAAAAACAACGTCAAAATCAAAGCGCATCTGACAGATCGTACCTATATCGGTGGACTGTATGAACAGGTGTGACGATCAATGGGCGTCCGGCGAAATTTATTTTTTATGTAAGCGAAATTCGCCTGGCGATATTCTCCAAATGTGAATACCACATTAAATATCAAACTATAACAGGTATGACATTGGCTATTTATAATATATTGTATATTATTATTAGTAAGTATTTTATTTTCTTCTTAATACCATTGACGTATTATTGCACCAAGGTCCATTAGATATTTTAACGTCTAGTAGCAAACCATATAATTATTATCATTATTGGTATGTAGGTCTATCATTGTTATGATTATAATGATAGCATATACCTAACTACTGTGATCTTTTGTATATTATTTTCAAACAAGTTCTTTACCAAAGCTACCGGCATAGCACAGCCTAGCAGTTTATTGTTGATATTATAGAGTCATTTGCTGCTCAATGCATGCACTTTTCACATTTTCACCACTCAACGTTATTGTAAAGAACTCAAAGATGTATAAATGATAATAATAATACTAATAATACGCAACTTACTGCTACATACGCGACACACTTTTCTCTAGGTATACTAATCATATAACATACATTAGACTCTAACTATGTATCTGCCAATAGCACCAATGATAATTGACCATCTCGGTAATAAATTATCTTTTATTCACAGCTGATTGATTATATTAGAATTGTATATAGTATTGTCAACATATAATATACCTCAGCATACATATTCTGAAAGGATCTTATATCGCTAAATGAATAAATGAATGAGCAAAGAATACTGTAACAATATTGAAATGCTTTCTTCAATAATCAGTAAGTATTCCTACTCTCTAAGATGAATAGAAATTACTTTTATTATATTATAAATTATATTACTTGCCTCAATAATTTGTTTTCAAAGAAATTACTTGTAACGCAAAAGATTGCGCCGTTTTATAGTCTAGATATTATAATAAACGCGTATTTTAAATACAAACAATATATTGAGGCTATTACTTGTAATAAGTATATTGCGCTGATAATTTTGTGATGTGAAGAATCATCCCCATTTTTAACAAAATAATTTAGTAAAGATTTTTCAATTAAATGTTTAAAAAAACTTAGGTATATAACATAAAAAATATTTTGACATCGATTTATGAATCTTTA
Organism: Athripsodes cinereus; assembly: GCA_947579605.1. Lineage (NCBI taxonomy): Eukaryota > Metazoa > Arthropoda > Insecta > Trichoptera > Leptoceridae > Athripsodes > Athripsodes cinereus. The sequence continues at coordinate 7,697,692 of OX388311.1, forward strand.
TTTTGTATACTTTTGTAATGAGAGTCGATTACTTAAAAATACCTTGTCTCTCGTAATACTTAATAGCATTTAAAAATGGGTTAAATACTAAATTATTATTTTTATTATTCACCACCTAAACAAATTGCATTTGGCGATCGACTACAAACGAACTTTTTGACAACATTGTCGGAAAGTTCGTTTGTAGTCGATCACCAAATACCTACAATTTGTCTAGGGCTGCTGTATCCTAAATCCTAATGCTTCACAATAATAGTAATTTATACTGTCCTAAAATTAAAAGTATTTGTTACGTACATATGAATTTCTCCAACAATTCCTTGCACTAGAGCTTTCATAGTATTGGCATCGTATGTAATATTATATTCTTAATAATAAAATGTAGGCCACTAAGAGAAAGAGATGCTCTCTGGCACCTGTCTGAAATTCACAGAAAACTTTTCACAATCGCCACAAGGTACGTTTTTCTAACTAGGCATTTAAATGATAATATGCAGTTCGTAATTTCTATACGCACTTGATAGAACTTTCCATACACATTCAAGTAGGTAGGTACCTATTACTATAATAATATCTACTTCAATACATTCGTGTTATTGCTGCGTCCACGTACCAGCCACTTGAGTGTACTCACATGATATTATAATATTATGTACAGTACTTGGCAAAACATTAAACGACTATCATAGAGAAATCATCATATAATGTTAAATAAACGAGGTATTTATTATCTAATTAACTTGCGGTGATAATATGGAATTATCATAATAACGTCTTTATACGGATATAGATATTTTTATGACACATTTTACTGTATTCTTGTTTCTCTTATTGCCAAGACTCAAATGGGTACTTAGTTGCTTGAATTAGAACGTTATATTTATATAGATGCATGTAAAATAATAAATCTACTCATATATTTAACAATCTCTGTATAATACCGAAAATTGTTTATACATACTAGATGCAGTCTGCATAATGATTTTAGGATCATCATCATCTCTGTCGGTCCCTCAATCCTGAGGATCGTGACCATCATGCCTCGTCCTGTAAACCTGCATGTTGAGCGATCCTCCGCCATGTGTGAGGCCCCGTGAAGTGAGCTCTGTGTGGCCTCCTTAATTTGGTCGCTCCATCTTATTGGCACTCTGCCCCTTCCCCTCCTCCCTTCTACAACCCCAGTCATTATTATCTTTTCCAGGTTGTCAGGATATACTCCTAAAATTAATATTGTCTATGATTTACAATTAATCAAAAAATTCTTTAGAAAATTTAATCAATGTTCTCGATATACTATAACAACTACACTTTTGACGAAAGTACTCAGAAATAAAACTGTGGAAATGTAAAAATTTAACATAATTTATTATTTAAGAACATATTCTCATAATTGTATGTAGGTATAATATTTTAGATTTTTTTTTAATTTATACTATGTAAAAATTGATTATATCTTACTGTTCTGATTGAAGCTTTATACCTAATTCATAAAAGTATACAGTACAAACCTTTTACAGTAAATGTTATATTATAATTACGCCTGTTTATATGCAAAGTAATGTACAAGGTCGTATTCATTTGTTTTCAGATGGCGTCATAATCAGGCGTAATGGGTAATAACGGGTCCCACGCACCCGGTCAAGGGGGACCGGGGGCAACACTACTCCCGAGCCCCCAAGGTCGGCAGCCACTGCACTGGCAAAATTCCCTACCAACAGACCCACACCTGAAAGCATCGCATTTAAAGGTAAAAAAATTATAAGATATTTTAAAAATGTTTTTTTTATAAGTCACAATTCATTATATTCTTTCCAATAACCGGTTTAAATTTTTCTTCTCCTTGTCCCATGCCAGCATTTCAGATCTACATATGTACTGCAAATTTTACCCACAAGTACCAATAATAATAATAATAGTTTAAATTAAACCCTTTTTACTATATTGATTATTTTACGAAACTAATACTCATTCGAAAAACATTTTTCCAGGTTCTTCCAGACTTGGATCAAAACCCTCGATTGCGCAGCACAAACAATGGTGCCATTCTTCAATCAGGTGGCACCATCAGTGGCAGGAGGCCCCTCTCTATGGCTGCTCCTCATGAACACGACCATGCAAATGGAAATGTCAATGTACGTTACTAATATATGTAAAACAAATGTTTCAAATTTCTAAAATACTGATTTTGACCAACTTATCCTTACCTAACATATTTTTACAGAATGGAGTATACAGATCCAAAAGTATCACTCAGGAATCGTATGAAGAGAGAGTTCATCAACCGAGGTTTTCATACTTATCAAATCAAAGAGATCCTCTTCATAGATCACATACGCATTTGCACTTAGACGATCCTCAAGGTAAGAAATAAGAAATGCAATTTTATACTCGTTTTTTATTTTTTTATTTTTTTTGTCAAAATGCCAAGTTTTTACGTATTTTTGCTAAAACACTTATTACTTTTTTAGATTCCTTTATGACGCAGTCTAAAAGGTTTGGATCTGAACCCGATTTACGCAATAATCTAGAAGCACAGATACCCGCAAAAAGTAAAATAAAAAATTTCAAGAAGAAATATAAAGCACCTCCACCTCCACAGACTCAAGGTAGTTCTTCACCAGATTCGTGGAACTCTCCTCAAGCCTACGAACACCAAGTCCCACAGGCACCATCTAGAAAATTGAGGTTATTTAAGACGCGTGCAGAAACTAAGAAGAACACTAAGCATATTCATGACGTAAAACCAAATGGTTTTGTTCACGCAGGTCCGACACATGAATTTTCGAGATCTTATGAGGTTGAAGAATCAAGATACCACCCTAATGATATTTTTGAACAATCGCGATATGAGGAAAGAGAAAAACTTTTTAGATCTTCTTCGAGAGACAGAGAAGAGTATTTGAAATATCCAAGTAGTAGAGAAGAAGATATGATCCAATCACATTCTTCTTTGAAAAGAGAAGAGAAAATATTACAAACAGCTTTTAATAGGCAAGAAGTTCTTAGAACAAAACATTCTCAACAAAATATGTATAGAGAAAAAGCAAGACAAGCCCAGGAATCTAAATTTGAATCAAATAAGGAATTTAGGAATTCAGAAAGATTTAAAAAGCAACTAAATGATCCTAGTGCGTTACGAAGGGAAAAATCGTTTGACAATAGTCTAGTCCAAGAGGTTGAAAAAAGAAATGGAGTAAATAGAATGCATAATGAGAGAAAAATATTATTAGATAGTCAAAATAAATTTAATAATAGAGATGATTCTAATATAGATTATAGATACAAAGATAAGAAAACTCCCAATGATGCCATAAATAAGAGGAAGTCGGTGCCAAATATGCCACTATCTAATGGAGTATCAGTTACTGATTTCCAGGCAGAACTAAAGATGGCGACAAGAAAATTACGAAATGTCAGTAGAGAAACTCCAGAAAAAAAAATCAGCGAAACAAAAAGTAATCCAAGTAAGACAACGACGAAAAATGACACAACGAATAAAACGAGCACCGTAGATAATAAATTGAAAAGAAATGTAAATAACACAAATGAATCAAAGACTAAACCTCTAGATAATAAAGTCGATAGTCCTAGAATTACAGCTTCCCAACCTAAAACATCAAATATGACAACGTTAGATCGATCAAAGCACGTTAAACCAAAAGTCATAAAAACAGAAAAGAAGAATGAAACAAAACCCGTTCAAAAAGTAAATGGAAAGAGTAGTATTAACCCAGTAGATAAAGTTAATACAGATAATAACGTGAGAAATCGACGAGAAAGCAGAGTCATGACAGACAGAGGGCAAGCATCTGGTAAAGAATCTACGCCAGAACAATCTCCTAGTCGGATTAAACCTGAGGTGGTGCAAGACAGGTAATTACCGCAAAAAAAAATAATAATCCTCTTTATTTAGTCAATAATTTATTTATGTTTTAAATTATAACTTATGCCTATCTTTCTTTACATTTGAAATAGATTTTGTACTACAAAATACTTAAACGAACTGTACTGTTAATAGATAAATATTTTAAAAACCTATTCACATTTACAAAGGTAAAACAATAATCAACTCATTGACACATTATTATGTACACAAAATGTTCATGTATAGAAATGAAGTGGGATAAAACGTTATGTAAATAAAGGTTAAAACAATATACTCATTTGTCGGTGGGGAAATTTATTTGTTTTAGGAACCATAAAAGTCAGCCTAGTAAGTCATTTTACTTTGGCATGGATAAGAGTCAAGTTCCTGTGACGGATGAGGAACTAGATGCACACGAAAAAGTACGAAGACATTTAGAAATGAGTTACAATGAATTTGTTCCGCCTGCTTACAATAACGAAGAGGAAGACTTGATTCACATAACACCAAAGATCGATTATAATGCACGACTTAACTTGCCACAAGGTAAAAAAAATCTTTAAAATCATGACAAATTATTTTAATTTTATTTATTGTAATATATACCTTTTAATACACATACACTGAGAAAAATACTCAAAACGAATCATTGGTACGGTACTATCAGATTAGGACCAGAGATCGTACCAACGATTCATTGGTATAAATCTATAATATTAACTCTTCGCAAACAAATCAATGGTAAATTTACCAACAACTTGTTTGCGAAGAGTTAATATTATAGATTCGTACTAATGAATCGTTTGCACGATCTCTGGTCCTAATCTGATAGTACGTACCAATGATTCGTTGTGAAATTTCGTTAGTATTTTTCTCAGTGTATGTGTTTTCAGCTTCATCCGAATCAGCACTGTCCAGTGAACCCGAACCAGAAGATTTAATGTCTGAAGAGAATAATCCTCATGGAATAGCTCTTCAACTTCGACCAACGTTACCAAAAAAACAGCTTGAAATACCTAGGTTTTCTCCGGCAGCAGCTTGGAGACAACTAGCTTCCTTAGAATTAGAAGAATCATTCACTCTTATACCTCCACCAATGCCAAATCCTCCTGCTCCGGCAGAAGAGAAAATTCGTCGCCAATCTCAACCACACCGATGGGCTAGACCGGAACGAGGAAGTCACGACAAATCAGGTGACAGTGGAATCTCTGGAGATGCTGGACCAAACCACGATGACTGTATTGATGTTGCGCCTCATAGTCCAGTAGTAGCTAGACGAGATGTAAGTATACCTATATAATATGTACACAAGTTTTCGCATATGGATTTCATTTAAAATGTATAAGGCCTCCCAACAAATAGATCTATTTGTTTCAGGATTCACACAAAAGACCTCTTTTGTCAGCTTGGACTCCACAACAAGACTTAGAAGAAGAAAGCAGTTCAGATCCCGGTAATGAGTCACCACACAGTGCAAACACGGACAACATTCCTGCTAAGTTTTCAGCTCGTCAACAAGTATTTAGTCTTTCCTTACCAAGAGAGTCGCACGTAGCTCATCTTGGAGAAAAGGTTCGGTATTTATATCATTGTGTTTTGCACCCCTTATGTAGATATAGATTAACATTGTGATGTCTTTAAGTAGTCCAAAAGTATTTTATGTCTCTCTGACTGCTTTCAGAATAAACAGTTCCAACAACCATTCAACAGTTTACAAAAACTAAAGAAGTCAGTATCTGGAGCTATCGGTGTGGCTCTCGGTTCTAAAAAAATAGACGAACCAGAAGATAACAGTGGTAACGAACAGACAGGCAGCAACTGGTTCCTTAGCAGATCTGCACCTAACTCTTTGAATAATGCACTCAATACTCCTAATCCAAATATTTCAACTGCTAAATCAAACGATTCTGGACAACAACAAACTCCACCGTCATCGGATCAGGTAAAAATGAATTAAAAAATATCGCGTCTGCAGGAGAAAACATTGCAATGAAATAATACGAGTACCCCACCAGGCTGCCGTTTTTTAGTCATTCGTTTAACTTTTATACAAATTCACATTTATTTTCATGGCACTCTTTTATTTATTGTAACAGTTTCCTGCACCCGCACATTTTAAAAAATATCTCCTAATTGTACAATATTCCTATAGATCTGAACACAAAATTACGCAAGTCATTATAAATTAATTAAAATACCTTGCACTTTTTCGAAAGTAGGTATTTTTATTTCAACAAATTATTATTTCCGACACAGACACTTTGCTACAATACTTTTTTTCTGAATCTTTTTTATTTTATTTTTATTTTATTTTCTTTCACAAACAAACAGTTATAACATAAATGACAATACACAAATTAACTCGTTTCTTCAAGAAAAAATATCTACGTTATGTGCGTACTAAATTTATTAATGCATATATTTTTATTGACAACAGGAAGACGATCGAATGCCTCCTGTGGTTCCTGGAATGATGCGCCAGCAACCTCCCTTTTCCTATCTGGCGACCGGAGGACATGTCATGTATTTACCTCAGTACGACTCCCAAATTGGTAGTCAGATGAATCCTCAAGAACCGCAACAACCATTTTCTATGTCGTACGGAGCTAAAGACAAAACCAGAGAAACTGATCAAAAAAGTGATGGTGAAATGGATGATGAAAGATACAAGGCGTTGAAAGATGGAAGACTCATGAGGTGAATATTGATATAATCATCTTTTTTTATATTCTTTCATCGTAATTGACACAATTTAATGTTTTTTTTTCCATTTCAGTAGGAGCAAATCAAGTGGTGAAATTATCCTGTCTCCTAGAAGCGCAGCTGTAAGTAAATTTTCATTTATAATATTGAAACATTTCTATGTGCGTAGTAGTGTAATACATTAGAAACCAAAAAAATAGTACCGAGAAAATGTTCTTACTATTCATATGTAGATCGCTATATAAGAAAATTAGGTATTTATTTTACAAAAATTCGCGGCATAAGCCTATTACATGTCAAAATACGTAATTATACATAAAATTTACAAGTATAACATTGACAAATTTTAACAAAACCAAATGACCAAACAGCAAACAGAGAAATATGTACATTAATTGAAAACAAAAACTTACAATTTTCTCTGAGCAAATCAGTTTGAATAAAAATGTCTTTTACATACGTGTTTAACAATAGATTATAGATGATACAATAAATAAATAAATGATATAATATAATCACCAATACTTGAAAACTAATATAACTTAAATACCAATTACCTGCTATGACAAAGATACGAGTATGAACAATTTTTAAGATTTTTATTTCATTGAACACGTAAATAAAAATATCTCGATGTAGGCGAGAATATCAAAACAATTGATTATAAATATAATAATTACTAGTATGCATCTCTACTGTTATTTACGTTTATTATGGTAATTTTGTATAGTTTCATTGCCCTAGGTCCAGCATGTATTCATTTAGTACCGGTCTATAACCACATACATGTCGTAATAAGAGAACTGTTAAAATTGTCCGAATCACGCACATAAAGTTCAATGACTATTGGACACCCACCAAGTATTTACTTTATGTGTCATTATGGGATTGTATGAAACATTGAGAGTCTCATCAAAAGCTTTTTTTATCACTGATAGATAGATATTCCTACCTATTCAAACATAAACAGATTTCAAATTATAAAAACCCCTACGCAAAATTTATAATAAAGGTTTAGATTGCTATTCGCTTATTGCAATGCATATAATCCCATGTTATTAATTTTGAAGATATTATTCAAAATACACGTTTATATCTGGGTTAATATTTTGATAAAATACCATAATATTATTCATATGTATCTTTGTATCAATGCTATCATGGCATCTCCCACATTAAGGACAACCAGGTAACTAAGTAGGTACATATAATAGATGTAAATGATGTTTTCTTTGCGCCATAAAATAATTGTTATAATGGGAGTATTAAAACGGTATTGATATAAATCAACACTTCAATATTTTCCTCTTGCATTTATATACAATAATTAACTATTCAATTCAGTGACATTAGCCATCAACTTTATTTTATTTAACCAGAATTGCATTGCATAAAAAAGCATTTCAAATGTAACCTGAGCTTTTTTTTCAAACAGATAGATATGTGAATTGCGAATAGTTATAACATAAACTTTTAAAATATTTCGACTCAAATCTTCAGTTGTATTTAAAAAAAAGCTTTAGTTACACGAATATCATGGATATGAACAAAGAAAGAACATCATGGGAAGTTTAATTATCCTTCATTATCTTCCATACATCATTTTTTGTATTTATTCAAAATCTATTAAATAAGTATGTACAACCTATATCTAATATTAAATAGACCAGCCTACTACTACTACTACTATACCACCACGGCATATCCCATAAGTGGGGTAGCCAGTAGACCAGCTGCATGTAAAAACATACAAGCTCCTTTGCGTGGCAATATACAATCAAGACATTCAGGGTGGGTGGCAAACCTGAAACGCTGAATTTAAGATGTAAAATGTCTTAATTTTTTTCTAACACTTGCCTTTTACAGACAGGAATTGGTCTCCCACTCTTCTCCGTCAATTTTCAAGTGTCCTGTAAAAGCCAGGTGTTCGAAATAGATCAGCCGATATCTGAAATTTATTGATAAAATATTTTTCGAGTTCTATGTATGTAGGAGTATAGATGTATTTTTCTCTAAAAATATCCTATCATCGATTATAACGTATAAGTAGTTACCTATGGTACTCTTTATTCATATTGGGGAAAATGTCGATCGGATTAGGCAGGCTTTGTGATAAACCAAGCGTTAGCACTTTGTAGATATTTATATCAATTTACATAACCTTCCTTTATTATAAATAGTGATGTGAGAAGAGAAATTTCTCTCCATAATTTTTCTTAGTGGTATTATGATTTTTCGTCTAGTACACTTCGCAGCCAACCTGATTGATCCAAAAAGGAGGTGGGGCTGATTAAGGGCCAAATCAGAGGTTTTTAACACTTTTTTCCATGTACGTACCTGCAATTTTTTTTATCTTAAATATGGGCATGTGGGGTGTCAAACATCAAGATTTTTCATCAGTTATTAGCACTTTTTTCTATGTATGTACCTAACATTTTTTTGTTTCCATAATTAATTGTAGCCATATTAGTGATAAATTGTCTCAACATTTGTACATTGTTATTGATTGATTGAATAAAGTATTTATTATTATTATACTGTTAAATAAAAAATAAAAAAAAATCTCGGAAAATTTTCTACTTCGAGAATTCCACAACACTAATTATAAAATCGATACGGATACTGTGTGATCAGTCTAATGAATCTTAAAAACATAAATAATATTGGTAATTATTCGTATTGGGTGTCTACATAACTTAAGTTTTTTCCCTAAAACAAAAAATAGAAATCTTTAATATAGAAATGTATTTTCATTGGTTTATAAAAAAGTTGAACGTATTAAAAAAAAGGAATATCCACTTGTCAATATTACATGAATGAATAAATTAATTATATCAGTATGACAAATATTAGATTCAATGACATTATACACAACAAGATTATACCCTTTTTACCAAATTCAAGCAAATTCTTTCATCCGTTGCAGTGAGGTCTACGAGTATATTTCCATAAGAAATAAAGCGTACGAGTATCGCTTGAGATAGCAAATTTCAAAGAGGTGTCCCTTTCTCAAATATTGCCAGTAGGTGCATAATAAAATCATAGAATTATCATAAGTTTACATAATACAACCATTTGTTAGAAAGGGACAGCTCTCAAACCATCTAACAAAATTGATATCAAAAGAGGAATTAGACAAGGAGACACCATTTCCCCGAAGTTGTTCACATTGGCATTGGAGGATGTTTTCCGTAGGCTTGATTGGGATCAGTATGGTATCAATGTCGACGGGGAAAGACTGACAAACCTCAGATTCGCTGATGACATAGTACTCTTTGCCAATACAGAGGAAGAAATCGCTGTAATGTTAACCGATCTTAAAAACGAATGCAGCAAAGTGGGATTAAAAATGAACATGAGTAAGACAAAAATTATGTCCACCTCAGAATTAACCCAACCGATTACAATCGAGGGTCAAAACATTGCAAGAGTTGAGTCCTATGTCTATTTGGGTCACACTGTAAAATTGGGAAGGGATAATATGGAATCTGAACTGGAAAGACGAAGAGCTTTAGGATGGGCTGCATTCGGCAAGCTATCACATGTCCTAAAATCCCGAAATATTCCCATCCACCTTAAGAAAAGAACATTTGATGCGTGTATACTTCCTGTGCTCACCTATGGATTTGAGACATCCGCTTTAACAAAGAGGATAATACACAAACTCCGAGTGACACAGAGAGCAATGGAGAGAAGGATGCTGAACATCTCGCTCAGAGATCGCAAAACAAATGTTTGGATACGGGAAAGGACCAAGGTAACAGATGTGGCTCAAAGGATCGCGGAGTTAAAGTGGAACTGGGCAGGTCATGTGGCGCGTATGTCTGATGATAGATGGACGAAGAAAGTGCTGGACTGGAGGCCTAGAACAGGACGCAGAAGCGTAGGTAGGCCCCAAACAAGATGGATAGAATCCGACGATATTAAAAGAGTGGCGGGCCTGCACTGGAGGAGAGTTGCGTCCAACAGAAATTTATGGAAGTCCAAGAGGGAGGCCTTTGTTCAATACTGGACACAAGAAGAAGGCTGAGGTAGGTAGGTAGGTAGCTCTCCAACAACTGCTATCTCAGGTGGCACGTTTTTTCAAGGAAGTAGGTACACAGTCTTGTCATGTATAATGTCTTTGGATCCATTTGATTGAAGTATGTTATAAAAATACAAAACATAAAAATTTCAGAAAAAATTGATAGACTCAATTTTTACGCGAATCATTTAATCTAAAAATATACCTATAATTATGTTCCATTTGATCTGTTGACGATTGGAATGCGGTCACCTGCAATAGCTGTACAATGTTCATCATAATATTATTAGCATTATAAACTATCCTTGAACCTAAAGTATCACATACATAATAACGAACTAAAGTGTCTACTCAGTAACAAGGGATTATTATGGTAGAGGTAGATACTACTAAATTCATACAATAACATTAAAATAAAAGATTATAATTATATTATATTCCATTCCGAGGAGCGCGCGAAAAGAGTTGGTCTACCACTTTTTTCCGTCTGTTTTCGAGTGTCCTGTAAAAGATAGATATTTAAAAAAATAAAGAGATTTTACACCTTAAATTCAGCGATGAGTTTTTACACATATCCTAAATATTTTATTTCTTTGTTGTCACGGAGAGAAGAGCTTGTATGATTATCACATGCAGCTGGTCTGCTAGCTTTCCCACTTATAGGATATGCCGTGATGGTAAAGTTGTTATTTTAAGATGTTCACTCTTATTATTAATGTTATAGGTGGGTAAATTGAAAAACAAGCGTTTCGTTCTACAATAGATTAAACAACGTGAAAAAGACGTCTTTCAATTTATATAAATATGCCAATCAAAGATTGTGTTGTTGTGTGCTCGGTGGAGATGTTCGGGTGAGAGCCTCGTTGCGTTGCGTCTCATGGACGGGTAGCAGGGGCGCTTATTCGGGTATTTCATCAGAGTATATTTATATTTTAATTGTGTTATTTTTCTTGGTTATTTAACTGTGTTATTTTTCTAAATTATTTAATTGCGTTATTTAATTGTCTTATTTTTTTAGTATTTTTCTTAGTATTGCCCCAGAACAGATTTTGGTCTAGTGGGGAAATATATTCCATAATGATGTTTTCATGTTATTTAAGTATGTAATATTTTTGGAAATAAATAAAAAAAAAGATTGATAATGATCTAAAAAGCCAAAAGATGTCTCTCCCGCATTGTTTCATCTCGTGTACTAAAACTATAAATAAATTAATATTATACTAAAGTATATTTATTTTGGATGTCAAATGGTATGATGTATGAACATGAACATGTTACAAATGATGCTGTGCGCCGGTGCACCCAGCAGAGACCTGAAATCTCCGTAATACAGGAGAGACGATGGTCCTGGCTGGGACATGTTTTGAGAATGCCTAATGATAGTTGGCCGAAGAGAGCACTGTTCTTCCGTTCTCTTTCACAATACACCGTTCCTATGACAACGATATCAGAGCGCAAGGAATGTCGTGGAAAGAGGTGACGCAATTGACACAGATACGCTCTGAATGGAGGAGGCTGGTTTCTGCCCTGTGCTCCCGAGAGGAGCGTTGAGGGCGATGATGATGATGATGATGATGATATTTATTTACATAAGTCATAGGAACATATTTTACAATACTATGTTAGAAGTTGCTTTGTTTGCATATTATTATGTAATTAAGTAGGTTTTCTCAAATATTACGAGTCTTTAGTACAATAATACTATATGCCTACTTGAAGAACTGTGTGAGTATGGTTTTAAGTCTTGCATAATTCCATCATAGAGATTTGCCCATGAAACATTACTGCCTACCCATTTTTATGGACATGATCTGTACTTAAATGTCTATGACGTCATACTGTGTATACTTACGCACAATTCCGTGTGGTATCCGCATGTGCATCCCACTTTTTAAATTTAGAACATGTGTAGGTACTGTTTGTTATTGCACAATTTTCATGTAAATACAGACGCACGGTTCACTATCTACCGATTTTATTACTATTTCTTCAGTCTTGCGAAAACCATCGTCTAGTCTTGGTCACCTGAGATCCAAAATTCGATTCACTGTTTAGAGTAGTTTTACTTTGTAAAATAAAACACCGATAGTTAGCAAAGAAAAGGTTATGATAACAATTCAATGATTTAGCTAGGATAGAAACATACACGGTGTATTGATTCATTTTTAACAAGTTTTATTGAATGGTTTATTTGCATTTATATTTGAAAATTAATAAAATAAAAATAGAAAATATTACTATTATTATAAAAACACCACCCTGCATTGAGACCATAACAGCTTTTGGCCAAGGCGAAAAACGAAAAAACAAAACAAAAAGAAAAACAAAGAAATGCCAAATCAAGAAAAAAAGATATCATCAAAAAGAGACAATCAAAGGAGAATCTCTATCCTGACGATAAAGTCATTGTATGTCAAATTGTATATACTTCAAACTATAATAAAATTTCTTTATAAGATCGATAATTCAACAAAACCGTTAAAAATTTGAATTAAATATTTATTTATAATAATCTGTACACTTATAATAATTTGTATATTTGTATCTACTGTTGCAAAAATAAAAGAACGATAATATTTTTTGCTAGAAATCTTTATTGAATATAATTGTTAATTAATTAATCTAATTACGAATATGTACGATCGTTATCATTGCAAATTCTTTTACTACATCTCTGCATTAAAACTCAATAATAATTAACCGTCTTATAAATATGATTGTTCTTAATGAGACAAAGTCAAATAATTCCCAGTTTGACATCCATTGTTTTGCTAATGAAAGATTTTGAATTTCATAATATATGTATACATTCTTACTGAACGATCTTCCCACAAAATAATCTACACATTACCGAAACAGACTTATAAAATCAATATAAAATTTCTCGGTTCAACAATCCAATTACGTACTACACAACATGTTGAAAATTCGTGGGATTTTTCGTTGTATTCTGTATTTAGTAATAATATAATTAATTCGCTTTTCATTATTTTAATCCTTTCGCAATATTCTGTGTGATGAACACAGCAGCCTACTATTATTCCTAATGTACAAATATAGAAACAAATGCGTGGTACAGTTATTATATAGGTATCATTGATCTCCATCATCTATCAGACAATATATTTGTGCAAGATATAATAAACAAATATTATTCATAATTAATGAGAAATTTTGCAACACGACGAAATAAACACCCAAACGTAACAAGCTCCTTTCAGAAAGCGAAATTTCCAGTTACTTTTTGTAAAGAAAATCATATTCATAATCTTCATTTAAATTATAGAAATATAATACTATATGAAACATAATACTATAATGAAACATTATGAATTTGAGTCAAAACCTACGCAATTCTCTAATTTTTATAAGAGTTTAAAATATAAAAAAAACAATAACAATAATCATTTTTCACATTAATGATTAAATAATCAAGCGCTTGTCTTCAAGGTAGTTTGATATATTGATCATAATTATTATTTTGATATAAAAAATGTAAAGCTCTTTTATTTAGAAAGCCAGATTGAAAATGTATCGCTTTGGTAACATTGAAAAAAAAAAACAGTAAATACCTACTCCTTTGTTGAAACTTATTTGTCATCCCCAATTGTCTTAATTCCTCTTACTATCCTTTATCCTATATTTCCTTACCCCTTTTTTTATACATGTCATTGCCTATTTCAACCTAAAATTTTCCTCAGTTCTCTTGATAATGTTGAACTATCTTGACGATTACACCCGAGTATTTTGATATGTTTTTAAAATCCTTAAATATGTTTTTCACAACATATCGCACAAGCTCTCGAACAATTAAAAATTGTTTTGTACACGTTTGTTTTAATATACTTTATATTGTATTGATTTATTATGTTAAATAGGCACTAAGATAGTGAAAATTGTATGAAATAAGATACATATTCACGTTAAAATGTATTCGCATAGTTGTTCTTTTAAATGAATTAATATTTCAATAACCATAAGAAAGTTTATTTTTTACCACAAAAGCAAAAATTTAAACATTCCTACATTCAAAATAGCATAATAAGTCTTCACATAATTACGATAAATATAATTAAGAGGATAAGTGACGCAGAATGATGCTGATAGCGTTAAATAATATTGAAATCAGTCTCCATTTTCAGTTATGTGACAAATTTATCTTAACGTATAATCTCTGCAAGAAGCCTTCACAATTGTAGATATAATATTATGTATATTATTTTTAACAGCTGCATACTATGTATATTGTAAGTAATGTACATACGTATAATATAAATGGACAATTAATCTTTGCGCGTGAGAGACAAACCTGACTTCATCAGGTCCGCTTCCTAACTAATAATTCATTCATTCAATGGAAAGCGATCAAATGCTTGACAATGTTTCATTCTTTATTGCCTTGTTCAGCACCGCGCAAGGACAATTATTATGTATTTTTTTAATCAACAATTGAACTATGTATGTAATTTATTTTATTTTATTTTATTTATTCAAAATGTTGCTCATAGTTTTAATTAAAGACATTATTTATTGATCAAAAATTGAAAGACCGACAAATCGTTATATTGTCTTTGTTTTATACTACTCTAGGGAACACGGAGGCAAAATACTCTTTCATTAAGACAAAATTAAGGACAACTGCTATACCGCTTTCTACTTAATACCTGAAGCTTTCCTAAAGAATTCCTAAAGCATTATTATACAACGTAAAAGACATCATTATAATCACCATCGCGAAGTTTCCATTTCGTGGATGGCAGAAAGGATCGGGCATCTCTTATTCTTTTCCATACATACACATTTCACTTTCTTCACTGTCATACAATTTCTCATAATTGCTTTCTTATTCAATGTGCTTGATACCTGTCGGTCACGCGATGTTTTCGAGTATCATTCTTCAAATCAGCGATATAAAAAATAGCCTTAAAAAAACATCCTGTCAAAAAAAGATCTTTGGTCATTTGGTGTAAAAACATTGTCACGTATGAAAATTCATTCCAACGCACTCTAAAAAGACTTGTATATTCTATGATACAGGAAAAATATTCATCTAAACTCGGTAATACTTTGAGGAAAGATTTGTAATTACGAGAGAAATTTTCTTACAATAGTCCAAATGATTCCATTGTAATAATAATGTAGTGCATAATAATTATCTATAGTTGATTACCTCCCTGTACATTTAGTAAGTACGTCCATATTATTACATTTCGCAGTACGAGACTTTCATTTTTATTAAAGATTAATGAAAACAGCTCTAGTGTTTACAATGAATGCTTTAATTGCGTTCTTTGTGGCTAATTAACTTACATAACAATACTCTTCTCAGCACTCTATACCTACATAATAATATCTTCCTATTAGAGTAGTCTTACTTTTTACTCACTACACTTGCCCTATACATTTTCTTTCCCAGCAATTCTTTTTTCCTTCCTACTTATTTATGATTTGATTTTCTTTAGAAATGCTGCGATAAATTTGTATGCCTCCGCAACAGAAAAAAATTGTGCACATGACTCAATGTTATTTTCGCGAAAGCAACAAGAAATAAGTAGCCAAAAATATATAAGTTTTCTCTAGGTACATACCAATACAATTTAAGACATTCAGAATGGGTGGCACACCTCATCGCCGAACTTAAAATATTGAAGGTTTTATTCATAGTTTTTTTACGAGTAGGTGCATTTACCTGCATTTTACAAGACACTTGAAAACTTGCAGTAAATATTGGGAGATTTATTCTTTACCAGGAACACCACGTGATATAAATGCAAAAGATATGTCTTATTATCTTCTTCTTCTTTCTGTGCCATGTCAGGTCCCCTCGACGTTGGCGATCACTCCGGCGAAAACCTCCCTGTCCTGTGCTGCTCTGAACAGGTCATCCACTGTCCGGATTCCGGTCCACTCCCTAATGTTGCGCAGCCAGGACATCTGCTTTCTGCCAACTCCCCGTCTTCCCTTTATCTTGCCCTCCAATATAAGTCGGAGGAGACGATACTTCCCCCCACGCAGCACGTGACCCAAATATGAGACCTTCCTCACTTTGACAATCGACAACAGCTCTCTCCTGGCTCTGGCTCTCCTAAGTACTTCGATAATAAACTTATTATAATCTTAAAAATTGAAATATCATTGTGTTTTCTTGTAAACAATTACTATGAAAACATAAGTAGGTACTCACATAAGCGTGTAAGTATATAAGTATTTAGAAAAAAGTGTCTACACGTAATCCTCGGTTTAACTTTAGTACTCACTCATAGTACCTACTTACCTACATAAGTACACTAGGCTTACTATAATGCCTCGAGTAAAAACCTACTCATCGCATCGCCGATTCTCAAATGTTTCTTTGCGAGTGGATATAAGATATGATTTGAAATTCTAGATACTTCTGGGAATTTATAAATTGTGTCGGTGCACACGTAGTTGAATTCCATAATAAGGTGTTTTATGAGTCGAAAGACGTTTCTTTCGTGATCAATAATTTATGGTAGAAAGAAACATTTGTTTCAATTTACCTAATTCTGAAAATTTATTTAGCTTTGCTTAGACACTTAAGAATCTTTTTGAAATTTTAGAAAAGAATGTTAACAAATTGCGAACAGTAATAATTTTTACTTCAAAAATTATTCAATAATTTTCAAATATAATATACCTATTTGCAATTTATAATAAATATGCGTTTAAGCGTATTAATTGAATTAGGCGGATAAGTCTGATTTCTTTTACTTTTATTTTGTATTTGCCTCAAAATATAATAAACAAAGAATTAAATTACTTCTTACCTACGTTTTTGTGGTACTTTATCGAACTTCATCTTTTGTATAAATGTAAATACAGTTTGAAACTGTAACTTGTGAAAAGCATTCGAAACTCTTCGTTTAATAATCTGGTGGCTCATTTTGTAGATATATTCAAAACCACATACTTCGTTTATATTATTACTACCATTTTACTACAAGAAGAGTATAAGTTTTTCTATTGAGGCGCGATTAACAGTTTGAGAGACAATAGTTAGTGAATAGAATGATGCTACGTTAGTGTATGTATTTGTATATATATTTGTGTATGTATGTGTGTGCTGTATGCATTACATTAATATTGGTACACTGCGAGGCAGTAGGTAGGGGCTACCAACATAATACACACAGAGATATTTATTATTACTATTACGTATCTGACCGTAAAGACGAAAACATCATACTCCCATACTGACACTGAGGTTCCTAATACTGTTTTCTCACGCGGTGCTCATTCACGTACATACAACCATTCAAAGCGGCAACATTCGGATTTGATTTTCACACAGGTGCATGAATTTCCCGCAGAAGAAAAGAACACAGAACGTTGTTATCGAGTGTTCTTTTAATTTCAAATTGTGATCTTGATTTTGTTTGCGTGTTGACTACAAACATATTATAATTGCAGTGGTTTTGTTTTTTCCTGTTGGAAAATCATAAACAGTGTTAACTCATCAAACCAGGTCAATATTTCCACATTTAAATCATAGAATTATACTTTTCAGAGTATATTTATTGTGATAATTACAAATCGTTGAGTTTCCTATCGCGAGATGATTTTTATAATTTGTTTAATGAATCTAAAATGCATATATATATAAGTTATAAATATAATTGTTCATGTATTCAATAAATTCTTAATTATTCAACTATTGAAAAATATGGAATAATACATAAAGTATTGTAGATACATCTATTTAAGTTTACTATTTAAAGTTGAGGAAAATGTATGCCGGCATGTAGCCATTTTCCAACTAACATATAAAATATATTCAATAATTGAAATTTTGTCAGAGAATACAACTATATTTGAAAATTTCAACATTCGTTTTATTGAAATATAGTATTCTGTTTTTTCGTTTTATTCTAAAATACCTCAAATTTTATCTTTTGCGTAACACTATACTCGTAATTTTCAATTGGAAAAAGATGGATCGCATCGCCTTAGTACTGAGTAGGTACTCGCCTACCATCATTCATCGTTTTTCTTTTATTGTTTCAGTCTAAGCCTAGACCCAAGGGCAAGAGGTTCACATTCCAAAGTACCGTGAGGCAAATAGAGAGGAAGAGACTCGCGGAGAAGCTCTCCAAGGAGGCGGAATCCAAAGAGAGGCAAAGACTCAGCGAACTGGAGGCCATGAGAAGGTCAGTGGATTACAATTTGTATTTCTAAATTAATAATATTAAATCACTTGCATGTGGGTATCATAACCATAGATCATGATGAGATTAAGAGGTGAATAGAATATACAGGTGGTACATTATAGGTACATACCTACAATATACAGGTGGTACATTATAGGTACATATCTACAATACACAGGTGGTACATTATAGGTACATGCCTATACTTACTAATATACATATCAAACTCTACCTGTACCCTCAAGCCGTTTCCGAAGTGGAGTAGGCAAAGAGAACTAAACACCATACAGATCTATCTTCACACATTTTTTTCGTTTCTTTTACATTAATACTATTTCTCATTCACGCACGTGGATTTCTCTTAGTTTACACACGGCCTCCCTTGATAATTTGATACTCGTGATCCACTCACGTGGTTCTCGGATGCTTGCCCTTTTTTACACCCTCTCTTTCAAATAGGTATGTTCTCTTTGTCATCCTTTCCTCATTTTTTCGTTCCATATTTCCAAATCATCGTAACTTATTTACACGCATCATTCACATAACGTATCATATCAATGTCAATATAAAAATAACACATAGTAAGTTGTTTACTTACATACTTTGTCTAGGATGAGTTGATTACATTATTTTTCAGAATAATCCAATATTAATATTATCAATTTGCAAGAGTTTTATTTATTTTTCAGTAACCATATCACGGATTTCAGATTCACCTGTCCTACTCTGTGTAAAATAATTGATGTTATATAATATAATGAGTTACAATCCATTGGATTGGTCTGCAACGAGTTTGGTTTTTCTTCTCCATTCGTCTCTATTCTCAGCCAGTCTTTTCAGCTCTACGTACGAGCCACAGTTCATGTCTCTCTTCAGTTGGTCCATATATGCGTCTCTTGGTCGGCCTCTGCCATTTGTCCCCTCGGTCTTATCCTCCGCGATGGTGATGAGTAGTCCTGGGTGCCTGATGTTGTGGCCAATCCAGTTAGCTCGTTGTTGGCTGATTCTCTTAAGGAGTTGCCTTTTTTCGCCTACCCTGGTTAATACTTCTTCGTTTTCGACGTGCTCCGACCAATGGATCTTAAGCATGCGTCTGTAGCACCACAATTCAAAGGCCGCCAACCGTCCGCTTTCACTCTTGCTGATGGTCCATGTCTCACAACCATAAAGCAGAATGCTCCATACAAAGGCTTTAGTAAGGTTCTTCCTTACGCTTAAGTCAATATTTGGGGATTCCAATATCTTTGATTTTTTGTTAAAGGCAATCCTTGCCTGGTTTATTCTGCTTACAATTTCTGCTTTGGAGCGTCCATCCTGGTTTATTCTGCTGCCCAGGTACACGAATTCACTTACTTGTTTGATGCTCATTGATGCTATTAATTATAAATGGGTGTTATTAATTATCAATTAAATTTACATAATTATTTTAAAATCATCTGCAAAGATGATATTATGAAAAAAACATTATATAATCTAGCAATTTTATCTAGTAAGCGATATTTTTCACACTGCAATATCTGTAATATAAATTACTTCGTAAAGATATTTGCGTTCAATTATCACGTGAAAATATTACCTAATTACCTATTATCAGGTGTATATTGTAATATATAGGCGATAAATAATCAATTTTACGGCATTTTAGTTTCATATTACAATTACATATAATTATTATTACGAATCTTCTTCACACTTAATGATAGTAATAATGCTGCGAATGTATTCACTCAATATTATTTCTGAATATTATTATTATGCAAATTTTATTCTCAAACATGTTTCGCAACAGACTATATAGCACATTTCATAAAAAACGAGCATCGTATGTACGCATTACAAAATGAATATTTGTATTGAATATATGTAGATACATGCGCTCCATAACATTAGATTTTCAATTGATTTTCTTTATTTAGAGCAAATAGGTTTAAAAATTGTTGTTGTCAACTCGTTAGGTATGTAGATTTAAAGAAACCCATATCTGTAGTTCTTTAATAGGTAGGTAACAATATATTCTATTGAAAAATTCGATTTGGATATGTGCCATTTGTATATTCACAAATTTGTAAACAAGTGGTGTCATAATAATTAGTCAAGCAAATATTGAATTTTCACAAACCAATAAATCCTTTAGGCTTATGACATCTCTAGGTTCATTGTAGACAAATAATATGTAGAGGTCATGTCTTTTGAAATCGATAGTAAGTAGGTATGTATTGTAGTCAAACAAATAGATAAATATTATTTTACTATTTAATACACGAATGCTTGTATTGGGGTCTAGACCAACTTATAATAAGAATAATATTTATATGACTGCCGACCGAATGCATAATAGATATTCAATGTTTTATCGATATATTGCTGTGTCTTCTGCAAACATTTACATATATTTAATGCATAAAAATAATAAATTAAAATATCTGTGGTCCTAGTCAAAACACATTTAAGCGTTACGTTTTCGTTTCGTTTTCGTTCAAACAAGGACGACGTTGCGAGAACGCTTCAATTTTTGGAGCTAAAATACACAAGTAGCTCCGAAAATTGACGCGTTCTCGCAACCTCGTCTTGTTTGAACGAAAACGAAACGAAAACGCAACGCTTAAATGTGTTTTGACTAAGCCTACTGATGTATCTATGCCTACGACGTACAAGATAATTTGATATTCACATCTTCCTACCAATGCTCAGTTTGTGGTTTATCTTTAAGTAAGTTATATCACGTGGATCTTGATATATTGATTATCTCGTGTATTAAATGTCTCTACAGGTAGTTAATTATTGTGACACAGACATATAATTTCTATTGTATCTATTAGTTGTAGAAGTGTCCCTACCAAAAACGAATTGTCATCGTACAAGTTAATGTGTAAACATTTTGATTCAAATGTTTTTTAGTCACTACTAATTTGATAAAATCTTAGACTTAAATACCAAAGAATAGGTATTTTTTTTAACTTATTCTGATGCATTTGTTTATAGATGTCATTTTTTAAATACATATAATGAAAGTTGTGTTATAATCTACAAGAAAAAAAAAATTCTGCTTTTGTGCATGTATCTATAATAGAAAAAATCTTTGTACCTACGTTTAATTTTAACGCGTTTCAAAATTGACAGAGATTTATTTAGTGAAAAATGAATATATTTGACTAATAAAACTGATTACATGGCATCTTGTTCATTTTTCAATAATATAAATTAAAATAAAGCAAGTAAAAAACACTTATACTTGCTATTCTCAAATGTATAATTTATGTCTTGTAAATCATCTTCGACTAAATCTCTGTGTAGATATCAACGCGCGATGTGTATTTATCAATTACTTTAGATAATATTATATCTACACCCTTGTGCGTATTAACAGCTCTAAATTGCTTGAAAGAATTTATTTTTTTTAAAAACACCACTCGTAAAAAGATTAATAAATATATCTTCGATGGAAGTTTTTTTGTAACAAACCTATTGTTTTTCGAGTATAACCTCACTCTTATGATGTTGTGAAATACTAAGACTGAGCTAAAAAAAATTAATTGTGCTATCAAAATTAAGCAAAGTGATTATTAATTGAGTATTATTCAAATAAACAAAATCCATAAAAAATAAAAATCTTAATATATTCTGTGCCTATTCAAGTGTAAAAGATTGTATAAGCCATATGTAAATATATCTTATATAATTTTGGTATAAATTTATAAGATCACATATTTTTAAGAATAAAATACATTTCATACAAAAATTGTTGTGTCCACATTAATATGCCTAATGATGTATACAATATCGAAAACAAGATATTATGTAGCTTCTCTAATATTATTTATTACAAGGATATATTGCGAGTATTGCGAATAGGTAGACTATTGTATGATTCATTACAATGTTGACTCCAATCATTTTAATATTGGATATTATATACTCTACAAGTTAGTACTCTGTCATCTATAATATGTACTGAAGTGTGAATATGAGCCAAAGCAATTCAAGGAGTGTAAATTTAATTTGCATAATTTTGTACTATAATTATCGATGTTATTGTATAAGGTTGGCCAATAAACATTAAATACGTAATCGCGATGAAGAGCTATTTATAAGTTGATAGAAATCGTATGTAATTTGACTTGTTTAGTTCCTTATTTCAGGCTCTCAAATGACAAAGTTATGTTTTTTTATTTACACACCTATCTATCGAAATATTTTTGTGAAGTTTTAGATAAAAACTTGTCTATGCAATATTCTTGTTTTTTTATTCCTAACTAGATGAGTGCTTGAGTTAGTTGGAAAAATTCGCTGCTTTGTGATAAACTTTTCCATAGTGTTTTAATCAAATTATATTATAGTCATGTATATTTGACAAGTGTACAATAAACTACAAACAAATACATAACTCAATATTTTCTTTTAATATTTTAAGATTCCAACTAATCTTAGATAGGTACATTTAGTGCAAGTTAATATTAAATTAATACACGAAAAACTCATCAAGTTTTAAAACATTATTATTTATTTAAGTTTAAACCTGTCGTATGTTACTTAAATAAAATAATAATTATTCTTATTATTATATGTACGCATCTATGTATTACATAAAAGAAGTATATTATGAGTCGCCGAGTTTCAAAATCCGCTATAATACATTTTTACGAAAATTGAGCTATATTATATTATAAATATTCTATAACCATAGAAAATTATTTCTTTCAAAACACTCACCATTTGTACAAAAAAAAAATGTAATAAAATGATGATGAGAAAATAATTCCGCTATATCCCTTTATGTGTCTTTTAATATCCTCTATAATCTATAACTCAACCGACCAATGGGAGTTATTTTTATGTATACAAAATGATTATTTTATTCAATACCAAAATTTCCTTTAAAAATGAGTTGTTATTATAAATTTGTTTGACCTCAGGAAAGTACGTTTAATACTTGTAAAGTAGATTTTATCGAATTTATCCGAATCACAAAAATGTGTTATAGCGGTTTTTGAAACTCAGCGACACATATATTCCTTCGGTAATGTGCCTTCTTCAACCTAAAACAAACATTTACCTGCCCTTGTTCACCTGAACGACCGTGTCAAGTCACGGTAAACCAAGTTTGCCTTATAATTAATACATTTTGTATCTCAATATCACGTCAACACTATAAAACAAAACTCACCACGTAAATATATTAAATCAATTTATATTCTATACACGGTTATATAAATTGCACATTTAAGTGTTAAATTTATAATTTAAACTATTTGACGTAAACATCAAGAAACAGGGAAGTTATATATGGGCATTATGTTAATTTAAGTAATCAGAGGAATTTTAAGTACGTACATGGAATTTTAAATTAATTAATTGACTTTATTAATTTTGTAAATTTATTAAATTAATTAATGTAGTTATATTTTCCGATCGTTTTATTAGGGCAATTAATATATAAGACTTTTAACATCTAGGTATTCAGCGATGAGGCATGCCACCCATTCTGAATGTCTCACTTTTTGTTGACACGTAGAGTACAATTTCTATGCTTTTTTACATGCAGCTGCTGGCTACCCCATTGTTGAGATATGGCGTGATAACATAGTATATAATTATAGAATAGCTTTGTTAGGAGTATGTCATCTTTATTAAAATCTGCATAAAAATGTTAAATTTATTTGTTGCATTAGTCGTATTTTTTTAAATTCAAATTGCATCAATTATAAATATGTAAATTTACTAAGTAATAATAGAGGAAAACATAAATTATGTATAGTAGAATTGTACAAAATTGTTGTTGTTTTGTGTTTATTCAATTAATAATTTTGAAAAAAAACTAGGAACAAGTTACTTATCAAATGCCACTTGTTTACAATCACTTTTCTGATACATAATTTATCTACCCATTTACAATCCTCACATTGATATTTTTATATGTTCACATGCACCTACATATGTATGTATGTTTATATGTCTGATACAGACAATTTTTACTAATCAAGGAAAACAGATGCCCGTTTGCGAAAAAATATATCCATCGGGTGTGTTCCAGGATTATAAAATATATATGTATTTAAAATGATTTTAAAACACTGTATAATTTCCAAATTAAATTTATTCACGTCAAACGTTTACGTCAAGGCTTCTTCTTGGCATCATCAGGAGGACTAACTAGAGTTTTTAACAACATTTGATTTATTATATATGTGTTTGTCTGTTACGAAATTACAAAAGAAAATGTTTTCTTCCACTATATGTTTAACTGTCGAGAGTGACGTCATTCGTCTTTAGGGACATTGTCAATCTCTTGACAATCACATTGACAAAGTTCTTACAAGACGAAAGATGTCTCTTTCGACAATAAGACATATAGGTACTAGAAGAAAACATTATTTTGTTTTTTTTTTTAATTTCATTATGGAATTCTACTACCCAAACACTGTCAATATTTGTTTGTAATTATTACAGGTATTTAAAGATCCTTACGGAAAGAAGCGAATATAGGAGGCTTAAGGAATATTAAGCCCTTAAGATCGTGTTGTGTATTATCAATTTTAACCATTCTTATTTAAAAAAATTCCAACAAAAAACTTTCTTGTGAATCAGTTGACATAAACATATCTAAAACATTGCTAAAGGTAATTTAGAAGTTGGTGCTGAATAGGTACAATCCCTTTGAAAAGTCTGGTTAGTTAATGCTAGTATCGAATTTCGTTCTTGTGGATAACGGTCATGAACTGATATAAAAAGCAACAATGTACCTACATATCTCATGTTCCAGATGTTAATTATTGGTTATGTTTTCTAGGAGGATACCCTTGACCCCTACATTACATTATGTATAGTGACTCGGAGGCCTTACTCACACTAAGTCAGTGTGATGTGAACTATGAAATTGTTTAGCTACAAATCATACCAAGATCGTGGCATGTCGATTAATAACAAATATTATAGCTAATAATCACCTGTTTATATAGACAATGGCTAATATAATTACATTATATTTAATTTTGTATTGAAATATTCTACAAAGTTATTTCGGTTTCTTGTTAAAAATCTCCTTGAACTGTCCACATAAGGATGCTTTATATATTTATGCGTATTTTGAACCATAAGTCACACAGATAAACTCGTTTTTAACCCGCTGTGTGAATATTTCTAATAATTTTGTGCTTTAGTAATAACATTCTCGTTAATTTTAGCGCAATAAATTGCTCTTCCAAGATTTTTCTATCCTCCTGTAATATTAAATTTAACCATTTATGATATTTCAATATGTATTGACATACAATATATTCGCCGATGTACGTTTTTGAAATATATTTGTTAAATAGTTTTATTTTGATATTTGAGTTTTTAATTTTCATAATTACTACTACCTATGTTTACATGTTCTGCATCCATATATAATTTGTCAAGGGAATACAAAGTAATTTACCTTGTTCGTGTTATTTTTATGAACCCTTGTATTTTCTAACATAAACATGTCACTAAACTAGTCCTAATTAACACTATGAATCGTGTCGCACTACTGCAAGCATTTACACTGACCTAGATTTTATGCAAAATTACCTTCTGTGTTTTGAAGTTACCTTATTCTTACATGCAAATAAGAATACTATTAAACAGAATGTGAATCACGCCACACCTGATTGTTTGACTTCCGCCCTACATTAAAATATAAACGAACCTACCTATATTTTTACATATTATAATATAATATTTTCTTATCAACATGACACGACTCACCCCTTCTAAAATAAATTGAGTAAGAAAGCGCGGCAAGTTAGTACATTATATGTATAGTAGCTATTGTTTCGATAGTTACCTTACATCAGTGGTTCTTAACCTGGGTTTGATCGAACCCCAGGGTTCGGTGAAAATATTTGAAAAAAAAATTCTGAATTGGTTTCTGAAAGGCAACAGCAGAAGTCACACTGATTTGAAGTAAATATTAATTAATATGTTTCATGTTTCGATTTAACCATTAAAATTAAATGTTTTGATCTTAGTTTTTTATTTTATTTTTCATTTTGTACACCTATATATAAATATATACCATGTTTGGAATTTGTAAAATTTTTATTTTATTTTTCAAATTAGGAGGGGTTCGGTGAATGCATATGTAACTGGTGGGGTTCGGTAGGTACCCCCTAAAAGGTTAAGAACCACTGCCTTACATGCTTTTGTTTTGTAACGCTTTTGTTTTATGCGCCAATGACCTTTGTCTCTACGTTGTTGTTGTTGTTGTTGTTACGGAACGTTAAAAATCTCTGATATGGAAAGAACCACAAACATTTTGTAAATATGTACCTTAGTCTGGTTATATTAAGATGTTGAATTGTTATAAATAATGATTGTTCAAAAATAATAATAAAAAACACATCAAATGGATACAACAATGTATCTCGCGAAATCTTTTTTATTATTTTTATTTTTTAATCTGTTCTGTATTAGCATTCATACGTAGAACATTAACATAAATGTGTTCCCACCGTGATTTCAATAGAGCAATGCATTTAACAGTTACCATCATATTATTACAGTCATCGTCGTCATAATAGCAATCGCAATAATATAAAATGAACCTAATTATTGTTGTTAGTAGTAAACTATAAATGACAATACAGCTGAACAGACTAACTAGAGCATGTTAACAAACAAATAATAAAATAACTGTTATGGAATTTTTAATAACGCTAACAATAATTAATAAATTCACGTGCTATGTATCCATGTTGCTATGTATTGTTGTTATTCCCGGATGTTTCAACTCTACGACGTGACTCTCGTGAAAATGTTATTATTTTATCAAACGCTTATGTTTACAAGACAAGTATTTTAATTTATATGTCATGATTGATCTTATCCTTTTGCGCAACAAATAAATACAAATATTTTTGTGTTATATTGAATCAATAAAAATACAAATAAGCTTGGACATTTGGAGCAAATGTATGTAGAAAGCATAACGAAAAACGTGTATTTATCTGAAAGAGGGGGTGTGAGAAAGCGCAGATGTGGATCAAATTCTCAAGAACTATTGCGGTTTGAGTAAAAAAAAATTCGGCGTGTATAAGAAATTGTATGATTGTGGAAGAAGCGGAAGCAGTATGCAGGGATAGACGTAGGTATATGGCATTCTCCCCTCTCTGCCTACGCCACTTGGGATACAGCAAGAGAGAATAGTATAATGAAGTATAATTTAAAGGTGCACTTTATCAACATCACCAATTGATAACATAATCACAGTGATTCATTCTTTCAAATGTATTTATTTTACTTGTATCAAATCTAGATATTCTTTTAATACTGAATCAATCGCACAACATCTGAAGAGGCCTCAAAAAACTCCGATTGTTCATAGACTGGACACCAAAGAGACTGCAGGAGTTTTAACATTTATTGTTCAAAGCCATATTCATTATTTTGCATCCTGTTTTCTTTATTTTTTCGATCCCTATACGGCATTTGCCCTTTACAATACATCATATAGAATTATACAGTCCTCAAACATAAAAATAGGAACATTTGTTTTATAATTTGAACACTATAATGTCTTCACTGTGTCGGTGTTTAGGTAGTAGAATTCCATATCGAAATAAATAAAACAAGCGTTTTATTCTACTAATGATTTAATCGGTGAGAGAGACGTCTTTCGTCTTATAAGGACATTGTCAATCAGATTGTAGTAGAATAAAACGCTTGTTTTATTTATTTCGATTATAATTTTTTATCACGATTTTCAATAGGTATATTACTTTCCATATAGACTCAATCGTCAAACATTGTTCAAGCTGTGAATATGAACTGATTTTATATTGGGCATAGATATCCGTATTAAACTTAAAAGGCAAGACATTCTGGCGGCAGCGATGCTCGCATTGCAAGGTCTGTCTAACCAGCAAACCTTGTCAGAGCTTATATAATATATTATATTAGATAGGTATATATATATATCCACAAGTTATTGTTTTATTATTGTAATTATCATCTTCACATTCGTATTAAGTATAATCAATTAGTAATACAGCGGTTAACACTTCCATTCAGTAAACAACTACATACATCGATACTATATAAAATAATGTCTTTATGTAACGCATTAACGTATCGTCAATTACGGTGTGCAGACAGTTGGATGCGAACGTCAATCATCAAACATCAAGCAAAAATCTTAAATCTTTCGGCGACAATTCGGAGCATTCTCCGAAGAAATATTCCAATGAATGCCTTCGTTACCCGTCCATGAGACTATTTCTTCGGAGAATGGACGCGAATTGTCGCCGAAAGATTTAAGATTTTTGCTTGATGATTGACGTTCGCATCCACCTGTCTGTACGCCACCATTGAAGAAAGTCTAAATAAGATAGGTACAGCTTACAAAATAATTTTTACGATTTTTTTATACAATTAACTATTGTTTGAGGTTACATATTATGTAAATTCAACACATCATAATATAAAGCTTAGAAAAGACAACATCACCTTATAAGAGAGAATTTCGAAACCTTCTGTATATCCACTGGTAGCTTAATTGGACAAACACACATAAGGATGGGTTGCGGGTTCTAGTCTCCATAGACCACTCCACTATCATAGCGTCTTTTCCAAGTAATAACAATGCAGATCGTACTCTCCGTGCCATAAATAATATTGATATTGGTAATAAAGAAACACCTTTAAATTTATTTACTCCAAGGTTTGTACATTCACAGTGTGAAAATTCATTATGATGATATTATATTTTAAATACAACACAGTTAACTTTTCACTTAGATATATTCAAATCTCGAGCGCTTTCGTCAATGTTGACAAACTGACATTTTCAAGAGAACTAAAATTAAAAAAAAAACAAAAGTCAATGTCTTACAATGAGAAATATAAGGGTACTACCCCCCCCTACTATCATACACGCCCACCCTACCCTACCCCCCCTTCTTTATAATTCTCATTGTAAGACATTAACTTTTGTTTTTTTTTTAATTTTAGTTCTCTTGAAAATGTCAATTTATCAACATTGACGAAAGCGCTCGAGATTTGAATAAATCTAAGTGAAAAGTTAACTGTGTTGTATTTAAAGTATAATATCATTTAAATTTATGTTAGCTATCATTCAGTTATTGTTATGGGGCTTTTACATTCGAAATAACTTTGTTGTAAAACTGTGAATTGTTTGTAATTGCTTGGCGATTCCATGTGCCAAATCAATGGCTTAAATATTTTTTTTATGTAAGAATCTTACTAAATGAAAAAAAAAATCTAAACGGAAAATACTCAAAACTAGATAAACCCACCGAGATGAATAGATTTTTTTCTGTTGAAGTCTAGAATAAATAACTATAAATGTTATGTCAAATCTGACGGAGCACAAGTAAAATCCCAACAACAATACCTATGTACCTATTTTGTACATACTTCATATTAATAATAAATAATAACACTAATTATATTGTTATATACGTACACGTGAAGATGCTTTGTTATCGGAAATTAATATTTTCAAATTATGAAGGTATTATGATTTTCAACAAACAATGATTTTATCGTTTCCCGTGTTTATGCTTCCACTGAGTATTTCCGTACATATTCAAGTAGATATTTGTTACATGCAATTAATACTACAGACTTAGTAGTATGTGTTATGAAAATTTATGCATTTTCAAGTCAGTGATTATCTATAAAACTAAGAAATAAATAAAAAATATAACAAAAGTACTCATTTTCTGATGAGTGAGAAGTATTTTTCTATGGTATCATAAACTATAAGGATAAATATTTTAATATTTGTTCTTTTTAAACGTAAAAACACCGCTTTTCATAGGCTTATATAGATTTGTCAAAATTTATAAAAAAAACTCAAATATCTAGCGATAAAACACGAAAGTTAAAGGAACGTCTTTATCAGCTGTTACCCGATAATAAATTTGGTAGCACTCCACCACAGAATACCGCTTTCAAATTAAACAATATTCATTCATTTTGACTGTATTGTTTTATGATTTTCTCTTTAATTCATTAATATTCATAAATTAATTTATTGTTGAGAATGGCTTTCCAACAGATAAAGATTATATTTAAGTACGTCAGCGTTAGCAATAAATAATGATATGAATACGTACCGAAGATTGAAGTATGAACCACAAATAGATGGTGTTTAATATTTCGTTTTTTTTTATTTCTATGAATAATGTTCATTTTCTCTCCATTTACCTATGAAAACTTTTATTACAATTTAATTATTTTGTGATTCGGTGTGATCGTTTACAATGTTAACTTCTAAAGAAACTTGTACTATCAATGAGTTGGCAACACAATTAATTAGTGATTATCTTTTTTTCAGAGTTGAAGAGGAGTTCCAGAGGAAGAGAGCGAGAGAGAAAGCATCCATCCGCCAGCAACTCAGGCTTGTCAGCTTAGACGAGTCTTGTTCCAGTTTACCCTCATCATGGGGTGGACAGGTACAAATATATTACACCATAAAATTTAACATCTAAATTTATATGCATTTTTTAAATTATAAAATGGGATAGTTGGTACAAAATGTACGTTGCATTGAATAATTCTTTTTTCTTAAAATCCCTATGTTATTGTTTACATTAAGAGTAAGATATAGTGCAAAAAATAACAACATGCCATGTAGTAAAATCAATTTGACAGTCACTTTGTACATCGAAACCAGATAACTTAATTGTTAAAAATTTATAAAACTGAAACCACCTGTGTTCTTTACATAAAATTAAATTAAAGGATCTGTTTGTTCATAGCAATGTACATTATAAGTATAGTATCTACTGGTGCGCGATTCGATCCCAGGTCCAGGAAAACTCCTCTTCACGACACAAGCTTTAAGCTTACTGTGAAAGGTGTATAAGATTGCATTTGGGTTTTTAACAAAATTATTTCAAGTTCACAATCTCATATTTCTTTTTGAAAATATCCATATTAATGATTTTTTACATAAATATTCAAAGTAAAGACTCAGAGCCAATTTTCTATATATGCACATACAACCAAAAATTATTTTAGTACCTACATCATTCACCTATATTCAAGAATCATTCACCTTTGACTGCGCATAAATTATGTGTAAGACAGGTAGGTCTATGATCGCTAATGAATTCTATTTATTAAAAACATGATAATATAGTCTATAAGGAATTTCACACCATGTTGATGAAGTGAAAAAATATAAGTAATATAAATAAACCGAAAACAATATATTGTAAATATATTTTATTCTCACATCGTCTCACAAGACTTCCTCAATATGTTATTTAAAATATGAAAAATGTATTCATTTATATACTAGGTAGGTACTTAGTGATTATATTATTATCAGAGCAAAGATGCTCATGGCAATTTTCGATAACAATCTAGAGTTTTTTTTTGTTCTCTCGTGAACGTTGCAATATTCATTGTATCCAAATAATAAGATGAATCCGAGAATAATAATTTCCGATTACGCCATGCGTCGGATTATGATAATAATATTTACAAAGGTACCACACCATATTATACGTACCTAAATTACTAAATTTTATGAGTAACTGAATATATTCACATGCATGTTTATTTGTGTATCCACTATAGATTTCATTCTGCGACGTAATCACAACAGTCCTCGACCAAACCAACGTGAATAGAAAATTAAAAAAAAAAGTTATATCTGACAATATCACTATTTTTCAATCATCATATGTTCAGTACAACACACGTGAATTATCTATCAGTTTGAGTCCTACCCAATGAGCCCCTTGATACCTTTCAATAGGGTCGCATTGACCAAGAGCTGTAGTGGTCCCAGTAGAGTATGATATGCAATCAATAATAATAAATGTTGCCAGAGTTTCTTATTTTTTGGACTTCGATATTCTTGGGCTCACGAGTATTGTATTTTCCATACACCAAACATGGATGGATTTAATTTTGTGACTTTTTCGACTCGACGAAGCCGGGTTTAAAGGTAGAGTTATAAAATATTCTGTGAAGATATCAATCTTCATAATAGTATCTAATAAACCTTATTCACTTCTATGTTATGGTAGGTTGGCCAGTTGTAGACGAATATACACCTACATACTTGCAGCGTACATCGGATTGTTTTCAATTACTCAATGTTATGTATAAACAATCGTCAGAGATTTTAAATCTTTATCTGAATTAGATCTGACTCCTATCCTTTACCTACCATCTTTTCATTTCATGTCATTTAAGGTATTGCCTTCATCGTATATATAGTGAATTACAATCCAATGGATTGGTCTGCAACAAGTTTAGATTTTCTTCTCCATTCCTCCGTATTTTCAGCTAGTCTCTTTAGTTCTACGTTTGTGCCATAGTTCATATCCTTTTCAGCTGGCCCATATAAGAGTCTCTTGGTCAGCCTCTACCATTTCTGCCTTCTGTCTTGTCGTCTGCGATGGTGATTAGCAGACCTGGGTGCATGATGTTGTGGCCAATCAAGTAAGCTCGTTGTTGGCTGATTCTTTTAAGGAAATTTCTCCTTTCGCCTACCCTGTTTAACATCTCTTCGTTTTCGACGTGTTCCGACCAATAGCTCTTCAGCATGCGTCTGTAGCACCACATCTCAAAGGCCACCAACCGTTCGCTTTCACTGTTGCTGATGGTTCACGTCTCGCAACCATATAACAGAATGCTCCATGCAAAGGCTTTAGTAAGGTTCTTCCTAACGCTTAGATCAATATTAAAATAATATATTCAAATAGTAAAAATAACAAATAAATTGAAGCATATTTATATGGAAATCAGGATAATCTCGCCTTTCAACGCTCCTCTCGGGAAAGCAAAAACCAGTCTCCTCCATTCAAAGTGTTTGAGTCACCTCTTTCGATGTACATATTGTGAAAGATGGACGTCCGTAATAGAAAAATCAATGGTAAACTTGATAGAAACCTTTTAAACACTCATAACGGAAAGTCAAAAACTTACATTTGAATTTTATTAGTAGGCATAATAAGTATGCAATAATTATGGTGATTAATTATTTTTTCATTGTTTTATTGACGTTTATATTTTCTCACATTCAAAGCATCTGTTTGTCGGGAGTAGGTAGGTAGTTATAATAACAATAATAATAATAATTATGATTTCATCGTCGGTATTTCGTACAATAATATTATCTCTAAAACGTTACATTATTATGTTCACAACTAGGTATGTATATATACGTTAACTCTCTGCCTTTAAGAGTTTACGAGTGATAATCTCTTCTTAGAGATCAGTTTTGTTGTTTTAGTAGACATATTATATTTAACACAACGTTCAGTTATATACGCTATTTTGATGATGGTCTCGTACTTGATCTGCAGATAACACAGTTTTAGAGCTTGTGGTACCTTCAGGGAAAATGGTTTTATTATATTATATTAACGAATACCGTATTTCCCTTTTTGAATTATATCCAAGTTCGTGCGATAACATTGTGAGCTTTTTTATGTTCTGCAAAAGCTGTTCATTTTAAAATATGAGTATTTTGTATGAAAAAAGTTGTACGACGTATTTTTTCACTTCAGGGTCGTGCCGAGCCTGAGGGTGCCGTGTCTCCATCTCCTCCACCAGCTAGCAGAGGTAGTGGAGGAAGTGGCAGTGGAGGCGGAAGACGAATATCTGCCGAAAACAGTCCATCTTCAAAAGGACCATCGCCATCGCCCAAAATAGGAAGGACAAGAATTGCTAATGGAAAGGCGAATGAATACAGGTATTTCCTTTAAATTCCATTCACTTATTTGCCACAAATGAGGTTAATAAATATCTCATATTTATAGGTCATCTCTGTATCATAATTTCATAACAACTTATAAACTTATCACAGGAAAAGTAAGAGAGCATTGATGAAAATTCTACGAAATAATATTATTATAATTTTGATGTTTATAAATAAACTTAGGTATATCTCTTATAACTAGTTTGATTAATGACTCTGTATTGAAATTCAGAGAACCGAGAGAGTACAAAGACTACAGAAGAGCTCCCTCTACTCCAGTACTACCCCCAGCCGTACACCCTCCAGCTTGCTACAACATGCCCCGAGTAGGCAGGGCGCCCATAGGTAATACACATTATTATAATCTCTTAACACCACCTATATAGAATTCATTAATAATTAATACAACATTAACTATGGTTTTGAGAGCTTTATTGTAGGAGTTGTTTGCCGCCTTTACGCTGCTTTGACTTAAACTTAATCTAAAATAACAAAATACAAATTCGATACATCGATTTTTTTAATAATCTAGATATTATTTTCATAATATTCTTCTGGTTTTACATTCATTTGTACATGTCTCTAAAACGCACGGCTGTTGAAAAGTTAGGCTCTCGTACGCCCCAAATATATGTGTATGTTGGAATTTAGATTGGGTACTTATTTAATTATTAAGTATAATGAACTTAGGCTCATTTGAAAAAACTCCAACAATCAGCACGAAATATTTTTTTTTATTCTATCTTCTTGGTTGAAACCCATTACCTACTCATCCCCAACTGTCATAACTCTTCCTACATTTTTTTAACCCATTCTTTTTCTACATATAATTAACTGTTATTTTTAGTTTGACTTTAATTTCTTACTCAGTTCTCTTGATGATCTCTTGTTATCTTGTTATCTTGACTAAAGCGTTCGAGGATAAAATCATTAGTGGGAAACATAAACAGTGTTAATATTTTATACATTTTTAAAATACTTAAATATGTTTTTTTATCATGTAAACGCGCGAACCCTCGAACAGTAAAATTTTATCATCAAATGCGTTCTTAGTAACATTGTGTTTTATTGTTCCTATAAATGATCAAATTGAGGTTGTATAGCGTTCCACTTTCTGAAGTTTAAAAGTCCAAAACTTTTTATCATTTTTCATATAAACACGTGTTTAGTACGAGAGATTATATCAAAAAATATTTTAGTGTTGCGTAAAAGTTGACCTGAATTTATTAAAGTTTCGTGATTGAGGGGAGTATTTGCCTTATAATAGGTGCATTATTTTACTATTTTTCATTTTATTTCACATCAATTCGAAGGCGTCATAATGAAATATTTTATCAGTCTAAATGAATATGTTCTTCGTAATTTCTACGATGGGGTACTTGCGGCTTTGAGATTTTATTTAAAAAATATGTCAATTTAAGGTCCAGAAAACGAATACTTTTTCCGTATTTTTGAAGTTATTTAGAAAATAAAAACTCGAATCATTGTCTCACATAGCTTTGCGTAACAATCTTTTTCGACTAGTTTTATCCAGTTTGACCCCACGTGCATTAAATTATTTTTCTACGTAGGTATTTTGTATGTATAATATAATTTTAAATGACATTGATAATACAAATAGTAGGGATACTAACTGCTGCATGCTTATTGTTGTATAGGTTTAGGTGTTTTTAATATGATTTAGTTGTTGTACATTTAAGTATATTGAGTGATTGTTTTTCTCTACAACTATTGATCGTAATTTACTTGGAATTTTGCTTTCTATACTAATCAAAGTAATTTCAAATGTTTTGGATAATATTGTTACAGCTGGTTTGTCATATGAGTAGGTACCTATTCGTTACATTTCAAGGGGAAAAATAATGATTCTTTGCTTTTGTTTATACTTAATATAAGATTTACATCATGAAATTATTTAAATTTATTTCATATACCACATGACAAATCAAATATCAGAATATCCCATGTTCGATTTGTAACGAGTTGAACACTAAGGTAGTGTAAATATGATTAAGATTATCATTATACTAAGTAATAGGTTTTTGTTAATAATGATGGACTTGGGTGTATGATGCTAGGCTCGTGGGAGGCCGACCCAGACAACTACAGGCGAGAGTTTGCCCGTGGAAGGCGACCGCCCAGTAGCTCCGGTTCTGATCTCTCACAGGGCGGCAGGCTGCTTACCCCGCCCAGGTAATAATCATACCAGCTACTCACTTTGTATGAGACAAAATTTGTACATCTATCAAAAAAGACTTGAAACATTTTTTCTCACTATCCCTAACGGTTCACACAATGTTTGTATACTGATTATCTTTTCACAATTGCAATTCTTCTCACCACCAACCTAAGATATTCTTACACATTTCAAATGTGCACTTACTTACGAAATAAAATAAATCTGCACTGTTCTACTTATTTACCTTTTACCAATTTTATTCCTTTCTTCTTTATCGATGTTTCATTTTTGTCTTCATGTTTGATGTACGAAATGCACCATTTCAATACAATACCTATATAGCACCAAAGCACTGCATTTTTTCATTCAATAAAACACTTCTCACAACTTTTCTTTTTTCCGAAAAGAAAACCAAGCACGAAATTTTTAATTATCTTGTTAGAATATGTAGCTATATGTGTACCTAGTTAACGAATTTAAGTTCATAAATTTATTGTAAATAAAAAATCATATCAACGAAGTTATTGTAGTGATTATGAAGGATTTCACACAACATTCTTGTAAATTGTAGAATATTAGTTAAATATGCTCGCATATATTTAATAGAAGCTTCATTTAATTATTTAAACTAATAAGTAGACTATATTAAAAACACAAAGTTCTTTTCTTACATTGTACCTATTATTGTTTTACTTTATTTATGTTTGTGTTCAAAGTGTTTGTATAAAATAAAGGAATTGTGTTCAGTAATATTCTGAATTTATTATTGTGTGTCTTGTATGACAACGTGACTTCATTATTTTGATTGAGTCATCTTGAAAGTGTTCATTAGATCGTCATAATTCAATAAAATAAATTATTTAGAATGATGTAGATAATTTGATTAAATTGTAGGTGACTAATTTAATACTCGAACATAGCATTCAATATATGTTAGCGATGATATGATTTGAATACTATTATCAAAATAATTGTCTTTGCCCTGATGGTTATGTGATGTTGTATTTTATCGCAGGTGGTGATATCATCCGGTGATCTGATTGTTAATGGAGTAAAGTAAAGCGGAACTAACCAAATAATCATTTTACATTATTGAATTTAATAATAATATTTAAATTATTTAATATATTTGTATCGCCTTTCCCAGTAAATACATTAATCTAGTCAATCTGCATAGATTCAAATAATATTTTTATAATAAACTAACTTTAACCCACTACTTCCTCTACAACTGCTACATCTGTCAAACCATAACATTTTCATCCTACTGAGTTTCTGGTAAACCTCTACAACAAACCGGCTGATGATCCACATATTTGGATAATGAAAAGGTAGGTACCTATACGGTCATGAGATTCAATATTTTTGTTAGAACGAAATAAAATATTTATTGTCTCGGATATTTTCAATGTTGAATAAATTAGAATAACATGTTACATTTTGCACGCATAGGTTATGTCTATAAGAATTACTATTTATATGTTTTGCTTTTACAAAAGCTCTGTGCGATAACGCTGTTAGGCAAATTATAATATTTCTCCTATTGACTTTTCCTCAAGAATAATTTATGAATATCGTGTACTACTGTTTTATTAATAAAATTGTATAAAGATTTTTATAATGTATTTTATTTAACAAGCAAAATTTATTTGAATGTTCAATATACCTAATGTCAAATTTACTTTGTTTTTTCTAGGGCCTGTTAAAACATCTTGAAAAGTCTCCTTGTCCCCAAGAAGAGAGAAAACATTGATTAAATTGAGCATTTTCTAGTAATGTCAGCTTCAACGCAGAGCAGAATAGAGCGTATATATTTTTCAATCACTTCGATTCAAATAAAACATTTTTTACAATTACGAGTAACTAACCAAATGTTAAGTTCTTTTATT
The DNA here is from genome assembly GCA_947579605.1 of Athripsodes cinereus. Classification (NCBI taxonomy): domain Eukaryota; kingdom Metazoa; phylum Arthropoda; class Insecta; order Trichoptera; family Leptoceridae; genus Athripsodes; species Athripsodes cinereus. The sequence goes on from OX388311.1 coordinate 7,736,226, forward strand.
AAGCATAATAAATGTTGTTTTGTTTTAATGAGTGTATCATCGATTTAATTAAAAAATAGTTATGCATACATTTTATTACTCTCTTGGAAATTCTCAGCATATAAATGTTTACAAACCTTTTAAGTTGAATTAATAGCGTTATGATACTCTCAGTTGAAATCTAGGTGCTCTCGTGGTACCTACTAGTAATTTTAGTCATAAATATTTAATGAATATATTATTAATAAAATCAGATATTTATTAAGAACGGTTGTAGAATTTTATGGTGCTAAAAATTTAAATATAGGTATATGTAAGAAAATATTGTAATTATATATAAAATAACTTGGGCCTCAATCTATTTTTTTGTAATTACATGTATACATCAATTTCTACAAAGTTTTTTTTACATAAAGACCGATTTGGGCTTAAAATAAAGTCAAGACAACCTAAACAACCTCACATTGTTTGAAAAGAATTAAGCTTTGATTACGAGTAACATTATTTTAAAAGTTTGTTTATTTATTTCATACATTATTGTATCACAGATTTAGATTTTAAATATAGATTAGTAATTATAGTTACCAAGACTGTCGTGTTAAAATAAAACAGATATGAAGAATAATATTTATTTTGTTGAAAATCGAATAATTTATAACGATTGTGTTTTATAAATAAATTGTATGAGGGATATTTTATTTCTATTTTCATACAGGACAAGAAATATACATTAGACTAACATATCGTAATTTTTTTTCAATATATTTTGATTTACATCTACATATTTATAAATAAATAGGAGATAAAAATATTGAATTAATATTTAAGTACTTGTTTATCACGAAAGAGTACCTTATTAGTTAGTTATAATCATATTTAATTATTTGTAATAAAGCGAAGCTACATAATATCTTATGTTTTAGATGGTTTTGTAAAAATTAATGATAAGTACCTAAGTACTATATTTTATTGTAGGTATATTTATATGGACATAATGTATATTAATTAAGACCCATAACATTTTCTTGTTTATTTTAATATCGATATTCATTATAAAAAATAAAATTGTATGATTTTTTTTCTAATCAATAATATATAGACACGTTATATCGATAATATATTTTTGTTGCTCAATGTTAAAAATTGTATTTCCCAATGTTGTAAAGCAATTTAAGAAAGAATTCTGTGAATAAATATATTATATGGGATTGTTTTTTTTTTTAATTAACCTAAACAATACCTGTCAAGATAAAATTTCTATAAACTACACAAGGAAATAAGTGCCTAAGCAGCCTTATTTAGAAAAATACTGCAATTTTTAAAGAATGTTGATACTAGTTTCGCCCTGAAAATTAAAAAAAAATACAATAGGTGAGTGTGCAATAATAAATTTATATTATGTGTAAAACATTTATACTTTATAAAATTAAAACCACTGTATTTTCCACTTCTATTAAGTACTTGCTTATTACGATAGAGTACCTTCTTAGTAAAATTTTTGATATAAGTGGAAAATACAGTGATTTTAATTTTATAAAACATAATTGGAAGACATCGCATTCTAGCAATAAGCTCGCCCTCTGTACATTAAATAGCTGATATTTTTATGATACTTCGTATTGATTTGAAATAATGTAACCGATGTACAGTGAAGAATAAAATAAATTAATAAAATATTAATATTTTTCAATGAAAATGGAATTCCACAACATTAATCACACAATATTTCAGAAGTTACATTATGTAGGTATCTAAATTATAGGTAAATATCTCACATTATGTGACTAGGTAGGGAATCGACAGATGTACACCCAGAATCTCAAAATGCAGACTTTAAGATGAAAAGAGAGAAAAAGATCAGCCCCAAAAAGGATAGTCAGGCGATATAATCCCCACGGTTTGCAAAAAATGTATGAGAGCAGCAGCTATAGAAGAAAAGAATAAAAATATGGAAGAGGTCTGCATACAGCAGTGGAGAGATTCCGTAAAAGGAGAATTAGTATATCTTTTAATGGATATGTTTGAATTTTATTGTAATGACAAAGAACTTATCGCACAGGCATACCACAATGGAAGTTTATTTGTTATGCATATTAATAAAATATTATTTATTCTTTTATAACAAAGTAATGAAGCCTTCAGAAGAAACATTTCGCTGTTAAATATTAGTTTAAATGTAACGTTAAATATATTTTTTGGGACGTATTCTTATATAATTGGTCGCTACATATGAAAAATTTACAAAAGTCTTATTTGAATGTGAGATGGTTTAGCTATTAACATGTAGGTATTTATATATGATTCTAAAACCCTGTTATTATTTATGATTCTATGACTGCGAATATTATGTGCAATGCACTGCGAAATCATTTACTCTCCTAGATTAAAACAACACCTACATATAGATGTACGTAAATGAAGTCTCTAGTAAACATGTTAATAATATGTACTATAAGTCTCTGTATGAAATAGGTTGTATATTAGGTACCAAGTGTGGAAGTACTGGTTGGCATTATGTAAAACATTTACATTACCTGCTTATGTTTCATTAACCTTTATATGGACGCCCTTTACAACCCCTTTTCCTGTCGCAATATACATAAGGTTGTCGTTACAAAAGCAGACTTTATAGCAAATAATAATAAACGTAATACTACATAGGTTCCTGCATCGTTATTATATAACTTATATAATGAATCTAGTACATGCATACATGGATAAATTATTTCTATCTAGTCTATTGCATCTATGAAGTGTAAGCAGTCTAATAAACACTGGATAGCATTTAATATATTTTAAAATATTGTATATTGAATAAGAAAGAATATTTAGTTTTATGAATGCTAACTCAGAGATAACTCATAGTTTAAAATATAGATCCTGATTTACTAATTTATTCAAAAACTGCAAAGAGTTCATAGCAAATATAGGTTTACATTAAAATTTAGAGATTATAAATTCAATAAAATCGGAAACAAGAATTTGTTATCTTTCCATTATTTTTGAATGGTTCTAAAACAAAAGAAAAAAATACAACAATCTGAAAATACATGATTCAAATAAATCTGTTAGAACATTATATGAAAAATGTGTATTAAAATTGTTTGAAACTGTTTTAACATTGTAAAAGGCGAAAGCCGTTTGTTGCTTGAATAAATAAATAAATAAAAATAAAGAAAAAATTCAATCATTTTTTAATTCTCCAAATTTAAACCTGACATAAAAAGATAAATTGCTGGATAACAAATCGTTGTTCTGAATTAAAAACAATTTACGAAAAAGAAACATGTAAGGGTTGTATCTAAGGGCTCAGTTATTAGGAAATTGAAATCGATAAACACAGCTTCCTTCCCAAAAAGGGATTGCGCAGATCTTGTGAGAGGTACTTGCGTTACATCAAAGGGATGAAACATCGTAACAATTTCTCTTGTCCCTTATTTTACCAAAAATGCGCACAATAGTTTGAACGAGATAAGTAAATAATATAACATGCTCGAAATATTACAATTTTTCAACAGTTGATTAAAATTTACTAAAAAAAAATAATTTCTATAACATTCAGAAGGTTCAATGATTATTAATGATGGCAATATAAAACACTGACCGCTGAAAAATATCGTAGACTTTACGATACAGCACATTGTAGCAAAATACTTTCTGACCGTAGCATAGTATAGTAGCTGTAGGTTGAAAGCTTTCGTGTGCTACGCTTCAGTCGTTTTTCAGCATCGGTGGCGTGCGCACTTTAGGGAAGCTTTGCACGGAATATAGGGTAGTAGTACAACAATACCCCCGTACGTACTTCGTAGGCGTGTACGTACTTATTTGATAATATAGTATACACAAAGAAACTGCACATCTTGATTCTAGTTATTATTTTCAAACACCGAGTGTTTGTTTATTTCCCACAAAAATCTGTGAACTTTTGGCGGGATAAAAGATACGCGCTATTTGAATCTGTGATAATTGTTTGAGTGAAATAATCTTTAAGAATGGCAGCAAAAGCAGAGAATGATGTTATTGAGGAATTAGAAGACAGAGACCCAAACTCGCTAAATCCTCATCTTCAGGTAAATTAATTTAATATAAAACTAAATTAAAAAGTTTGCCTTATTAATTCCAATCATTCGTACAAAACATGGCTCGTCTGTTTAGTATTAGTAAACATCTCAGGATCTAGGAATAAGTAAACATACACCCACGTACTTCAAACTAAAATATCCTCAATTCACTTGTTGCTTTTTAACTATAATACGGTGCATATTTTGTTATAGGTTTTATTCAAAAACTTGTTTTTCTTAACATTTCAATAAACTTTATAATGATTATTTACAATAAGATTTAATACCTACCCGAAATGAATCTCATTCAAGTTGCGCAGCTAAAATGTATACATTCTTAAATGCTGTTCCTTTCGGAATACTCTGAGTTATCAATTGAATGATATGTACATAGTTCAATATAACAATACAAATGTTATAGACAATGTTTCCACAATACCTATCTATTCACTAAAAGGGATGATATGTTTAATGAATATACACTATACATAATTATTAATTTATAAGTGTCTCACTTAGATAAAAATAAGCCTACTTTCGCTCAGTAAGAGCACAAAGGGCTTTAACACACAAAGAGGGTCTTATATTAAAATTTAATATCCTTGTGGTTTGATATGAAGAGATATGAGTATTATATATAAAATTTTCGTATTATTATTCCAGATGTGCGATCATTAGTTCCTCAACGTTACTAGCCTTGGAAATAGAGAAAAAAAGTAAACTTTCCTCAAATTAGAGGCATTTTCTACATACTTATGTGTATGCATATTTTCTTAAAGATAAATCAAAATGTGGTATTGATTCCAATACCTCCTCAAGATATGCTTATATTCTGTAGGTGAAATACATTAAAGACGAGATTCCAAACCAAAAAATTATGGCTGAAATATTTTTTTCCATTATGTTCCAATCTCTGATCATATTATATCCATGCAATATTATAAAAAAAACTGTGAACAATTCATATATTAACAAACTTTAATAATTGATGAACTCGAATATCACATTATTTTAGACGTTTTGGAGTTTATTAACACTTATTAACTACTTTTATTAGTGTTTACAAATTTAGTTTTAATCTCCAGGGGGCTCGTAACTACTGTACAATAACTACACGCTATAAATTTTATTTTATGTGTGTATTTTATTACCTCGTAGCGATAATGAAACTAAATTACGAAACGGAGTTAACCTAGTTTCTGATCATACTTTTGTTATTCCCGTAGATCGAAATTCTAATCAACTCATAATAACACATTATTTTTACTCGCGACATTTTTTGACATAATAATGTTTCCATAGATTTCAACCTCAATAATTTAAAATGCTTGTATTTTCTTCCATGACCTTACTTAGTAACGTGTTTTTAATACTACTTAATAAATATATTGAATTATTATTTGCTTTGTTATTTTCAATAAATTAATACATAAATTCTTTGGCTGTAAAGGTAAAGTAAAATAATTAGTTGGCTAATATCTAATTGTTACAATATGTTGACTTCTAACAAAAAAATTAATTAATTACATCTCAATAGTCAGCAGAAATACGTTGAAGCATAAGGATATAAAGAAAATTAGGAAATACATTCCCCTTTCACGACACAAGCTTTTAGCTTACTGTGAAAGGTGTATAAGGTTGTATTTGGGTTTATAACAAAACCCAGATATATCTTTTTTTTTAAATAAAAGAAAAAACATTAATATAAAACAGCATCAAAATTGTAATATTTTTTACCGAAAATTATTTTAATTTATTAAACATTGCGGAGGATCTCTATAGAACAGGCATGCTGGTCACGGTCCTCGTGATTGAGGGACCGACGGAGATGAAGATGATCATAGGTTTTTTTTATTCTTAGCAATATGTAATAGAAAATATTATTTTAGATATAACTACATGAATCTTTACTCACAAGGGTAGAAATATCTGTTCACATGTTTCTTTCAAAGTAAATTTAATATTTAATTAGTAGTAATTATTTCCATAAAGAACTTAAATATACTGAATTTACGATGTTTTAAGATGTTTCGTGTTTAGCATGTCACACGAAAAGTAGAAACTTTTGCATTGAAGGTATTACAAAAAAATATGTATGAGTTTATTGTCATTTAAATTTAGCAATATTTAGCAACTTTCGTTACTTGGTTATATGATGGCAAAATGTCACTCTTCTATGGATAAGTTGCTTTGTTTTTATCTAAAGTGGGTTTCTAATTTTATTTCTAGCTTAATTTGAAAGCACTTATTCAAGAATCACCAAATGTCTTTATGTTTACATCACTTTCTAATTTGATTAGTTTGTTTTGTTTAAAACTTAATAGTTTGACGTATATTAAAAGAAAATCAAGTTATTGAGTGAAATACATAAATGTTTATATAATTATTTAGTTAGAGTTTACGGCCAAGTTAGCCTATACAGTACAATAACAACACAATACACTTGAAATAAAAACAGTCATCATAAAACAACACAAACTTGAAAACAAAAAAACATCAAGCAGAGACACGAAAACATAAACAATCGGGAATCTTCAGTGCAAGAGATGTACTTCTGAATAAATCCGCTCACAGCACATCTCTTCATAGTCACAGTGTTACTCTGAATCACAGAAAATATCAATTTCAGTGCAATATTCATACCCTATTATATGAGGTAGATTAAAAGGCATAGGTATAATAATTTTAATATTTATTTATTTATTTTATTTTATTTTGGACAATAAACGGCATTAGCACTTTACATACATACATACATACATACATACCATCACGCCGCTTCCCTCGCGGGGTAGGCAGAAAGGATCGAGCGCCACTTCCTTCTATCCTTGCATACATCTTTCGCTTCCGTCACTTTCATACAATTCCTCATGCATGCTCTCCTGTTCAATGTGCTCAACACGTTACCGTCCTGTAGGATTTGATTTAAATGATCTTGCCATTTAATCCTCGGACGTCCACGTCTCCGAGCACCATTCCTCTCAGCCAAATATATCTTTTTAGTCATTCTGTCCTCATTCATTCTTTCAACGTGTCCAAACCATCTTAACTTATTTACATTCATCCTTGTTATTACACCAACTTTCATTCCACATTCCTTTCGTATATCACTGTTACGCACACGATCTCTCAGACTTTTACCACACATCCTTCTCAACGATCTCATTTCCACTGCATTTATGCCACTTTCATCCTTCTTTAACCATGTCATACATAAGTGTTGGCACTAAGATAGCAGAGTGCATCAACCTTTTAGCTGTGGTGGATATGTTTCTATTTGCAATTATTGGTCGGATACCTTATTGCCAGCAACTTTTCTCCTTTCAATATCGCTTTCACACTTCCCATCTCTCGTGAACAAACTACCTAAGTACACACATTCGTCAACTTGCTCTAACACTTCGTTGTCAATCATTATCTGGCATACTGTTCTCTCACTTCCTCTTTCAAACACCATAATTTTTGTCTTTTTTGCATTCATTCTCAATCCATTAATCGCACAATTTTCATACACACACGTCATCATTCGCTGTAGATCACTTTCCCTTTCAGCCATCAATACCAAATCATCGGCAAACATTAACGCTCTTACATTCATCCCATTCATATCAACACCTACATTCATTTCTTTCAATGGACGAATACAATGATCAATGTATAGGTTAAAAAGCCATGGCGACATCACGCACCCTTGTTTTACTCCTTTTGTCAGTGTGAACCATTCCGACAGGTTATTGTTCACTCTAACACACGCAGAACTTCCTGTATATAGGGACGCAATGGCGTGAATTAGCCGACCACTCACCCCACACATTGATAGTACTTGCCACATTTTCTCACGATCTACTCTATCATAAGCCTTTTCTAGATCAACAAACGCGCAGAAAAGCTTCTGGTGTTTCTCCAGGAGCTTCTCTGTCACCATTCGCAGGGAGAAGATCTGGTCCACACATCCTCTACCACTCTGAAAGGCACCTTGCACATCCCATACATTCGTCTCAGTCACTTTTCGAACTCTTTTAATCAATTAGCACTTTACAATGTCGGTAAATTCGCAATAGAATGATTAAAAATCTAGGCGAGAAAAAAAATTTCTGCCATCGTGTAAACTAAGAAACCTCATGTCCATCAAAAATAAATCATTATTGAACTTTGAGTTCTAATATTCATATTCCTCTCCCACCGCTTAACGCTCCTCTCACGAACACATGATGTCGAGTAACATTCTTCAACATCCTTCAATGAGCACATCGGTAGCAATGACTTCTATAAGCGCTCTTGTTTTAACTGAAATAGTGATTACTTGATGATATTTATATAAGTTATAGGTAGTATTCTAATAATATAATTAATCGAAAAAAGTGTTATTTGCATATATTTTTATCAGGTTTTGTTTCAGCGTGATTTCCATATTGAAATTACTATCGCATGACTCAGGTTATCAACCCCCAAAGGTCTAATGCTATCAGGCATCGCTCATCTATTCAACACTCAACCTGTAGAGCTCTCGTGCAATAAAACTGTATCTACTCTATAAATTAAACAACTCTAATAAAATTAATAACAATGTTGGTTTACAATCTCAACAAAATCTAAATACCTCGCAATTTGAGACGCAAAGTTTTGTTTAATAACAATGATAATAATATTACCATAAATGTGAGTAATATAATTATATAATTAATACACTTGTTATAATAAATTTCGCCTAATTAACGTTATGGAAGTGAAACTTAATATGACATGATTTATTATAGTTAATCTTATAAAGCAACACGCGAATGACTAAATAGATTTAAAACATGTTTTTTCATCAAATTTGGATTCCTTGAATATTGAAATAATTAGGTGATAAATATTTTAATAAGCTGTACATGTATGTAAAACATATAATTAACCAAGTATCTGAAAATGATCATGATACCATCTTCAGATACGTTACATTTTCAATTAATCAATTACATTTTCAATCAAAATATTTTTAGCGAATAATAAAACTGCTAAGTTATTACAACACATTTCTTTGTATAATATTCACCCTGATAATGTATTTTTATGAACAAAACGTTTCATTGTAGAATAAATATCACACTATGCAGTGAACTTAGAAACTTTTTTAAGAATCCAGACATGAAATTTAAATCACGTTTTCGAGGTTAGCAAATGAAATAAAATGACGAAATTTACGAAATTTTACCTCATATATCAGATTTAATAATAAAATTGTATGATAAATTAAATCCAAGAAATGTTATGATGTATACAGAACGTGAGGCGACAACCTTCAGTTTTGACCTTATATACAAAATATTGTCGAACTTTTTCAAGAATTTCATTTAGAAATTAATAACATACAGTATCCACAGGAGGTAGTTATTGTACTGAAAAAGAAACAACTATAACATAATTGCCGTGCTTGTAATCACTAGAGAAGTATTTCATTCTACATAACGATATAAGCATACTAACTAACTCGTACATAAATAAAGGCACTTGGTAAGTATGTGACATCAGCTCAGTTACCCTAGAATGTATTGATTCAGTATTTTTTATTGCAAACCACATATTTTACCATGCTTGATGTATAAAATAAGTGTTTATTTTTATAAAAAAAGAATTTTATACAATTTAGTAAACTTCAAATATACTTTCATATTTGGATACTTATCTACTTTGAACTCAAATATTAACTTAAATATTTAAATTTTAAGTACATTTGTGTTGTAATATAACATGAAACATAATATTACAAACTACTCGTCTCAAAATTGTAATATATAGATAAAGTACACAATTGATGCGTATATTATTAGATGCATGAATTAAAAATAATGTAGGTAAATATATTATTTACATTTGTATATGGTAAAATAGGTTCTTTGTTAGAATAAATCTACCTTTTATATTAACAGTAAAAAGTCAATCGTGAATATCTGTGTATAGTAAATTCATATAAAAATAAAGTAAATATATCAGATTGTGTGGAAATGTTTTTTAAATGAATCAACACTATGTAATTTCCTGTATGCTTTGAAATTCCAGGTATTATGGGATGATATAATAGGTGAGCCAGAGGGTATCAGGAGTCCAGAATGTGCTTGGAGAGTCAGCGCAAACTGCTTCCGTTACTCCAAGAACTTTTGCTACATCTTCCTGTCAGTTATCATCGCACCTGTCGTAGCTCTCCTACTCGGACTGTCATTCGCTTGCTTGGCATTTGAGGTAATTAAACTCCTGCCATTATTTAAATTTATAAGAATCTAATACTCAATATTTAATTAAAACGCATGCATTTAGATGTTAAAAATAGTATCAATTAAAAAAATAACCCAATGAAAATGCGTTACGATTTTGTTAAAACTTAAAAAAATAAATAGAGCTAAAATGTTTTCACATCACTTTTGAAACGTTCATGAAACATTCATGATTTCTGTGTTAGTTTTGGAGAGAAACACTATACCCCCATTACGTCATGGTGTAAATTCCTATTGTTTTGAATGAATCGTTGATTTGTTTTATATTAAAACTTCCCTAATTCCTCGAACCATGAAGACCCAGTTTTTCTTATAAATGATCCCGTAACACGCGATTTCTTTACAAGACGGTGTCATCGCAGTAGGCATATTATTATTATTTTCTTTTCTATTGGTGTTTTCATTACGGCTGATGGAAATATTTCATTTTTTAATAATATACCGTGCAACACCCTTCGATCGTCAGTAGTTTACACTGTTAATTAATTAAGACAAATAAACAAAGTACACTGCGGTAGTTAGTTACTGGATAATAAATACTTTTCATCTTATGATTGATGGGTGATAGGTTATAAAACAAGTAAAAAATGTAGTTTTGTTATTAATTATTTTAATGCTGTAATTATTTCAAACCTCTAATACAATATCTTTCATACGATAGTGAGGTCTATAACACACTATGGAGAAATTTAAACCAATTTAATTTTCTACATTTTAAATTTTTATTGAGAGGAATGTCTTTAATTTTTCAAGAATATTATCAATCGATATCAGTATTTTAATCGATCCTTGAAAGAATATTATCAATCGATATCAGTATTTTAATCGATCTTTGAAAGAATATTATCGATCGATATCAGTATTATAATCGATCCTTGAAAGAATATTATCAATCGATATCAGTATTTTAATCGATCCTTATAAAGATGAATGACGTCTCTCTCAGTAAAAATCAATATACCTAATAGAAAAAATTAAAGGATTAAATTTCGTTGTAGAATTTTACTACCTAAACACCGATACAATGAATACACACTATGGTATTTTGCGACACATTTTTTAAAATAAATACTTTCTTATTGCATTTTGCAAATCTTTAAGAAATAATATGTTCTTTCATACTAAGTACTAGAGAAATGCTCTAAAAATATAAATACATAAATTTAGTTAGAAACTATGTAAGTTTTAGACAAATACAATAAATTTCATCTCTGCCTAGAAGTCACTCATAGTACATAGGTACCACCAAGTAAAACTATTTATAAATGTTCAAAGAAACCATTTATTTTATTTATTCATTCTCTACTGTATATTGATGACAGTACAAACTTAAACATTATATATAAAAATTATGTAATTTAATGTTTTTTTCTTTCTCTATTTTCCAGCATATCTGGTGCGTATCCCCATGTCTCCGGATCCTGAAGATAAGCTGCGCCGCCTGTCGCACTAGTATGCGCGCTACATCTCAAGCTATCGTAGTTCCCTGTGCTGAGGCTCTCGGTACCATCTTTGGAGGCTTCAGACTGCAGCATCACTCTCTCAATGAGCCTCCAGACAAGGCAAAGGATATCCTTCTGGTTTAAAGAACTCATTCCAATCTTCCAGCCATTAATTTTATTCAATATCATATCCTGTGTACATTCCTTGTCATGTTTTTTCTTTCTTTTAATAATCACACTGTAAACAACCTTATTTGTTAGCCAATCTATATAATATTATTATGTGACTGGTTATGTAGACTAGCGATTTAACGAATATTCGTATTCGCATTCGCATTCGCGAATATTCGCAGATATGGGCAAAATCACCCTCTGTTGGGTGGAACGCCCACAAAAAAAAAATTCGCAGATTTCGAATTATTCGCGTTCGCATTCGCATTCGAATTCGCAAAAAAAATATGCGAATGTTTTGCGAATATTATTTTGGTAATTAAGTATCGGATATTCGGTAAAAGTACCGGACACTTACCCGGTACATTGTAGAAAAAGGTACAACAAGAAAATATTCTTCAAGAAAACCGATTGAAATATTTTAAATTCCTATACCATTTTGAAAATTCGGCGACGGGGGGGGTAGAAGTTTTAATGTTTGAGCAATTATAGAAATTTAAAAAAGTCAATATTCGCTATTCGCATTCGCGAATGTCGGCAACAAATATTCGCATTCACATTCGCGAATATCCAAAATCACACATTCGTTATATCACTAATGTAGACACATTGTAATTTTTTTTAATCTTTAAAGGTTGCCAGTAATCAGGCGCATAGCTTAATTCTACATTATCTATGTCTAAATTTAAAATAACAATTCTTCATGTTATTTTATACCTTTTGTCATACTTTTGTATCAATACAAATCATTAATGTATTTTTTTAATATAAGGAACTCATTAATATTTCTACATTATCACCCAAAACCTGTCCATCAAAAGCATATGGTGTGAATATTTTTTTAATATTATCATAAAATCTGCAATAAAAATAGAGATATTATTATTTCGAAAAAATATAATCCTATTGTCATTTCTGTCAGAATTTATTTATTCGATTTAACTTTTTATATTTTAGTACAAAATAATAAAATAAATTGGTTCATAATTATTATTATATGAAATGACATAGTCGTGTTCTTGTGAATTTGTTATAAGATAATAAATGTGTAGTGAATCATGTAGTAGAGAAAAATATTTATTATATTATAAAAAGAAACAAATATATGGTCATATTTACTAATCATCATTCGCCATTACATAGAAGTACAAAATTATTTAACTATTAAGAATTTACCTGAAATGATAAACAAAAAAGTGTAAGTATCAGATTGTACTCTCGAATATTTTAATCAAAATCAGCATCATATAAAATCGTAACTTTTTTTTATTTTATCCATCTATGTGATATTTATTATCATTTTATTATTCTATATAAAACGTGATGTACCTACATTAATAACATACCTAGGTGTAAATGTGGGCACCTATTTCATATTTTATAAATTGAAAAGTTGACATTCATAATATTTATATAATTCATTTAAACTATCTATTCCTTTTCACTCTAACCCATACGATTTAGTTGGTCAGATTTTAAAAATTATTTTGTGATTGTACCTACATTGGTTTCTTAGCTCTGAACGGAATACATTAATCATGTTATTCTTACAAGTGTATGCCACAATTAATTGACCATCACAATCAATGCGTCGGCAATCGGAACTAAGATAATTTTAAAAATCTGACCAACCAAATATTGCCGGTCAGGGTGTAAAGGGCTATATTTCCTTTTCGTAGATTTCTTAATATTATAAAATAATATTATATAGGTACTTAGATCTCTTCAAATTTGATGTGTTTATATTGTGACTTTATTGTATTGTTCATAATAAATATATGCCAAGATTTATATTGATGTTAATCATTAAACTTCAATATTTATATAATTAAAATTAAGTGACTACATATGTATATATTCATATAGAAAAATATCAGAAACCTGTAAAATTAATATCATAATATAAAAATTTAACTAACAAACCAAAAATATATGAATCCTAGAAAAAAAATCGCCCCAACTATTTTAATAATATTGAAATTTACCCCCCTATTGTGTTTTCCATTCCTCACAACGTCCATGATATACATATTATTATATTAAAATGTTACTATTTAAAATATTACAAAATAATTATCTAATGCCAATTTAGTTATAAGTATCCTGTTTAATATTACATATTGTAAAATTTAATAAAGTTAAATGAACAAAACATTAATTTTGTTTGTCAATTTATTCTTTCGTAATGACCCTTATATTAATTCTAAACAGAATATCTAATAAATAATATTCCAATAAAAAAAATTACATTGCATTTGAAAAACGCATTCATTTCCATATATTGTTTCATGTTCACCCAGGATTTTCTCTGAAGGGGGGAGGCAACTGCTATCACTTAGTTTAATTAGTCATCACAATTTAGTAATTTGATATACATACAAAATTTCTATCTCTCCGTCGTCAAATTTTGAAAGAAATTAGAGATCTTTCACGATCTAGCATTAATTGCTTTTGTGCATTTATGAAATGCTCACCACTGCTAGACCCTGCTTGTGAGGAAATATTGATATGAACTGATAAAAAATATTAAAAGCAAAAAGGAATGATGTACGCACATAGACATCCAGTTTGTAAATGTATGTTTACTTCATACGTATTAAATCGAGTTAAGTAAACATTGTCGACATGAGGATAAAGATCTACCAGAAGTAACCAAACCTAAAGGTAATCAATCAAATTTATAGACACCTCCATATACCATGACAATTTATATCGATGGCGACATTTTTCCTGGTTTGAGGATGGCTACAACATTGGTCTTTCTCCATAGCTTAGGTATATGTTCTCGTTGGAGGCATCCATTGAACAACCTCAGTATCCAATTCAGGGTTTTTGGGCCAAAGTGTTTTATTTGTTCGACCCTTATATCATCCACACCTGCTGCCTTACCGTTTTTAAGGCTCTGTATCGCTTGCTTTAGTTCCAATTCCGTAAAAGCAACAAGATTCCCCTCTTCTGTATGTGTATGGTTTGGTTTCCTCTTGCCTCTGATCCTGCATTCAGGTTTTCCATTTAGTAACAATTGGTGTGCTATTTGGTTGGCTGTGATATTAACATGTTGTTGGGGGGCCTTCGGGTCAGCATTGAGTCTTTTTACCATAGACCAGGCCTTTCGGCTGTCTCTTTTCATGTCAATACCCTCAATTGTTTCACTCCACTTCTTCCTTCTTTCCTCCTCAATCGAAGCCATGAGGTTATGCCCTGCCACGATAGTTGCTTCATCGAAAGGGTCTCGTTCAAATAGCCTTGTGTATTCGTTCAATTGTTTAGCGCTTTCAGATGTAAGTCCAGGTACGTATTGTGTTCGACAGCCCCTCGGGATGTGTTTCCTTGACACTGTTTGAACTATCTTTACAAAGCTCTCGTAGTTTTCGATGGTCGGTTCTACTCTCTCTAGGTTGGAGTCCAAGGCTGCAGAAAAATCGTCCCAGTTGGCCTTTTTGAAGTTAAATCTTCTCCTGAAAAAGGTAGTTTCGGGTCTAACGACAGCATATATCCTGAGGCAGATTGGTCTATGTTGTGATTTAGGGATTGCATGGAGAACTGTTTTATTGCATTGTTGTTTGATACTACTACTTGAAAAAATTATGTCTGGGTTGTATCCTCTTTTCCATCTCCCGCTGTTAAAAGAATGTGGTAGTTTTGGGTCGTGTATTAGTGCTAGATCCTCCGATTCAGCCCACGACTCTACAAGTTCTCCGTTTACGTCATCATTATCATATCCCCAAGTTGTACTATGGCTATTCAGATCTCCCATGACAACTTTCGTTTTCTGCTTATCGAAATTAGATGGCTTTGCAAAACCGAAACTTTCACCAGGAGGTTTGTATACTGATGTTACTGTACAGCCAGCCAGTTCCACAGTCAATATTTCTATGTTATTTACATTTGTATAAGCAGTTGATTTAATGGGGAGGTTCTGCCTAGCAAAGATGGTGCTACCATGTTTTTCATTTGGAATCTCAATGAGCATACGCATTCCGTTTATTTTTGGGCGGTTGGTGGTTACAGAACGATGGGTCTCCTGGATACATAGAATGTCACATTCAGTTTCTTTGCACAGGTTTGACAGTATGTCTTCCTTATTGCTAGATATACCTTCGATGTTTATAGAAATCAGCGTCAGTTTTGGCCCTGAAAAGGGCCTTTTGGGACTCATTATTTGTGAGGACATTTTTGTATTTCAATAGGTTTTTCTGGTTCGTATTGGAAGGTTCGGTTCTTGGTAACTTTGCAGTTGAAATTCCGTTTGCATTCGAGTATGAGATTTAGTTACCTTCCAGGGGCACCACTTGGAGGTTCCTTCCTTGCCCCCTGTCGTCCCCCTGTCGTGTGATTGAACTGTCAAACACATTCTTAAAATCATCACTTTAAGGTAGACCTGTCAAAAGTTTTCAATAAACATTTTGATCAAAACCTTTCGATATCCCATATAATAGTGATTAAACTGTCAAACACATTCAGAAAAACATCACTTCATGGTAGACCTGTCAAAAACATCGAATTTAATTTTGATCGATTCGGTCACAAAACCGTATCTATCGACAAATCGTGATTGGACTGTTAAAACAAATTCATAAAAATCATCGCAACATGGGTTTTATGACCGATTTTGATCAAAATGTGTTTTTGATATTTTAGACAGGTCTATCATGGTGTGGTGATTTTATGAATATATTTTGACAGTTCAAACGTGATTTTATGGGAGTTTCGATAGATATTGATCAAAATATTTATTTTATATTTTTGACTGGTGTACCATGATCATTGATCACATCGTGATGACGATTATTTGGGTTTTTCGATAGATTTTGATCAAAATGTTTATTTCACATTTTGACAGATCTACCATGATGTGACGATTTTATGCATATATTTTGTCAGCTTGAGCTGATTGATCACGATTTGACGATAATTATGATTTTATGACCGATTTTGAACAAAATGTTCATATCAATATTTTTTTTAATTTTCTACCATGATTTGATGATTTTATGAATATGGTTGACAGTTCATCATGATATGACGATTATGTGGTTATGATTTCCATCTAAATGTTTATTTTGATCGAAACAAACGTTTCGATCGATTTCTATCAAAATGTTTATATAAATATTTTTGACTGGTGTGATGATTATTGGCCGGTTTCAATAACCTATCTATCCGTGACTGTCGATTGAAATGTATGATTTAAAATATAGAACACAATAGATTTCAATCGACAGTAGCGGATAGATACATTATTGAAACCGGCCATATATGAATATATTTTGACATTTCAATCACAATCTGACGATTACATTGGTTTTTTGACCGTTTTTGATTAAAATATTTATTTTAATATTTTTGACATGCACGATGTGTTGATTTAATGAATATTTTTTCATTTCTATCATGAACTGACGGTCATATGAATTTTTGACATCCTGGCGAAAACACTCTGAATGGGTGAAAAACCAAACAAAATAAGAAGAAGAAGAAGATTTTTGACAATTCCGTTTATGATCTGGCGATTATATGAGTGTTTTGAAAGATTTTGATCAAAATGTCAATATTAATATTTTTGACAGATCTACTGATTTCGATTTTCTGAAAAAATATACTTTTAATGAACGAATACTATGAAGCTATAAATAAGTTTTTTTAAGTAAAAAACTAATACTGGTATTAAATTTTTGTTTTCAAATCAAAATGTTCGCAGGGTCATCAAGTTTCGAGAGTTTTCTTCCAAATTTATTGAAAATTGAATATTTTACCGATTTTGCTTAAGAGCGGCTTTAACCAGCATTAGACTAACTCTTTTTTGTTATTCTTATATCTCAAAGAACTTCAGCATACATTTTTTTTGTTCGGGAATAAGGTGTGGTAGGTACACATATTAAAAAAAAATATGGCACGGAGAAAAGTAAATGATAAAAAAGAACTATTATTTTACGACCATCTACCGCGGAATCCTATAAACGAACAGGTACGTTAAAGTTGTTGTTTTGATACGTATCGCCATAAGACATTGAGAAGTGGAACTAAAATTTTACAATATGAATAGTCATTAAGTAATTTTCCTGAATTTGCTTTCGTCATTTTATAACATGCCGGCCGTTTGTAATCGGACGACGCCGTTTGTAATCGGACGGATTGTTCAAAATGACTGCGACATATTAATATATTGCTCTTTTTATATACCTACCTAATTTATAAGCCCTGTATATAATGTATATACCATACCGGAAGTGATACACAACACCCTGTGATATAAAAATACATTTAATTTGTACTAAACAACATAACATAGTACCACCTCATTCATCATTTTAATAGCGGAGCATTTAAACTCAAATAGATATGTACTAAATGGGTTAAATGCTGCATGTAAGGAATTTTGTACACAATCGACATATTTTTTTTAATAACATGCAAGATGCATTAATCTACATTGAAGGAGACCCACCGACACTCCAAAAGTCTGAGAACTTCCATGCATCCGAATTTCTACACTGAGTAAATCTTGTCCACGCCTGAGTCACCAAACTACCATAACTACCAGCTGTGAAATCTTTTGAGTACACTTCTTTGATGTTTCTCTAACCGATAGGAGTAAATACGTTTATAAAATAAAATAAGCAATAAAATTACAAAAGTATCTCCTTAACCTAACAAATCAATATTTAAGGCTAACAAAAAATGAGCCGTAAGCCGAGTTCAGGTATCCAGAAACTTTTCTAGGTATTCAGGACGACGAAAACAGAAAGTCGTCGATGTCGATAACACCTTCGCATTCTCGACAATTCATCTTCATCTGTGAATGTTTTAACTACGAACTTGCAGTCTTGCACCGACCAATTCAGTCTTCAACCAGCCTGTGAATGGTGTGGGATAAAGATAAAGAAGCTTTGTTATCTTTTTAAAATAAAATTAACATCGTGATAGGATAAATGAATGATATGAGACAATTTGAAAAATAAACGACTAAAATCGTATTACAATTTGGTTTTCGGAGTAAAGAACACATTAGAATAAAATTTAAGTTATATTTAAAGGGTTCGATACACGATTCCTCGGTTGTATATCACTATCGCAATATCGGAAACACAATAATGATATTGATGGAAGTCATCACTGTCTGGACTGGGTTGATGTTTCCGACATTTTGATACCAACAATGTCAATGTACTTTGTATTTCTACATTCACAACTCTGGGCCTCAGCCACTCCCTTTCCTATCGCAGCCTGACCCAACCCAGCCCAGATACAATTCATGTAGGTAGTGTAGGTACTGGGTAGTCGTATTATTTTCAGTTAGTTACCTACAAAGATTTACCGCAAGCCATAAATTACCAACGTGGCTCTTTTAAGGTGTGCTAAATAGATAAAAATTAGCTAACAAATTATTATTATTCTGCTTTAGATTTATCCTACAAATCGTAATAATTTTCGAATTATCCACCAAATAGTAATACTTAATTTATAGCACACTATAACCATGCAAGCTACAGAAATAGATAGACGAGACATGATGCAGCCACATGAATCATTCTTCTTTAAGTGCAGTCTCCTATGCAAAGGTTAGCAATCATCGGGGGTTCTTCCAACTTATAAACTGCGGCCCTAAACAGCGATGTGATTGTGTTTCTGAACGGCTGCCATAGATAATGCATATGAAAAATTCTTCTACGACTTTGCCCTCTGCTTCCAGCTATTTTTCCCCAATTATCAGTTGTAACTTTTCTCATCTTATTACATCAAATAGAAACTTATCAGAGTTATTAGATCTTGTTATAAAAAAATGAGATTACCTAAGTAGATAATACCTACTATTTTTATTCTACAACTTTTGTTTAACCCAGATTTCTTACCGTATAAAAAGATTAAAATCAATTCACTCATTTATAATACCTTAGGTACTGACCGAATACCCGTAATGAGACTTTTATGCGGTAAACTATAGCATGAATAAAGAAAAATACTGACAGATACGGTTTGAAATCTACATCCCGATAGTTTCAAATATATAATTTATTGATTTCTATTAATGATAGGTACACATACGATAGAAAGATGGATAGAAATATATCCTACTGAAAACGAAAAATTATCAATTATAATTCAATTTGTTTACATGTAGTGCGTACGTCGTTTTTGAATTGTTAAACGTTAAATAAATTATTTTATTCGTAACTATGCCCTATTTTTTTTACCGTTGACCCTACTGAATGAAACTTTAAGTCTCCACATTAATAATGTGTAGCGTACGTATACGATAAGTAAGAACAGAAAAAAGTATAATTAAAATGGTAAAATAAAAGCCAAATTTGGTTTAATACTTTCAGACACGCTACGGATCAATTAACTAGGCTTGTAATTAGTAATTATTACATGATTGTATTTATAGTACAAGGGTAGTTTTGGGATTTTTTAGCGGATAAACACGGCAATAATTAAACGGATCATTTTTAGCAACTAATGTCTCTATTACTACTGGCCATCAGCTGATATTCAATTGATCAGTGTACAAAATAAAACTGCTCGCATGTACATTGGAGAAGACTCATTTAAATTGGTATTGATAGTGTGTTAGTATTTTCATGATTTTTGTTCTGAAAAATAAAGAATTTCAATTCTCAGAAACCTGCTTGCGGTAAGGTCTTTATAAATATCGTTCATCTACCTCAGTACAGGCGATGCCTAGTGAGGTGGCTGGTTGGGTAAATTTATTTTATACTCGTATAAGTATTTCATTGAATAAAATTGTTATTATTAGGTATTATTATTATATAAATTCTCAATGAAAGCTTTCTCGAAAACTTTTGTATCTTTTAAACGATGTATGTACCTGGGTTTTTTTATGAACTCAGATACAACTTTATACACCTTTCACAATAAGCTAGAAAATTGTATCGTGAAAGGGGAGTATATACATGTATACCTACATACATTTAGTGTTCATACTATGTCAACCATCGAAGGCAAAACTAAGAAAAAATTAAATATATATTCCTATTAATTAAATATATATTCCTATTAACAAATGCAAATTCTACTTTTGTTTAAATCATTATCCTATGCATTTTTTATAATATTTCTATACATCATAAACGACATTATTATTATTATTATAATTCGTGTTTACTGAATAACCTCAGTGTTCAGCATAATACTTTGTCATGAAAAAAGTCAATACACCTCAAATACTTCCACTTAATAAGTAGGTATCGTTACATGCAAACTATAAATCGATATTACCCATAGACTTATAAAGGTAGATTCAACATCACTAGATTAAAATGTATGTGTTGCTATTGTAATGGAATCATAGAATTATATTGTACTTTAGTACATATAAATCTATGAATGGAATGGTCCTCATCATCTTTTGTTTTGGACTTGTCACGAAAAATAAGTTGGTGATTATTAATAAATATTTTATGAAATTTATCCATTTAATTGTTGTTGTGACGATGGTTTGGACATGTGAAACGAATGGATGATGACAAAGAGGATGTACTTATCTGAAAGAAAGGGTGTGAGAAAACGTGGGCGTCCGAGAACTACGTGGCTTGACGGCGTGGATCAAATTCTCAAGAACAGTCACTTGTTAAGTAAAAGGAATTGGCGTGAATGTATGAGAAACTGGATGAATGTAGAGGAAGTGAAAGAAGTAAATAAGGATAGATTAACATGGCGCTCCGTTCTCTCTGCCTACCCTACGTGGATCAAATCCCTCAGGGACAGTCGTGAGTTATGTAAGAGAAATCGACGTGCGTGTATGAGAAATTATATGAATATAGAAGAAGCGAAAGAAGAAAGCGGAAGAATGTAAGAATAGGTCTATATGGTGTTCCGTCCTCTCATGCCTACCCCATTTGGGATACAATGTGAGGGTATGGTATAGTATAAATTGTTCTTCTTACATGTTTTATATACACAGTAAATAGGAAACCAGTCAGTCCTGGGGAAGTTGAATAAATATTATTTAAAAAAATGTTTGATCTAATTTAGCGGTCGTCACTCTCGTCAGGACAAGGGTCAGACAGGACAAAATGAGGTATCATTGAGGAGCTCACACTTATGAATTGGATATCTGTAGGTAAAGTGTTCCCATCTAGGTATGTCACCTTCATAATGTAATTTTAATCAAGAACGAACGCAAAATTTTGGTGGTCATTGTCTATTAAAATTATTGTTTTGCGGACTGCACAAACATTATAGGCTGAGGGCCGCTATTTGACGACCTGGGAACTAATTAATTTTCTTTTGTTTTAGCATGTTTGGTCTTCGATTTATTATCGTGATAAGGTGTCCATTGAATTACCTATAAACCACTCTAGCATGTATTGCAAATCACGTGAAACAAAATGTTCTCGATTCAATCTTATTTTATACCTACTTCAACATATTTTCTATAGAGGAGTCTAATGGAAAACATGTTTTCCTTCATTAATAAAGGCAATGACTCTAAATATGTAATTGTTCGATTATTAAATTTTGTGAAATGATATTGCATAGATATACAGCAAAGCGGGAAATATTTGTTGAGGAACCACCATCAGCTCTCGAACTCCGATAACAGGGAGTAATGAGACCAATTAAAATCTTAATATTCATTTTCTGCAGCTTTCACTTATTAAATTGTTGACAATGGCTTTAAAAACAGAAAATTTGTCTTTTTTCAAATACAACCTTATACATGAGGGTTTGAGGGTACAAAAGGACAGTGAACCCAACATCCTAGAATAAAAATATACGACAACATCCTAGAATAAAAATATACGACAACAAGAATTGAAATCACGCGTCTAATCAAATGGTTAAGTAAATTATTTATTTGGTTTTCCGTAACGTTACATAATCATATACTTACGTCTGAATTACGTTGCATATGTAGACGTAATAACACCAGTACCTAATTTAAAACTTTGACATGGAGTACCCACGTAACGTTTTATATTATTTTTGCCAAGTAGGTAGGTATCTACTTACGGAAAAATTTTCATTCAGTCCGGAAAACCAAACTATAATTTGTCTTTGGTCAATAATTCGGCGCCATATTTGACAAGTATTCTTTTGTTCCAAAACAAAGTAAAAGTGAACTTGTTTAAAACTCGTGTAATGCTATTTTAATCGTAGTAATTCATCAAAGTTTTTTTATGATAATTTTTTTTTTTTTTTTTTATTATTGGCGATGCATCCTTGTTTGGATGATTTCCGCCATTTATAATCATGGGTTTATTGTTTCAGGTTATAACTATAGATTAAACTAATTAGTTCAATAATGAGCAAAAGTGATCAATTTTTTAAAGTACAATGAAATTTTTCAGAACAAAATCAAACAACATTCCATACACCTTATCATCCTCTAAACCAAGCAGATAGCTGATGTTAAGTGGGTATTCTACATTCTGAAGGGAGAAATACAAATCACCGCGGTCCCGAAGTGGGCACGCGAAAAAGACGTGGTCAAGAGTCTCATAATCTGTACCACACTCACAGTCAGGAATTGATGCGAGACCCAGTTTAAAGAGATGACTCTCCAATCTATGGTGATTGAATCGCATGCGCGAAATCGTGACAATCTGGGTTCTATTTATCTTCTTTTTGTGATACCAAGGTTTTCTTGTTATCTGTTTTTTAATACACTTATAATAAAATCCCTTATGGTTACTTGCTGAGTTCCAAAGTTGTTCCCATTCCTGATATACTTCTCTCAAGGCCGCTTGAGAAAGGTCGCTATTTGGTATTATAAGCCCGGAAGGATACAAACCATCTTCAGTAGCCTTTTTAGCTAAAGTGTCAACTTTCTCGTTATGATTTATACCGCAATGGGAAGGAATCCATACCACAACGGCGTCTCCTCCTTTCGTTTTGAACTCGTGTAGGGTCTTCCTAATATTCAATATGTTAATGTTTTCACAGTTAAAAGGGTGAGTAATTATCAAGGATTGGACCAGTGAAAGCGAATCTGTAAAAATAGCAACCTTGTCAAAACGTAAACGTTGGCTAATATTTAGAGCCTCTAGCACAGCTAAAGCTTCAGCAGTAAAAACTGACGCCTTTGGAGGCAGTTTTAACAAAGTAGAGGAATCATTATGAGGAAAGTATACTGCTGCCCCAGAGGGATTGTTCTGGGAAAATTTGGAGCCATCCGTAAATATGTGAATGTGGTGAGGCCATCTTTTAATAGTCTCGAATTGAAAAAGTTGGTTAATCTGTTGGGGCGTCCGTTTTGTCACTTTGTCAATTCCAACGTTTTCAACAACATTAGGCTCATGCACTAAAGTTTCGAAGGAATATTTGTATATAGGAGAGGGAGATGCTTGTCTGGTCGTAAATGGGTGTGTTTTGAATTTTTCGAAACTGCTACACAGATAAGGCTTTTTTTTGTTTTTCCAGAATCTATTTGAATTGTAAAGTTGATTCAAAGTGAGCAGGTTTTTCGATAGTGGGTGGTCAATGAATTGGATTCTTTTGATGAGAAATGAGTCGGACAGGAATTGTCTTCGCAGTCTGAGAGGCATATCAGCACACTCAACTTGAAGAGAATTGATTGGGGTGGATGGGAATGCGCCAATCATTAGTCTGAGGGACTTCGATTGTACTCTCTCTAGCTTACGCTCAAGAGTTGAAGTAAGTGGAGTTAAGAGAAAACTTGCATAATCAAGATGGCTCCTAATTAGCGCATTGTACATGATTTTTACGGTGGAGGGATGAGAACCCCAAGAAACTCCGACTACAGCTCTTAAAATATTTAAAGCTTTCTCACATTTAGTAATAGTTTTGTTCACATGAGAATTCCAATTCAGTTTTCTGTCAATAGTAAGACCTAAGAATTTTACTTCCTCGACTTGAGGAACCAAATTGTCTCTTATATTCAGAGAAATGGTGGGATTGATATGTTTTCTAGAAAACACCACTGTTTTGGATTTATCAGCTGAGAGCTGAAAGGAATTTCGTTCCATCCAACTATTTAATCTGTTAAGGGCTGTTTGCAATGAAAAAATACCTTTGTCAACTGTTTTGTTTGAAGAATAGACGACGACGTCATCAGCATATTGCAATACCTTACAGTCGTCCGGAATAGATGCCTCTAAATCCGCGCAGTAGATGTTGAAAAGGAGAGGGCTGAGAACAGATCCCTGTGGTAATCCGCTCCATATTCGTCTATATATTTTCCTATCTCCATCATGAACGATGATATTTCTATCTGAATACATATTGAATATTAAACGAGCCAAAGAACATGGAATATTGAACTTTAAAAGTTTTTCATATAAAGTGAGGATGTTGACATTATCATATGCTGAGGTGATATCTAAAAACGCAGCAGTGACCAACTCTTTCCTTGTAAAAGCTACTTGAACATCTGATATGAAAGTACTTAAGTTATCCATGCAGGACAAAGACTTTCTGAATCCGAATTGAAAGTTTGGGAGGCACGAGCAATTTTCGATGTACCAGGTAAGTCTATTACAAATAATTCGTTCAAATATCTTCATGGTACAAGAAGCGAGTGCTATAGGCCTATACGAAGCGCCAGCTTGTGGGTCTTTGCCAGGTTTCAAAATAGGGAATATGATTTGGGTTTTCCAGTCTGAAGGGACGTATCCGATCTCCAAAATTGAATTGAAGATTTTCAATACATTTTCTAAGAAACATTCTGGAGATTTTTTCAAGAACAGGTAAGGAATGTTATCATCTCCAGGGGCAGTATTTTTCACTGAATGAAGGGTAAATTTCAGCTCACTCCTTCGAATTTTAGATGTAAGGATTGATGATTTGTCAATTGTTACCTCTGAGGTTTGAGGAGTGGATATTTGGTTTTCATTGGGAACCAACGGAGGAGCTATTTTATTGACAAACTCAGGGAGCCAAAGGTTTGAAGGGCATCTCGTTCTAGGTGGAATTTGAGAGCCTCTAAAACGTCTAACCATATTCCATACGGTAGATGGGGGAGTAAAAGGGGATAAAGATGAGCAAAATTGACCCCAACTTTGTCGCTTAATTTTTCGTAGTCTTCTTTTTACTCTAGCTTGAATAGCTTTTGCAGCAATGTAGTTTTGTAGGTTGATATTTTTTTTTAAAATACTCATGGCTTGTTTCCGTTCGTTTATTAGTTTGACACACTCTTCATTCCACCATGGAGCATTTTTTGGATGCTTTTTGTTTCCATTCTTTAGTGGGATACTTTCGTTGGCTGCTGTATGGAGTATGTCAGTAAGGATTCTGTATTTAGTTTCAATTGATGAGCAGTCTTTATCGATAGGATTATCAGAACATAATCGTTCAATAGAGTGTGAAAAAAGCTTCCAATTCGCCCTACTTAAATTGTATTTGGTAGGACCGGAAGAAGTTTGTTTAGATGAGTTACGAGAAAAGGAAATAACGATTGGAAAGTGATCGCTCGAGCATGGATCTTCAGAGATTTCCCAGTATGTTAAACTGGCTATGTTAGCTGTACAGAGAGAAACGTCAACCGCACTAGGGTTTTGAGTAGGAGAAGACAGTCGAGTCGGTGAACCATCATTCATGATATACAAACAATGAGCATCAATGAATGATAGCAGTTTGTTGCCTGGTCGATCGGAACTATTACTACCCCAGGCGGGACAGTGGGCATTGAAATCTCCAAGAAAGAAGAAAGAAGTAGGTAGGAGAGAAATTAAAGAGTCCCAGTAACTTGTGTCGAATCCAATATTAGGAGGAATATAAGCAGAGACGTAGCCTACACCATCCACAACGGCGGCGACTACCTCCAGAGTAGGGTTATATGGTAAGGAAATTGGTATGACCGATAAGGAAGATGCAATAAGTAGAGCGGCTCCGCCACCTCTTCCATCTGGACGATCAGATCGAAGACAAATGTAGTTGGGAATGTTAAAAGAAAAGTGAGGTTTTATCCATGTTTCTGATATTGCTGCTATCTGAATGTTGTGGGAATTCAATAAAAAAATGACTTCTGATTTATTGGAGACAGCGCTTCTGGCATTCCATTGCAAAATATTCATGTTTTCTTTACCTGTAATAATTTCGGGGGGTATGTTGAAAATGTTTTAGTTTTGGGCTGATTTAAATTTCTCCAATAAATATAGGAGAGGAGAAAAAGAAAAAAAGAAGAAGAAAAATGAAGTATTAGACACTCTCGAGAGGATTTTTCCTCTCGACAAGCATTCTAATAATAGGTATAACCTTCGTGGCAAAGGATGATTTATCTGAATTATTAAGAACAAATTCTATAAGTAGTTCAATAAGAGTATTGAAAATGTTGGTCTCATCGATTTCTTTTTTTTGATCTTGAGAAGGAAGTTGCTCTTTTGGAGCATTTATAGCACATCCTGGAGTAGGATTTGTAGCTTCACCATTTCTGTAACTAAGTAGTTCGTTGATTTGGGAAGAATAATTTGTTTGTGGAAGTGAAACTTTTTTCTCAGCCTTTTGGAATTTATGGTTCTCTCTAACTAAATTTTCAGCAAAGTTTTTATTTTGAGAGGATTGTACCACCTCGCTATATGATTTGGATATTTTCGGTATAGTTTTTTGTGCTTCCGAGAACGACATGTTTTCAGAGGCCATCATATTTTTAATATTTCTCTGTCGTGTTAGTTCTGGACAATTACTATCCAGAGCATTGTGACAGCCTCCACAATTAGGGCATTTTGGTTCTGTTGCGGCACAATTATCCTTCGTGTGAGCGGTCGAACTGCAATTAGCGCATCTTGGAGTAGATTTGCAGTTATTTTTTTGGTGGCCAAAACGGGCGCAGTTATGACACATAATAGTAGGTAATGAGTAAATTTCCACAGGGAGAGAGTTATAGAAAAGATAAATGTTCCTTGGAAGGGTTTGATCTTGTAGTGTTAAAACACAGGTTGTTGAAGGAACCCATTCAGTGTTACCATCCTTATTTATTTTTCGGTTCAGACGTCGCACTTTCACTATTTTGCCCGTTATATTGGGAATAGTAGTGTTTTTGATTATTTCCTCTTCTGTAAGGTCAACTGGAATGCCCCTTACTAATCCCATTTTAAAGATACGGTAAGTTGGAATGTATCCTTTGAGTTCATTCTTTTCCAAAAAATCACTATCCAAAAATGCATTCGCTGAAGCTCCGGTGATAAATTTGATTGATATTTTAAATCTATTCTCAGATTTTATTCCGTCTCTCTTGATGTTCTTAATTTCTTGTTTGAAAACCAAGTTTCCAAACTGGATGGGATGTAGAGGAGTATCTTTTTTATTTTGCACCATTACTACAAATGGGCCAGAATTTTCACTCGAGTATCTGTAGTTTGCCTCTTTATTAAATAAAGGGGTAGGCACCTTTGAAGATAGAGTGACCGTAGGCTGTTTGGTCTTTTGTCTTTTGGCGAGAGGCTCCTCATCAGGAGGAAAAGGGTCTGGGGGCCTATCCAGATCCATTTTACCAATTAATTACAAAACTAGTGTTCACTCCTGATTTTAATTAAGTACTTGTGATATTATTATTAAATTTTGAATTTTGTCTATTATTCTTGATTATGAAGATAATTAAATTTTAAAAATCAAATGTCAAATAGAACAATTCTGCATGTATTGAAAATGAAAACAACACCGACCACAATTGATGAATCAACACTCTCCTTTGCACACACTATCCACAACCACTCATATAATCCTGATGCAAATAATCTAAAACACCTCACTAAAACACGGAGACTATATGCTTGTTTTCAAAGAAAATGCACTAAATCAATCTTATCAACAGAGACACTCTATTCAGCCACCCATCAACACCGTTGCTAAGCAAACAATCCTTTTATGATAATGATTCGAGGAAATATTTCAAATTCTAGCAGCTCATGCTCAAATGTACAACAAAGATTTCAACTGGAAAAAGGTATACCTATTTACTTACTTTAATTTATCCAAATTTTTACTTTGACCTGCCGAAAAAAACGCATATATTATTCATTGTATTTTATAACATGTTCCTATTTCTCTTACCATTTAAGACGTTATCATCAAATTAAATCATAATAATAATAGATTCCAGCAAATCGAGTGATGACATGGGTATAAATGTTAATAATCATTTAAACAGTGAACCTACATCTTCAAGAAGCAATGAATCGAATAATGGTGTTTTTTCAACATCAAATAATCATTCTTCAGATGAAGATACAGACAATGAAGAAGTAAGAATTTTGTGATTAAATTGTTATGTACCCACCTATTATTTTCATCTGCATTCAGAAAATAAATTTATTTAAATAAAATTATTCAGAAAATAAATTTTTGGTATCAACTTTCAGATGATCATGTCAGCTTATTGGAAAAATGGAAAGTTAGGTGCAGCTTACTACAATACCATATCATCAGAGGTATTGTATTTTGGTGCTTTCTTAACAAAGGGTCATATTCTCTGCCACAAAAAGTAAAACACTCATGATAAGTGGCATACCTCACTAGAGCTGAATTTAGTATATTACAATATTTCCTAAATATGATCATTTACGAATGCCTCCCTCTCACAGGATACTGAAAACTTGCATAAAAAAGTGGAAAATGTATTCTTTTCTCCACCGACTTCTTAATCAAGATAGATTTTTCAAAACTTCAGTCTTATTAAATGTTTTCAGTTATACATCATGAATGAAATAACAGATTCAAAGCATGATCATCCAATGTTGAAGAATATCTTCAGGCAGGTACAGCCCATGATAGTAGTAACGGACACCAGAGCACAGGAACACTTCTCGAAATGCTTGAAATCTCTTGTCCACAACATGGATATGGATTCTGAAAAAGAATCCGTGCAGTGGAGTAGTGTGGATATGTCTAAAACCAGTTCTAGAATATACTTTCTTCCCAATGATGAATTTAGTGAGTACCTGCAACTTCTACACCAAAAACTTCACATTGTCTTTCATTAAAATATTATCAGAGAATTAATATGTACATAATTCAAATAAAAAATCCCATGTCTCACAAAATTATTAGACAATAATTGACTGAGCTGTTTTTTTTATTGTAACATTTGATTTTTTGGATTTATTGTATTTCAGATTTTTTCATTCCTTGGATAAATTCATGGAAATTAGAACCTTAGAACGTTGCATCTTGTAACTCTCATTGTACTCATATGAGTTTAAACTATAACATAATGTATAATCATGAAAAGCATATATATATAATGAAAGATGTTTGAAATATATCTTATTTATCTAGGAGCAGTCCACTTTCCACTTGTAGAAATTAATTATTATTGTAAACAAAAATCAATTGAATTTAAAAGAATTTATATTTTATAAAATTCCAAGACTAATATTATTTATCATTTAGGTTACGAGTCTTGTAAGCGGCGTATATATCTTTTGAAACTTCCAAATGAATCTGAGAATTGTGGTGAAGATGATCATCGTAACTTCCTTCACTCCATAATAAACTTCCACCAGCTATTGACAGTACATGCCCTGGGTGCTCTACTAAAATATCTGGATAAGAACTGGTGCAGACTAAATATTGATAATAATGCTTCACCAACGTTCCTTTCACTCAATGTTACATCTTTGTAAGTTTAATATTTTAATTTCATATTCAATATTTACTATGAAAATGTTGAAGTATAATGACATCATATACATATTACTCAAAGACACCTCATCTGCATAACCAAAAGATTGTGCAAATCCCATTAATAGAAAACAGGAAAGGTGTTTCCATGCTTCTGAATCGACTAAGGCTGGTTTAAATGCACTTTTCCCGTGGTACGTTAAATAATTCCTGTTCAAACCATTATGTTCAACATCTGTTGAACATACATGTAAACTAACAGGAACCATCTCTATGATTGTGTCCGAGGCTGTTGACAAACTTATCATTGATATACTTATATTTGTTTCAACTGTATAAAACCTATGAAAATTTAAATAAATAAATATGTAATAAGATTCTGAGCGAAGAGGGTCCTCTTGTAATATGGTCCAGCTGTATATCCATCATGTTAAAGGACTTCATGTTAGAGGTAATTCATGTTGGTCGATATTTAGTATTATGTTGTTATTCATCCTCATTTTACATTACTTATAGAAAGGACATTGTGACAATGGATGATGAAAGTTATAGAGCACTACAAGTGTTTAAGAAACTTCCTCACCCAAGTAATTTCAAGAAAGGGGCAGCACAAAGTGCCAAAGAGGGACTAAGCCTGTTTTCTCTCTATAACAAGTGTTGTTCTAAAATTGGAATGTTTCATCTCAGGTAGTTTTCAAATTATCAGCTGTTAATTTTAAATCTTTCATAAAAAGTATTTTGTTAAAGTTCAAAAGTGTAGTAAAAGGTCAATACAGCTCAAATATCTCCCACTTAAGTATCCATTGTTAGTTGTCGTGTTAGTACCCATAATACAAGACTCATATCTTAGTTTGGGACTAGCTCGGTCTGAGTGAATTGTCTATACATGTTATGTTATGTGCCAACTATAAATCGATATTACCCATAGACTTATAAAGGTAGACTCAACATCACTAGATTAAAATGTATGTGTTGCTATTGTAATGGAATGGTCCACATCAACTTTTGTTTTGGACTTGTCGAAAAATGTTAGTTATGATTATTTATTAACTAAAAATTAAATCACAAGTGTTTTATTTTAACTTCTAGGGTTATGTTGCAACATCCTACAAATGATAGAAATATCCTCGAAGGAAGATACAATACTATAGCCTTCTGTAACCATCCTGGAAATGAAGAAATTGTTAAAAGCATTTGTTCTTCTCTGAAGCACATCAAAAATGTTAATGTAAGTGTTTTTTTTTTCCTAAAAAAATATAAATAAGAACTGGTTCATGACCATTTCATAAAGTTACAAGACATTAATATTTTTTCAGGGTATTTTGACAAAAATAAAAGGTCTAAGGGCATCACCTTATGAATGGAAATCTTTGTTCAACGTAAGTAATGTCATATGCTTAAATACAGCAATTTAAAAATTTAGAAATAAATCTATAATTGTTTTTTTTTATCAAATTTCCAGACGTTGTATAATGGATTATTAATTTGTGAATATTGTGAAAAGAACCAAGGATATTCACCTCTGATAGACTCACTAGGATCAAGAAACAACCACGATTTATTCCAGGTTTCAGACATAAAATAAAATAATACTTATAGGTATCTGTATAAATTCTATTATCAATTTTTTACAATGATTTTGTCGTGTCCTCTCAGGTGGCCCATCACATGAATACTGTTGTGGACTTTGATTTATCTAAAGTGCAAGGAAAGTTTACGGTGAAAGTTGGAGTCGATCCAGAATTAGATCAAAGTGAGTTCATAAAAAAAAAACTATTACACATATCATTATATAAACTTAACTATATGACTTGAGATGCAATGTAAAGCATTCTTGAGCTATTTTTAAATACTAAAAAAAGTTTAACCTATCAACAACAATAAGGTGTGTGCTCATAATATTCAAAGAATTGTATAATAAATACATAAGTCTCATATACTTGATGTAGCATATGCATAGAAATATAAAACAATACACATATAAATTATGATGATATGTAACAGTGAAATTATTCACTATGTATCGACATCATGTATGCTTACAGAAAAACAGAAAATGATGGGTTTACATGGTTTAATGTCTTCCACGGCCACGATAGAACTTGAGAAGCTTCCTCAATTTATTGAGGAGTGCACAATGATATATCTCCCAAACCTCGGTTACCTTCTAGGAGTAAAAGCTTGGAAATCTGACCTGACCAGAGAAGAAAAAGAACTTCCGGATTTAAAATTCATGGTACCAAAATATACTTCCAATATTGTAAACAAAAATTATACCATTGGGGAATTTGACATAGCTTATCTCTTCTTTCTGTTACAGTTTCAAAATCATGACCACATTCATTACAAAAGCAAAGGATGTGAAGGTGAGGAGACAAAGCAATATCACAGTTTTTTATTATTAAATTAAATTATTTGACAATAATTGTCAAACCATCTCTAACATACTCTTTTTTTAGAATTAGATATGTTAATTGGAGACACTCACCCTGAAATCCAGGCTCACGAGATGAGAATAATGATGAGACTGACAAAGTTTATTTTACAACATCTTCATGCTCTATCCACTCTCATTAAGTTGTGTGCGGAGCTCGACTGGTAAATTAATAATTTTAATTGTTTTTTAATGGCATATTTTTTAAACAAATAAGAAAACTATCTAAACAATGTTTCGTTTTCAGTTTAATAGCAGTAGCAAAAGCATGCAAAGAAAATGATTACGTACGTCCAGTAATTTCAACATCAACAATAATCGATATTAAAAATGGACGACACCCTTTACAGGAACTGTGCACAAATTGCTTTGTTCCAAACTCTACTTTATCATCACCAAATGATGGTTTAGTAACAATACTAACTGGGCCAAATGCAAGTGGCAAGTCTATTTATTTGAAGCAAGTAGCATTAATTGTATACATGGCTCATATTGGATCATTTGTCCCAGCTGTTTCAGCCACAATAGGACTTGTTGATGGTATTTTTACAAGAATACAAACAATCGAAGATATATCAACAAGAATGTCTGCTTTTCTGATAGATTTAGGACAGGTATAAAGAGCCATTTAATTCAGAAATTCATATACAGATGTACAAATGCAAAATCACATATATTAAAAAAAATATTTGCAGATATCACTTGCCATACAGGAATCGTCCAACAAATCTCTTGTTATAATAGATGAATTTGGTAAAGGAACATCCGAAGTGGATGGCCTAGCTATATTAGCAGCTTGCATCAATAACTTCCTATATAGACAAACAAACTCCCCTCATGTTTTCGTATCTACACATTTTCAAGCCGTAAAACAATATCTCATAAGTAATTATGTGGACAACAATTGTTTGAAGTTTCAGGTGAGAAAACAATATCTATTTCTGAATTTGTTTCATTTTCATAGAGACAAATTTTACAATCTCATAATATTTTATTGCAGACACTTGAATACATCATACAAGAAAAAGACCTGGTTTTCCTTTACAAGCTGAAAGATGGTATAGCTGACTCTAGTTTGGCTCATCAAGTAGCTGAGATGATTGGAATAGACAACAAAATTGTTAACAGAGCTAAATACATATTTGACTGTTTGCAAGTAAATTAATTTATATTCTTCATAATAGATAATTCACTGCAAAAGTAATGTTTTGGATATTTTCAAATCAAAAACATTTTGAAGCAATAATAAAAAAATAATTTGTTCTTATATTTCCAGACAAACATATCCTTGGCAGATAAAAAGCTAACACAATATTGTAATTCTTATAAAATCATAAATAACATCAAGAAAATACTCAAAAAGGAGCAAAATTACACAATAAATACAATTAAAAATAAAATTAAGTAAAAATTATCTTAATACATTTGAGAAAAGTATTACATAATGGAATGAAGAAATAAATATACTCACATAAATACTATCATGAACAACCGTAATGAGAAATTACGAAGCAATACATATTATTTATTTCCAAAAATATATAACAGTCTCTTATAACAACTGCAAAATGTGATTGTGCCAGAATAATTAGATTTAGTTAATTACATTACCATAATAAATTAAGATCGCATCACAAATTAAATTTGTCTTAAAAATAGCAAATTATCTGAAGAAACATAATTCATATTTTATAATGTTATGAAGCACTTGAAATTCTTATAAAAATGTGTTTATTCATATCGATATTTATTTTATTCAATCATTTTGTTTAGATAGACTTCATTTGAGCCATCAAATCATCCAGTGAGAGTTCTGAAGCTGCTATGGCACCAGCTGTACTCGATTCAGGAGATCCATCATCCACGGGCAAAGTATACGCTACCTGGAATATAAATCGGATCAAAATTAATAAATGTCAAAAAAAAAATTATTCCTGTTTTAAAGTGAATTATATGATCAAACAAAGACAAAATACTTACATGAACGCCTTCTGTTAATTGTATTGTAGCACTATCATTTTTTGTATCTTGTGCCTCATCTACCAATGATATTCCTGAAAATATTTAACATTTTCATTATGAAAAACAGATTAATTCACAACAGACACAGTATTATAATACCTATCATGAGAGACACAATACATACACAAAAATAAAGGAATAAAAATAATTTAAAACAACTGAACATACCTTTATAATATTGTCTAAGTTTTACATATTGTATATGTGTTTAGTGCATTGTACATATGTATCGCCGCATTAGTACCCATAATACATTCATATTTTAGTTTGGGACTAGCTCGATCTGTATGAATTGCCTATGCATGTTATGTTATATACATAATTGTGATTGCCTACAGTAGTGAATAAGTTTGGTCTACCTCCTCCAACCCTTTAATTCAATAGTAAACAATATTTAAACCCTATTTTGTGTTTAAAAAAAAAGCATACCTACTCCATTCTTTTGATATGTATTAAAAAAATGTGTATTAGTTTATAATTCATCCAGTATGGAGAATACGCAAAAAGTAGTAGAAAAAACAGAAAAAAAACATACCCCATTCATTATCTTCATGCAGTGGTCCCTCTTCTTCTTTAGTTTCTTCTACTTTAATCTCTACAGGTCTAGCCTTCACCTCTTCTTGTCTTTGTCTGCAGTAATAGTCATCACATCCAGGGTTAGGCTACACATAATCATAAACAATTACTTATAAATATCACTGTAAATAATGTAAATATGCCAGACACTTTCACTACCACATATCACAGAACAACATAAAGAGGAGATTATAATATAATGTAAATCGAATATGGAAGTTTTACATTACTGTGGAAATGTGAGAAACCATAAGTATGTATATTTGTATATTTCTTATATTTCTCAAGTCAATATGAATAAAGTAGACAATATATTTCTAATAAACATTCTACTATTACTCACCTTCAAAGACATTGTAGGGAAGAAGTCTGTTAAAGCACTGTAGCCCAAATAATATGAAACATTTCCAAATTTCAATAAATATTTTAAGGTATTTTGGACTGAAATAATACAAATCACAAAATTAAATATTATCATTCTGTTATATTTGTGGTTAGGGATCAAAAACGGACGTATTCATGTAGAGTAAAATGTCAGGAAAGGTAAAAAACTATTAAAGCTGTTCTCGGTAAAATCAATTTAAAGTTAATATTATATACAATAGTTTTAAAAGTCTGTTTCAGTTAAAAAATATTGTAGTCATTTATATTTTTTTTTAAATAATCATTCAAATTTGGATTTCTCCGGATTCGATTGAGAAATTTAGATATGTCCAGTTTCGGTTGTGAACATGATGGATATGTCCAAGTTCGAATGTAATTTTTAAGGTTGTCATTTTTTTCTTATTAAACAAAGGTTGTCAACAGTAGGTATATTGAGTCACATTGCAGGAAATAAGTAAATAATTTATGTGAATTATATGAGCACTCAATATTTAAAAAATATATTAATTATCTAGATGCAAGACATCAAGTATACTTAAACCAGGCTAAACCGATCTGTAAGCATTGGAACATATTTCCTGTTTCCTACAAAAAGGAGTTTGTACAGTCTGTCGTGTGGATGAGGGATCTGTTGAGTAATATTTTTTTATGAATTTACCCAAAAATCCTGCAACTATTCCCATTGTAGTTGGCAAACTAGCGGCACATACGCCATCTCTTTTTAAGGTCTTTTCATCAATGTTGGATGCTACGACTAATGGTGGAGCACACTAAAATGAACAAGATTTATAAGACAACTAGATGTTTAAATATTATAAAGTCAATATTTAGAATGAAAATCTACTTACAGCAAAACACGCAGATTCTCCAGGGACGATAAATTGTATGTGACCTGAAACGGCATTTTCTGACACTCCTGATTCAAACCATTTTTGATTCAACTCATTACACGCTGTATTGATGGCCATGCGAGCTTCAAAGTTATCTACACAACTAAGTACTAAATCTACAGGACCACCAGATAAACCTCCCGTGCTGTAAATAATTGTGAGTGAGAATAAATTCATACAGTTTAATTACATAATATTAGGTTAATACATATATCTACGATGAACAATAATAGCTCACCTAATTGTACGCAAAAATTTCTGGAAATTATCTACTGTAGTGATGTTATAATTGTGTGATTCTATTGTAACATCTGGATTTATTTCTTGCAGTGTTCCTGCTGCAGCATCTACTTTACTCTGGCCAGCCTGGTGCGGTTGGAAAAATAACCTATTCATATTCGCTAACTCCACTTTGTCATAATCAAATAGGATCAACTGAAAAGAAATTGCAAGAAGTATTTTAAATATTTTGCAGTACATTGATACCTTTTCTCTATTACTTATATTCAATCACAAAATAAATTATTATTACAATCTGCAGACGATAATCTAATAAAAGAGAAGCATACTGTTACAGTATAAAATTTCCATTGAAGGATTTAGAAGAAAATTGAGTGGAGGCTGAATTGGTGAATGTTTCCTTGGAAGTACTAAAGCATAAGTTTTCACAACTATAAATATCAAGATACCTTCTGATGAGACTTAAATATAAATTTATATGTAGGTAATAACAAGTAAATTGCAAAATTTATTTCACTAATTCTAATTACGAACTTATAAAAATAAAATATCCACCTTTCCTATGCCACATCTCGTCAACATTTCAGCTGTAACACTTCCCACTCCTCCGACACCAACAATAGCTACAGAATAATCTCTAATCTTCTCATAATTGTCTACAATACCCATGCGTTTTAATGCCATCAAACGACTGAAAAAAAAAAACTAATTTCAATCAATTCTTTTCACAATAATAGTTACTTAACAGGAGTAATAACTAGGGTTGCCACCCGTACTTTATTATAAAGTATTGTACGTTATTTCAGGTAATTGTACTTTATACTTTATGAGAAAAATAAAGTATGCGAAAATACTTTATTTCGCATGATTTCATTTCTTTGGGATTTTGAAAAGTTTAGTCATAAGTATTTTTTCTTTAAACGAAATTTATCAATTGGTGCTGAATCGATGTCGCCACTCGCCAGCGCCACATCACTTAAGCACTTGTTTTAATCAATTTCTGAATGCAACCTAGTCCCAAATGTCAACAATGTCAGTGCCATTGCCACACTTTCTTGTTTGTTTTGTGCAAAGCGGTTTGAGTGCATTACGAGCGCTCTCTGGCAAAAAAGTTGTAATAATCAATTTAATACAAATTTGGTGATAAATCTCTCAAAACTTGTTGACCCTTGCGAACATTTGGATTAGATAAAAAAAAATCTTATATTTATTACCGATATTAGTTTTTTATCTTAATAAAACTTAATAGCTGACTGATGAGATTTATTAAGGTACTCTTTGTTATATCAAAATACAAATTATTTGTAAAACAAACATTTTTTTTTTATTCATCTTATCAAGCATATAAATACTATGAATTTTAGCAAACTTCTTTTAATAAACAAAATATCGAGTTCCTGTGATGATTTTTGATTTCAAAATATGAGAAATTTTATCAAGAAAAATATTTTTTAAATTGGTCAATATCCATGAAAAATAAACAAAAAAAAATACAGTTTATTACACTAATATTTTTAATAACTATCTAACTTTTAGTTAAATTTAAAAAAATGAATATGAAAAATCGTAGGATTCTCGTGCATTGTCTGCCAAACAAACCCCCGATTTCGATTTTAAGAAATATGCTTTTTTATAAACGAATACTAATCGATAACATAACGAAGCTATAATCATTTTTTTTGTTAAGTAAAAAACTAATGTTGGTAATATATATATTTTCATATTTTATCACATCAAAATGTTTGCAGCGTCAACAAGTTTTGAAAGTTTTTCTGCCAAACTTGTTGAAAATTTAATATTCTACCGTTTTTGTTAAAGGGCCTCTTTAAGAATACGATTATAAGTTTTATAGATTTGTGATATAGTAAAACGTGAACAAGAATAGGTACTCTACATACACCTAGAAAACAAAATTTCGATAGTGAAACAGATCAAATAGATAGTGAATGTGTTACACCGAAAAAATGTTTAAAAAAATTAATTGATTATTTTGTACTTTAATTTAAATATAGACTGTAAAGATGCTGTGCAATTGTTTAGTAGAGATACTAATTTGATACAAACTGCAAAAAGCAATAAAAAATATGTTTTTAAACATAATAATAAAGAAAAATAAATTGTACTTTATTTTGATACTACGTACTTTTTTTTCTTACCTTTTATGACCAATGTACTTTATCTTCAAAAAAAAAGGTGGCAACCCTGGTAATAACTTAATCATTCATCTGGCTATGTACAAAAGGAAAAATATGGATGAAGAATTCTTGCAATAGGCATTACATTTTTAAGATACTCACTTATAAAAAAATATGTACTCTACCTCACATATTTAAATAATGTAGTAAATATTCTAAAACAGACCTGTAAGGATTTGAATCTACAACTTCTGATGAAATTTCTGCAATCTTTTCTCTTTTCGGTCCTTTGCATTGTTTTTCTCGTTCTAATTTGTCTTCCAACTCCTTAATTTTGGCACGCAGCTCTTCCACGGACATATTTATTTCAAAATTTTCCTAAATATTAAAGCTGAATTTTTCTAAACCAAAATAATATTACTTTTACAAAACATATGCGTCAAACAATTTGACAGTTCCACGACAGCATTATTTGACAGTTCAATTGTCAAGTATTTAATGTTGCCATATACAAGGCAGTGCTTTCACGAACAAAAATACGTTCTAGCCAGATGGTGGAAGTGGTTTTAATGTTTTTAAGTTATTTACAGAGGTATTTTATTTTATCGTTTTGTCTTAATTTATAAACTTTCTATGTTAACGATATTTATTTATTTTTTCAACACTCTACATTGAATAAAAAACATAATTCGCCACCACCTATTCTTATTGATACATAATATGATACACATAATAATATCATCGTTGTAATGGAAAAGTTATTGTTTGCAAAACGAAAAAAATCATTGTTTCATTGTGAAAATTGAATACACTGAAAACGAGTTAGATTTACTTTATTTTCACTTTTAAGAATATTTTTGTGACATTAACTACAAACTTTTACAACAGAAAAAAAAATAGTTAATTTAGCCTTATAACAACGTCTGTATTGATTGTTGTGTATAAACACATACTTGAATCAGAATAATCGTTCTGACAAAGGGAGGTATTCTCGAGACACTACCACCTATTAGGTATATACCTACATTTATATAACATAATACTAATATTTTATTATTAGAAATAATCAAATATACGTTAAAAAAATCAGCTCTCTAGATTTTTCTAGATTAAGGGTAGGCAAATTGTCGATCACGCGCAGTTTTTTTTTAAAAAAAAGGTCCTCACTTTTGAGAAGTCGATTAACTATACCAGTTAGACCTAGAATAGTGCTAGAAGCTTTTTTTCACATAGGTATATTAATTTATGACAGTGGTCTCCAATCTTTTATTTCCGCGGGTCAGTCGCCGTTTTGATATCTTTTGCCGCGGCCCGTTTAGGGGGAGACGTTGATTGGTTTACTTAAATAGAGTTTTTTCAGGTTCCCAGAATTTAGTGATTTCCCTTACACTCAAATTTTCTAAAAGGGTTAGGAATTTGGCATATTTCATGATCTCCTCTATTTTCTTAGGGAATATTTCACAAACTTGCTTTACTACTTAGTTTAAAATATCGAAAAAGAGGACACAACAAAAAAATGCTGACCTTCGTGTTCCTTCCGTAGACCGGGAGTTGGAAACCACTGACCTTAACTAACACTTTAGAAGCAGTGGCATCACTTCGCCTTTGGAAAGTCTGTTACAGAACATAGAATGGGAAAGTAATTTTATCCAATGCAACTCAGATCTAAAATCAAATTCTAAACATCTATCAGACAGGGGATAGTCACGCAATATGGTTCCGAAATAAGATCTGAATTGTGATCCTTTTTTACTCAGTGCAAGCATAAGTTGAGTCCGGGAAATTATATGAGGACTCCTATAAGCATATGGAGCCCTGGGATATTGCCTCATTTGTCATTATCTAGTTATACGCCTAGGTCTAAATTCCTAGTAGCTTTCTGAAGGGATCACATTACCTACTTTAGAACTTAGGTATTACATATTATTTACTTGGTGGGACACTATAGTTAAGTATGTAGGTAGGACTTTCCATGTCTGGATACCTATCTTATAATATAACGCACACCACTTTATACCTAAATATAGTATTACCTAAGTACTTGGTAAGTATTCTTGATGAAAAGCTAATATTTACACATGGTTCAACCACACGAATAGAATAACTCAATCATGGAGGTTTCACGTAGTTAGTCTGCTTTACATTATCGTAATGTAAATACCTGCAGGAGATAGTGTGTGATACTAATGTGATACTGAAAATATTTTAAATACATCCTCCTTAGTGTCGGCGAAAGTAAACAATGAAAAACAATGTTTATGATACTGCATACGATTATCGTGTTGAATGAGAAATTTGTGAAAAAACTTAAAATTTGAGCAAAGTTGATAATTATTATGCATTTTTTGAATTGTTTATGCAGGATGATTATTTAGTAAATGCGAATTAAGTGTGTAAATAAAATATAAGTATTGTGTAAGTTAATAGTTTCAAAATAAAATAAAACATTCCTGAAATATAAAAAAAAAACACGCCGTCTCTTGTTAAAACTGCCATTTCAATTTCCCAACGAAAATTATGCAATAGGGAAATTGATTGTATCATTGTTCATTGTTAAAAAATCAATGTGGAAATAAATAAAAATAAACCTTAGGAAAAAAATTATAACAAATTATGGATCAACCTTCTACATCAGAGCGGACACCCCTCGTGGGGGCACCACCTGCCCCAACCTATGTCTTCAATAGTGCCTCAGCAAGATTCAGAAGAGAAAGACTTAGGAAGTTACAATGTTGCATCTGCATCACGCTATTGTAAGTATTACATACCCAATACCAATACACAATAATATATACGTTTATCTTTATAATCCTAGAACTTCTAGGCTAGAAGAGAGATAGCCAGTGAAATTCATTTATCGCCCTCAACGCTCCTCTCGGGAGCACAGGGCAGAAACCAGCCTCCTACATGCAGAGCGTCTCTGCGCCACCTCTTACCACGACATTCCTTACGCTCTGATGTCGTTGTCATAGAAACGGTGTATAGGAAAAAGGGACGCCCTGGCCGACGGAACCCTTGCGGACGGAATAACAGAGCCAGTGAAATAAGTGAATATAATTAACATACGCTTCTCAGTTCTCCGTACCATAAATTAAGACATTCTGCGGAATTGGTAAATATTTTTTTACCATTTCTCCACAATTTATTTATTTACTTACATGGTATACAACAGATGAAAGACATAAATATAAACATGCAAGCGATAAAAACATTCCAATTAATGTTAAATACTCCTGATTCCTAGTAAAGGAGTGGATGACCTTTAAATATTTTTCTAAATACCAATACATTCTTTACAGTATGTGAACATTAAGCTACTGGAGTGGCAAAATGTAAGGATCACATTATATATTTATTTTATGCTTTGGTGTGTAGGTATTATTAAACTACGTTACACACCAAAACAAATAGCCTTCACAAAAGTTTAGCCTACACAAATTATACAGCCAACAAAATTCAATGAATAGAGGGTGATTTTACTGTAAAAACAGGGATATTTTTCAACTGACAGACAAAATGAAGAGTTTTCCAGTTATGGGTAGGTACTTAACGTTTTCCTGAGGATAAGAGCGATATTTTTCTATTGACAAGTAATCTAAATGATTTAACGAATAATATTAATTCTATCCGACATAACTTTGAATATTGTAAAAAATTATATTGAGAAGTGTAAAATATTCTTGTTTTTGTATGAAATAAATATATTTAAGAAAATAAATTAATAACTCTGATCTTATAAACGATGTCAGTGATTTACCTAGTCCTAGAATAATTCGGAAGGAAAATGTACGCTTTGTATAATATTATAAGGTAGGTACCTACTGCATAATACTTAGGTACTCACCTATGAATGAAATGAACCTTAGTTAGTAGGTATATGTAGTTGAATAAACTTCATAATATAACCGGCGAAGGAAGGAGGTTTTGTGCGTAACATGATACGCGAATATCTATTACCCAGCGATGATAGGAAACCAAAAAACTGCTTCCCATACGACAAAAATAATATTCTCTTTAATACCTAGGTATTAAGTGCCTACGTGATGTCACACATGACTTAACTTATCATAATTATTTGCAGATTATTTAAAAACTTTTTTTATAATTTATTGATAATAATAACAATTAATTGGTTAAAAAAAGTCATGAGGCAATATCTTCCAGCTAACTAATAGATGTATTAAAACCAATTATTTTAGTACAAATAAAAACAAAAACGAAATTTAGAGGGAATATACATATTATTTCAATTAACACCAATATACCCCTCTGCACAAGCATTTAGTTGCTTATGGAGGGAGCATTTTACTGTGTCTATTATTGTTTTGTTATATATTGTTGTCGTATCATTGTACACTGTATTTATTTATAGTAATAATAATAATAATAAAAAATAATTTATAAGGCTTTTAAGAACATCCATTTTTATGAAAATTTTCTAATTAAACGACCTAGTCAAGTTTAAATTTCATCTTGATATTAATTTGCACTGTTATGTCATTATTTTTCACTTATCTTCAGTAAAATTCGTAGAAATCAATCATACGTATTAACACAAACAAAATATTAAGATTATGTTAAAATAAGTAAAGTTTATACGCTGCATTGAAAATAGGGTGATCACAACATAGCTTTGGATTTCATGATTTTCCGAAGCATTAAAATTGAACTGCAATTGAAATTTCGTAATTCTGTTCGTTCTTTACAGATTCACATTTACAGTTGCATTAGTAGTGAGTGTGTCATATAATATAGAACATCCAGACTTAGAACCTGAAGATAATCCCGATATACCAGGAAATATATCTACAATCACATTACTTCAATTATCTTGGCCACGACCAGGTAGGTACTTATATATTATATTTTATAAAGAGTTCCTGAGAGTCTGAATTTCTCATGTTGATCGTATAGCTCAGTGTTTCCCAACCGGTGGTTCGCGAACCCCTGGGGGTTCGCTATGTGTACAAAGGGGGTTCGCGAAAATAATAGCGTAATCGCGGGATTTTAAATGGCCAAAGAAAAATAAAAGCAAAAAAAAAACAAAAACACAAAAAATAAAAAACACACCAAATGCAATTCAGATTGCACGCTGTTGTTTCGAACGTATGCATACTGCCTATATCTTATGGCTGCCAACAGTAAGTTAAGCTATGCTAAATAAAATCAATTTTCGGATCCAATATTTCCAGATGAATGAGTATGAATGTTTCAGTTCTCTCCGCACTTTTTTAACCAGAAAATTCAATGAATTTTGACGAAAACATTAAAAGGAATATAGTGAACATCTGAAACATCTTCAATTAACTTTCGGTGACTATTTTCCCAATAGATGCAATATATCCATCTCAAACAACTGGATACGTAGTCCATTTCAAGTAAATGTAAGTTTAGAAA
Source organism: Athripsodes cinereus (assembly GCA_947579605.1). Taxonomy (NCBI): domain Eukaryota; kingdom Metazoa; phylum Arthropoda; class Insecta; order Trichoptera; family Leptoceridae; genus Athripsodes; species Athripsodes cinereus. The sequence continues at coordinate 7,780,754 of OX388311.1, forward strand.
CCTCTCTTACTTTATTATAAAAAGAAAAGCTCATAGAGGTATCCTGTGACAGTTTTTTGCAAGCTATTTTTAAAGATCCCTCCTTATTTGACTTCTGGCTCAGTATAAAAAATGAATATCCTATTCTGTCAAAAAAAGCCATAGACGTTCTATTACCATTCTGCACAACATATCTGTGCGAGAAAGGATTTTCAACATATTATTATCTGAAAGATGAAACAGGTTAAATGCAGAACCTGATCTAAGACTAAAATTGTCAGATATTGAGCCAAACTTTCAATTGCTTTGTTCCATGAAACAGCCAAAAATATCCCATTAAGAGCTTTTTCAAAGGAACATTTGCTGAAATAAGAACCAGTTTGTTAAATTTATTTTGTATTCAATTTTTATAGCTTATTAATATTAATATTAATCATTTTAGTCTTATTAATATTTGTGCAATATGTAAAATAAATGTTCTACAAAATTTTATCAAAATTTGCCTATCATTAACGACTTCATAGGGGGTTCGCCAAATTCTGTTGGATTTTACTTTTGGTTCGCGAGGAGAAAAAGGTTGGGAAACACTGGTATAGCTAATTCATAAAACTGACTAAAGCAAAAAGAGAATGGTTGAAAGAAAGAACCTGATTGATTCGATTAACGTGAGTGAATTGTTCGTATTGATCCTTGACAAAAATCTGAGTAGGATATTTTATATGATTGATGAAGAAAGTGTGAATATTATTTTTACTTAATTTACACATTTTTACAGATTCTCAGGTTCAAAATTGGTCAGGAAGTAATCCCTTAGCAGACGATCTTAAAGCTGCCGAGAAAGCTGGTGCAGACGCATTGTATAGAAGAAGAAAATTCGAAGAGTCCGCAGCAGCGAATGGAGAAACTCTGGTTCCAGGATCTGCGGCACACAGGGCGCAAAAAGCTTTGTCCGCTACGCCCCCTTCCATGCCTTTAGCAATGGCGGGCTATGCTAAAGATTACGCCACGAAATATTTTATTAAAAAGTAAGTGTGCCTAGTACAATTTTCGTATTGAAGTAATCGGATTGATAATTTTACGCCTGTTTTAAGCCGATCGATGGTACAGTCGTATGACAATTTATTATGGCCACCTATAGAATTTGATCATATTTGAAAATACTTGGGTTTTTTTAGCTATAAGTAATAAAAGTATCGTATTTAGTTTACTTGAAATTGTATAATATGGTTTGATCTTAAAATAATCAGTGCATTTTTTGTGTTGTTGGCAACACTGTTATTCCTGGCAGCCATTTTGTACAATGCCATATTGTTACTGATGGTCTCACGATACACGTGTCAAATTTTCTTTTGGTGTTTCTGATAAATTTTAGGAAGATATCTTTAAAGTAAGTATTCAAATCAATGAAAATATTATTTATTTAACATTTTTTTATATTTGTATGTTAAAATATTTATGTTTTATACAATATTTTATAAATTATGAGTATTTAAGCAAATACTAAACTGTGGGTGTTAAAATTTGTTAATTTATTTTAGTTATGGGTAAGAAAAAAGATTTAACACCACAAAAAGTGGCAGAGATTCGAACGCTACTAACGAATACAAGTTATTCTCAAAGAGAAATAGCTAAAAGGTGTGATGTTTCTCGAGTATCTGTTCAAAATATACAAAAAAAAATATCACGTATGGAGAACTTGACTCCAAAGAGGGTTGGTAAATGTGGTAAAAAAAAAATTCTCACACCACGTGGCGAAAGAATACTGACGAAGATTGTTCTGGAAAACAGACAAGCATCAAACGATGCAATAACTGAAAAATTGGAGCAATCTGGTATTCGTATGTCAAAGAGAACAGTTCAAAGGCGACTGCATGATCTCGGTTACAATTCGAGACGCCCAGCAAGGAAACCAAAATTGACACCAAAAATGATGCAAAAAAGGTTGGATTGGGCGAAAAAACACAAGAATTTTACTGAAGATGACTGGAAATCGGTAATTATTATTAAAAATAGTAATACAAAAAATCATTTTTTACATAAAGCATGAAAAAGCTTTTATAGTTCAACTAAATGAAATATCACCTTACATTTTCAGGTTTGCTTTAGTGACGAAAGTACTTTTCAAGTCTTGACAAAAAAGGCTCAATATGTCAAGAGAAAGGTTGGAGAGAAATATTTATCCAGCTGCATTATTGAAACAGTCAAACATCCAACATCGGTGATGATTTGGTCAGTTATTTCTGGGAAAGGGATGGGAAGACTTTATATTGTTGATGGGATGATGAATCAGGGGCAATATAAAAATGTCCTTGAACAAAGATTGTTGCCACAATTGGCAGAAATTTTTGGTCCTGGAGATAAAAGAATCTTTATGCAAGATGGGGCACCATGCCATACGGCCAAATCAATTAAAAAATATTTAATGGAACAGAATGTTCCATTGTTGGATTGGCCAGGAAACTCTCCGGACCTTAATCCAATAGAGAATGTTTGGGAACTGCTGAAAAAGGAAGTGGCGAAGGAGAATATCACGAATAAAGTTTATTTAATTGAAAGAATCATATATCATTGGAATCACAACGCTAGACTTAAGGAAATGGCAGAAAATTGCATTAAAAGCATGCCAAAAAGAGTACATGCAGTGATAGAGGCAAAAGGTGGAGTGACAAAATATTGACACACTACACCTAAATATTCGAAATATTTTATCAATAAATTGTATTATCAAAGTAAAATGTGCTTTATTAATTAAAGGAATACTTATACCTTCAATTATAATAATTTTTGAGTAAAAAGAATGCTAAAAAATATAAACAAAACATTATTTCCTACTGTTTTACAGGAATATTTAGGGTGGCCATAATAAATTGTCATACGACTGTATATTTAGTATGCTACCAATAATTAATAAATACCTACAGAAAATAGCTAAGTATTTTCAGTCTTACTATCGGATTAAAGCCACAACAAGGTAGTATTGCAGATGTCTGTGGCTACTCAGGTGTGTGAAACTAAAACTACGAAACTGAAACTAAGTTTCTATTGTGGTTAAAAACATACTTATATGTTTCAAAATGGGTACATACACCTATAGAAATTTTGATATGAAAATCGTCAGGTACATCTAAGAACAGTATTAAATATGGATAATGTTACTGGTAAAGATTTAGAAATCATAAGTGGACATTTATGCGGTCAAATGGTAACCATAAGCCATATAAATTTTGCTTTGTCTAAAACAGTATATGATAATCCATAGGTATTGTTTTCTCTATGCCGTCAACCACTAACCACCATAACCTTCTTATTTTCAGGAGGACCGTTGGTCGTGGCAGGAGCATTGGCAAAGGACCAAGAATAGATGCAGACTGGAATATTGCAGAATGTCATAATTCAGAAAAACTTAAATGTTCTTCAACAAAATATCGATCCATTAATGGAACTTGTAACAGCCTTCTCAATCCTTACAAATGGGGTGTTTCCTTTACACCGTTCCGAAGAGTTTTACCACCAGATTATGCCGATGGTATTTTTTTCATATTTAATAAATCCTACTCAGATAATGTAAAATATCCAATTTTTGTACTTCGGAATAGAGAAATTAAAAAAGTTTATTAAATAAAAGGATCAGTAACCTCTAATACCCACTCGTGATTTTATAAATATCATTTTATAAAACCCAAAATATAGCAATAAAATACACAATTTGCCTTAATCACTACTGTCTATATATTCAGGAGTTTCAGTACCAAGAGCAGATCAGAATGGTTCTCCTCTCCCATCTGCGCGGCAAGTAAGCCTGCAAGTTCATCGTCCAGTGTACAGGGCTGATCCAGATTTCACAGTTGTGTTAGCTGTCTGGGGGCAGTTCTTAGATCATGACATCACAGCTACTGCTCTCAGTCAAGGTATATTTAAAATATCTATGAATATTTTCAATAGACCATGCAGGTTACTCTCAGCGTGAATTTTATCTAGAATCTTACAGTTTAAGTCAAACTATACTATATACTATACCCTCACGCCGTATCCCAAGTGGGGTAGGCAGAGAGAACGGAACGCCACACAGATCTATCTTTATACACTTCCTTCGCTTCCTCCACATTCATACAGTTTCTCATACACGCACGTCGATTCCTCTTACTCAACACGCGGCCGTCCTTAAGAATTTGATCCACGTGATCAAGCCACGTGGTTCTCGGACGTCCGCGCTTCCTCACACCTTTTCTTTCAGACAAGTATATCCTCTTTGTCATTCTTACTTCGTTCATTCGTTCAACGTGTCCAAACCACCGTAGTTTATTCACGCGCATTCTGTCCACAACACTCTTCTTGCATCCGCTCATTCTTCTAATATCCTCATTCTTCACTCTATCACGCAGCGTTTTACCAACCATTCTTCTCAACGATCGCATCTCCACTGCATTTATTCCACATTCGTCCTTCTTCAGCCACGTCCATGTCTCGCTTGCATACATAAGTGACGGTACCAGAATGGTATTGTGCACCAGCATTTTAGCCATGTTCGACACATTGCCATTGCTGACACCAGAGGATTGGAGGAGGGCTATCATCTGCCCCCTGTACAAAGGGAAAGGCTCTAGACTTGAATGCGGGAGTTTATTTATTTATTCATTCATTCATTTATCCATCCACGGCCTGGGCCTTTTACATATAAATATTAACATAGGTAATTATAATAAGTACACAAACAGTATTGACACACACAACACATAAAATGGACAATAAAATAAGAACCACAAATGAATAAAAATTTAAACATAGGTACATTGGGAAAACGAACGGATTTTTTTTTTTTTTTAGATTTTATATGTCAACTTGATAATATCTTTTACATAGTCTGCATGAAATATTCTTAACAAAACAAATGAGATGTCAAAAAATACAAGTAATTTAAATAGATGTCAAAAATTAAAAGTAAAAAGTCAAAGGTATGTAATATTATTAGACCACCTGAGGAATGTCAGTCAATAAAGAAAAGTCAAGAACGAGATATCAAATAATTTAAAGTGGTCGATATGTTGAAATGTTAAAAGGTTAAGATATATAATAAGCTATTTAGTGTCAATTCATAAGGGTAAAAACAATATACCGAACAAAGATATAAAACATCGCGGAATTCTGATATTGAAAATTCAATAAATAATCCATAGACAAACAACAAACCACAACTGCCCAATGTCAATTTATACACTTAAATATGTTATAACTTCACGTTTGAATTTGAGGAAATTGTCAATAAAAATATCCGTGTTATCCCCGACCAAGTTTCCCAGTCTATGAAGTCTATTCATAGGAGAGTGGAAGGTGTAATTATTTTTAGTGTTAAACTCTCGAAATAACACAGATTGTCTAGTACTTCTGGTCGGAACATTAAATTGGATCATTTCGATCAGTTCTGGAGAGTCGATTGCACCATTCAGAAGTTTGTGCAGGAAGCAAAGATCAAACATAATTCTTCGACTCTCTAAACTGAGGAGACCGAGCTCATGCATTAGAACGGGGTAGTCAATATCTTCGACAGGTATCCCTAACTTGAAATTCACAAGCCTCAAGAACTTTCTCTGTATTCTCTCCACTGCCTTGATATGTATAGCATAATTTGGTGACTCTATTTCTCCGAAGATCTCAACTATGTCATTTATAAATAGATTAAATAGAATTGGCCCCAAGTGCGATCCCTGCGGTACACCACTATATGCATATATTGTATCTGAGACACAATCGCCTACCTTTACTTTGAGAGTCCTTTTTGTGAGATAGCTCTCAATCCAATGAAAGAAAACTCCGTCGACTCCGTATCCACGTAGTTTATTTAGCAGCAAGTCATGAGACACCTTGTCGAATGCTTTGGAGAAGTCTGTGTATACAGAGTCGACTTGTCCTCGTTTAGAAAGTGTACTAAGGATGAAATTCTCATAAATCAAAAGATTAGTTAATGTAGATTTTTTTGGAATAAATCCGTGTTGTAAAGTGGTTATAATATTGTTGATGGGTTGTCTGATTTTTTTTATAATAATGGACTCAAAAAGTTTTGGAATGGCTGATAATATGCATATAGGTCTATAATTAATAACATGACTATTATCACCTTTTTTGAAAATTGGCTTCACATAACCTTGCTTCCAGATGTCAGGAAAAATACCTGCTCTTAATGAGAGGGAAAACAGGATTTGTAAATGAGTGGCAAATAAATCAACACATTTCTTTAAGAGAATGTTGGGAATTCCATCTGGACCAACTGTTGTTGAAGTGTCCAAGTCTAGGATCGCACATTTGACCTCGTCAACAGTAATTATTATGCTGGGCAAGTTGATAATCTTATTAGTAAAATAATCTGAGTCAGTATGAGTGGAAGAAACGTCGTAAACGCTCTGAAAAAAAGAAGCAAACAGATTTGCTGCGCTTTGAGCGCATTCAGAGTATTGATTGTTATAGACTACTTTTGATGGAATTTCGACTCGATCCTCTCTCAAATCATTAACGAACCTCCACAGACCCCGAGTATCCCTAGGTAACCTGCTTTCTATAACCTCCATGTGTTGAGAAAAACATTTCCTGGACAAAATAGTACATTGACTTCGTAAGTCGGAAAAGAGTTATCGGGCTATTAGCTTGCTGAGCTCAATAGGGAAATTGTATGGTAGAATTTTGATTGAGAGAGTACGAAAGATAACTGAGTGTAAGATATGGGATGCACAAGGAGCGTTTTTGAATGGCAGAGGGTGCACCGATCAGATCTTCTCCCTGCGAATGGTTATAGAGAAGTTTCTGGGTAAACACCAGAAGCTTTTTTGTGCGTTCGTGGACTTGGAGAAAGCATATGATCGAGTGGACCGGGAAAGGTTGTGGCGCGTGTTGTCGGAGTATGGGGTGAGCAGCCGGTTGATACGCGCAATCTCTTCACTTTACGTGGGAAGCTCCGCTTGCGTGAGGGTAAATAACACTCTCTCGGAGTGGTTTGTCCTCACCAAGGGAGTGAAGCAAGGTTGTGTCATGTCTCCGTGGCTGTTCAACCTATTCTTCGACTACTGTATGCGACCTGTGAAAGAGATGGATGTTGGTGTCAAGCTGAATGGGTTTCGGGTGAATACATTGATGTACGCAGATGATTTGGTGTTAATGGCTGAGAGTGAAAGGGACTTACAAGAGATTGTTACGTGTGTGTATGATAGTTGCAATTTGAATGGTTTGAAAATGAATGTTATAAAGACGAAAGTTCTAGTGTTTGAAAGAGAGAATGAAAAAACGATTTGCGAGATCAAAGTTGGTGACGAATGTTTGGAGCAAGTAAGTGAGTATGTATATTTGGGAAGTATGTTTGCGAGGGATGGAAGATGCGATAGGGACATTGAAAGAAGGAAAGTGGCCGGTGCTAGAGTGAACGGTTTCTTGAAAAAAAGCTCTCTAATCTCAAAATATGATAAAGTGATAAACTCGCAACTATAGGTATAATATCACATTTTTTTTATGTAAATTGATTTGTTGATTTTGTTATGTAATTGATAATGTGCAAAAAGTGGGTAGTTAAACGATTTTAGAGATCGGGTAAGTAGGAAAAAATCGCGCTTCGTCTAACTAGCCCTCAGTATATTGATTGTATGATTGTATTTAAAATAATTATATTTCTACGTCAAAATGCTTGTTATCAATGTACAGTAAAGAATAAATAAAAAATTTGAAGTCTTTTCTAAGTAACATTTCTATGTACCTACCACCCTAGTAAGTACCTACTTTAAATGAAAATACTTATACTTATCTAAGTACAATGCATCTATAAATGAACATGACTATGATTAATTATTTTGAAAAAATAATATTATATTTTCAGGTATCAATGGCTCTTCGATCTCCTGTTGCTACGCATATGAGACACCAGGCTTGATCCCTCACCCCGAATGTTTCCCAGTACCGTTAGCTCCAGAGGACCCAAACTACCAAAAATACAACATCACGTGCATGGAATTCGTTAGATCTGCTCCGGCACCTTCTTGCCATCTTGGTACGGCTTATAATTTGTTACGGCTTATAACTTATAATTGATGTAAAATGACGACCAGTGTGGCGCGGAGGCTAACACACTTGCCTTTAAGTCACGAGGTCCCGGGTTCTATTCCCGGCCAGGGCAAAATGAAGAATGACCTTTTTCAGATTGTCCTGGGTCTGGGTGTTACATGTATATGTGTTTAGTGCATTGTATATGTGTGTCGTGTTAGTACCCACAATACAAGATTCATATCTTAGTGTGGGACTAGCTCGGTCTGTGTGAATTGTATATACATGTTAATTATAAAAAAAAATTATAAAAAATTGTCTCAATTTTTTCGAACACCTGCCTTTTACAGGACACTCGAAAACTTACAGAGAAGAGTGTGAGACCAATTCTTTACCGGGTGCTCCACGGGGACATTTAAAACGGAGTAATAAAAGAACTACTAGGTAGAGGTACATAATTATTGTGAAAAATGATGATCACATTTCGCGATTCTTTTACTCCAGCCCAAGTGAAAATTACAAGAAATTACTCAACAGTATTTTTAATACTTGTGTTTAAATTTAATATTCGTGTACACAATAATGCAGTAGATTGTGCGAACTATTTTTTTCAAAAGAAACAAGAATAAAATTCTGTAATTGTTTGTTATTTTAACTTGTTTGTATTACAATAGATTTTCCATTTATCTGCTATAAGTAGTAGATTTTGAAATAAATTTTGTACAATGTATTCCATTCTATTCCTCCCAAGACTTGACTTGACAATGAGTTATTGTTTGTACCTTTTAGGTACAGCAACTTTCATTCAATATCAAGGAAATGAATTCAGATATTTCCGTTAACCATTTGCACATTCATGTTTAGATGATAATTTTATTACAATTTAATGTACAAAATTTGAACAGCAGCCAAGATAAATAATCTGCATTCATTTGTATGTTTATTTATTGCAATGTGTTGTACACGTATCTAACAATATTAAACATGTTTCTTTAAAACGGAGTAATATATTAATTGCTTTGAGCATCTAATAATAACATTCATATTAAAGACAGGCCTTTATTATGTTGCACGATTAACCTGTGTTCATCAATACCTACTTAATAATCTATAATTTACTGACCGAACAACTTCAAATCTACAAAATAGAAAAGTAATAGCGTAATAATAATAATTAGAACAAATACTTCTGATTCCATATTTCATTATTCACTCGATTACAGTTGTTATGCCACGAAAGTAAATAAGACGACTGTATTGAGCAGACTAATTACTTTCATCTTCATAATTTTAGGTCCACGAGAGCAACTAAACCAGGCTACGGCATTTATAGACGGCTCTACAGTATATGGACCTTATGAAGACCTCGCAAAATCCTTGCGAACATTCCAGGGTGGAGAATTGGTCATGATGAGAACAATAGATGGTCGAGAACTTCTGCCACCCAATAGAGATCCGGATGATGGATGCAATGAACAAGCAATGACTAAAGATGGGAAATATTGTTTCTTGTCTGGTCGGTAACAAAAAAATAATTAACGATTTTCTTACTATAAAAATATATATTCAAGATCTGTAACATGTCTAAGTGTACTTTTATAGGTGATAGCCGAGCAAATGAAAACCTCCATTTAACAACTATGCATTTACTATGGGCGAGACAACATAACAGATTCGCTAGAAAACTCAGAGCACTCAATCCACATTGGGACGATCAAACCTTATACGAAGAATGTAGAAGAATAATTGCGGCTCAAATGCAACACATCACTTACAATGAATTCTTATACGTTCTTTTTGGTAAATATTTCTAATAGTTTCGTTTTAAAAATAATATCATGCTGTTTGATATTTATTACTTCGTCTATATAATATTCCGTAATTGTTTCCAGGAAGCGATTTGATGAATAAATTGGAGCTTACTCCGCTCTCCACTGGTTACTATCACGGGTACAATGTTTCTTTGGAGCCCAACATTGCAAATCATTTCGCGTCATCTGCTTTCAGATTTGCTCATACATTATTACCTGTAAGTAGTTAATAATAACAGTAGTGAAACTAAGTAGAGCGTTTTGGGCTGTTTTTTTTACTGTGACGTAAATCTAAGATTGATTTAATAGCTGCACAAGAATTTGAGTATAAGAGGGTACTACGAGGCCCCAGATCCTTCTGAATCGTCTCCAGATGGCCTTTAATGCTGCTGCCAGGACCATCTATAGAGAGAACAAGCACTGTCACATCACACCACTGCTTAAGGAGCTACACTGGCTGAGAGTCCCAGAGAGAGTGGAGTTCAAACTGTGCCTCACGGTCCACAAAGCCTTGAACGGCACGGCACCTCTATGCCTCGCTGAACTCTGTCCCCTCGATGAAACTCTGAGGCGACCACTGCGATCAGCTTCCACCGCTGTCAACAAACTTGTGGAGCCCAACAGGGCAAACACTTCCAAATTCACAGAGAGGAGCTTTAGCGTTGCGGGGCCAACTGCCTGGAACCGATTCCCAGCGGGCTTAAGACAGAACCAACCCACTGCAACGTTCAGGAGTAAGCTGAAAACACTGCTTTTCAAGAAAAGCCATGGCGCCCTTGAGATGGTCACGGATCATTAAACGGCGCCAAATACAAATTATATTTATTATTATTATATTACTTTATTTTAGATTAATACAGATATGTATATTTATACAAAATACAACTTTATAATTACGACATTACTTTTTTCTTAGATTGTTTAATTGTTTTTCAGACTCTCATGAAAGTAGCTAACGGCAATGTCAATTCTCCTGAATACATCCAACTTCATAAGATGCTCTTTAATCCTTTTTCCTTATACACGGAAGGTGGGGTGGACAACGCCATCAAGGGAGCTATGCAGACTGACATGCAGAGAGTGGATGCTTACTTTACTCCAGAGGTAGAATTAAATCTAGAAATGAATTTTTCTAATTCATATATAGCTGTATGAAAATATTATCATATTTACAAGAACGATTAGTTTAATAATTCTGCGTTTAATTTTTTTAATCAATGTACCCACAGTAAATCATTAACATACTGAAAGGGCCTTGCACACACACATTAAGGGTTGCACCCTACTTTACTCATGGATGTTAAAGAAATGTCAGGTCATTTGTCATCCATACTCTTTATGCAGATTCTTTTGAGGAAGGGCCCAAGGTTCGCTTAAAGGACCCCGCTTAACAAAATCCTTCCAGAAATTATATTAACTACCTACATAGACATAAAATTAACTTACAGTTACGTATTTTCTACGTATCTACTATCTGTTAGATTAAATAAATATAAAATTACTCAAGACTGTATGGAAATTCTTAAAACTAAATATAATTTTCATGGTCTTCACATTTCTACAAACAAAACCATTGTTTTCAGACGTAGTGTTGTTCACTCGGTATCTAGAATCATACAAACATTAACCATTCACAAAGTAAAATATAAAAACGGTCACGAGTCAAAGACCTGCCACACACCCAGATATCTCAAGAGTCAAGGATCCTAGTGGCACATAAATATTATTTTATAATTCACAAACACACTTGCAAACAAAAAAATGTCCTCGAACCATAGTGGGCAGCCTGAAGTGCCGACCAGCCATATCCGCCTTGGAAAACCTTTTATACTAGTTGATACTCTCAATATCGCTGAAAGATAAACCACATATTTAAATGTTTTGTATTATAAAGAATTCTCACGACGGCGGTTTTGGCCGGTGGGCCCTTCAGTCCTACCCAATGACCCGCCTGTGAGGGCAATTTTGCTTTGAATGTGCAGGTAAATAGAGTCTATGACTCCTGAGATAACCGTATGGGAGGTAGGTCTCTCGTCAATAAATTAAAAAAACAAATGATCTGACACATAGATACAGGAAAAACATAAAATATTAATAAATCAATACAACTGATTGATAATAGTGCTAAATCTTACATCTCTGTATATTTTCAGCTAACAACGAATCTTTTCAAACGCGACACAGCTCCCCAAAATGAAGTGACTACCGGCAACCAACCTAAATCAATATGTGGTCTGGATTTGGTGTCCCTAAACATCCAGCGAGGAAGAGATCATGGCCTGCCTTCCTATCCAGCATGGAGAGAACATTGCGGTTTCGAGAAACCAAAAAGTTTCGATGATTTATCGGGTGTCATTGATCATGATTCTTTGGAAAGGATAAAATCTATATACAAGTAAGTAAATAGTATAACATCAACATAAATAATACATACTTTATCTTTAATGGATCACTTAAATAATGTGATCACTTATCTTGTAAAAGATGATGTACTTAAAATGAACTTACATTTTACTATTTTACCCATTTATTTATTATATTACCCATTTTATTTTCACTATTTTCTGATATGCTTGTAAATAATAGCCAGTATATTTTTTTAGTTCTACTACTATTACTACTACTACACCATCACGACATATCCCACAAGTGGGGTAGCTTACAGACCAGCTGCATAAAATTAATTCAGTTCACATTTATTTAATCTTTCTAACAACAAGTTACACTAATTTTTTTTTCTTTTATTGAATGAAACAGTATGGAAATTCTTTGTAATATTGTTAAAGCCATTGAAAATACAAAAATACCGTAAAATAAATAATGATCCACTTTCTCCTATTAACATTATCTATAATTCCATTCTTTTCAATAATTATTATTCTACTCCATCATCCTTTACCATTTATTTTTGAGAGAGCGAAACTGCGCTAATTATTGACATGTTTTGAGAATGTGCAACGATTTTAATATCAATAACTCCTTCTACTTTACACTTTATCTCACAAGTGGGGTAACCAGCAATAATAACAATAATTTAATCTATTTTGTGATTAACCACAGCAAGGGCGTACACACAGCACACAACTATCACTTTCATGAAGTTAGTTTTTCGGTTTTCGGCAATCCGGATGACTCTCCTTCACAATAGATCAGTTTTAGTACAACGACCTGAAATTATTGTGAACTTAATCAGGTACCTACTTATAATAACTAAACAAAGATTTATTATTACATCCAGTACTACATTGAAAATTGAAGCAATCAAGAAGCTTTCACGTTACATTTATAAGAATCCACTCATTATAATACAAAGTTATTCTGTCTATGAATATAATAAATATGTTGATAATATAAAAATAGATGATATTTTAAAATATGTGGGTGTATTCTTCTACTCATATGTAGGTGCGCACGCATGCTGATTATATTGTGTAGAGGTAACAGCTAGAGCAAGGGTGGCCAACCCGCGGCCCGCGGACCGCATGCGGCCCGTTGGGTTTCTAGGTGCGGCCCGCGAAGCATATGCTGCACACTTTTTTTTTAATAATAATCGGTACAAGTATCCGTTACTTTTTTGAAACAGATAATGAGTTACAATCCATTGGATTGGTCTGCAACGAGTTTGGACTTTCTTCTCCACTCCTCCCTATTCTCAGCCAGTCTCTTCTACTCCATGTATGAGCCACAGCTCATGTCCCTCTTCAGTTGGTCCATATAGGCGTCTCTCGGTCGGCCTCTGCCATTTGTGCCTTCGGTCCTGCCCTCTGCGATTGCGATGAGCAGTCCTGGGTGCCTGATGTTGTGGCCAACCCAGTTAGCTCGTTGTTGGCAGATTCTTTTGAGGAGTTGCCTTTTTTCGCCAGCCCTGGTTAACACTTCTTCGTTTTCGACGTGGGAAACAGATATTTTGAGAAAATATTCTTAAAGAAAATCGAGGAGTTTTGAAAAATTTCAAATTCTTATAGCATTTTGAAAATTTGGCGACGGGGGGTAGAAATTTTAAGATATGAAGTAAAATAATCAAATGATCCATGGAGTATATTGTTGTGCGGCCCGGTAGGAAACCCCATTCTGAAATTTGGCCCGGCTGCTGAAAAGGTTGGCCACCCATGAGCTAGAGAATTATAAATTTTAAACAAGACATCACATCAATAACTATCGCTGATCTATTAAGTGGAGTGGGTAATCTGCCAACTTTACTGGTCCTTACGTTACTGCTGGATGATCAATGCTGGTTTCCTAAATATTTATAATTGTTTTCATAATATATTATTTATGTGGTTAAATTTTATCACCAACATTCACCGCAAATAATTAAGTGTTTATTAAATTCATATTTAATTATTGATTACTATTTATAAAAAATATTTAATATCTACATATAAAAAATGAGATTTAGCTATTTATTTTTGAAAGATAGCGGCAACCTTATTTTAAATGTATATTTATTTATACTCTTTGGACATCATTACTATATACCTACAACATAAATAAATAAATTATGAAAAGATATAGAATAAAAAATATTGAGATGTCACTATGTAGTAGTTTCTTCCGTGGAGCACCCGGAAAAGAATTAGTCTCCCACTCTATTCCGTAAGTTTTCGAATGTCCTGTAAAAACAGGTGTTCGAAAAAATTAAGACATTTTAGGTCTTAAGCTCAGCGTTGAGGTTTGCGACCCATCCTGAATGTCTTGATTTTTGTTGGGACGGAGAATACAGCTTGCATGTTTATTACATGCAGCTGGTCTGCTGGCTACCCCACTTGTAGAATATCACGTCAGATTAACACATATTTATTGTTGATACTTACTCATATAAGTTTACGAGTATGTATCTGTTTTACTTATCTTATTATAGGCGCAGAAATATTACGTTTTGTAAAATGATTTAGCATACTCTATGTTTTGTTTATACCCTATCCAGATTTTTCAACACAATTTAAACTGAAAAATCTGCATATGATTATGTAGTACATAGCATTTAATATCGTTATATTAATATTGTAGGTACCAGAAATATTCAAAGATAAATACTCAAAACGTAATCGTTTTAAATTCAATATAGTGCTTTCCATAACTAGAGTTATTAAAAAAAAACAAAACATTTCGCACCTTTCGTAACTTTGAGAATCATTTCGCAAACAAGTTGTCGGCTAGTGTTAGAGTAGGTATACATATTTCACTGCCAAGCCAACAACTTCAATAGTGTTTTCCAATATATCTCCAACAGGCTACTACATACCTACTACATTCATAGCTGGAGGAATGCCATGGAAAATCTGAGAAAATATTATCTGCAACATCGACGTCAACTTTACATCAAAAATCAATTAAACAATGTCACATTTATTGCGTGCAATGAAGACAAAAAAAAATAAAACGGGAGTGGGACGAATTGGGTCATCTGCGGTCATTATCGGTGAACCTTTTGAAATTCAAAGGTGTTCCTTTCACCTTCAAAGCTTTCAATTTGAAATTCAATGCACCTTTAAATAAAATTTGAAATATATTTTTAAAGCACCCTAATGTTTAAACCTTAATTATTTCTTCGCGGAATGATGTACATTTAATGTACGCAGCAGTGATGGTAGTGAAATACTAAATACGAATCTACTAATACAACGTGTACAGATCTTAAATACTTTCCAATTTTTTGAGATATTTCGAGCATGATCATTGAAATGATCAAAGTATTTTGAAAGTAGTTTTGCGCGCCTTCCATATTCATTCAGACACAAATTGACTCAAATAAAATAATATTGAAGTATGAATATTGTATTTAATAAACTACTTCACGTCTTATTATTTTTCTTTTAAGGGAAAAGCTTTGACAAGTGACTGATTCTGAAAGCTTACAATATTAATTAAACGTATTAGGTACTGAAAGAAAAATATTATCTGATTATTAACTTTAAATTCGATTTCATTTTCTACAGACGTGTTGAAGATGTAGATCTGTACACAGCAGCTCTAAGTGAAGTCCCTCTACCAGGAAAAGTTTTAGGAGCCACAATCACCTGCCTGCTTGCTGATCAATTCATAAGGCTGAAGAGAGGGGACAGATTTTGGTACGAGACTCCAGAGAAACCTCAAGCATTTACTGAAGGTAAATAACTTTTTTTAGTTACTTTTAATTAAAGTTTTATAGGTACCTAATACGTTTTTACTTCTAATATATACATACTCTTTTCTTTTTTTCTTGGGGTTAAAAGATAATTACTGTTTTTGAATTTGAGTAAGTTAGAAGAAATCTTCTTTAATCTTTTTTATTATTGTGGTTATAAGATTATTACCTAGTGTTTTTGCTTTCCTCATGTACATTCCAAAACAAGGCTTGTATCATGAAGGCGAAGCAGGTTAACAGCAAGATTTTCACGTCGAGCTTTCTATTCATAAGGCAAGCATCTTTGCCTTGTACTGCCACTCAAATTTCATTTCATTCCTGTAACATTCATGGGTGAGGGAGGGTGCAACCCTTAATGTGTATGCCACTAAAATTTATTACTTACTACGTAGTTTTTACTCTTTTAAATATTAGATGTTCATTAATTTACTTTTATACTAATTCTAGTCAGAAAATTCATTTTAATATGCAATTATTCTAACGAATTCATAGTACAAGGGCATTTTTTGTATCTAAAACAAGAATTATATTAAATGAAATCATTCCAATAAATCACGTGTTATTTTATTTATTAAAGTGCTAATTGAACTCTGAGTAAACAAAACATACTCCACATTAAAAAAAAAACAATCATTATCAATTATTACCTCAGACAATAAAATATGTTTTAATGATAAACAACAAATCGACATTGTGACTCCACAGAACCTTCTTGAAAATTCCATTTTGTGGTTATTCGATAGATAAGAGAATATTGAAGATGATGTAATGAAATCATTGCTGATAAGTAAAAAGAAAATATAAGTAAAAATCAATAGTCAAATATGATATCATGATAATATGATGTTGCTCAAAAAATCGTAATCCAAGTAATACCTACTTGGATTAGAACTGCATACCTATAGATATTATTTTGTTATCTTTGATATGATTATGTACACATTATAGATTGAATATGTTATATTAATTTATACTATACGCTGGATGTACCAGTATACCTACTATAAATAATATAATTCGCCACTAATCCCGACAGCTCGTAAAATTGGAAAGAGATGTAGGTCATGTTATGATAGATAATGACAAAAATCAATAATCATTATTTGTACCCAATACCTAATAATTCAACGTACCCATTATTTTTCTAAAAGCGGCTATGATAATAAACATGTAGAATTATTAATAGATCTATGTTATAATATTGGCGCGTCGATATTAATGGTTTGTTTCTATGTTTTAAATATACATAAATACGAAAGTTTTAAGTTTTACAATATTACGCAATAATAATATCTACTTGTGGGATAACAATGTGTTATGTCGATATTATTGTTAATAAAATAAATGGAAAGGCGTGCGATATTATATTGGTACACTAAACTTTTCTACATATTCACTTAGATGCCTATGGCCTCTTCGCTAAAAACACATCTCGATACCTATAATACTTGGTTCCATGCCAATATTCACCAAATCCAATAATAATTTTTAAAGTTGGCCGATGCCAAAAATGCAAAATTAAATTTAAAACGTCTTCTCGGTGTAAATTTTAGTGAATGAGCAAATTATAAATACACACATTAGAGTCAAGGTGTGCTCAACGTAATACACTCGTATATAGTTTACAACTTTGCTTCCATAACTCATTAAGGTGAATATACACACACAATACACTGTCCGCCCTCCATGATTCCCGAAGAAATAAAAAAGAACACTTTAATCGAGAAGCAAGTTAAATATGGGTGTCTAAAAAATTAAGTTTTGTACTCTCTTATGTGTACGTTGACTTTCTCGTATATGAAAACGCCTTGACCAAAAGAGGATTCACATTTGTTCACTTTCAGTGACCACTCTGGATGATCCTCCAACATGAAAAGGTGTGAACAGGTGTTTCATCAATAGTGATCACTAGCGATGACGGATGAAAGCGATTAATACCGGACATAATTTTGATGAAAAATCCTTTCACAGAAACGACCATAATCAAGTTTCATCCTATTATTTGTCTTATTTTCTATGAATTTATATTGAAAGTCAGAATCATGTACAAAAATTTTCATGCTGTCGAGAATAATACTGATTCCTTTTAATTTTTAATAAGTGTTAATTTTCATTTTTATACGAATATACGTCAAACTACTTACAAAATGACCGTGAGTGTTGACATGGCAGTGAAAGCATAGGATGAACAAGTGTGAACAAAGTGTTCACTGTGTCGGTGTTTAGGTAGTAGAATTCCATATCGAAATAAACAAAACAAGCGTTTTATTCTACTAATGATTAAATTTGTGAGAACAACGGAAAGCGAAATCTCACAAATTAAATCATTAGTAGAATAAAACGCTTGTTTTGTTTATTTCGTGAACAAAGTGCTAACTTTCGATGAACAGCAGGGCTACTCTTGACAAAACTAAACACGATCTTAATCTAGTCTTGATCTTGATCATACGACGCACGAAGTGACTATTGGCCAAAAATACACGCAATCGATCGGTCGTTAGCGGTAGCGCGGTGTTTTTGACCATAGTCCCTTCGTGCGTCGTATGATCAAGATCAAGACTAGATTAAGATCGTGTTTAGTTTTGTCAAGAGTAACCCTGCAGCTTTGACTCTGACACTTTGGATGATCCACAATGTGGATCATCCACATTGTAGATCATCCAAAGTGAAGCAATGTGAATGCTTCTTAAGCAACGTTTTAGCCTCATTTATATTTTCAAGTGCTTAGTTATTGTAGATAAATTTAATGTCTTCATTGCAATAATATGCACGTATATATTCACAACTTGTTATTATTGTTTATTTACAAAGGTTTACAAAGTAAACAATTAGATACAACCATAAATAGGTACCTATACAATAAACAGATTAATAATACAATCTATATTTTTATAATGCCAACTATATTATCTTTCCATTTTATTGGTTGGTAGAGTAGGTACCTAATGGAAAAAATTAAGAAAGGAATAATATAGGTATATACCAGTATGCACAGTATTATATACTTATATACCACAATAAATTGTTAATAATATTAGGTTGGTGTGCAGTTATATATTACAGTATATATAATTTTTGACGGTCCAGTACTCCAGTTCCACACAGTCGAAATTTTCGAAAATTTTGTTTCAATTGGTATTCATAAAATCAACTCCACTCTATCAATTTCACAAACAAACTTAAAAAAATATACGGTTCCCTTAACATATTAATTATTAAGTCAATGAAAAAAAATGTAGCTATTTTCAATTCCACAAATAAATATTTGAAATTTTTTAACTATTGAACGGAACAAAGACTACACAATGCCTCCAACATTGCGATTATTATGTGGTATATTTCACTTTCTCTTGTGTTTTTAAAGCATTATATAAATATATACCTACCAAGATTACAAAAAAGTCGATTTCTCGAATATAAGACATTTCGACTTGTTGAGTTATGGACCTGGACCGTCATTATATTGCACTGCGGTACTCAATCAGCACATAGACATAATTTATATTATAAATGGGTACTTTATGATACAATAATTGTTTGTATTATTCTTTTGTATTAATTATTGTGAGTATATTATAATAGCATTTACACTTCCGTTGAGTGAGATAGTTGGAAGATATCGCAATGCAGCCATAAATTCGCCCTCTGCACATTAAATGGTATAACTGATAATTTTATGTATGGTACTATGTAATGATTGATGTTGTTACAAATTTACAATAAATAATAAAAATAAAAACAAATAAATAAATGGTAATTGGTTTCATAATTAACTAAAATTGGTAACTAAATCGATTATCTAAATTAGGTACCTACAAACTAAGGCAGTATAAATAACAAACTTATACGAATTAAAAATAACTTATCTTATCGACTGTCTAGTTCCATAACATAACAAGTGGAAATGTCTTATATTCGAGAAGTCATTTTTATATATTTTTATTGTGATTTAAAAAAACAACTGAAAGTGAAATATACTATAAAACAAT
The DNA here is from genome assembly GCA_947579605.1 of Athripsodes cinereus. Classification (NCBI taxonomy): domain Eukaryota; kingdom Metazoa; phylum Arthropoda; class Insecta; order Trichoptera; family Leptoceridae; genus Athripsodes; species Athripsodes cinereus. Next base: position 7,800,676 of record OX388311.1, read on the forward strand.
TTCACTGTTAAAGACATACGGTGTCTTTGTTCCGTTCAATAGTTAAACAGTTCGAAATATTTATTTGTGGGATTGACAATAGGTTAGGTACATATTTTTTTCCAAAATTTAATATTTAGTATATAGAGTACCATGCTTTTTTATAGTTATTTATTTGTGGATAGGAAGAGTAGCGTTGATAATGTGTTATATAATATATTGAGTTACAATCCATTGGATTGGTCTGCAACGATTTTGGATTTTCTTCTCCATTCCTCCCTATTTTCAGCTAGTCTCTTTAGTTCTACGTATGTGCCACAGTTCGTGTTCTTCTTCAGTTGGTCCATATAGGTGTCTCTTGGTCAGCCTCTACCATTTCTGCTTTCGGTCGTGCCCTCCGCGATGGTGATGAGCAGGCCTGGGTGCCTGACGTTGTGGCCAATCCAGTTAGCTCGTTGTTGTTTCTTTCGCCTACCCTGATTAACACCTCTTCTTTTTCAACGTATTCCGACCAATGGATTTTCAGCATGCATCTGTAGCACCTGTATCAGATATTACGACCGATTCTATTTTATTTTTAGTGTGCACTAACTAAAATAGGAACGGTCCAATTTTGGTTAGTCTACATTGGTATTCTATAAACTCTAAAATTGTTCCTAATAAGAATAATATACAACATGTACCATATAGAATACGAATATCAGTTCAAGTGAACTTAATTATAAAATTTTGGAACGTTCTTATTTTAGTTTGAATCAATATTGAATCAGTAGTGTGTATAGGTATTACCAATTAAATCAAAAATTTTGTAATATTGGACTTGTTGAGATATGGAACTGAACTGTCGATATATATTTTTTGTTTCATCAATACAGACGTACGTAAGTTGTAAAAATACACTGTGATATATTTTGAGCGTACATTGACATGACCAAGAAAAGGACATCAAACTGGTTCATTATATAAAGTCCTTCAGACATAATCAAGACAAATGTTATTTTTGTATTAGGAATGTTGTGACTGCAGCACGCACTGAAAACAACACTACAACTCACAGTGTGTACATAGGTAGATACCTATATACATAATTATATACCTACATAAAATTACGTAGGTGCCAAAGTAACTTATTTTAATAAGTAGGTACGTATACGCAACTTCTTGAGAAAATTCATTGCGCTTTAAACGAGTGTAAGGACACAATGTTGATTTTCAAAAATATCACATTAGATTGAGTTCAATGTCGTCCATATTATCTACTAATAAATTAAATTGGAACAAGCGCAATGTTCTCGCGGATTTGCGAATTGAATGGAATGAGTGGTGAATGATTAACGGAGAATAAAAGATCTGAAAATGATCATATCTTGCTTTATGTCTATACAGAGACGAGAATAAATTAACTGATGATGTTTTTATGATGCTATTCTTCCCCGTTTTTGTTATGAAAATTGTCACAACACAGACACAATCTACTTACGCATATTATTATCTTAAAATTGTCACCCTGCACAGAGACGATAGCAGTTTTTAGCTAAAGCGATCTCAGCAGGAAAATGAAATTTACCCGGATATAATTATCTATTTAACTATTGTCACAATCATATTTTTAATGTATTTACTTTCTATTCTGTAAATTTTGGAGTGTCCTGGAAAAGGCAGGAGTTCAAAAAAAAAAGATATTTTTTATCCTTAATTTAGCGATGAGGTTTGGCACCCATCCTGAATGTCTAATTTTTGTTGGCACAGAGAAGACGGCTTGCATGTTTATTACATGCAGCTAGTCTGCTGGCTACCCCACTTGTGGAATATGCCGTGATGGTGTAGTAGTAGTAGTATTTACTTTCTTACATAGATATTCGCACTTATATTTTTTTTTTAATTTTTTTTAACTACATACCTAAATCACTGAAATCAAAATATATTTAATAAGTTATAGAATGTAGATATCATATCGTGTTTTAAATTCATAGATTGTTCTTTTTTGAATACACAAATAAACACATTATTACATATTTAAAATCGCGGACATACCTAATAAGATATAAATAAATTCACAATATTTTAATTTAAAATATGATATTATTATTCGTATAATCGAGGAAAATCACATTAGAATATAATATCTTCTTACTTCACCTTCTTTTTGATATGTTGTAGACATGACCTTAAATAAACGAATAATACTATTTTTATATCATATTCACGTATTCTTGTATACAAAAGTTTTTATATGATTTTAATATGTGATACCGGTAACATTCAACGTCAACCAGCGAACGCCGAATCATAATATCACTCTTTAAAATTATAAAAATCTGAGAAGTTTCCTTTCTACACTATTATATTTCTTTGCGATAAACTCGCTCTCTGTATATTGATTGTATCTAACTTAAATGTTTACCCTTTATGTAATTGTTTATTATCAGTAAACAGTAAAAAAAAGAATGAATAAATAAATAAACTTCATTTATCATATTATAGGCTACAATAGACCTAAGAGGTCGCAATGCTTCTGACACCCCATTATATCATCCTTAATCCGAAATTACTTCATAAGGAATTCAATCACTCTATGGAATATAATATTATGTATTGAGCACGTTTCTAGCAAATACAGTTTTACCCCATTATATCCTCCTTAATCCGAAATTCTCACATGCATATCAGACGCATGTATTAGATACATACTTTACAAAGAAAATAATGCCCTCTATGGATGTAATATTATGTATTGAGCACCTTCCTAGCAAATAAAGTTTCACCTCATTATATCCTCCTTAATCCGAAATTCTCACATGCATATCAGACGCATGTATTAGATACATACTTTACAAAGAAAATAATGCCCTCTATGGATGTAATATTATGTATTGAGCACCTTCCTAGCAAATAAAGTTTCACCTCATTATATCTTCCTTAATCCGAAATTCTCACATGCATATCAGACGCATGTATTAGATACCTACATACTTTACAACGAAAATAATGCCCTCTATGGATGTGATATTATGTATTGAGCACGTTCCTAGCAAATAAAGTTTTACCCCATTATATCATCCTTAATCCGAAATTCTCACATGCATATCAGACGCATGTATTAGATACATACTTTACAAAGAAAATAATGCCCTCTATGGATGTAATATTATGTATTGAGCACCTTCCTAGCAAATAAAGTTTCACCTCATTATATCTTCCTTAATCCGAAATTCTCACATGCATATCAGACGCATGTATTAGATACCTACATACTTTACAACGAAAATAATGCCCTCTATGGATGTGATATTATGTATTGAGCACGTTCCTAGCAAATAAAGTTTTACCCCATTATATCATCCTTAATCCGAAATTCTCACATGCATATCAGACGCATGTATGATATTATGTATTGAGCACCTTCCTAGCAAATAAAGTTTCGTATATTTACTTAGTTTTTTTTTTAATTTCTATGCAAATGAAATTGTTTCTTTTGCCATATTTTTGTTTTTGTATAACATTTTAATTGAAATCCCAAGCATTATTAACATTATTCATTATTTTGAATTAATTGTGAAGTATTGTAATGAAAATTTGTTGTGATTTTCAAAAAACATTATAATTTTTATAATCCTCGTGTCAAACATTTCATAACACGAAAGATATCGTGTCAATTATTATTTGATAAAGACTATTACAATAAAATTGATATCAACTTATTATTTATGATTATTTGAATTCACTGCGATTCATTTTGTTGTTAAGTATATTACATGAACATAAATAGACTAATAATAATATGATAATAATAACTCTTTACAGTCCATTTATTAATTTATTATCAAATAACCATATCGTTTAGTCACGTGGTTGTGAAATCACATGCTGTATTATAATGTCCAGTTCTCTTGTTTAATATATTATTCAATACTTGGGTGTATTAATAAATTAATTAAATTCAATAAACCCATTATGCCTTTATTCAAATATATGTAACTACGTCATGTGACAGATTATACTCATAAACATATGAACAATTGGAAGAGAATAGAAACACTAATACCTTCCAACTACTCTTCTTTCATTCTATTTTTTAAATCTTTTGATACAATACAAAAAAATTCATGAAGTACCTACTTATTTACTAAAATTCCATCAGATAGTTTGTATAAAATTTTACTAAACATATTATATTTTTATTACTATGCAATTGATTTTTTTTCTTGTACTAAAGCCAAAAGTCGTATACCTACGTACATATGTAAAAAATAAAATAAAAAACATATCTATGTATGTCATATAGATTAAATAATAAAGGTGGGTTTTCTTAAAATTTTGACTGAATTTCTATGTTCTGTAGAAGATATAACACCGATTTCAGATCAACATGATCATGGTTTAAAATACCTGCACAACTTTATTGTGTTGCTTGTTTCATAAATCGAAATTTTAACATCGCTTTTAATTGATTCATCAAATAGGTGAGTTTTATTTAGACACTCCATAAATATTTAAAGCAATATTTCAGATACGTATTTATACTATATCTCGCAGATTTACTCATCCTATCTTAGTCATAATATTTCGTTTGATTTTTCTTAAAAACTTTGTACTAACAAACAAAATTGTTATTTTGTTGAATCGTTATAATAATAATATGTTTAAAACTTCTGTTGAATATAACAGTCACCGTCCCACAATATGTTATGTGTTGACTATTCGCATATTTTTACATCCCACACACCAAAGCAGAACACATTCGACATTAACAGAAGGAACAGCTATTCAAGCGTTTCCGATTTATCCAATATTATATAAAGTAAGTGTTGGAAAAATATTAGATATTATTAAACGAAAAACGGTGTGTTGTTTGATATGTTTCATATTGAGTTCTCATTCCACATCAAATAGATATATGTACCTACCTACGTGAAAAACTACACCAATCACATAGGGAACTATGTTGAAATTCCTACAATGTGAAAATGAGAAAAGGTTATCAGGAATGCAATGAAATGAAATAAATGTTATTTCTTCACAGCAAATAATTTAACAAACTTTATAAAAAATAATACAATTAATAAAACTAAGCAATGATATTAATCATGTAGCTTTTTTAATGTAGTTAAGAAATTGCACTGCCTCACAGATTTGTAATCTGTTCTGAGACACTAGCAAATTTTAATAATTTTTATCATAATCTTATATCGTAAAATCTCATGTATAAGACGATTTACATCTACAATTCAGCTATGATGGGGCATGCTGCCTATCTTAAATGTCTTATTTTTTCATTAGCACAGAGATGACAATCTACATGTTTATCACTTGCAGTTAGTCAGCAGACTGATTATCATAAAATTTAATTTCTAACTTCACCGTGAATTTAAACTAAAATTTTTTTATGGTTTATGTTAAATTATGCTAAGTTGGAGAAATCTCTTCGCACTCCCTGAAAATCCTTTTATAATACTCTCAGGAGAATATCACACTATAAAAGCTTAAAACTCGTTTCTTATTTTTGTTCCAAATTGACTATATAATGTAAATTACTTAAAAATTATTCGCGTGTGTTTATAAAAAAAAATTATAAAGAAGAAAAAAACAATATATTCATTCACACATACATACAAGGAATACAACGGAGAAATCGACAACAGGATATGTATTATATTTTTATAATTCATATTATGTTTCTCATACATTTGTATATTTTTTCAGAACAACTGCAGGAAATCCGAAAGACCACATTAGCTGCAATCATCTGTCACAGCGGGGACTCTCTCACATCAGCCCAGAAGTATGTAATGAGGAGTGTAGGACCCGATAATCCAATGATGAGATGCTCCTCTATACCTGACGTAGACCTTACGCCTTGGGTGGAAAACGTTCCCAAAGTCAAGCTGTCAAATTCTCAGAATGTTGGAGTTTATGTGGTTAAACCAAAACTGTAGCAAAAATAATGCAAAATCGAATCTCAATATCTAAAGCGTTTGTTTATAAAATAAAAAACCTTTTGATTACGAAAGGTATTTCTTGTACCTAGATATAAGAGTATATTAATGAATCATAGTCAGATAAATTGAATTCAAAGATTGGATATTTTTATCTTTATACCAAATGTTTTTTTAGTTCTTAGTGTGATTTTTTTTACTCAATCATTACATAAGACAAGGATGGGATTCACGAAGGACACATCACTATATTATGCATATTGCGCTGACAACATTTCAATGTTTTTGCACATGTGTTTTTCAATGCCTGATAATGAGTCATGCAGCTAAATATAAAATACCATTCTACCATATTCAATTCGCCGCAGTAAAAACTTAATTATTATCAGTCAAAAGTAATCATTCCGCAAGTGTACTTAAAGAATAATGTACATTTTTTAATTAAAATACAATTCTTGTTTATTCAAATAAATTACAAATTATTGATGAGTAGTAGGCCTACGTATTATTTTGCATTTATTTTAATTTTATTCAACACATTGTACCTACCTATGTAATTATTGCATTATGTACTTTTAAAATAAAGTAAATAATTATATGTACTTTATATTTTATTATTATTTACCTAGACACATTTCACCTAACCAACTTAATAACGAGAGGGATGGAGGGATCTTGACACATTTACTGATTTACACATTTTTCATAATTATTTAAACCACAAATATTCAGCATTTAAATTCAAATCATTAACCCCTATTATGAAAAGAAAAGGGCCAAGACGTTTTAAAAATAAGGACACCCCCAGAACTATTTATATGGAGAACAGATTTGAAAAAATGAACATAGATCACAAAAGCACATTATTCAGCATGCCTGAAGACAGATTAATAGTCTATCTATCTATACCATCACGGCATATCCCACAAGTGGGGTAGCCAGCAGACCAGCTGCATATAAAATATGCAAGCTGTCTTCTCCGTGCCAATATAAAATCAAGACATTCAGGATGGGTGGCAAACCTCATCGCTGAATTTAAGATGTAAAATGTCTTATTTTTTCGAACACCTGCCTTTTACAGGACACTCGAAAACTTATGGAGAAGAGTGGGAGACCAATTCTTTACCGGGTTCTCCACGGGGTTTTCTTAGTGGTAGCAGATTAATAGCTACCACTAAGAAAAAGAAAACACATAGGCGATATGGGTCCCCAACACAACCTTAACTGGGAAAAGAAAGTAGGTATCAATGTACCTATACACTTGTATGCTTCATCTCATGCTTAATTTTGCCAAATACTGTAATGTATTGACGGAGAGAAAACTTGCGTGTTTATCGCAAGCAATTCTTTGCTGACTACCCTATTTCTAGGATATGCTGTTATGATATAGGTTTAAGATGATGAAGTGTTTTTGAAGAATCAATGAAACATAGAATTGAATTTCATTGGAATCAAAATCATGAAAAATTAGCGGCAAAAAAGGATAAACTAAATATATAAAATATAGGAAAACTAAACAAATGAACACAAGTCTGTTTCTCAGTTTATTACAAATCTGCCAGTTGTCTAGTATTGCTAGATGTAAGCAAATTTGATTCGTCATAATATTACAATTGTTTATTAAACTATAAGATTGTATACACAAATTATACATGTAACAATGAACCCAGTGTATAATTAGACCGTGATATAATAGACTACTTTTTGCACACACATACAAACACATTTTTTTTTCATTATATATGATATCAAATTAATACAATCGAACCTCTTTATATTATGCTTATTCTAACTGGCTGTATAATAATAGTACGAGCTAGTGAAGGTCATCTGGTGAAGTGACTTATAGGTCCATGTTTGAATAATTCAATAATACCGTAAGATCTCATCCTGTAGGTGTAATATAGTTACGTCACAAACAAATTATTAGGTTCCTATTTTTTTTTTATTTACTAGGCCACCCAGCCAACATTAGGTTCCTATGTCAATTGCATACATTTGCAGTATAGCTTTTTATGAATTATTGAACTTGGCTCCACAAATGTCGAATGTGGCTGATCTTTCTTCCCGTGTATTCCTCTGAAAACACCCTTGAATAGAATAAAACCAAGAAAATTCATTCATTCATGGCATCACAGCATTACCAACAATTGAAGAAGCCAGTGGACTAACTGCATATAATAAACGTGCTATTCGTCCTCTCCGTGCCAGTTAAAAAATAAAATATTCAGGATTGGTGACAAATCTCATCGCAGAATTGAAAATGTTGAACACGAGATGTTTTATGAATATCTGGCGTTTTCAGGCCACTCGAAAACTTACGAAAAAAATAGGAGACCTATTCTTTACTGAGGACTTCACGAGAAATAACGATAAAGAATCTGTTCTTTAATCCGTAACAAGAGATTGCCTGGTGATACAAAAATGCGTAGGATCGACTTGAACTTGTAATAGGTGTTTTGTTTTCCTAAAAAAGAAAATCATATACAAAATAATATAATAACATCTACTAAAGTGGGTACCCAATATCATACCACATGTATCCAATACATTATACAAACTTAATGTACGTTGCCAATTACATCCCACGATATAAACATAAAAAACAGATTAAATCTGATCGGAGAAATAGGAGATTCAGTCTATACAGGCGTACAACTATAATTTATTAAATTGATAATATTTCTATCATAATATTCTATGTTCAAAGACCATCAAATCGTTTACCAGTAATCAGGAGAAAATGGTATTTTTTTAAATATTCCATCAAATTTTATCAAACAAACTTATAGGAATATAATGAAAAAATCATCACAGAAGTGATAAAATTGACGACGAAATAGTCTTCACTTGATCGAGTCAATTTTTTAAAAAAATTGAGTGATTGTGACACTACTTAAGCAAGATTTAAGGCTAGGTATACCTTCTATTGAATTTCATGTGTTAAGTTCAATATTAATTAAATATATTTTATTTTCTAGCTTATTCAGAACTGGTGTCCATTCCAATGGAAATAGATTTTAGTAATATTTTTTACGCTCCCGTCTATTGCTTTTTTCTAATATTAATACCGAAAATTATTGGTATGAAGTCTATTTTATCGACATATTTTTTTTTGCGCCATTTGTCAAAGTAAACTATATTTTTGACTTAATTATTTGTCAACGAGTCTACGCAAACTGTAATTGGCAGGTTTTAGGTTGAGAAAATTAAAGATATATTTACATAGTTTGTGTTTAATTTAACTGGAATTTTTTTGCAAAGGTAAATTTATTCTTTATTTTATGTTAATCAATTGATATTATATCAAATAAATTTAAATTAACATTTCAGAAACCTCATTTTTATTTAATTTCCATTCCAATGAACATATTTATTTTCGCCAATCTAGAAATCAAAAAATTTCAAATTATCTGAAACTTGTTATTTAGAAGCCAAATAACAAGATTTTAAAACAAAATAATTTTTTCGACTCACAATTAATTCAGGTCTGACGAGGCTAGCAAAGACACAAAAAAGACAATAACTACCAATTATTTTAGTGCAGATAAAAAGGTAATATTTCAGAAGTAGCTATCATCCAAATAGACCCCACCACCATGTGAATAAGAAGAAGTCGTACTTTAACCTCAATCAATTCAATTTGAGTAAATATTTGTTATCAAAAACTTCAGTCTGATATTGAAAAGTATGTAAAAGGATATAAAATTAGTAATTTTAGTCAAAATAATTTAGTAGGTATGAGAGAAATATTAAAATAAAATCTAGTGAGAAGCAGCATAGAAGAAAAAATACGATTAAAATTGAAGAAATTAGAACACATAAATGAGGAATTCACATACGAGTCGTATAAATGCAAACAGCGCTATCTCCTTGCAAGGAAGATTTGTGTTGGGCATACGTATTTGAAATATTATTTAAAATATTTGCAATGTAAAGTGAAAAAAAGTTTGAAAATAACTTAAGCAAAGAAAAAGTAATATGATTTCATTTAGAAAGTATAACTTATTACAAGATATTTGAACAAAATATTAAGATGTATTTTGCAAATTTTTATTCTTCTCAAAAGGAGATAGCGCCGTTTGCATTTATACGACTCATATTATTACAATAAATAGCACTTTGATAATTTTTCACAAATATTTAACTATGATTACAGCAATGTTCGTATTTCCGATAGCTACACTGTAGTTTAATCGATACAATGAAAATCTTCGTCCATCCTCAAGTACCTACCCAAATCAATTTAGAAAAAAACTGATTAAGTATCGGAAAAAAACAAGTAGAAATAGAAATGTGCTGTTTTCTCATTTTCAACATTCTAGGATCAAAGTGCCTTTGCATATAAATCCCTCACATAAGACAAGAAGAAAATCACTAACTTCTTGACCAGAAACATTCAAATTGTCAAATTAATGATGGAATTTAAAGGGCTCAAAGTAATTCATACATTATTCAAATTTAGTGATACTTGCATGACTGTGGGAACTAAATATCTGGAAAAATTTAAGTTACCTATAATGAACTAATTAAGAACATGTGAACTCGTAACAAATGAAGAAACATTTTAACTTTATACACGTATCTAAATAACTGTAGGTATACACTTATCACAGAATTGTTATCCCTTGTTTTTATCACGTCTAAATTATTTACACTAGTACAATATAATATAATATATAGATATTAATAATGCTTTGTTTACCTACAAGTGTTTACCTAAGTGTCGAGCTGGATTAAATTAATATAAACACTCGTACTTTTATATCACTACTTTATATTATAATATTGTATAGGTATAGGTATACTTAATGAGTAATGAAATGATAAATGTATAGACAAATGTATCTTTAAAAAAATATATTATCTTTTTAACATTGCTACACATGTATGTACTTTAACAATATTTAATTACTAATAAGTATAAATTTATTTAGTTTCCTGTACACAATAACACATATTATATATTACTCATCAATAAACAATAACTGATTATATTTTTGAAATATAATATATTTTAACTAATATGATGAAATGTATATAGTGAGTTACAATCCATTGCATTGGTCTGAAACGCGTTAAGATTTTCATCTCCGATCCTCCCTATTTTCTGCTAGATTCTTTATTAATTCTACGTATGTGCCACAGTTCATATCCTTCTTCATTTAGTCCATATGGGTGTCCCTTGATTTGCCTCTACCATGATGATATAAGCTCTTATAAAATATATTTTATAAAAATGTAATTCTAAAATAAGCATCTAGTATTCAATAAATATAAAATTGTTATTTTATTAAGATCCAGATATTTAAGTAATTATAGTTTATATACTATTTCCCCTGATACCATCATATTACGTTGTTGATTGGGGAAAACAAATAAATAAGTTAGCTCTAAGTTTAATTTTGATCATATAACTTACTTGTATGTATATGTAAATTTAAGAAATATAAAAAAGACAAAAAAAAGCATTAGTATTTTTATTTTTATAAGATTACCGACGCAATGATGATGAGTTGAGTGGTACTATTTTTGAGGAATTATCCTGAAAAATATGCGAGTGTTGAAAAAAGTTAAAAACAAGATTAATCTGAAAGTATCATAAATTTTATAACACATCTTGACTTATTTATTTCAAATTAGTTTTTCTTAATTATTATAACAAATTGCATCTACATCTAAAACAACTTTTTTGAGTAAGATAACGAAAAAATAAAATGTTTATAATCCAGCCATTTTGTTTATTTATATAGCAATATAGTATGATTATTATTAAGCGAACATACTACATATTATCCAAACTTAATATTATAATCGACAATATTATACGATTTTTCCAATGTGCATAATATAGAAGGCATACCTACTCTGTGCTCAGAGAGAAGATGTGTTGATATACCTACTCTCTGTTTCTGAGTTTGAAAAAAAAATGTTAAATAAACATGTTTTTTACACCTGTGAATATTTTTAATTTATTATTTAAATAATTCATTTTAGCACCTACTAAAAATATTGTAACTACGAAACAACTAAAGCCAAATCTGATTTATATTCTAGGTAACTATGGCTCTTAAGTGTGTATCCGCCACTGTCCCCTGTGATGTGAGATGTAAAATGTTAGATGATAATTTAGTAGTGTTGCCTACTATACTTTTCCAGTTTTCAGACATGAGTCATTTTTGATATGTATTGTGTCCATAATTGTAAACAACAGGTATAATAGCCATATGTTATTATTATGTATCTAAAAGAATTAGATCATACTAAACCTGCGAACCGGCACGGCGGCATTGCGAACGTATCTGGAATATATATATCTTCTTCTTCTTCTTCTTCAGCCGTCTCTCCACTGCTGGATGTAGGCCTCTTCTAATTTCTTCCATTCTTCTCTTCTTTGGGCTTCTCTCATCCACCTGCTACCCGCGACAGGGACAATATCATCGGCCCAACGTTTCTGAGGCCGGCCTATTCCTCTTTTCATGTCCCATGGTCTCCATCCTAGGACTCTGGGTGCCCATCTGTCTGTTCCCTGTCTGGCAACATGACCTGCCCATTGCCCATGCCCATATATATACCCATGTAATAATATACAAACCTACAGTTATACACTATAGCCTTTAACACTAGATAAAAGCTAATTTAAAATTTTAAACTGACCCAATATGTCGCAAAGAATACCTACATTGGTAATGCGTTTGTGCTGAAGACAGAAGAAGGCGTCGGAGGACGATGATTACTCCTAAATACCAGTGTTTCAGTTGAAAAAAACAACTGAAACACTGGTAGTCCGTCGGATAGGATAATAAATAGCAGTTTGTCAGGAGATCATGACCCTCAGCAATGAGAATAATTTCTCAAAAGAAAAAGATTGGATTGTACGAAACTGGATGTTTAATGAAATGAGTGGCCCATGCAACTTAGTAATGGCAGAATGGCAATGTACATATTTTTTTGCCATACCAGATGATATTAATGTCATGTGTGCCTATAGTGTTCGTAAAATTAAATATTTTTGTGACTATTTAATTATGTATTTTATCTATAATGTAGATATATACCTACTTACTAGATATGCGCCAATTCATTATATTATAGACTTATTTTATTTCACATCTTCCCTATTCTATTTCCTCTTCACAAATTTTCGATATCCGAAATTCTCCTACAACATTGAATGTAGGTAATAATAAGGCCCATAAAACAAAATATGTACCTACCTATTATAAGATTAACAAATCCGTAGCTGTAAAGATTAGTGAAAATCTTCATAATCCTGATCGACTAAGACTTTTCACTAAGTAGGGGCTTACACGATTTAAAACATTTGATAATACGATTTCTTTTCAGTGATAGAAGTAGGTACGTATCTTGTTTTCAACTTACGATTTAGATTATGTTTACTAGGTCTTTGAATAGGTATAATCTAGTGACCCAATTCTTATCCGAAAAAATGTTTCAATGTCTCGCCGAAGATGAATAGCATAGCACAACATGGAACTAATATAATCAACAAGATACTGTCACAATTTAAATACTTATATTTAATCAAGGTTCAATATAAATATAACTATACTATACTATACTATACTATACCCTCACGCCGTGTCCCAGGTGGGGTAGGCAGAGAGAACGGAACGCCATGTCGCTCTATCCTTACATACTTCTTTCGCTTCCTCTACATTCATCCAGTTTCTCATACATGCACGCCGATTCCTCTTACTTAACACGCGACCGTCCTTGAGAATTTGATCCACGTGGTTAAGCCACGTGGTTCTCGGACGCCCGCGCTTCCTCACACCCTCTCTTTCAGATAAATACACCCTCTTCGTCAATCTTACACCATCCATTCGTTCCACATGACCAAACCATCTCAATTTATTTACACGCATTCTATCAACAACACTCCTCTTGCATCCACTCATTCTTCTAATATCCTCATTTCTTACTCTATCACGCAATGTTTTACCTACCATTCTTCTCAGTGATCGCATCTCCACTGCATTTATTCCACTCTCGTCCTTCTTCAGCCATGTCCAAGTCTCGCTTGCATACATCAGTGTCGGTACGAGGATGGCGTTGTGCACCAGCATTTTAGCCATGTTCGAGACATTGCTATTGCTAACAATAGCTCGGAGTGCACCGTTCACTCTCGCACCAGCCACCTTTCTTTTTTCAATGTCCCTTTCGTACCTACCATCCCTTACAAACATACTTCCTAAATAAACATATTCGTCCACTTGCTCCAAACATTCATTTCCAACCTTTATTTCACACATTGTTCTTCCACTCTCTCTTTCAAATACCATCACTTTCGTCTTTGTCACATTCATTTTCATCCCATTCATACTGCAACTTTCATATACAACTGACACAATCTTTTGTAAATCACTTTCACTCTCAGCCATTAATACCAAATCATCTGCATACATCAACGCATTCACACGGTTTCCATTCAGTTCAATGCCAACATCCATCTCTTTCAAAGGACGCATACAGTAGTCGAAAAAAAGGTTGAACAGCCATGGAGACATGACACAACCTTGCTTCACTCCTTTGGTGAGGACAAACCACTCGGAGAAGGCGTTATTTACCCTCACGCAGGCGGAGCTCCCAACGTATAGCGAAGAAATTGCGTGGATCAACTGGCTGTTCACCCCATACTCCGACAACACGCGCCACAATCTCTCCCGATCCACACGATCATATGCTTTCTCCAAATCCACGAACGCACAGAAAAGCTTCTGGTGTTTACCCAGAAGCTTCTCTACGACCATTCGTAGGGAGAAGATCTGATCAGTGCACCCTCTTCCATTCAAAAAAGCTCCTTGTGCATCCCATATCTTACACTCTGTTGCCTTTCGTACTCTCTCAATCAGAATTCTTCCATACAGTTTTCCTATTGAACTCAGCAAACTAATAGCCCGATAACTCCCACATTCAAGCCTAGAACCTTTTCCCTTATATAGCGGACAGATGATAGCCTTCCGCCAGTCCTCTGGAGTCGCGCCTTCTTTCCAACAAGTGTTGAATAGTTCTAGGCACCATGCGAGAGTCTTCTGCCCACCAGCCTTGATGAGCTCAATTGAAACACAATCATATCCTACAGCCTTACCGCACTTAGCTTTTTTCAACGCATTCGTAATTTCCGTCAAACATATCTCATCATTTACACTCATGTTATCATTTCTACTATTGCACTCATTTGCATTCACACCACCACATTCAAATAATTCTTCAAAATACTCTTTCCATCTTCTTAACACGCAATCACCACTCACTACCACATTACCGTTATTATCTTTAATCCCTTTCACTGAGTTTACTTCCACACCCGTCCTCTTCCGCTTCACCTCCTTCCAAAATATTTTCAAATTTTCTTTCGCACACGCTGACAACTTCTGGCATTCCTTGTCTTCTAGCAATTTTTTCTTCATTTCCACTATCTCTCGCACTTCTTTCTTGCACGCTCTGTATGTTTCTTTCATTCGTTCCTTCTCGCCTTCACTTCCCTGTCTCACACTCATCAAATCTTTCCATGCATTCTTCTTCTTTTCCACGGCCTTTTTCACATCATCATCCCACCATGCATCACCTTTTTTGCGTCCAACGGTGGTTTCACCACATACTTCTTTTGCACACTCTATTAGCACACCTTTCATAACATCCCATTGTTCATTCAGTGTACATTCTCTTCTTTCATGCGCGCTAAATTTTTCATTCGTCTTTCTTTCGTACTCTTCCTGTATATTCGCATCTTTCAGTTTTTCGACTCTCAGTCTCTTAAAAGGCACGGTTTTATGTGTTCTTGACCGCCAGCCAGAGAACAGATTTATCCTAGTAACAACAAGGAAATGATCTGTTTCCAACTCAGCGCCTCGGTAAACTCTGGTATCTGTAGTCGCCTTTCTCAGACGAGAGTCCACACACACAAGGTCTATCATCGATCTTTCATTCCCTCTCTCCCAAGTATACTGATGGATTTCTTTGTGAGCGAAAAATGTATTTGCCACGAAGAGATCCATCTCCAAACACGCTTCTATTATACGTTTTCCATTGTCATTCACTCTTCTATCGCCATGATTTCCCAACACACTCTCTAGGTCATTTCTTCTGACACCGACCCAACCATTAAGATCACCTGCCAGAATCAATCTTTCATTCTCATTCTTATCGTCTGCAATCTTCCGCACACTGTCCCAGAACTCTTCCTTTTCCGTATCCAATGCATCGTTTCCGGGACCGTACCCAATCATGAGTAGGATCCTCGTCAACCCTACCTTGAAGCGGATCCAAATTAGCCTGGGGCCAACACATTCATATCCTTTCATACAGTTGCTCATTCTCTCCGACAGAAAAGCACCCACACCCTGACACGCATGTTGTGAGTCAGGGACTCCTGACCACAGCTCGATTCTTCCGTCTCTTTCATTCATCCCACTTCCTTTCCTTTTAGTCTCACACACACACAAAACATCTAGAGACTTTTCATCCATCATCTCAACGATTTCATTCTTCTTTCTCAGCATCCCTCCTCTTACATTCAACACTCCTAACCTACATTCCGGTCTCCTCTGTGTGCCCTTCCCCCCCTTTGACACGCCATGATGGGTGGCAAGCCTCATCGCTGGTATTCGCGTCAAGGGGCGTTAGTTTTTACTTACTTCATTCTTAAAATTATGAGTTCCCTACCTATATATTACACGCTAACTATACTACACTTTAATTACTAATGTTACTATTTATACACAACTTAACTAACACGTACAGTACTACTCGCTAATTATTACCTAAACACATCTTATTAATACTAAATTATGACACTATTCAATTTAGTACACACAACATCTACGTATATATTATTATTATTAATACCGATATAATACAATATAGTCGATTGCTTATACTAATACACAAAAATATTGTCCGCACTGCTTTACATAATACATCTACACATTGGTCTCATTCGTCTCCAGATGATAATATTGTATTGCATGTATTCTTCACCCTCTGCGCCGCTGCCCTATCCTTCTTCCTCGTCTCTCCTGCACACTGAAACGGACGTTTGCATTAGGCCGTTTCAGGTAGTACCATATGTGTTACAACACCATGCAGGAACCGTTCTATAGTCTATACTATTATAGTATCTATACTATACTGTAGTAACTATAATTCTATACTATAGTATCACTGAGCTAATGAATATGTGTTATGTAGGTACACAACATGAAGATTTAATAATATTATTGTCATTTTTAACGGTTAATTGTAAATATAACACCAAGAGACTTTTTTCCGTCGTCTCAAAACACTTTTATCGAGTGTATTATAATACTGTATTGCATTAATGACACTTAATTTTTTACATGACCGCTTTTTCTTTTACCAAGTTTGCACTTATTTTATTAAGGATATAACATGTTCTATCATCTCACTTATCACTATAATTAAATCCACATTATCGCTGAATCCTCCGTTTATAATAGAGCCACTGGTTACCATTTATTCTATGTTTATTAACACAGTTTATTTCATATTTATCTACACTATTTATTTCATATTTATACGCACTTTTATCGACCAAATTTATATGACCACTTTTACTTTTACAAACTTAACACTAAGGTATTTTATGAAAGCTTTATCATCTCACTTAGCACTGTAAATAGTCCAAACTATCATTTTATACTATACTATAGTCACTGGTCACTATTTATTCTACATTTATTTATTTATTACACATTTTTGTATGAGCGTGTACGGCGCGCACCCGTACGCACGTCCATCCTCCATTGCTTTACTCCATTCCTGGTATATTTTTTATTTGGTATATTTTTATATAAATATAAAAATATACCAAATGATTTAGGCAGGTGCTGTTTCGTAGAATGTCTCAGATCTATCAAACGACATAATAATAAGTATGTAGGCTGGATACGTGGTCATCACTAAGAACAAACTAAGGTTCATGGTGTGAAATCCCGAGTGCGGTCAGTTTATTTCTGTTCGCTTTTCGGGGTCACATCATAGATTATAATATTTTCTTACGAATAAAATTTGTTCGTAAATCCGAGGTTCCCCCTACTTATTTAACTTAAGCAACTAGGAAATTATGATAATAATAATAATTATTATCACCAAACACCAATCTATTAATTTATCAATACGATAGCTCCAAATTTAAAAACGATCCTATCATTACTCATCGCTCACGCTCATGATGGTTATAATAAATCTCAAACTGCATAATGTACCATAATTTAATACATCATAATAGCACAAAATATAAACACATAATATAAAATGTAGGTAGGTACTTACATACATATGGTATTTATAATACCTACAACATACATACACCGGAAAATATTATGCGGTAACCTTCACTTTACCAGAAAAGGCTTTCAGTTAGATACGATTTACATTGTAAGAGTGGATTGTTGTTGCTAATACTTGATTTGTATCAGGCAATCATAAAAGTATGACGATTTTAGTCACCTTGAGGTCATTACCGTTGCATATTACAATATGACGTCAGCTTACAAACATTTTATCTTCAGCTTTGTTGTATGTAATGTACAAAAGTACACGGTATTAAGTTCTTTGAATAAACCGGTAATAATAACTATCCATACAGCATTGTGGATATTAATGTTATTCTTTTTGAGTAGGTATATTGTACAAGTCTTCGTGAATGGTGTTTATGGAGTCGCTGCGTCTAAATCTGCATGATTACGCACCAGGATACAAGTAGGTATGTACTACTTATAATTTGCAATGAAATTATCAGCTATTCGCACTATATAATGATACTTGAAATAATAATTACAGTACTGTAGCGTGTGAGCTTACACAGTTTTGTAATAATTAAAACATCTACCTATAAATTTAAGGATAGTAGGTACCTACCTATCAAGAGCTTAAAGCTGCTGTCCCAGAAAGAGTATGATTTTGTTTAATTTTCCATTTTAATGGTTTTTACACTTAGTATTCCTATACAGTCACTAATCGAAAAAAAAATAGGATATTGGAAATCGTCTTTAGAATGTAAGCAATTTTTTAATTATGTAGGTATCTTCTTCTTCTTCTTCTCGTGCCGTATCAGGCCCCCCCGACGTTGGCAATCACTCTGGCGAAGGCTTCCCTATCCTGCGCGACCCGGAACAGTTCTCCCACATGTCTCATCCCGGTCCAGTCTATGTAGGTATGGGATTGACAATATCCTAACAAGATGACGTAGGTATCTTTCGATAATAAAACATTTAGTTGAAGAAAACATTTGTTTTTTTAATTTCGTATCTATAAGTACATAGGTATTAAATATATGTTTAGGAAAATGTAGAAGGAAAACTATGAAAGTAAAGCTGACATATCAATGTTTTCAATGAAAAAAAATTTGCTAATAATATTATAAGTATTATCAATAATAATTTAGAAATAAGATTTATTCTTAGGCACATCTAGAATAAGGTCATCGCTCTATTGCAAACATATTCATGTCATTTT
The DNA here is from genome assembly GCA_947579605.1 of Athripsodes cinereus. Lineage (NCBI taxonomy): Eukaryota > Metazoa > Arthropoda > Insecta > Trichoptera > Leptoceridae > Athripsodes > Athripsodes cinereus. Next base: position 7,820,094 of record OX388311.1, read on the forward strand.
CCTTCACCTTTCGGATTTGTTGTGTAGGTAGCTATTTTATTAATAATTTAGTAGTAGATGTCATATGAAACTTATTTTAATATACATAATGTTATTGTAATACAGGAGAGACGATGGTCCTGGCTGGGACATGTTTTGAGAATGCCCAATGATAGTTGGCCAAAAAGAACACTCTTTCACAATACACCGTTCCTATGACAACGATATCAGAGCGCAGGGAATGTCCTGGAGAGAGGTGACGTAATTGGCGCAGAGACGCTCTGAATGGAGGAGACTGGTTTCTGCCCTGTGCTCCCGAGAGGAACGTTGAGGACGATGATGATGATGAATGCCAATGTATGTTTTCATTAATTGAGCAATCTTTTTAATAATCACAACGAAAGAACACAATATGTCTCCGTAAAGAGTAATATTTCTGTAATAAAATAACTATATTCAAGTTTTCAATTAATCGATTAAATACTACTACAAAATCAATTATTAACCCATATAAAAAATGTGATTATAAGCAATGACGTGATTATCGCTACAATAGTTGTTATTTCTTCCACCTCTTACCGCGTTTACGGCGTGTTTGAGGATAAATCGGACTAATTAGGTACGAATTCGGATTAATTTTATTTAATAAATCTTATTTATTTATTCTTTACTGTACATTAATTTCTCTGATACAGTACATTTGTCCCTTCTCAAATCAATAAAAGCTAATTTTATTATTCTATAATCTTCTAACTATCTTCTCTTTGACAACTTAACAACACTTTGAGACTGTTTTGGCGGCACAAATCATCCTTCTAGGATGTTATGCCACAAGTGAAAAAAAAAACCTGAATTTCATTGTACGTTAATTTTATATATGTAGGGATTTTACCAAATATCTATAGGTACCCGTTTACTACGGTTATTATATTCACTTTGGTTTGCAGTACGTACATAATTGGATAACAAAAACCGCAAAATATCCATAAATATCTAGGTAGATTATGTGGTTTGATAATAATTGTTCACTAGCAATGACAATATATTAATACGGTGATAGTCAATTCACCATTTAAGTAAGTAATAAACCAATTAGCTTAACTCGATTAAGAAAATTATTAGCTCTCATTGTGAAAATTGGTCCAAAATTACACAGCGCATGCACTTTAATGAGTCAGAAAACATTTAATATTGTTTTTTTATGAACAAGATTTAAAACACTAGTAGATATAAAAATGCGAAATGGCTCTCATGACATTTCTAGAGATCTGATAGATTGCATTTCATTATTAGGTAGGTACTACCTACTACTCGTATACGCGGGATCTGAACATTGTAAAAGGTTGACCGTGGAATTATCAATGACACATTCATAATATAAAATTATATTAAATGCTGTTATGATTGTGTTTAATAATGTTATAGAGATATGCTTTTGTTCATTGTCATGATGCAAATTATTATTATTATTATTAACATCTCAATGAAGAGAGAACCTTGAATGAGAATAATGCTCATCAGTGACGGAGAGCTGACAAGGTGATCGCTCTGATCCTACTATTTTGAGGAACCAACATGAGAACTTTGAAATATAAAGTTTGATTTGGTATCTATTTTAAATTACCTATTAAATTTACACACTTTCGAGGCAAAATACCAACTTTTATACAATTTACCTCAAACAAACCTGCTTTATTTTCATTAATAAATTATAACACTGTGTTTTTATACCTATCACTCACTATCTAAGTGATAATTGATTGTCTCAATTTTGGGTAATTTTCCTTGAAAATAAAAACACTAAGTACTTAAATTATAATATAAAAAAGGGTCTTTTTTAACCAAGCATTACAACGTCATGTAAAATCTTTGTGAAGTTTCGTCCATCCTGCATATGTATCCACTGTCCATATGGACACCGTGAAATTACTTTGTCTTTATTCAAACAAAAGTTAGTTATGCCACTGCGAATGCAAGCATAATAAATATATTGACAAAAATGAATTTATTATTTTACATATCTGGTACGGTTATAGGTACTGATCATAGTGTGTACATCATAGCCTTATTAGTACCCAATACGTTATTATAAATAATATTCCACTTTGTATATAATAATATTAGTAAGAACCTATGTGCAGGTAATATAAGTATGAAAGACACTGCATAGGACCCTGTTTAATCCCAAAATTAATGAGGTTGCTCCCTGGAAAACTCTATGCAAAGATATTCCGTGATACGTATGTGATCATAATTACTGAATTCAGCTTGCTCACAATTCTTTAGGCAATGTAATTTTGTAGTTTTTCAATCAAAATACTTATTTTTCTATGAACAATAGGAATTTCTATACATGTTTTGTTAAATGCAGCAGTTGGTAAATCGTTTTATCTAGAAATTGTCAAATATTATCATTGCTGCTTTGTCTTATTTTTTTGTAAAAAAAGCTCAGACTGTTTGTACTTTCTTACAGATAAGTATAGTTCCAGAATAGAATATTTAAATAAGATGTAAACTTTTCTTCAGACAACTTTCACTCCACTCCATTTCTGCGCCATTGTTCCCTACCTCGATAGTTTTTTTTTTAAATTTCATTGTAGAATAATAAAATTTGCGCGTCTCCGTACCCTGATTGGTATTACCTATAGTATTTATACCTACTAGATTTTAAATCTATTACTATTTGTTAAATTCGTACCTATATCTGTTAAAACTGGCACAAATATAATATAGGTTATCACATTTTGTATTTCTATCACATCATTATGTATGCTAGAAAACAGGAGACACGTATCGTATGTACAGGAAAAAAACACTCTTAACGTTCTATATGTGGGTACCTATTATTACTTGGGAAATGATGCGTTACTTGTGGGTTAAGAATTAATAATTATTTTATGTAGACTTGACAATCTTTTATCGTGACATTTCCCAGACGGGGGAACTGGTGAACTCTATGAAGTGACTCTACCTAATGCCATATACACAGGTCATTCTCTGTGTGCTATATAAATAAGACATTCCGAATGAGTAACACACCTCAAATCCTAAATGTTTTATAAGTAGGTGAATGACCGATGAAAAAAATATTTATGTGACGTTGAATCCAATATCGCTTATCAGTAGAATTACCTAGAACATACTATACATTTCTATAGGTACCTACCTGTGATTACTTATACGTAAATAACATAATATTTAGTAATTTCATGACCATTTGTGCTGTGTACCATTATGATAAAAAGTTAATTTTTTTATATCTAAGTTATAAAAATTATGCTAGTAAAAATAATAAATTAGGTATCGACTTGTACAATACTTTTATGAATGAAAATATAATTATGGTAACCCTAGATACGCGAGATGTGTGCATCGAGGCAACACCAAAAATAGATATGGCGCGCTCTGCGGGACAAAACACTCGCCTCGCTTCTTTCACACCCACGATAAGTTATACAGGCAAGGAGTGAGACAGCTATATGACTGACGTAATATTCAACACACCTATACCAACATACATAACACAATTTTATTAATTCCACTGTCGATGCGTTAGTACGTACTTGCCGAATTAAGGTTCGTAATAAATTATCAACTGAAGTTTTTACAGATTAGCAAACTCTAAAATTTAATATTCTGTGTATTAACTGGAATTAATGAACGTTGTCCATGGAAACCGAATGTGATCAGTTAAACCAGCCTAAAGTCGATTCATAAGCGTTGGGACGCCTTTCTCACTTCTTCCGATAAGATTGTGCACAATATTACATTGTGTAAACATGGTTCTCCAATAAATGTCTTGATTGGTTCTTAAATTTAAATTATAGAAGGACAATTTTCAAGATTCTCAAAAAGTTTTATTCAAAGGAAATGAATTTTAGTTAAATTCATTCAAAATATGCAGATGCATATATCAATAACATACAAATAAACAACTAAGAGAAGATAAACAATATTTACACAGCTTTCATATCTCATGTTTTCATTTCTTTTCCAAACTTTCAATTAAAATTAGGCGGAAATAGGTACATCTGAATTTATAATTTATTTTCTAATGGACTATTATTGGTAACTGGTAAGAAAATAATATTGAGAAATTAATTTTACCATTCTATGGCAAACATGCATCTCAAAATGCATTTTGTTTACCAGTATGAATTTACAGAAACTTAAAAATTTCATCAAATAATAATTTCCCAGAATTAAGATATAGAATTAAGTTTTGTAAATTATTATGTAAGTAAATAGAAACACTTCTAATTTCCTACTTGATTCTAAGCTTAACTCCTTATGAATATCAAGTTTGTATATCCTACAAAAACAATAAAGTAATGTTTTATTTACTTTTCCTCTCAGACAGTAACTGTCTTTATTAAGCCTGAAAATATAACTTTAGTTTGGAAAAAAGCCACACTTTTGTATTTTGGCAAGTCCTTATTATGCTTTTTTTGACAGCATATTCACTGTCTCAAAAACGCATTTTGCATATCCTTTAAGTTTCAAACATAAGTTAATAGTAAAGGGGCCGCAATAGTTTGTAAATCTGCTTATGTGTTAAACACGTAAGCAGATTAAATAATGATGAAAAAACTCTAAAAAAATAATGTCTCTTAAAATACTGTGACTTTATTCCAGTAAAGGTAGAGATTTTTGGTTAATAAGGTTCGAATTATTAAAACCAAAATTTGTATAAAAATGTTATTCCTTTTAATGTTTTCAATTTTGTAACATTTTAAATATGAATGAGCATTGTGCTAATATTATGTACAGTAATTTAATTTAAAAAGCAACTTAATCTTGCATTGAAATCAATTACACAAAAGGTTTAAGAAACAAAAATCAACTTTTACTTCACATGCACACATTAATACTTCACAACAAACCGATTGCCTATAAAAATGAAACAAAAATAACACCTATTTACAAGTTGGCAATTCTGAACTCCACGACAAGAGTGGCCTCACTATCATGTAGGTACTTTGATGAATAGTGATTGGCATTGTACTACATAGCTCACAGCTTTCAACAAACCAGCGAGCATTCATCCTCATTCATGTTCAGAACTGCAGTTGAATAGAAAAATAAATAACGGAATGAGATTCCAAACATGACCTTCAAGAACTTACAAAATCTATTATGTACTAAAACGTACAAAACACAAGAGTCAAATTAAATAATATATCAATAAACCGGCTCCCACTGCCATCCACTCCTCTAACCTATACCACTACCACTAGAGACAATGTGAACTATGGGGAACCCAACATAACCCAACTAACCTGTCTCTCATATTTACATACATTAAAATCTTTTACATTCAACACAATTACACAAAAGTTAAAATCAATAATTTCCTATCCACTAATAACAAATGCAGTCATAAAGATCTGTGTAAAATGTATTGATCCCAGTCGTATGTGGTATCATGGGTTTCTCATATTGGCAGATTGGCCATAAAATATTTGTCACTATCACTTGTTAAGTCTCTATAAATATATCACAAAGCGTCTCAATTAGGAAGAGTGTCCATTAATATTTCTTTTGTACTCTGAGTGAGTCTGGTAGGGAACTGAATGTCGAAAGCAACCAGCAGATCTCCATTCCGTGAGGGCTCCTTGGGGAATGGCAAACCATATCCTGAAAACCTCTTTACAGTGTTAGGTCTTACTACTTCATTTGATAGGTTCACTGATAACTTTTCGTTACCCATTGTAGGAACTTCTAACACCGAACCGCACAATGCCTGAAACAAAGAAAAAACAAAAGTCAAAAACCTGCATATGGTTACAAAATTTATATCATTAAATTATTTAATATCACAATTATCTATTGTAATATAAACAAATTAAATACATTGCTAACAGCACCTACTAAAACTATGATTTATGTTTGGTATACACAAATTTGTCTACAGCTAAAAACAAAAACAAGGTTGTACATATTTGTACAACATAAATTAATAACATGGCATTAGTTAGTGCTAAGTATATTATTTATAATATATTATATTGTAAGAAATACAGAAATGTTGTCCATATATGGACTTATGTCACACCATCTGCCATCTGTCCATTCTTCGTACCATACATGTAAGTAGATAACAATATAATCACTCAATACAAATTCAAAATAATTTTTAACAAACATCTATCTGCATGTAAATTCATATCTACATTGAACTTGCTTGTAAATATCTAACATTTTATACAATGACAAAATCATTTTGCAACAAATAGATAGAAGGAACTGTAAATTATATTAACCACTAAACATGGGTGAATAAGATAGGTATCTAACACGAATGTGGTATCAAGTACATTGTGTATTTGAAGTAGTTGTAGAAGTAGTTTGAAGCGTTGAGGTTTGCCACCCATCCTGAATGTCTTGATTTTATACTGGCACGAAGAGGACAGTTTGTATGTTTCTTACATACAGCTGATCTGCTGGCTACCCCACTTGTGGGATATGCCGTGATGGTATAGTAGTAGTAGTAGTAGTGTATTTGAAAATGAACAGTTTGATGACAGCATGTGTTTACCAATCATACATACACATTGAGTTGGTATGTACTACTAGTACAATGGTAGGGTATACACAGCTGTTGAATACATGCTGGTATAACAACACCATACTAACAACACAATAATGTTTCACATAGCAAGTAACTACATATTATTGTGAAAAATATGTAATTTTTTTCATAAATTAGACTAACAGACGACTCAAAATAGAAAATAAGAGTAGACTTCATTGTATAAATTGTAATAGGTAATAAAAATTTGTTTCAATTACTTCTTGCTTTCAAATGAAATCTCAAAGATAATTAATTGATGCGAGTAATTTGACTGGTATTATGCATCTGACATACATTCGTCATAGAATATACAGAGCATAAATGGTCTGGCACTGAACAATACACAGACACTGACATTAAAAATGATCACATGACCTATATTTTGTCTGCATTGTTATGTTAATATCCTTAAATCTCTGTTTATATTTTATTGGAATACAATAAGAGAGAAAGAATATTTTAAAAAGACTGGTTAATTGATAGGTACATGGTGATATTTTTTTATAAATAGAACATTATTCTGAATACATTATTGTTAGAGGACAACTCCGGATTTCCTATGATGGGATAGGTAGATTAAATTTTATGCTGGATTTTGTTTGATGAATGAAGAGTTCACAGGACAAATGCATTTCATATTATGATACACGGTAAACAAATGAAGTTGCCTGAAATGATTGAGTAAAGCATAATAATGACATAACAACTACGCTACAGACATAAACAAGAGATAAACAAGAGAAATGTGTAGATGTTGCTTGGGCTAAATTCTTACCTGTTTCAGTGATATCTTGGCTGTATATCTGACGTCGCTGCCTTCTCTCTTGAACAGTGGATGAGGCTTGTCTCTAATGATGAAAACAATATCTGCTGGGATTTTATTTCTCCCTTGGTCTCCTTCTTTCTGGAAAGTGATCTTGGTTCCAGATTTCCAACCGGGTTTCACATGAATTGTTAAAACTTTATCTTCTTTTTTGAATGTACCATCCGGCTGCACCACTCTTCTCGATATTTTCATTTTCTTTACACATCCTTTGGAGATATCATCTAGAGACACATAGAGATCATGTTCAATAGGTGGATCCTGCGCTTTATCTTTCCTATTTGACAGCCCATTAACATTGAAGGAATGTGATCTAAAAGCTCCTCCAGGGCGGGCTCCCATGCCCATGGAAGCAAAAGGATCCATATCCACATCCATTTCATCATCAAATCCAAACATTCTGTTGCCCCCTCCACCACCTCCTCCATTCATATTGAAGAAGGCTTGGAAGGGACTTCCGCTGCCGAAGAACTGTGCAAATGTGGCGTGTGGATCTCCATGGAAGCTGTATGAGAAGTTCTGTCCGGCACCAGGGTTGCCGCCGCTGAAGTTTCCTTTGAGCCCCTCCTCTCCTTGGGCATCATATATTTCTCTCTTCTTCTTGTTGGAAAGGATCTCGTAGGCTTCGGCCACCTCTTTGAATCGCTCTTCCGCGCCTTTCTCCTTATTCTTATCAGGATGATATTTTAGAGCTAGCTTTCTGTAAGCCTTCTTGATGTCATCATCTGTGGCATTTTTGCTGATGCCCAGAATCTTGTAGTAATCTTTGCCCATTCTATCTCAAGGAAAATAACACGTCAGACAGTGCACACAATATGAAATATCACAGAAATATTGTAGGCGGTACTATATGAGATATTACTGTAAAATTTGGTGAAAAGCCAACATAAAAATACTACGCATTAACTAAAAATACTTGTACGCGTAACCAAATGGAAATTGAACAATGATTTCACTTCTTTAGCACAATTTTATTAAATATCAATCAAAATAATTACAAATCCCGAATAACTGTAATTTTATTGTAAAACTTCCACGTTCTCACCTTTAGTGCACAACAAAAACAAAAAATATTTGACACACAAGCATAAATTGTTGCAACGCTTCGTGAACTAAACCGCACAGAGGTGGCGCTTCACAATATATAGAATAAAAGTTCCAGAATATTCTAGGAACTTCCTATACATTCTACTTCGAGATAATACGCGATTATACCTACGATCAATCCGGTTTGCGTCTTCGCTATCACGTTTTGTAACTATCTTCACAGCTGTTAGAGAGATTAAGCCGCCACCATACTGTATTGAAACCAGTGGGATTAAGCAGGGTTTAAGCCGGGTTTACACTATCCAAGTACACTTGGACCAAGTGTACTTGTACAAGTAGATCGCATCGCAGTGCACTTGGATGCCGGTTTACACTACAAGTTGAAATTTCCATCCAAGTAGCATTTGTGTCTCGCGCAATCAAGATAACGACGACTGATCTCTGGCTGCGAGGCGTAGAAATTGTATCGGAAAAATTAAACCATGAAAATATTTGGACTCGGATGTGATGACTTTAATTTGAGAAGTAGAAAAGGAAGATATAAATACTTTTAAAAATAATTTGGGATTCGGTAGCGAACAATTAAAAAATTTGCTCTATATTATATTATTTAAACTACTGTACCACTACTACAAACTTTACCATCACGGCATATCCCATAAGTGGGGTAGCCAGCAGACCAGCTGCATATAATAAATATTCATGCTGTCTTCTCTGTGCCAATATAAAATCAAAACATTCAGGATGGGTGGCAAACCTCATCGCTGAATTTAAGATGTAAAAGTCTTAATTATTTCGAACACCTACTTTTACAGGACACTTGAAAACTTATGGAAAAGAGTAGGAGACCAATTCTTTACCGGGTGCTCTACGGAATCTGAAATACTATAATATAAAATGAAAAAATGTAGGTACTTGTGAAATGTTTAAATAAATAACTTTTGAAAAAATATTACTTAACGTATTTAATAATTTAAGTTAAAAATATTATTTATTTGAAAAAAATATTAATTTTTATTATTTAATAATAAATTAATTATTTCATTTAATTTTTTTTATTCTTATTATTTTATTTATTAATCTAGCAAAACAGTCATTTCACATAAAAACTACAAAATGAGACATTACATAAATATCTGGTTAACGAAGTATGCGAATGCTACAAGTATATCGGCGTGTTTACAAATCTGTAGAAAAGAAAATAAAACATGAAATGAGTTCATCAAATTCATTAAACAAAACATAAATCGCTCATTTTAATTTTTCACAGCACGTTGTCCGCTTCGTATAATTCTACGAACCTGAAAGTTTCGCGCTCGTTACACCGTCTTTTAGTCAGCGCCATTTTGTTCTTATAAAACCGTCCAAGTCAGCTTGGACGAATAGAGTTTCGTCCAAGTTGACTTGGATGGCGGCTACTTGTACAAGTACACTTGGATCACCTGTTTACACTATCCAAGTAGCGTCCAAGTAAGCCATCCAAGTATACTTGTACAAGTGTACTTGGATAGTGTAAACCCTGCTTTTCCATTTATATTCCAGATATAAACCATTTAATATCTTAAATTCAGCAAAGGGGTATGTCAACCATTCTGGATATCTTATTCATTCCATTTATTTATTATAACGAATGTAAGACCAACATGAAAAGCCTAGTCCCGTCTCAGATTTATATAATATACTAGCTTAAATACCCGGCGTTGCACGGGAATACGGGAAATATATATAAAAAAAAAAACAGTAAGTAGGTATATCGTTGCCGTGGAGGTGATCCAAGCCACACTTTTTTGAAAAATGGGTTTAGTATGCATTTTTGTTCAGAAAACCACGGAGAACATAGTGGTGAAGAGAAATAAGTGATTTGATATTCCTAAAAGGCATTTTTGGAAGATTTTGAAGAGATGTTAAGTGTTTTTACAATCATTTCAAGTATGTTAGAGCATTTCACTAACGCATATAGGAACAAATAGTTCAATTAAATTATAGAAGTGAAAAGATCTAAGCCGCATAGCGCGTAACTTTCCAACAATTTTTTTACAGGTGGATCTTTCTCAGCTACAGTGGTGAAATAACCCAAGTGATAAATTCGTGTTTACTTCTAAAATGTATAAATTCTTTAATATTTTGTTATTTATATTAGTGGAATATGTGATCAGGAATATTGTGTAAATTTTTTAGCGAAATCCATGCAAAAATAACTTAGTTATTGTAAGATTAGTATTTTCGGATGTAACAGCGTAACTTCAACACCCTTTTTCTCGGAATGTCTGTCTTGTGGGTTGGATCACTTCACATCCACGGCAACGATATATAAATAAAAATTATTTTATGTAGGCAGCAATAATTTTTGTATCAACTATATACACAGTGTCACATTAATTAGAGAACATATAATAGAATATATGTTAATGAGACTAACAGTATATAAAATTATAACAATATACCTACATTACATACACATACATACATACATACCATTACGCCGCTTTCCTCGCGGGGTAGACAGAAAGGATCGAGAGCCACTTCCTTCTATCCTTGCATACATCTTTCGCTTCCGTCACTGTCATACAATTCCTCATGCATGCTCTCCTGTTCAATGTGCTCAACACGTGACCGTCCTGTAGAATTTGATTTAAATGAGCTTGTCATCTTAACTTATTCACATTCATCCTTGTAATTACACCAACTTTCATTCCACATTCCTTTTGTATATTACTGTTACGCACACAATCTCTCAGACTTTTACTACACATCCTTTTCAGCTCATATTTATGAAAATTTTAAAAAAATGGGTATTGAAATCTTGAAGTTTGACATCCCACACGGCCATACCAATAAAAAAATGGGTAGGTACCTACGTGGATAAAAGTACCGAAATCCTTTTTCCACTGTAAAATCTTGAAGTTTGACATCCCCCACGGCCATATTTCAATAAAAAAAATGGGTAGGTACCTACGTGGATAAAAGTTCTAAAATCCTTTTCCCACTGTAAAATCTTGAAGTTTGACATCCCACACGGCCATATTTCAACAAATAAAATGGGTAGGTACCTACGTGATTAAAGTACCGAAATCCTTTTCCCACTGTAAAATCTTGAAGTTTGACATCCCACACGGCCATACCAATAAAAAAATGGGTAGGTACCTACGTGGATAAAAGTACCGAAATCCTTTTTCCACTGTAAAATCTTGAAGTTTGACATCCCCCACGGCCATATTTCAATAAAAAAAATGGGTAGGTACCTATGTGGATAAAAGTACTGAAATCCTTTTCCCACTGTAAAATCTTGAAGTTTGACATCCCACACGGCCATATTTCACGGATAAAAGTACTGAAAACCTTTTCCCTCAGTAGAAGATTGACATCCCACACGGCCATATTTCAATAAATAAAATAGGTAGGTACCTATGTGGATAAAAGTAGTAAAATCCTCTTCCCACTGTAAAATCTTGAAGTTTGACATTCCACTCGCCCATATTTCAATAAAAAAATGTGTAGGTACCTACGTGGACAAAAGTACTGAAAACCTTTTCCCACTGTAAAATCTTGAAGTTTGACATCCCACACGGCCATATTTCAATAAATAAAATGGGTAGGTACCTACGTGGATAAAAGTACTAAAATCCTTTTCCCACTGTAAAATCTTGAAGTTTGACATCCCACACGGCCATATTTCGATAAAAAAATGGGTAGGTACCTACGTGGATAAAAGTACTAAAATCCTTTTCCCACTGTAAAATCTTGAAGATTGACATCCCACACGGCCATATTTCAATAAATAAAAATGGGTAGGTACCTACGTGGATAAAAGTTCTAAAATCCTTTTCCCACTGTAAAATCTTGAAGTTTGACATCCCACACGGCCATATTTCAATAAATAAAATGGGTAGGTACCTACGTGGATAAAAGTACCGAAATCCTTTTCTTCGAAAAACTTGTTTATTGTCGTTTCAGTGTACGAACCTTTAGGGGCGTTCACATTTGTTCAGTGTCGGGTAGTAATCACTTTCATCCATCATCGCTAGTGATAACTATTGGTGAAACGCCTGTTCACACCTTTTCATTTTGGACGATCATCCAGAGTGATAAAAAATGAACACATGTGAACGCACCTTTCCTTCCGTCATCGCCAGTGATCACTATATTGACGAAACGCTTGTTATCAGCCTATTGTTTTGGAGGTTCTTACCTTTTCAAATAGGTGTATTTATTTGATATTGTTTTATTGAGCAATAAATAAACTAAATTATTCAATCAATTTATTTATTTAAAAAAAAATAGTAAAATCACATCAAGATAATAGATTTACAAAAAATACATATAATTTAAAAATAATTATAAATCCACATATAAAAATAAATAAGTAATAAATTGTGTATATACATTTATCAGATACAAATCCAGAGATTTCATATTGGAAAAGTCCACCCCCAATATACAGTTATATTATATATCGAAATGTAAGAGATAAAGTTCTGTATTTAATGCGACGATAATAATTATCATATGTTTCTTCAATAGTAATAGAAAAACCTAGTTAATTTATAAAATGTTATGTACCTATAACATAATATATGGAATATTCTAAAGTTCAATCTAGTTTTGATGAACATCCACATTGTCAATAGTGTTCATTTATAATTTCATGGACAGAACGATACACAAGTTATTTATCCAATTGTGTTGTGATTTTGAAGTTTCATAATTGCGCGTATACTAGTGATGATGGGTTAGTTGGAAGATATTGCGCTTCAGCGATAAACTCGCCCATTGCACAAAATTATTTGTTCTGTTGTTATGATACCTATGTTTTTTCTTCTTTGTATACTAATTTTGTGCAATAAAGATTATTATTATTAGGCATTTATTATTATTATTATGCATTTAAAATAAACTATTATTATTATTATTAGGCATTTAAAATAAACTCCCGCATTTAAGCCTAGAGCCTTTCCCTTTGTACAAGGGGCAGATGATAGCCCTCTTCCAATCCTCTGGTGTAACACCTTCTCTCCAACAATCGTTGAAAAGCTCCAAACACCACGCGAGAGCCCCCGGTCCACCAGACTTGATGAGCTCAACGGCAACACAATCATACCCTACAGCTTAACCGCACTTCGCTTTTTTTAATGCATTCAAAATCTCATTCATGTCTATCATATCGTTTTCATTCTCACTGCTTTCACTGTCGTCATACTCATTTGCATTTGTACCATCACATTCAAACAGATCTTCGAAATATTCCTTCCATCTCTGTAGCACACATTCATCATTTACTAACACACATCCATCCTTGTCTTTTATCCCTTTCATACTGTTCACACTTGAACCCGTCCTCTTTCGTTTCACTTCCTTCCAAAAAATCTTCATATTTTCACTCGCATACGTAGACAATTTCTTACATTCTTCATCTTCAAGCATTTTTTTCTTCATTTTCACAACTTCACGCACTTCCTTCTTGCAAGTCTTGTAAACTTCTTTCTTTCGCTCTTTTTCACATGTGTCACACTGTTTCACACTCAGCAAGTCTTTCCAAGCATTCTTCTTCTTATCTACAGCTTCTTTCACATCATTATCCCACCATGCATCGCCTTTCTTACGTCCAACTTTAGCTTCACCACATGTTTCTTTTGCACTTCCTACAAGCACACTTTTTAAGACATCCCACCTTTCATTCATCGTTAGATCATTCTTTTCGTTCGCACTCAGCTTCTCATTCACAGTTTTTACATATTCATTCTTTACACTCTCATCTTTCAGTTTTTCGACTCTCAATCTCATAGCTGGCGTGGACTTTTGTGTTCTCGAACGCCAACCGGAGAATAGATTTATTCTTGAGACGACAAGAAAATGATCCGTCTCCAGCTCAGCGCCTCGATACACTCTCTCGGAGTGGTTTGTCCTCACCAAAGGAGTGAAGCAAGGTTGTGTCATGTCTCCGTGGCTGTTCAACCTATTCTTCGACTACTGTATGCGACCTGTGAAAGAGATGGATGTTGGTGTCGAGTGTAACATTCCTTCCCATAGTCGGCAGATTTCAGTGACTCTCTCAGGGTTTGTCGTTGGGTAAAATTATTGTGGTGGTTGTATTAAGTAAACACTAGCATGATGTGGAACGATCAGTTTATTGAAGAAGAAAATGGTTACACAGTTTATGAATACTCAAAAACAATTCACATTTTTAATACTGAACTACATACAAATGCGACACTCACAGTATGTTGAAGAAGAGAAGAAATATAGATTATTTTTATTGTGCGAGTTCCTCCGTTCTGTCTTGTAAGACGAACGGAGGGAAACTGCAGCAAAATGGCTGACTCCCGGAAAAGGATGAAGAAGAAGGAATCTGCTTTTATGATAATATCAAAAGGTATTTATGATTTCTCTGGATAGGGGCCAGGGCTTTCACAGGATTTCGATAGATGGCAACACTAGTACCATTTTAACGACATCATATTATAAGGCTCTCATGACACCATCTCAAGTTGTTTTTTAAAAAAAAAAAATGAATAAAAAAAAAGAAAAGTCTCAAAGTCAGTAATAAGAAGGATTCTACAAAACTGTCAGTGTCAGAGACAAGAAAGATTTTACAATACTGTGAGTGTCAGAGATAAGAAAGATTTTACAACACTGTGAGTGTCAAAACAAGATAGATTTTACAACACTGTGAGTGTCAAAACAAGATACAAATTTTTCGCTCAGACATTGGTAACAAATTCTTAACTATTCCTTACAAATAGACATGTCTCAAGCAAGCAAGGGACCAGGAAGATGCACCGACAGAACAGGTCGCGGAAACGGGATCGTAGACAATGTTCTCGCCATACTTCCAGGTAAACCTTTACATGCTTAAGACAAAACAAAAAAAATTCTTTTACATAATATAACAAAACCTTCAACAATTTTACAAACACTTTTCTTTACTCCAAGAGGAGGTATCCATTACAATTATATCTGATCTACCTCTATTATAAGGGCGGTAATCCTTTACCCTATAGCATTTTTCTTTTGTGGAAACTTCCCACCAATTTCATACAGGCAAATGGTTAATATCAGGTACCAAACCTATCGCGCAGAGCTTCTCTAAGCGACCTGTATGAATTTTCTTTGTTTGAGCGTCCTCAAACCTCACTTGGACAATAAGCTTGTCGGGCATAAAAAAATTGATAATTACTAAAATAAATTTGAGTTAGAACTGATTGTATTAGGGTAGGACGATTAGTCATATCTCTATATCAGTCTAACCCAGGAGATGTACATGGAAGATGGCGAATCATCCAATGACTCCTTAACATTCATACTAGGCAAATAGAAATTACTGTAAGGGTACGCATTCCATACAGTAAAATTGCCGCAAAATGGCCAGCAGGTTCACACCATGTGAGAAACCTTGCCATATGATTTAATTACAAAACCATGCACACTAAAGATTGAAAACAATAAACTTATTTTTAATTTGTCTGATGCGACCTTGACCCTCAATTTAAGATTGTACATTAATGATTTGATAAACTACGGGAATTAGTGGTAGTCTTTCACGCACTTTCATACTTCATCATTTATCTGCAGTTTTTACTTGTATACTTCATTCTTTCGTACCAAGCATTCATCGTCTGCCATAAGTCATTCATCAGTTACCACATAACTCGGTGATTCATGAGTTCACGTAAAATATAAGGAAAATTAACAAAAGAATTCGTATACTTGTGTATACTGGAGGGTCAAAATTACATCAGTTATACAGTACAAAATTCTTTAAAACTACCATGTTGTATGTCTTTTGTCTGCGACAGTGGATGGGTTCAGATTATTGCGAACACGTTGCTACTGAAAACGGCTAGCATATGAGATGATAAAGGCAACTTCAGGCATCCACGGGCGCAAACAAAAAAAAGGTGATCAAACATACAAAAAATATTATTTAAGGGCGCCACAAAGTTCGAACAATTCAAAATTCTCACAGAAGCGGAACCTTGAAGAGCCTCTATGAGATTTCTTAACTAAATGTTTACAATAAGATGGGCTGCAAAAGTTACAAGTACTTGAAGAGTAGAAATACCAAATTTTTGACTATCAACAGTATTATAATTTATTTTGCTTTAAAGAAGAAAGAAAGATAATTCCTTTGACATTACTCTGACTGTAAATATAATTTCTTTTGTGAGTCTAACATTTTTATTACATACAAAATTCACTATTAACATTGACCTGTGATGTATAGACATAGTTCTTTTTATTCATTAAAATTACAGCCCAAGAAAACATTACATTTTTACATAAATTCTTTACATTACCAAAATTTCAAGTTTCCATTGATGGATTTACATTCAGAATGAAATATAACAACAAAATTTTGGAGAAACACATACCTAGGACTCAGAACTTAATGATATCCTTAGCATGATAGTTTCCCATTGCTCCAGTATCTACATCGCATAGCTCGTATACGTTAGGGGATATGATTCGGTGAACCTGAGACTTGATGAAACGAGGTGCCAATTTCTTTGAAAAATAATTCGCAGCGTTGCTATGAACAAATGACCTTCTCCAGACGATTTGACCTATGTCCAGACGAAGAGTTTTGCGACGAAGGTTATATCTATCGGCATTACGATGGAAAGCCTTAGTCAATGAGGAGGAAATTTCGTCGTAAAGCGCGTTCATTTCTGATAAACGACGTTGACGTTGTTCGGCAAATGCTTCTAAGGTACCACTATCAGAGGCATTGACAGTTCTATGGAAGGAGGCATGAGGAACATATTCTGTACCATGTACAAGGAAATAGGGAGAGTAACCTGTGGTTACATTTACAGTACTATTAATACAAGAACAGATTTTTGGAAGCTTGGAACACCAAGAACGTTGATCATTTTCTACCAATATCGAAAGAGCAGTAAGAAGAGTAGAATTGTATCTTTCAACGGGGTTATTCTGTGGGTGATAATATGCATTATAAATCAAGTCATTGATACCATAAGAATGTAAAAATGATTTAAATTCTTTAGCAACGAACTGTCGGCCGTTGTCCAAGACAACACACCGCGGAATACAATAGGGAAGAAAAATTCGTTCCTCGAGTAGTTTGATTATTTCTTTAGATGTAGGGTTTCGTAGTGGAAAAGCCCAAAGATATTTAGTAAAGATATCCACGACAGTAAGGATATGCACGTTGCGCTTATATGACATGGGTAATGGTCCTACCAAGTCAATACTCAATGATTCCATAGGTTTAGTAACGGGTTTTGGGTTTTTCATTAATCCATGAGGCGCTTGGTTATTATGTTTATATGCCTTACATGTTTGGCACTGCTTTACATAATCCTTAATGGTGGACAATAAACCACGGCAATAGAAAGTTTGAGAAAGATAGGCATGAGTTTTTAAAACTCCAGGATGGCAATTGTTATCATGAAATTCGGAAATTAAAGGTTCAAGTTGATCAGAAGGCACAACAAGTCTCCAAAATGAAGAATCTGGGGAAGAATTATTAGGTTTCTTATTTTTACAGTATCTATAGAGGTGACCATCCTCTAACATGAAATTATGGCAGTCTTGAGGTCTTTCTTCACAAGATTTGTAGACTTTACGATACCATGGATCGGAGACATTGGTATAAACAGAAGGAAAAGTGAAAGCAGAAACAGGAATTCGACTGAGTCCATCAGCAAGTTTGTTTTCACAACCTTTCTTATAAACAAAATCAAAACTGTATTGTGATAGACGCATAGCCCATCTGGCTAAACGTCCGCTGGGAGAAGAAATGGTTTTTAGATATTTTAAACATCCATGATCGCTCATAAGGGTAAAATGAGTACCTTCTAAGTAGCTACGAAAATGATGTACAGAATCTACGACAGCAAGTAATTCGCGGTCAGTAGTGGAATAATGTTGTTCAGTATCAGAAAGTTTACGGGAGAAATAAGCTATGGCATGCTCAGTTCCATCAGGAGATTTTTGTGAAAGGAAACTACCTATGCTTATTGCACTAGCATCGCAAGTAAGTATATAAGGTAGCGAATAGTCAGGGGGTTTCAATACAGGGGCCGTTATCATGGCAGATTTTAAAGCAATGAAAGATTGTTCGGCTTCATTATTCCAAGAAAATTGTTTATTAAATTTCTTACTTGTCAACTTGCAAAGAGGAGAGGCAATAGCAGAAAATGATTTGATAAAACGTCTATAGTAAGAACACATTCCAAGGAAACCTCTTAGTTCCTTAGTTGAAGTGGGACGTGGATAATTTAACATTACATTTATTTTTTCGGGGTCGGTAGTAATACCGTCTTGGTTGATGACGTGACCAAGATATTTTAATGAATCTTTACAAAAAACAGATTTCTTTAACTTTATAGTAAGATTGGCTTCATTTAAGCGTTGAAATACGGTCTTCAAGGAGGCAATGTGAGATTCAAATGTAGGACTACAAATTAAGATATCATCCAGATAGCAGAAAACATGATCACCAAGATCAGAAAAGAGTTTGTCCATGAGTCTTTGCATTTCAGCAGGTATATTCTTCAGTCCAAATGGGGTGACTTTAAAGTGATATTGTCCTCTACCTTCCACAAAAAAGGCAGTTTTTGGACGACTTTCGAGTGATAGGGGCAATTGCCAAAAACCGTGACTTAAATCAAGACTTGTAAGAAACTTGGTATCACGAAGGTTATCTAATATGCGATTGATATTGGGAAGTCTATAGCAGTCGGTCTTAGTGACGTCATTTAATCTACGAGGGTCTAATACAAATCGACCAGTACCATCTTTTTTGGGTACAATAAAAATATTATTTAGCCATGGGCTACGGGCAGGTTCGATTACATCCATTTTTAACATGGCATCAATTTCAGTACAAAGTTGTTCTCTTCTGACATGTGATTGTGGGTAAGTCTTCTGTTTTACAGGCAGATTATCGCCCGTGTCGATAACATGACTTATAAGATGGGTACGACCTAAGCCTTTGGTTTCATAAGAAATCGTTGAGAATAGTTCTTTGACTTCATTCAGTTCAGAACATTGTGCTGGAGTAAGATTATTGGCAGAAACTAGGCAAGAAGGGGACGAAGATGTAACAAATATGTGTTTACTAGCTATTGGATTTGTCAAAGAATTATTATTATTCGGAAAGAGTCGTGGTGCTAAGCCGGAGTTTTCAAGAAATGGGACACCCAAAATTATTCCATGAGAAACAGAAGGGGCCACAATAAAAGTAACATGAACAGTCTTGTTATCAAAGCAAAGAGGAAGAATGATCTTTCCAATAGACTGGAAAGAGGAACTGTTAACACCAAACAATGTTTGAACATGGGGTTGCAGGGTATAGCCTAAGGTTGTAAAAGTTTTATAAGTATCTCTACCCAATATATTTACTGCAGCTCCAGTATCTAAGAGGGCTCTAAAGGGAACATGGCGAATTTTAAAATTGATGTGAGGACGATTGTCCGAACCACTGGTAATGGCAACTTCGTTTAAATGACAGGTAAGATGGAATAGTTCAACAGAGGCTAACCAGTCTGACCACTCGGCATCTCTCTTCCCAGGAGAAGGACGAGCAGAAGACCGGTAGTTTACAAGTTTTTTGGACGTCGAGACAGGTTAGGAGGTGGCATACTTAAATTAGGCATTGAAATTCGTGAGGTGTTAGAAGCATTGACATTAGAATTTGTAGAGAAATGACGGGGTCGATAAAAGGTACGAGGAGTTGGCATTTTAAATTTACAATCTCTGGCCAGGTGTCCTGGTTTACCGCAAGTATAACAATTATTGTTCCTACGTGTATCATGGGTAAATGCGACCTTTGGGCGAGTAGGAGGAGGTGCATTATTTGAGGTTGCAGGCATAGAAGAAGAAGTGACAAGAGTGAGACGTTCGAATCCAGTACATATTTGCTCCAAATCAACTATGTTGGAAGGATTTGCACCAATTATGGCAGCCGCAAAAGTTGTTTTAAGACCTTTCTTAACGATTTTTAGAATTTCCGAATCTCTAATAGGAGATTTCAGACTTCTGTTCATCATAGTGACACGCGAAATGTAATCGGATGCGGTTTCAGAAGGTGATTGCCTGGAACACCATATATTCATGCGTCGTTCAGAAGTTATATTTTCGTTATCGAAGCGGTCGAGGAAGGTGGTTTTCAGATCTTCCCAACACAAAGTGTTGAGTCGAGCAGCTCGATAAAAGGTAAGAGCTTTTTCGGTTAGAAATTCTGGAAGAACAGTAGGCAGTAAAGCTATGTCAAATCTTCGAGACAGACATATTTCCTCTAATCGAGTAAAAAATTCGATGAGATCACCCTCACCGTTGAAGATAGGAATGGGCCAAGAAGAAAAATTGATATTTAAAGGCACACAAGTAGTTTGACGTCGAGGAGTATTCAATGACAGAGTGTGTGCAGGAGAAGTGGGATGGCTGAGGTTAACAGTTTCTGTAGTAATGGCACAATTGGAACCGGCGTCACTGGACAAATCAGAACTCTCAATTAATGGAGGCATCTCAGAGATCTTATTGTTGAAACTTACACACTGAGCTCTAAGATCAGCGAGAGAATGGCTGGGCGTTATACCTCTCTGGGTTAATGCATGTTTAAGAGTCCGGGAATTGGATACATTGACTCGCGAAATAGGCATAAAAGATGATCCAGACATTTTGAGATTCTAACTTGCAATGACAATAGAATAATAAACGGTTCTTCTATATAAGTTGATCCTTACACAGGAGAAATAGAAAAATTGCACATGCAAAACGTTTTGAATTGACGATCTGAAAGAAAATTGGCAAATAATAATCAACAAGACAAAAGATTATACGTACCAATATTCAGCGCTGGATAGATTGCGATGGACTTGCAGGAATTAAAAAAAATTCTTTAAAAGAGGAAAAAAAAATTTTTTCCAAAACAAAAAAAAGTTGAGAAACAGTGGACACCTTGGTTTGAAAATTGCTCTAGGAAAAATGGACTCCTACCAAGAATCCAAAAAAAAAATTCCTCAAAGCAAAACAAATGTTAACAAAAAAAAAGTTTGGCAACCTTTGTAACATCAAATCTCAACAGTTGGGAACCATTGGATACTAAAAAAAATTGTTTGGAAGTCTTGTCCTTTGATAAGACTCGAAAAAAAATCAATAACAATTATTTCTTTAAATTGTTAAAGTTTGGAAATCGCTGGAAAGTTTGACATTCCCTGGAAATATCGTAGACATAACATTACATACATTACATATCATAAAATTAACAATTCCAGCATATGAGTAAAGAATTATTGGTAATTATTCAAATTTGTTTTGTTAAGCCTCTTCCAGCAATATTGAGGTCTATGATCATTTCACTTCAAACCATACATAAATACATCTACAGCCCGCGTGACACGCACGCTAGGTAGGTACAAGTACAATGAATTTAAATTTGATTTCTTTACTCTTGAGTATATTCAACCAGATATAGAAAAAACTTTACTTGGACTATTTCACAAACTGGACATTTATAAATTTACAACTCTTACTTTGTAGATCCTTCAGTGTAGAATCTTACATCAACAAGCAAATAATTCCGCAAATAATTGTAAAATGATCTTAGCTAGTATCACTTGAATTTATGCAAAATTGAAACTGGAATTTTTTTTTACAATCTCTTTGGCACAAAAGGCAAAGCATGGAACAACATGTAAAAAACTGTATCTATAGTAGGTATATAAAATATTTCAGTACAAAATGAACACAACAACACCATATTCTTCCATAAAAACCTGTGTAGTAGTTAGACGATTAAGGTTGTCTATTACTAATTGAAGGAAGTATTCATTTCATCATCCTCAAAACCATCAAGCATCAAGGGTTCTCTGTGTAGATAAAGAAGGCCTCGAAGAAACGTCAGATCTAGATGACAAAACATGGGACATCCTTCTATTGGAGGTCAGGAACCGTCAAGGAAGAAAATTCCGTCATGGACATCCTTCGTAGTGGTGGTAGCAGGCTTCTTAAGGGATTGCAACGTTGGAGATCTTCATCTCATCAGAAGGAAATTATCTGGACGTCTTAGGAAAGTTTGGAGTATCTGTTCACAATCTTGTCAATTTCTTGTTGTATTTATTTCTTAAATTCTCCATTCATTAACAATATCTGATCGTACTTGCAATATATCGGATTTCTTTTTGAAGATCATAAATGTATCTCGCATATATTTATTATTAAATCGTTTTTATTTTTAACACTGTTTATAATTCAAATAAATAGACTCGTTCATTCTTTCTTTGTTGATGTAACGGTTTTTTTCCTTATTATATGAGTTTTTTTTTGAGGGCGCGCAAATGTATCACGCACTTGATTATTTATTAATTCTCACTTATTTATTTATTAAAATGTTTTTTTTTTTTTTATTATTTATAGCACTGTTTATTTAAATCGATTTTTCACTGAAGCACCATCGTAGTCCTTATTGGTCATGCGGTGAAATTTTTTTTGAAGAGCAAAACGACAGTTGCACAGTCTTGTTGCGAAGGAGGGAAAATTTCAACTGTTTTTGATCGAACATTCTAGAGAAGTGTGTGTGTGTGTTGGTGATACATGGAAACATGGGTGGGTCACGTGATACGTAACGAACTTATCTACGCACTATTTAATGTTATCATTTATGCACTGTTAAATTCACTCAAAACACAACAAAACACCACAATATTTAGGCATCACGTTGGAGCGCCAATCTGTAACATTCCTTCCCATAGTCGGCAGATTTCAGTGACTCTCTCAGGGTTTGTCGTTGGGTAAAATTATTGTGGTGGTTGTATTAAGTAAACACTAGCATGATGTGGAACGATCAGTTTATTGAAGAAGAAAATGGTTACACAGTTTATGAATACTCAAAAACAATTCACATTTTTAATACTGAACTACATACAAATGCGACACTCACAGTATGTTGAAGAAGAGAAGAAATATAGATTATTTTTATTGTGCGAGTTCCTCCGTTCTGTCTTGTAAGACGAACGGAGGGAAACTGCAGCAAAATGGCTGACTCCCGGAAAAGGATGAAGAAGAAGGAATCTGCTTTTATGATAATATCAAAAGGTATTTATGATTTCTCTGGATAGGGGCCAGGGCTTTCACAGGATTTCGATAGATGGCAACACTAGTACCATTTTAACGACATCATATTATAAGGCTCTCATGACACGAGCTGAATGGGTTCCGGGTGAATGCATTGATGTACGCAGATGATTTGGTGTTAATGGCTGAGAGTGAAAGGGACTTACAAGAGATTGTTACGTGTGTGTATGATAGTTGCAATTTGAATGGTTTGAAAATGAACGTTATGAAGACGAAAGTTCTTGTTTTTGAAAGAGAGAATGAAAAAACGATTTGCGAGATTAAAGTTGGTGACGAATGTTTGGAGCAAGTAAGTGAGTATGTATATTTGGGAAGTATGTTTACGAGGGATGGAAGATGCGATAGGGACATTGAAAGAAGGAAAGTGGCCGGTGCTAGAGTAAACGGTGCACTTCGACCCATTGTCAGCAATGACAATGTGTCGAACATGGCTAAAATGCTGGTGCACAATACCATTCTGGTACCGTCACTTACGTATGCAAGCGAGACATGGACGTGGTTAAGAAGGACGAAAGTGGAATAAATGCAGTAGAGATGCGATCGTTGAGAAGAATGGTTGGTAAAACGCTGCGTGATAGAGTGAAGAATGAGGATATTAGAAGAATGAGCGGATGCAAGAAGACTGTTGTGGACAGAATGCGTGTAAATAAATTGAGATGGTTTGGTCATGTGGAACGAATGAAAGAGGAAAGAATGACAAAGAGGATATACTTATCTGAAAGAAAGGGTGTGAGGAAACGCGGGCGTCCGAGAACCACGTGGCTTGATCACGTGGATCAAATTCTCAAGGACGGCCGCGTGTTGAGTAAGAGGAACCGACGTGCGTGTATGAGGAACTGTATGAATGTGGAGGAAGCGAAGGAAGTGTGTAAAGATAGATCTGTTTGGCGTTCCGTTCTCTCTGCCTACCCCACTTGGGACACGGCGTGAGGGTATAGTATAGTATAGTATAGCATTTAAAATATTTCAAAACTTCTCGGTTTTCTTAAAGAATATTTTATTGCAGAACCTTTTTCTACAATATACCGGGTAAGTATTTTAACCGAACTTTAACCGTACTTTAACCGAATATCCGATAATTTATTACCAAAATAATATTCGCAAAACATTCGCATATTTTTAGCGAATAAGAATGCGAATACTTTGAAATCTGCGAATATTCGTTAAGTAGCATTCACATTGCTTCACTTTGGATGATCATCCAGAGTGTCAGGGTCAAACCTGTTCATCGAAAGTGAACACGTCTGTTCACACTTGTTCATCCTATGCTTTCACTGCCATGTCAACACTCTCAGTCATGTTGTATGTAATTTAACATATTTTCGTACAAAAATAATTAAACAAATTCAAAAATTAAAAATAACACAAAATTAATATAGCTCTCGACTGCATAATAATTTTGTACATGATTCTGACATTCAATACAAATTCATAGAGAATAAAACAAATAATAAGATAATACTTGTTTATGGTCGTTTCAGTGAAAGGACCTTTCATCAAAATTATGACGAGTGGTAATCTCTTTCCTCCGTCATCGCTAGTGATCAGGATAGCCTAGTATTCACAGCAATTTTAAAATTTTCGACGCCGGGAACCTCTACAGACGGACGCCCGAAGCTTTTTTGTTGGTAACGGTGGCGCATTAGTCGTTTGTTTATTCATGATTTGTTCATTGTCTTGTACACTTTAAGAGATAACACAAATTTATAAATCTGATAGAAAGCTTAAGAAGTGTATGATCGATTAAAAATTAATGAAATACTGCATCATAAGGCTTTTATATTGAGAGGGAAGAAAAATAAAATACGACTGAGTGGAACACAGGATTATAATCTATAAACTTAATATTACTATCTGCTGACTGCTATACCCCTACAGCATGTCGAACAAGTAATAAGCATGCAGATTGTCCTCTTCGTGCCAATAAAAAATAAGACATTCAGGATTCTTTCGTTTTTCGTTTCCGTGGAGCACTTGTCAAAGAAGTGGTCTCCAACTCTTCCGTAAGTTTTTAAGTGTTCAAAAAAATAAAGACATGAAATTTTTAATTCCAAGTATCTTAATTTTTTGTTGGCACAGAAAGGATGACTTGCATGTTTATTACATGCGGCTGGTATACTGGCTACCCACTTGTGGGATATACTGTGATGGTGTGGAATAGTACATTCAGAATAGGTGCAAATTGTAGTATATAATATATTATATTATGTAAAGTTTTGAGACCATTTGCCTAATCCATGACACTCGATAACTTATGGAAAATATTGGGAGACCAAATATTTATTTCTGTTTATTATTTACTTATTTATTATTTACTGTACATTGGATACAAGCGAATTCGTATTTTATTTTTCTTTCTTTATAAATTTGCGTTATCTCTCGAAATGTATTAGGCAATGAATAAACAGAACGAATAATGCGCCACCGTTACAAACGAAAAAGCTTCGGGCGTCCGTCTGTAGAGGGTCCCGGCGTCGAAAATTTTAAAATTGCTGTGAATACTAGGCTATCCTAGTGATCACTATTGATGAAACGCCCGTTCACACCTATTCATCTTGGAGGATCATCCGGAGTGATCACTGAAAGTGAACAAATGTGAACGACCCTTTACATCACTAGTGTCTACCTATGTATGATAATAGTTTGCCTTCTAGAATGAGGTTGCTCCCCATTTTTTACGTTTTCAAGCGAGCGATCACTGAACATTTTGTCACTTAAAATTTGGCATCATTCTGTTTCTTATACCTTTCCTACCCATTATTTTGCCTTAAACCTAATTTTTTCCTTCCTTCAATGTTTTTTGCGATTTTTTTATGAAATTGGATTACTTAAAAGAAATCGCGCTAAAACTATCTCCTGTATATTTAAAATGATTTATTTCTTGAAAGTTTTAGATAGTCCAATAAATATCATTAATTATAACATCAATAATTAATCGATGAAAATACGTAAAAGCGTAGTCCTACATCAAAGCCCACTCTTTCACAAATTATTTCACGTTTTATTTGGCGATTTTTTCTACGTCTGACAACACAAATCTATAACAATAATAATCCATTTCATTTTCTATGGAGCCAATGGAGCACAATTACGTCTGAAAGCAAATGTCAAAAACATTTTCAAAGGTCATTAATTTTGAAATATAATTGCTCGCGAACGAACTTGACTTTACACACTTAAATACCAAGCTATTTAGCGTAGTCACAGGTAATAAGCAATGCGTATTCTTCGAATTAATTGCATATTCGGAGCTGTAAGTTGTCAACTACCTACATAACCTAAGAAAAAGTGCGTGTTTACATTCTGTTGACTGTGGTGCGAAGTACTTGTCATAAAAATCTTGAATGAGTTCTTCTATCTGTAAAATAAGAAAATAAAATATATATAATGTACGCCAATACTGACACTCTTGAACCTAACTGTGCCTATTGTTCATCTAAGCTTTTTGAACCTTACATCAAATGTATGGAATGCCTAAATATATATCTATGTACTTTGTGCTTTTCTAAAGGCATGGAAGTAGAGGAACATGAAAATCAACATAACTATTCTGTTATTAAAAACAATTTTCCCTTGTTTGATAATTGCAACTGGACAGCTAAAGATGAATATTTACTCGTGAAGTATGTTGATGAACACGGATATGGGAATTGGGAGGAGATTTCCAAGGCAATACAGACACATTCTAAACTAGAATGTCAGGAGCATTACAAAAAATTCTATATAGACAATATACAGAGTGATGATTTGCCAAAGTTACAATCAAATAGTGATTGTGGTGAACATGGAATTCAATATCCCTTCTTACTGAGAGAATGCAATGGCGATGATCCTCCAAGGCAGTATAGTTCACTGAAAACACAGCAGATAGCCGGATACAATGCATTTAGGTCTGAATTTGAATTTAATTTTGATAACAATGCTGAGAGCATATTGGCTCTTCACCATGAAGATGACAATCAAAACAATGAAGATGATGCGTTGATGAAACACTTGCAGTGCTCACTGGTGCTTGCGTACAACAATAAACTGAGGGAAAGGAAGAGGAGGTATGCAGTCATTAGAAATCACGGACTTATTGTTATTAGAAAGTTTTTCAGATGGTACAAGAAGTTTGATGAAACATTGGGAAGTAATACTTGTGAGAGACTCACTGTTTTTATGCAGTTGCTCTCTGGGATGCAGTTTGATGCCTTTATTGAAAGCCTCAGTATGGAAAAAGAATTGCAAAATTATTTACACACGCTTTACGATTATAGAAGAAATGGATTGACAACTATGAAAGGTTGCAAGTTGTTCCAAAATATGAAAAGGAAGGAGGAAGTGAATACAAAAGATTACAGATCATACTTATCTACTGTAAAGTTAGACTGGAAGGGAATGTCACAGGGGAAGTCTAACTGGCCGAGTGATACAAACCTCTGGGTAGATCCTAAGGATATCAAAATGAACCGTGCGAGGAAAAGTGTTACACCACTAGAAATCATTGGACTTCCCGGTTATGAAAGATTAAATGACAAGGAAAAGACATTTTGTTCTACAGTGAGATTATTACCTGAAAACTTTTTGTTATTCCGTGATATACTTGTAAGTGAAAATAATAAAAATGGATGTTTACGTCTTCTGGATGCAAGAAAACTTATTAAAATTGATGTCAACAAAACGAGAAAACTTTACGATTATCTTATATCAGAAGGATTCATTAGTCAACCAAAGTAGTGACATCCTAATAAAATCAAGCCTGTTATTATAATATAAATATGCTAAATAAATTTTATACAATAAACAAAGTAAAATATTTTACCTTAAATCCAAACTTCTGATAAAGTAAAATGGCAGGATTTGTTGCAGACACATGCAAGGTTATGTCCTTGTGGATACAGGTCTAAAAACAGTATGACACAGATAGGGTGTATTATAGTTTTTTGTTCAATGACATCAAATAACTATTGAAGGTATTCTAAGGATACATTGTAAAAGGTTTAGAAAGAAAAAAACTATTACTTTATTGTTTTAATTGACTCTGCTCAACTTAAAAGCTTTGTGGCCAATGCGTTGCACAGGTAAGGTGAAAAATAAATTAAAAAAACACTCGAGGGTCAAAGCTTGTTATTGCTTTCATTGCCGTGACAAACCGCTTATATGTGTCTGTATCGCAATAGTTAAACATTACATTCAGCAACACATTGCCCTTTTCACCTGGAGAGTTATGCACCAAATCAGATCTTTATGACCGCGGTAATATAATAAATTTCCATCGGACCTGCTATTGGAATTATGAACATAGAGAGAGAACTTGCTCAATACAGTAGGATTGTAGATAACACCGTTTATAAGTTTTAATAAGTGCTTCAAATCAAAATAAACCTCTCAATTGCATCATATAAGGGTATGTAATATATGGATAATATCTATCCAAAATTTTCTAAAGTACAAATGTTGCATCAAATTTTTTGTACCTTTTTGGTTATTATTAGTCTTGAGGCTTATGTATAGATAATATTATCACTGATTTCTAGCATAATATAATCAACATTTAAAAATAGATGAAGGAAGGGCAATAAGATATCTATTTACATAGATGAGGTAAGTACTAAGATTTGAATTAAGCATATCAAATCTGGATGTTTTTAATAACGTAACAAGTTTAAAATAATATCTAAAATTTAGAGACTAATTATGCCACCTATTCTGAATATGTCATATCGTCTGTGACATGGTGAGGGGAACCAGTATGTCTTAAATGCAATCTCTAGATCTGATAAGGAAGAGGAGGGGTTTTAGCCGGTAGAAGTCCGGCACTACCCGGTCTGAAAGGCCGGGTGTCCATGATGGATAATTGTATAAACAAATGTTATTTGTACATACTATGGGTTTTTACTTTGTAGAGCAAGCATGTCAAACTTGCGGCCCATAACGTATAACTTTGCGGCCCACTCAAACAGTACAAAACATAACAGTACAAAAAAATACTCTGGCATAACAGTACAAAACATTAGGAAAATTTATGTTTGGAAGAACTTATCGGTGCGAACAGTTATTTTCTCTTATGAAAGGAAATAAGTCTCCAATCAGATCAAGAATTACTGACAGTCATCTCGGGTCAGTTTTAAAATTAATCACTGCAAACAAGATTGCACCCAAAATAGAAAATATGGTTACAGAGAAAAGATGCCAAATATCTGGAAAAAAATATTAATTTTACCTTTTTTATACTTGTCAAAATAAACCTAGTTTTTTTTTTTTTTTCTTTTTTTTTTTTTTTTAAAAAGATATATCTGGGTTTTGTTATAAACCCAAATACAACCTTATACACCTTTCACACTAAGCTAAAAGCTTGTGCCGTGAAAGGGAAGTTTGCCGGCACCTGGGATCACCTGTTTACAGTATAAACATTTTTTTTGCGGCCCACATAAACTTTTAATTTTTTATTTGGCCCGTGTTAGGATTTGAGTTTGACATGCTTGTTGTAGAGGGTGTCTTTCAACTTACTAAGTTATAATCAATCTCAGATTATACGGAGTCATTGATTTAAAAGACGACTCTCAAAGTAACATGAAAAATGGCATGCATATAAATGAAAAATGTTTGGTTAATTAATATAATTATAGAATTCTACTATTTGTACAATACAAGAGGTAAGTTTACACTCATTGAATTTCACAAAATAATTTAAGTAGGTATATAAAAGTGATGCAATAATGAAATGACTTAAATGACCAACCTGTATGAGATGATACATCATAAATTTGGCTATCCCTGATCTTCTCCATTGCGGCCTAGTGAACAAGAAAGATATATAAGCATCATTGGGACCTACGTCGGGCACAAGAAACGCAAATCCTACAATCAGTTTCTTGTAAAGTACCACACAACTGAAATCTGGATACTGGAGTGTCTCAGTTACTAAAATGAATATAGAAAAATATTATCTCCCTACAATGAGAATAACATATATTTAGAAATGTATAGGCTCTTCTTTTATTCAGGAACAGGCTTTCTCTGAGAAAGGAAGTAATCAAATGGAATAGAAAATGTAAGCTATTGAGACTTTAAGACACACATAGTATGAATTCTTCTTTTTCATCTTGGTCAATTATTAATCCCACGCCTAATATACATGCTTAAATGACATTACAGTTAAATCTTAATAGCTCAAATTCCAAAGCATGCACACTAAAGGTTGAGTTATCGATATCTTACACCTCAGGTTAAGCTATAACTTAAAACAACAATTATAAATTGGGTCACATACACTTTGTATAACAGATTTTTTGTGACTGTGGAAGTCTGTTAAAATTTTTGAATTATTTATGGATGACATTCTTTGGGTTAGTGGTTTAACCTTAATAAATTTAACAATTAACAAAAATAGTAATTCAAAAATTGTGTGCCCTTACGGTAATTTTCACAAAACGGTGCGAAATAAGTTGTCTAAAATATTACTTCTACCAAATTTTAACTCTGTGCTACAAAGCATCAGTACTTACAATCGATTCCAGGCCAAAAATATTCCTCACATAAACTGTTTATAGATGGAATAAATTGTGGACGAACATAGCAATAGTCTAATGGTGCATTACGACAAGAACCTTTATCTCCATTTACTTTTAATACTAATTCATTCATGAGTTTGGTCCATGGAGAGATTGTTTTAAAGTCTCGTCTTATATATGGTTTCAGTAGCCTCCCACTGTAGGGTGAAAGGAACGGAGTCATTTCTGATACACCCGCTAATCTTGTGGCAAAATCGATATTCAAAGGTACTGTTGTCCCGCTAAGATTTTCTGTGATTTGCTGTAAAAAAAAATAAGTTTAAAATATTATAAGAGCTATATAAAACATGGTTGTGATTGAAGTAAAATATTAAATGCAATGAACTTACTTGATATCGATCCAAAACTCTAACAGATTGTTGAGAACAAATGTTTATATAATCTTGAATAGGAAACTTTGCTAGACGACACACCAAACTGTAAAAATAGAAACTATAATTTTACACACACTCAAATAATAATTTCATTGTCACTGGGTATCTTTGTGTTATTGTTTTGGAGTTTTTAAAACAATGATACAAAATATATACTCGTAATTATTATGTCCATAATTTCATGGACCTATATGGTAAACATATGCAATTTTATGAAAATTCTAACAAATCTTTATTACACAAAAAGGTAAACAATAAAACAACATATTATTGAAACAGACAATATGGTGCAACAGGCAAGTTTTTAATTAGTAAATACGAACCTATCGATATTCCAACCTGGAAGAATATGTTTGCTTCTTTTTAACTTCCTTAAAGCTAACTTTGCTCGTAATCGAATCAATTTCTTATCTATTAAGTATTGAGCTTTTCGGCAAATATTATTCAAATGATTTAATGTTTGTACTTCTTCATATTCAGAAACAATAACTAGAGATTCTTTATTGGTCACTTGTTTACTCTTATATTCTTCTAACCATGGTAAATCTATGTCACTTTTATCCACATCTTGACTAAATAAACTTTTTACAACTGGAATGTTTACACGTGGTTTTATTTCCTTAAATTTTTTTCTTGGCTGATCATATGTATCAAATTTTGAATCACTGCTTTCTTCAGAATATTCGTAATTTTTTGCAAAATGTTGATAATTTGAATGACTTGTATTATCGGAATCACAATTTTCACCTGATGATAGATAAGTATTAGTAGTATCATTCATATCCAAGTAATTAACTTTATCATTCTGAAAATAAATACCAAAAAAATCATGTAAATATGCAAACTTTTTAACAATTAATAATTTGTCATAGTTTTTCAAATAAGTTCTTTGGAATATGTGATTCAATACAACAGTTGAAGAATACAGGTTCAATAAATTCCATTCATTATTAAAGCAAGCAATATTTGGATTGTGAAAATGGAGGATATTGTTAGTAAGATCCTAACCATGGATCTTCTCATCAAAAGATCAAGATGCTATTTATTAAATTAACATTGCAGAGTTAATACCTAAGAATTAATTATTAAAAACATTTCTAAAACACAAATAAATAAAAAAATTATAGTAAATTTGAAAAATCAAGTAATTACTTGGAAATACGTGTGGCTACGACTTTCAATATATTCATCCAGATCCGGAGGTATGCTCTCAAAATCAGAAAAAGATTCTTCTCCATCAGGAAAATAACTTGATAAATAATTATCCATTCCAGATGTTCGAAATTCGTTCCTGAAATAATATTTTAGCTGAAGTCAATCATTCCAAATCACAAAAGAGTTGCACATTTGTGTAGGAACTATAAATCATCAATTTACAATCAGAGTTTAAATCAACAAAAGTATAATTTTATCTTATCTTTATATCCGTTCTTCTATATATCATATTTGTGTTAACTATTGTAACATTCAAACTGTAACATTTCTCCCATAGTCGGCAGATTTCAGTGACTCTCTCAGGGTTTATCGTTGGGTAAATTTATTGTGGTGGTTGTGCTAAGGAAACACTAGCATGATGTTGTATGATCGGTTTATTGACGAAGAATATGGTTACACAGATTATTATTACACCAAACAAAACAATTCACAGTTTATAATACTGAATTACATTATTATAGCGACACTCACAGTATTTTGTAGAAGAGAAGAGACATTTTTATTTGGAGCGAGCCCCTGCTATGTCTATTGTAAGAAGAATAGCAGGAGACTGGCTAAAATGGCTGACTCCCGGAAAAGGATCAAGAAGAAGGAATCTGTTTTTATGATAATATCAAAAGGTATTTACGATTTCTCTAGATAGGGGCCAGGGCTTTCACAGGATTTCGATAGATGGCAACACAAGTACCATTTTTTTGGATATTAAATTATAAGGGTCCCATGACACCATCTCAAGTTGTCTTTTAAAGAAAAAAAATGAATAAAAAAAAGAAAAGTTTCAAAGTCAGTAATAAGAAGGATTCTACAGAACTAAGAGTGTCAAAGATAAGAAAGATTTTACAATACTGCGAGTGTCAGAGATAAGAAAGATTTTACAATACTGCGAGTGTCAGAGATAAGAAAGATTTTACAATACTGTGAGTGTCAAAACAAGGATACAAATTATCATAACAGACATTGGTAACAAATTCTTAACTATTCCTTACAAATAGACATGTCTCAAGCAAGCAAGGGACCAGGAAGATGCGCCGACAGAACAGGTCGCGGAAACGGGATCGTAGACAATGTTCTCGCCATACTTCTAGGTAAACCTTTACATGCTTAAGACAAAACAAAAAAAATTAAATTCTTTTACATATTATAACAAAACCTTCAACAATTTCCCAAACACTTTTCCTTACTCCAAGAGGAGGTATCCATTACAATTATATCTGATCTACCTCTATTATAAGGGCGGTAATCCTTTACCCTATAGCATTTTTCTTTTGTGGAAACTTCCCACCAATTTCATACAGGCAAATGGTTAATATCAGGTACCAAACCTATCGCGCAGAGCTTCTCTAAGCGACCTGTATGAATTTTCTTTGTTTGAGCGTCCTCAAACCTCACTTGGACAATAAGCTTGTCGGGCATTAGAAAATTGAAAATTTAACTAAGATAATTTGAGTTAGAACTGATTGTATTAGGGTAGGACGATTAGTCATATCTCTATATCAGTCTAACCCAGGAGATGTACATGGAAGATGGCGAATCATCCAATGACTCCTTAACATTCATACTAGGCAAATAGAAATTACTGCAAGGGTACGCATTCCATACAGTAAAATTGCCGCAAAATGGCCAGCAGGTTCACACCATGTGAGAAACCTTGCCATATAATTTAATTACAAAACCATGCACACTAAAGATTAAAAACAATAAACTTATTTTTTAATTTGACTGATGCGACCTTGATCCTCAATTTAAGATTTAGCATTAATGATTTGACAAACTAAGAGAATTAGTGGTAACTTTTCACGCATTTTCATACTTCATCTTTTATCGGCCGTTTTTTCATGTATACTTCATTCTTCCGTACCTTGCATTCATCATCTGTCATAAGTCATTCATCAGTTACCACATAACTCAGTGATTCAAGAGTTCACACAAAATTTAAGGAAAACAACAAAAGAATTCGTATACTTTCGTATACTGGAGGGTCAAAATTACATCAGTTGTACAGTACAAAATTCCTTAAAACTAACATGTTGTATGACTTTTGCCTGCGACAGTGGATGGGTTCAGATTATTGTGAACACGTTGCTAATGAAAACGGCTAGCATATGAGATGATAAAGGCAACTTCATGCATCCACGGGCGCAAACAAAAAAAAGGTGATCAAACATACAAAAAATATTATTTAAGGGCGCCACAAGGTTCGAACAATTCAAAATTCTCACAGAAGCGGAACCTTGAAGAGCCTCTATGAGTTTTTTTTAACTAAAAGTTTACAATAACATGGGCTGCAAAAGTTACAAGTACTTTAAGAGTAGAAATACCAAATTTTTGACTATTAACAGTATTATAATTTATTTTGCTTTAAAGAAGAAAGAAAGATAATTCCTTTGACATCACTATGACTGTAAATATAATTTCTTTTGAGAGTCTAACATTTTTATTACATACAAAATTCACTATTAACATTGACCTGTGATGTATAGACATAGTTCCTTTTATTCATTAAAATTGCAGCCCAAGAAAACATTACACTTTTACATAAATTCTTTACATTATCAAAATTACAAGTTTATTTTGATGGATTTACATTCAGAATGAAATATAACAACAAAATTTTTGAGAAACACATACCTAGGACTCAGAACTTAATGATATCCTTAGCATGATAGTTTCCCATTGCTCCAGTATTTACATCGCATAGCTCGTATACGTTAGGGGATATGATTCGGTGAACCTGAGACTTGATGAAACGAGGTGCCAATTTCCTTGAAAAATAATTCGCAGCGTTGCTATGAAAGATGATTCAGACATTTTGAGATTCTACTGTTTTTTTTTTTAGTGTTCAAAAAAAAAGTTTGCCAACCTTTGTAACATCAAACCTCAACAGTTGGGAACCATTGGATATTAAAAAAAATGTTTGGAAGTCTTGTCCTTCGATAAGACTCGAAAAAAAAATTAATAACAATATTTTTTAAATTGTTAAAGTTTGGAAACCGCTGGAAAGTTTGACATTCCCTGGAAATATCGTAGACATGACATTACATACATTACATATCATAAAATTAACAATTCCAGCATATGAGTAAAAGAATTATTGGTAATTATTCAAATTTGTTTTGTTAAGCCTCCTCTAGCAATATTGAGGTCTATGATCATTTCACTTCAAACCATACATAAATACATCTACAGTCCGCGTGACACGCACGCTAGGTAGGTACAAGTACAATGAATTTAAATTTGATTTCTTTACTCATGAGTATATTCAACCAGATATAGAAAAAACTTTACTTGGACTATTTCACAAACTGGACATTTATAAATTTACAATTCTTATTTTGTAGATCCCTCAGTGTAGAATCTTACATTAACAAACAAATAATTCCGTAAATAATTGTAAAATGATCTTAGCTAGTATCACTTGAATTTATGCAAAATTGAAACTGGAATTTTTACAATCTCTTTGGCACAAAAGGCAAAGCATGGAACAACATGTAAAAAAAAAACTGTATCTATAGTAGGTATACAAAATATTTCAGTACAAAATGAACACAACAACACCATATTTTTCCATAAAAACCTGTGTAGTAGTCAGACGATTAAGATTGTCTATTACTAGTGAAGGAAGCATTTATTTCCTCATCCTCAAAACCATCAAGCATCAAGGGTTCTCTGTGTAGATAAAGAAGGCCTCGAAGAAACGTCAGATCTAGATGACAAAACATGGGACATCCTTCTATTGGAGGTCAGGAACCGTCAAGGAAGAAAATTCCGTCATAGACATCCTTCGTAGTGGTGGTAGCAGGCTTCTTAAGGGATTGTAACGTTGGAGATCTTCATCTCATCAGAAGGAAATTATCTGGACGTCTTAGGAAAGTTTGGAGTATCTGTTCACAATCTTGTGAATTTCTTGTCGTATCTATTTCTTAAATTCTCCATTCATTAACAATATCTGATCGTACTTGATTATTTATTAATTAAAATGTGGTTATTATTACACTATTTATCAATTCAATTGTTCATTGCAGCACTAACATAACTTTATTGGTTATATGGTGAAATTTACGAAGTACACTTGTTGTAGTGAGGCGAAATTTCAAAACTCACTTATTTAATTATTAAAATGTTTTTTCTTTATTATTCATAGCACTGTTTATTTAATTCAATTATTCACTGAAGCACCATCATAGTCCTTATTGGTCACGCGGTGAAATTTCTTGAAGAGCAAAGTTGTACAGTCTTGTTGTGATGGTAATGGAATTTCAACCGTTTTTTGATCGAACATTCTAGAGAAGTGTGTGTGTGTTGGTGATGCATGGAAACATGGGTGGGTCACGTGATACGTAACGAACTTATCTACGCACTATTTAATGTTATCATTTATGCATTGTTAAATTCACTTCAAACACAACAAAAACCACAATAATTAGGCATCACGTTGGAGCGCCAAACTGTAACATTCAAACTGTAACATTTCTCCCATAGTCGGCAGATTTCAGTGACTCTCTCAGGGTTTATCGTTGGGTAAATTTATTGTGGTGGTTGTGCTAAGGAAACACTAGCATGATGTTGTATGATCGGTTTATTGACGAAGAATATGGTTACACAGATTATTATTACACCAAACAAAACAATTCACAGTTTTTAATACTGAATTACATTATTATAGCGACACTCACAGTATTTTGTAGAAGAGAAGAGACATTTTTATTTGGAGCGAGCCCCTGCTATGTCTATTGTAAGAAGAATAGCAGGAGACTGGCTAAAATGGCTGACTCCCGGAAAAGGATCAAGAAGAAGGAATCTGTTTTTATGATAATATCAAAAGGTATTTACGATTTCTCTAGATAGGGGCCAGGGCTTTCACAGGATTTCGATAGATGGCAACACAAGTACCATTTTTTTGGATATTAAATTATAAGGGTCCCATGACACTATCTACAATTAAATTATTATACAACACACAAAGATTGAAGCCTGTGATCAAAAATGATGGAGTAAACATTAAAAATAACAATTTTCGATACGATTTTCCAAAATATTTGACATAACTAAACAGCATACTGGCTTGCAAAATCTAAAAGATAAGTAGTTTTATTTTTTTTTAAAGGATATATCTATCTAGGTTTTGTTACAAATCCAAACATAACCTTATACACCTTACACAGTAAGCTAAAAGATTGTGACTGAGACTCTACCTCCAGGCTACCGACAAACTTTTAATTTATTTAGCAATTAAAAACACTCCACCCAATTGCTGAGCGATTAGCCCAATAATATTCACTATTGTACAAAATT
This sequence comes from Athripsodes cinereus, assembly GCA_947579605.1. Taxonomy (NCBI): domain Eukaryota; kingdom Metazoa; phylum Arthropoda; class Insecta; order Trichoptera; family Leptoceridae; genus Athripsodes; species Athripsodes cinereus. Next base: position 7,858,053 of record OX388311.1, read on the forward strand.
ATTAATAAATACCAATCAATGTATGTACATTTTTTTTTACTATTTTATATATAGGGAAATTCATACTTATACAAATATTTATTGTCATCTACATCTTCCATAGATTCAGAATGAGAGCTCAATGTGTCTGATTTAGATTTCAGAAGTGACGTTCCATTGCTGATATTAGGATTAACTGCATCCTCATTTCCTGATGACAACAAATTACTGAAGCCTGCAAATTAAATAATTTACACTATTTGAATTTTATTGATATATAAGTACTATTGACAGCGTGAATTAAATAAAACTGGAACAAATTATAAAGTTGTCTTAAATTCATAAATGATAAAGGCACAAGCGACCAAGAGCTGACCTGCTGCAACAGATGGCAAAGAGCACAATAGGTCGTCATGATAAAATTTGGAAAATCATGGTGTTCAGCATATTTTTATAGACTGCGAGCGTACAAGAATCAATGTATTTGAGATGTGGTACTAGAGAAGATTGCTCAGAGTGCATTGGGTTGACCATATAACTAATGAGTCCCTCCTCGGGGAGCTACACATCTCCAAATGACTCTCAACTGCATGTAGACAGCAGGTCGCATGATATTTTCACACATTTCAAAATCGAAAATAACTAGGGCAATGGAAGGGAGGAGTGGTATGGGAACATAAACATCCTCTTTGTGTCATAATAAACGAGACATTCGGAATGAGTGGTACAATATATCACTTTGAATTGAAAATACTAAATTAATATCACATACGTGAAATGGTAAAAATGTTAGTTAGGAAATTTGTTAATAAAATACCTGCTGCATTCACAAGCTGTACAAATATAGCATAATCTGATTGTTTATTTGACTGTGGGAATTCACTTTTTAAAGTCCTTTCATTTTGCTTTGCAATGATTATTTCTGAACCTGAAATATTTCAATTAAAATATTATATCTACTAAATTATATATAGATAAAATGATTTACAAAGATTGAATATGTTTCTAAAACAATTTAATTAGTAAAATCCACTGATGTCTACCTGTTGTAAAATATAATACATTTGGCATAATCATACAGGAATGTTTAGCAAAATAACCTGATTATGGACTATGGGAATGACTTACTTATATTTTTGATAAGTGATGGAGACAAAGCGTGGGATAATTTCCACCATCCACTTTGGTTTAACTCTTCGGAACCAGATTTGAAGAAAATGGGACTATATTGCGAGAGGACACCAGAGAATGTTCCCGCCCAATTCTTCTTCATTTTACTGAAACACAGAATTCAATAACTTAATGATTATTTAACTTTTTTTATTACAGTAATCATTATAATTTATATATTACTAAGCAGAAATCTGTAAGCAGCATTTACGAAAGGATGCAACTGGGTGAAAGTGAAGATACACAGAAGAGATTTTGATCTCCAGAGGCAATTTAAATCTTCTGTCTCTTGAGTGTAACCACATCAGAGACATGTGAAATCTCAAGAGACTATTCATCTCGTGAGACAAAACTGTTCTGAATTTATATTTTTTTGTTTTTGGAGACCCGTCCCCGGTCTTTCGACATGTTGAATATTTATTTCCGATCTCTGGAGATCACTATTTTGATTTGGCGCTTCGTTTGCAACCTGTGCGTTTAGTAACAATCAGATAATATTAAAATCGATGAAATAAGCATGTAGGTACTTGTGGGTAAATAATTTAAGCTGAAATTTTTTAAAGAGCTAATATTTCACTAGCTGATAGTGCTTTTGTCATGTTTTCTATACTATGACGAATTTTATTCAGCAGAAAATTTAACTCATCTGCTTACATTCTCAACAATTTTTTTTGAGTGTTTTCATTTTCATTTATTAATTCTGTTAACAAATTTTCAACAACATTCTTGGTTTCACGTCGCCGAATCGAACTTTTCATCTGAATTCTATGTCATTTGGGCTCATTTAGACTCCTTTTTTTATTAGATATGATGCCAATGCTGCAGCAATATTTTTCGATGAGAGATTATGATAAAAATAAAATTATATAAAATTCCTTTTTGTTATTACACTTTGATCTCAACCAAGAGGCCGAGCAGAGAATATTAATTTCTGAATGAAATAAAACAAATATACTCATACGATGCCAAAGTGATGACAACTAAAACACAATAAAATGAATATAGCACTAAACAGTCTCTTAGATCAAAATTTTGAGTGTACTTGATCATGCCGCGTAGTTTACAAAAGAAGTCTGAGAGACCATAGATGGGGATTTTGACTTAAGATACTACCTCCGGAGTCCTGTGTATCTTCACCTTTACAATGCAATGGAGTAATTGTAATTAAGTACAACTGTAATTATGACATCTCCCACAAAAAGTGTGGCCAGCGGACTAACTGCATGTAATAAACACGCAAGTTGTCCTCTTTCAGTATGAGCGCTATTTCTCAGCGCTGAATATAACAGAAATATATAATATTTACAACTGAGGGTTGAACAGAAAGCTCCAGTTTTTATTAATAAAGGTTCCAATGTGAGTCCTCCAATGAAAATATCCCTGGTTACTTATTGCAATACATTTAGTTCTCAAATCAAACAGAACGATCACAAGGCAATGGAACCTGAAAAAAATCAAATGGTAATTTATCTATTCAAACAGATTCTCATTAGTTATTTAATAGAATCTAGATTTCCGAAATAAAGAATATATATTTAAAATTCAGCGCACCACGACATCTTTCCTCTTTCAAATATTTCTTCTCTAGTATCAGAACATTCTGCACAAGTAAATGTGAAGAATATATCGCCAGCGAATCCTCCAGGAGTCTTTTTGTGAAGACATTCTAGATGTACCAATTCTTCACACTGCTTACATGTTAAGCACGGAAATAGTTGTTTATTTTCCTCTTTTCTACAATATTTACAATTTGACATTTTTAATAACTAGATTTTTTTACACCACAAACAAATTTATCAAAATTCAAAAAGTAAATAATAAACATGTGAGAGACATGAGCCATGTCGTTTGACAAATTATAATTTTTTGACGTGTTTTGATTTTTGTTGTCATACCACAGATAATCATAAAGGAATTTAATTTCATAGACATTTTTTTTCTTAAGGGTCGTTCACATTTGTTCACTTTTAGTGATCAACTCCAAGATGAACAGGTGTGAACGGGCACGGGGTATATTTTCATGACATATACAGTCGTTCATTGTATAAATAAAAAAAATAGTGCTTTCTAATTGTTTCTTTCTCGATTGTATGAATGTCTATGTATATTTGTTATTTTTGTAAGATTTTGAAATAAATGTTTTCTTTTTAATTTGAATTTTAATTCGCACTGATTATTATTTTATCATTATGATATTTTACAATCTAATCCTAAGATCATTATTGCTTGGTGAGCATTATTCTGTTAATTTTCTTAACATAGTTTACTCTATTCTACCATACCATCACGGCATATCCCACAAGTGGGGTAGCCAGCAGATCAGCTGCATGTAAGAAACATGCAAACTGTCCTCTTCGTGCCAATATAAAATCAAGACATTCAGGATGGGTGGCAAGCCTCATCGCTGATTCTATTGTAATTGTTGTTTGTTGATTTTATCTGTTATGTTTAGTTATGTATGTTTTGTAGAGCACATGAGGGTAATATAGGGATCTTCACTGGTTTGCTTATTGCTAAATATGTAATAGACCATTGTATTTTTTGTATCAACTGTATGTATCCTGTAAAATTGAAATAAATAAATAAATAAATAAATCATAATATTGCTAAAATGAAACAATGAAGTCTGATAAAGAATGAAAACTAGAAACAAAATCTTCTTATTAGACTAATAAATTTAAATATTATTTATCATACATTCAAACAATGGACACCCTATGAGCAGTGCACTCATGTAAATTCTAGTTCTACCTGCCTGTATACCGATAGTCAAAAGTAACGGATGTTTTATAACGTATAGGTACCGGATTGCCATCACTATTCTAAGATATATTTTTATTTTTTGTTGTTCTCTGGCGACGTGCTGCGTAGTTATATTATATTGCATTAGGAATAAATGGGCCAGTAAAGTGTAGATAATAATAATATATTAAAAACGGCCAGATTTTGTTCAATCGAAGTACTGTAATTAATAATCTGACTAAATTTTAAGTAAAAAAGTTACTTTCGAGTATTCATATTGTCATAGAAAAACGCATACATCTTAAGTCAGGTAAATCAGCTTTCTTTCAAACTATATTATGCTTTCATCTAATTATTATAATTAATGTTGTTTTAGTGTATATCTTTGGTTTTAGTCAACATTTCTGAATCATATCTCTTTACCCCCATGTGACTGTTTTATTTTGTTTTGTCTCAGAATGGAATCGGAGAATGATTATGAATTCAAAACATATTTGAAGCGGAAGGAAGAACATGTTATTCGTCGCTTTTCAATAAAGAAGAAGTTTTCTAATAACTTCCAATATCTTGTGAATAAAATCAAGTCCATATTTCCAGAATTATGTTCAAAGGAATTTCAAGTGATGTGGAATGGTAAGTTGTTTTATAATTAGACTAGCACCTAGACATACAAATAGATGATAAACACAGTGTTCTCGAACGACATTGTCCAATATCGGTAGAAATATCCGCTAAAATCGGTATAAATGGTATATTTTGTACCCAAAATCGGTATATGGGGTATTTGTACCGACGATGGTCAATATCGGATACTTTTCTTTTCACGAAAATTTCTACCCCCCCCGTCGCCGAATTTTCAAAATGGTATAGGAATTTGGAATATTTCAAAAACTCCTCGGTTTTCTTAAAGAATATTTGCTCGAATCCATAAGTATCCGTTACTTTTACTGAATACCCGGTACTTATCTACCGATTATACTTACCAGCCGACAAATGGTAAAAATCGGTAGATTTCTAGGGCATTTCGGTATATCGGTAGGACGCGGCCCATTTCGGTATAAATACCGAAAAATCGGTAGGTTCGAGAACACTGGATAAACATATTTCTGTGGTAAAGGCGGGTTTACACTATCGAAGTATACTTGGACCAAGTGTACTTGTACAAGTAGATCGCATCCTAGTGCACTTGGATGCCGGTTTACACTACAAGTTGAAATTTCCATCCAAGTATCATTTGTGTGACGCGCAATCAAGTTAACGACGCGACAACTGCGATCTCTGGTTGCGAGGCGTAGAAATGGTAGCGGAAAAATTGAACCATGAAAATATTTGTACTCGGATGTGATGAATTTAATTTGAGAAGTAGGAAAGGAAGACATAAATACTTTTAAAAGTAATTTGGGATTCAGTAGTGAACAATTTAAAAATTTGCTCTATATTTTATTATTTAAACTACTGTACCACTACTACTAACATTACCATCACGGCATATCCCACAAGTAGGGTAACCAGCAGACCAGCTGCATATAATAAACATTCATGCTGTCTTCTCTGTGCCAATATAAAATCAATACATTCAGGATGGGTGGCAAACCTCATCGCTTAATTTAAGATGTAAAAGTAATAATTTTTCAAACACCTGCCTTTTACAGGACACTTGAAAACTTACTTATTTTTCTGTTAAACTCGCCTCTCACGTTCTCATATGACAGCTTTTTCCGCCGTATTCTGCTTTGATGGGGTCTCCTGGTACGCGAAACAGGAGTTACACTACTCACTTTACATTCACATATCACTAAATAATGATCTGTTGCAATTTCCGCCCCCCTGTAAACCCGCACATCACATATATACTTTTTAAGGCTCGGTGAAGTCAAAACGAGATCGATTTGCGAGCTTCTCACTCCATTAGGCTGTTGCCATGTTATCTTATGTATCTCCTTATGTTGGAACATTGTATTACATACAGATAAGCAATATGAAGCACAGAAATCCAAGAGTAGAGTACCTTGTCGATTTATACTCGGCCTTCCAAATTTGCCTATAATACCGCTCCATGTATCGGTATCATTCCCTACATGTGCATTGAAATCACCTAATATTAGTATTTTATCATTCGGCGGTATTTCAGACACTGTTGTTGATAAATCATCTAAAAACAACTCATATTCGGACACTGTATTTGGCGCGTAAATCTGTATTATTGTTGCAAAACCCCCGTGCAAACATAATCGTAGCTGAATAATTCTTTCACTTATGGCTTTCCAATTTATCACAAAATCACTAAACATTGGATTCACTAAAAGAGCTACCCCAGCACGAGCTCTCATAGACTCACTCACACCCGAATAATACATTCTCCAGCCTTCAATCACCTTCTCACCACAACCCTTCACTTTTGTGGACGAAATACCACACAAACTTATTTTATAAGTTGACAATTCCTTTACTAACTCGGTTTCCCTATTTGAAAGGCTGGTTATATTCCAGGTACCTATTTTAATGCGCTTTGAGCGATCTTTCTTTTGTGCCCTCGGTAGCATTACACCCTAGTTTGTGGCAAGCAAACTGCGAGCTAATTATTTCTACCGCGACGAGCGAACGCAACTGCAAGACGGAGAACCTACCGCTGTCAAGGTCAACGAGATAGACATAAAGATTGTAATAAATGGATATATGCTACCCTTTGATGTGTCGAAAAAAACCAACAGCATTCTAAATATTATGAAAGATCAACAATTATGCATGAAAAAGATGTCTAGAGTGTCAAAAATGTGTGTAATCGTGGATTGTTGGCAAATGGCGGCAGCATAGTTTGAGATAAAAAACTGAATATGCAAAATCAATACAGAAGCCAAACATGTACCACACTTTCATCAGTAATTGTTCATAGTTTGGAGATTACGTGGCCTGTTTTAAGCGTGTAATTTTACTGTACCTAGTTGCATATTAATTTTTCCATGACAAAATCAATCAGAATAATTGTTATTTTTTTTAGATTCTGAAGACATGGTGTATATTTCCAGCAATGAGGAGTTGATTTTGGCCTTGTCGGAAATGAAGTCACCGTTGAAGAAAATTTATATTAAATGTGTAGGGAAAAACAATAAGAAAATGGGTAAGTGTAGTTCAGTACATATCTTTTTGAGAGATTTTTAATTCCAAAAGCAATATTGAAACAAGAATCGTGGGTGTATTAATCCAACGCCCACCTCTAAATGTATCGTCTGTTCCCTTGAATTGTATGTAAATAACTTATGGTTGATAATTCTGAATCAAAAATCCCTGTTGTAGATAAGATAATAGATTTTGTTATTGTGTATTTTCACACGATGTATAGATAATAATATAAAATATAAAAAAATGTATAGATGTACAATATATAAATGATGATTGTGAATCCAGCAGTGATTAGTCATTAATGTTACACTGCTGTGAGTAATTGTTTTAATATGCATTAATATTTTTCAATTTAAATATAATTATATTTGGAATTTAGAGGTTAAAAATATTGTTCTTTTTTACTAATTTTTTTCTCATACTACTTTTCAGGAGTTGCTTATTGTGATCTACGATTTACTGGTAATATTCCAAATATATCAGATAAAATGAATAACAAACCTACACCGTCAAACACACCAGAGCATTCAATACCATCAGAATCGCAAACCAATCCCATCAAACCTGAGGGTATTAAATACATGGAATTTATTGCAAAGTTGAATGATAATATTGAACAAATCCGATCACATCTTATTAGTTCAAATGGAGCGATTACTGAACATTACGAAGAATCAAAATTGCAGGCTTTACAGTTGTCTATGAAGAAATTGCAGTGTATTGTAGACAAGTTGCAAGATAAAAGGACAGCTGAAAAAATTGTTGATTCAATAGTATTCCCAAATGTGAGATCAGAAAATAAATCCAAAACAGTGAATGCAGTTGAATTGTCGGAGCGTCTCTTGTTGAATAATCAAGTGAATATTACAACTAATTCTCTACTGCAGGGTGAAATGGTTAATGAAAATAATGATATGCAAAACATTGCTTCAAGTAGCACAAATCTGGGTGACAAGGAAAATTCCACCGCAAATTTGACAGAGGGTCGTGTATCTAATAACTGTGGATATGAAATGATTGATGAAGTGGAGCATGGATCCAGTGTCAAGACATTGTCAGAAGCTTCATCTGATGATGAGAATGATAAGTGGACACTCCTGGATAATGATAATTATGTGGAACATGGTGAGTTTAAATACTTTTTGTTTATATTTCACATGAAAACTTCACTACTCTTTCTATTTGTTATGTTTTGGCATTGTCTTGTAATTCCAAATTTTTTCAGTTTTTTTTGTGTATCATATCTCTGGCAATATTCTAGATTGACAGTAAATATTTTTAGTCTCTAGTCAATATCATCAATGATATTATGGGTCAGGGCACTCAGCAAAAATCTGTAATCTCTGTAATACAAGGGAGACGATGGTCCTGATAGGTCATGTTTTGAGAATATCCAGTGATAGTTGGCCAAAAAGAAGAACATTTTTTCGCCCTCAATGATTCCAACAGCCCGAATGTCCCTCTTTCACAACACTGTTCCTATGACAACTACATCAGAATGCTTGGAATGTGGAAAGAGGTGACTCAATTGGCGCAGAGACTGAATGGAGGAAGCTGGCTCCCCATTATGCTCTTAAGAGTGAAATCAATGTTTCGCAATTGGATGTGCTTTATATATCTTATGTAACATTCTTATTCAGATATGCTTTCTTACACTTATCTGTACTCATCTGAAGCAATTACACATTTCTCCTAAATTTACTTAACTTACTAAAATGGGGATAATTTGGTCAAACAATATTTTATTTCCAGACTCTCTGCCAGACATAACGGAAAGATTAGCTGCATTGAAATGCTTGGGTCAAGATAAACATAAAAAGGATGAGGTAGAAGAGGATGATATTGATTCTTTGGATATTAATTCATTTTTTCCAGAAAATTCTACAGAAACTTCTAGCGGAAATGAAAATCACTTGGCAACACATGTAACTATAGATCCTCAGGCGACAGTTCCAGTAGTGCTAACAACAGTACCAAGAATACAGACGGAAGTTCCAGTACTACAGATATCTGTTCCAACAGTGCAGACATCAATTCCAACAGAGCTGACATCAAATCTAGTAGTACACACAGCAATTCCAAGAGTACAGACAGAACAGACATCTGTTCCACTACCACAAACCACCATTTTGAATGAAGGGGTAACAGTAATTCTTACACACGATGCTGACCAAACATCTTCAGCTCATTCTGCATCTGAGACTCAAATTACATCAACAGAGAATAGAGCTATATGTGAGTAATATATTTTTTGATTCATTATTTGTGTCACCAAGTTTTGAAATCCGCTATAAGACATTTTCACGAAAATTGAGTTATATGCGTAGTTGGATTCTTAATTAAATATTCTATATCCGTAGAAAATTGTTTCTTTCAAAACACTCACCATTTGTACAAAAAAAATTAAATAATGATGAGAAAAGAATCCCGCTATATACCTTTATGTGTATTTTAATATCTTTTTTAATTAAAGAATTAGTTAATTATGTACTACAACCACTTTAATTTTTTAAAAACACTACCAGTTTCAACGCTCAGATGCGTCATTGAGGAGTGTTATACTAAAACTTTTTATACTAAAACTTAAGAGTTTTAGTATAACACTCGTCAATGACGCATCTGAGCGTTGAAACCGGTAGTGTTTTTAAAAAATTAAAGTGGTTGTAGTACATAATTAACTAATTCTTTAATTAAAAATGTTTCGTGATTACCACATAGTTAGTGCCAACAAAATCAAACAAATTATTTTAATATCCCCTATAACTCAACCGACCAACAGGAGTTATTTTTATTTATATAAAATGAACAGTTTATTTTTATTCAATAGCAAAATTTGTTTTAAAATTGAACTGTTATAGCAATCTTATAATAGTTAACTTGTTTGATTTTAGGAAAGTACGTTTAATACTTGTATAATACTTTTTATGGAATTTCTCTGAATCACAAAAATGTGTTATAGCGGATTTCGAAACTCAGGGACACATTTGTTTAGTTAAATATCTTACACACATTACTAAATACACTGTTATTGATTGTATTTTATTTGAAAACATTTCTCTAAAAAAATCTTTGTATTGTGATCGATGTACAGTAAAGAATGAATAGATAAATAAATCCCAATAATATAATAAATTCATTTGTATCGATTAGTATATTTCTAAAAAGTAGAAGAGAGTTTCAATCTACAATCGTGAAGAATATCTGAGTTGACATTGATACTTTTGAACATTGTTGTAAAAAAGTACATAGCATTGATTATCAGCATATTTCATATCAATAGTATTGTTTGGTTATCAGCTAAGATTTGTTATCATGAACTTAAATACACAGTGGTCGCATTATTTTGCATTTTATTTTCTTTCATTTATTCTTCTATTCATACCATCACAGCATTTCCCATAAGTCGAGTAAATCAGCGAACTAACTACATGTAAAAAACATTCAAGTTGTCCTCTGTGCCAAAAAAAAGTAAAATAAAGTGCTGTATGTTAAAAGAATAGCTGCTATAAATTATTTGTCTTTCGACTTATCAAGTCATTAACAATGATCTGATAAGTCGAATCAGGTCATTATCAATGACCCGATAAGTTGAATCAGGTCATAATCAATGATCTGATAATGAGGACCTGATAAGTCGAAAGACGTCTCTCTTGCGATCAATAATTTATAACAGAATGAAACACATTTTCAATTTACCTAATCGTGGAATTCTACAACGTGTGCACCCATACAATCAATAAATTAACGAATACCTGCCTTATTCTTCGTCAGGGACTTAACAAAACATTTTATTTCTGTTTTTTCGGTTACTATAATACATTATAATTATGTTTTTTTTTCTAGTTCCGCATATTGCCGCAGGACTTGAGATATTATACAACATGGGCTTCAGCAGTGAGGATAGGAATTTGGTAAATCTTCTGGAGATGTATGATGGTAATGTGGAGCTGGTCCTTGACACTCTATTGTTCACAGATCTGTAATTGAGTCCCTATTCTATTATAATAATAATAATAATAAATATATTTATTTCAAAAGTAGGTACACAATACAATATTATTTTCAATAAACAATGAAAAACAATCACAATAATATTACAACTACCTCCCTATTAGAGATATCTCGTGTATAGGGAGGGAAAATTTTAAATTAAAGATTGTGGAGACATATTCAATATATTTTGCATTTCTATTTGTTGGTTTTGTGTACACGGAGAGGATGGTTTGCATGTTTATTACATGCTGCTGGTCTGCTGGCTACCCCACTTGAGGAATATTTTGGGGTAGCCAGCAGACCAGCTGCATGTAACAAACATGCAAGTCGTCGTGTTAGTAATCTCTGTGTACATATTAAGTTTTTGTAGATGATTAACCTTTTTAATAGGAATTTCTTCTTTGTTTAACAGATGTAATATCATATAAATAAATATGTATAAAAAGTAGCAATGTCCCATGAATGTAATAACCATAGAGAAATTAATTTGTTCATCTGAATTGAAAATTTGACTTTACCATTTGTTTTTTACAAAGCATTTTATTTCACTAACGATTTGTATGCAAAGGTTCACAGTTTTATTGATTAGTTTTGACCCGTGTACATACAGTGTATTTATATTTATATTTATTTATCTTTTTGCAATATTCATAAATATAATTATTACAAATATTTTTAGAAAATATGATAATCTGTGTTGTTGGAAGATTACGTGAATTAATTGATGTATTTTAAAATTTCATGTATGAAAAAAATATTTAAAAAATATCTTTATTATACAAAATAGTATGGCACAAATGTCAGGTTTATTGCCTTAAGGCAATTTCTATTTGCCAACCAGTATGTAACTAGCCAACCAATTATGTAATGTATAGGAGAAAAAAGATATGGGCTGTGTGTATTAAAAGTTGATATTTTGCCCAAAGATTAAAATTTATTGTTCATTTCAAGTAAATTTTAATACGTGTAATAGTTCATCAAACAATATAACTGTATTGTGAAGTATTTCAAGTACAATTTTTTTTGTAAAACATCTGTTAAGTTTGTTATTTTTTTTAAAATATTGACTGTTATTTAAATGTGCTATGATTTCACTTATAATGTGATAAATTAATGTGTAATTTCACAAAGCATTCTCTATTGTTTTTCTTTATATTTCTAGTTGTTTATTGTACATATCACTAATGGAATGTTCTTATTCAAATGATATAAATATTTGGGGAATTAAAGATCTGTATAATTGATTATAAAAATAATATATTAAGGGTGAGACAGAAGATGTAAATCGTCGGATTAATTCTAGTACACCGTAAAGTCCGTAAGTCATTATTTCGATTTCAAATTTATGATGGATTCATGTTCCGTTTACAGTAATACAAATCTTTGATTTAATCAAAAGTAAATCAAGATGTTTGGAGTGGAAGCATAAACTGCGTAGCAAATAACCAATTCAATCCAAACGTTGATTAAAAAAAAAGTTTTTTGTTCTTCCTGTTAAGTTAGATATAACTGACTTACAGTGTATTAGAATTAAGCCGACAAAATGTTTTCAAAAGTATTTGTCGTTTTGTTTTTTGTCAATCCACAATTAAAAATATATATAATAGTGAAAATGTCCAGTTATATTTCATATTTGTGTAATATTTTAAATTGTGTAACATTATCTTGTTCTTATATTCCATTCTTTTTGCATTTATCTTGTTATTATTTAATAATCATTCCCACATTTTTTTATTATTTAATTATGATTTAAACCTGTAATATATTGCATTTGTCATTCTTCATTTTATTGCTAAAACTCTTATTAATGAACATGGTCATTCCTTTTTTCAATTTTTTAAAAATAAAATAAGAAATTTGCCATGGACACCCAGCCCTTCAAACTGGGTATTGCAAGACTCCTACCATCTGATACCCTTTTTTACAACTTTTTTATTTCATGAATGGTTAATTACTTGCCAATTTGATCCTCGTTTATTGAAATGGCAATAGGAGTTTATTTCATAGTAATTTTTAAAATAAAAGACATTAATTGTCCATAAAATAATTTATAACAAGACATAATCAATTGATTTCAATAAGATAAATTGTAATTACTATGTGAAATTGTCGAAATATGGCTTCATATAGTGTATCTGATTTTGTGAAAGTGGACTGCTTAAATGAAAAATTAATTGAATCCTTTGTCTGTAGTAAGACATACATTTTAATATAGTGTTTTATGTAATAATAAAAAATAATATAATATAATATACCATCACGGCATATCCCACAAGTGGGGTAGCCAGCAGACCAGCTGCATATAAAACAGGCAAGCTGTCTTCTCCGTGCCAATATAAAATCAAGACATTCAGGATCGGTGGCAAACCTCATCGCCGAATTTAAGATGTAAAATGTCTTATTTTTTCGAACACCTGCCTTTTACAGGACACTCGAAAACTTATGGAGAAGAGTGGGAGACCAATTCTTTACCGGGTGCTCCACGGGATATAGTGTTTTATGTATCAGACTATTCTCTTATGTTTTCCAATATTTTACATTTTATCTTTTAAGAATCTACTTACCTAATGAGACAAATTATTACTTAAGATTAGAATGTTGTATTTTAGTCGGTTATTTTACACATAAATGTGTAAATAATTTTATTTTAATGATTATACTTGTGGTATATATATTTACTTAATAAAAATAATATTTGACATTATCTAGTGAAATTTCTTTTATTTTATGAGCATACATCTGAATCTTTACAATAAAAAAATTTGAATCTCTTGATGAATAATGAATTGCTTTTAAAAAAATTAAACATTTATGTTTAACTTTCTGTGGTGAAAATACTGAAATTACTTAAAGGAAGATAAAACAGCATTTTTAGGTAAAATAAAACATCGTGTTTTAATTACTGATGTACAAATATATTTTGAGGCTTGTCTTTGTACGTACTTGATAATTTCTTTCTATTAGGTGTCATATCTCATGGTATTAAATAAACCTGGCGAATTTCATTATCTCTTGTAATTTTATGTCTTTAAGTAAAATAAAAAGTCAGACCAAATTATATAAGTAAACTATCCTAAAAATGGAATAGTTTTTATGTCATGCTTGTTCAATAAAATGTAGTATTTTGATGCTTGTTAAAAGTTTTTAATTGTTTATCATATTTCAAGAGTATAAATAGAACAGAATCTTTTTCATTATTGATTCATATAAAATTATTGTTAACTAAAAATACTTTGCATGCAGTAACTAGTTTACTGCCACTAACTAGGCTTGAGAAATTTTTGCCAAAGTTTGATATAATACTTTGCTATGTATTTTGAGGTAAATAAATTAGCAATAAAATAATACTTTTGCATAATTGTGACAATTTAGGACTTCTTACTTATTTTAAATAAATCTGATTACTATAAAAGGTGTGATCACTTCCATCCATACGGCTTAAATAAATATGCAGCTTATTGTGACACTATGTGGATTGTAGTTTTCATCGTGAGATTCTGATGTTAGTTGATCATTTTCAGGTAAGCCATTTCTGGTTTTATTATACTGATGTTTCTGCACATAAGCTGGTATCAGCGCAGAAATTTTATTAATTTATTTAAATTTTTATAGGATTTATATATTTGAAACAAACACTTTTACAATCTACAACATAATAAGCAAAAAAAAAATGGTGAAATTCCCTTAGTTACCCAAATGTGCTCCATATAAATGCACTAAATTAAACAATAGAACTCAAGTTGTTATAAAATTAATCAGAATAATGAAATCAATAATTTGAGAACAACATAATCATGAAAATAATTCAATAGAATAATAATCACAAATAATATTAGAATGAATAATAAAATTAATGCATTATATAAAAAAATACTCGGTATTAATTTATGGAAACCAACACAAACTGTTTGAGTTTTACTATGTTTAATCGTAGGTACAGTAACCTGGGTTTCGACTTACAAGCTTGATAATGACATTGCAAGTCGAAACCGGGTTACTGTATCCATTACTAAATATAGTAAAAGTCAAACAGTTTGTGTTTATTCCCAAAAGATAAAAAAATAATTATAATAAAAATTGTAAAAATATTAGAAATTTCTGTATAATAAAACCAAACATGACTCGCCTGAAAATCAACAACTAATTTTGTGACACTTATTGGTAAATAATATAATATTATTTCTGGCAGCGAAACATGTTTCTGGCTCTGGTGAAATAGTTTAAGTAAAGTCTAAGCTATTTGAATATAATTTTTTCTACGTCGACATCTGATTGTCAGTAATTCACTGATACAGATTGTTATAAATCCTAGCAGTGCACTGCCTCCACATACATACGCTAGGATTTCTCTATAATATTGGGGACAGTCTTCTAAATTGGTACATTTGCTGAAATCAGGAATAAATATTATTTTGCAAATTTATTATGTCATATTAAGTTCATCTTAATGTGAATTATAATAGTTTCTTTAAGTTTTTATAATATTATATCGTTGCCGTGGATGTGAAGTGATGTAACCCACAAGACACATTTCGAGAAAAAGGGTGATGAAGTTATAACTAAGTTATTTTTGCATAGATTTTGCTAAAATTTTTACACAGTATTCCTGATCACATATTCCACTAATATAAATAACAAAATGTTAAAGAATTTTTATATTTTAGTAGTAAACACGAATTTATCACTTGGGTTATTTCACCACTGTTGCTGAGAAAGATCCACCTGTAGAAAAGTTGTTGGAAAGTTACGCGCTATGCGGCTTGAATCTTTTCACTTCTATAATTTAATTGAACTATTTGTTCCTATATGCGTTAGTGAAATGCTCTAACACACACTTGAAATGATGTAAAAACACTTAACATCTCTTCACAATCTTCCAAAAATGCCTTTTAGGAATCAAATCACTTATTTCTCTTCACCACTATGTTCTCCGTGGTTTTCTGAACAAAACTGCATACTTAACTCATTTTTCAAAAAAGTGTGGCTTGGATCACATCACCTCCACAGCAACGATATTTAGAACAAGTGTAATATCATGGATTTATTTTAACACTTACTAATTTTCAATTACGATGACAGCTACGCCTGTAATTAGTTTATCTGCGAATGTGACTACAGAATATACAACAGCTCCCTGATCCGAGTGAGGTCCAATAAGATCAGCTGTGATACACAGACTTGACACCATTGTTATTGAGCTACCAGCACCTACAAATAATAGATAGATACTATCATCCCTTTATATTATATTTCTATCATTCCGGATCTATTCTTTACATCATATTCTTTTTGTGATTTCCATAGTGATGATGAGTATTGATAGAGCACTGAATACCAGATGAGTTTATGGTTAAATTCTTTGTGGAATTAAAATAATTTAATGAAGATATTGATTAGTATTTACCCAGTAATACAGCCACAGTATAGAGCTGTAGTTGTCCAGATAATGGATCCAGTGATAAAGCCACCCACAAGCATGCCATCATGCACACTATAGACCCTAAAGTATATAAAAGCTGGAAAGTAAGAGTATTTCAAATTAAATTTGTATTCAACTTGATTTATATTGAGATCTATCGTGTTTTGAAAAAGAAGAATAAAATTTGAGAGATATTATTCGCTCATACAACCATGCTACTTCTGTTGCAGGGTAGATAAAGAGGATTGACTGTAATATACTTGTGTCTTTAAGTCCCATTCTTTGTTGTATTAGTCCATATAGTATATTTTAGTACCAGCAAAATGAAGAGACCACTCGGAATACACTTCACGGGATATTTTACATGGCAGAGGTTTGCTTGTTATGGAAACAGATGTGAATTGAATGAGACGTGTTGGTCACAATCTTCAGAAATGAGGTAAATTTTATTCACTGTGTCGGTGTTTAGGTAGTAGAATTCCATATCGAAAAAATAAAACAGGTGTTTTATTCTACTAAAGATTTTATTTTGTGAGAGAGACGTCTTTCGTCTTATGAGGACATTGCCAATCTCCTGATTGACAATGTCCTCATAAGACGAAAGACGTCTCTCTCACAAAATAAAATCTTTAGTAGAATAAAACACCTATTTTATTTTTTCTAGGTAAATTTTATTAATATATTCTATATTGCTTCCAGATCAGATTGATACAACCTATTCATTTGTTACTTAGTTACAATGGAGTCATATTTTTACACAGATTCTCATTTTACTAAGATATGAAAATACTTTTACATTGTTAAGATTATGAACATAGCCACCTTATTACTAATATATTTAGTTCTATATTTCAATAGCAGTGATGCAAAGAATGAGGATATGTATGCAACCAGAGGCACACTGGCTATTGCGTCTACTGTCTCATCATTGTTCTCCGTATTTAACCTTTCATCCAGGAATAGAGGAATGTAGACAAGACTAAGAGCACTGAACAGGCGAGACGCTACATATCTGAAATGTGAAAATGAGGGTGTGAGATGATGCACAATATTTATTATTAGTTTGGGTTGATTAATCCAATAAGTTAAGTTGTGAACATTGGACACAGTTTTGATTTTTGATGTTCCTTGTATTTGCTTGATTGCAAACTGTGTTCCCCTTGCAAAAGCACACCACTGATCGCCCATTTATCAAAGCTCAAAGCTCTAAATAAATTATTTAACTTTTTAGATACCTGTATAAACTGATGTAATGTATCAGACTTACAATAATGCAGATTGGTAGAGAAGAGGTGATAAAAAGAAATTCATCTTCTTTACAATATTATCATTCACACAACTCTCCTGTCCATTTGGTATTGGATTGCTTAGTTTTTGTTGGACCATGGATCCATTCTGTCCAGCTGCCGGTTGATTATCTTCAATAATTACATAATCTGATCGTTTTTTACTACGGTTTTTTTGATACTGTATGCCGATGTGAAATATTACTGTGAGGGTGCATCCTATTGCTGTTAGAAACAGTGCCACATCCTGGAATTTGAAAAATACATTTTGAACAAAAAGTAAAGCATGTTGAGAAAATAATCAGACACTACTCTATCTCCTTTTCTTGAGGCAAGGCACCCGACACCGAGTGAATTATAATCAGACATCCATACGTGTCTTATTTACTGGGTTGGATATACAATTTTTAGTATACCATATTGGAAGGAAAAAAAAATACCTACTTTTATTTTATTATAATATTTATTAAGCTCAATAAGGTGTCTATCATCTTCTTAAGACATTGTCAATCTTCTATTGATTTTTCAAATCACCTATTGTTAATCTATGGTGAAAGAATGTCAGAATTAGAACTATAGGAAGCTGATTATAATTCTTACCCGAAATTTATAATCATCTGTTGGCCCTAGTTCATTGACATTGTTATTCTCAATTTTCAGAACTCCCCATGTGATGAGATAGACAGTTACTCCGGAGCATACTGATGCTGTATATCTAAAAGACAATACAGTTATAGATTATGTAGAATGAAAATTTTCCAACATTTTCATCATTCACTTTTAAATATGATTTCAGCAGGTAATATAAGAGGCGGGTCATAATGCAGTTTTTTCACACAATCAAGACACAATCTAGATACGATCTTAATCTAGTCTTGATCTTGATCATACGACGCACGAAGTGACTATTGGCCAAAAATACACGCAAACCGATTGCGCGTTAGCGTTAGAGCGGTGTTTTTGACCATAGTCCCTTCGTGCGTCGTATAATCAAGATCAAGACTAGATTAAGGATCGTGTTTAGTTTTGTCAAGAGTAACCCTTCTGCTTTAAATCGATTCAGTATAAGAGAAATGACCATTAAATATTGTTTCATGGAAAATGGGACTCCCACTTTTCCGTAAATTTTTGAGTAAAAGACTGGTGTTTGTAAAAATATTGAATACTCTACTTGTAGAACTTGTGATGGAGATAGCTAGTGATTAAAAGTAGTTAGTTACCTGATAGCAGTTAACTCAGATCTCTCATCCAGATTTTGTGTCAGGTCAGGAATCATTGCAAGATGGGATATTTGGACAATGGCCCAGCCACACTGAAAGATGACTATGACTATGGCATAGTAGAAAGGCATCCACCAAGTGAGGTATGTTCCACTGGAACTCATCCAGCATCCCAGACAGCGAGAGAATATCAATGGGAAGCTGCACAGCACTAATCCTGTACCTATTGGATATTGATTTTTTAGATGAACTTGACAAATTATTCTTGGAAATCTTATTTATCGTACGTGACTTATTTTTAAAAGTAAATAGCAGTGTGATATTGGCATACAGAAATAAATATTTTATTAAAAATATTGGATCAAATAATACTTTTTTCGACTTGGACATGTTACTAAGAAGCAATCAACTCAAAGATATCCAGATTTTTTTTGTGGTGGAAGATGGTCACATCAGAGGATCCCCTTGCGGTTTTCAGTTTTATCCAGTGTAGGTTAACTGATTATTTCTGGAATTTTCATCTACTTGTGAGTGTATATTTGCATCAATTTATGTAGTAATATATATGAAAATAATTTCCAAGACTTTTTATTTTATTTTGTTCATTCTAGTTTCCCAACTCTATTCAGCTGTGTCTCAACATTTTTACAGAAATCTACTTACCTGCAATGTGCCAGAGACGCTTGCTACCCCATCTGTCAGCCATAACTCCTACAACTGGAGTCGCCAAAGCATCCATCACTTGACCTAAAAGAAATAAACCAAGAATTTAACCAAATTTACTCATTTTGGAATTAATTTTTTTAAAGGATCTTGATACGTAAACAACTAACTAAATTTGATTAAAGTGGTCAGCTTTAAGGATCTTTAGCAAATAGCCAAAATACACAATAAAAATGATAGGTGATATATCTGGTTGTTGTTTTTTGGGTTTACCATGTCTAGTTTTATTGTGTCGACGTTTCATATCCTGAAGATGGGGCCAGCAAGTGCACCAAAACGTCGCAAAATTAAACTAGACATGGCAAGCTCGAAAAACAACAACCAGATAATGAAGATCACCATGAAAGCCTTCAAACCACACTGATAGGTGATATTTAATCATTTGTTTGTTTGTTTAATCATTCATTCATACCATCACGTTATCTCGCATAAGTGGGGTAGTCAATGAATTAACTGCATCATATAAACATAAAGTTTGTCTCCACCATGGCATAACAAAATAAAACACTAAGAATAGGTGGCATCTCTCATGGTTGAATTAAAGATGTAAAATGTCCTATTTATAAGTGATCTTTACTAACACTTATCTTTTACAGGACACTCAAAATATTACAGAAAAGAGTGGGAGATCTCTTCTTAAGTCTAAGGACTTCATGAGATAAATGTAACATAATGATTTGCATCACGTAACTAAGTAGATTTACTCACCAAGTAGAAGCATGGAACCCGCTACAGTGGATTCCATATTTAATACCACTTGTTGGAAGAGTAAAGTATATGAGAACCACATTGAGGCACACAGGTCATTGTAGATGTGGCCCAAACCGAATGAAGCCTTTTGAAGCCATGTTAGTGACCTGAAAAAAAATACAAGTTAAGGTGGTATGGCCAAAATTTTGATGATAGCATTTCAGAAATTCAATAGAAAATTCCGAGTTTAAATCCCGCTACTGACTTATTCTTTATTACTTTAGTGAGAGTTTGAGGTTGTATGTGAATTAATAACAAATACGGAAATTTTGTTCTCTGTAAAAAACTTTCATAAAAAAGTCTAATTGTTTGAGAACCATTCATACCTTAATAAATAATAAAAAGTTAACTAGAAATACATTTAAGCAATTTTTACCTACTATTTTTTTACTAGTAAAAATTCAATTTATTCTCATTCTGATTTTCTTATGTATAAAAATGATTATTGCTACTAGGTACTACAATTCCTACACCATCACAACATATTCCAAAAGTGGGATAGCCAGCAGACTATTTGTCTGTGAGTTTCCTCTGCATGTCAATGATTATTATTGGAGTTCTGTTAAAATTATAAATCCAAACCAATAGATATCCCGTATAAAAAATTATGTTATGCAATATATCTGTGAAAATGCAATATATATATATTTTATTTCTTACTTTACATCGGTCAATCCATTTCTGTTTTCTTCACCGTGAGACGCGCTTCCATTTTTCACGCTTTTGTCGGCCATGATTTTATTTTTTTCATCCTCATCCACCATTTTGCTTGATTATTTCTTTAGTTATTGTTTGTATCGTTTTTTCTGGCATCTGAAAGAAGAAAATTCGTGCGATAAAATGAAGCAAATCTAAAAATAAAACCATTTTAACAAAAACTTCATACTGCTGAACAAATTATTTATTTTGGAAACAGGTATTTTCATGAGACATTAATGCATATAAAATTGATTATGTTTATTATTACATAATAACATGTGTATGCACCTATACGTACCGTTGTATTCACATTAAAATAATAGCTTTTTTGGGGAAGAAAATATTTTAAGACGTAGGTAATCAAGATTTTATATTATGATTTTAAATGCAATTTTTAATTTACCAGCATGTAAATGAAGTTTTTATTCATATACGCAATCACAAAATTAATGTTATTTGGTTTAGTAGGGAGAAAGTAAAAAAAATCGGATGTGCCTAGATCTTATAAATTCGCATATTTTCTGAGGTAATTATTACTGTAAGGTAAAATATCCTTGACATATTTAACAACTGACTCGTTATAATATGCAAGCAATATACACGAACCTATACGAAGTAGAAATCTAATGTGAATCATTCATCATAATATGGTTTATTCTCTGAATATTGTTTTTTTATTGTATTTTTTATTTCATGTTAAAGGCTTTTATAGCCGTTCATTGTAAAAATAAATAAATAAATGTGTTATCCATAATGGTCTCACTCGTATAAATAACGTAGTACAATCATTTTGGGGTAACATTTAATCGTTGTAAAAATAATTTTTAAATATTGAAATCGTGTCTAATTGAAAATGTACAAGAAAATCACTAGGTTTTTTCACTTACTAGAACTCATTCACTATTCCCTTTTTTTAACTTTTCCACTAAGGTGAACACTAGTTTCTCTACAGGCACAACGGTACAACGGACCACCATAAGATTATGGAAGAACTCACTATGACATTATTATAGAATACATTATGACATTGTTATACTTCACTTTTCCAGTGGATACTGATATAGTTTTCACTGTATTCCTGTAAAATGAGTATTACGTTATTGTAAGTACATTTTAGTACTTATTGGTACTTATATTTTATACATATTGTAGGTAACATAGTGCAAGTACTAAGTAACTATAAATATTTTGTATATAATACAAGTACATACTTTACTTGACGGTCATAAATATATAAATAGGTATAATGAATCGAGGTTTCGTGTCAAGAAGAAAGTACAACCAGTTGTAAAAACGTTTAATTATTATATATTCTCTTTGTACATCGTTACAGCTTTAGGCCAATGCGATGTTAGGCTATGTTCGGTTATTCGATGATATTTGTATTTTTATTCAGAATTTTTGCCAAATTTGAAATAAGTCTTCTGGAATGAATCAAGTTATTCATGGATGGTTTTGATCTTTCTTATTTCAAAAATTATTTCTTTATTAAAATTTGAATAAATATTTTTTTATAATTAAGACATTTTATACCTATCTGAAATTCTGCGATGAGGCTTGCCACCCATCCTGAATGTCTTGATTTTTGTTAGCACAAAGACGACAACTTGCATGTTTATTACATGCAGTTAGTCTGCTGGCTACCCTACTAAAAGGATATGCCGCGATGGTACATAATACGGAGTTTGTCAGGAAAATTGAAAGTATATTGAACTTGTGTTGTTGTCTAGATATTGTTGGTTTTCATCTGGGATCGTATTGGCCTTCAGCTGTAATGATCCTTGTAAGAATCGTCTCGTTGTCAGTAATAATAATAATATTTGAAATATACAGCTAAGTTTGCTTCAACTGCGATTAAAACATTAATCTATTAAATGGTGCATTTACAAATTCTTGTTTTACCCGTCATCCAAAAGAAAGTGTTTGCTTACCCCTGTTTTACATAATACTTTATTATTGAAGGTAGATAGAATAGGCATGGGTTGGCTGTGTATTCCTATATACTTCACAGTAAGTAATATGATATTATATGTCTAGTGAGTGCGTTGTACATAAGAGGATAAATACGTATCAATTTTCACGGGCTTACTAATGTGGAATGTAATGATTGTAGGGGTGGACATACCGAAAATAGAGACAATTTCCTCAAATTAATTAGACATGAAATATAAGTCTTTTATTCTTATTAATATTAACTTATTAATATTCTCACACTGTGAGTGTAAACAGCGATATTACGAATATCTAAATTTAGATATATTTGATGTCAAAGATAGCTTTCACCCATTAGGTATCCAGACTCCAGAGAAATACTAGAGTACACTCTCATCCACCCTTCCTGAATGTTTTAACTTTTATTGGAGAGGACGATTTATATGCTTATTTCAAGCAGTTGGTCCGCTAACTACCCCATTTTGTGGAAGACGCAGTGTTGGGAACATTGAGTCTTTTCTTGGGAGGGCAGAAACGAGCCTCCTCCATTCGAGAGCGCCTCTGCGCCAAACGAGTCATCTCTTCCCTAGAAATTTCTAGCGCTCTAATGTTGCAGTCATAGAAATGGTGTATTGTGAAAGAGAGACACACCGTTGCCCTTGTGAACGAAAGAACAGTGCTTTTTAGGCCAATTATCTTAGACATTCTCAAAACTTATAGATATTCTCCTATAGAAAAGATACAATTTTGCGAAAGCGAAATATAATATATTTTGCTTGACATAATATAAGATAATTATGCTTAAACCAACAAAGATATTTATAAAAACTTTTGTTCAAATTTGCGATTTTGGAAGGTCATAATATAACAAATTAAAAAAAATGTGATAGTTGTTCATGCTAAATGTGTTCGAAAAAATTAAGACATTTCACATCTTCAATTCAGCGATGAGGTTTGCCACCCATCCTGAATGGCTTGATTTTATATTGGTACGAAGAGAACAGTTTGCATGTTAATTATATGCAGCTGGTCTGCTGGCTGCCCCACTTGTGGGATATGCCGTGATGGTATAGCAGTACTGATGGAATGATATGAGTAGGACTGTTCAAGTTTAAATGTTATTATTTATAGTTCTTGTTATTTCATCCCTATACAGTAAATTATCTTCGTGTAAATTCTTATGATACCTACATATGTACGTACTTATATAGCATCAGTTATTATTAGATAGGTAGGTTGATACCAAAAAAACAAAGCAGACACTTACGAATAGATTTACAGAAGTTGCCGAACTAACAATAAGTACTTATCATCAGGGCCGATCTAGTTATCGAGCCGCTCCGGGCAAAAATAATATTACTTGCCGCCCTCTGCAATGACATTTTAAAAATCAATTCAATTCGTGGTTAAATGGAAGAAATCACTTTATAGTGATGATTTCGCCACTGCATATCGTCCTAGTTTTTTTTTTAAATTTTACGTTGTTTTGTTAACACTGTTATATAATGATGATATGCAAAAAGAATAAATAAATAAATATTGTTGATCAATTTTCAAGTTTTTTAAGTTTCAGTTTCCGAAATTCGATGTTTTTCCCTCCAATTCAAAATTTTTATCTGGCGTCGCAAATTTTTCAAAAGGGTGTAATATTTCACAACCTCTTCGATTTTGTTAAAGATTATTTTGACTATACATTCCAAGAGCTGATTTTTCCGCCCCTAAGGCATGAATTTGCCATTCTGGGCATTTGCCCGGCTCGACCCTCCTCCTAGATTGGGCCCTGCTTATCATATACTAATACTTTGTACCGGGTCACTGGTGGAAGTAATTAGTACATGTATAATACTTAGACTGTGCAGATTTCATAGGTACAAGTGATTTATTAAAAAATGTAAACTGACCTATATTCGATTATGCATACTATCGAACAGTAAAAATCATATATTTGAGTATATGAGCGAAATTTCTACGGTTTGTATTTATTTGATTAAAAAAAAAAAAAAGTGAATAAATAAACACAAAAAAAAACTACGTAATAATTCTAAGAATAAAAATTGAATTTACGTATTTCTCTTGGTATTTCTTATCATCCACTCTTTGCAGGTATATAGTAGCTCAGTTAGTATTTTTCGTCGCTCACCTAGTATAACTGTGGCCCATTTATTGCATATCGATTATGAATATTTTGTTACTGTCAGTTAACTAGTCACACAAATAGTACCTAATAGTCAGTCGACCATTTGTTTTTTCGGTCGCCCATTTTAATATTTCCCAAGATTATCTATAAACATCAATAAAAAAGCTCCGCGATATGTAGCTATTTAGTATCATCAAATCAAGTGAATAAATTTGACACTTTTCTAAGAAAAATGTTGAAACATAGGTATAAATTAAAATCAAATATTTTATTATACATCTTTCGAGTTTTAGCATAGTATTTTTGATGTTTACAATTAAATACAATATAATCACGTGACAATCAGTAAGTTTATCATAATAGTTCGTGTTGCTGTTAAAAATGAATTCACAAAAGCTCGCATATCCAATGTTAGTTGAACTGATGAACCGGGTTAGTTGAAAACCCGGAAAGCACTTTAAACAATTTAATTTAAAAGAAGTCTCGGTAGATGGCGATGCATGTGTAGTTTAGACGGCACGTGCCAACGTATAGGAGTGAATACTGTTATCAGAAATGTAGGATAATAATAAAAATTACTGATATTTGTAAACTATACTACTACTACTATACCATCACGGCATATCCCACAAGTGGGGTAGCCAGCAGATCAGCTGCATGTAAGAAACATGCAAACTGTCCTCCTCGTGCCAATATAAAATCAAGACATTCAGGATGGGTGGCAAGCCTCATCGCTGAATTTCAGAAGTAAAATATCTTAATTTTTTCGAACACCTGCCTTTTACAGGACACTCGAAAACTTACGCAGAAGAGTGGGAGACCAATTCTTTACCGGGTGCTCCACGGGATAGATATTTGTAAAATTTTGTCATATTCAGATAGTTCAAAATAGAATTAATAACTTTCATAAGTATTAAGAAGTTGTATTACTTAGTTGTACATATTTATCTGAATTCGTTAAGTGAAAAGAATTAGACACGAAACCTATAAGAATCTGAAATCCAGTACCTACTTATAATTTCATGAGTTGTTTATTCCATATTATTTCGATTTATATTAGTTACTTTTAATCCAAACTAAGTTTAAAATTATCCACGGGATTTATTTAAAATAAAATGTGGACTGTTCAGGGCCGCAGTCAACAAGATGGAAATAGGTCTGATGACTCTGATGAAAGTCAACCATCGCAGAAGAAACGGCACTCAGAGAGGAAGGAAAATATTGTGAATCCCATAAGAAATATTCATTCATTTATTCATACCATCATAGCAATCCCCATGGGTAACCAGCGAATGAACTGCAAGAAATAAACATGAAAATTGTCTTTTCCGTGCCAATTAAGGTAAAAACATTCAGGATGGGTGCCACACCTCATCGCTGAATTGAGGTTGCTAAATATCGTGCATGTGATATTTCACGAATACCTGTCATCGACAGGATACTTGAATTAAACTAAAGACCCCTCTTTTAACCTTATTTCCCACGCCTTTGAGATGGATGCCCCATTAAAGGCGCTGAATAAATCATCCAACATAATATATATGCTTATATACGTGAATACTTTCAAGAAAAGGGAGACAGACTATTCTTTCCTGAGGACTAAATGGGACGAAAAAATATTGATATAAAAAAAACATTCTTGTGTCAACTTAATGATACGGTTATTCGCAGAATCATCATTGTAAGATCTTTATCTATAGGTATGCGATGATATAGTACAGTGTAGGTACATATAAATAGTATTGTGGTGTTGTTATTGTACTGAATATGCCTTATAATAATTATTCTTTATTCTTTCTTCCTTCTCTCTCTCTCACCTCCTATTAACTTATTTGTTATTTTTCTTTTCTTTCTTTCTTCCTTCTCTTCCCCACCTATTGTGTACTTACATATATTGTTTTTTTTTTGTACTACATAATAATGAATATATTTAAGATACTATAATTGGCGATGTAAATCAAATAGGTATTGAACTTGTAAATTACTTATTCCTATTGTAAATGCTGTTGTATCTAAAGGAAAAATAAAAATAAAAAATAAAAATAAAAATAAAATAAAATGTGAATTGCAGCAGCATAATAATTATTATTATTATCACTCAGTATGATGGGTATATGATACACGAAACAAAATAATCTACATAATAATATCCATCTTATTCTATATTCTAAGTATAACAAGTGTTGTATCGTATGATGCATTGCAGTCTGCTCTAGACAATATTATTATATGATATAGGTAGGTACCGACACCACAATTTTAATATGAAAATGTCGTTAATAAATTGATTATGGCTTCTATAAAACCACCGGAAACACGATACTGTAGCATTATGTGGGTGTTTTGGGGGCTAAAAATAATTAATAATGATATTATTTCATAATATTTTTTTGCAACATATTGCGACCACCGATGGAAATTCGAGAGGACTCTAACAAACGTGCCTAGCAACTGAGGTAAAGTATAGTAAACATCCTGTTGAAATTTGCGAGTCTTGTGAGTAAAATGATCAAAATAATATATTTCACATTGAATAAAAACGTGTACTTCCCGATAAAGAAAATGACTGACACTCTTTTTTGTTAGTTTTTGAGTGTCCAATAAAACGCAGGAATTCGTAAAGCGTCTTGATAAGAAATTCAACACCTTCAATTCAGTGGTATCTGAATGAATTAACTTTTATTGGTACAGAGAGGATGATTTGCATGTTTATTCATTGTAGTTCATCCGCAGGTTACTTCACCCACATAAAATATTGTGGTGGTATTCATGAATGCAAAGCACATCAATGATTACGAAATATATCGATTACCCATTACACAGAGTTTTTGGCGTGATATTGAACAGTTTTTGTTGGGATTCTCATTTTTTAAACCTATAAATTTGTTGAAGTACGAATATGCACACATTCCAAAATAATTTCAAGTTTTTTTGTTCAGACATTGTTGAAATTACATCTTTAGGCATTTTAATTAAGATATTTTGGCAAACTATACCATGCACTTATAATACATACATACATACACACTTGCATAAACTTTGCGAATGTTTGGCGTACCTACTATGTACTGTTGAAAACACGACTGGAATATAAATTAGATTTATACTAAGTAATTAAATTAATGTCTACTGTTTCTATTTATTCTCAGTTCGTGGTTTTGCTTTGCACGTTATTCATTACATAAAGAATAATATTTGTAAAATGCATTTGGATTAAATAATGATAATGTTCGTATTATAAACACGGATTTGTAAAATGTCATACAAACAATCTCGTGAAGCCACAAAATACTAAATAACTATTCTTTACAAATAAACAGACATTCTACCAATATAGTTTATTAATGATAATTTATCTACCTACTTTGTGTTTACTGATGTACTATCGTGACATTTCTTTAACATAATTAAATTAAACAACTTGGATTGTAAGTATTAACTTGTTTCGGGCTATGTGGCCGTGGTCTGGTGGGCAGAAATTCTTCCGACGTTTCGCCTGCAGCTATGGTAGGTATCTTCAAGAGGGGGGGGGGGATGTGTGAATGTCTAGCTGACTTGTGCCCCAACCTCCAACCTAAGATGAGACGATGAGGCAAAGGGCGGAGTCCTCCTCTCAGTTGTTCTCACAATTTTAATCGAGTATTCTACACTACAGTATTGTTTCGCTCATCAATGTCAACGGTTTGCTGAAATAGATCACGATTTATACACGATCAAGAAACAGAAGTGTATTGTAGGATACTTCTTTTAAAAACATTCAAATTGTCTCGAAACTGTAACACAGTGAATCCTCCAAAAATAGATTATATAATTTAACAAATGTAATCCTCCTCGTGTTATATAATAGGTATTATGTCTACCCATCTATTTCCGCACCCTGCATCCCTTATGAAGATGTAATATAGGACAGAACGTCAATCCAATGTATACTTGTTTAATACTTTCGCTCCTTCCAAAGTGATGCAATAGGTACTTTATGCATGCACGCCGATTTATCTTAATCAATATGTGTTCGTTTATGAGAATTTGTTCTACGTGGTCAAATCCCGTCTTTGCTAATACAAACTTCTTATTCTGAACAGTAGGATTACTCTTGGCACAATCTAAATACCTACGATTAGTGATGTGAGAAATTTCTCCTCTGATGGAAGAGAAATTTCTCTCCATAATTTTTCTTAGTGATATTATGACCATTCGCCCAGTACACTTCGCAGCCAACCTGATAGATCCAAAAATTTGTGGGGCTGATTAAGGTCCAAATCAGAGGTTATTAACACTTTTTTCCATGTACGTACCTGCAATTTTTTTTAACTTTAATATGGGCATGTGGGGTGTCAAACATCAAGATTTTTCATCAGTTACTAGCACTTTTTTCTATGTAGGTACCTAACATTTTTTTGTTTCCATAATTAATTGTAGCCATATTGGTGATAAATTGTCTCAACATTTGTACATTGATTGATTGAATAAAGTATTTACCTATTATTATTATACTGTTAAATAAAAAAAAATCTCCGAAAATTCTCTACTTTAAAAAAATATTTCTTGAGAATTCCACAACACTACCTGTTACTACGATGTTAATCTTGTCTTCATTTTAACCCTACGATGCGCTAAGAGACTTAAGTCAAAAAGTTGAAACGACTATTTTCAGCTCCCGCAGGATTGGCACGCACGTATTTTTGACTATAGCCACTTCAAGCATCGCAGGGTTAGGGTCAAGACAAGACTTAGATCGTATTCAGATTGTATCAAGAGTAACCCTGCTGATCTTATGTTTCCTATATCAAATATTTGCTATATCGACATTGTGATGCTTTTTCCGTACATGTAAAGTCAACATGTCCATGATCAAGCTACAAAATATTTTTGTTGTGTTGGTTCTAAAAGTTCAGATACCTGAAATACCTAGGATAGGCATTTAAGTAGGTGCGAATACCTAAGCAGTATTCAAAATGAATGCGAAATTTCAATCAATAAATAGAAATGACTACGAGCATTACACAATTTTCAAGTTTCACAGACATTAATACGATAATGACAAGATCATGTCAACGGTTCTGATTTTGATATTGTCAATATTATAATAATTCACCATGAAATTATTCACATTATTATAATAATTCAATTCGCATAATCTAAATATAATTGAAAGCAACGTAATTCCAACAAAATGTCCAACAATACGATAGTAGGTACCTACCTATCCAACATTAGTATTGTAATGTATTCTACTTTCTATTGTTCCTAAACTTTATTGTGATCAAGCAAATTGTTGCTAGAACTGAAATTAATACTTAAAGGATTTAATAGAGAATGAATAAGAATATCTTTTCATATAATATATACAAATGAGATAGAGTTAGCCACCCATACATTTACTTTTCTAAGAATTATCCTATACACTTAGAATTAATTTTCTAACAGGATAATAATTCTATTGGTTTACTCACAATGCGATATCAAATAACTGTGTAGAAATAAAGGAGTAAAATTTTCAGAGGCACTGTCCTACAGTAAACCTATACTTTATATTATTATTATTAAGGTATCCATAGGAATAACATAAAGTCGTGATATAGTTCCGTGTCGTTTCAATTAAAAGTGTATCGAGAGCCATAAATAATGTCCATTCAGTGTTCACTGCTAGGGAGATTGATCAATGTTGTAGTACCAATAATCATACTACCTGTACGCTGCACTTATCAAACTATAGGTATACTTAATACGAATGTATGTAAGTCTAGCCAAAATATTATTATATCACTACAGTAGTTTGATCCGGCTTTGATCGGGAAATAAACATCAAATTCACTAGTTTTCACTTCCAGATATTATAATTACTTTCCTCTTAGATTGCAATAGGCGGAAATCATCCAAATTTGTATGCTTTGCCAACATTCAAAAACTTTTCTTAATTATGGAAAAAATTTAATGAAATTATTTAAATAACTGGCAACACCGTGATTTGTAATTTAAACACCATAATTTAGAATATTGATGATTTATTTCACATAATAGTCTAGTTTTTATTTATTAGTAAATAAAATGTGTTTATGCGAACAAAAATTCTGGATATTGTGTATCAAAATAATAGTATAATATTTCATCAAGGTAGTAAAATAAATACAATAAATTGAAATAAAATTTTTGTGTTTTGACACAATATGCAGAATATACAAAATTCTCGTACAAATTTAATAACATTAATTAATATCTGTCATTTTTTTATGCTTAGCTTTAACTTGTCCAATGGATGAGATCTCATTTATAGTGTGTCATTTTTCCTCTTTTTTGTTCAATTATTACTGTGTCTATAAAGTACCTACACGTAAGCACATGAACAGACACAAATATTTCTTAGATTGCATTGCGATGTATTCTAGTTTACTCAGGTCTCCTCATTAGTAACAAATATCTGTTACCAATTTCGAGATATGATTTCAATAGGACTCTTATTAAAGGGTCGTTCACATACGTTCACTTTCAGTGATCACTCCGGATGATCCTCCAAGATGAACAGGTGTGAACGGGCGATTCATCGCTAATGATCACTAGCGATGACGGAGGAAAGAGATTACCACTCGTCATAATTTTGATGAAAGGTCCTTTCACTGAAACGACCATAAACAAGTTTTATCTTATTGTTTGTTTAATTCTCTATGAATTTGTATTGAATGTCAGAATCATGTACAAAATTATTATGCAGTCGAGAGCTATATTAATTTATTTTACGTGTTATTTTTCATTTTTGAATTTGTTTAATTATTTTTATACGAAAATACGTCAAATTACATACAACATGAGTGAAAGTGTTGACATGCCAGTGAAAGCATAGGATGAACAAGTGTGAACAGACGTGTTCACTTTCGATGAACAGGTTTGACCCTGACACTCTGGATGATCATCCAAAGTGAAGCAATGTGAATGCTACTTAAGGTATAATAATATTATATGTATTTTAATCTTATTTTCAATTTGTGGGAAATGTCCAATGTCCATATATATGCTATGTAATGTAATGTAAAGATAAAAAAATGATATTCATAAAGCCGTTAAGTCAAGAATTATGATGAAGACAATGTAATTTTAGCAATAGCAGTATAATAACAATGTAATGAAAATATCTCGGATTTCTTCCGCAGTTTGCTAGTACCTACCTATAATATTACTACTACTATACCATCACGGCATATCCCACATACAAGTGGGGTAGCCAGCAGACCTATAATATTATCACTGCAGATTCAAAATAACGCATTTAATATAAGCATAATATTATTATTATTATTATTAGATGCTTACCTATTCATAAAGGGCATTTCATACTATGTAACAATAACGTAAATGTCGGCTTACAATCACAGTGTTGTATTAAATGATAGAGATACTTTAGCATATTATAATGATAATCTATAGGCTTCTAATCTAATTTTGTTTCTTTGTATCAATGTTTAAATCATGCGATTATCGTTGCCTTTGCATTAACGTAATAATAAACATGAAAGGTTCGCACTCAGCAGTCATAATATTGAATATACTACTAGAAGCTGTAATGTTTTATATTATTATGGCAGTAATTTTCTATTTAATGCGATGAAAATACAATTAGATGAATTTTGCGTGGATTAAATTGATAGGTGTGAACCAGTGATATAACTGACTTCTTAAACTATACAATAAATTGGAAATTATGAAATTATTGAAATTTTATATTTTACCCGTATTTATTTATTTATTAATTCACTCGTTAACAGCTATTAATAAGCTTTTTAATACATAAAAAACACATCAAAAGATCCACAAGTACAGATATCAAATCACATACAGACTTTAAATTAACAATTAAAACAATAAAACATACATGTAAGTATATAAAAATAAAATTAAAAAACACACACACAGCAGGAAGCTCTTTGTCATATATATGACAATACTAGAACAGCAAAGAAAATTAAAAAAAATCAGTTAGTCTGTCGAGACGAAATTATTGCTCTTCTCAAACTAAATTTATATTTGGCCAGACCCACACCATACAAGTCCAACACGTGAGCATACTGTATTCTTAATATATGGATAAGAGCTTAAATATGCTGAATCATATTTAATTCCTACTGTACGCAGAACGTAAAGAATACCACATTAATCTTTTCCAGAAGATACATTGCCCTTTTTTGGCTTCCTCTTACATAGAATCACACTACGGAACTAAACTAAGGTGTCATTATTTATTTTATATTCAACATCCAGGATCATTAATAAGTAATACGAATAATTATAAATATATTTGATAAATTATTTATTCAATTTGAAAGTTTTATTCTAGGTATAAAGAATACACTTGGTGATTGATGTCTAGAAGTAGTTATAAGAGAATTAATTTGATGTATGAGATCTCTCGAATTAGCATATTACATACATGCAACAACTAATCACTTGAAAATACTCTACCTGTCAATTATGCCATTCAAACTATAATAATCTAAATATTCAAACCAGGTAAGTATGTAAGTATCTATAATAAAACCATTTAGTTTACATACTACGTTATTTAAATATAGATTATAATAAATATGTACATATTAATGATGACTTATGTAGATAAAATTATAAATGAAAGATTTTAACTAATATATTGACATCTCATGATAGAACAAAAAAGCCTGACCACCTCATTTGTTTTTTTAATACATGCATAATGCCTACATACATGGTCAGACGGTCACTAGCTTCAGAGACAAATTAAAGACTGAACTCTTCACTGGCGCCCTTGAGACGGTCTAGAGACTGTAAAACGGCGTCATAAATAAAATCATCCAAAATCATCATCATCATACGTACCTACTGCTTTTATACTACTACTACTACTATACCATCACGGCATATCCCACAAGTGGGGTAGCCAGCAGATCAGCTGCATGTAAGAAACATGCAAACTGTCCTCTTCGTGCCAATATAAAATCAAGACATTCAGGATGGGTGGCAAATCTCATCGCTGAATTTAAGATGTATAATGTCTTAATTTTTCGAACACCTGCCTTTTACAGGACACTCGAAAACTTACGCAGAAGAGTGGGAGACCAATTCTTTACCGGGTGCTCCACGGGATTTTGCTCCACTGCTTTTATAACAGTATCAATAAAAAATTATCGCGTTTATGATTAGTGTTTTTTTAGTAAGTTTTACCAACTCGTCGATGAACGGATCTTAGTGAAAGTTCATGGTATTATAATAAATGTTAAAATGAAATATATTTTTTTCAATGATTCAACCTGTTTTTATGGTGTTCGCAAACTAAATTTCCGTCTTTACATTCTCCTGACGATAAAAGCGGAAGTACTTGAAAGTACCTTCCCAATTCGCAAATTTTGTAGTAGAACATCTGAAAATTCAGTTTAATTTAATCATTCTTAAAACTAGATAATGACAACGGAAATAGGACTATTATGTTTTTTTCAGTAATTCTAAAATTTACTGAAAAATGTTGAAAATAAACCAATTTTCAAAATTGTTAAGGTGCCTACCTGGAATGATTTTTCAGATACAATCACGAATAGGTCACGAAAGGGAACAGAGGTCAATAAAGGTTTTTCTGGATTAAATTTGTCTTCCACCTTGAGAAAATTACCGATATCAATATTATAGATAAGTATGCGTCTTCTAAACCAGAAAGACAAAAATCCATTTTTTTTTAAAGATATATCTGGGTTTTGTTATAAACCCAAATACAACCTGATACACCTTTCACAGTAAGCTAAAAACTTGTGTCATGAATGGTGTGTGTGTGTGTGAACATGAAAACAAATGTGTCATTTGATTTCAATACTTATATATTCATTTATACTATTTACCTGTGTTAACCTAACCATTGTTTTGAAGATCGTACCGTTATAAACATTTTGATTCTTTCACAGAGGTCTTAGGGAAAATATCAATTAATAGTTTCTATGCTATAGGTATATATTTGGTACAACATTTCAATGTACCTTTAGGGTGACTTAAATTATGATGTCCCCTCAGGACAACAGGACAAACATAATCCCAAATTCTCCTGTCGGCAAGGCTATAAAATTATTTAATGATTAGGCTCTCCTTTGGTTTTTGTTTTTTTTTTTCTTTCATGATGTTTCTTTTGTGTGTCTGTCTTGCTTTTTTCTTGGATTTTGTTTTGTTTTTTTCCTGCTGAGGTCACCTTGGCCAAAATCTATTATGGTGTCAGTGCACTGTGACATTTATAAGATTATGATTCAATTATTATTGTATTTTCTTTTCCAGTAAACTTTGATGTATTAGTCATTTTGTACCAAAATGTAAAGGGTATAATTATACAGTGAGCTTAAGTGACACCTATACCAGCCCTTAAATATATATATTACCTATTATCGAAATTTGATAATGCAGCATTCAGTTATGATATTATAAATAAAAAAATATATATATCCATAAGAACTGGTAGGTGTTTTTGAAGAAGATCTATCTTTATCTTAGTTTCTCTCTTTTTTCTCTCTTTTAAATCGTTTTCCAAATTTTGGGGGTAGATATTTCCGAAAAGCCCATCATAGATAGCCCTACCCCTTTCTCTTCTGTTCTCTACCTTACATTTTAGTACAAAGTTATGAAAGATTGATGTGAATTGAGTACATATAAAATATATATAATTAATAAAAAGACAGAATAAGGTAAGCTTCGCAATAAGGGACACCTTAAAGGCACATTGAAACATTTCGCTTAAGTGTCGGATATACGTTGACAGTACCTACAAGTATAAGGCCTCGCATGGGAATCGTCTTTGCCCTGCATATAAAATGTGTATTTAATAAATTATTACTGAATATATTTACTACTACACAAGTCCCCGAGTTGTTGTACTAGAATAATTCTATTAGTATTAATATATGTATGTAAGTGTAATCGCTGTATGCTAATTATTTTATTGTTGCACCATTTGTATGCCGTTTGGAATGTACGTGTGCTTACTATTTAATAATAATAATAATATATCCCAAGAAAATTAACATCGCACTATCGTATAAGGAAATTCACACCATTTCATTTGCATTATACGACTCCTAGTTATAAATGTATAGTTGTATCAAATCTTATTTCAATCTATTTGTAATGCGAAAATCCATTTATTATTATTCAAATGTGAACTACTTAACGTATTAAAATACATCTCTCCCTCTCTCTATCTTTCTATTTATAACATTAACGCTTATCCCACATGTGGGGTAGCCAGTAGACAAACTAAGTAATGACATGCAATTTTTCTTCACCGTGTCAATAAAAATTAAAAAATTACCCGAATTCATAGTCGTTACTTGAGTATTCCCTGATACTTGAGTGCTAGCCAAGTCGCGGTTTTCATTTCATAGTCATATAAAACTTACCCAAGTAGTACTCAAGTACTTGTGAACCCCAAGTCGTCGACGGACACGACTAGAGTGTTACTTAGAAATGTCAAACGCCGTTTGATGTATTTTATTTTTCCTTTTTCTAGTAATTTACCTTTAATAAGGTATATAGTGTGCAAAGATACTATTTATAAATAAAATTATTTGCTAAATAAGTAATAAATACTTACATTATTTATAAAGTTTTATACATAACATGAGCGTCATGTCAGATAGAAATGCAAATGTTACATTTTGTCCAGATATTCGGCACTAATCTTTTTAATAATCAATGATTAATTTGCTAAAAGTGAATAAATCCATAATTTATTTTAAACAAATTTCTTATATTATAATCTGAAACGCAAAACAAAACAAGACAACGGGACCGACGACGGGGAACCATAGAACAATAAACTTAAGTACGGGGAACGACGACGGTTTGTCGTTTGTGATTTTTGAGGTTATGTTAAATGGCGGGCGTAGTGATGTATACTTCTTTTTCTATAATATAACAATAATGCGAAGTTGTACATTTAACTATCATTTTATGTTTAAATTTACTATAAAATGTTACAAAACAATATTTAAAAAGAACTAATCGAAGAATTACACAAAAATATAGAGTTAAACCGTGTTTTTTTATGCTTTAAAACATAATTAAAAATACATTTTGTTTAGTGGCAATACTTTTCGCCACAATAATATTTTCCCCACGACTCAAGCGTTAACTTAGCGAAGTAAAGGAGCAGTGTTTGTCTATAGAATGCATTTACATCTTGAGTATTGCTTTTTACTTGAGTGCTCCTCGGCCAAGTATTACTCAAGTAAACGACTATGAATTCGGGTGTTAATAAGAAATTCAAGATTGGTGGCATACCACATAGCTGAATTGAATATATTATAGTCTTCTTCATTATGTTTTACTAATACCTACTTGCCGTGACACTTGAAAACATGAAGAAAAGATTATGTGACGTATTATCAAAAGATTTTTAATAATAAGAATTTAAAGTTGATTTATATCAATTATGCACAGTGCCCAAGGACCCAGGACTGCTCATCGCCATCGCAGAGGGTAGGGCCGAAGGTACAAATGGCAGAGGCCGACCAAGAGACGCTTATATGGACCAACTGAAGAAGGACATGAACTGTGGATCATACGTAGAGCTGAAGAGACTGGCTGAGAATAGGGAGGAATGGAGAAGAAAATCCAAACTCGTTGCAGACCAATCCAATGGATTGTAACCCATTATATTTATATGCACGGTGCCGTTCTTGCGTTCACATAATAAACTCCCATATGCATTTTCAATAATAAATTTCATATCAACTTGAGTTCACTCATGCATGCATACAATGTTTATGTATAGGTACTATTTTTACCAAGTTCTCTATGTCTATGTGGTTTCAATCTGTATGACATAAAAAGTGAGCAAATTTTAAGGTAACTTATACCTACGACTCGTCAATTTTTTCTGTAACATACTTTATAGTTGACATACTATACAACCATTAAATAAGTATTAATTTATATAACTACATATGTTTTTAGACACATAAAATATAAATTTGTCATATGGAATCAAATTCAAATATTTTTATTTAAATAAAATTTACAACTTAATAATATTATATCGATGGCTTAGAGCACAGATGTTGTAGGTGCAGTTTTGATAGTTGTGAGATAATCAATGTTAAAAGTTTGAGGTGGTATACCATTAAGTACTAACCACATATAGTTTTTGTTAAACATCTCGTCAATGGCACAGAGTTTCGCAATAATATTCCTATGGAACATACTTCAGATGATATAGATTCGCATGCGTGTAATAACTCATTTTCGGTTAAAACTCCACTTAGAACATCTGTGCTCTAAGCCATCGATATACACACCTTACCTATTACTAAAACAACACATTTATTACATATTTGACCCTCAAAATTGAGCAGTGCTCGTGCTTTGAGGGTTTAAACATATTTCATACAATTTACATCACACAATAGCGCTTACCAAATAATAATAAAAACAAACACATATCTACAATATACAATACAAATAGTAACTAAATACAGTTTCTTAACAAAACTCAACAATAGAGCAGTTGAACAGCTATTTAAAAATATCTTTCGGATTCAATTTAAAATTCTGATTTTTTTTTGTAGAATCATACTTAGATTTTTTGTTCAGCTTACTTACTTACTTACTTACTTATGGAGCCCTTGCTGCATAAGGTCGTTCACGTGGACGGAGCGGCAGTATATTGTTCAGCTTATTGTACCACACAACACCCAAATGAGTATAGTGGTGTTGTCCAGCAGATGTTTTTCTGGTCTTGGACACGCACTAATGTCATCCGGTGAGTGGAGTTAATAAATTAGTTGTAAAAGTAAAAAATATAAACCAATGTAATGTCTAGTATTGATTTTGTAAATAGTACGTATTTATTTATTTTTTGTTATCTTCATTATTAACCATAGATTAATCTGCTAAATATAGATTTGCCCTTTCATTCAAGTTGTTAATCATAACTGCAATAACAAATGATTGATGAGCTTTTAAAGATCTCATTTATATATAATTTATATCTACATTATATACGATTAAAAGTAAATTACTTATGTATATATTACATATACAATCTCATTTACACTAAATTCGTTTAAAAAGTAAACTTATAACACCAGTTATTTCCTCCCTTATGGGGAGAGCAGAGAGACAAGACTAAAATCACTTTGGGCGCCAGGTGTAGTCCCTGAAGGGGTACACCGAGAGAATTAAACAATAAACAATATGAACACTTTTATTTACGACTTAACACTATTTACATATACCTATACATTGAACCCTCCTGAATACCATACTAAAAATACCACAATGACACTACTACACTGATCCTATAACAATTAACCAACACTGAGTAACGCGGCAGAGAGGACGTCTCCAATCCCCGGATCTTTACTGCAGGACATGGAACTAAACAAGGAGGATCAGAGGAACACTGCTCCGTTGTGGACTCCGCTAGAGTCCCAACGACCAGCAGGTAAGGAATGCACCACCTAACTGCCTGTGATGGCACAGCACAGCAGGTGACCAGCATATAGGTAGTGGTTTTGGGATGCTATACCTCACTAGGAAGAACAAGCATGTAGGAATGCACCACCTAACCGATCGTGATGGCACAGCACGGCAGGTGACCAGCATATAGGTATAGGTATTCAGGTATAGGTATGAAAGGAATGCACCACCTAACCGCCTGTGATGGCACAGTACAGCAGGTGACCAGCATATAGGTATAGGGAGGACCTAGGCCCAGGATGGGCCGAGGCGATCTGCCGTTTGTATGAAGTGTTCCTATTTATATACCCTTTCAGCAGTAAGGAACAGCTGATCGTAGCCTTGGTGGTGGATGTCACGATGGAGGGGGATGTACCTTGGCCTTGGACTCCGCCTTCCTATTTCCGGTTAGGTTGTTCTGGAAGGTTCTAGAAGGTTCGCGAACATTCCATCGATGAGACATCTATCGGCAAATCGGGTGACTAATAGACACTTCCTGTGTTTGGGTAGCGGCTGCTAGTTGAATCCGGCGGGTGATATTATTATTATGCCATATAAAAATTACGTGGTGTTACAGACTCCCCTTCTGGATCTGAAGGCGCCCCGACGATGATCCAGCTTCTAAATGTAACACGATGTAACGTAATCGGGTGTCTCCCCTTACAGGCTGTCCTACCAAATGAGTGGCAGGTTCCCCTGTTTACTGGAATCTGTTTGCTTCCAAGGTAGACTGATGGCATGCAGCTTCACAAGTTGAATAGCAGGCATTAATTGATAAACAAGAAAGGCTGCGGGATAAATGGTAGATAGTTCTGCTAGTGTGATTAGCAGATAATACATGTCACTTTGATTTGCTGGTAGTTTCTGCTCGATGAATAGGCTGGTAGTCTTGCTGATTCGATGGTAGCTTCTCCTGGATGAGACGCAGCTTGATTCCTCCCCTTGGATCAAAACTGCTTCAATTTGATATATACTATTCTCCTCCCCTTGGATCAGATTTGCTCCAATTAGATGAATACAAATCTCCTCCCCTTGGACAGAACGTACCCGTTGCTACGTCCTTGAGAAGTATGCGTTGTGTGCACCACTCTTACCGATGGACACCCATTCTTTAAGTGTCACTTTGCTGACGAGAGACATTCTGCTCTCGGGGTATTTATTCTTCAAATGCCGCTTCCTTTGTGCCTGTTCGCAAGATCTGGCACAGGGCATAAACATCATCATCATCAGTGATGTGAGGTGTTGAACACAACACTTAATAACAACGCGAAACCGGAGAAGGAACACCTCTTCTACAAGATTTCATACACTATGAATTATTACATTTACATTACTAAAAAATGTTCTACAGATTATTTCTTGTTTTATACACAACTTCAAATTCGTTTATTTACAACTCTTAATGATTATTGAATATATAAACGGAAAATATTTTAATAAAAATCTTAACATTTTTACACTATTATATTATTTACATTGTCCCTTGCACATTTCTCAACTTTGATAAAGCAATTCAGCACTCTTGACAATTTGCACAACAATGGCTGACGGGTGTACTCTTTAAGTATTACGCGACATACTACTTTAATAATACTATTACTATATATCATTCATTTAAAAAAATCTTATTATTATTAGTTTTCCCATTTCAATATTTTATTATTATAATTTTCCCATAATCAATAAATCATTATCATTTTTAATATTATTGTCACATGGCATATTTGCTTCGCTTGCAAAAAAAAGATGAAACCATTTCACTATGTGCACGACGATACTTTCACAATAATTTTACATGCTGTTTATCATACCTTTTTCAAAGTGTGCAATGTAACACCTCTATAATACTTTTGCAAAACACAAGATTACACACTGTCAAGCATTCTATCAAAACATAGTATAAATATTTGTATACAGTCTATTACGAATATTTTGAGTTAAAGTTTACAAGGATTGTTATTTTCTTGTACAAAATTATTTATATATAATATATTTAGTACATACTTTTGCAACATATTTTATAATACAATAATTTTACTGTGCACCGTTGTAGATTCAAAATAAACAACACAACTTATAAACAGTTTATTCATGGAGGTAGCTAATATAAGCACATTGCACCGACATAGTTCTTATGAAAACTCTTTCACTGTGTACCGTAAGTGTTCGATGAGTGCCTACAGTACAACTATGATTATTTACACACTTAACTATTATAATTATTTATAAACACTATAGCAAACGACTACACATAAGTTTGCATAATACAGTTCAATAACATTTATCACTATTGAGCACTATTATAATTATCGATGTATTTTTACAATTGAACCATTGTATGAGGTCATATTATAATTGTTTTTACAAATATTATCAAAAGTTTTTTTTTTCCCTTTTAAGAAAACACTATCACAGATTTTTGAAGTACAGTATAACTACGATTGTTCACTTACCACTTTCAATAGTTCAGGGTCGTTTTCGTGCCACGAGTTGGGCCGCCATTTATAACACCAGTTATTTCCTCCCTTATGGGGAGAGCAGAGAGACAAGACTAAAATCACTTTGGGCGCCAGGTGTAGTCCCTGAAGGGGTACACCGAGAGAATTAAACAATAAACAATATGAACACTTTTATTTACGACTTAACACTATTTACATATACCTATACATTGAACCCTCCTGAATACCATACTAAAAATACCACAATGACACTACTACACTGATCCTATAACAATTAACCAACACTGAGTAACGCGGCAGAGAGGACGTCTCCAATCCCCGGATCTTTACTGCAGGACATGGAACTAAACAAGGAGGATCAGAGGAACACTGCTCCGTTGTGGACTCCGCTAGAGTCCCAACGACCAGCAGGTAAGGAATGCACCACCTAACTGCCTGTGATGGCACAGCACAGCAGGTGACCAGCATATAGGTAGTGGTTTTGGGATGCTATACCTCACTAGGAAGAACAAGCATGTAGGAATGCACCACCTAACCGATCGTGATGGCACAGCACGGCAGGTGACCAGCATATAGGTATAGGTATTCAGGTATAGGTATGAAAGGAATGCACCACCTAACCGCCTGTGATGGCACAGTACAGCAGGTGACCAGCATATAGGTATAGGGAGGACCTAGGCCCAGGATGGGCCGAGGCGATCTGCCGTTTGTATGAAGTGTTCCTATTTATATACCCTTTCAGCAGTAAGGAACAGCTGATCGTAGCCTTGGTGGTGGATGTCACGATGGAGGGGGATGTACCTTGGCCTTGGACTCCGCCTTCCTATTTCCGGTTAGGTTGTTCTGGAAGGTTCTAGAAGGTTCGCGAACATTCCATCGATGAGACATCTATCGGCAAATCGGGTGACTAATAGACACTTCCTGTGTTTGGGTAGCGGCTGCTAGTTGAATCCGGCGGGTGATATTATTATTATGCCATATAAAAATTACGTGGTGTTACAAACTTTATATGATAATCTATGTAGACCATTATATTTCAAAGAAATTTTGTTCGCCCTTGGCTTACTTTTTGCTAATGGAAAACATTAGATTCTGCGAAAGATTAAAAATATAATATTCACGTAAGACCTGCATTTCTTATCACACTTTCCAAAAAAAATGTAATTCCTTCCAGATTTCATTACTACTGAGCAAATTAGTTCGCTTGATAGCAGAACCAAAATGAAAGAAATCCACGATCTACAGTGTTTTAAAACGTCAGGATCAATAATTAAAAGCATAAGTTATCCAATAATATAAAACAAATGTAATCTAACTTACCGGCATAGCCCCTGTGAAGTGAAAGTTTTACATGAAATGGCTGGGACATGTTTTGAGAATGCCTAATGATAGTTGGCCAAAAAGAGCACTGTTTTTCCGTCCGCAGGGGTTCCGTCGGCCCGGGCGTCCCTCTTTCACAATACACCGTTCCTATGACAACGATATCAGAGCGCAAGGAATGTCGTGGAAAAAGGTGACGCAATTGGCACAGAGACGCTCTGAATGGAGGAGGCTGATTTCTGCCCTGTGCTCCCGATAGGAGCGTTGAGGGCGATGATGATGATGATATTTAAATGTTTAATTTTACTACCATAATTTTGATCTATTTATGAGTGAATTAAATGGTCATCTTTATATGGATAGTTTTAATAATTGCTTGCGTTATAACTAGGGAATCCAATCCCGCATCAAAATCGCGATCCCGCAAGCCTGCGGGATTGAGGTCGTCAGTCCCGCGGATCCCGCGGGATTTGCGGGATTGAGATTTTTTAATAAAAAAATTGTTTCAAGTAGGTACTTAGTAATTTTAAAAATATATTAAATAACG
This sequence comes from Athripsodes cinereus, assembly GCA_947579605.1. Lineage (NCBI taxonomy): Eukaryota > Metazoa > Arthropoda > Insecta > Trichoptera > Leptoceridae > Athripsodes > Athripsodes cinereus. The sequence goes on from OX388311.1 coordinate 7,902,000, forward strand.
ACGAGTAAATTTTAATATTTTTTTTATTATTATGCAGATTTATAACTCATTTTACTAATTAGCAAGTGGAAATAATGATGTTTTAGAGGTATCTATAAATAATCAGCTTCTTATAAGGAACGATATAATACATTATTTAACAATTCTCCTTATAGATCTGTAATTTGTATTGACAATTGAACATCTTTATTAGTTATGAGGCATAATTTTTTTTGATAATACTTTCTAAAAAATAATAAAGTATATAACGTTTCATCTTTTAAATTCAATCTTATCTTGTTGCATAAATAGCCGGCGGCGGAAAAAGCACGCTCATCTTCCACACTTGTTGGTGGAATTGACTTTATATTACTCGGCTACCCATTATGTACGGAGACTGTGCTCTAATTCATCTTCTAGTATAGGCGAAGGCTAATCATTCAATAGATTCGATTAAGGCGTGTCTTCTTCATCGCCATTGTCATCAACTTGTTGGTTATAAGTCGAAGACATGAGTGGATGAAGGTGTTATGTCGCAAAAATACAAATTTTCACTTTTTTGGGCAGATAAAGGTTTTAAGTAACACTCTTTCACGTGAACCTAATAACAACGCTCGAAAAGGAGCCTAAATACCATTTTCACAGTGGATGAAGGTGTTATGTTACACATTTTTCAACCATAACGTGGATGAAGGTGTTAAGGGACTATAATACATTCATCCAGTAACAATGCTATTTTTTCTAAATACCATTTTCACAGTGGATGAAGGCGTTATGTTCACATCTTTGCCATAGTCATGGTCTACCTGCTCAGAAAATCTATTTTGGTGACGGTGTGCTTCTGTCACAGCGAGAAAACAGTGAAACGTCTGCGGGTGTGTTGCACGATCTTGAGTTCGCGGATGATCTAGCCATTTTTGATGCATCTGTGGACGAATTACAGCACAACGCCAATGCTCTTTTTGAAAATTCTTTACGCTTTGGCCTTCGTATCAACGCTAGTAAAACAGATTACATCTGTAATAGTGCATGTAGGAGTACTCACACCCCACTTTTGGTTGGAAATTTCCAAATATCTTAGGTTAACAAATTCAGGTACCTGGGAGCACCCATAACACCAGAGTGTGCTCTCCGGTCGGAATTACCAATCAGCAGTTTGGAAGGCATCTGGACTCAGCATCATTGAAGAGAGACCCACTTCACACCCGGATATTTCAGGAGTCATAGACTCCTATTTATCCGCACATTCAAACCAAAATTGTCCTCACAGGCGGGCCATTGGGCAGGTCTGAAGGACCGACCGGCTAAAACTGTCATCGTGGGAATCTTTAAAGCTACAATGCCCCTTGCCTCTTGCCAATGCCTTCAAACAATCTCTTCTATGCCCCTTTTGAAAGTGTATTTATTTTATTGGATATAAAGAAATACAAAATTATATAAAAGGCATAAAACAGGACAAAAAATAGTACAAATAATAAAATATAGATAACATCGAGTTAATTTTGATATATAAAAATTGCTGAGTATCAAAAAGCCGAGGTGAGGTGTCCAGAAATTTGTTATTTGGCGTTCAGAAGGCGCGAGCCCGAGAATCACCAGTGCTGAATGGTGCCGGACAAAATGTCGCCTGTTCAATGCGTGTATCATCCCAATCCTTTTATATGGCTGTAAGTCTTGGCACTTAATCAAGGTTTAGGAGCAGAAGATACTAAGCTTTGAAAACAAGTGTCTTTTGGATGTAAAATGGTATTGACATGTCACAAATAATGTTGTGCGCCGTCGCATCCGGCAGAGATCTGTAATCTCCGTGATACAGGAGAGACGATGGTCCTGGCTGGGTCATATTCTGAGAATACCCAATGATAGTTGGCTTAAAAGAGCACTGTTCTGCCGTCCACAAGTGTTCCGTCGACCCGGGCATCTCTCTTTTACAATTTACCATTCCTTTAACAACGACATCAGAGAATAGGGAATGTCGTGAAAAGAGGTGACGCGATTGGCACAGAGACACTCTGAATGGAGGAGCTGGTTTCTGCCCTGTGATCCCGAGAGGAGCTTTGAGGGCGATGAGATGCTCTTTATAAAGAAAGTTACGACGAGTGTGTACCTTTCAAGAAAGTTGACATAATACAAATAAATGTTGTATTCTTGCAGAATTTCTATTATGTCAGTACGCAAAACCTTGTCGAATGCTTTTGTGAGATCAACGAAGCACACATAGACCGGCTTATTATATTCAATAGATTTCTCTTTTATTTGTCGGAGAATGAATATGGCAACAGTGGTTAATCGATTTTTTCTAAATCCCTGATGCCCTGCTCTTGCCAGTTGGCCCTGTGTAATGGCCCACCCGTGAGGACAAATTTGGTTTGATTTTGCGAGTTCACAACTCCTTAGATGTTTGGGTAAAGATATGTCTGATTTCTTCTTCCAAATAAGTCTTTGGATTGATTGTATTTAATTTGAATGTATGCCTTCAATGAACTATGTAATCAATGTACAGTAAAGAATGAATAAATAAATAGAAAGAGGTAAGTTTAAAAAATATAAACCAGTAGTAAAGTTCTATGATTTAAATTAGTAGAATGGTCTGAAAGGTAGTAGCCTTGAGAACAAGCAATACATATTCACATTTTTATCATAAAAATCAAAAAATATTGAGGGTGTTGATAGCGTGAGAGAATTTTGGTTATCCCATTGTACACCAAGGTTTCAAAGAGTAAATTAGTGTAAATATTGTAATAGTTTTAATGAAAATTTGTACATAACACCTTTATCCACTTAGTTGTTTGTTAGCTAATATATTTTCTTGTCAGTGGATGAAGGTGTTATGTACAAATTTTCATAAAAAAAACATATAAATCACATTTTTTTCATAAAATTAAATATTACATACTAACTCTGAGATGTTTGATTACCACATTATCTATAAAATATTTACATATCTTTACGATAGAAAAATATCTAGACCAAAATATGTTCAAAACTTTAACTTCAAATATCTCAGCTCCATACTTTTGTCACATAACACCTTCATCCACTCATGTCTTCGTTTCAGGTTGTACCTGCGAGTCTGACAGCAATCTCTCGATTAAACACTTCATTTCAGTTCTAAGTGTAACTTTGCTTGGATAAAAGAATGGATCGTTCACCACATTTGTAGATCCTGAATCTTTTTCTAGATATTTGTTAGGACCTTCTAAGCACAGCGACACGACAGTCATTGATGTGCGGCGTTATTTTATAGACAGGCAAAGTAGTAAACTAACTTATTTTAGCGAGATAGCGACACTACAAGTTCCTGGCTTAACCTGGTATTTTGTCGATCCAGTTTGCTTATCATGAAACGTAATGTAGTTTTTGCAGTAAATTATGTTGCGTCCTCGCAGCATAAGACATTTACAGCAAGCTGCACTGGCTCTAAAGCTCGTTCAATATTACTCAATGTTATAAATTCTTCATCAGTGAATGAAAATGAAGATGATGTCAGTTTAAGATCAAAAACTGCTTTAGATATGCACTGTTTGACTTGGTTGAACCTCGATAACATTGATGCTAGACTGCTCCAGCGCGTTCGGCAATCTAGGATCAGCTGTAATTCTTTGCAGAATTTCTTCTTTGATATATGTTTGCAGAAGATCATTTGTTACTGGAGATTTTGAACTAAAAAGCTTAACATTTTTTTTGACTTTTTGAATCATTCCTCTTAAATAACAAATGGAATAAGTTAAAATGATTTTCATTGAAAAATCTATTGGTCTGACAATACTTATCTACCTGTATTGTGGTAGCAACTCTCCTTCTTGAATGTTTTCCTCTACCGAAAAATCACCTTTCTCGTCATCATCATCTTCATTTTCATTATCACTCCCACCATCCGGTCTTTTTTCGAGTACTTTAACTTGACTGTATTTCTTCTTCTTGTCTCTGATTGCATAGAACTTCAAGAACAGCGAGTTGGAACGCATGTGCAAAGCACAACTGGTGGTGCGCTGATAATAATCTCCCAACTTTCTTCATGACTGCTGCATCGTCGGTTGTTGCTGCGATCACATCTAGATTTTGGAAACTCAAATTATTTTCCATACAAATTCTATAGAAAAGTCACGAGTTCCAAAGGCAAAGTAGTTAAATAACTTATCATTGAGGCTGTGCTGGGTTTAATAAATAATCAGAACGTCGTCTGAGCCCGTTCCTAAACATTTTTTTCAGTCCCGCAAGAGTGCGGGATCCCGCATGAGTAATCCCGCATTTCTGATCCCGCAAAAAAGGTGCGGGATCCCGCATTTACGGGATCCCGCTTTTGCGGGATTGGATCCCCTAGTTATAACAACTTGTGTAAGTATATAATAATCATCAATCTGCTCCCCTCCTTTACACAAGTTTACTTTTTAAGGAGGGTAAAACAGTAAAATACATGTACACTATTATTTCATATTGTAATAAGATTATGTTTAAGGTTATTATGTATATTTTTATGCTTAATAAATAAATTAAAAAAAATCATCTCAATTTTATTATTTTTAAAATCTTAATGATCTCAAAATCGAGTAGTTCAGCGTACGTAAAGAGATCATTGATGTGAATAATTACATGCGAGCTTAATTAAAAGAAGATTCGCAAAGATAAAAATATCATTTTTCAAATGATATCTACATCACAAAAACAGCTGGTGTTGCTAGAGGTCTGGTCTGTTTCACCTGCTAATGAAACTTATACCAACTCTCTTACCTGAGTAATAATATAATTCTGTTGGTCGGAGCGAAACTACACTATCTCACGAGACTTTATTTTGCAGAATGGTAGTTTAAAGTTTGTTCAACGCAATTACAGTTGCAACTCATATTTATTTGTTAACTTTTATCATCATATCTTCTACTATGTCGCAGTCAATGTATAAAACTAAATAATTGACAAAAATTGTTCATAAACTATTTCTCTCAGCTTTACTAAAAATGGGATTAAGATTTTTTCATTTGCAGGCACAAACAGACAATATCTACAAAAAAGAGCATAACAAAAACTTATCATCAAGGTCATATGTAAGTCCCTTTGGCTAAAATTTGACATAGTGTATCCATCTCTCTTGATGTCTACTGAACGGACTGCGCCAACTAACCACCTGGCATATAATAATTATTAAAGGCACCAGCCACAACATATTTAATATAATATATAGGTATTATAATATGTAATTAATGTATTGTTATTGGCAGTATTTTAATTTTAATCATTGCTTATTTGGCACGAGTTCGGTATATTATATAACTTGAATGCACGTGTTATGCAATTCGGAACGTTCTCGATTCTGCCTCTTGTTTTCCTGATTCTTGCCGAGATAAAACACTTTTTTTTTAAAGCTGAATCTAGTTTTGTTAAGAACTCAATTACAATTCGAAAACTCTTATATTTTTTGTAAAGTTGGTAATATCGAGGTAAATCAGTTAGACCTATGTAAGTGTATGATTCGAAGTTTAAATCCCAAATTCAGCTCAAATTTATCTACTAATCAAATAAATTTAGCTCAAATTTGTATTTTCTTATTAATCTAAATACCTTATTATTAATCTAATCCTTTTTATGGTTCGTGTAGTAGTTATGTACACATTGTCAATAATTAAATAAATGAATTCTGGAAATAAAATAGGGGCTAAGCGCCAAACGATTTTTTAGCAATAGGCGCTTAACCCCTATTTTATTTCCAGTATTCAAATAGTGATGCGTATAAAATATGTTTATTTTTTTAAAGACAAAAGTTTAAAATAACACCTACACATAATTATAACAATATGAAAATCTGCACATGGTAAAGTATTTCACGTTATGTCTACAGATGGTGAAGAGAATAATCGTCATTATAGGATCCTCAGTACTGAGGGGTCGACGAAGAGAAAAAAAATAATACTCATTTCTTTAATATACCTATATACCAAACCTAATTTTTTTAGTATCTTGGAGTACTCAAAATTTAAAAATTAGGAACTCGTTTGATCTGTTGTCTGTTTTCACCTTTACATAGTAAGTTATAATACAAACGGTATGTAAATTTTATTGAAAATGACTACCTTATACACATTATTATTTATTGCTTTATAATTCATTCAACGATCAATCATCGACTTTAAAGGGACCAGATCAAATAAAGTAATTTATATGCAAGTCGATAGATAAATTGTTTACAGACATTCGATATTAATTCATCAGAACTGATACTCGTATTATGTCTATACTAACAGAAGTACTAGATATATTGATTATTAGAACATTGAACTACGATAATATTTTTAATTAACAATTATTCTAACCACTTATTACAATATTTCCATCAAAGAAAGTGTTAGATATCGGTTCAGTGTCCACTTAATATCACTAAATAAATTGATCATTAGTTTTTTATTTATTCTTACCATATTTGGAGAAAAACATATTAACTTTCGATATTTAAGGCTTATTAAAGAAATCTTTTTATGACGAATGCCGAGTTCTGTTATAGACAAATTAATATATAATCTTGCTGTTAAAATCAGATGCTCAAGGAATTAAAGAAATTTTACACCATAAATTCAGCGATGAGCGTGCCATCCATTCTGAATATCTGTTTTTGACACGAAAAGGACGACTCGATGACAGATGGTCTGCTGCCCACCACACTTGTGGAATATGCTGCGATTTTGTATTTTTTTTAATTGTATATTTACATATATTTTAAATATATTATGTTTAGATTTTATGAATTTTGACCGTTCACTTACTTTTTCGCATAATGCATATGGGATTTTTTTTGGTGTTGAAAAAAAGAGTTTTGATGAAATATAATTTTAGGAAATAAACCTTAAACTGAAAACAAAATGATAGTATGTTATCTTCAGCATATATAATAGATACATTTAGGTAAAAATGGATTAATAGATACATAATTGCATTTTCTAAAAGTACAAATAGCAAGGAAAGCAATATTAGTGTTCAAAATAATAATATTCGTCTACTGGGTAAAACATTGTAATTTGTGTAAAAATAATTTTCATAAATATCTTAAAAAATTGTTGTTTATTGTCGTCTCCAGTAATAACATCTTAGGTTTATAACACAATGTGTTTAAGAAAATTTTAATTTGCAATATAATTAATATGATAATACATACATAGTATAATATAATAATAAGTACATAGTAATACAATGGCAGATAACATTAATGTTATGTTGGTGACACTTTTGTATTGTATTGAAATAGCTTCACCTGACCACCGATCATCATATTATGCATTGCGTTTCCAAACTCGCTTGACAACCGAAAGAAAAGTCAATGAAAATATTTATGTACTTCAAATAGCCGATAAAAAGTGGGGAGAGGGCTGAAAGGATTTTCACAAAAAAATAACTACTCATATATAGTTAGTTATAATCCATAGGATTGGTCTGCAATGAGTTTGGATGTTCTTCTCAATTCGACTCTATTTTCCATTAGTCTCTTCAATTTTACGTGTGTGCCACAGTTCATGTCCTTCTTCACTTGGTCCAATAAGTGTCTCAATCTACTACTACCTACTCTTACCACTAGAGGTTTACTTTTAGGAGTTTAGCTAATTACCTTTATCATTTTATTAATAAACGTGGCGATGAAATTAATTTTTATCGACATATTTGGGACTAGCTTGATCTGTGTGACCTGTTATGTTGTCTATGCATGTTATGACTGGTTGAAATTGTGTCAGTAGATTCCATGCATTAATTTTTGGTAGGTAATTAAATAATGGAAGTCGCATTAAAAAATAACTGACTAAAAACAACTGTGTTTTCATGTAAAAATCCAAAGTAGGTATGGACCAAATCTAAATCTATATTATGATTTTAAGCAAAACCCTAAGAGATGACTTACATTTGCTAATTTTTTTACGACTTTTTATGTTGCACTCTTTACTTTTAATTTGGCTGACGTATTCAGATGCACGTTATACATAATACGCGAAATGTTGTTGCATTCTGACATTGCGGTTTTTGGTTTGCAGTTGGACATAAAATCATTATTGTAATAATAATATGTTTGACAGCTTTCATATACATATTTATATACTAAATTCATAATACACACACTCCAATATACAAAATGTTAGTAAGTATTAAAGTTATGATCCACAGACGTAAACGCAGCACAAGAATTGCACATTTTTGTATGTAGGGTAGGTATATGCAAGCTGTCATATATTTTTACTAATTTATTTTAATGTTTATGATTTTTAGTTGAAATACAGGTTTTGGAAGTAGTCACAAAGCTTAAAGTTTATGTTATGTACCAACCTACTATAATGTAGGTAAATATGCGATATACAGTATATCGAAAATCTAAGAATGAAATTCAAAGATAAAGTAAAAAAAATAAACGTTCCTATTCGGACACATTTTTTTGTTTTCCAAGAACTTGAGTATATTTTGGTATCGTCTTTTAATTTGATGGTTTACTTATTTAGTTCAATTTTTTAATCGGGGTATATCTACATTTGGTTAGGCCAATAAATATTAATTTAAATTTAAAAAAATATAGTATTGATAATGTCTCAGAAAGACACGAAACAATGTTGTCTATAAAAATAAAACAAATAGTGTGTATAAAAAAGTTATTTTTTTTTAATTCATTTAATATGGATACACAAAAAGTAACGGATTACATTGAAAAAATATTAATTTATTTAAATTTTACACAATCGTGACTCTCAAGAGGATTTGAACCCTGGACCTTCATACTGGGATGGTATGTTCTGGCGATGGTTGGTTGGACAAAAAGCCTTACAACGTTGAGTGAAATAATTCGTTGTGAGAAGAATTAGTACTAAAAAACATACAAAAAAAAGATAGGATAGGTGAATGTTTCCTAGGAGTAAAGCATGCTTAAATCAGCCAAAAGCCAATTCAGTTCACAGTGTGTCAGTTGATAAAATATATTACATACTTATGTATAATCTATGTAGGTATAGAAAATCAGTATTTCGACAAAATATATATTTAGACTATTACTCAGCCGATTCATAAGCATCGGAACACCTTTCCTGGTTCCTACTAAAAGAAGCTTGCACAGTCTGTTGGTTGTGCGGATGAGGTGTCTGTTGGGTAATATTCTTAATATCTTCACTCACGCAGCTGTTAAAAAAATCCTGTAAAATGCAAAAAACTTCTATTAACACTCGTATAATATTTACACACATACATGTAAGTTTGAATGTGGGTTGTTTATGTTCAAACTTCATGTTATGCTGTACTTTAAAAATAATTTTGTACTTATTTAAATTTTGTAATGAGAGCATTGTTTTATACGTAGGTACCTACCCAACGTGTGTTGTGATTCTCTTTGTGTTACGAAAGTAAGTAGGATAGTGGGGCTTACTATAGATAATAATAACAATAATATTATAATGTATATAGTAGGTATATTAGGGTAGGTACTTTACATGTTCTAGTTCCTTGATGTAGTATGAATGTATTTAGTTAGTGGGACGTGCAAGGGACTTCAACTTACACTATCTGCAATAAAGGTGGAGTATCATTTTACTCTAGTGACAACACAATACAAACGACGAGATTTGTCTTTCAACTTGTTGTCCAACTATGTGACAATATTTTGCACCGTGAAGATAAGGTGGTCCGACTGGTAAAATGTTTCATAAAATTTATATACATATTTTTTTTATTAGTATCATAAAACATTTAATGCATTTCGTCCTAGTAGGTATTTGAAAGTTTGTATTGTTTTATCTGGTATTTTAAATTTTGTATTGTTTTGTTAACACTGTTATATAATGATGATGTACAAAAAGAATAAATAAATAGAGAATTCTCTAACGACTTAATTTAATATTTAGGCTTTTTGATATATTCAGTTTTGCATATTAATAAGTAATTAATCTTATTATTTCACCATTGTATTTTTAAATTTTCTCCAAGTTGAAGAAATTAGTTCTCTGTTTTTGTCCTTCAAAGAATTTTTAAAACTGCTATGGAGACAGACGTGGTCTGTGGACATAAAAATACTCGTTATAAGTTTATCAGTGTTGGGCTTTCGAGTGATCCCGAGTGCGATTCTTCCCGCTGTCGACCTACTCTGCCTTCACGACACAAGTATGTTGCTAGTTGTGAGGGTTTTTAGGATGTTTTTGAGCTTTTTTTCAAATCCAGACTCTTCTTTAAAAAGTTTCATAAAATTCAGGACATAAAAAACCGAAGATATATGTTCAAAATAGCATTGCAATTTAGTATGGTGCATATCAAAATGATGTTTATTTAACATATATAACGTCGAATAATACCTTTTGAAAGTTAGAGTATGAAATATTCTGAATAATCTCGTCAGTTTTTTTATTCACAACTCATTCTCATTCACATCGTCTACACATTGAAAACAGACATGATACAAATTGAATCCTGTGTAGTCGGTCTGAAAGCAAAGTAGCTCTATATACTCCTTAGTATAATATACAAACATAATATTACATAGGTATGTGTACGACTATGTCTCTTGTGTGTTTAATGTGAACCTAAATAAATGAACAAAGGATATTCTGCAAAATATGGGTTGGTGTTAATTTATACAGCCGAGACAACTTAAGTATGTACTTTGCAAACAAAAAATAATTAATTTAAGAGTTACAGAACATACAATATAAATATACAAATTCTTGACCGTGGTTTTAAAATATTTTTATATTTATTATCCGTGGAATATTCCAATTTTAAAAATGCCTCTCACTTTTTTCCATAAATTTTCAATTGTCCTGTAACAACATCTCGTATAAGATGTTTATATACCATAATATAGTACATATAGTTTATATACCATAATATACATATAGTGTTTCTAGCGGTCCCAAGGAGAGCGTTAATGGTTGAATGATAAAGAAAAAAGTGTAGTATATACGTGGGTTGTGTTCCATATTATTCTAAGATTCAATTAAGAAGTTACAATAATATAAAAAATTAACCACTTTACTACATAGATATAATGGGGATCATTTGTTTCAGAATGTCTTACTTACATAAAACTTTGTTGGGCGTTACAAGAAGACATTTTTTTTGTTGCCCAGAGATAACTTATTCTTCTAATGGTTTTCGCAGAAATATAAGGTACTCCAACAAAGAAAAAATGAAATGAAATATCAGGTGTGATTTGGTATTAAAATAGTTTTGTATGTTTATAAAAGAAATAAGGAAATTGTGATTCGGATAAGGAGCTTCTACTACCATAGCGTTTTCCATAAGCGAAGTAATAAAGTAAACACAGTTTATAAGATTAACCTCCTACAAATTATTCTCTTTGTGCCATTTAAAAATATATGCATACACATGATCGTTGAATGATAGGCATACACATTATGAAATTTCGTACGTACCCGTAAAAGATTTAGTACACTTCAAACGATCATTTTAATGTATTTTTCGTTGACTAATAGAAAGATACGAAATATCAATATTATGTAGATATAAAAAATATATTATATGAAGAATCAGATGTTATACTCGCAATACTCACTAAGGATACTGCGGAGGAACATTATACAATAAGAAGATTCCAGGTTTACAGTATTATTACTACTAATGATATTTGCATTGTTGCGCAGCTGTATAATATTCCATTTCACTATGTACCGTTCAATGGTACATAATAAATTCACTATGCGAGAGATCTCTCCCTATCTCCGTATTTTGGCTGGTTCTATAGTGTTACGGTATACAGCTTTGATACATTTATTTATCATGAATAACTATACTAAAATGTACTAGTATTATTTTATGTCCAACTTAATAAAGCATGTTTTGTAATTTTTTTGTTTTCATTACGATGAATTCATAAACCCAAACGTACACGGTTTTGTATTGCATGATAGAGTATAATATTATTTAATTTTTACATTCACGGTGTTAGCCTTTGACATGTTTACAACAATCATAGAAAATAGGAACAAATAACATTAGGAACAGAAGAGAAAATAATTAAAAGATATTTCATTGATAATTCCATTGATAACTCCTCCTACTAGTCTTTTTTTAGTATAGCCCCTACTACTAGTCTGGAAAATCAGCACTATTACATTATAGCTCCTCCCACCTGAATGGAAAGTTCTCCCATTTACAATATAGCCCCTCCCATTGGTATTTGAAACTTCTCCCATTTATAATATAACTCTTCCTACTAGTTTTCTTTAGTATAGCCCCTCCTAGTCTGGAAAATTAGCTCCATTACAATATAGCTCCTCCCACGTGAATGGAAAGTTCTCTTATTTATAGTATAGCCCATCCTACTATAATCGAAACTCCTCCCATTTACAACATGGCCCCTCCCATTGGTATCTGAAACTCCTCCCATTTATAATATAACTCCTCCTACTAGTCTTTTTTCTCGTATAGCCCCTAACACTTGTCTGGAAAATCAGCTCAATTGCAATATAGCTCCTCCCACATGAATGGAAAACTATTTTTTATAGGATTACCCATCCTACTATTATCAGCTCATTTACAACAAAGCTCCTCCCACGTGAACGGAAAGTTCTCTCATTGATAGTAAAGCCCATCCTACTATTATCGAAACTTCTACCATTTACAATATAGTCCCTCCCATTGGTATCAGAAACGCCTCCCACTTATACTATAGCTCCTCCTACTAGTCTTTTTTAGTAAAGCCCCTCCTACTTGTCTGGAAAAATCAGCTCATTTACAATATAGCTCCTCCCACGTGAATGGAAAGTTCTTTTATTGATAGTAAAGCCAATCCTACTATTATCGAAACTCCTCCCATTTACAACATGGCCCCTCCCATTGGTATCTTAAGCTCCTCCCATTTATAATATAACTCCTCCTACTAGTCTTTTTTTAGTATAGCCCCTCCTACTTGTTTGGAAAATCAACTCAATTGCAATATAGCTCCTCCCACGTGAATGGAAATTTCTCTTTTTAATAGTAAAGCCCATCCTACTATTATCGAAACTCCTACCATTTACAATTTAGCCCTTCCCATTGGTATTTGAAACTCCTCCCATTTATAATATAGCTCCTCCTACTATTCTTTTCCCTCCTACTAGTGTGGAAAAATCAGCTCATTTACAATATAGCTCCTCCCACGTGAATGGAAAGTTCTCTTATTAATAGTAAAGCCCATCCTACTATTATCGAAACTCCTACCATTTAAAATATAGCCCCTTCCATTGGTATTTAAAACTCCTCCCATTTATAATATAGCTCCTCCTACTATTCTTTTTAGTATAGTCCCTCCTACTAGTCTGGAAAAATCAGCTCATTTACAATATAGCTCCTCCCACATGAATGGAAAATTCTCTTATTAATAGTAAAGCCCATCCTACTATTATCGAAACTCCTACCATTTAAAATATAGCCCCTTCCATTGGTATTTGAAACTCCTCCCATTTATAATATAGCTCCTCCTACTAGTCTTTTTTAGTATAGCCCCTCCTACTAGTCTGGAAAAATCAGCTCATTTACAATATAGCTCCTCCCACGTGAATGGAAAGTTCTCTTATTAATAGTAAAGCCCATCCTACTATTATCGAAACTCCTACCATTTACAATATAGCCCCTCCCATTGGTATTTGTAACTCCTCCCATTTATAATATAGCTCCTCCTACTAGTCTTTTTAGTATAGCCCCTCCTACTTGTCTGGAAAAATCAGCTCATTTACAATAAAGCTCCTCCCACGTGAATGGAAAGCTCTATTTTTTATAGGATTACCCATCCTACTATTATCGATACTCCTACCATTTACAATATAGCCCCTCCCATTGGTATTTGAAATTCCTTCCATTTGTTATGTAGCCCCTCCTATTAGCCTGGAAATTTTATCATTGACAATATAGCCCTATATAACCAAGACAATATAACCATAAAAACTCCTCTGGTCCTCCCATTTTGCACACTCACTTCCCTCTAGAGCCCGGTCTTAAATGTACTTCGTAGTATTTAATAATATCGTATAACATCATCCAGAAATTTGTGTTGGAAATTTTCACAGTGCATGCAAGTAATAATTCTAATACTATGGTAGTAAACGAAAATTCATATTTAATCAGCTGTACTAGAAAATCGTTTCAGCAAAAGTAGCTGACGTAAAGATGATCTTCAATCAAATCGTAAAATATTTTATGATCTATTGTAAGAGGGAATTATGTTATATCGTTTTGTGTAAAATACACTCATTTATTAGTTTCATTGTACAAAGCAAGCAATATATTGCTTAATAGAGTTGAAATTGATAGGAATTGACCGGATTCCGGATATTCGACCAATGATTAACAGTAAAGTTATCTTGTAAGGGTGTTTTATTTTGATTTGCAGGTAATTTTTTTACAGTCAGTAAAAGAACTGCTGGATAACCTTAAGCTAAAGTTGACTTATACTTGATCGTTTTTCAATGCAATAATTTAATTTGTACATTTCTTCAATCAATGATAAATTCGTCTTATTTAATGAAAATAAAGCTGAGACATTTCTTAACAGTTCGAATTTCAAATAATTTATATTCCTGAAATATTCAACATTCAATATAATACAATTCAATAAGGTACCATTAAAAAATGATCCATCTGGGTACCATAAAACAAAATTTTCCAACCAACTCACTAGAATAGAGCGTGTGTCGATTGTCGATATGGATAAAACAGTGAACTAAACACAAACAACAAGTGAAAGCAGTTGAAAATATGTGCAAAATAAAAAATATTTTATAATAAGTATACATATATTAAGTAGATAAGTAGAATAAATAGATGACAAAGATAGAAATAATATTTTAATGTAGATTAGGATTTATATTGATTTAGTATTTTTTTAAAGTAACTATTATCTTTTGCACTTGGTCGGATATAAAGCTGTTCACAGTATATGTAGGTCGGTAAGTAAATCTTGGCCTGATTTCGGATAATCGCTTCACCTCTTTTACTGTGTTTCTGTAATACTCTTATTATGAATATTGCTGAGCGGTTATAATATATTTTTAATATCCAACACAAATTTACGACTCAGATAATCTTTTATCATTCATACATTTGTAGAGTAATATTATTATTATATTATGTTTTGACCTTTTTAAGCAATCTCAAATGATATCAAACTTCAAAGCAGGGTACCCTCTCAACCTTGAGTTGAGCTCATGATCCTACATAATACGTACCTACCTACATACACTCCAAGAACATTATACTGTTCTGCTGACACGTAGAGTCTTGCTTGAATATGGAGTGTTTTATTTAATAAGCACATTGCTGTTTCATCGATCTCGTCTTTAAACTCACTCAAAATAATATGATATTGTTTATATTATGGTATTGTTATGTTATATTTATATAGAACTCGAAGAAAAGTCAATTGAATTCATGTAAAATGTAATATAAGATCAACTTGAATTCTAAATGAACTCAAAAACACCCTGAATATTTGAACAGTGAAGATGGAGAAAGTTGACAGCAAGAGAATTCGAACCTGATACTTTTCTACTGAGAGTGTAAGACTCTACCATCAGGCTAACAACTACCTTTGTGAAGTAATTTTCACTATATTTTAAACAAACATTATTATACACCTTTATATAATATGCTCCAACGTAGCCTGCAAATGTATTTTTTATTTATTTATTTATTTATTACACATCTTTTTCAAAGCATATAAATAAAATATTAAATTTCAATGACTCAACTTCAAAAAGAGATAATCTCATTTTTTGAAGTGAGTTGCATTGTTACAATATGACAAAACAATACAAAAAGTAAATAAAAAAAAGAAAATATTATCAAAACATTACTTAAACATATCCATTAAACTTGAAAAGAAAGGAAAAACACACAACGTCAAAAATAAATCTGTTGATTAAATCAAATAATTCTGTTAATTAAATTAAGTAATTTAATCTTTTTTTTTTTTTTTTTAAAAAGATGTATCTGGGTTTTGTTTGTTATAAACCCAAATACAACCTTGTACACCTTTCACAGTAAGCTACTAAAAGCTTGTGTCGTGAAAGGGGAGTTTGCCGGTACCTGGTATCGAACCACACCTTGTTCACGAGGCCGAGACTCTACCTCCAGGCTACCGACGAACTCTATTTTCCATTAATCTATATCCATATCTAAAAAATCTACTTTTTTAAAGACAGCTTAAATATTGTTAAAAATTGTTTTGGATTGGTCTAATTTTGAGAATGTGTACTAATAATAATCTTTACTGCAATGAAAAAATACAATGAGGCAATCTCATCCAGCAAATTCATAGGTATATAATTTCTAATCTCACAAGGTATCTGATAGTCTGAAAGTTTCTTTTTGTCCTTTCATTCATGTGACAAAGTAGGTATATCAAAGTATTGGATATATTTTATTTATTTAAATTCAAAACACATTAGATGAATGTTAAAAATAAAATTTTACAAGCTTTTGCAGTCAACCCAGACCATTTAATATATCCTACACAATATATCCTACACATCCTACACACTTTAATATATCCTACACACTTTAATATATCCTACACACTTTAATATATCCTACACACTTTAATATATCCTACACATTTAATATATCCTAAATCCAAAAAATTTATAACTTCTCATGATGGAGTACTGGAATTCTTTACATTTTTAACTAATTGTCCCTCATATAATGCAATCTGAGAATAGTTACGATAGATAAATAAATAAATTCTACTGCAGTTTGGTGTCTACACAAAATAAAGAATGCAAATATGCAACTGTACAACTGCCTTGACTAATCTTATGATGTCATATTAACAGTAGGTAGTGTTTCTTCATGTCTATCAATTTATAATCATGTAAATACTAAGGTGGGGTCTACATGTCCAGTTAGACAGGTATTTAAAATACTAGCTTTCAACCCACTTAAGTTCAATAAACAATAAACATCCAATTAAAAAAAGAGAATGCACATGTTATACGCAAGCTTCCTGCAAAATGGCGCAACAAATATCGAAAATTAAACAAAAAGTGTCAAAACTACGCATTTTTTTTTCGGTAGGTATTTATATTCTTACAAAAATCTTGATTACACGTTGAATGATTTTCACAAATAATATAGTTTTGATATAATATCTGTTGATAGTTTCACATTTTCACTTATAGGTTTTTCTGATAAATAAGATAAATGTGTAAATTGAATAGAACATGATTGTTTATAAATTGAATAGAAAAGAGATAAACTCGATATAGTTTTCAAAAATAGGTTCAAAGAAAGCAAGCTTTCAAACATATAAATGTTGCAAAGAAGGTGTCAATGTCCGTATTGCTTGCATTTAGTAGTAGCTGATATAAAGAATAAACAAACAAACATACCTTAAAAATACATATTATATTTTTAAAATCGGTCTATATTTTTTATTTGAGGAATTAATAATACTTATGCTGTTGACGGATTTATAAATTATGAAAAAATTACATGCATTCATACATGAACATAATTTTTTAGTCTATATTTTGATGGTTCTTAAATAATAATATGTAGTTCACTGCATTGTTAGAGCCAATCAAATTTGGGTGGTCTATTACAACTAAAAGTTTAAATGAACTATATTTAATGCTTGTTTTATGTATTGAAGCTTGAATTATTTTACTAAAAGCATAATAATCCTGTGTCAATGACATCAGGTGTTGATTTGCAAATATCAACAATATGTCGATTGATTTTGTTGTTAATGCACTTAACTTCATATAAGCAGATTATTCAATAACTAGCGCAGTTTTACCCGGCTGCGCCCAACAAATATACAAAAAATTGCTAAATAAATACTGGCAGATAGTCTAAGTAGGTACTTCTCTGAGAAACGGTTAAAAATAGGATAATACCTAATGTAAGAACTAGCTCCACTATGATGCGATGCAAATATTTTTGAAAATTCTATCATGGTCTGATAAAAAACATTGGTGTTTTTTTGTTTCTATGATTGGTAACACTGATGTATTGTTTTTATGCAAATATTTTTTTATATTATATCAAGATAATATTTTTTTTATTTATTCAAATAAAAATGTCGGTTTGATTTATTATGAAGAACAATTTATTTGATTCCTATACAATTCCGATAATATGATGCCTTATATGTAAGCTCTAATATATCTATCAAAAGTATTCATAATATTTTACACCAAAAGTAAAAGATGATCTTTTTTTTTTTTTAAAAAGATATATCTGGGTTTTGTTATAAACCCAAATACAAACTTATACACCTTTCACACGGTTTCACACACACACACACACATAAAAGATAAGACATCGTGTAGAGTGTATTATTTCATCTTTGTCTGTCTATCTTTACCACCACGGCATCTCTCACGAGTGGTATTATAGCAAGTGGACTAAATACACATAATGAACATTCAGGTTGTCTTCTACGTGCTAATAAAAAATATGAAACATTCAAAGTGGATGACGTATCTCATCTCTGAATTGAAATTGTGAAATGTTTTATTTGTGATGTATTACGATAAATTGCCTTCCACAGTGTGACGGACTTTTGCATATACTTTTTATTCTTGCGCTCTCATGCGCTCTTTTACTTTGTACCCCTCATGGTACAAGGTAAAATAATCAATTATCTCAATCTCAAAAAAATAATTTTTAGCTCAGTCGGTAGAGATTTCAAAAATAAAA
This sequence comes from Athripsodes cinereus, assembly GCA_947579605.1. Lineage (NCBI taxonomy): Eukaryota > Metazoa > Arthropoda > Insecta > Trichoptera > Leptoceridae > Athripsodes > Athripsodes cinereus. Next base: position 7,920,621 of record OX388311.1, read on the forward strand.
CAAAGAGTATTGGAAAGTACAATTGACTATACGATAAATGCTCAGGGTCGAATGGGTTAACCCAGATTTTATCACAAAGACTTCAAGACTTTTCTCTCTATAAATTCAACAATGCATATTGCCATTAAATCAACGGTGCCTTCCAACAATCCCCAATAAGAAGGAAAGATTCAGAAACAAAATAAAATTGCTATTTCATTATTTTCTTTTCAATCTATTCCAAACCTCCAGTATTCGGTGACACCTTTGGTATGGTCAATGAATTTACATACATTTTATATAAACTTTCTCTACAGTAAAATAGTAAAAGATTAAAACCTTGTTAATCATTTGCTACGTGGCAATCTAACTAACCCTTAGATTAAAAGTTTAAAATTAAATAATGATTGTGGCACATCATCCTTAACTCCTACCCTTTCTTTTCAGAAACGACCTACATATATCATAAAGTTATCAAACTCTGTTTGATTATACAATTTACATTAACTTTAGAACAAAATATTTATATATAATTATGAATGAATGAGAACAACCTGATCAAGTTATCTTCCTTCGAGTTCCACTTCACTTCCCGTTTCCCGAAATTGAAGGTTCCTTCCTGATAGGTACATAAGGTTTATTCTGGTATAAGAGGAAGTCAGCATCTTGATAATTGAAAAAGATTTATTCTCTTGTTAACTGAAGAATTTATTTTGGTCACAAGATATATCCTGAATAATTGAGAAATTCATTCTGGTACTACGACATAACCTGAATTCATTCTAGTACTGAGGCGTATCCTGAATAACTGAGAAATTCATTCCGGTACTGAGAGCCGTACATCCTTAAACATTAAAGGACAACGTAATTAGTATTTATCAAACTATGTTTCGGTTTATTTTATTAAACAACGAAATTTCTCTCATCGAAAATATAATTGTAACAATTTAGACTCACCATATTTTTGATGACGGCCTGAATTACCACTGATTTTAATAATTAAATATGATTAAACTGTCCATCGACAAATAGAACACATTTCTACAACTAATTTATACATTAATCAACCATTTTAAAATGGTAAGGTTTTTTTTTTTAAACCTTAATATTCACTATCGCATTTTGCGATCTGCCAATTTGGAATGTCGAATACAAAAGAGGAAGCATTTTGCTTTCGACCGCCAATATTGAGAAATCCTCCCACCACGCATGCGCGGCGTCGCGTTATCAATTTCTGTCTTGCCAACGAACAAAATCATTTTTCTATAGTGATATAAAAATATCGCTACATATTACCACCCACGCCCACCAAAAAAAATAGTGAAGCTATTTTTTTTTATATCAGGTTATTCTCGTTCTATGTTCTCATCAACCCTATAACTTACTCTACCTTTTTTTTTTAAAGATTAATCTAAGCACTGCACTGGGCCCAGCCTTTTCTTTTAAAGAAAAACTGTAATTCCATAGGCGCCAACCTTGGTTTCGTTTAAATTTTAAAACTTTAATTTACATTCGTTTCCGAATATTCGGGTCAAACGACTTCCAAAATGAACAAAAATACCCGTAAATAATAAGTACTTAATGATAAAAAAATAATTTCTAAACCAGTGCAGGTCTCATCTTATCTTTGCATTTATAAATTACACTTATATGTTAAATAATACATTTCCATTTTGTTACATTTACTAAATATCTTTTCAGATCTACTACATTTATTTTAAATTGTTTTGTGCCACAATATTCAAATATCTTCTACTACAAGCTCATATGATTTGCCACATTTTCCTTAGCTACATAACAAATTATATTAAAATTTCTTATATCTAAACTATATACATTTTGTGCCTTCTTTTTTTTTTATTCAACATTCAAATACATTAAAATCTGTCTGTATATTATGCATTTATATTTTATATAACATTAAAAATATTTGATTCAACCTTTTTGAATTGACTCACTTCAACATCATGTCATTTTCCTTTCTATTTTCATGTATGAAAATATCAATTTATCATCAATTCCATTTTCCTGCCATGTCTTATTCTCCCATCTCTCCTCAGATAAGCACATGCAACTACAACCAAAGGTTCTCAATCCCTTTCTTTTTTTATTTCCCTTTTATCCGTAAAATTACGTACTTTACTAATATATTTTCTTTCGAAAATTTCTAATCAACGACCCCATTTCATAATATAAGTTTCTCTACTTTGTTAAATGAATTTAACAATCGTATACACAATTATTTCGTAATTACTCGTTTTTTTATGGAGATAATTAAGGATTCTCTTCTTTACCACCGTATCCCCGATTTAAATTATGTATACTATAACTCCATTATCTACATTTTCTCACATTACCTATCTCTATATTTTTTTTTTTTTTTTTAATATTTCCACTTTCATATTGAAAATTACATAGTCAATATACTCACAAAAGAGATATAACGAACATCAACATTTGACCTTCTCGACATATTTCATTTTCAAATTCCCCTTTTACTATTTGACTTTAAATCGCGAGACTATTGAGTACTACAAACCTATCATTTATCAACGTTGCAAATCCTTACTTTCATTCTATTACAATCATTCACTTTCATCCTTCGTCTATCTTTTTCCCCTTTCACCGCCTACATACCTACTACTTTCATTTGATTCATAATTAGACCCACAAAACGTTTTGACAAGACGGAATGATCAACTCTCATCTTAGATTACAAACTTCTCTTATTGGAATTCATAAACCATGACCCAATACTCATCCCTTGAGCATGCATCCACTTTTACTATCATATCATATAAGCACTACGCATACTTCTATATACGTCTTGCTAACTCGTATCCCTAGTTTATAAATGTATACACCGCGTATAGCTTGACACACTCGTATCAGAGATTATGCCTTTATGCATACTACAAACTTTCAATACAAATCATTACACATCCCAATAATGACATTATAACACATGACCCATCTTACAGAGAATCATATTCTTACCTCACCTTTTTATCTGACCCTTTCTGTATTATGTACTCGCGTAGAGTTCATATTATCGAAGAATCTAAATAATTTTGCGAAGCGATTTTTTTCTTTTTAATTTTATCCAACCCTACTCTTTCGTAATTCTACGTACTATTTACTACGTAAATTTTTTTTTTATCAAATTCATCTCCTTTTCCCCATTTCATTAAACTTAAATAGCTATATCCTATAATACCTAACTAAAATTTATACAGTTTTTTTTATTTACATTATACTTCAACCTTCAGACGTCTTCGTCTTCTAATTTTCTCCCTTTCTTTCATCTTGTCGTTGCATTTCTGTTTTTGCATTATAAAATTTGTTATTGGGATTCACATCCCTGTTTTGCCTTAGTCTTGCAAAACAATTTATATATACATGTCCGGGTTTGTTACAAAATCTACAAATTATATCCTTCCTATTTGACCCTTGTCGATCAAAAACTCCTTTATTTCCATTCTTCTTACCATCTTCATGTTGGTACCTTTGATTACTGTCACAGCCATTCCGTGTTTGTTGTCTCTCCTCATTTTCGTTGTTTGAGGATCTGCAAGTTCTACTGCAACAAGCTCTGAACCCTGTGTCGTTGTCTTTATCTGTCAACGTCCCAGACACTGCTTCGTCCTTCTTTAATTCAAATAATTTTGTCTTATAATTAGATTTCTTCAGTTCGTTATTCATTGTCAACGTCTCGAACCTGGTACAGATCGTCACCAAATCTTCCATATCGTCAACTCTTGATGATGTCACAATACTTGCATATTCCGCATTCAAGCCGTGAACTGCAATATCTAGCAATTCTTCCTCATCTATTGGTGGACTTAGGTAGTTATTTATATTGAGTAAATCGATTATGTAATCTGAAGCACTCTCACCGTTTCTTTGCTTGGCTGTCATCAAATTAATTCTCAGTGTGCGTTGTGTGTTTGTTCCTTCAAAACGTTTTAAAAATTTCAATTCAAAAACATCCCAATCATTCTCCATACCTATAGTTCTGAACCATGTTAATGCTTTATCAGTTAATAAAATGGGTAAATATCGCAATAATGTTCCATTATTTACGTTATATACTTTAGCTAATTCTTTCAATCTTTGGATAAATTCAATTGGGCTTTCTGCACCACTGTATGTTATATTGAACTTTCTAGGATCAATAAATTTTTCTACTGGTTCTGCATTTGTTTTCACAAGAGATTTACTACTATTCGTTTTCTTAATTGTTTTTCTGTTATTATTTAACTTCCTGATATACGATTTTACATTTATAAATGAATTACTCGTTGACGGTTTACTTTCCACTTTGCTTTCTTCCATCTTCTCTTCTTTATTATCATTAGACGAACCAGCAACTTCCCTATTCATATTTTCTTGTACTTCTCCTTTATTTAATTCCTTATCCGCAATCTTGAATTTCTAAATTATCTATCTATTGCACTAAAATATGCTAATCCACAATTCAAAACTTTACAAAAAAATATTCTAAAAGAAATAATACATTAAATATTAAAGTCTTCCGTTATTCAAAATTACTCTTAAATATCCCCATATCTATATAAACTAATATCATTAATATTAAAGTTTCAATCTCCACATTAATTTAATATATCCATATTAAAATTATTTGAAACGACTTTATCGTGTTAAATTGATTGTAAAAATATCAACAATCTACTACGTCCATAATAGTATAGTTTACCCTATATATAAATATTATCGTTCGATATTAAAACATTGAAATCCAAACCTTTGTGTCTTCCGTCCGCTTTACAATCTTCCGTCTCTTTCTAACTAAAGTGATTAACAATTATTATGCGTTGGAGAGAAAAGTACCTTCCTATCACAGTATGTACGGAATAGCATCAGGATAATAATAATATTATTTTCGTATAAAAATTCTAATCATACATATTTATTTCAGAATCGGACAATGCTCAAAATCTATTATTTTCTTTATTTATTTTTTTCTTAAATTTAAAATTAAATCTACTTCGTTCAACTTATTCCTTAGTTGTGAGTTGCAATAGCCGTTCCAGAAGTATGAGAAGAATTCAGACAAGGCAATTAATCAAATAACTTTTCAATTTAAAATATAATAAAAACTCACCAGAAGGTTGTTTAATAAGTTAATAGGTATACTCCTTTTTGAATAAAATTAAAACTCGCAATCAGCTTTCTGTATTTTGACATGATGTTGGGTTTCGTCTTTCCATATCTTATCACACATTTCCAATCAGCAATTTGAGCTAGAACATATTTTTTTTTAAAACATATTAAATATCAAATTCAAAAATCATTTTTCACACTTCTTTTACTTTTTTAACAAAATTTTATTTTATTGACTATGGTAATACCATTCAATTTTATGAAAACTCAAAATAAAATCAACCAAATAAATTGATAAAATAGATAAATTTTTATCTATCATTTTTCAAATTAGGTATTCCACGAACAAAATTATTCTAAAATATTTTCACACAATTTAAAATTAGCATATATTTTTTTTGACTAAATTCCTTTCTTCAATCAATCATCTCAAAGCATGCAAAATAATATTAACTCAACAAATTAAATAATAATAAAATATTGAGTCTACCCATAAATATTCTTTTTTTTTATTATGTTACATATTCAATAAATATATTTAACTACCGCGACTCTGAAAAAAAATGTTTTGTTACATATTCAAAATTTTTCATTCTTTTTAATTTACCTACAGTATTTTTTTAAACATTATGTTACAATTTTTTTATACTGATAACCAAATATAATTTGTAAAATTAAAATCGAAATACAATTTAACCCTTCTGCCACCAAAATTCAAATATTAATTTTGCCACATAAATTAAAATTTAAAAAAAAACTTTTTTTTTTCTTTAAAACAAAACTTATTCTACTTACAACTATTAATGAATGCTCTTTTGTATTCAAGACACCAAATTATACAATTAATAAAAAAAATCTTGAGTCTAAGTAATAAAATTTTTGGGTTCAGCGCGTCTTTACATTCTACAAAGGTTGGCTGACATTTTGGGTGACATGAATACGTGACCCCTCTGCCACCAAAATTCAATTCAACTTAAATTATATAAAGGTTGGCTGACACTTTGGGTGACATGAATATGTGACCCTTCTGCCACCAAAATTCAATTCAACCTAAATTCTACAAAGGTTGGCTGACACTTTGGGTGACATGAATATGTGACCCTTCTGCCACCAAAATTTAATTCGTCTTTAAATTCTATAAAGGTCGGCTGACACTTTGGGCGCCATGAATATGTGACGGACTTTTGCATATACTTTTTATTCTTGCGCTCTCATGCGCTCTTTTACTTTGTACCCCTCATGGTACAAGGTAAAATAATCAATTATCTCAATCTCAAAAAAATAATTTTTAGCTCAGTCGGTAGAGATTTCAAAAATAAAACAAAGAGTATTGGAAAGTACAATTGACTATACGATAAATGCTCAGGGTCGAATGGGTTAACCCAGATTTTATCACAAAGACTTCAAGACTTTTCTCTCTATAAATTCAACAATGCATATTGCCATTAAATCAACGGTGCCTTCCAACAATCCCCAATAAGAAGGAAAGATTCAGAAACAAAATAAAATTGCTATTTCATTATTTTCTTTTCAATTTATTCCAAACCTCCAGTATTCGGTGACACCTTTGGTATGGTCAATGAATTTACATACATTTTATATAAACTTTCTCGACAGTAAAATAGTAAAAGATTAAAACCTTGTTAATCATTTGCTATGTGGCAATCTAACTAACCCTTAGATTAAAAGTTTAAAATTAAATAATGATTGTGGCACATCATCCTTAACTCCTACCCTTTCTTTTCAGAAACGACCTACATATATCATAAAGTTATCAAACTCTGTTTGATTATACAATTTACATTAACTTTAGAACAAAATATTTATATATAATTATGAATGAATGAGAACAACCTGATCAAGTTATCTTCCTTCGAGTTCCACTTCACTTCCCGTTTCCCGAAATTGAAGGTTCCTTCCTGATAGGTACATAAGGTTTATTCTGGTATAAGAGGAAGTCAGCATCTTGATAATTGAAAAAGATTTATTCTCTTGTTAACTGAAGAATTTATTTTGGTCACAAGATATATCCTGAATAATTGAGAAATTCATTCTGGTACTACGACATAACCTGAATTCATTCTAGTACTGAGGCGTATCCTGAATAACTGAGAAATTCATTCCGGTACTGAGAGCCGTACATCCTTAAACATTAAAGGACAACGTAATTAGTATTTATCAAACTATGTTTCGGTTTATTTTATTAAACAACGAAATTTCTCTCATCGAAAATATAATTGTAACAATTTAGACTCACCATATTTTTGATGACGGCCTGAATTACCACTGATTTTAATAATTAAATATGATTAAACTGTCCATCGACAAATAGAACACATTTCTACAACTAATTTATACATTAATCAACCATTTTAAAATGGTAAGGTTTTTTTTTTTAAACCTTAATATTCACTATCGCATTTTGCGATCTGCCAATTTGGAATGTCGAATACAAAAGAGGAAGCATTTTGCTTTCGACCGCCAATATTGAGAAATCCTCCCACCACGCATGCGCGGCGTCGCGTTATCAATTTCTGTCTTGCCAACGAACAAAATCATTTTTCTATAGTGATATAAAAATATCGCTACAACAGGACAATCGAAAACTAGCAGAAGGGAGACCTATTGTTTGTCGAGAGCTTCACGAAGAAATTTTATCTCTGACTTGGTTGATTACGGCATCCTCGAAGAACATACGAACAAACGATGTAAAATATTTCTGTGTCGATTTATTCGTACAAAATATACATTTCCTGTTTTTTTTAAAAAAAAAATAATAATAGGTATTTGATAATGATATTATCACAGATTTTATGAAATTTACGAAAAACCGGATTGGCTTTTAATAAATTATATTTATAAAAAAAATCTTTTGACCGGTTTATTATATCTGAATCAATTTGAATTAATATTAGTTTTTTTTTATCGAAATGCGTGCAAGCGAACACAACTCGTTATATTTATTATGCATGCTTGATGCAAAGTATATTAATTAAGTGGAATGGAGCTTCTCGATAAATCTATAAAAAATGATTTATCGAATTATGACTATTTTTGGTACAGGTACTTGTACTAGGATACTTTTTTCTATGTCATATAAAAACACTTTTAAGTGGTTAGTAGAAAGTAGTAAATAGTCTTATAGTAAAGTATCGGAGCTCTGAAAAGATTCGGGATTTTAATCCTTCTTCCGGTTAACTCCACCTTTACGATTCAGGATTATGTTACGGTAAAGAAGTTTAGGGTGTCCTTCTTGTTTTATTTCCGCAATTTAGTGAATTATGCCTAGATTTTATAATAATAAAAGGAACTTCACAAAACATTATAAGACTGCAATATAAGTTATCACAACGCTCAGCATCAAAAACATTTACCTATTTATCATAACTGTTACAAAATCAAGTAAACATATCAAGTCATAATTGTTACAAAATCAAGTAAACATACCAAGTTAATAATAATGTGACGGTGAAAGTTTAGGCTGTATTCATCATAAACTCGGATTCATTTATGAAAAAATAATAATCATGAATTCATCATAAACAAATATATTATCTGACAATTTAGGCTAAAAAATAATAGCAAGTAGAGTAATAAAAAAAAGTTATAATTCGACTGAATGTGTATCATCGTTTCGTTTAGGAGCGTGCACATAACTAGATAGGTACCTACATGTGGAAAATATCGGCTTGAAAAGATATATATAATGTTTAATTTTAGTATTTTTGCTTGCCTGTGCCAAGACGTACGATTTTAAATTTGTCGTATTGTTTTTAAACTTTGTTTTTAGACTTTCAAAATACACGCACAAAGTAGATAGATATTTAGATCCAAATTGTTTCCCGTTTAGCTGCATTCCTTATTCGGCATTCCTACATTATTAAGTTGATTACTATTAGTACTATGTACTGATATTCTATTATAATATTTCCAAACACTATTGTGACTTACTTCTTATTATTCATATTATTTCCAGAGCTTTATATTGTAGTTATGGGTATTAATCAAACTGCAGCGACATGCATAAAATGATTATTATGATAAAGGCACAAATATGGAAGTCGATACAGATTTGTGAAACTAGACTATGGAATGCTGTAAATCAAATTAAAATATTAAACCACTACCGTTTTCATTGTGACACAACACAATGTACAAGATTATCATTACTATTATTAATATTGTATTGTGCATGTTATATACTTTATAACAATACATGGTATTTTACAATAATTGTCATTTAAATAAACACAAGTTTTCGTATGTTTCGTCACTGCGAATATCGTATTATAATCTTTTTACTAGAGATGTGCCAAATGGAGAATGATTTAGCAGGATAAGTCGGTCGGTTATCCATCCACTGTCGCGAAACTTTTGTGATTCTATCACCAATTTTTGTCGACTCTTTTTAATGCAGGACATTCTTTTAGCTTCTAACCTTATAAGATTGGTAGGTATAATAATTTGGAGAAAATGTCTGACTTTTTATATAGGTAATATATTATCCTATTTATGTTTTTTCTGAGCAATAATTTTGAAAATTTTATGAATAACTTGTAGGTATTTGTGGAATATGAACTCACTTTTTGGTATAAAATAATATGTCGCATCCCTACTTCCAACATTTAAATTCTTTAATATAATATGTTCTGAATATTGAAAACTAAAGTTCGCCAAGTATTAGCATATTAATAATACCTAATATATAGAAATATTGCAAATAATTTATTCCACCAACATTTGAAGTATTGGTTAAAAGTAAGTAGACAATAATATCTACATTATTATGGCCTTTAAATATTATTTAATCAAAAGTTTTGTATGATAATAAGTATTATTAAATCGTGATTAGAGACATCACATAGTCGTTATTCTAACATTCCTTATATTGGATATGTTTATGCAGTCAGTAATCTGTCAATTGTTGATTGGCAGTAATAAATAACATCTTGTATTGTGTATACATACATGTTAGCTACATTCGCAGCTATCAAAGGTTTTCTATGTACATAGATAATATTAATATGTTAATTTCCTCATTTGTATACAAACTTTATCTTGTATCACACGTCCAAAAGAAGAATGTATATTATAATGTATTGGTTTGTCAATGACAGGAATTTCCTTTTAGGACTCTACTACTATTAACTTGTGGCCAGAGTTTGATATTGTGTATAGGTATTTAACATACAGCAAGGAAAGTTGCCAGCAACCGCTAATGTTACAACCTCCAGGTCCCTATAATAATGTTACAATGGATTTGGCACCATTCCATATTAAAAATATCCTCTCGTAAAGTGTTTTATGTGCCACAAACACCATATAGGAGCTGGTATTTTATTTTAAATATAAACCTATAATCAGAATGTAAATACTTTTATTCAGCTATTTTTATAATAATTATACCTTTATTTGGAATCATGTTCTCTCAAAATTATTTTTCTATTTGTAAACGGTAAAGAGTTAAAAGGCAGGTGTTCGAAAAACACAACAAATAAGACAATTCTTTTCCTCTTTCATGTGTCTAATCGGGTCGCCCCGAAGCTGATGATTACTAGAGAATCTCCTCTGTCCTGTGCGGTGCGAAACAGATCTTCATCCCAGTTCACTCCCGAACATTTCAGAGCCAAGAGATACGCCTCCTTCCAACCTCTTTATGATCCTCTTTATTTCCTGTTATATTATTATTGGACAACATTTAAGTGTCGTTTACGTGCTAAAGTACCTCAAGGACACTGTACAATTCACCAATTCTAGGACATTACATCCACTGTATATGTAACTGTGGAATCGCGTGTTTTTCACCTCTCACGATAAAACTATCACCAGAAGGAAGACATTTGACTTCTTCAATTTAGTGATGAGGTAAAGCCATTCATTTTGTATATGTATCTTATTTTTCTTAGTACAGAGAAGAAAACTTGCACGTTTAGTATATGTATGTAGTTAGTCTACCAAGTACCCCGCTTGTGGGATATAATTCTCTTTGCACATCGCATTGGCCTAAAGCTGTAATGATGTGCAAAGGAAATTTAAAGAGAATAATAATAATAATAATAATAACGTGATGGTAGGTATAGTAGTAGTCTAGGGAAGTTTTCTCTTTATTATTATATTAAGATAGTTAAATATTATGCATTTATTGCGTCTGGATCGTGACCAAATAAGTAATTCTTGTTCAAGCTATTTGAATGTTTGACTATATTATTATTATTGTACTGGAAAATGTTGAAGCAACTCGCTTTTCTACGAATGAACATTGAATTTCTCAGATAACAATGACACATGCTATCTCATGTCATTCCAACTTTGCCTGATTGTATTGAAAACAAATGGAATGAAGTCATGTTCACCTGAGCCATATTTCATTTAAGATGAATTCATCGTACATCTGAAATAATACATTTGCTTAAATTCATTTAGGAATAAATTATCTATCGATTTTTACAAATTTACGTTTCTTCTTGTTCTTCCTTAATATCTCCTCACATCCAATGACAATAACGTCTTAAATTTAATTTATTGCGAGAATATTTTTTTTTAATTTTAGATTAAATATGTAACATGTACAAAAAAGTAACAAAGGAGAAAAATAATCATTTATTACACATTGTAAATTGAAATTGAAAATATAAAAGCCTTTTGAAAATATGAATATAAAGAACTCAAGTTATGGTACAAATAAACTCAATTCAATTGAGAGGTAGATAAAGATTTGTTTCATAAGATGTAGGTAAATAAATACATTAAATATTTTAACTTTTGTGGATACGGGAGTATTTGGGTCAACGTACCATTAAAAAATCGATACATTTGTGAACAATAATTTCTTCTTGGATATTGTTTTACTTTGAAAGATCCACTTATACTCAGGATAAGTGGTATCTACCAACTTTTATAATATATTATTAGTGTTATTACTTATATCATTTCATGTGTTGTGAATTTTGGGGTGGAAATGTATCCACACATACACACAATTGAAGTTCATATGAGGTTAACGTACAAAAAAAGTAACGAAATTACATAAAAAAGAAATCCCTCTTGAAATAAATAATACCCGTAAAGTTAATCCAATAAGTTTGCATTGTGGAAAGTTTTTTATTGGTTTGTCATGTCCGCATAACTACAAGTTGAAGGCACACACACACGCACCAGAAGGTATGGGTGTGCTCATATCGTCCCTCTTCTGACTACTGTTGTATCTGACATTTTTTGGCGAAATCGAGTTATGATCACCAATGTGTATTTATATGTGCCTTGCATGTTCTCACTGAAGATCACACCTGTAACTGTTACCGTCATCCTGGAATAGCTTTATGATTTTTTGTCGTATTTACGAATTACTCTAAATAAAATGTGTCGTATCTACGAATTGCTTAAAATTTCACCACAAAAATGATTCTGAGATATATAAGAATAGGTACAAATAAAATAATGTAATAAATTTACACTGTATCATATGACTAGTAGAGACGAAAATATGTACGGACAAAACACAAAAAAAACGCTCTCCTGAATAATTTACATTTAGGCAGATACGACTGTTAGTCAGAAGAGGGACGATATTATGAGTATATTTGTATAGGGTGTCAATGTTACTGAATTATATTACTTTTCTGGTTTTCTTAAACGGGTGTGCGTTCACTGAGTAACTTTTTTTCAAGTACTATACCAATAAACTATTCTAATTATACTCACCTATTGCAAGATCATTAATTATAATTAAGCATCGCTAATGAACAGCTAACCTCTCACAAGTTTTAGGGATACATCAAAGGTTGCACTTTTCAGATAGTCTAAAGACTGGTTAACTATAGCAGAACAAAATCATCCAGAATCAACATCATTATCACCGATAATATATACCAATAGATTCGTCATGTCAGTTTTAGATGGAAAATGCTATAAGTATTTGTTTGTAGTCTCATGTACAAAAATCATTATGTTAAAGTTTCATAACACGAGTATTTCCACGATCATGAATATATAACTCACTTTCTTTCTATTCAGTAGTCCTAAAAAATCTAATAGTTGTATAATGGGGTCATTTTTTTAGTGATAAGGTTCTAATGTTTTTCAAGGAATACAAAGAGTAGCGTCCTCTATGGGTGTCATGTAAAAGGCAGGTAGGTATATGTAAAAGATAAAACATTTTTCATTTGCAATTCAGCGTTGAGTGTAGCAAATACTCCCGTCTTAACTTTTATTGACACGAAGATGATGAGTTTTACATTTATAAATTATGTTAGTCATTACAAAAAGGTAAGCCCGCTGTAAGAAATATCAACGTTGTTGACGATTTTCGCAGAGGTTTCTAAAGCAATGATTTTGTATATTTTTATCTCCAGATAACATGTCATTTCTAGAAAAAACGTTAAAAAATACCTCTTTATATGGCATAACATAATGATCGTCTGTTTTCCAGTGGTAGTACATGCCACTTTTCACTCGTGTTGAGGGGCTGATGTGAACATGAGAATGGCATTTGATTTGATGTCACTTTGTATCCACTCCTACATCCTCTACACACTTCAATACATCCATACCACAACTACAGAGTATTTATACTATATACCATACCTTGTATGCAAAGATGTGAGGTAATCGTGCGTAACTTTGCTTTCTTGGTTTGTGGCGTATCGTATTCAATATAGGGATGGATGATCGCAAACAATACTCATATCGATGCACTGCAATAAAAAACTTTCAGCAATAACAAAAGCATTATTTTTTCGTTCAGTTAGTAAAACATCATATATATGACACATTTAACATCTCGAATTCAACGATGATGTACACCACATATCTTGATTTTTTTTGGCACATAGAGGAAATCTTGCATGCAATGCAACTATTCCACTTTTGGTACCAAGTTCCGTTATGGTATTGCATCCAAAGTATTCAAATATAATTATTACTGTAAAAAATATACGTATATTATGTTCGTTTTACGAAAAAAATGCTCGTGTTATTACAAAAAATAACAACGAAGCTCTCAGTAATCTTTCAATGAAGAAATTACAAGAAAAAAATATATTTAAAAAAAATCCGTACCACCATGGTATATCCCACAAGTAGGATAACCAGAAGACTAAATGCCATCCCTCACTGGGATGCCATGGCGACGTCGCTGGCCTAAGTAGCCAAATAATTCGTATCGAAATGTATTGAGACTAACTCACGGGGCTACGGATTGGCCACGTCGCAAATCGTAGAATTATTTGATTTCGTAGCCGGCGACGTCGCCATGGCGTCCCGGTGAGGGATGGCACTAACTGCATGTAATAAATATGTAAGTTGTCAATAAAAAATTAAAACAACTATAAAAAATGGGAGTCCTATTCTATACCGGAACCTCACAGAAGTACTACAAATTGTTATGAACATTTAAAAAAAAAAAGATATATCTGGGTTTTGTTTGTTATAAACCCAAATACAACCTTATACACCTTTCACAGTAAGCTACTAAAAGCTTGTGTCGTGAAAGGGGAGTTTGCCGGCACCTGGTATCGAACCACATTTGTTTGTGTATATTTAATATTCGTTTAAAATGTAATTGAATCAAATAAATGGTGACATAAAATATTTTATTTATTTATCAAATTAGACTTGCATAGTGCATTGATAGACTTTATGACATTTTTGAACTAATATTACTAATAATCGAGTTTGAAAAATCATTGAACCATTTTTTAATTCACTATGAAAAACAGTTAAATAAAATATTGTCTAGATTTAAAAAAAATCGATGATCACTTTAATATTTTAGAAGGTATAGTCCTTAGTGTGACGGATGTGAGGAAGACAGGAAGAGGAAGTGAAAGATTATGTAAGAAAGTAAGAAGGAGACAAGAAGATTTCACTCAATTACTATTTGTCATTCGTGGGGAAAACTTTTTAAATGTGACTAGGAAATGAAAATATTTTATTCCTGAGGTATTTTTTTGTGCGTGTTTGAGGATTTATTTACATTTTCTTTTTGCGTAGCTTTCCATATTTTATAAAAAAACAAATAGGTATCTTACTTTGTTATTAGTCATATATATTCTATCATGGTGGTATTACCCATAACTATGGTAAAATGTGGACAAATTGCGTAAAATAAATATACAGTTCATCCTTTTCTGTCATGTGCAAGGTGCATACAGCTCACATATTTTATCTATAACATTTCCCAGAATGTGAAGTAGTCAGCGAAAAATCGAATAAAATAAACATTCTGTTTATTCTTTGCGTGCCATAAAAACAGCAAAGATGTATAGGATTTTCAAATGGTATATCGCATTGTTGAACTGAAGATGTTTAGTATCTTTACCCATAATACAAGATTCATTTCTTAGTTTGAAACTAGCTCGATCTGTGTGAATTGTTTATGCATGTTACGATGTTTTTGTTATGCATTGTGTTGCGCAAATGCCTACATTTTTTAATTAAAACACAACGCGTAGGTATATGTAGAAACCTCCACCGTTCAGAGCACTTACGCACTAACCGCATTGCCTCTTTGAAGACGAAGAAATAAAAATCTGTCGTCAGGTTGGCCGATAGCCAAATGGTTAAGTTTTGAACTATCAATCGAGAGATCTCAGGAACGATTCCTCCCACAACCGACTTTTTCCAAGTTCACCACGTGGGCATATTGCTTACTATAACAGTGTTTTGGGTGAATTTAGATTATCATAAACCTAGATTTTAAGCTATTTATGCAATGCATAGTTAATATAACAAAAACAAAAAGTGTTGATCCTTAAAATTTCAACACAGTAGGTATGTAGTGTATTCTTACAGTCAAGCTAGCAAAAAATAAAGGACTCTAAAGTAAGACAGAGTGACACCTGCCATGTCCCATATCTTGCAAATTTAATCTTGATGAATGTAATTTTCCATTTTTTTATCTGTTTTCAAAAAGTGCCTTTACTTATAGTAATACGTTGTAAAAACATTCAAAACAGTGTTAGAAAATAATGAAAATTCTTTTTGTATTCATCTGTTCTAATTTTTTTGCAGTGGCTGTCAGTTCAGTCGAGACTGGGATTACCTGTACTCTCACCTTTTTGCTGATAAATGCATTACTAAGAAGGATTACTTTTCATCATTTTGAAAGAATTTCAAATAATAATCTGTAAGTGTTGCGATGCTAACTATAGGCACCTACCTCTTTTGTTTTAATCTTACTATTTTTTATTCTACAGTGATGCAAGTTCTTATGTATTACTACTACTACACCATCACGGCATATCACACAAGCGGGATAGCAAGCAGACCTATTTCATGTAATGAACATGCAGACCGTCTTCTCTGTGCCAACAAAAAGTTAAGACATTCAGGAAAAGTGGCAAACCCGTTGTTGAATTTGAGATGTAAAATGTCTTAATTTTTTTGAACACCTGCCTTGTATAGGACACTCGAAAACTTACGGAAAAGAATTGGAGACCGGTTGTTCCACGACTAAAAAGTTCTTATGTAACGTTGATAAAGTTTTGAATAACTGTTTTAATAAAGTAAAATGAAAAATGTTGAATTGTGTAAATCACACATAGGAATATGTTATGATGGGAGATTAACTTGATATACAAAATCTTTATTGTTGTTACGTTTGTAATAAAATATACCCCTTTCATAATACATGGTATTGTTCACTTTGATACATTTCGGGGTTTTCAGGATATTTTTAAGCCTATGTTCCTCTTTGAAAAATACTTTAACTGCCATATTGACTAACGGGGATAATATTAGGCCGGCGTACAATTGCCGATTAAATAAAAAATGTATGAATTTTGTTGTTATCGAAGATTTATCGCAAGTCTGATTTTATCCGCTTTTATCAATAAGGTGGTAATTGATTGGATATGAAGAAAAATAAATAAAAAAATATATAAAGAAGACTCAGATAATAACTGTTTGTTAATAGGGAAATTTGAACACTGATCACCTAGTAATATTAAACTAAAGCGGTATATATTATACATTGAGACTTTGTTAGATGGTAGATATATACACAATAGTTACATATTATTATATATTGTATTAGATAGCCACAGCATTGTTTCACTTCATTGCACCGGAACGCTTGCTTCTGGTTTACTAGTTGAGGTGCTCTGGTACAAGCCAAGTACTGCACAATATCGTTACAATAATATGATAATATTGTATCTCTGGTACACGGTTGCTAAGAGTTTTCTCAGTATGGCAGGTGCTTAGATTAATTAGCCGTGATAGTAGTGGATACTCTATTCTATAACATGCTTTTGCAATACATTATTATTGCTCTACTTGTATTATGTAGGTATACCTAATTATCTGAATGTGAAATGGACAATGTTCTCCCAATCAGTGTAAGAATAATAAACATTTACAACATTGCATTGGTTTATGGACTAGCAATGGAAAAGCAATGATAAAAAAGTATTTCTCATTAAAAGCTAAATAGCTTATTGGGGTTGAAAATTGGAGAACTTATTTTATTTGTGTATTAAATTCCTTTAAATATGCAATTTCTTTCCTAACTAGTGATCGCAGATTATTAAAAATGCCTAAACCCATTAATTTTGTAAAAAATAAAATGCATATAAATATTTTATTTTTTCTTGGCACTAAAACTACTTATTTGGGTTTATTCTATTTATGATTTCATATTTTTATACTCTGTTAACAAACTCTATATTGCGTAAAGCTTCAATAATAATAATAATAATAAAGACAATTTATATTTGGCACCGTTTAATGATCCGTGACCATCTCAAGGGCGCCATGACTTTTCTTGAAAAGCAGTGTTTTCAGCTTACTCCTGAACGTTGCAGTGGGCTGGTTCTTTCTTAAATCCGCTGGTAATCGGTTCCAGGCAGTTGGCCCCGCAACGCTAAAGCTCCTCTCTGCGAATTTGGAAGTGTTTGCCCTGTTGGGCTCCACAAGTTTGTTTACAGCGGTGGAAGCTGATCGCAGTGGTCGCCTCAGAGTTTCGTCGAGGGGACATAGCTCAGCGAGGCATAGAGGTGCTGTGCCGTTCAAGGCTTTGTGGACCGTGAGGCACAGCTTGAACTCTACTCTCTCTGGGACTCTAAGCCAGTGTAGCTCCTTAAGCAGTGGTGTGATGTGGCAGCGCTTGTTCTCTCTATAGATGGTCCTGGCAGCAGCATTAAAGGCCATTTGGAGACGATTCAGAAGGATCTGGGGCAGTCCTGTACATATGATGTTACAATAGTCTAGACGGGAGACGACGAAGGCGGCGACTAGACTCTTAACCGCGTCTACAGATAAGTGTCTTGATACAAGGTACAGTTGGCGAATATGAAAGAAAGCTGTGCTCACTGTCTTTGACACTTGAGCCTCCATAGAGAGTGCTCCATCCAGTAGGACGCCGAGAACAGATATGGTGCGCGATGGTGTTATATCAGTGCCGGAGACAGAGATCGGTTTGGTGTCTAAGAGATGTTGCCGTCCAGGAGAGGCGACCCACATAAATTCCGTCTTAGTTGGATTCAATTTAAGACGTCTCTGGGCCATTAAGTTCGAGAGTTTTGCCACACACTGGACAGTGGTAGCTACCAAGTTGTCTCTTTGATCCGGGCTACAGAAGCCTACGAGGACACGATCGTCAGCGTATGCATAGTTTCGCAGGCCACACTCTTCCAGCAGGCGATCAATGCATCCTATGTATAATATGAAAAGTACTGGACCCAGAACCGATCCTTGTGGAACTCCTTGAGTTACGATATCTTCATCAGTTGAGCCAGATTCGACTCTTACAGACCACCTTCTATTGGTCAGGTAGGAGCGTAGCCATTCTAAGACGGTGCCGTTAAGATTGTATTCGATCTCCAGACATTGAAGGAGCATTTCATGTTCTACGGTGTCGAAGGCGGCGCTCATGTCAAGGACCGTTACCAGACCGATGTTTCCTGATGCAACGCCCGCAATCAAGTCAGATGTCAGTCTTGTGAGGGCGGATTCGGTGGAGTGGTGTTTTCTGTATGCGAATTGGTGCTTTTGATACAAATCGTTACTCTCAAGGTAGGCTGTAAGCTGGGACGCTATGACTCGCTCAAGCACCTTGGATAGAAATGGAAGATTAGAGATTGGTCGGTAGTTGGTTGCGTCGTCGGCATCAAGTGTTCTTTTTTTGAGTAAAGGAATGACATGCGACACTTTCCAAAGTGACGGCACAGTTCCGCGCGTCAAAGAAAGATTGAATATACGTAAAATTAGTGGCAAGAGGAGGTCAAGATTTTCCTTTAACAATTGTGTGTGTCAATATTATATTTTTAATAATAATATTGTATACAAATACGTAAATGGAATTGTATATTATGGTACATTAAATGGTACAACATATTTAAAACGACATTGCAATGTCAAAACATAAGGAAAAATATTTTGTACAAAGCTTGTTCCAACATGATAAAAACGTGATAATGGTGTGTTATTTTTTCTACGGCAGTCAACTAAGGTTATAAGTCATGAGTTTTATGTAGAAAGTGCCTTGTTATTCGTATGTGTATCTAATGCAAATTTTACTTGAGCTGTAATTTTTAGTTTTTTGTGTCGTTGTCTTTGATGTGCAATTGAACCAAAAAGCAACCGCAAATAATCCAAGATGATATCATCTGAAATGAAAAATATTATCTAGGCTGTTTTTTTTTGTGAAACTGTTTTTGTTTTAATATAATTACATAAATTGAAAGAGACGTGTTTCTTATCTTAGATTTCTGAGTTGTGTCACAAATGTCAAACCATTTAGATAATTTATTATTCATCATGTATCTTAAAAAAAACCCATCTGATCTTTCCAAGAAGATTATTTTGAATCAAACATCGAGAATCATTACGTTTATGTGTTTTTGACTATGTGTAGCTTAGTTTTATTTGCAAAATAAAATAAGTAAAATATAATTGAAAATAGTTGTTTGTTTCACATAAGTATTATATTATAATCGTAAATTTTTGTTAAACCTTGTAGTTATTTTCATCGATTTGTATTGAATTAATTGAAATTATTTTATTGTTGAGACTGAACTGTGAATATTTATTTATGTTTAATTGGAACAAGTTTAATAGAAAATGTTTTGCACAAAAAAAATCTTACACAAAAGGTGGGTTTATAGCAAATTGGCAATTCTTGCTTGCCAATCAAGGATCTTTATCTTTGATACTTATTAGACCAGATAAGTCAAACTATCAACATAAACAAGAATAATTTATTTTTTACTTTGATTTTTAAAAGCTTTCAAGTAAAGTGTAGAATTTATCCTACACTTTTTTGAATTTTACAATTTCAATTCAGTTCCAACCGTGTTACAAGTAAATATAAGAATCAAATACAAAGTGTTTTAGTTTTATTTGAGAGAGAACGCTCTTGAAAGCTTAGTCGCAAAAGAAAAACGATCTTAATAAACTTATGCATATTGATTTATCAATATTGTAACGATCGCATTTTGTAACAATGTATTGCTAGGTATACTTACATATTTTTTTACAATTTTCTACATATTCAGTGTCTTTCTATCTATATTGATAAATCAGTATGAACAAAAGATATACAATACACAATTAATACTCATAGACTATTGTATTACAGACTATTGCGGTATAAATAGACTTCAGACATTATAGACAATCTCATGTCAGTTTTCCAGAAATTATTCTCTTTGTTATTCTATGCAGTTCGTACGAACCGCTTCTAATAGAATAAAAGTTCCCGCACTGCGCAAACATTTGATTTTGTAGCAGTTATAACAAACTGAAACTATCTTCGTTATTCTATGTGCTTCTCTTCTCTTCTGACGGGAAATGCTAGTAATTGAGTTACTTTTACGGTATTAGTTTTTAAATTCAATAAAATCACTTTTCATTCAACAGAGTATAACATATAGAAGGTCTATAAAGATTGTATCAAACTTATACTTTAATTATATTCTCATGATGTATTTCTTTATTATAAGCAAATAATTATTCTTTTTCATGTTTTTAGTTGACCAGTACAAAATAACTTTATAAATGGAGATGTTTTTCCCTCGGCCAATTTCATACATAATCTTTGACACTACTACTACTACTACTATACCATCACGGCATATCCCACAAGTGGGGTAGCCAGCAGATCAGCTGCATGTAAGAAACATGCAAACTGTCCTCTTCGTACCAATATAAAATCAAGACATTCAGGATGGGTGGCAAGCCTCATCGCTGAATTTAAGATCTTTGACACATTCTTCTTCTTATTTCATTTTACGGCAATGCACCCGCAATCGAGTGAATTATGACTTTTGACACATTGTAATAAAAAATATTCTTAATAAATATTGTACAGTGGAACCTCTCATAACGAGTTTAATTCGTTCCAGACTCTTACTCGTTATGCGAAACATTTTTTTCTATAGAAATCAATGTATAATACAATAATGCGTCCCATGCCGAAAGAATAAGTATTCTTGGAGAACTTAATGATTTTTTTTATTAAAGTTTATTCAAATAAAATTACTTATAAAAGAGTGTTACAACTTGTAATACAATTTAGATTAGGGAAAAACACGTACTTAAATAAAAATATGAATTTAAGACAAATATTTAACCATTTTTAACTAGAAAACTAACCGTAAACTTAACCGTTTCGTAGACACTCTTGACACTCCCTTCGAAGCATCCATCTTCTTAATTTTATCTTTGTTCTTGAGAATAGTGCAGATCCTTGATGTTGACCGATAGTATGTGCGCGCTAGATATGCCACGCTCACACCTTGTTCTCGTTTTTCAATGATTTTACGTTTCATTTCAACAGTTATTTTTATTCTCTTCTGGCTGTCTTCTTGTGTTTTTTTCTTCGGGGACAATTTTGAAAGAATTATAATACTTTGATTAAAAAAATTACTAAAAATATCAATACAAATTTTTGAAGATTGTGTGATCACATGCGAAACCAAGGCGCTAGCGGCGCTAACACAGACTGATATACTCGGGCGGAAGTGCCGGTTCACAAGGTTACAAGTGAATGTCATGAAGAAGGGACTTAGCTACCCTTTATTAGCTCGTTATGCGAAATATCGCTCGTTATGGGAGCAACTTTTTCACATATTTTTTGGTCGTTATGCGAATTACTCGTTATGAGAGG
Source organism: Athripsodes cinereus (assembly GCA_947579605.1). Lineage (NCBI taxonomy): Eukaryota > Metazoa > Arthropoda > Insecta > Trichoptera > Leptoceridae > Athripsodes > Athripsodes cinereus. The sequence goes on from OX388311.1 coordinate 7,942,831, forward strand.
TTCCACTGTATTTATGTAAATATTTTTCATTCCTCTGATTCAATTTTACACCATTAGTAAATTTCTGCATGAAATTTATTCGTTTTTTTTATCTAATTGATCATCAGTGTGGAAGATATTCAAAAATATGTCAGCAAATTTATTATCTATGCAGTTTTTGAGAAATAGGTGTTGTAAACTAAACAAGGATTTTTAACTGTACAGCTTAAAAATAATGCTTATATTTCGTTATAATAAAACTAATAGGTACATGATTTGAAATATTGTAATCAATGAACAGTGAAGAATAAAATAAATAAATAAAATATACTTCTAGAGAACATTATCTCAAATCAAATATGTAACTAGTTATTTGTTTAACGATTGATGTACCCATTATGCGGTAGTTGTAATTGTAGTATTTAAATCCTTTCCTCGGATTGTCTGCGGTAATCCAGATGGAATGAGTGAAGGAAGGAATGAATATAATTAAGTCATTCTTCCAATAGCTTCAACGAATGAACTTTGAAACTTCCCCCACGAGACATTAACTTGGATAATGTATTCTATGGTCTGTTCAAGACGTTTCAATTAAAAACTTTTATCGCTCTTCTTCCCGTCTCCTTATGAATAAGCCTGAGATGTTGTAATAATGAATACTCTGACCATCTATCTCGGTAATGATAACATAACTCCTTATATCCTTGTAACAAACTCCGCAATTATCCTTATACTAACCATTAATCTAGATACTTACACTGATATCACTATACAAATTAATGAAGATCGGTCAAGCTGTATTTTACAAATTATTTTACTTCGATGCGTACAAACAGTTTTACAAGATTAAAAGAAAACTTTATTTTTGAGTTTTGTGAAGAAAATATTTGTGTCTGGCATTTATTCTCAAATAGACGACATCTTTTATAGGTATCATTCGTTATACAAATTTAATTATTCGATACAGTTAAATAAAAATAACATTTAAAGTTGTAATAAAGAAAGAATAAATATTTGTATCTACTATATAAAGGAGTTAATTTCGGGACACTATAGATGTACTAGCCAAGTAATTATTTAAAAAAAATGTAAACTCCAATCCACGCATACCAAACTGATTTTAATAAAGTATTCGATAGGTTTATAAAACGATATTAGAATATCAATATATTGAACTACGATATTGAAAACACGTCAAAATACGAAATACTTAATCGCTTGTAAATATAACAAGTAACTTGTTTTGACATTATTGAGTCAACTATACTTTTAATCTCCGACATGACAAAATGTATTATGAATAAATTATAATACTACTCCAATGTATTAGCATTATCAATACAACTTTTACTTACAATGTTCTATCAATTACGATCAACACAAAACAAAGTTACTTTGGTTTATTCAAAGAAACAGTAGCCAACATAATAATTGGTTACATTTAAATTTTGTTTATATTAAGAGTTGATGGTCAAACAATTTTAAGACTGTTAGTTAGATTGTCAACCAGTTTAAGACTGCAGTCTACTGTATATCGAAGAGTACTTACTAATTTGAAGCTTTTAGATTGCAAAGGTTTACGTTTTCGACTTTGTGATTTATCGTCTGCGGCTGTCAAATTTCAGCTGTTACGAGTAGGCAGTCGTAAAATGGAGAACGTTGTATAGATTGTCATACTCTCAAATTGGAAACCGAAGTAATAAAAAAGAAGAAAATAGTCACAGGCGAATGGCAATTATTTAATTATTTATTTAATTGTCATTCGCCATAAGTATTGGCTAAAAATTGATCGCCATACACGGCTAGTCGTTGGTGGGAATGTTTAATTATGACTGCGCTGAGAATAACAACCTCCCTGCTTTCACAAACGTGGTAAGTATCGTCTTTACCATGAGTATTAATTATTTGCCTAGTAACCAATATAAAAAAGAGTTGTTAAAAAAATATTTGAATATTTTCACTAAAGTGAAACTATAATAAGCGAGAATATAATGATAGTGTGAAATATAATAATGACTTAAACAGTAACAATGCTTCACATTATTAAAGTGTCTTTTTCGCAACTGCATTACAGTAAACGGCGACGAATTGAAAAATAATTTGTCAAATTGAAAATAATACATTTTATTGTTCCAAGTGAAAATTTCTCATCGCAATAAAGTTCATAAAATTATACGTAGAATTAAGTAATATTCGTATAATTTGTGAGAAAATATTTCTAACACGATTGTTGTGTGAAGTATTGAAATATGAGGGAAGAAAATAATATTATATTCAGTGTTCGTGCAATACGAAAGGAAATGGAGGCCTATATACAACGTCAGTCATGTAAGTGATTAATGATTATTTGTGTACATACCTGTAATGTATATAGGTACTTCATATCAAATGCCATTATTTCTCATTATTGACGTTAACAAAATGGATTTCATACATGGATCTTTCACTAACTAGTCTAAGGAGCTAACTTAATTTACACGATCAAGTTTACGTCTATACGTACCAAGTCTATATTCTGTAAGATGTGAATCAAAATACCTTGAAGAAACAAATTTGAGTGGTGGAGTTGAAGGGTTCCGTCGACCCGGGAGTCCCTCTTTCACAATACATCGTTCCTATGACAACGACATCTGAGCGCAGGGAATGTCGTGGGAGGAGGTGACGCGATGGGCGCAAAGATTCTTTGAATGGAGGAGACTGGTTTCTGCCCTGTGCTCCCGAGAGGAGCGTTGAGGGCATGATGAAGATAAAGAAGTCGATGGACGAAAAAGGGCTCTGAGATTTGATCATTTTTTTTCTTCTCTACTATATTTATTTTATTTTCTTTCGCAAACATACAGTTTTAAGATAATTAATATTATTAATAATATAAAACTAAATTAATTAAGTTAACTTTTCTATATGAAGCCTTCAGGCAGAGGACAGAATCAGATATCAGACAATCATTATAGTAAAAATCGCCTTAGATGAGGAGAATGAAAACTCCATCATTATAATAAATTCCTCGATAGCACGTTATGGGCATCAGTTTCCCCTAGAAATCTTCAACAGTATCCCAGGATAATAAAAATAATATATTGATATTTATGTAAATTATAATTTATTTTTTGACTGGGGTTGTAGAAGGGAGGAGAGGAAGGGGCAGAGTGCCAATAAGATGGAGCGACCAAATTAAGGAGGCCACACAGAGCTCACTTCATGGGGCCTTACACATGGCAGAGGATCGCTCAACATGGAGACAGATGGTCTACAGAACGAGGCATGATGGTCACGATCCTCAGGATTGAGGGACCGACAGAAGTGATGAATGATGTAAATTATAATTTATTTTTTTAATATAAAACAAACTCTGTTTAGTTTCACGATTTTTCAGTTTACTTTCGTGAAAGTAAAAAGAGTTTATTTAAAAAAAAAATTAACATTCACAACGTTGTCACCGACAAAATATTATCTTTATATTGATTTTGTTTGAGAAGACGTATGGATGTAGGTATTGTTTTACATTTCTGTTGTGATCGCGGTTTAAGATGCACACTTATAATAAGTCTTGTATTATATTTACTATGTTGATAATGGTAGCAACATTTCTGCAAGCTTGATTATCTTGATACATGTAGGTATTGCGTGTAGAGGAAGGCATTAATTAATGATCGACCATTACTTACGTGGGTAAGATAATACAATACATAATATATACTCATATTTATGTAATAGTAGGTGCATACATAAAGCAATATCTCGAACAGACCATAAACAGTCAAGCATGAGATGTCCAAACGTGGCAGGTGGATATTGGAGAGATGTCCACAAGATATTTATAAAAAATAATGTTTGTGCACAAGTATGTAGGTATGTCCGATTAGACACTCTTCATTAGTGATGTAACGAATATTCGTATTCGCATTCACGAATATTCGCATATTTCAAAGGCATTCGTATTCGCAAAAAAATATGCGAATGTTTTGCGAATATTATTTCGGTAATAAAGTATCGGTAATTCGGTAAAAGTACCGGATGCTTACCCGGTACATTGTTGAAAAAGGTATTGCAAGAAAATATTCTTTAAGAAAATCGAGGAGTTTTGAAATATTTCAAATTCCTATACCATTTTGAAAATTCGGCGACGGGGGGAGGGGTAGAAATTTTAATGTTTGAGCAATTGCAGAAATTTAAGCAAGTCAATATTCGCTATTCGCATTCTGTCGGCAACAAATATTCGCATTCGCATTCGCGAATATCCAAAATCACACATTCGTTACATCACTACTCTTCATTTGTTTTTAAGAAATATGTGAACAGTACTCAACCTAGTTATAAATCAGCCCTAGTTGGCTGTGGAGTGAGCATCAAACAAGTAAGTGAATTCGTGTACCTGGGCAGTAGAATAAACCAGGATGGACGCTCCAAAGCAGAAATCGTAAGCAGAATAAACCAGGCAAGGATTGCCTTTAACAAAAAATCGAAGATATTGGAATCCCCAAATATTGACTTAAGCGTAAGGAAGAACCTTACTAAAGCCTTTGTATGGAGCATTCTGCTTTATGGTTGTGAGACATGGACCATCAGCAAGAGTGAAAGCGGACGGTTGGCGGCCTTTGAAATGTGGTGCTACAGACGCATGCTTAAGATCCATTGGTCGGAGCACGTCGAAAACGAAGAAGTATTAACCAGGGTAGGCGAAAAAAGGCAACTCCTTAAGAGAATCAGCCAACAACGAGCTAACTGGATTGGCCACAACATCAGGCACCCAGGACTACTCATAGCCATCGCGGAGGGTAAGACCGAGGGGACAAATGGCAGAGGCCGACCAAGAGACGCATATATGGACCAACTGAAGAGTGATATGAACTGTGGCTCATACGTAGAGCTGAAAAGACTGGCGGAGAATAGAGACGAATGGAGAAGAAAAACCAAACTCGTTGCAGACCAATCCAACGGATTGTAACTCATTATATATATAGTTGGCTGGGTTGCCTAGTAAAAACAAAAAAAAACTCAACCTAGTATTATTTCTTTTGTCGTTTGTAACACATTATTCAGATTTGAATAAAAATATTTGTTTATTTAATAATTGTTATCAAACAGTAATATGTGTATTTTTACCTAGTTGAAACAGGTACTTATTGGTATAATAACTGTGTCTGTGATTAGATAGCAGAATTCCATAACGAAATTAAAAAAAAAAACAAATGTTTTTTTCTACTATATGTTCTTTATTGAGAGAGACGTTTTTCATTATCAAAGAGATTGACAATGTCCTAATAAGACGAAGGACGCCTCTGTCAATAAAGAACATAAAGAGAAAAACACATGTTTTTTTCTATATGTCAATAAAGAACATATAGAAAAAAACACATGTTTTTTTCTATGTGTTTTTTTCTATTATATGTTCACGTACAACGCACGTCGTTCACGACGTTTTTCATTATCAAAGAGATTGACAATGTCCTAATAAGACGAAAGACGTCTCTGTCAATAAAGAAAATATAGTAGAAGAAAATATTGGTTTATTAATGTGTCAAAGATATTATGATACATAGGTACTCAAAAGTCCAGCCATCTTTTTTTTCTACTTCTTCTAGAATCATTCGTCAATAAAGTTTTTAATATTCTGGAAAGTCATCTTCTCATAAAAACGTTGCACATATACTGAGAAATTTTTGCTAGTTTTCACGAAAACGCGTTATATTCTGAGACAATATTATTTTATTATCTTTCCTTTTACATCTTTGCATTAACTTTAATAAAAAAACTAGTATTTTAGTGAGACGTTCGTCTTCTCGTATGTTGATAACTTCCTTATTTTGAGAATCATTAACTCTTATTGCAGAATAATAAAAACTACGCACGTTTATTCATTTATTCAATTTAGTTAAAATTTTAGTATTGTTGATCGACGATACTTGGTGGAAGTTCATGTTGAATTAATAAATACAAAACTAAATTTTATTTTTATTACTTATTAATTGATTTTATTAATTAAACAGTCTAAGCCTTTTTTTACCCAAGACATACAATGAACAACTCAACAAACTTTATAATACTTGTGATAAATGTAAATTAATTCAATAAAATATATATAAATTAATTCAATAAAAATGATAAATGTAAATAAATTCAATAAAATTGGCACGTGGAAAGAATGAATGAGGACAGAATGACTAAGAAGATATATTTGGCTGAGAGGAATGGTGCTCGGAGACGTAGACGTCCGAGGATTAAATGGCAAGATCATTTAAATCAAATCCTACAGGACGGTCACGTGTTGAGCACATTGAACAGGAGAGCATGCATGAGGAATTGTATGACAGTGACGGAAGCGAAAGATGTATGCAAAGATAGAAGGAAGTGGCGCTCGATCCTTTCTGCCTACCCCGCGAGGGAAGCGGCGTGATGGTATGTATGTATGTAAATAATTTCACTGGCCAAATATTGATTTAATGTATTAATATGAAATATGTACCAAATGACTGTATGTTTTGCTTGGTTAATATTTTTTAAAATTCTATTTAGTACTTCCGTAGTGACTTTGTCGATCGCGGCTTTCAGAAACTTTCGTTTACATCCTCGGGCTAACTATAAGCTAGTAAAGTGATTTTTTAAACGAAATCTATAACTTTGTTCATCTCATTAATATTTTTTTATCTTATTAATCTAATCTGTTAATTTCGCACTCTATTTCTCGGTGAGACAACCAAATAACTATACTTAAGAAAATTATGCAAATGTAGTTAATATACATACCATAAAAATGTGTTATAATTTTTTTCATTGGGGTTTCATTTTAGAATTTCAAATTTAATTTTCATTAGTCGCTTAATTTCTCAACAAAAATTTCACGATCGAGGTTGTAAATAAATGAGCAGAATACTGTGAAAGAATTTCTTCCTGGTATCCGAGAACATAGTGGGCGAATAAACGGCAATAATCTTTTACAGTTAATAACTTTACATCACATAGTTACATTAGATCTACCTGTTTCGCGGTAATATTAATAACGTTACCTACACCTATTTTATAAACAATAATAATTTGTTATCAAGATAATAATACCAGGTAGGTACTATGATTGTATGTCTATCTAATCTCCCGCATTCCTGCGTGTATCACAGAGAGTTTGTATTGTGAGACGTAGCAGTTATTATTATTATAGGACATCCACTTGTTGTTTACAACTAGTCTAATTTTACTCGGTTTCGCTCAGGCAATGAACCTCAAAATTGACAAAATAATAGTAAGAAAGAAATATATAATAATAGCCCAAAAATCGGGCTTCAATCGATAATCAGCTGAAACTCCAGGTTGTCGACAAAAATTATCTTATTTATTTATTTATTCATTCTTGACTGTACATTGACTTCATACAATTTCATTGAAGGCATACATTCAAATTAAATACAATCAATATACAGAGGGCGAGTTGATAGCAAATGCGCGATCTACTCCAACTTACCCAAATCTTCAGGGTTGGTTCCTTGATGCTTCTAAAGCAACTCCTGAAAAACTCTAATAAAAATATGTGAGCTTCCATTCGAAATTGCGGCATTCAAGTTAAAAATAAAAAAATATTTGCGAACATTGTATATACAAAGTATCAATTCATAAGTATGTTGCTCTCATGATACATCATAATATCGTCTTCTGTGGCACTTGATCAGAAAGTTCTGACGACCGCTGCTCTACACGATAATATTCTCGTACAGAGTGCATTATTTTTTCTCTGTCTTGTTCAATTACAGTACCTATAAAGCACATAAAATATAAACTTACAAACATGTACACATAGTGAAATATTTATGTGGTGATTTTAGGACAACCACTGGTTATTTATAATTATTATCGGTGGAGATGTCGTTGTCACAGAGTACATTATAATAGTTGGTAGTAGTGTGCGTTTATTGGAGAAACATTGGAGGGTAATGCCATGACAGGGGAACAAGAGAATTATTTTATTCTTAAAATTACCGACAGCATATTTAAAATATCATAAATTTATCCTCCTGTCAAATTTTATTAATCAAGCCTTCCATATGAAATAAACACCGCTTTCAGGATTTGTATGTTAATTAAATATATTATATTGATAAATATGTTATGATATTGTTTACAATGCGTATTATTGTTGAAGGTTCACATGTTTGACGCATATGCATTTAGATAAATAAAAACATAAATATGCAATGTTGCTGGACGAGTTTATTCCTAAACATAGTTTTACGTGGTTGAGAAACAGGAAACTGAGGGTCAATATTTTCCTTCCTTATTCAAAAGACTCAGAATAAAATGCTTTTCATTATGAAGAGCCGTGAAAGTAATAGTAACATATGGCTAAAGGCAGGAAAATATATAGTAGTTAACAGGAAAGTAATTGATAATTTTTGCACAGACAAAAAGTAGTGTGGTGATTTTACGTAATTTTTATTATTATTATTATTATACCATCACGGCACATCCCACAAGTGGGGTAGCCAGCAGATCAGCTGCATGTAAGAAACATGAAAACTGTCCTCTCCATTTCATTTATTTGAAAATACAGAGCGGAACTAAGTCTTTACAATAAGGAGCGTCATCTATCCGCATTTTATTTTTGTTGCTCTGGTATCTTTTTTTATGAAAACGGTGCAATGTAAAAGAGGATCTTCTAACGAGACTCTTGTGGGCGTTTTTTTATTTTGTTTTGAAACGTATTATGTACCTATATATTAAAAAAGCACCTCTGAATTAGTTGTCGCCACTGCTTATTTGTTAAAAAATCTTCATATTAAAACATCTACTCCACCCGGTATCTATGTACATGTCCATCTCCCTGTCGGCACAGGATTCAGGTTTATCTCAGAACAGCAGGTTGTCCAGGAAGTCTCCGATGAATAATTAATATTATAATCTTGACATATCTAATGACTGTGTTCGGTTTTATGTACATATTTAAAGTTATTCTTCTGTTGTATACACATACACATTCATGAAATATTCATTCAACAAAATCAGTATTTTCTGTGAGCAATAATTATTATATTCATTTTATTGTTTGTTTGCACATCATCAGTTACATAACAAAATCAGCAAATTAATTTACATAAAAATGTAATGATATGCAGTGGCGAGATTATCTTGGATAAATGTCTCCGCGAGTTGGAAAATTTCCACCACTCCTCGATCACCTGTTCAGTTTCGGATGTTTTCAAGCCATGAAAACATCCGCTCGTTTTCCGTTGATATCCCTTAATCGTTCTATGTGTCATTTTCAGTATAGATTTTTCTGTATATTAATTTGTAATTGAAATGTTTGAAAATATCACACCATTTAATGTGTGAGAAGAGTATAAATTCTTTTGTGATTTTTTCTATCATTTTTTTTTTTTATTTTGCTTTGTTTTTTATCCTGCTGAGATCGTCTTGGTCAGAAATGTTCTCAGTGCAGGGAGACATTTTTAAAATAATAATAATAAAAAATGGCACGAAACATAACATATCACTGATGAAACACCCAAAATTTGAGTAACCTATCAAAAGAATACCCTTAACATCTCGTGCAAAATCTACATGCATAGATGGTTACTAGCACTAGCCTTGCATAATAATATTATTCCTAGTTAGTCGCATGACACTTAACTTCTTAATAATATACTACAAATTAAATGTTTCCATTAAACGCTCCCTTTTATTATTATTCGATATACGAGTAACTCGTAAATAAGATTAACACATTTATTAAAATACATTTGTAAACATTTCGCATAAAATCCACGATATTTTATTCGACTAGCTTACAGGACCGCGAAATTTGCTTTCAAATTTCGAACAAGAAATACGATTCATACTATTTTGCAAATAGACGAATCTGCCAATTCAATACTATTTCATTGTTTAGTCGTTCGATTTCTCACTTTCAGCGCAACACAACGAACATGGAGAATATCTATAACTCTTTACCATCGTGGCATACCTTATACATAGGTATTGTATCCAGTACTCTAATTAAATATGATAAATATGTAGGTTGTCTTTTTCGTGTTAATAAAAAAAATCATTAAGGATTGGTGACATGACTCATCAATGAGTTGAGGATATTAAATATCTTAGTCGCAACATTTTACGAATACCTGCTTTTTGTAGATCACTTAAAAACCACGATTAAAGGGTGTATTGCCAATTATTCCATGGATCAATAAAAGTTTTATAAATTTAAAAATATTACTTACTCAAAAACATAGACTATGATCCTGACAATTCCATGACATTTTTGACAATCCTTTTAAAAGATTAAAGATTAAGACGAAGACTGCATCGAAAGTTGCGATATTGACGTATAAAATGCCCTACTGTATGTGTCGTTTCGGGTTCTTCCATTATAAGAATGGGCACCTATCTTGCACAGCCCAAATTAAATCCTTGACGCTGCTCTTCATTCCTTCACTTATGTTTTAGAGAATCCAAGACGTGTTGGAAGAAAGCGGACCTCTTGGCTCCATAACATATAAAATCTGAGAAATTATTAATTATAACATTAAATAGGTACGTAATATAATGATGTGATTGCATTTAGCATGAATTGTTATTATTGGTATCTTGCAAGTACGCGGAATATTACGTCCAGTAGTGAGGTGTCATATTAATAAAGTAATTTAAATGAAAGTCCAAAAGTCATTCTATAATCGCATTAAAGTCAGATTCCATAATTGCTTATTAATTTATGATTATGATGTTGTGTTCGTTGGAAGAAATCTTGCATTAGTTGAAATAAATCGAGCTCTTGTTACGAGTATAAACCCGCCCTCTGTCTATTGATTTGTATTTAAATTTAATGTTTTTCTATGTAAAATTGCTGTTTGTCAATGTATAGCAAAGGTCAATAAGTAAATGTACTTAACCTGTTGTTAGTATTGCACTTGGTATTATGATTATCTAATGTATCTTCTCATACAATAAAAATAAACAAGACTAGGAAATCTCACCTAGTTTATTACCTCTTGTAAACATTTAAAAGATTTACTTATATTCAGTAAGTTTGAACACTAATATATCCTTAATATTATGTAACTGTTATGAACTTTTTTGAAAACTACCCAGGGATAGTCAATTAACTTAGGGGGATATGATATTGTGTTAGAAGAAAAAACTTGAATAAACTAAAATATTTTTTTTTGAAACAATACATCATTTACACATTTTGCTCAAAAACCTCTATTGAATATTGTATAAGTACTCTATGCTTTTGGTATTCTTCTATACTACTCATCAATTTCAAATTGTCATGAAAAATTTACGTACCTACTTATATTTGTCCCGTGAACTTTCCAGCAGGAAAGAATAAGTTTCTAGTGTAAAAGGCAGGTATCCGTATAAACATTTAATATCTACAATCCAACGATGAGGCCTGCTGATTCTTTTGACTTTAAAGGAAAATTTGCATGTTTATTACACACAGTTCATCTTCTTGCTATTCCACCCGTAGAAAACAGTGTAATGGCATGAATGAAAGAAAAGGTTATTTTAGTTTTTGGCACGTTTAATTGTTTATGAAGCATAAATATGATAAATATGGTGCGATGGAGGATCTTGTCGTTTGGTTAGGGTCATGGTGGTCACATTTGAGGGACCGACTTGGAAGAGAGAACTGAACATAAATAATACAAAAAACAACAGGGCTCTAAAATAATAATAATTATAAAATAAAAAAAATTAAAAGAGAATCATCAGTTGAATATAAAAAAATGACAAGGTATAAAATTTAAATTAAAATGATATCTCCAGACAATCGCATTATACAGAAGTTGTATAGATTTCCTTTAAGGGTCACCTTCGTCTATAACAAATATTATTTTAGCAACAAACATAGTATGTATCTACCTATTAAAAAATTATTCCAAAATATAAATGCTTAATGTATGCGTTATTGTATTGTAATACTATTATCGGTAATTTAATGTTAATCATTATGATTACCTACATCTATAAAACTTAGTACTAGTGTAATCTTTCCCGGTTTTGCTCAAGAATTAAACGAATATTGCTAATTTAAAAAAAATGTCACACCTTTGATTCAGCGATGAAGTGAATATCTTAACATAGATTGACACGGAGAAGTCCACTTTCATATTTATTACTAAAAATATAGGTGTATGTAAAATTAATGTTTGTATACTCGTATAACATTAATCCATTCCTAATGTTGAAATAAAACAAAATTTTGAGAATTTTTTTTTAAAACGGGCCACATTTTTTGGCTACAGGAAGAAATCAGTACCTAATAAGTTAGACATTTTTTTTATATAAAATGATTTGTTCATTTTGTTATGTAACGAATGATGGGCAAAAACAATGAATTAAGTAAAAAAAATATCATTTTTTATTACTATACATGTCTGATTATAAATATTTATAATATATTCCGTGAAGCACAAGACTAAGAATTGGTCACCCACATATTTCACAAGCTTTTGTGTGTCTTGTTAAAGGCGGGTGTTCAATTATAAAAAATAAATACATTTTAAATCATAAATTCAGCGATGAGGTTTGCAATCCATCCTGAATGCCTTAATTTTTTGTTGGCACGAAGCTTTCATGTTTTTTTACAGGCAGCTGGTCTGCTGGCTACCCCACTTGTGGGAAATGCCATGATGTTGTCATAATAGGAGTAGTAGTTTATAATATGTTTGACCTACTAAACCCAGTGATATGTTACAACTAGATTCGCAATGTCATACAAATATTCTCTAAAAATGTGTACTCGTACCCACCCGTCGAGGTATACCTGAGTAATATATATTCATCTCTTTTCTTTTGTATATATTCATCTCTATCTACCGGCCTTTGTCGTCTGTTATAATCCCCATTCTCATATTGTCTATCTCTTGTTATCTACAAACAATTTATATGTGTGTCGCTTTTTTTCAAACTAAAAATTGCGGCACCAAGGACCGCAACGAGATTTTATTGATGGTACATGTTTGAGATTCATATTGCAAATCTAGGTATAACATATCACTGACTAAACCCTGTCCAAAGGATTAGATCTCGTATAGAGTGTATTATTTTATCTCTGTCTCTTATAATTACGAAGTCCATAAAGTACGCATAAACATATTATGAACGGCCACAAATATTTAGTAATGCTAGTATTGCATTATGAATATTAATTACGCAAACTGCTTTGCTTACGTGCTGCTGCTGGTCTACGAATTGCATTATTAAATCTGTACAGAACATGTTCACGCAATAGCCTAATATGTCTAATAGAACACTTTAATGTGAAATCTTAAGATAATAATAATTTGTAGCTATCTATTAATCATTATTATCTTCAAAATGTTATATATTTATTGTTTGTATCAAATGTTGATTGTAAGAAGAACTAAATACTATTTTCTGTCACAAGTCCAAACAATTACAAACAATTACATAAATGGTAAACATTCGAGTTAGATACAATCAATGTACAGAGGACGAGTTTATCGCAAAGGCGTGATCTTTTCCAACATTACATGTATAAATATTGAGTAATCAAGATTAAAAAATTCTAGAAATTTAAACTGGAAAGAATAAAGTTTAATTTATCGACCGACGGTTCTTGGTGGAAGTTCATATTAATAATTTTTAAAATATAACACAATATTATAGTTATTCCACTACTGACTTTATTTATTTTGCGAGCCGGCTTTCAAGAGCTTCCGATCTCTTCGTCAGGCAAAAGTAAAGTGAAGCTTCGTTACAAGTAAAGTGACAAACAGAAAACAATAGGTAAAAATTAAAATTAAAAAGATGTGTTATTATCATGTATCGTCAACCATATTATAATAGTTATGGGCCGCTGTGGACGGTCTTATATCAAACATCTCCAGCATTTGCCTTTGTACGATAACGGGGAAACCACAGAAAACCCTTATCAGAGATGTGCATTATTATAGAGGTTGCCTCCTCTAGTTGAAGTATAATTAAGAGTGTGATGTATTTATACGATATAAGTTATAAGTTACAAAATTATTATAAAAGTAAACAATGTGTTTTTAGGTGAATGTATACAGATTTTGAAAGCCGGCTCGCAAAAATAAATAAAGTCAATAGTGGAATAACTATATATTGTGTTTCTAAAAACTGGAAAGAATAGCTCATCGCTGACTTTAAAGAATAAATGCTCGTGATGTTCAACGAATATCTGCTTTATACAGGATACCCGAAAACTAACAGAAAAGAGAGGGAGACTTATTCAGTCATACATATTTTAATTTTCTAAATATCTGTATTGTATAACATCTAAACTCAGTTATATCAACATGCATCTTATCTGAATCTGTTTACATTTATCTATCTATTAGTTCTGCAGTAGGTAGTATTAATATTATATTTGGACAATATAGTGTTACTAACAACTTCTCTGTGTTTCGAGTTACAATTACGCTTTAAATAATAATAACAACATCAACACACGTCTGACACTATAATATATATAGTACAAACTGTGATATCAGAGCCTGATGAATATTCTGCTGTGGTCTTACTTGTTATTAATTGAAACTGTATTCATATCCTGATCAAAACTGTATTACATACTGTTATCATAATAATATTATATGAAATAATATTCTATTCTATGTCCTCACAACGTGTTCCAAGTAGAGTACACAGAGAGTACCTACTGAATACCATATTGCTCCATTTTAACACACTTCTTTTTTCGCTTCCTTCATATTCATGTACGTCGATTCCTATTACTTAGTCGCGGTCATCATTGAAAATTTGATCCATGTAGCCAATTTACCTAGTTCTCGGACGCTCACTCTGTCTTATATCCCCTCTATGAGATAAATTAATCCTTTTCGTCACCCTTTCATTATCCATTCGCTCCACATGTCCAAACCTTGAAGCATCTTTTTTGACACAGATAATCTGATGATTAGTGCTTCAACATTTCAAAAGTGAAAATAATTGACGGAATTTATAATTAATTATGAAGTAAAGTTACCTATTGATCGTTTTTTCTTTCAAACCCAACAGTTTTTTTGTAAATATTTGATTTCTTTATATTCACTGCGGACCTACTCGACGTTCACGACACAACCAAATTGCTTAACGTGAAGGTGTCTGGTAAATTTCAAGCCATATAATCTTTGTTGGTTTCTGACTTATTGGTATAGTGTATACTATCAATTATGTTTTGAATAAATAAAAAAAAATGAAATAAATAAAAAAAAAACTAAAGTAAAAGGAGTATTATCTATTCCCCCATTGAAAAGATCATTACCAGTCTCTCCAAGTTCTCCTGTTTAAATGATCTCGTCAAAATATTTTTCATGAGATCAACCATTAACATTACATTTGCTAACAATAAAAACATTTCATCAACATTTTTTACAGTATGTATATGAATTTCATTTGTGTGTGTCTGAACTCATGTTTCCAATTTAAATACTACTTGTTAAATGTCTTGAATCAATTTATAAGATTAAACGTTTACGTTTAGTGCTCACATATTTAATTTTAAAACCACATTCCAGACCTTTGGGGATGATCAAAGCCTAATAGATATCTAATCATCTAAACAAATCAATTATGGTTGGATGGATATCTGAAACGTCTACTGACCTATGGAAGAATAAATTCTCTATCTGGAATGAAATTCTTGAGTAATCAGATGATCAAAATATACCTAATGCAAAAATACATTAATAACATTAAATTTATTTGTATATTGACATTATTTAAACCATTTCCTAGATTTGATTGTTTTTGAGTTCACACTCCTTCTCGGACTCTCTTTGTTTGTTTATAGTATCTTGCAAGTAGGGTAGCCAGTAGATTAGGTGCATGTAATGAAGGATCATGTTTTTCCCTCTATAATATTAAAAACAAAATAATCAGGGTGGATGTTATGCCTCATTCCTGAATTGAAGATTTGAATAGCATATTTACGTAATGTTTTATAAATGCCTTTTACATGATACTTAAAAAATGTACCTAATCATGGTTGTGACATAAATTAACTGTACTTTATTTTTTGTGATTTTTTTATGTGAGAGACGTAACTTATCAAATTTTAACACAATTTAAAATTTAACAAATCACATATTTTAATAAACCTATTATTTTGATTTGTCTCAGAGCCTTAAAGAAAAACTTTGCGTTCTATCTTTAAGCAAGTTTTGCCTTTTGTATAGGTATACTTATTTTAAGCTTTTAGTATGTACAGAGTGGGTCTAGGAAAATTCACCCACAACAATTTGCCGACGGACAATTCACCGACAACAATTCACCGAGAGGATAATTCATCGACGTACATTTCACCGACAGACAATTTGCCGACAAATGCGAATAATATAATTCTGGCGTGGTCGGAAGTTCTTTTTTTAGAAAAAAGACAGATTGTTTCTTGTAGTGGGTGTTTAAATATTTTGTTACACAAATACATAAACAATAAAATACACCATTACAAAACCTGATTATATTGTTTTGTATTTGTCGGCAAATTGTCTGTCGGTGAAATGTACGTCGATGAATTATCCTCTCGGTGAATTGTTGTCGGTGAATTGTCCGTCGGCAAATTGTTGTCGGTAAATTATCCGGCTCCCGTACAGAGTCACAAATATTTTTCGTTTTAAAAATCGAATGCGCCGTGATAATTTTCCTTTAGTTGTTAATACCGGTTGCAATACTGAAATACACAAGATAATCGGAGTAGGTATCTGAACTGGTACCTATATTTAAAATGTCACTGTTACAACAAAATCGATGATAATTATCCAATTATAATTATAATCCTTATTATCGATTGCCTTAATAATAATCCATCAAAGAATATCTATCTTAGCTGCGTGTTGTTATTATATATAAATACAGGTTATGTATACATTCTTATACACCAGGTTTACACAATACAACACAGATTTGAGTAAATTACAGGCCATTATAGTTTATCAGCTTAATCGCTGGATATTGCGATTTTGTATAATGACTTTTAAACTGCGAAGCTATTACGATCATAATAAAGGAAAGGCGAGATGTAAGATATGGCAGGAAATCAATGAGAGCAAGAAAATGTATGAGCATAATGTGAAAATTATATACTTACTCATTAAACATACGCACTTTAAAATTAAAGGTAATTGAATACAAAGGTATGTGAGATTTATTTGCATTGTACTCTGGTTGATTAACGTTGTACGTAAGTGTTTCTTTAAAGATAAGTCTGAGCTTAAAATAAACCTAAATAAACGTCAAATACCCTCCAATATGCTTGTATCGTGAAGGTAGATCAAGTCAGAAGGGCAGAAAGACAATTCAGGAATAAAGAGAAAACAAATCTAATCTATCAAATTCGATCATATTTGGCGAACTAAGACATTTTTTTGGTAACGAATAATTAAATATAATATAAAATCTTGCATGTGAATTTGTTAATGTTGACTCCTTACTTTTTCACCCAAAATTTTATGATGACTTTTATTCATTTAATAGAAAATGTATGTGACAGAAAATAGTGAAAAATCTTCCTATCTATCTTTTCTTTCTAGCATTTCCCACGAATGAAAAAGTTAATAAACAAACTGCATACTATAGATATGCAGATCATTCTTTCTGTACTAATAAAAATAAGACGCATTATTATTCATAATCATCATTTTATTAAAAGAAATCAGTTTCATATACATTTGATTAGTTAAGAAAAAACATGATTGTAATATAAACAATATAAAGATAAAGCAAAAGCAGGAGTCGTAAGTATGTAATGACAGATAAGTTTAAATAAATGTATGAATTAGCAACAAAAAAAACTCAAAAGTCTGCATAATTATATGGAAATCGAATACAAATTATAGAAATCATTAATTATAAATTGACATATCGATAAAATTTAGACATTCGTTTGTGACGTGCGTTGATTGTACAATAATATTTGATATGGAATACATTATGTTACAATTCGTTAAGCCACGCTAACCTAACAAAATGCGATAAATGTTTTATATTGAGTCAAAATTAAGTTATAGTTTGAAAAATTATAAGAATTATTGAAGATTGCGTAGCAAAAGCTGTTCAATTATTTTTATCAATCTATGTAAATTTACATGGTATGCCCTACAAATGGGGTAGACCAGGTTTTTCTATCCGTGACCAAAAAAAAGCAAGACGAGAGGCGTATTTCTGTTTTTATCTCATAGTTCTTCAACGTGTTTTTTTATAACAATCAAAAAATCTAACTTTTGATTTTAACTTTATTGCTTACTTATACGGTTATTCTTGTCCACTGATGAACATTAGCCTCCTTCATATTTCTCCAATTATCTCTATTCTGGGCTTTTTGCCAGTCACCAGCAATTCTCTTAATGTCATCATACCATCGTGCAGGAGGTTTTCTTGTACCTCTTTTGTCTTCACGTTGTCTGCACTCTTTTTTTCTATCTCTAATCGTTAAATCTAGCGACATCCGTTCATGTTGGCCACATATCTTATTCGTGATTTTTCGACATATGTTTATTATGTTTACCATTTTTACGTATTACTGTATTTCTTACTCTATCAATTATGGTGGTAAATCATTTTTAAGATTTTGTAGCTTGAAACATAGTTACTGAAAACTTTAATATCGAAATATAATTTGGTGTGTCTACAATATTTCGAATAGATGTCATAATATGTTAGCAGATTTTTTTGTGTTCAGATATATTATATTATTCTCATCCAATGTTTATATTATAAAATAAATTTACAAGATAAATTCATTAATCACTAAACAAATGTCAAATTAACATATTATTAATAATAAAATACCTCATCAGAAAGCTTAAACTATGATTTTGTATACAACCTCTTATCTTATACATAGAATAACAGTACTCTGTAGATTACAGGTTTAGATATTTAAAAGAAATATTTTTTAGTTTTTGTATATATGTTTCGTGGAATTCCCGGTGTAGAAAACAAAAGGTATCCCGCATTCTTCTGTAAAATTGGAGTATCTCGTGAAAGCCATATCTCCTTAAAACATTACGAACATTTCATATGTTTGTTTCAGCGATGACGAATGCCACCCAAATTCAATTAGGTACCATTAAATCGTCATGAGTAAAGTAAGTAGGCTTATTATTAATCCGCATTTCCAAAAAAAGAATCGAGAAAAATTAAATGCATTTAATTTGTTTTGCTTTTCCCACATTGTATCATAAATATGGAGAATGGTGGACAGTGGGGTTCAAACTACGAACCTTCGTTGGATAGTCTAGCACTCTACCATCTATAGACAAACTTGATAGTCCACCATCTATAGACAATTTATGTTTTTTTGTGAAGTCGTTTTATGCAAGTTCTTTTATTAATATACAAACCTATCAAACTGTCATCGGACTGTAATATAGTGTTCGTTTGAATTTGCATATAATTAAGTGAGTCGATTTTGTATAATTATTTATTTATTTTGACGTATATTATTATGCACAAGATCAAATATTTATTAATGTATGGTTGAATATATTATATTCTTATTTATGTTTATATTTTTGTCTACCTTCATAGATAATTGCAAGATCTATATTTATTAATAGAACAACACGTAATGTGTTTTGATCGAGATGCATAAAAAACCGCATTTACAAAAAATACAAGCCATTTATGTGCGAAATGCATGTAGGTTTGATTATTTATTGAACTGAATCACAAGAAGTAAATGTAACACTCTAGGATAAAGAAAATCAAGCTTTTTTTTTTCAATGAACTTTGGAGGGTGTAATAAATTTCAATGATTTTTTTTACCATTCAAAAAAATATAAGAAGAATTAAAAACAAAGAACATAACATGTTCATTTCTTATACTTTTTTCGTCATTCCATCCATTATTTATGTCTTAAATTTTTTTTTTTTTTTTAAGAAACAAAGAATTTCAAGCGTACATTATAGAATGCGTATGTTGTGAAGGTACTTATATGTAGTTTGATTAAACGCGTATTAAAATGCACTTCCTAGGAAATAAAAAAAAATACATTTGAATGACTTGATTTGGAGAGGCCAGAGATAGAGGCCACGCAGGTACTTACTCAGAAATATCTGGAGGAAGTAATCTGCGTGCAATCCTTAACCAACAAGTGAAAGAAGATGTACGTATGTGTCAAATAATAAAATTGAGCACTTTTACTATACACAGATCGAACAACAATATCATTTTTAAATAATGACACTGCATCGTGTGACATTGTTGCTGAATAATGTTTAAGTATTTCAAAGTTCCTTTAGCGATAGTGCATGGTGCCATAAAATAAAGATTACAGCGGCTAAAGTTCTGACAGCTTTAGAGTGCGTATAGTGAAGACTATGGTGAGTGGTGTGTGTAAGTTATAATGTGTCGCTTCAGAAATCCTGTCACGTGTTAAAATACGAGCATATGGAGTGCTGATAGTGTCGTCCTTTGGTCACACAGCGCTATTTTTGTTGTACCTTATATTGTTAATTATTTATTCGAGTTCGTCGGTAGCCTGGAGGTAGAGTCTCGGCATCGTGAACAAGGGGTCCGTGGTTTGATAACAGGTGCCTGCAAACTCCCCTTTCACGATACAAGTTTTTAGTAGTTTACCGTGAAAGGTGTATAAGGTTGTATTTGGGTTTAAAATTAGATCATCTCGTTTTTAAAAAAAAATCTAAAATTTATTAATTAATAAATGTATAAGTTTTCCATTTTCGTAGTTCTCACTGTACCATTACTTATTACCTGTACTTGCTAGGTAGGTACCATGTACTCAAACAGAATATAAATATTCGTATTACTTTTATGATAGTAGGAAAATAAAACGTTAAAGTAAACGAAATAAATAATGATACTTGAAAATATGTTATGAAGTTTTTCAATGTATCGTGATATCGCCGAAGTAAAGGAAAATATATACTTATAAGTTATGCGAATTACTGCAAGCAATAAAACTATATTCATGACAACTATGTACATATTATTATCATTAAATTGTGCCAGCCCCTCAGGCTGTCCATTGTGGTCCGCCCATGAGGACAAAGTTTTTGCTTAGTAAGTGAGGATTAACAAAAACCCCCTGACTTCCAAAATATCCGGGCGTGAGGTGGGAGTCTTCAATATTGAATTATTTGATCTTTTTAATGGATTCACATGATATCACATTTTTTTGATGATCTATTGATGCAGTTGAAAACATCTGCAAATTATGAGTACCTAATGAACCCACCTACCTCTCTCTGGTGTTCTTAGCCTTTTTTCATCAAATTCTTATTATTATTAATTATATCGCACACAAATTCGTGGTTTTATGAAAAATTGTGTTCAAAATACACTTACATAAAGAATATATGATCATATTTTATAAAACTGAATATCCCAAAGAGAGAACAGAAGGTTCAACTAAAAATATATATAAATTATTTGTAGAAGTTATCAAAAGTATTTTTTTATAAAAAAAAATATTATTTAATAAAAGGGGTATCGAGTTGGTATATTTGTGTTTTATAAGAAACTGAACAAACCTTTATTTAACTTTGACATAGTGAGATTCAAGTTAAAAATGAAATTGCAAAATATCAAAAAATATTCACAGAGACAACGGCAAAATAAATATCGGTAAATCGTAAAGCGATTGAGTACATAGTGTTGCAATCCCAATTGCTCAGAGTCTTGTAAATTATCATTCTTATTACTTGTAATACTTTTCTTGTTATTTTTATTTTTAAATTGTTTACTTTATTACATACTTCTTTTCTCGACGTCAAATATTTCACTCATATTTATTCCTTATATCAATGATATTTTTAAGTTGGTAGGTATATTGTATGTTTTTTTATCCTTAAATACTTCTAAAGTATTGCATAAAACACATGAATGAATATGTTAATTATCATTCAAATAAATACTGCGTTTTATTGATTTATTTGATTGCGCATCATAAGTTAACAACAATTTTACAAAAAAAAAATAAAGAAAATAAAATAGTGAGATGATATGCTTAGGCGAGATTATCACTATCAAGCGATTTCTTTCATCTAATCACGTCATGTTGACACAAACCTTATATTCCCATACATAATTGCCATCCACACTTCTCAGTATTACCCAATCAGATAAGTCTTTATATGAACAGTCACGCTCGCACAAAAACTTTACATTGTAATGGCGAGAAAAATTTAAATATCCAGATATCCAGGATATCAAAGGCTGAAAACGCGGGTTCGAGAAACCAGAATTGTAGGTACCTGAAATATTTATGTTTTATTTTTTTAACAGCATTAAAAATATTTATAATAATAAAATATTATTATTCATTATGTGATTTTAATATGATAATATTAGTTATTCAAAATTACTAAGTAGCTTTAAATATTTTGCTCAACTGAAAAAAGGATTTATGTTCATTTGAAGTCGGGTATTGGTTAATTCAAAGTGCAAAAAAATTGGCTTAGAAATAAGATACTTTCATTAAAATTAACAATCTTTATTTCTCACTTAGTAGATAGGTACTAGTATAAAATAATATAGTTTTGTGGTTACTAATATAATAATCTTAAATTTTTGGTCGAGTCTGGTTCATTTTTATTTTGTTCTATAATTAAATTTACAACTTCTTAAGTCAAAAGTCTAGACTCACTTTATTTATGTTTCCAAATCCATTTACTTCATAAGTTTTACTTTTACGGTATTTATGGATTTTAAGCAACATTTGTATCAAAGTTTATTCATGAAAAATTAATAAAATAATGGAAGCCTTACACAAAAGTTTTGTTGCAATAGCAGGTTACGGTTGCGTCTACATCAAGAAATATTGTAATAAATTTTTGATTAAATATTACTATAATTTTGTACAAAATATATTCACATTTAGTGAATACAATCAATATACAGAGGGAAGGTGTGATTTCGTCCAACAAACCAGATTTTTCACAACATTGGACTTTAGTAAAAATATTAATTCTTGTTCTATTTTTATAAAACTTCTGTACAGATATGGATAGGTTTGTTTCTTTGTGTGGTTTTATAGGATATGTGGTCTGTTATCTATTTCATCATCCTGTTTTATATAAGTAGAGAAGTCAGCAGACTTGCAGTAGGTATGGTATAAATTTTCATCTCTTTGCTTATTCAGGATGAGCGGCATATGCCATTGCTGAATTGAGTATTTATGTAAATGTTTTATTCTTGGTAATTTAAGAACACCAACCTTTTATACGACACTCGAAAACATACAGAAAAGGTCGAGAAACCTATTTTTTGCTGAGAAATTCATCATCATCATCATCATCATCGCCCTCAACGCTCCTCTCGGGAGCACAGGGCAGAAACCAGCCTCCTCCATTCAGAGCGTCTCTGTGCCAATTGCGTCACCTCTTTCCACGACATTCCTTGCGCTCTGATATCGTTGTCATAGGAACGGTGTATTGTGAAAGAGGGACGCCCGGGCCGACGGAACCCCTGCGGACGGAAAAACAGTGCTCTTTTTGCATTTGGCATTCTCAAAACATGTCCCAGCCAGGACCATCGTCTCTCCTGTATTACGGAGATTACAGGTCTCTGCTGGGTGCGCCGGTGCACAGCATCATTTGTAACATGTTCATACCATTTGACATCCAAAATCCTTCTAAGACACCTGTTTTCAAAGCTTAGTATCTTCCGCTCCTGAGCCTTGGTTAAGTGCCAAGACTCACAGCCATATAGAAGGATTGGGATGATGCATGCATTGAACAAGCGACATTTTGTCCTGATGCTGAGTCCAGACGCCTTCCAAACTGAGAAGTTCAGTTATAACATAATATGTAGTTCAAAAAATACTGCTAACATTTACATTTTAATAGTATTTTATTTTATACTTATATCTCAAAAAAGCTAACTTTACCCAACATAGTGTAAAAACTGGCAAGTTTCAAGCTACATCCTTTTTCGTAATGCGAATGCCATTAGTTTAAAAAGTTATGTAATGACGAATGTGAGTATGCCTATATGAAGACAAAACATTTTTCTGTGGTACGGTTTTGCAATTATTTACTTGTAGCAGTGTTAAGACTTCTTCCATATAATTTAATACATGTATAAGACTTTTAACCAGTTATACGTACTGCCACATTATTCTGCATCGATTCGTAGAATCCATAAACTGGAATGGTTTTCCAATGCCAATATTTATTTTTTCGTCACTCGATAATATAAAGTAGAGCATTGTTTCAATACGTATTATGTCCAATAAATATTCAAATTTATTATTACTAAAGATTAATACGTGGATGAAATGACATGAAATTGATAAATTGTATAGCGTTCTTGAGGTGCTTTGGCACGTAAACGGCACCTAAATATTGACTCGGATAAATATGGAATATTATTTATACTGCAGAAAATAGAATAATTCTTAATAATGTTTTTTCATATATGCCTATGACCCAATTTCAAATGTGATTGTTAAAATAATATTTAAAATATGTATTTGGATGAAAGTTTATAGATTTTGTAAAATATCATAGTTTATCCCAGATCCGTAAAAAGAAGAATATAAAAGTTATGTATTATCTGAGGTAAAAGACTTCGTACACATAACCAATATTGTTATTTTCTTAAATGTTAAGAAAGAAAACGCTAGATTTTATTGATATTACGATAGCTGGGTTTACAAACTTTTGTCAATAGACTCTTTAATTACACTTTGTAGATGGGTATCGACTTATGAACACACCTTGATGTTCTTTTTGTGTGTTTAATGCAATCGTGTTGTGAGTTTTTGTATCACTGTATAATAAAACTATCATTACCTTGTACTTTATTACGTTCAACATAAAGTTGATAGGGTAACTGGAGTAAGTATAGTCGTAGCAGTTCAATAGATTTATGTTTTTGATAGTTAATACAGGAAAGGAAAGGATCATTGTGATGCTGGAAAAACAATTAAACTACTTACTTCATATTTAATTAATTTATTTGATCACGTAAACGGCTGATGCCTTTTACATAAAATCACACATTACATAATAAAAGAAAAGATCACAAATTTCTCATTCAATCAAACCATTCAAAACTACATAAGCAATACCATTAAAAACATTATAATAATAATAAACTTTTCTTAATTTATAGAAAATTAGACATCTAAAAAATATCTATTGATTATTAAATTTAGAAATTGACTAATATGAGCTTCCAGATGACCTGGAAAACGCTTTTTGATCATACCCTGTTCTTATGGAAATAGTGTTTAAGCTTTTTTGAATGTTGGATAAAAAGATAGCTAAATTGGTACAAAATCGCACTGAATGGAGGTGATTTGTCTCCACACATTTGTCTCCAAGATTCTAAGAGGAACATTAAAAAAGGAATAAATTTATAAGCCACATTTCGAGTGAAATATTTGGGGTGTATGAGTCCTGCATTATTACTTCCGCAAAAGATAATATTAATTTTTTCATGTCATTAACTTCTAGTAGAAGTTTATTCGTGTGAAGCCTTGTCATAATATTATCTAGAAATTTCCTTTTAAGGAAGACAAAAAGGAAAATATTACATTGCAATCTAGTAAATATGAAAAAAGTTATGTAAATATCCCTCTAATAATATGATGAAACCAGATAAGTACTAAGAATCTCGGCGCCCAAGTCTACGCACTTATTCATAAATCATACTAAATACTTATACTTTATTTACTAGCTGCTTCTACTACTGTACTTCTATAATACCACGGAATACCCCAGATGTGGGGTAGCCACAAAAGAAACTACAAGTAATAATCATGCAGATTGTTCTCTCTGTGCCAAGAAAGAGTTTCAGGGTGGGTGGCAGGTCTCATCGCTGAATTATAGATATTAATAAATTGTCTTATATATGAGGTTTAATAAACACTTGCCTTTGAAAAGTTACAGAGAAAAGTGGGATATGTCTTCTTTACCGGGGACTCCAATATATTACTAAGATAATACTAAGATAACTTTTACATTTCCATGGATCAATTTTAGAGAAGAAAATAATATACTAAATTAATGATTATGCATATTTTTTATATAGAATACTTTCTCAGCCCACATATCGAGCTAGTCCCAAACTAAGACACAAGTCTTGGATTGTGGGTACTGACACAACGATACACATATAAACAATGGACAAAACACATAAAATGTAACACCCAGACCTAGAACAATTTGAAGAAATTGTTCTTCACTAAGGCGGGAATCGAACCCGGGACCTCGTGATTCAAAGGCAAGACCGTTACCGCAGCGCCACACTGGCCAACATGTGAAACATATTATTATTCTCTTTAAATTACCGTGCTCTTCATTACAGATTTAGGCCAAAGCGATGCATGTATATATCCAAAGTTTGATTAAATTAAAACAATGTGTCTTTCACTTAAAGTAATGTTTCACAATATAAGCTCTTCAAAAATAAATAAATGATTCATTTGAGTATGCATTTTTCAGTAGGTACATCTATTTTTGTATGTTATAGGTATACACGAGACATAAAAAATGCGCAATTTTGATCTCGTATATAAGAAAATAATCAGAAACCTAGTAGAATTATTATTTGAATGTAGGTACAAATAAACATTTTTCGCAGCATATTATGTATGGTGAAATACAACATAATATTTTTTGACATTAATATACGCAAACTTTTATAGTTAAGATATAATTTAAAGATAAGACTTGGATCTGAACCAAGAGAATCTGTATGAAACTATATTATTGTGTAAAACACTATTCGCTGAAGTGATTCTTTTTATTATTTATGGCGAAGGATATTGTAATGAATGAAAAACTTTTCAATACCAATGCTGACAGAGATTTCATATGAAACCTATTTTTTTCAATACATGAGCAATGAGCATATGCCACTATTACTATACTATACCAAGCTGTACCTATATACCTCCATGACATTCAGTATGGCTGGCAAACCTCATCGCTGCCTTTTAGGGTATATTCGAATATTTAAGGAAAAGAGTAGGAGTTCAGTTTTTCACCACGTGTTCCATGGAGCGAGTTGGTATAATATAATAAGCATAAAGATAATTTCATAAAAAAAAAATTATTTCTTACTTGAGATTATTGCTCGTTCAAGTTTTGACTGCCTAGTTTCGTACTCAAAGTTACTCAGAGGTAAGTCAGCTGTAGCAAAGTCTTTTAATTAAATTTGGACCTAATAACGATGTAAGTAATCTTTCCCATTATCGCCTTTAATATATACCTAAATTAAATAAATAAAATAATACAATAATTGATTTAATAAATTTTGTTATAAAAATAAAATCAAAAACACTGTTTACTTTCACTTGTTATTTATTTTAAATATTTTAGCAAAGATCTTTCGTTATATTAACATCATCAGTGCTCACTTACAGTGTTTTTGATTTTATTTTTATAACAAAATTTATTAAAAATGAACTTTCACCAAGTGACTACCGAAAAAATTAATAGTTTTTTTTATAATTGATTTATTTAAGAACACTCTATAGATGCAAATTTTCACTGATGTCAATAGTTTGCATGTGATTGTGGTTACAACGGCAATTTAAATAAGTATGTAATAGAATCTGAACAGCAAAATTTATCCTTAAAACTTCTTAGATCAGATTAAATCGTGAGCTATAACTAATAAAAAATATCGCAGAATGATTTGTAACAGGACCTTTAGATTATGAATAATCTTATTAAATAACAATAATCAATTAATTATAATAATATTATATTCTTCTTAGCTCCGAATACAATGATAATTATATGATGCGAAAGGCGACTGCAAACTGCGACCTTATGGGGTGTTCACATTTGGCGAATATCGCCAGGCGCATTTCATTTGCATAAAAAGCAAAATTCGCCGGACGCCCATTGGTCGTCACATCTATTCACACAGTCCACCGATATACATAGATACGATCTGTCAGATGCGCTTTGATTTTGACGTAGTATTTAAAATGGCGGACGTCGAGATGGAGATCGCGAAGTGTTTATTATTAGTTGAAAATGGCACCTTTTAATTAAGGAAACAAACGCCCCAAACCAACAACAAAGATAACAACTGTCACGAAGCAGGAAACATAATAAATTTTATAAAGTTTTTACCATAGATACGAACGCCGCGCATATCTACGCACGCGCAAATCGATCAATCAGAGAAAAAAGTTAAAAGGTGGTCAACTTGAGAGGATATCGTTTTTACTAGTTTTTTTATCGTTTCAGACTATATGTCAATTTGTTCACATGGTTCAAATGGCTGACGATATTTTGGTGTCCTGGCGATATTCGCCAAATCTGAACACCACATTATCCGCATTATAAAATGTCACATTCAATATACAATATTACTATTCACCCAACCATAGCACATTCTGTAATTAACGTCTATTCATTAATTATATATGCAAAGGAATCCACATCCACAGTTTGTATCTTGCCATTGATATCTGCAATAATACGTAGAATGTTTGACAATTTGTATCAATAATATTTACTTATATAATTACTGCAAATTCCTGTTCGGTGATAATAATTAATCAATAAAATATATTTGAATTGAATGCATTGCATTACGTATGTTCAAGATGTATCGCCTACACTGTTTCTTCTCATATCAGTAAACTTTTTAATTCAGAATGAACTCAGGATGTAGTAAAAGTAGATATACAATTATATCCTTATTAGAAGTAAAAATTTAGTTAAGAATAATATTTGGCACAAAATTCTATATTAAAAGATTGTTCGTGCGACAATTTGAAAGTCTCAATATTTTGTGAGTATTAATTATCATCTATTATAAATACAGCTTTTTCACAGTGCACGAATTCATTAGAATATTCTGTAAACGAAAAAATTATCTGATCCAAAACCGCACTGATTACAGGAAGTTTATTTACTTTTTACATAATTATAACCAATATGAAAGAATAACGAATAAGCAAAACAAGATAATATGGTATCTATATACCATAGCTCCTAGCTTTTTGCTGTTCTATAAATCAGGAAGTAATTAATAAAGAAAAAATAAACATAAGGCAATGGTCTTTTACAAAATAAGTATTGACAAATTATTATATAAAAAATGAGTCAATAGGGAAAAATTAATTGATATTAATTCATGATGTGTGCATTAGCAATAAAAAAACTTGATGATTTTGCAATCGGTGAATCAATATTGTCAAGTCGTCTTCAGTCTTTGCATCCTTAAAGCAATATTGTATAGAGAATATTAATACCATGATAACCTACGCATCTTTCATAAAATAATTGAGCATAAAATATTCATCACGAAAATAAATCAAAGACATACGGTTTTGATGTAGGCTGGATGGATAATCATGCACTAAACACAATAAGAAGTCTTTCAATGCAAATACATCCGCTCTTTCATAGACACCTGTTTGCTATTTATAGGTAAATGTTGATAAATAAAATTAATCCATTAACGCCCATCAGTGCAATTCTATACACATTTTTTTATTCACGAATATATCTTTCTTGATGCTTTTATTCACGTACGTTAGACTGGAAGCACGAATGAAAAACCATATAAATATGAGGAAGAAAAGTTATGGAAAAACTGGAGCGGAAATGCAAGGACTGGAAAGTATTTGTGGGGCTGAATTATCTCTGCTTACTATTAAAGCAAAACAACGGGATAGTTTGTATGTGTTTAATTACTATGTACTTTTAATTACATGTGGTGCAAATAAAGAAAGAAAGTTTATGTATTTGAAAGAAGGGATGTTTAACTACGTGTTTTGACCATGTAAATCAAATTCTCAAGGACTACCGCGTGTTGAGTAAGAGAAATCGACGTGCCTGTGTGAGAAATTTCATGAATGTCAAGAAACTGAATGAAGTATGGAAGGAGAAATATATCTGCCATTTAATCCTCTCTGCCCATCCCTCTTAGGATTCGGCGTGAGGGTGTTATATGAGTATAATTTCTTTCAAG
Organism: Athripsodes cinereus; assembly: GCA_947579605.1. NCBI lineage: Eukaryota > Metazoa > Arthropoda > Insecta > Trichoptera > Leptoceridae > Athripsodes > Athripsodes cinereus. The sequence continues at coordinate 7,972,697 of OX388311.1, forward strand.
AACAAAAAAGTAGGTATCTTTGTCATTATCATTGTATATAATATAAACCTACATTTTGTATAGAAGCATAATTTTCAATGTTGGAGAACCCGGTAAAGAATTGGTCTCCCACTCTTCTCCATAAGTTTTCGAGTGTCCTGTAAAAGGCAGGTGTTCGAAAAAATAAGACATTTTACATCTTAAATTCAGCGATGAGGTTTGCCACCCATCCTGAATGTCTTGATTTTATATTGGCACGAAGAAGACAGCTTGCATATTTTATATGCAGCTGGTCTGCTGGCTACCCCACTTGTGGGATATGCCGTGATGGTATAGATTAGATAGATTATTTATGTATTTGTCGAATATGTATTTCGACTGTTATAGGTACCTATATTGGACATATTTTTCTGTGAAGATGTAGCACTTGATATCGAATAAAGTTTTAGCTTGGACATCTGTACAAATAATAATATCTAGATGTAATATTAAATCTATTGGTTTATTACTTTTATTATTTCGCTACGCACTGCTTGTGTAAGTATGTAACTACTTGACGTTATTTATTTAAGTAGATATTTAATACGAATGCACTTGAATAAAGCATGCAGTACACTATAGAGAGCATTAAGTCATTGCGCAATGAGGGAGGCGTATTGAACAACGTAAACTGGATGAAGTTGGTATTTTATTAGAGAACTGGTTAATACTTAGTACACACAGTGCTTGATAACCTGGTTTTGCTCGTTTTCGTATTTACTTTACCCATAATTTAACATTATTTACTTGTGTATAATTTAAGATAACAAAAATTGGTTTTTTTCCAAAATTATATAGTTTTTTGGATATCCATATAGGCAAAAAGAGTCAGTATCAAAATTAATTATTATGGGTTTTCAATTGTATTTTAAATATAAAGAAAAATAAATTTCATCAATGGCGCATGTCATTCATCCTGAAAGTCTTAACTTTTTGTTGGTACAGAGAGGACAGCTTGCATGTTTATTGCATGCAGCTGGTCTGCTGGCTATCCTACTTGCGGGATATGTCGTGATGGGATAGTAGTAGTAATTGTGGACATATTTATTAAATAATTGGAATATAAATTAATCAGAGAATTCCTTCATCCACCGATAATTATTTTAAAAATAAAATAATTGTCGATGGGAAGTAAGAGATTGATTCTACCATTTTTCATTTAATATTTAGAGAAAATAAAAAAAAAAAAAAAAAATACCTGAAATCTTAAACATATAATATGTTCATGATAGATAGTGTGTTCACGATCGCACTGACGGTGGAATAGTTCTGAAAGGCGTCAGCCAAATATATTATTTATATTGCGAAAGTTACAGTATGTCATTGAATATTATTATAACCATTTGAACCTGCAAGTAACAAGTAAACAAACATTCAAAGAAACAAGCAAATTAATATCTTTTCATTAATACTTGTCCGTGGTTGCGTGTTGATAAATAAATAATAATAATATAGGTATAATATGTTAGTGTTGTTACGACTGTTGATTCACTCAGGTGTCTACTTCATAAATCAGGTCTTTCCCTGTTTCTCTCTTCTTACGATACAATAATAATATTATTACGTATGCAATGCATCATACATATTATTATGTACATCATACATACATTGCCTTGTCTACTCACAAAGTCGCACCTGCACTTGCCTTTGTAAAACCCATACAACCATAATATAAATATTACCTATGTGCTTATGTATTAAATCTCAATATTAAATATATTAACATTATATATTGTAATGAATGAAGTAAAAAACACATAACTCATAGAGGATTTGCAATCATCAAAGCACTATATAAATAATGGAGAATGGATTGAAATGAAAAATTCTCCTAATTTTTATTTATTTATTTATTTTATTCTTCACTGTGCATTGGTTACAATAGTTCAAATCAATACAAAGTATCATAAAAATAACAGTTAATTTTAATCCTCTGGTTTGATTCTTACTAAATTCTGAATTTTGCGTTTACTGATGATGATTTTATTGTAACTGCAGGACTACTCTTGACAAAACTAAACACGATCTTAATCTAGTCTTGATCTTGATCATACGACGCACGAAGTGACTATTGGCCAAAAATACACGCAAACCGATCGCGCGTTAGCGGCAGCGCGGTGTTTTTGACCATAGTCCCTTCGTGCGTCGTATGATCAAGATCAAGACTAGATTAAGATCGTGTTTAGTTTTGTCAAGAGTAACCCTGCTGGGCTGAGTTCGTCAATAGACTGGAAGGTGAGTCTCGGCCTCGTGCACAAGAGGTGTGCTGTTGATCCCAGGTGCCGGTAAACTCCCCTTTCATGATACAAAGTTGAGAAAGTCGTAAAGGTTTAATTGGGTTAACAACTAAAACCCAGATACATATTTAAAAAAAGGAACCAGACAGTTAAAATAAGGGTATGTACGATATAGATCTTCATATAAAACATAAATTTGTTCATACCATTACGAAATTTCCAATTAGTGGGGTAGCCAGCAGATCAACTACACGTAATAAACATACGTTAGTTGTCCTATCTATGCCATGAGTTATTTGACATAAATCACGCCTCCGAGATGAACTAGCCGTCAGTGTATTGATTTTATTTGATGTCATCATATTTATGTGATTGTATAGTAGTATCAGTAGCATATTATTCATGTGTGAAATTGCTTGTGATTAGTCTAAAGTAAAGAATAAATAAATAAATAATAAAATACTCAGGATGCGTGGCACACTTCATCGCTGAATTGAAAATGTTGTATCTCCTATACGTAATGTGAATAGGTGTTAAAGAATCATAAATATCCATAGGTACGTCGAAAAAATACTCTAGATTTTTAGGAAAAAGGCATAGATGCTTCCATTATTGACTCTGTAATATATCGTGTTCAGAAAAACATAAATGATTAATGAATTGTGACGTAATTATTAATTGTTTACATGAAGGGAAATTGACATAAAGGTGATTAATATAGATTCGTGTACGTTGGTAGACATAAGAAATGGAATAATATTGGGAAATATATTTTTAGCCTAACATATAGTAAGAGTCTAAGTAATTATTACACGTAGGTACGTTTTATTTTTTATTTTGTATCATTTAAACATAAGAGTAAATGATGTTAGTAAGATTATCTCTGGGTACACCAAAAACTTTAAAGAAAACAGGATGAAATGTTGTTGTCTTCCGTAGTTGCTATCCATTTGCCTCTTTACGGGAAGGATAATATTCATGTCCAATCCGACACGAGTTGATAAATACTACTATATTATCATCACAGCCATTAATGAGGTAGCCAACTGACCAGATCAGAATTTAATAATAATCAAAGTTGTCTTGTCTCTGCCAATAAGAAATTAATTCGCCTACAAGCATAGGCGAAAACGTTCGGAGTTGATATCAATCACAGTGGAAATTTAACAGTGTTTAGTAATATTTTTATTTTATATTTAATTTAAATTATTATAAATATGTTGGTGCGTGATGATTTACGTGTATGTAGTTTAAACCTTATATCGAGTGGAAATAAAAAAAATACGCATCTGACAGAGATTTAAGTAAAACAGCGGGGTCACTACAATATAAACACTTATTATCAAAAAGTTTTGTATTCCATAACCGTGAGTTGTAGTAGTATTAGTAGTAGTGGTAATGTTTTAAAATATTTAATAAACAATAAAAGTCCATTTCAAAAATTTATATGTAGAATAATTAATTTTTTAATGGCTATTTTAATATCAGAATCGCTAAAAATACTTTCAAAACCAGATCGTAAACGTCCGCTGGTTAACATATTTTATATTATGAATTAACACCCGATATCATAAAATATACATACACTTATTCCGGTTTTATCGGATGGCTTTTTGATTGGAGTACGTAGTAAGGTTGATTTTATTTCAATATATTCTATAAAAAACGATATTTATATAAAAAAATTATCTTTACGATGTTATATACTTGCAGAATTTGATAAAACCTCTAAAACAAATTTTATTGACTTTTCTAACATCTTTATTAGATACGTTGGCGAAACTGTAAACTCCATTCGGATGACGTGATGTTATGTATTTAAAAAGCTTTAATATTTTTTACTTGAAGATAAGGAAATACATTGATAAATTAATAATGGCGATTTAAGCCGGCCGATCCTCTACACTTGCCCAATGGCTCGCCCGTGAGGAAAATATTTTGGTTCGAGGTTGCAAATAAATAGGAGTATATGACTCCTGAAATATCCATTTCTTCACTTCCTTTTTTGCACCAACATTTTTGATGTGTGGCCACTGAATCTAGAGTGCTCCCTCGGGGCAGCATTTCTCGCTTTAATGCGACATTAAGTCCTGTTTGTGTATGTGTGTGTCGCTATGGAGAAACATATCTCCAGGTACGGCACGAGGTATGTGGCGGGCGCTGGCTTTATAAAAAATATCCGGGTGCGAGGTGGGGTCTCTCATAAATGAAAAATTATCATCATGATGATATTATACATACTTTAAATATAACACAGTTACTTTTCACTAAGATTTATTCAAATCTTAGTGAAAAGTAACTAACCTTACAGTTATTAAATTATCATCATGATAGTCTTCAGCGCTCCTCTCAGGATCACAGTGCAGAAATCCAGGTTCTTCCATTCAAAGTGTCTCTGCGATTAATTATATCAGTTATAATTATCTTAAAGTTATGACTATAACCGCTCCTCTCTTTCATATCATCATCATCATCATCGCCCTCAACGCTCCTCTCGGGAGCACAGGGCAGAAACCAGCCTCCTCCATTCAGAGCGTCTCTGTGCCAATTGCGTCACCTCCTCCCACGACATTCCTTGCGCTCTGATATCGTTGTCATAGGAACGGTGTATTGTGAAAGAGGGGCGCCCGGGCCTATGGAACCTTTCATATACATACTTTTAACATTTAACCATCTACCGGTAATGTTTTTTTCAGCATGATAGGGTAGAAAAGAGATTTCGTCGTTCATAACGAATTTCTCAGTCAAGCCAATTGAGTACATTCCCTTCTCACAATATACTTACAAGTGCTTATAAATTAATTAATTTCCGTGTCAAAAATAGATAAGACATTCAGGATAAGTGGCAAACATACATAATTGCCGAATTAAAGGTGTCAAAAAAAATATTTTAATGTTATGTTTTAACAACACCTGCCTTTTACTGGATACATAAATACAAGAAATGTGCGGGAGACATGATCATCCACGAAAAAATAAGCAATATTCGTTTGGAAATTTCGTGATTTCAATTAAGTGAAACCAATGAACGGACACTTGTGCACAAAATACTAGTAAATTTGTATTAATTTTGCTAAAAATATAGAACAAACAATGTACTATTTACTCCTTGTGATCAATATTTCACTTGAGCTATCGAGAAGTTGCAACGAATAATATAAGTTTGTAGAAAATACAGAATAATATAAAGAGCTCAGTAAAGAGAGAGTTGGTATATTATATCAGAGATTGAAGTATTTATTTCGAGTTGTCTTGTTTCAAGTGAGGTATTCTTTAAACTTTCAAGAGTTATTAACTTCTGTTTTGCAACTTCCCTCAGACACTTGTGAAAGTATATACATAGCCACCCATGCACTATTATTCCTTTATTCAAGCTCCATTTGATTGGGAATAATCACATTTTTATTACTGGATAAAAAATAAAAACATTTAAACGGTTTACGACATCAAATTTTTCTTATATTACACACTTCGTACAGTTTCATATTGCATAATAGATGCGAATATTTGATGCAGTTTCACATTACATATTACATGTAGATTTTATGCGATTTTGTAATAATTGATTGTCAATGTCTTATGAAGATGCAAGATGTTTCTCTAGAATTCGATATGTAAAATAATATAAGCATGTATGTCATGAGTCAATCGTTTTATGGAAGATTTAGAGATTAAAATGTAGCCACCAGTGAATGAATTTGAATCTTAGTTAGAAATATCAATTTATTTACAATAATGAATGTCTTAGTGATAATTCCCTCAAGATGCAGTTCACTTCTCTTTGACTCTCTGACAAATGATCATTCGTTTATCACTTTGCAATATCTATACAGAAATGTACGCCATTTATCTTCAATAGTTTTATCTCATCCATATCACTCCTTCAATCAACAGCGAATATTTGCAATTGTTTATAATATACATAACCATGAAGTAATCGATTATGTTCTATGTATCTTTAGTACCATCATTTGTTATTTATGGGGTGATTATTTTGATTTGTGGTAATTCTAACTATCTTACATTTCATTGTCGGTCATTCCAGTAATTATTAAACATTTCTTTAAAATCTTTAATAAATGCTACAGAGAAGAAAAAACATAAATTTTCCTCAAGATATTGGATAGGTAAGTGTTCACATATTTAATTGATAAAATTTTTGGCACATTCTCTCGCTAGTGTATTGCAGAATACGACAAATAATTTTATCTTTAATGTTACCAACGCTTGGTCAATAATAGATGCAATTCTACTGAAAATTGTAGGTATGCAAAGGAAATTCACATTTGTCATATTTTTATAGGTGCGTAGAAATTGTAATTAGAATAAAACTATGCCATTACCATCAAATCTTTAATACTTATGAAACAACCGGTATTCAATTAAATGGTATAAAAACAAAATAGTTCTGCATAAAATTCACATTAATCTCAAATTAATTACCACGAGCATTTTTCGAGAACAGCTGATAATCGTTTAGTATACTTAATGTATTTTAGTGGACGAAGAATTATTATCATTAAATTATTTACATAAATGGTAACTTCTGGTACCTATATACCAACACATGATATTTACCTACTATTTACATAAGCACTTTTGTTATAAAGAAGGGACTTTTGAATTCGTACGAAAATGAAAACTTCTTCTTCTAAGTCGGTCGCTCAATTCTGAAAATTGTGACCGTCAGAATTGTGGTAAATTGTCTTTTATTCGTTTGAAGCCTCCCACAGTGCACATCTTGAAATATTCTTCTATTGATCGAACCATTTTATGGTTTTCGTACTCCTTCTTCTCACCTTGACTCTGTTAGACAATATTGTCCTTCCAAAATTGTATTTCGCTATTAATGTGTTTTAAATATTACCTTGCGGTGGTTTTTCCACAAAACGGCGCATTTAAAAAAGTTGTCTAGTAAATATTATTAAATACTTTTCTATTCTCTACAGTCCTGGGTGGGTCTTGGCTGAATCCAGTAGTATTTTCCACTCTCGTCTGTTTTTTGCTTTTGTCTTTCAGATTGTGATTTGCAGTGTGGATGCATCGGAGCTTTTCTATTCGTACAACTTATTCATAATTTATTTTATTTGGAAAAAAAATCAGGATGGATCATCAGTATTTAGAACCTTGAAGAAAATGATAATTCAATCTTCAAGGATGTAAGTACATTAAATTGATTAGATTTCTTCGAATAACAAACATGATCTACAAAATCATTAGAGATGGCCGCATACGTTAACTGAAAAATAACTCTATAAATCATTCATTTGTAATGTAAACGAACAACAAGTCATTAGTTATAATTGCTTACTGAATGATACAATTAAAGGATCATATACAAGAATCTACATTAATTTACACTTTACACAATCATAACTTACTCAAATGTAAATATTTGTTTTACATTCGTCACGCCTATTGAGCAAGGATAAAGATGAAATATTGCTTTCCATAGCTTCCATGATTCTTTATTTTTATTGAAAATGCGGTGCCGAGAAATCAAATTTCATAGAAAAAATATTTATAAATTTGAATTACCTATTCAGTCTTTTTTATTGGTGTTTGAAATGTGTACTATATAATCTAGTAATTTTGCTTTATTTATTAATTCTTTACTTTACGATGATAAGATAGAAGTAATTTTACACAAAAATATTTTTTTTTTTTTTAAAAAGATATATCTGGGTTTTGTTATAAACCCAAATACAACCTTATACACCTTCCACAGTAAGCTAAAAGCTTGTGTCGTGAAAGGGGAGTTTGCCGGCACCTGGGATCGAACCGCGGACCCCTTGTTCAAGATGTTCAAAATCAATTTATAAAGGGAGAATTTATCATTAAGGCGCGATTCTTTCCAACTTACCAAAAGTTTTTATATGCTGATGACCATAATTACGAAAATAATTGTCATTTTGGATTTTTTTCTTTATATTTCCTTATATGTATTTAATGTTATGATGACGACATAAAATATTATGAATGAAATTAATGGTCACAGACATTCTTAACAAAATACGATTTTTCATCCATGTATTCTGAAGAGAAACTATATAGGGTAATAAAAGAAATGGAGTACTTATATTAATGAATATTATATGTATATTTTTTCTATGAAATGAACGTTTGAGCATGTAATGAGCATATCAAATGGTGCCTGGAAGTCTAAAGGATAAATATAATAAGTTTCTCGTTATGAACATAATATAAAATCGATAATAACCATTAAAAGAAAACTATAACTTTATAATAATAATAAAAAACGTAGTATTATATGTACAGAGAAAAATTATATGGTGTTATGCAACAATGTTTCAATGCACAAAGTCAAATAAAATGTTAGTATCTTAGTTCTATACCAGAAACAAAATTCTTGTTTTCCTGAAATAAGCGAACAAATAAAGCTAACCGATCCTCTATAATTACTCTACACGAGTTTAATTAAAAAAACATACCTACAACTGTTAATGTTAATCTATGTCTATGGTTTGGATCATTTATTAATTGTGTAGGAATGCCACCCACAATGGATGTTTGTCATTTTTATAAACACGGAGAGCACAACTTGCATGTCAAACAATTGACAATGTCCTTATGTATAAGACATGCCGTCTTTATGTTTGAGTTCGTCGGTAGCCTGAAGGTAGAGTCTCGGCCTCGTGAGCAAGAGGTCCGTAGTTCGATCCCAGGTGTCGGCAAACTCCCTTTTCACGACACAAGCTTTTAGCTTTCTGTGAAAGGTGTATAAGGTTGTATTTGGGTTTATAACAAAAACCCAGATATATAGGGCGAACTTATAAATAGGGCGATAAATTGATACCATTTTTGTTTGCATTGTTTGTTTTTTATGCATATATATTGTCTGTAGTATGCTGTTGATGTGAAATAAATAAATACCTATCTTTTTTATTTTCATTACATTCAGTAGTGAAAATTTAGATTTAAATATGTACGAGTATATCAATTATCCTATCGTTTTAAGGGTGGTGTTAGTTGCAATGTTGTTGCGAGATGCTGTCTAAATAATGATATATGAGCAATTGTTCCTGAAAATATTTTTAGAAGAAAGCAGAAAAATATTTGAGAAGGAACATTATGAATAAGAATTTTCTTTACATGTAACATTGTTATCATATAATATTATATGTGTACCCGTATATTATGTGATCACTTTCTCTGTATTGCGGATTTCTATCGTACCTTTGTTCTGTGTTACAACGCATTTTCTTATACACGATTATTTGCCTTTTTGTATAAGGCCTAGGTTATTCGTAAAAGGTTATCTTTTTGAACAAGTGCATTGTCTAAAATCACTAAATATAGTATAATAATATATGTACTATGTGCTTCCACATTGACATAATTGATCGCGAGCCAGCTTTCGATAGTTTCCACTCTCATCATCAGGATAACTTTTTGTTACGTTACTAATAATATAAGATCTTCGGTAGATTCGAGTAGAGTCTTGGTGTCATGTCGTGTCGGTTCTATCCCAGATGCCGGCAAACTCCTCTTTCACGACACAAGCTTTAAGCTTACTGTGAAAGGTGTAGGTATATAGTTGTATTTGGGTTTATAAAAAAGGCACATCTTAAAAAAAGGGTTTTATTTTTGTTCATTTAACATGAATTTCCACCATGTATCATTGATTGATGACGTTGTGTTTACTATATGTGTGTCAATTTTGTATTACCAACTTTAATTAAGTTTGCATTTTATGTGCAAAGAAGACGTTCCACTAACTCTATCCCAATAAATATTCCAATTTGTAAGTACTTTTATTTGGTGGATAAAAATATTTATCGAACAGAATAATAACTTATCAATCATTCAATGAATTTTTTATTCGTATTTCAAGCGTAGAAAAAATACCTCGTAAATCTCGTATATTTTATTGTATCTCATTTACAAGTTGCTCGTAAAAATGAGATTTTTTCACTAAGAGCGATTTTGTGTCAATTGAGTAACTACTCTTGCAATGTCAGTTTTAACACAAAACATTAAAATGTAGTTGTTACATTAAGTGTATTCCTAATTTATTATTAGTTGTTACATTAAGTTATTCACCATATTGCCTTAAATCTAGTGAGGCATTTAACTACATGTTTTATTATTATTTTTAGAACACGTGTAATTAGGTAAAAAAGAAATATGTAAAAGTATATAGGTTTTAAATTAGATAAGTTTGGTATTATTGGAAAATATAATCAATAAAAAAATAAATTAAAGGTGATTTTTCATTATGTTTAATCAGACTGCACACGAAAAGGTTCGAATTTTTTACGAAAAGACTAGTCGCTACAATCGTCCTACGACATTCATACATATGTATGTATGAGGAGGATCGATCTGACGCATAGTATCGTAATAAAGCCTCGAACCAATTGTATTTTAACTGTTACTGTTATCGATACCACCGAATAAAATTTTATAGAGATACAGTAACGAAATACATAGATACATAATAAAGAATCGCTGTTTTTAGTATCCTGTATGTGATGTGATGTGGTGGTTATGAAAAGGATTGTTTATAAAATCAGCATTAATCTCATGAAGTGTTATCATGAACATGTATCCAATAATTAAATTCGTTTATTTTACATGCCTAAAAGTTTATTACCTACTACCCTTCAATCGCCCATCAATCCTTCTCCAGAGAGTACAAGGAAGAAATCAGCCTCGTAAGAGTTGAATTGAGCATACAATAGAGATGCTCATGATTGATATTATTAGAAGGATTAAATAAAATACAATAATAATTAAAATACAATAATACAATACATTAGTCAACAAATATACATATAAAACCAGGTAAAATATATAACTTTTGTGGATAATTTTTTTTAATTTTAATATTTAATATTTTTGTGAGTAGACAATCAAGTGTTGATGTGTAATAAATATCATAACAGTGTTTTAGCCATATTAACTTTTGAACAAAAGTAAATGTGGAGTGTTTTTCTGTCAATATAACATTTCATAATAAATTAAAATTACTTTAAAACTTATACTTTTCTTCTTCTTTATGTGCCATGGCATACTCCCGACGTCGGCAACCACACAAAAGTTTTTTTATCATATTTATCTATAAAAGTTTTAAAGGTATTGCAATCATAATGCAAAATATATATCTCGTCGTGGGTTTTATGTTTTTTTACAGCATTTTCATTATTTTATGTAAAATTTTGTAATATCTACAATCACGTTTAAACTATTTTATATGTACCTACCCACTTTTGTAATAATATGACAATGTCGTGACACTTTATAACATGTGATTCAACTGGCTTTAAGGATACCCTCTCTATTTTGTAATATAATGTGTGCTGTGTTTGTGTGGATAGGTCTGGCATGGAAATCGAGTTACCAAGATTTTTCCATTAAAACACAACGGACCTGTCGGCACTATTTTACGAATACGTTGTGAGGTTTAATTATACAGTTGGCATTGTGCCTTGAGACTGCGAATGTCTGCAAGCAATTCTGTGGCAACATTCTGGACAATGGTGTTTAGATCTTTACACCTTTAGCAGATTCCCGCTATCGGCTGATATTCGACTAATCGGAAACCTAGTTCATTTTTTACCCACTTATACAACTAAATGCCAGACATATGATTATACACGTGTTTCCCATGTAGTGCGCGTTAAGCATGGTCAACTATCTTCAACCGACTCTTCATTAGTAATCTGTATTATTTTTTTTTGTAAAAATCTTGTTTGTGAAAGCTGAAACATACATAACACATTTGAGAGAGATATCAAGTATATTAACACTGTTCTCAAAATAATATTTTATTATTAGTATATTTTTATTTTATTCATCTTCGCCCTTCTTATGCGGGTGCTTGGATCATTCATGTATAATATAATGTGCATTACAAATTTCAATTATCAAATATCATCGTTGAATAAAAATATGAATTATAATATTAGTGCAGTCGCGAATGTATGGAGTCCAGATTTACAATGTCAAATATTCAATTGGTTGCACAATCAGAACAATAATACCACAAAAAAGCATCAAAACTTTATTTAGCATTTCGTCAACCGTGTAGATAATAAGAATGATAATATACCAAAGTCAAAATTGTAATACTTTCGTATTTACAATTAGTCTCCGACACAAATTAGGCAATGTGTAAAGATCCTCTATGGTGTATAATATTGTAGTCCACTAAATATTTCAGACATGCGATGTCTAGTCCGGAATATTCAGACTACGATTTGTAGACAAATTGGTAAACAAATACGTACTAAAGCTATCCGTGGCAATACAAAACCATACTATTCGACCAACAGCTAATAAATAATTTTCTTACTACCAATACGTATCCAAGTTGGAAGGTATCGATGACCTAACTAATCGATTAAATCGATTGTGGTGAAGAGAATATGAACTGTAGAATAAGAACATGATAAATACAAACATCTTATTTTAGTTTTCTTTAAATATCAATATCATCACGGCATCTCCTACAAGTGGGGTAGCCAGTAGACCAACTGTATGTGATGATTGTACTGGTTATGCCATAAAAATAAGACGTGGTACGTAAAATAATACATAAAGATATGTAGCATACCTTTTCACTGAATCGAAGATATTAAATTTCTTTGAGAAGAAAATAGAAAATAGACTTTTGTTCGTATCAATAAATCCTAGATTTTAATTTATCATAAGTCACTATTTGATCTTCAAACTCATTGGATTCAAGTCTATTTCTATAAATGTTTGATGTATTTTAGGCTTTTTTTTACAAAATAATTCATATTCTTGCTTCAGCCGGTCGGAAAAAATACATTCAAGAAATATTTTGTTTTAAATGTTGTTTACGTGAATACATATATTTATAGATTATAGAATAATACTAAAAGTTTATTTCATGATGTTCTGGTTATATCAAGAGATGCTGTATCTATAGATAGAAAGCTTTATTCAAATAAATATTAAAAATAAAGTGTAGGTATAACATTATTGGGTAATTGAAAAATGGTACGTTTATTCACGTTGAAAAAAATCAGCATGAAAATTTATTTATTACCGACATGTGAAGCAGAATATTGTTTTTACATTAAAGTAGGTTAAAGTATGAAAATTTAATATAAAATACGTTTAAAATATTATTATTTTGATTATTTTTTATTATGTAAATAAACAATGAAAGTTTGAATTGATCCAAATAACAAAAAATATTGACAAAGTTTTCACGTGTCACATGTCAAACCCTCACAGTCCCTACTTCTATATATGTTCACGTCCGTACCAGCATCAGACATTATCCTTTTTTATACATTATATCAAATTGTAATAATATATTGAACATACATATACGGACATACTCAATATAATAATATATAAGTTTATAGAGCAACAGTACGCATGAATTTAAAGCACATAGCTTAGGTGAAATAAGATCAAACCCCGAAAACTATCATTGACTGATCGAAGGCTTTCATAGACCGAAAAATAAATTAATAACAGTTTAAAATTGCTTGTAATCAATCAAATAATAAATAAAAGTAAATAATAATGCTTGTAATCAATCAAATAATAAATAAAAGTAAATAATAATGGTTGTAATCAATCAAATAATAAATGAAGTAAATAATAATGCTTGTAATCAATCAAATAATAAATAAAAGTAAATAATAATGCTTGTAATCAATCAAATAATAAATAAAAGTGACGCAGCAAAAAATAAAGTAATAAGTAAAGCAAGTACATACTGAAAATGATATCTAGAATAGAATAGAATAGAATAGAATAGAATTTCTTTTATTGCGCATAAATACAAAATATCAACATACATTTTTTCTTAACATGGTTACAATTAAGTTGCAGCAGCCTCACTAGGTTAACCTGTATCGAGGCGTGCTGCGAATAAAAATAATAAACAATATACTAACGCACCTATGTACCCATACAATAATTCTTATATCCTCTTTCGTTCCAATACAGTAGTCGATATCTTCAAAATTGGTTTTCTTTCGATTTTGAGTATTTTATTGTTAGAGTTTTAAAAAAGTTTTACAAAAGAAACTAACGGGATGAGAAACTTCAGATGTTAAATATGGTAGTGGGTTTTAATTTATCTTTTTATTTACATATTAGAATAAAGAAAATATCTTTAAATCTATCCATAATATTATATTTGAAAATCTTCGACAACATTCGGTCATAAGCCAATTAATCGAGCTGATTTCGGTACAAGTAAACTATCGTATAGGGTAGGGTAGACATGCTCCCGAACCTGGTACCCGAACAGCAAAGGTATAAAATATTTTACTGCGTATATTGATGGGTTATTTTATTTAGTACTACACCCTTTTGGGAATCATTTTATTCTTGATATAAAGCGAATTTTATGAAACATTTCCTCTATTTTGGTCGGCCTATCTTAATTCTACATATTATATTGGATCTAAAGAAATGGCCACCAACACATCCTTTCTTTTATTATTCAGGGAAGTGTAAAAACAAATGAAAAGTGCTTTGAATTATGTTTGACATAAAAGGACAAAATATCTGATAGATCTTCGGTATGAGTTATGCCAAAAAATCATAAATTGGCTCTAATGCTTTTTTTTTATTTTCATAAAAAAATATTAAAACTATTATCTTATAATATTCAAAGGAAATATTAATAATGACATTGGTGGCACTCTTATACGAGTTAGTTGGCTGTTTTCTTTTGAATACTTGTTTTTATTAATCATACAAAAATATGAATGAGTATGTTTATGTGAATGATTACCTTTATACGCCTGCAAAGGAACATATACGAGTAGTGATTTCAGTAGAGAAAATTCTCCAAAGAAATTTCTTACGAACGAGAATTTTCTCCGAGAATTTCTCCTCTGATGGAAGAGAAATTTCTCTCCATAACTTTTCCTAGTGGTATTATCCGTACCCTTCATCCAGTACTTTTCGCAGCCAAACTGATTGTTTCAAAAATTCGTAGGGCTGATTAGGGCCCCAATCAGAGGTTTTAATTCTTTTTACATGTAGGTACCTACATTTTTTTTAACTTAAATATGGGCGTGTGGGGTGTCAAACTTCAAACTTATTCATCAGTAAGAGGTTATCAGCACTGTTTTTCTATGTAGGTACTTACCATTTTTTGATAATTAAATATGGGCATGTGAGGTGTTAAACTTCAAGTTTTTTCATTGGGAAAAGGTTTTTACTACTTTTATATACGTACACGCTTTCTCCGTTATCCGATGCCGGGTTACAAAAACTACTTAGTAGCTAATAAATGAACAATGAACCTTACGGAAAATTAAAAAAAACATCAAAAAATCAATTTTCCTATGTTACATTTTGTACAACAAATTTTGTTCCTTTTAAAAACTAGTCTTCTAAGTATATTTTCTTACACATTACCATTTTTTATTGATATTTATTACATTTTTTATTGATCATTGTAAAAATGATCAATAAAAAATATATGTGCCTCAAAATATACCATAATTCTCCAAAAAATTTCACTTCGAGAAATTTACTGAGAAATTTCTCGAAAAATAATTTCTTGAGAATTTCACAACATTATGTATGAGTACGCCCCGTACCGCTGCGCTCCATGCAATAATTTACCAGTTTGTAATTTCATACAAATTTTTGTGGAAGAGCTTTGGACATCTATCAAGTCTTATTATTTATTTACAATAAAGCTTAGAAAGTATGTGTTTTTTGCATAACAGCTATCACTGCAGTAATAAACATGATTGCGTATTTTTTACTTCCTCTAAAAACTATGGATTAAACAGAAAATGGTTTAATTGTATTTATCGTTTTTTAAGTACCTAGTGGTTTTCGGTATTTGTAAATATATTGAAATATATTTTTACCTTTACCGTTACGGAACTTCACCCATTTGTGGAAGGTAGTGTATAGTGAACACAAAGGTCATCATGAAAAAGCTATTTTTCACATGACCGCTATTGTAAACATGTTCGCTTTTTTCAATTATTTTTTACCTCCGTCAATAAAAGAAGAAGTAATATGTGATTTCAGAACATTTTTACTAGTGGTTTTGATCTGACACTTAATAAAATTCTACTTTTAAACACTGACTTTTATATGGCAAAATGACACAAAGTTCACAGTATGATCGCAAATGACGGATGACGTCACAATCTACGCATGTCTCCAGCTGATATTTCGTCTAAAATGAAAATAAATAAACTAGTTTGGAATACATAATATAGGCATAGATACTTAAATCTACTATAATGTGACAACTAACAAATGTTTATTTTGAATAATCATTTCATTAAATATCACTTAATCATTTCCGTATTACGCTTTGTTAATTAATTATAACTATTATTATTATTAATTAATTTAAAATAATAATATTCACAAAGAATCACAATATAATATTTATTGCTTACATAATAATTAACGTAATTAATTACTTACTTAATTTATATTATGCGTTGATAATATACCTAGAATCATTTGCTTTTGGAGAGTTAATTTAAATTCTGTGTGTATTTTCGTTTTCCTTTTACCATATGAAACATTAAACAGCAATGTTTTATCAAAGTGACTTTTTCACATCTACGCGCGATATTCGGGATACCATAAATATTATATTTAGGATTAAATGAAAACAAAATATTTAATTTAGGATTATAATTGTATTTCAGATGAATGTTTGTGTTTTGGCAAAATGAAATTTTAGATATTATATAATATTTACCCATACCCATCCTTAATTTTCAATTTTTGTGGCATGGAGAGGCTGATCTGTATGTTTAATTAATAAGTTGTTTCACTGGCTACTTCAGTTGTGGGATATTTCGATATCGTATGGAAGTTATATAGTATCAGGAGAATGAGCGGATGTGAGAGGAGTGTTGTGGACAAAATGCGTGTAAACAAGTTAAGATGGTTTGGACATGTTGAGCGAATGCAAGATGAAAAGATGACGAAGAGGATATATTTATCTGAAAGAAGGAGTGTGAGGAAGCGCGGAAGTCCAAGAACCACGTGGCTTGATCACGTGGACCAAATTCTTAAGGACGGACGCGTGTTGAGTAAGAGAAATCGGCGTGCATGTATGAGAAACTGGATGAATGTAGACGAAGCGAAAGAGTATGTAAGGATAGATCTATATGGCGTTCCGTTCTCTCTGCTTTCCCCTCCTCGGACATGGCGTGAGGGTATAGTATAGTACAGTAGTACATAGTTTATTTTTTAAGTTTAAACATTATTTCCAACACCAAAAATATTTCCTACCCCAGAAAGCAATGTACCTGTATTTATAATAATAACAAGTAATTTTTTTAAAAATGCGCCGTTTTGTGGAAAAACCACCACAAGGGCCTATTCAAGAATCATAACATCTTCTGAACAATAGGGTCTTTAACCCTGCCTTGAACAGTCCCACACTATCCAGGGTTCGCATATTATAGAGAATTTTATTCCGCAGCATCGGACCAACCACACAGAAGACACGATCAACAAAGTTAGCCAGACTACGCGGCACAACAAGTCTATTGACAGAATCTGTGTTAGTAGACCTTAGTGATTTTTGCCTTTCCTTAAGCGGAGTAGTCACTCGCTCAATATATTATGAAACTTTGTATAGAATACATTAACAAAATCCAGTATCTTGCATCAGATAGCCCTTCAAAGTTCTTCTTATGAGTACAGAAGAGAAATCAGCTTCATCCATTCAGAGCTCCTTTGCGACGATAAAATCGCCTCTTCATATGACATTTCTAGCGCTCTGATGTCATTGTCGTAAGAATTATTGTGACACAGTAATGTCTAGGACATCGGAAACTTTGAAAACTAAGGTTATTATATAATCGTTATTTTTGATCAAATATAATTTGATTCTCTGACATTTTAATACCATTGGTTTTCCTTATTTTATAATGTACATTTGTAACATTTATTTATACATAAGGAGATTTTATATTTTTTTATTAACTTGTGAATATGTTCACTTATTATAAACTACATTTTCTCATAGCAAGATGATTTAAATCAATGTCTGTGATAGGTATTTAAAAGAAGACAGACTTGATTGTGTAGATCTAATCACTCCCTTACAATGTATGTGTACCTAGTGCTGATAAATTATAATACCACAGTGCCTTCATACTCGGGAGAAGTATTAATTCGAATAGCATCGAGGAGTAGTAGTTGGTGTAATAATTAATTAAGAAAATTACATGTAGGTACTCTACTATGATAATATATTTCAAATGTTACTCTGCGTCTTCACTATAAGATGATGCTGGAAATATGTAGGTAGGCGAATTATGGCTTGGAGGACAGATCCATTTTTGTGGTGTTTGAACTCATAAATAATAATAATAATAATTTAATAATTTAATACACTTACATATATAAGACCACAAGACATAGACCGTAGGATATAAATTCTCTGCGGTATTTCTTCTCTTACACTAGCTGCGCAAAGTGCAGGAAAAACCTAGTATGTGTACATACATTTTTTTTTCTTGATTTAACCTGATATCAACTGGGAGGTTGAGGGGAGGAGGCAGGCTTCGGAAGCACGAGCGTCATGGAGGCAGCAGACATTAATGAGAGAATTAGATTAAATATTTGGATAGGTGTGGTTCAAAACATAAAATGTTCAATCATTGTATACAAGATAAATTTGGTCCGCTGAAAATTTACACATCCTTGTTTGTGAAGAAGTAACATACCTACCAGCATTTAAAATGTTCAAGTAGGTAGTCCATAAAATATTGTCCTCTATTATGTTATTATCAAAGAAGATAATATTATAATAACTCAATAATCATTCAGCTCTTGAGACGGTCGTAAATTGTTGGATAATTTTCAAACAAAATAGTACGTATAAAAATAATTATTTACAATAATTACTTTTAATGGTTTGTTTTATGAAGGCTTCGGAAGGTTAAACGCTTTTATTTTTTATTAATTTCTTACCGGCAAATATTTCAAACTTGAAATTTCTGTATTATTAATTGCGAAATAATTATACATGGACCAAAAATATTACAAAGACAGAGAGAAATAACTATTTATAATATCGTTAAATATTGCGATTTTATTAAACTCTGGAAGTCCTCTATCATCTTCTGGAATCATCCTCATCATCTCGCCCTTCAACGTTCTCCTCGGGAGCACAGGTAAAAAATCTGCCTCCTCAATCCAGAGCGTCTCTGCGCCTATTGAGTCAACTCTTTCCACGACATTCCTAGAGCTCTGATGCGGTTGTCATAGGAACAGTGTGTTGTGATTTTTTTTTTAATTTAAATTTTTTCTGGGATGCCGGAAAAAAATCAATTAAAGTATTATTTTAATTAGTAGTATTTTTCTGCATCGTGTAGATTTGTAGAAGATGAAAATTCTTAATTTTACTTCTATGACATTACATACTCTGGGTTGCGTAGTTATTTAATTTATTTCATGGTAAGTATACAATGATGTATTGCGCATTTATATGGTGTGGAGAATATTACGAAAACGAATAATATATAGGGGAGAGTTGGCTAAATTGTACCGGTTTTGCTGAAAGTGATTTTGTAAAAACTAAATATCATGGTAAATATTTCAATATACCAAATGAAAGAGTATTTAGTTGGCTATCTAATTATGTATTTCAAGAAGGTCAAAAGTGACATGAACATTATAAAAAATAGTTTTGAAAAAAAAGTAGTCATCGGTACGATATGGCAGACAGGGTTTCTATATCGTACCACTGGTATTTAAATAGTACCTCTACGTAAATTTCAAACAAAAAATAGCACAACAGTAACAAAACAAATAATAATACTTCTTAAAATATATTTAGCCTAGTACAACGTGATATGGAGAAAGAACTATTTACTCTAAAAACCATAACAATTTCTGAGATTATTTTCCATTTACCAAATAAATTAAAAATATACCAAGTATTTATTACTAAAGGTTCTCTATATCGTAGCGGTACGATTTAGAAGCATCATAGTGGTTCGATTTAACGAACTCGCTCAAATATCAGAAAACAACAAATATCAAACCAAACTCAAAACTTATGCTCGAATTGCAAAAACTTTTTCAAACTATACAAATTTCGAATTAAAACGGTAATAATTACAAAGTGATATAATTACCCATTAATGTGTTATGCCCTTAGATACCAACTGAAAAAGTTATATCGAATTGCCAAAAAATAATAATTTGTTCACGATATATTTATTTTGACACAAACAAATCAAATGAATACGTCAACATGATAGAAATGTTAATGCAATAAAATTTGAGTTAAAATGTTATAAAAAATATGCGTAATTTCGGAAATATTGAGGTGGTACGATTTAATAGGCGGTACAATATATGGTACTCTACCCTACCTACCTAGTTGATAGAATATACATAATTTATTATTTTGTGCTAGAGGACTGCTGATTTGGATTGAAATACATATCGATAATGACAGCATCACTGTACTGTAAAATCAGCGATGACGCATTCAAAACACATACAAAGCTTTATTTTTATATGATATAAAAACTAGCCCATTTATTCATTGCATATATTAAATTCACTATCTTCTTACTATACAAAAAATAAGACGATCAATAGATGTTTGCTGTATTTTATTTGAGAAGTAATACTATGACATTTTCTAAAAGCTAAAAATACAAACATTTCTATCAAATGCTGTATACCTATCTTAAAGCATGGAGCTATAAGTTTAAACGATCACAACTGCCTGAAAATGCCTTCTGCACTCAGTCAGAGAAGATTTATCACAGGAATTACTTCAGAAATATTCAGTACAACACAACAGTACCTACATAGTTACTAGTACCAAACAGAGAATAGAGTTTCAAGTATTTTAAACGCATACTGTTATTTTGTTTGTATATTAATAATGTTCGTGTATATTCTGTGTAGTATTTAAGAGATACTTCGTTTACAACTGCATATTTATGACATCACTTGATACAACTTTTGTTCCATCAACGCAAAATTATTTATTGCTATTTTGTAGAACTAATACTACTCTATTTAAACTCGCGTCTTCAAAATCGTATACTTTTCAAATCCTGCTTTAGATTGCTGTATCCACAATCGACTAAGAGTATTCTGAGGCACATACCTTAAGACTCAAAGAAACACAATTTATTTCCACCTTAAAGGATCTCGAAAGAATCCCGTGAAAGACCTAACAAATACTTATTTACTTTTACTTACTTACTTTTTGGGTCCGAACTTCAGACCTTGCCACTCCAGTATGAAGCGGAGGTACATCGCTTTGTAAATTTGTCGTTCTCATCACATGCATTCCGCATTAGCGGGCATTGCATTGCTAATTATTCCTATTGTAAGAACAGATAACTGTTATTCTTCTTTATATTGTTTTTTTTTATTGTCTAATGTGGTAGCTTTTTTTATCATTTTACTATTCTTTTATTTAAATCTGACAACCTTATGGGTTTCAAACTTAATATGAATTTTTAATTTGTGTACACTTATAAATAGGGCGATATATTGATGCCATTTTTTGTTTGCATTGTTTGTTTTTATGCATATATTTTGTCTGTAGTGTGCTGTCGATATGAAATAAATAAATAAATAAATTGCAATAAGTGAAAATCACTCAGCTCGTGTCCTCCCCATCCAAGAAACCCTACTTTTGCTGGTTACTTTTGCACCTACTCACCCCTACCCTTTGTCTATTTATTTATTTATTTTATTTATTTATTCTTCTTGCACATCATCATTACATAACAGTGTTTAGTGTCTTCCACGTAGGGAAGTTCAGACTATGCACGGTATTTGTGCTTTCGGATGGCATCGTCCATGGACTGCCGCCAAGTTCCTCTGTCATGGTGACCTTGGGGAAGATTTTTCTCGATCCTAGTCTTGGAGGTGTCATTTGGTGATCGTAAAGGGGATGTCTAGGGTCATGGATCTGCTTGTGTCTTTCTGTCTCTGCTGCCGCCTAACAAATTGTTCCATATTACTATGCGTAGATAGCATGACAAGAATTTACTTAGTGGACATAAAATACTTCCACACACGATTAAAATCACAAGGCTTCGAATAATGTAAGTAAATTCTGCAATGTCAGAATAATATATGGACAATTATTTTGATACCTAAAGAAAATGTACAGCATTACCTTAAACTGAAGAATATATGTTTGAACTTTCCAGATGTTGAAGCAACATGTGTACAAAATATTACAGGTTGTATACGAAAATAAAAATATTATTTTATTGATCGATTTATATCAAAATTCTTCAGATGTTCTCTATAGTTCAGGAAGAAATAACAACACCCGCTACCTGTCTCCTAAGGAATATTAAACTCAGCAACACGTGTTTTAAGTTTTCCCACACTTACTGCAGTGTATACTGAATTTTTTTTATTAGTTTAGGGTAGGTATATCAAGGAATTTTCCTTACACAGGTAATCTATAAAATATTCTACACTAGGTAGCTGTAAAAATATTTTTTCGACTTCATCATATTTTGTTATGCAGGTATGTATGATGTAATAGATTTAAGAAATAGTATCGCATGGTTAAAATGGCTAAAAGAATAATCATTTAAATTCATTTGTAGAACTTGATCTAAGTTATTCGATAATCCATTTATTTAAGCAGTACGCCTCTATATGGGGCATCCTAGTGAGACTGCTGCTGGTTTAGCGTACATATTTTCGAATAAATAATTTATTTATTTATTTAAATATATAGTATGAATATACGTAATTGATTGGTTCAGAAATAATTGAAATCATTTATTCGGTTTATAAAAATCAACTTCTATACCATATTTTTTTATTACAAAATTTCACCTATCGATTTAATTTGAGTTCGTCGGTAGCCTGGAGGTAGAGTCTCGGCCTTATGAACATGAGGTCCGGGGTTCGATCCCAGGTGCCGGCAGACTCCTCTTTCACGACACAAGCTTTTAGCTTACTGTGAAAGTTGTATAAGGTTGTATTTGGGTTTATAACAAAACCCAGATATATCTTTTAAAAAAAAAAAAAAATTGTAAGGTAACGATCAACATGCTGGGGAACAACTAAAACTTCCTAATATTTATTAAAAATGTCTTTTTCTTAAGATAAGTAAAATCTGTTTTTAGTGTAGTTAACATTGCTATATAAACTAAAATGTCATTTCACACAAGCGAGGAAACCATGGGATAAATAGTATGAACAAGTCATCTTTTATAGGTAAATACGTAATTGAGCAAATATCTATTATGAAAGAATTACCCACCAGAGATTTCACATGCACAATACCGGGATAATTAGATCACAAGTGAATTTCTCAGACATTCAATATGGATGCAAAGCGAAAGTGTTAGGCCTGTAAAACTACCATATAAGGCCTACCATATAAGCCATACACCTTATTTGTTACTAAGCACACCTCGCGAAAAGGATGAGTTGCGGGTTCAAGTCCCTTCCGGGGCACTACCGAACAAGGTGACATTGTCTTTTCTTAGTCTTATATGGTAGTTTCATGTGTTGAATTTACATATACCTATAATCTCATACAACAGTTATTTGGAATGTTAATCAGTTAATAATGACAATTAATGGGTTAGTTGGAAGATATCGCTTCTGCAAAAAACTCGCCCATTGCTCAGTATCATTTATTTGTATCACATTATTTTATAACTTTGCAAATATGTATTGTGTAATAAAGTTTATTATTATTATTAATTGTAAAAATAACATCGATCAACATATGCTAGTATAAAATATATCTTCTTCTTCTATCAATGCCGTATTAGTTCCCCCTGACGTTGGCGATCACTCTGGAGAATGCCTCTCTGTCTCGTGCTGAGGCCTGAGTCAACAACACACTTTCGTCTCACGTTCCCGCTCCGCTAGCGTTCGGGTGCAGACGATGGTGCGCCAAAGTGTTAATTTTCGTAACTATTGTGTATCTTAGCAACGAAATTGACACTTGCTTGCAACATCGTCTGCACCCGAACGCTAACGGAGCGGGAACGTGAGACGAAAGTGTGTTGTTGACTCAGGCCTCTGTACTGCTGTGCAGTTCTCCCATCCGTGTTATTCCGGTCCATTACCGTATATTCTGCAGCCACTTATAAATAAGTTATTAAATAATTTTAAATGAAATATAATATGAAATACATTTCTACTATGTTGAGACATATTCTGTATATTTTACAAAATATGTTTCAACGTAGCAAAAATGTTCTTTATTCTTAAGCGTTGAATAATAAATAATAAAAAATGTAAGTAAGTATAACACTGCTGAGAGATAAAACCAGATGTGTTTTTACCAAGACAAGGTTTTTTTGTCGAACCGTTGAGTTATCGATGGTGTGAATGTGACTCACACTGATTACACTATGATTTATGACAGTAATATTTTACAAAATATAATAATAATAATAAAACTACGTCGATAAGTACCTATATATTATTATATTAGAGATGTCACGAATAGTGATTTTACCGAATACCGAGTATACACCACACTCTCGGCTGAAGTGCCGATATCGAAAAGGCATTCCAATTTTCTAAATATAATAATAATAAGTACATTTTGCAGGTGATGGGCGATTATAATTTTTTCTCAGTAATTACGGTTTAGTTATATGGTAAATGTACACGCCAAATATCAACCCACCATTGTCTTAATTTCAATATGATATAGGAATCCAATATTTTGACATCCTAGGGGTAGCCGCCTCCCTACTTTGCCCTCTCCTGAGTTCGTTCATGGTCACAAGTCATTAAAGGCATTTCATATCACTCCATATTAATAAAAAATAAAAATACGGTAGGAATTATACTTTAAACAATATTTTATTAAAGTGATGACTTGCAATATTTATGTCAAAACCTGGATCGCTAAAATCTTGGTCATAAGTACTCAAATATCGTGTTTTTTTAATTTTATTGAAAAAAGTAGCCAAATAAGCCGAATTCCGAATTGTTGCAGAATATTCATCACATCTCTAATATATATGTGATGGAAAATAATATCTTAAGAGGTCCTTTTTGTGTGCGATTATTTTATTGTTGGAGACAATTCGAGACTTTTGTGTAAGATAAACTGTAACGTTTGTTTTTATTTCCAGTGAAGTAGAACAAATACTCTATCTATCTGCCCCTATGCCATATTATATAATATTTATAGAGAAAATCGACCTTTTATAAATAATGTGAGTTGCGACATTTCTTATCTATTTTAGAGAGTGATGGTTGGTAGACTGACGGTAGCCTCGGACTTTCAGTCGAGAAATCCCAGGTTCGATTCTTACTCCACCTTCACGACACAAGCATATTGCTGTCAAATTCATAATTTAAAAAAAAAAGTATGCATCTCAATGTAAAGGTGGTTAGCATTCGTACATTTATTTTATGGTGCAACAAAGTTTATTTTATCAAAATATTATTTTCACACTAAGAAATATTGGATTAAAAATATGTATAGGCAATGTCGCTACGGGGAAAAATTAAATAAATGCTACCTACTTAGACATTTATTGCACACTTTCTAAATAAGTTAGGATATTTTCTGCAAGACACAAACGTATTGAATCCATGCAAATCAAACCTCGCAAGGTTATTATGTCCAAAACTTCCTCCCTGTCTTTCAATAACTACATATTGTAAAAATGCAATGCTTATAATACAATAACGATAGGTTTATCATGCACCGTGTATTGAAATTCACAAAACGTTTCTAGGATGGGGTACAACTTTTTTAATATCATGTATTTCACCCCTCACCTTTTTATATTACCTACATAATACTCGTAATATTAAATCATCGCATTACATACAAAATACCATACTCCCATGCATCCTATCTTCTAGTACAACAGTTAACATACTCTTCTAAAGCCCAAATAGTTCTTGCATATTATGAGTTCAATTCCTATATGTTACTAAAGTCAAGACTTTTATATTATTTTTTTTTAGGATAAAACTTTCTTTATCCATGTCAAGTCGAAGTATTTGGAAGCATGTTGTGTCTAGCTCCATTGTAGAGCAGATAATTTCTAAAAATTCACATCACACACAAATACATTAGTGACGAAGGCTTTTTGGGCAAAGAAAATTCTCATGGTGGCAACGAGAACAGTCTGTGTTGGAAGACTCCAGGCTAGATGATGTAAGGGAAATTGGAGTCAGCAAACACAAAACACCAGGATAGAAGGGAGTGGAATATAGAAGGGCTGTTTAAAGATGAATCCAAAATGGCTAAAGAAGAATTAGAAGACGGATAGATCTTGATTGATAAAACACAAACGCATCATAGTTAATATGCAGGTAAACATGAAATACGAGGACTTTGAAAAATGGGAAAAAATAGTTATTGTTGATTATCAAAATAAAATTCTGTAGGTATACCTACTTGCGAAGGTTTCTTTGATGATTTAATATTTTTTTATTTCATATTAATTATTATAATCTTCTAAAGGTCTCGATATAATGATATTAATTTGTACCTATAGAGAATTCAATTGACTGTATTATTATAATAATGCATAATTAAAGTTCTAATTATGCAACTATTTAATATAATTAGCAAAGACTACAAATTGTGATAATTTATTATAAATTAATGTAATACTAAGGTAACTGAGTATTTGAAATGAATGCAATATCGTTCTCGTATTAATAAATGTAACAAATTCATTTACTTAATAGAAATAGAGTAGAATACAAAGCAAAGTAGAGTAGAATTCATATCACTACGATTAATTATTTGCATGGAGTCCCCGGTAAAAATAGTTCTCTCGCTCTGTTCTGTAAGTTATTTAGTGCTCTATAAAAAATAGGAGTTCGTAAAATACGCAAGGAAGATGTGCCTTATTTTTTATTGTATGGAGCATAGAGCATAGCTCCATAGATCGAATTTTTAAGGACGACTACGTGTTGAGTGAGAAAAATAGGCGTGTATGTACGAAAAACTGCTTGAATGTGGAGGAAGCGAAATAATTATCCAAGGATATAATATAACTATGTCGTTGTTCCGCTCTCTCAGCCTACCCTATTTGGGATACGACGTGAGGATATTATATATTTTTGTAATAAGAGCAAAGTGAAATAATAATAATCAATAGTTCTTCCACTCCTTTTATTCCAATAATAATAATAAACACTTAATTGTCAAAATAAATTTGTACAAAAGGCGAACATATTGCCTCGAGGCAATGTCTTCCAGTAAACCTAATAGGTGCAATGTTTGATAAGTATGTTTTATCAAAAAGTGAGTTAAGATAAATCTGAATGTATAGTATATACAAAACAATGAAAAAATATATAAAATAAAACAATAGTAGGTACCTTTATAAAACTACAATATAAAAATGAAAGCATTCACAACCATAAACCTATATGGAAATACATGTATCTAAGTGAGTGCTATCTACTATTAAAGAGGTGGTGGATTGTTTATAAGGGATTGACGATGGGATTTTACTTTATATTTGAATGAGCCAATAGATGAAGAGGACTGAATATCATTGGGGAGATTTTTCCAGATTCTGATAGCATATACGGTGATCTAAGGTTACTAAAATAAAGTAGTAGGTATATAGAGAGAAGAATGTTACATTACGAATACTTTCCGCATGCTTTGTAATAATCATATGCATAGCACGTTCTAATCTGATATACATGAAAATATAACGCAATAGTTAAGTATAATAATTACATAAAACATTATTTTACATTGTATTTAAATTAAATGTACTCAATTCATTCATACCAACACGACATTTCCTACGAATGGGATTCTCAACGGAAAAATGCACGTAATAATGATGATTCAGGGTGATTTTATTTTGACGCCGTTTAACAGTCCCTAGACCTAATACGCTAAATATTTAAGAAAAAATCTTCAGTTGCTTTGTTTCTTTTTATTATTGTAGTCTGGTTTTTGTTTTAAACTTTTGGGTTATTTGGAACAGTACGCGCCTTTGGGATAAACTTTTTTTTTTGCGATAAACTTGCCCTCTGTATATTGATTGTATTTAACTTGAATGTATACCTTCTATGTAATTGTTTGTAATCAATATACAGTAAATAATGAATAAATAAATAAATTTATTATTCTGGATGGGTGGATTAACTTAAGAAATTAAATTAATGTATGTGTAAATAATAATAAAACTATCACTCAAAGCACGAGCTCTGCTCAATTTGAGTGAATCAATTATGTTTTACTGTATATTTATAAATGAGTTATTGTTATTGTAAAATGTGTATTTATCCACAATAAAAATATTTAAATTGATAATGTCTTAAACGCAATGTTTTATGAATAATAATACCTACATTTTCCAGGACACTCGAAAAGTAACAGAAATGAGTTGGAGACCAACTCTTTGCCGGAGACACCACAGGATTAAATTAGTCTGTCAACATATGCATCACAGAGCTCTTTATAATTAGTTCATGTATGATAGCCTATGTTTTTTTTAATGGAATACTTATATATTTATTTATTTATGATTCTATTCGATTGCTTTATTCATTTTAAAAGCTTGGGACTAAATGATTGATGCACTCACGTCTTAATGTTTAAAGATCTAACGAATTTTTATCTTATTTTAAGTTATTTTATGACTATGCGAATTAGTGAACTGTCTCTTATGCGTACCACAACAGATATCTTTACTTAGAAGATGCATCATACAGATACAGTAAACCACAAAACAGATATGGTGGTCTGACATAGAGGTAAGGAATTTAGCGTTAATATTTAGATGATATAATATTATGTAATGTAAAACATTATCAAAGGGATGACACAAACATGTCATCGGAATCGTATCAAAGTGTTTTTCATCGCAACAAAGCTATTGGTTCGTAGGTATTATTGAAACACTATCACAGTGTGAATTGGTCTGACTGGTGGGAGCACTTCTTATTAACTATAATAGTAAATTATTAACTAAATATCTTTTAGCAGCGAAATTATGCCCATTAAATTAATCACTATTGTAATTTATTTATTTCAATTTTACAGGATACATACAGTTGATACAAAAAATACAATGGTCTATAACATATTTAGCAATAAGCAAACCAATGAAGATCCCTATATTACCCTTATGTGCTCTACAAAACATACATAACCAAACACAACAGATAAATCAACAAACAACAATTACAATAGAATAGAGTAAATTATGTAAAGAAAATTAATAGAATAATGCTCACAAAGCAATAATCGTAGGATTAAACAATAAAACAATAAGCAATAAAAACAATACAATGAGTCATGAATAATAAAATTAAAAATATAAAAATATCATATAAAATCTCTCAAAATTTAAAATTCAAAATTTAACATCATTTAAAAGTCAATATTAAAATTTGTCATAAGCAAATAGGAATAATAATTATCCAACACATGCAAGAAATAATATAATAAGTAATATGCAAAAAATGTGATTGATGACAAGATGTAGTTTGCTCAAAACAGAAAGCTGTGGAAATTTGAGGAAAAGCTTGTGCAAAACAATCTACAATGATGATGATGATAATAGACAACGATATATGAGACGGTCGGTAGCCTATTGGTATAGTTTCAGGCTTTTAATCAAGAGATCCGACGACCAAATCCTTCAACTACCGATCTACATATTCCAAATTCACGTGATGTTTAGCAGGCCTGATCTGTTCCAAGAACTCCAAGGCAGGCTCACATAGTGAGATAATATAGATAATATTAAATTCGCTATTTCGACATTTTTTAAAAATAAATTTGATCTCTCACATAAAATCTGCTATAAAATTCACTCAATCTTGTTGAAGTAAACCGCTTTGTGTATTGCTTCTTAGAAATTTATCTCTAAGAAACCAATAATGTCACCAATAGAATAACCCATCCGAGTCAACAGTGTCGTATTAAACATTCATCAACGTGAATAAGTAACCATACTGAAGCAATAGATTTTATACTCGTATATGTAAGATGTATGACTGTGGGTGGCTATTTAGAGATAATATTTTTGCCGACAAACATTATTTCCTATCAATTTTAAAAAATAATCTTCTTAGCTGAAGAATTATCGATTGCAAATACACATTAATAATAAATTTATGTTCCTATTTCATGAAATTGCCGCCCATACTTCAAGTGGTACTTTCAAATAGGAACGTAAACAATTTTATTTGACCGCCATTGTTGTCAAATATATATTTTTTTCATATATTTTATTGGCACATCTACAGACACAAATATAATAATATTATTACTATATAGAATTACATTAACCCATTTATAAAGTTTCACCCACAATGGTAGCGGGCATCTTCAGGGGTGGATGTGTTGCCCGCCAAACGTGAAACGTAGGGATATAAGTTGCTCTGGAAACCATGGCCACTCGTCTGGAAAAAACTTTCCATTAGTTACGCCGGTCGTGAAAGCCTAAAATCATATTATATCGCAATGTTCATAACGAAACCAATAAAATTATACCCCTGTTATTGTATATCTATGGTGTTTTTATGTAATTTTCGATTTAAATGATGAAACAAAATTGATAAACTTTCATTTTTAAATAAAGGTCTTTCAACTGACAAATCGATAAATCTATGTGGGAACTTACGTTTTCGTTTATTCAAGTATTTTTAAATTACATCAACCACGAAAATAGAATCACACATTTTCACGGTAGATTGGTAGTATGAAGGTCCCTTAGTGTTATAGTACAGAATAATGTAATGTTATGATATGACCAATTCTAGTACATTGGGTAGCGCCCATAGTTCGAACGCACGGTGTTCGAAAAGAAATTGTGTTAAGATGTCTAGACCGAATTTCAGATTACTCGTATATTCTTTTACATTTATTTGTTTCATTTTTTATTCCGAACACGAACGGCTAAAAAAACATATTATGCAGGATAAAATTAATTGTATATCACAAATAAATGAATTTATTATTAGGTAGGTATTATTTAAAAAAGTTGGTCCGCTGGCTACCTTACATATGAGATATGCCGTGATGGTGTAAATGGTAAAAGTAATTATTTGATGCAAAAAAAATGTGCAAGAGAATTTTACAATGATAGTTACATTAAAATAGTCGTAACTGTATTTTTTATAAAGCATCATTGCTTAGCCAAAGATATCAGATAGTAAATTACGTCAAATGAAGAATTATTGATTATAAAAAGTAAAAATAAATTACTAAATAGGCACGCTAGGACTTGTCAAGAGTTCATCCAAACTTTACAATTATTGAATGTTTCGGTCTGGTTTATTAAATTAGAACCAATATTTTAGCAGAAAACGTTTCTTTCTAAGCTTATCCCGAAAGTAACTGTATTTCGGTGACTCGTTTATACGTTATAATAATAATGATAATAATATGATATCATGCTCCATCTACAGCAGGTAAAGTAATAACACTATTAGATACCTGGCTGCGTTACCGCAGATTGTGTGTGAGCGCCGGTGGGCCTGGGATGATAATGGCCCCATAAAAATATCCTCTTTACAAAATAAATAAACGTCTTTCCACGGTGAACCATCCTATTATAATAATATTATAATACTCTTACATAATACCTACCTACTTTCAAGAGATAGACACAGAAACGAAACAAGTCAAAATTTCAAAACCTAAAATGGTTAACATAAGAACTGACATTCCTGTAACATCTACATGTGTGGGAAGGTGCAAGTCTTTGTCAATAAAATAAAACTAATATATTTATATATATATATATATTTCTACGGTGACATTGTCCAAAAGATTAGAAAGAAGAAATTAGTTTGTGCTACTTGAGATGAAAAAGATTAGAAAACGGCGAGCAGCAACCAAAAAAAATTAATCCCACGATGTATCTTTCGTCTCATCGGTAGTGAATATTTTGATAAAACAATGTACCTTCTTAGTTAGCGAGTTTTTTCCAAATTTGTTTCATTTTCAAATAAAAATTAATTTTGACTACAAGTATTTCAGATGTAACCTTTATTATTACATCACAACTACTTGTTCAAGATATTACAAAAGACAATAAAACTTCAAGAAATGTCACCGTCAATACTACATAATACTACATAAACGGAACAACGGGAAGAAACCTACTAAAAAAATGACGCTGTTACCACGAGACATAAAAAGGAAATAAAAAACATTCTTTACAACATACCTAGATGCCCTTTCTGATGGATATTAATCATGTTTAGTTGAAGGAACAAGGCTTAACTTTATGGTCAGCCTCACTATCATTTATTGTCTGATATAAATTATCATCAAATCTAATGAAACATTTGTAAGAAATGTTATATGGGCGGTATTTTAAGAACACATGTTATGTTTTGTTCCATGTAAATCATGACGAATTTTTAGGTAGATACAACATAAGTACAACTTGATTTTGATTCCAAAGGATTTTCTTTTAATTCATATAAATACATTTTAAAATTGTGTTTTCCTTGGGATAGATAAGTAAATATATAGGTACACTTTAATTGCATTTCATTTATTCATTAGTTATTGATTTATTAATTTATTGATTGTGATTTTTTTGTAAGATGTATTAATCCTTGTTAATTGTATGTTTTTTTTATACGCAGCACGCCTCGATACAGGCAACCTAGTGAGGTTGCAGCAACTTAATTGTAGCCATATTGGTGAGAAATTGTCTCAACATTTGTACATTGTTATTGATTGATTGAATAAAGTATTTATTTTTATTATTTCAAATTTAGTATTGACGCCTATCCATATAATACCTAGTCTCTCGTATTCATATTATGCATTCGTCGGTAGCCTGGAGGCAGAGTTTCGGTCTTGTGAACAAGGGGTCCACGGTTCGATCCCAGGTACCGGAAAACTCCCCTTTCATGACACAAGCTTTAAGCTTACTGTGAAAGGTGTTTAAGGTTGTATTTGGGATTACAAATAAATTTCTGCTTATCCGCAATACACAATGTTTTAATGACAAGGATAGGATAATATATTTAACGAGTAATGCAGTTCGATAGATCTAGACGTTATGAGACAAATAGATGTAAATAATTCTATTCTTTTTAAAGGAGAGACTTTATGTGAAGTTTAAGTACCTACCTAATTCGCTCCATGGTTTTAGGTGAAATATTTATCTATTCTTGTACTTATTAATTTTCTTATATAAAAACATGAATAATACACTTACAATATGAATGTGTCAATGCAACGATAAGATAAAACAGTAAAGAATGACATCTTTAAAGTGACCGCAGTGAGGGACATGACATAAACCATTCTCACCTCACAATATCGTATACGAGTACAACATAAAAATAGTAATAAAATATCGTCAAATAATAGTTATCGCGGCGGGAAACTACTAAAAATAGAAAGCTACAGAAATAAATACCGCAGATAAAACTTGCTCTACCGTTGAATAACTATGCACCTAAGATATTAATAACATATTATAAAGGTTTTATTTTGGTATACTCGTACAAACTTAATTAAATATGTAAGTATTTTCAAATATTCAATTTGTTTTCAATTTTTAGGCACTGAGTATATTATTCATAAAACATTTTATATATTTCTTTGAATCAGATTTCTTTTTTCATCTCCAATTCTACCAACACGGTATGTCCCACAAGTGAGGTAGCCAGCGGATTAACTGCGGGTTATAAACATGCAGATTGTTTTCTCCGTGCCAATAGAAAAACAAGACATTCAAGAAGGGTGGCAAGCTTCATCGCTGAATCGTAGATATTAATTATTTTATTCATGTGATTTTACGAATATCTGCTTTTTATAGGACACTCTTAAACTTACAGAAAAAAGTGAGAAACCTATTATTAAAAAAAGGGGCTACATGGGGTAAAATATTTTAATCCTCAATTTGAATTTTATCTATTTCATTATCTTGATAATTTTGGTTTAATATAAAATTTGTATAGTATAAAATGATCTTTATATTATCACAGCTTATCTCATAAGTGGGGCAGCCAGGAGACCAACTGCATGTCTAAGTATAATATTACTCACTTTTATTTTTAAGTATGTTTATGTCAATATCTTTTTTCAATTTTTCAAGTTGACATACTATTTTGTAATCAGCTAAATGGCGAAACTAAGCTCATGCATATTACGATATATTCACAGTTCGACCTAGAGGCGACCTTATAATATGGAGATATGTGATGCGCCATAAGAATAATAAATGTCATAAGAAACAAACCATACAAAGGCTTTACAAGTCATTATTTGTCATAAATTTATTCCTTTTCAATAATATTTTACTATTAACATAACATTTATTGCTTTTGTTTTGTACAAGATAATATTCTTTAACCACAGGGTTTAATAAAAATTAGTATAGAACATAAATAAAAACAAATAAGATGCAAGAATCTACGAAGTATGTAGAGATAATATTGTATAGGCAACATGTATGTTATTATTAAAATAACATTATGGACAGTGTTTTGAAATGAATTAACATTTTTAAATATTTCGTTCCGTGCTCTCTGTCTACCACACTTGAGATACGGCGTGAATATAATAGTCATTTTCTCGATACGGGTGCCAACCCAGCGAGGAAGTATTAAAGTGTATAAATGAATTTTAATTGTGAAAATGTTATATTTTGTGTTGTATAATATTTCTGGGTATAAATTATTATTATTATTTTGCGAAGAGAAACAACCGTTTGGAAACTATATTGCTCGATTTAAAGGGTTTATAAATTTGTATTTCATTGCATTAATGTGTTCTAAAAAAATAACATGCTTGTGAGTGATCATTTTGAATAGTATTTGAATATTTGAAAATAAAGATATATGTTTAACAATTGTTTAACAATTGCAAATTAAAGATATATGTTTAACAATTGTTTAACAATCGAGCTATCTGTGAGAAATGCCCCTCTTTTCTCCTGTTTCCTCGTGTGTTAGAATAATGGCACCAGAATTACACTCCAACGAGTAATCTCTCTCTACTTGTATCTATTTTAAGCCATGCGAAGAGCATCATAAACAGAACATCTTGCTGTTTTCTAGATCATATCACTACATCTCGTGCGCGTCCATGCCCATTGCCCATCTCCTTCTATCGACCTTGCAGCCATGAGCTTTTTTAGGTTATCTGAATCTCTTCTAGTAATATGGCCGAAGCACCAATAATTAAATAATTAGAATTCAACATTGATACCTATTGTTTATGTTTATTTTCAACATTAAGACATTTTACATATTAAGTTCAGCGATGAGGTTTGCCACCCATCCTGAATGACTTGGTTTTATATTGGCACAGAGAGGACAGCTTGCATGTTGGTTATAAGCAGCTGGTCTGCTGGCTACCCCACTTGTGGGATGGTATAGTAGTAGTAGTTATTTTCAACATTGATATATGTTTCATAATGGAATATTTATGTACAAATTTCTATTATCTTCAGCATAATATTATATCCATCTTCTTTTAACACGATAGCACGCTCGTGGTATTATTTATTTATTTAAACAATAAACGGCATGAACCTTTAACAGTTTGTAATAACATATTCACACAATTTAAAATAATATATTTTAATAGGAAAGAAAGAAATATATTGGCTGCCATATCACACGATATTAAAATATATGATTGAGAAAGGATAAACAATTCATTAATTTTATTATATCCATCATTTTATCGACGTCCTTGTTGCACAAGTAAATAATATACATGTAAACAATGAGACGGAGAAGAGAGGAGAATATTGTTTCCTGGATGTGTGATTAATCTTCAATAATGAATTAAAAAGCCATGTGCCGACAATCAACGCTAACAACAATATAGAATATGGAATAGGATTTTACGGTATTTCCGATACCAATTTGCATTTGTGGTTAACAAATTCTTTAGATCTATGATATAAATGTATAATTATTATTTACACATGAATTCAAATGTATGCCGTCATTTAATGAATATTTAATCAAACCTTTCAATAAACGACCACCTACATAAAGATTCTTATTTTCTGCTAACCGTGTTCCTAGTAAAATAGTATTCGTACACGTGTTACTTTTGACACTGTCATCGGACGCCATGCAATATTGATAATCATATTTCCCGGAATCAAAGCAACAATTGATCAACTGCGTAAAATATACATATAAAAATCAGCTCTTCATGCCACAAAAAAAAATATCAGATCGTTAATCTAATTAGATAAATTGTGGTTTATTTTATTGCTATTGTAGGTGTATTGAAAGTGTTTATATTTACGGCATTAACTATATAACAATTTCTAGACATATTGATATGATTTTAGACAATAATAACAATTAATACATAATCATCTAAAATCATATCAATATGTATTGAAAGGGATTTATTTTCTTAATATAATTAACATATTGCAGTAATACCATAAGTATCCAATTTTTCTTACTTCATTTATATTATTACAAAGATTCACGGTGGTCACTCAATCTCAAGAGATGATTAAAAATATAACCACAATAAAATATAAAATACCTTAGAACTTAATTCAATAATTTAACATAAAATTATCTTACAAATTGTCAATTATTTATTATAGACATAAAACACTCACCTTTGTGCATTGATGCATTGGTAATTGTATAAAGTTGATGTCAAGAATGTTTGTAATATAAGATAATAAATTATGATTTTTTTCATAATTCTCTATGTCGGAGCGAAACTATATTATGTCAAGAACTGTTATTTATTAAGTATAACCGTTAAGAGTCTATTGAAGGAGACCCACCGATCACCCGGATAGCTCAGAAATCTGGGGACTTCCATATATCCTTTTACATTTCTTCACTAACAAATTTGTCCGCACAAGAGGTGCTACGGTGGGCAGCCTGAAGAACTGGCCGGTCAAAACCCCCACGTGCGGTTTAGACTTTGCACGTAAATTTACTTTTCACTTATGGAATTGTTAACACGAAGTTGTTGTCAATGCTTACCGCAAGTCATTGTTATTGGCTATAGCAGTCGCTTTTTTTTCAAATATTTTCAAATCGGAAAGGCGTTGTATTGCTCAAACAAAACTTTGACAAGTTAAAGGGGTTTTACAGAAAACGAGTAATATGCGTTTTAAACAAAGGTGAATTTACCATTTGAAAAACCATAACAAGAGCTACATACATATACCATTTTGTTCATAATATGTAAGATTAGCAAAAAATGGACATGGTGTAGTTTGAATCCGACGAACCTACAAATAGGTACAACCCATGTTTATAAATACAATATTTATTTATCCTAGATTAACGTGGAATAAATAATATGTAGGTCGTGGTAGTGTATGTACCTAAACGTACATAATGAAGGCTGTTGGATGAGAATTTAGGACGCTGAGCTTAAGTTATATTACATTTATAAATTGGAGAGGCTATCAATAAGATGTTGCTTTCATGTCGAGGAATGTATTAATAACAACAATCTCAATTATTTTATTCCTTAAGGCTTTAGTTGTAATATGATCCACGTTAAGATATGCCATCCAAGAAATAATTAAAAAAAGTTTTAATACAGAAAAGGTATTACTTGTTAAAAGCTTATAGAAATACTTTATATTATTCAATATGTAAAATTATTTGGAAAATTTATGATTGTTCAATTATTTTTTATAAACTATCAAGTACAAGTATGGGCATCCACATCGCAAGAGGACCCTCCTGCATGAACAGACCTCTGGGTCTAATGAAAGATTAAGAAGAAAAAGAAGAAGAAGAAGAAGAAGAAGTATTTTTTTTAGATATTGTAGAGCAAGGGTGAACGTGAAGAAAAATAAAATCTTGAAATGATTAGTATCTATTTTCAGTGAAAATATTTTAATCAATAATACCAGTTTTATTTATGTCTTAATATTTTATTGATACGGAGAAGGGAACTTGGATGCTGTAATTTGTTACAGCATCCAAGTTACAGTTAATCTGCTGACTACCCCACTTGCGGGATATGCCGTGATGGTACTGATAAATAGACAAATAGAAATATTAAACTTCTTATATATTGTTTTTTATATCTATTGCTCATATTTTCTATGCTAATGAATGCAATTTTCGAAGAACGGAAATATTTTCAGTGTACTTCAAAAATCGAATGTTATTATAGTTACATCATAAAAGAAAGTTTTAAAATTAAGAGCAAATGTTTCCGTTTGCTTGGTAGGACAAATTACAAACAACTTCAAGAACTTCTAAATTGCCTTTTCTTTTCTAGGTAGTATATATGTACATAAATATCATTAATAGATATAATTAAACACATTTTCCGATTAAAAACACTGCTTAAGTAAATGATGTCAAGTAATTTATTTACATAATACCCGCTAATAAATAAATGCATAATTGCAATATAACACGATTAAGGTCAACAGTATTTTAATAATCATTTAAATAAATTTATCATAATTTTACAATAATGAGAATAACTAATTATATCTGTCATCAGTTTTTTCCTTGACTTGTTCTAAAATAGTAAACAACATAAATATGTTTAATTAATGTAATTAAAGATTTATATAATCAATAAACTAATTAATGAAGGTTTATGATGATGGATCATTAAACACTTTCTTATTATTTTAAACCCTAAATCGACTGAGATCTGGTGTAGGAAACTGCCGCGACAATAGAGAACGATGGGGCTTCCTACAGGACGAATCCGGAGCATGTGACTGTGGTGCAGCACAGACTATGCCACACTTGTTGGAATGTCCATTGTGCCCTGTCACTTGCACTATGGAATGGAGGATATTTTTGACGCATCTCCACCTGCTGTGCGTTTTGCGCAGTACTGGAGATCAGTTTGATGGGTTTTTTCTCTGGGTTTCGACACGATAAATAAATTATTGGTTTTACTATTATAATAATTTGCTTAAGATATGATTTTAATTTTTTGCATTTACATTCATAGCCGTTATTCTTTCGACTTGATGAGAATTATTTAATCTATTTTTTCAATAATTACTTATCAAAAATTCTCTGAAGTTTTCATTGGTATCATGTATTCGCATTTTAATTAAAACTACTCTATAAAAAGCACTTTACTTGTAATAAGTATGCATATTGCACACCAATCATAAATTGAACCTAGGACTGGAAACAAATAATAAGATTTATTATAATAATAGTTTAACGTACGCTTTCCATAGATATACATAATTATATTTAGAAGCTCTTGAGTTCAGTAAAGGTTTCGTTACACGCGCGTTGTTGTTTATTGTAACGCACAATAAATAATATATTCAAAATTATTGTGTAACATATTGTGTGCTTTAGTCAAATTATTTATGTAACAAACATAACTGAAAGCTTGTTCAAGTTTTCCAATCAATAATATGAAAAATATATTTTGAACAAAATAATGTCTGCCGTTCAAATACAAATATTTATATTCAATGTGACATCGAATTTGACCATGCACAACATTTCTCTTAAAAAGTTCTCCTTTAAGAAAGTGTGATCGGTACAAGTATAAAACTACAAACAAATATGTAAAAGTTTAATCAAATTAAAATGAATTAATCTTACAATACTCTAAGCAATGTGTCTTAGTATGGACGTGAATCTTGTTACTTCCAAATTTGGTTAAGCACGAGCCGTACGCTACTTCTGCAAATCTACGACTTCTTTGATATCGATTAATTTATAACAGTTGTGAGCTGTCTTCAATGTTTCTCTTTTCAGTATAAATACAATATTTTTACTAACATATTTCCTCGTTACTTGTCAAATCGTTTGTCCGCAAAACGTCGTGCAATAATAAAACATAAGTGACAGTGTAATGAACTACATAAGTTGTTTGTTTTTATCAGATAACTCTAAAACAGTGGCTACTATGTAGGGATGTTATATCCGCCTTTCCTCTCACAACCACACTTCTCGTAGAATAGGGAATAGGTAGAAATTAATCTATT
Source organism: Athripsodes cinereus (assembly GCA_947579605.1). Classification (NCBI taxonomy): domain Eukaryota; kingdom Metazoa; phylum Arthropoda; class Insecta; order Trichoptera; family Leptoceridae; genus Athripsodes; species Athripsodes cinereus. The sequence goes on from OX388311.1 coordinate 8,012,808, forward strand.
GTACACTTCTTTTTTTCTCAACGAAATTTTAATATATATTTTTTTTGTAATGTAATATAATATATCAATATACTTTCTAAGGTCACAACACATGAAAATATGTTTTGGAAGCAATGGCATGTCTAGTGTTTTCATATTGAGTACGCCCATCGTCAATAATTAATGGGGATAAACAAGTGATTGAATAAATGTTAGGAAAAAATATAATATGAGCATATCTTTGCAATTATGCAAAACTTTTAAGTTTTTATTATAATAATTAAATACACGATATTACACACAAAATAAAAAATAAAACCTACAAAATTGACTCCATATGTCAGTGACTACCGCGTTTCCTATATCTTAAGTAACAAATATTCAAATCGAGAAACCACTATCAACTGGACGTTAAGAATGACGAGTGATACCAAAAAACAAGTTACGTTTTATACAACGAGTGTTATACTCGTAGAACAGACAAAAGTCACGTCACTGGTGGGAAGATGAATCAGGATATAAAAACAGATTCTTAAATTTGAATTGATTATACATTTTTTGTCACAAATAAGACCTTGTATATAAACTATAAAAGTGAAAATCTTACATATTATAGTTAAATTCAACTTTTATTAGATTTTTTCCTTTTCTGCTACCATTTCATTCATTAATAAATATCATTCACATAACCTTGATCAAGAAATCAAATATATTTCCTAAATGTCTAGTCTTGTCTTCGTATTGAGGCCATGACTTACCGTTAATTATACGATTAATTACACATTAAAAACCTTTAATTTCAACTTTTAAATAGCACCTTGTAAAAGTTCATTACAAAACATTGACATCGTGGCATTATTTGTGTACATAAGTACATGAAATGAAGTTTTTATATATTCAGAGCACTTGTTATTGAACGTTCAATAGTGGCCTCCATACTATAATAAGTAGAATTTAATTTTTGCTACCGGTTGTTCAATGGATTCATTAACATTTATACTATCTAATAACCCGAAAATGTCACCTCTAAAACAAAATTTTCAAAAATAAAATAATATTTACTCTCCGACTTTCGCAACATACTGTAAATATATTTTACTTTAGTATTCTTTTCGCGGATAAAATTAAAAACAGTGTAATAAGATTTTGAAGGGAAAAATTGAGGGTAGTCGCGGTGTAGGAAGGCGGCAGATGTCCTGGCTGAGTAATATCCGAGAGTGGACCGGAGGTCGGAGGGTGGAGGAGCTGTTCCGGCTGGCACAGGACAGAGAGGCCTACGCCAGGGTGATAGCCGACGTCGGGGGGACCTGACATGACACTTTGAGAAGAAGAAGAAGTAATAAGATTTAATAACTACTACTACTACTATACCATCACGGCATATCCCACAAGTGGGGTAGCCAGCAGATCAGATTTAATAACGGCTATTTTTAAATTTATTTTCTATGCCAGTATATATTCAAAACGCGGTTATTTCATAATTTTACGTTTAATTATTATTTGCAACCTCACATTAACTAATAAATTTGTGTCGTCAAGGAAGAGAAAGTTAGGAGCAGGAGGAATCGAACGTGGGATATATCGATAAAAATCTGAATTTTTTTTATTAGATAATCGGCCGCTCATAACTTGTTTGAAATAAAATTTAGACCATTTGATCCAAGAAACTCTTTTATGTAATTTTTATGTATAAAAAATAAAGATTAACTAATCATTTAATGTTACAATGATTGTTTTGATTGTGTCTTTTTTGTTGATATTTCCGTCATTATTATATCATTTCATACTATTTCTGCGTATACAGTATAGTAAAAAGAATACATAGAAATAAATTAATGTAAAAAGAGTCATTTATTTATTCTAGTAAAATACGATTGTTTTTTTTGTCACAAGTAATTCAATGAAGTAATTTTAAATTGTAGCGAAAGTGTAAAAAGTAATTGGAAATAAAGAAATTACAAGTTATACGAGAAAATGAAAAGAGACAAGTAATAAAGCGTTACTTATGGATGAATTGTCGTTATAAGTGTTTGTAATTACTGCCGAACGATATTTTTTTAAATAAAATATACTCGAAGTATTTTTTTATCAATCGAGTGTTCACACTTCCGTCCAATGATTACTCACTTATAATAATAATATTGAGAAGTTTTATACATTTGGCCAATTATTATAATCACAGACTTGTATCCGATGCCGTAGATTGAATGAAAAACTTATATCCAATAAGTCGACAATCAAAGTTTTTTATTTCATATTTATGTCGGTCTAAGTTATCATGGTATATTCCATAATAGGGGTAGGCAGCAAAAAACTGCGTATAAACAAACAAAATATTATCATCTCTGCGCCAATAAAAAATTAAGAGGTTACTACTACTACTACTACTGCTACTACTACTACTACTACTACTATACCATCACGGCATATCCCACAAGTGGGGTAGCCAGCAGATCAAGTGCATATAAAACATGCAAGCTGTCTTCTCTGTGCCAATATAAAATCAAGACATTCAGGATGGGTGGCGTACTTATTTAATATATGAATAAGATCGATAGAAAAAATGTTTTAGACGTGTTAAAGTTTCATTATTGAATAAGATGTTTTATAATTTTATCGACTGACAAATTTGAACGTTCTCACTGGCTTCTCTATGTAAATAGTTCAACTTTTATTGTTCATCGTTTTTCTTTTTTATCCATGTAAAAAATCCATCAAAAATTTAATGTGTCAATCCTAAAAAGGAAAAGTATCAACCATCTAGTATTCTAGTCGAATTTGTCATTTAATCTACAAGAGATTTGTGTCGCATCCTTTCAAATATGATTAAGGCAAGAGATGAAAATCTCAATATGTGTTTGAGGCTTTTCAATGTTGTTTAATTACAAACGAATTTAAACTAGACTATTGATTACAAATAGGTATTATGATTACATGTTAATTATACTTAGGTATATAAATTTAATTTACACAGCGGGCGTGGAGGTCATCATTACACTACGTGAATTTGATATAAGATGTTGTCATTCACTATATGGAAGGTGTAATGCTACAGCGTTTTAAGACACAAAATTGAATGAAATGAGTCAATAAAAGGAAGTGGGCGCACAAATCCAAATAGGCTAAACGGAAGTGCAAAATCAAAGGGGAAGTTTATGTCCAAAGAGAGATTCAAAATGCTAAAAAAGAACCATATATTTAGTATTTTTGTAATGCTTATATTATAGAGCAACTTATTCTAGCAAACCCTTTGTAATTCCTTCATGTATTAACTCTTGACAGTCTTAACCCTAACCAAAGATAGATTCGCATTACTTTAATACAAGTAAATTTTAGGTAGTGTTAGTTGCAACATTATAACATAACACCTATACATAACACCGTTCATATATAATTAGATTATATTACCTTCTTCTATATTTAGTAGATACATGTGTGAATAAATTATCACCAACTTTTATTTAGTCGTAATTATATTTTTATGATTCTGAATTAGTACAATTAAACTACCACGTAATGTCAGTATTACATGGGAGGACTTAAAATATGCGTTGGCACATGACCAAGTACATTGTAATATGTAATTCTGAAGAGGCTTCTTAAAGACCGCATTCCTTATAAAGGATTGGACGTATAAATAATCAAATGTTAGACAGTTTATGAATATAATACTACTAGCTTCTGAGCCCACAATCATCTATCAAAATACGTTTAGATAATATTAATCAGATAATCTCAACGCGAAAACCTTGATTTTATGCGCCTGATTTTGAATATTTTTTTCAGGCACGTTCCGTCATGTCCGCGCTCAAAAAATACAAACACGTATTAATTACGAATAGAACGAATAAACGGTGACAGACTCCGTCAAGGAACGAATGAACGGTGATAGACTCCCTCAAGTAGCGGCAAACAACGTGCCAACGCGAACTCGCCAACCTGGAAGACCTGCAACGAGATGGCGAGACAGCTGGAGCTCTGTGTCCCATGAGACCTCGACGCCATAGATAAAGATCTACAGATTTATTAAAGGAAGAAGATGTATTAGTTACATTTATCTAAGCAATGTCCTTTACTCGTGGTAAAAAAAAAACATTGGTAAATTTCAGCTCTATATTTTTTTCTAGAATTTCTGATTTAGTTCCAACTCATTCATTTAGTCTGTTTGATAATAATACTTGACATTTTATGTTAAAAAGTCCAAGAAACTGATATAAGTCCGCTTTCATATTATCTGTAATATATGTATCTTCCATTATAACAGTTCCAGGAATACTCATACACTTACCATGTAGAGGAGGTATTATTGTTTTTGTTCCTTTATCGATGAAAAAGGATTTAACGGAGATATAAATATACGCACGTACATACGATTAACGGACTTTGATATAACAACAGGATTATTACTTCAGTGTGGGTAGATTTAAATGGTAAGTGTTGATCCAATGTAAATATAATGTAGCACTGAGGGACGTGCTTCCGGGCATTTTTCTTGGATGTTATCAATTTAGATTTCACAATTCACTCGGTGTCGGGTGCATTGTATCAGAAAAAAAGAAGAGTATGGATTTAATCTGTGCAATCTCCGGCAAAGAAAGGATTTCCCAATCTTTTTTATAAGTTTTTGAGTGTCCTGAAAAAGGCAGATATTCGTAAAACATTACGTTTGAGACGTTTAACATCTTCAGTTCAGCGATGAGGTATGCTACCCATTCTGAATGTCTTAGCTTCTATTGGCACGCAGAGGACGTTTCCATATTTTTTTAAATATTTTGCTTATCATAGGTGTATGTATTTAAATAATCTCAATTAAATAAGATTTTTTTTGTGTGAGGAAAAGCTGAGTAGGGGGAGTACAATAGATCTTATAGGTCGCGGTGCATATTTCACCCCAATTAATAAAATAAATAGTGTGAGGAAATAGAATAAAATATCTCAATAATAACCACAGGATATATTTCACGTATGTAAAATAGCTAACACTTTTCATTTTCTTAGATAAGAGAGGCATGCAACAAATAACAAAATATAATTCCAATCTAAATGTAAAAACACGGAACCCTGTGGGTAAAACATATATAACGTCATACTACGTATAATAAAAAATATATAAATTAATGAGATCTGCACACGTAATAAAATAAGACAAATTTACTTACAAAGCGTTGTTGTATAATTTCATTTTATTCCTTTAATATAATATGAATGAAAAAGCATCTTTGTCGGTTGGTCATTTGTTTATAAAATCCATTTGTCTGATGTATTTTATAAATATAACCTCCATGGTTTAAGTGTTTAATTCTTTTATAAACCTACATGTAAATTTATAAATCTGTTGTCTATACACTTAAATTTATGTAAAACAGGTACATAACAGGAAGAACAAGTCATCTATGAAGATTGGCATTCAATGAGAATTTCTAGGTATTAATTAATATAGCTAGAAAGAGCTAGTCCCAAACTTATAAATATGTAGAAATCGTATTATGGATACTAACGCGACGGTTCACATAGGCAGGTACATATTTTATGATGTTATTAATGAAACAAGATTAATAAAACTTTATATATTTTAATAATTAGCAAATATTTTTAGGTATGCAAAAGCATTCTGCTAACAAATATTACATCTTTTTCTTACCCATCTCTACATTGCTGGATACATATATTTCTGATGGCGACAGTAATTACATTATCTGCCCATATTTTTGGCATCACTCTTTTTTTTTAAAAAATAGTACGTATTTCTACTTAAATAATTCTTGATATTTATTTATATTTCTCTGATATTTCTACATTAATTGGTGGTGGCCATTAATATTAATATATGATCGAAGCAGAGTTTAAAGCTGGTTTGCGGTATAATTTATAAATTAAAGTAATATGTACATACGCGTTACATATTATAAAATATAACCCATTAACATTTATATGTCTCAAGAGATCCACACGTGTAGTAGATATATTTTATTAGGAATGCCCATTCCGTAATAATAATTAATGTTGTTTCACTTTTATTACATACATTTTTGTCTTAATATTATCTATCTTCATAGGAATTTACCACTCAATATAACATAATATTACATAATAGGTATTATACTTGCGTCAATACAATTTATTAACTAGATTGATTGAGTTGGACTATATTTTTTATGTATAGACCTTTTATCATAATCACGGAATAAGTGCTATTACGACTGTTATGTCCGCCTTAGTGAAACATCACTGACAAAACTGAGTTAAGCGTTGTTCTAACAATTTTTCTAGATAAAATTATCTTCGCCTGTCAGTTGTTTATGATGCATTCTGAACACATGACAATAACTGACATTGAAAGTATTTTAAAAATGCTATCGTGAGACGAAATTTACATTTGTGAAAATATTAATTTTTAGATATTTTATTGAAAATTATTTTAATTATTTGATAAATTAAACATAACATAACATGCATAGACAATTCACACAGATCGAGCTAGTCCCAAACTAAGATATGAATCTTGTATTATGGGTACTAACACGACGATACACATATACACAATGCACTAAACACACATACACGTAACACCCAGGACAATTTTAAAAAGGTCATTCTTCAAACTGCACTGGCCGGGAATCGAACCCGGGACCTCGTGACTCAAAGGCAAGAGCGTTACCTCTACGCCACACCGGCCGGCCCACACACACAGTTAACTGAGATCATAACATCAATGGACAATGCAATCTTAGCAAAAAAGTATGTTTACTTCAGAAAAAGCTGTATTGTAAATAAGGTTTTGGTTTCATTAGAGGAAACTCTATTTTCTTACTAGACATGGCTAGTAACCCAGGTTTAAATATGCATTTTTGTGAATACTGGTGAAAGATTATAATTTATGAAGTAATTTCTATTCCCGAGTAATTTATTATGAACTTGGCGCCGCCCTACAAATTGAACGTCTTGGTTAAAATCTCTCTTTGGGGACTCGTAAATTAGTCAGATATATTATTATTAAGTACGTATAATGTAAGAAACAAATACATTTTCATTAATTTGCCACGCATATCTTCAATAAAATCTCAAAAAAAAAAGGACATATTATATATTAATTGAATTGACGTTTATTTTGTAAAACTCCATATTAATTTATGGAAATAAACACTAACTGTTTTAATTTTATTGTTAAATATAATATTGTTTGTGTTTACTTCCACGAAAAAAAAATCTTTATCTTTCCAACTCTGGTAGGATTGCTAATGAGCTAACTGTATATTTGCTATTTTGAAAAACGACTTTATTTATAATTGTAAATTGTTATATTTTATTAAGTGTGTCTATGAAATTTGAAAAAAAAAAATTAGGTATAAGAAATAGCAGATTGCCATCTCAACTAAACATTCAAACGGATGCCATACCCCAACACTGAATTATTGATTTAAGAATAAGATTAAATTTATCACTCGCAAATTTCGTGAAATAGAATCACAATCGAATTTTTTGAACATCTTCATACAAGATAGTTGAGTTACTTTAAAATGGTGTCACTATCCGCATTGAATTCTTTGTGTTTCTTTTTTGTATTACTTTAATATTTACCATCGTTAAAGTTTTTTTGTGCAAACTTCCTGTTTTTATTACAGACAAGTACACAATCATTCATTGTCTAAATCCCCTCTTTGTTGAATCTATCACGAGAGATAAACAATAACCAACTATGAAAAACTCCCATCAAGGTTTCACACAGCAAATAATGTTCACTTATCTAGTAAGTATACAAGTATAATATAAATATTTCCACAGTGGATACTAGAGATCAGTAATAGTACAAGGATTGTAGGAAATATATAATACTTTAAAACTCAATATGAAGTTTTTATAAAACTTTGATATTAAGTTTTTTTTATCCATTCATCCAGCTCATTATGGTAAATCCCACAAATGGGGTAGCTAGCGGACTAACTGCGAGCTATAAACATGCAGATTGTCTTCTCCGTGCCCCCTTTCTGAACATATTATTTTCTATTGGTACGGAGAAGACAATCTGCGTGTTTATTACTTACATACAGTTCTTCCACTGCCTACCACACTTGTGGGATAAGCCGTAATGGTATATTAATATTATTTTAAACTTTTTTGTCAAAAACTTGAGTCAAGTACTTTATAATTGCATAAACGTAGCGTTTGAAATCGATTTGTCACAGTTAAATAATATCTGGTATTTATTAAATAATTTTCACTTCTACTTTTTGTTTGTTATACCATTTTTAATTTTCTGATATACTACAGTGAACATTAGTAAATAATTGTAGTGTACGTGATGAAAGTGATTGTTGTAAGAATGGAAGCCAGTCATCAGTGGTGCGTCTATGGTTTTTAAACTAAGTAGGCCTAATAGGTATAAATAAGTTGTTAAATAAATATTAATGACCATTTTCAAAGGGTGGGTCTGGGTGTTTAGTGGATTATATGCGTATCGTTGCGTTATTAACCCATAATACAGGATTCATATCTAGTTTGGGACTGCCTCGATCTGTGTGAATTGTCCATGCATGTTATGTTATGTTATAATATGAAAAAATGGATTATTTTACCACAAAAAAATTAAGTCTAAAAAATAAGCCCCATGTTATACGATGTGTGTTACGAATTAATTTATGCAAAATGGCTCAGTTACATGTAGCCAGGTTCGTATGACACATCGAAGAACATCATAAACTTTTTTCTTGCTTTGTAACATTTTTTTGAATAAAAATTGTTTAAGTTTAGATCTGCATCTTGTTAATAGAGGAAAACAACAGTCCATCATTAAAAAAATATTATTTAATAACATATGTGTATGTGAAATATATAATACATAGGTACCAAATATTTTAGTTGTTAGAAAATTACGTAATGCGGCGGGCCCCATTATGATGAACTATTTTGGTAAGACGATTATAAATTCATCGAGTCATTTTATAAAATGATACCACGATGCGGAACGGAGGATGTGCAAAGGTAATAGTTGTATATAATTGTTACAATGAGAGGTATATCTAATAAATATTATTGTTCGTTCGTGGGTATATTTGTATGTAATTTATACCACCAAAATTAGACAAGACAGAGCAAAAATAATGCGCTCTAAACGAGGTCTCATCTTTTTGACAGGTATAATAAAAAAATATAAATATCTTTTGCATTTACAGAGGTATTAGTGTTTTCAGTTTTTAATGAGAATCTAATATATTGAGGGTATACAACCAAAATGCATTGCAAGTCATTTCAGTTTTGAGATGACATGGTGGCAGTTAAATGAAAAAAAAAGTGTTTAGATCAATACAAATTCGCCATGTATTGTTTGAACTTTAATTAAGATGATATGTATTGGTAAGTGACTTTTAGGCTTTGCAAACAAATTTAAACATAGGAAATATGTTAATTACTTGAATAGTTTTTGACAACTTTTGTAGCACTAGACTGACTTAGTGCATTTTGGTTGTATACCCTCGATATTTTCTAAAGGAAAAAGGCAACATTTTGAATATATTTTGGACATTTTGCATCTCAAATTCAGTGATTAGGTTTGCCATCTGTACCCTAAATGTATTATTTTTTTGTTGGTACTGCTTGAGGACAGCTTGCATGTTTAGTTACATGCAGCTAGCCTGCTAGCTACCTCACTTGTGGGATATACCATCACAGTATGTATAAAAGATAGATTGACCAATATTTTACATCAGATCATGATATAACATGGGTAGAACTGTCCAAAACATTAGAATCGTGGTGTTACTAGTTTTAAAATATTGTCATGGGACCCTTATAATTTAATATCCAAAAAATGGTACTTGTGTTGCCATCTATCGAAATCCTGTGAAAGCCCTGGCCCCTATCTAGAGAAATCGTAAATACCTTTTGCTATTATCATAAAAACAGATTCCTTCTTCTTGATCCTTTTCCGGGAGTCAGCCATTTTGGCCAGTCTCCTGCTATCCGCCTTACAATAGACATAGCAGGGGCTCGCTCCAAAAAAAATGTCTCTTCTCTTCTACAAAATACTGTGAGTGTCGCTATAATAATGTAATTCAGTATTAAAAAACTGTGAATTGTTTTGTTTGGTGTAATAATAATCTGTGTAACCATATTCTTCGTCAATAAACTGATCATACAACATCATGTTAGTGTTTCCTTAGCACAACCACCACAATAAATTTACCCAACGATAAACCCTGAGAGAGTCACTGAAATCTGCCGACTATGGGAGAAATGTTACAGTTTGAGTGTTACAGTTTGGCGCTCCAACGTGATGCCTAATTATTGTGGTTTTTGTTGTGTTTGAAGTGAATTTAACAATGCATAAATGATAACATTAAATAGTGCGTAGATAAGTTCGTTACGTATCACGTGACCCACCCATGTTTCCATGCATCACCAACACACACACACTTCTCTAGAATGTTCGATCAAAAAACGGTTGAAATTCCATTACCATCACAACAAGACTGTGCAACTGTCGTTTTGCTCTTCAAAAAAATTTCACCGCATGACCAATAAGGACTACGATGGTGCTTCAGTGAAAAATCGATTTAAATAAACAGTGCTATAAATAATAAAAAAAAAAAAAAAACATTTTAATAAATAAATAAGTGAGAATTAATAAATAATAAAGTGCGTGATACATTTGCGCGCCCTCAAAAAAAACTCATATAATAAGGAAAAAAACCGTTACATCAACAAAGAAAGAATGAACGAGTCTATTTATTTGAATTATAAACAGTGTTAAAAATAAAAACGATTTAATAATAAATATATGCGAAATACATTTATGATCTTCAAAAAGAAATCCGCTATATTGCAAGTACGACCCGATATTGTTAATGAATGGAGAATTTAAGAAATAAATACAACGAGAAATTGACAAGATTGTGAACAGATACTCCAAACTTTCCTAAGACGTCCAGATAATTTCCTTCTGACGAGATGAAGATCTCCAACATTGCAATCTCTTAAGAAGCCTGCTACCACCACTACGAAGGATGTCCATGGCGGAATTTTCTTCCTTGACGGTTCCTGACCTCCAATAGAAGGATGTCCCATGCTTTGTCATCTAGATCTCACGTTTCTTCGAGGCCTTCTTTATCTACGCGGAGAGCCCTTGATGCTTGATGGTTTTGAGGAAGATGAAATGAATACTTCCTCCAATTCGTAATAGACAACCTTATTCATCTGACTACTATACAGGTTTTTATGGAAGAATGTGGTGTTGTTTTGTTCATTTTGTACTGAAATATTTTATATACCTACTATAGATACAGTTTTTTACATGTTGTTCCATGCTTTGCCTTTTGTGCCAAAGAGATTGTAAAAATTCCAGTTTCAATTTTGCATGAATTCAAGTGATACTAGCCAAGATCATTTTACAATTATTTGCGGAATTATTTGCTTGTTGATGTAAGATTCTACACTGAAGGATCTACAAAGTAAGAGTTGTAGATTTATAAATGTCTAGTTTGTGAAATATTCCAAGTAAAGTTTTTCTATATCTGGTTAAATACACTCAAAAGTAAAGAAATCAAATTTAAATTCATTATACTTGTACCTACCTAGCGTGCGTGTCACGCAGGCTGTAGATGTATTTATGTATGGTTTGAAGTGAAATGATCATAGACCTCAATATTGCTGGAAGAGGCTTAACAAAACAGATTTGAATAATTACCAATAATTCTTTACTTATATGCTGGAATTGTTAATTTTATGATATGTAATGTATGTAATGTTATGTCTACGATATTTCCAGGGAATGTCAAACTTTCCAGCGGTTTCCAAACTTTAACAATTTAAAGAAATAATTGTTATTGATTTTTTTTCGAGTCTTATCAAAGGACAAGACTTCCAAACAATTTTTTTTGTATCCAATGGTTTCATCAAGTCTCAGGTTCACCGAATCATATCCCCTAACGTATACGAGCTATGCGATGTAGATACTGGAGCAATGGGAAACTATCATGCTAAGGATATCATTAAGTTCTGAGTCCTAGGTATGTGTTTCTCCAAAATTTTGTTGTTATATTTCATTCTGAATGTAAATCCATCCATGTAAAATTGAAATTTTGATAATGTAAAGAATTTATGTAAAAATGTAATGTTTTCTTGGGCTGCAATTTTAATGAATAAAAAGAACTATGTCTATACATCACAGGTCAATGTTAATAGCGAATTTTGTATGTAATAAAAATGTTAGACTCTCAAAAGAAATTATATTTACAGTCATAGTGATGTTAAAGGAATTATCTTTCTTTCTTCTTTAAAGCAAAATAAATTATAATACTGTTAATAGTCAAAAATTTGGTATTTCTACTCTTCAAGTACTTGTAACTTTTGCAGCCCATGTTATTGTAAACTTTTAGTTAAGAAAACTCATAGAGGCTCTTCAAGGTTCCGCTTCTGTGAGAATTTTGAATTGTTCGAACCTTGTGGCGCCCTTAAATAATTTTTTTTGTATGTTTTGATCATCTTTTTGTTTGCGCCCGTGGATGCATGAAGTTGCCTTTATCATCTCATATGCTAGCCGTTTTCATTAGCAACGTGTTCACAATAATCTGAACCCATCCACTGTCGCAGACAAAAGTCATACAACATGGTAGTCTTAAGGAATTTTGTACTGTATAACTGATGTAATTTTGACCCTCCAGTATACGAAAGTATACGAATTCTTTTGTTGTTTTCCTTGAATTTTTGCGTGAACTCCTGATTCACTGAGTTAAGTGGTAACTGATTTATTTATTTGTTTATTTATATATCTATATATTTCAAGGTGTAAAAGTAGAAAGTATGTCAGATTGCGCAATAAATGATGAAGTATGAAAGTGTGTGAAAGGTTACCACTAATTCTCTTAGTATATCAAATCATTAATGCTAAATCTTAAATTGAGGATCAAGGTCGCATCAGTCAAATTAAAAAATAAGTTTATTGTTTTTAATCTTTAGTGTGCATGGTTTTGTAATTAAATTATATGGCAAGGTTTCTCACATGGTGTGAACCTGCTGGCCATTTTGCGGCAATTTTACTGTATGGAATGCGTACCCTTGCAGTAATTTCTATTTGCCTAGTATGAATGTTAAGGAGTCATTGGATGATTCGCCATCTTCCATGTACATCTCCTGGGTTAGACTGATATAGAGATATGACTAACCGTCCTACCCTAAAACAATCAGTTCTAACTCAAATTTATTTTAGTTAAATTTTCAATTTTTAATGCCCGACAAGCTTATTGTCCAAGTGAGGTTTGAGGACGCTCAAACAAAGAAAATTCATACAGGTCGCTTAGAGAAGCTCTGCGCGATAGGTTTGGTACCTGATATTAACCATTTGCCTGTATGAAATTGGTGGGAAGTTTCCACAAAAGAAAAATGCTATAGGGTAAAGGATTACCGCCCTTATAATAGAGGTAGATCAGATATAATTGTAATGGATACCTCCTCTTGGAGTAAGGAAAAGTGTTTGGGAAATTGTTGAAGGTTTTGTTATATAATGTAAAAGAATTTTTTTTTTGTTTTGTCTTAAGCATGTAAAGGTTTACCTAGAAGTATGGCGAGAACATTGTCTACGATCCCGTTTCCGCGACCTGTTCTGTCGGTGCATCTTCCTGGTCCCTTGCTTGCTTGAGACATGTCTATTTGTAAGGAATAATTAAGAATTTGTTACTAATGTCTGTTATGATAATTTGTATCTTTGTTTTGACACTCACAGTATTGTAAAACCTTTCTTATCTCTGACACTCACAGTATTGTAAAATCTTTCTTATCTTTGACACTCTTAGTTCTGTAGAATCCTTCTTATTACTGACTTTGAAACTTTTTTTTTTTTTTTTATTCATTTTTTTTCTTTAAAAGACAACTTGAGATGGTGTCATGGGACCCTTATAATTTAATATCCAAAAAATGGTACTTGTGTTGCCATCTATCGAAATCCTGTGAAAGCCCTGGCCCCTATCTAGAGAAATCGTAAATACCTTTTGCTATTATCATAAAAACAGATTCCTTCTTCTTGATCCTTTTCCGGGAGTCAGCCATTTTGGCCAGTCTCCTGCTATCCGCCTTACAATAGACATAGCAGGGGCTCGCTCCAAAAAAAATGTCTCTTCTCTTCTACAAAATACTGTGAGTGTCGCTATAATAATGTAATTCAGTATTAAAAAACTGTGAATTGTTTTGTTTGGTGTAATAATAATCTGTGTAACCATATTCTTCGTCAATAAACTGATCATACAACATCATGTTAGTGTTTCCTTAGCACAACCACCACAATAAATTTACCCAACGATAAACCCTGAGAGAGTCACTGAAATCTGCCGACTATGGGAGAAATGTTACAGTTTGAGTGTTACAATATCTTCCTTAAATTTTGTCTCTTTTTCAGAAAGTACTTATTTGCTATCAGCTGTAAGTAATAAATTGTCAATTTCATGTTTATTTCTTTACCGAAACCGGGTAAGATTACACCAGTAAGTAATAATATAAAAGTGATTGATATACATAGAAATTACATACATTTCTATTTAACTGTATTGAGAATGGAATGTTAAACACAACTTTTCACATAACCAATCTAATTATTAGACTTGGGAACCTTAAATTCTGCTTTTCTGAATACTTTTAAATTCAAGATCTTTTTTTTATAAACCAAAGAATCTTTCTCTGTCATCTCATTTCATTATTTGAAATATAGCACGTTTTTCAGTCTAGATAAAAGATAAAAGCATATAAAGATACTAATGTTCTAAATATTAAAATATTTTAAATAAAAATTGTAAAAGATTTAAAACAAAAAAAAAGTATAGAAAGGAACATACTCTTACTGTATTTAATTATATTTTTTATTATTTTCTTTTTTAATTACTCTCATTCGTTTAATTTCAGTATGCCTTTGTATTGGTCTTCTGGAATATCTTCATACAGTTTTAAACGAATTTTTAAAAAATATTTATTTATTTTATCTGCTCCAAAGAATCAACCTACGAATATCTATTGATGTGACAAGTATTTGAAATAAATTTAAAACACATCGATAATAAGAGATACTATTCCAAGATGAATAATGTCTGCACTGAGAAAAATACTAACGAAATTTCACAACGAATCATTGGTACGTACTATCAAATTAGGACCAGAGATCGTAACAACGATTCATTAGTACAGATCTATTGACTTCGCAACCAATTCATTGGTACATTTACCAACAACTTCTTCACAGTGACGTCATCAACTTGAAGTTGGCTGCAGAACGAATCGTTGGTACGAATCAATTGATTTACTTGTCATACTTACGTAGGTACCTATACATAACCTCAAAATGTAGCTGTCAAAAGTCCAATAATATTAATCGCGTTTAGTTGTAAAATGTGATCTATTTTTCTAATAACGGAATAATTATTTGAAACATACCAACAAAAATAATATTATTAGAATAATTATTCACACTTTACAAATAAACATTGTGATTAATATAAGTAGAAAAAGTAGGTAGGAAATTAAAATAAAAAAAATCTTTTAAGTAGTTACTTGCGTAAAATAATAGTTTATTAAAAATTACAAAGGAAAAAAATAAAAATAAAGACAGTTAATAAAGACACACATTAAAACATACATAAAAATATACACCATATTATAGGAAACCAAATAAAACAGCCATAGACATACTATACTTGTAGTGCAGTACATTTTTTTGGAATATTCCTGTTCCAACACTTCCAACATAATACGCATTAATAACAATAATAATATTGTGATGTCTCACTCCATATCGTTTAGATGATAGTGGTATCTTTGTCTCAGCTCTGTTACATCTTGTTCATTCAATATCAATGTCCATTTTATTTTCTGTGGGAAAACATAAGGAATATATTAAGTTTAGGTCAATGCATCAAAACTTCAATAATTTAGAATTATTTTAATGTAGCATTAGGTAAATATCTAGACTAGATGAACTATTCAAAAAAATTATTATGAATTTTCAAGTTATATTTATGTGAATATGTAGTTTTCTACCTGAGAAATGATAATCCATCCAAAATAAGATGATTTAACGCACACAAAATTAATTATTTGCATATTTTGCACACGATTTACACATCACAATCAAAACAAGTATCTGACGCCATGTTGACACAAAAATATAGGAAATGAATTGCAGGATTACCAATATGACAAAAACAATGCATACCATAGAGAAAAATGATAAATTTTCAATAAAAAAATTAATTAAATCCATAAATACCATATATATCACTAATTTTATAAAATTAAAGTAATAAATGTGTTTTTGCATATATTAGCACCGTACTACCTAACAAACCTAACCCGCAATCAGTCAACGTAATAAATGTGTTTTTGCATATATTAGCACCGTACTACCTAACAAACCTAACCCGCAATCAGTCAACGTAATAAATGTGTTTTTGCATATATTAGCACCGTACTACCTAACAAACCTAACCAGCAATCAGTCAACGTAATAAATGTGTTTTTGCATATATTAGCACCGTACTACCTAACAAACCTAACCAGCAATCAGTCAACGTAATAAATGTGTTTTGCATATATTAGCACCGTACTACCTAACAAACCTAACCCGCAATCAGTCAACGTAATAAATGTGTTTTTGCATATATTAGCACCGTACTACCTAACAAACCTAACCCGCAATCAGTCAACGTAATAAATGTGTATTTGCATATATTAGCACCGTACTACCTAACAAACCTAACCAGCAATCAGTCAACGTAATAAATGTGTTTTGCATATATTAGCACCGTACTACCTAACAAACCTAACCCGCAATCAGTCAACGTAATAAATGTGTTTTTGCATATATTAGCACCGTACTACCTAACAAACCTAACCCGCAATCAGTCAACGTAATAAATGTGTTTTTGCATATATTAGCACCGTACTACCTAACAAACCTAACCCGCAATCAGTCAACTTATTAAATGTGTTTTTGCATATATTAGCACCAGACTACCTAACAACACAAATACAGTATATAAGAAAAAGGATTTATAATAATAATATGAGGTATGTCTATTTTCAATTTAATAAATTGTAATAATTTTCCCATTTCATTATTTTGACTTTTTTCCCCATTGTCTAATTTTGACATCCGTTGTATTTTGTCCAGTAAACATTGTTTTTGTTATGTTGGTAACAATGAACCATTTCTCTGTGCAAATTTCAACATGGCCCCCGATATTTATAGGATACTTGTGATACGTCAAGGGCATACGAAAAATGCAAATATTTATTGTTGTGCTTAAAAAATCCACAATTGTGCGACGGATTCTTGTTCTCCAGGTTGAATACTACATATCTACATAAAAATAGTTCAATAATATCAAGTATTTATGCGTTCATTAAAACTAGATAAGTTCCTAGCATTATATCTGGGAATAAGAATGCGGTGTAATATTGTGGTTTTATTAAGCACAAAATTATTTATACACTGATTTGTAGGTTAGGTTAGTTATGTAGTCTGGTGTTTTTTGTGCAAAAGCACATTTATTGGCAATCATTTCATTAACATAACATTTCTTGAGTGAAAACTATGTATATAATTACGAGAATATAAGTAGAAATAAATAGATATTGCACATTAAATTAAAACAATATGACAAACAACAAATAAGTGATGGTAGGTACTTACTACTGAATAATTCTATTTTATCCTCAAATCCCCAGGACTTTAACAACTCAAAAAGATACATAGCTTTGTTTCACTAGCATAACACCAACTTCATGGTCAGGAGGATAATAAATTCACACTTTCTCAATAACAAAAGATTAGAAATCGTTGCAACGCAATATTTTCGATCGAACACCTTTTGTATTTGTTGTTTGTATAGGTACATAACTACATACCGAAAAATGACAGAAAAAACGGAAACGAAGTAACAGCCTAAGTAAACGGACGTGCCAACGCGTTTTTTACTTTATTGTCTTATATGATAAGATCACTTTTTAAATAAACAGAGTACTACTCTTTAAATCCACTAGCGCCATACGGATGTTTAGTTAACTAAAACGTTGGTAAAGGAGCCGAATAATTTCAAAATCTATAAGTATACACAAAAGTTGTTGGTAAGCGCCGAGAAATTTACTGTTACGTATAATTAAATGATTGTTTGCGTCTTATTATATCAATAGTAAGGCGAGCAAAACAATTTATTGTTATAGATCAATTGAATTTGGAGATGTACCTTTTCTCAGTGTGACATTAAACTTTCTATTTATATCAATCGATATAAAACCACGTGTGACTCCTAAGTGTGTCTTTTAAAGGTCATTTTGTTAGTCATTTCTGTTATATTATCAACAAATGAAAATAGATGAGTAGTACAAGTTTATTGTATATTATGGTCTCAGAGTTGATAATATTATTTCCGAGAATTCAAGAACAGTTAGAAATATCAACAACAAACATATATGATTATATTTATCGTCACGGATTAAAAGTTTATTTGTAAACTACTGTTCAACATTGCCCGAAGGTGTAACAGTGATGTTGATTTCATTCGAATTGCATACAATTTGTTATTATTAAATGTAATCTATGGAAATTGAAGAATTAGACATGGGACATAATGATAACTCACATTAATATGACTCGAAGTGCCGTTTTGTTTATAATATGTTCTTTGTTTTGTTATATACCATTACTTCCTACACACTTGTACTGTTAATAAATAGTAACGAGATTCTTTGTCTTATTACCGCTTACAAAAATCAACATGATGTTAGAATTATATGGTGCGGAGCCTCTGGCAAAGCAATTTTGCGAGAGGTTCTGATGACTAAAACAATAGTGGCTCAAGTTGAGTTGACTTTTGAATCGAAAAATCAAAATTTCCATAGTGGCCACAATATTATCCAATATGTCGTTAATTTCACTTTTGCTTCGAATGCCTCATTTGGTGTATAAATTTCGGTAAATACCTAGTTTGTCAAATTATTATACCCTCCCCCCATTACTTCCATCTCCAAATTTGCAGTTTGGTATAGCAATTAAATTTACAACGCATATCATAATTATGACATATTGTCTAGAAACACCAAAGCATGAAAATATGAAAAAGTATACCAGCGTTGAGAAGTCTATTACATATATCGATAGAATATTTATTTTTTGTCAAAGTAATGAGGTAATATCTTTTGCGGGTTTCTACCACACTAAAAGCTAGATGAACTTTATTATACAAGACAGGAAATCATATAAAAAATCAGCAAGAAAAAAGCTTTCAATGGTTTATTAAATTGAAAACTATGATGATTGTTCAATTAAAAATTTAAAGAGGAAATTCTTATTAAGAGCAAGTAATAAATCAAAAAGTACAGTGTTCTTGAAAATGTATCAGTGTATTATTAAAAATATAAATTATATAAAAAAATGAATAATATTTATTATTGTTTAGTATTTCTATAGTAACACTTAACAACAATAAATATTGTTCATTTTATTATGTAATTTAAAATGATGTGTAACAAAGTTAATGCCAATACATATCATTCGATTTAACAATATTTTGAAATGAAATCTCCAGACAAAATAAACCGTTGTTGATTAATATTTACTTTTTTATGTTGTCGTTGATTCACATATAATTCTGGAACAACTTAAAGTTTAAAAAAAATACTTTAACCTAAAACCATGTTTGATTTTTGGTTGTAATAATTATTATTTTCATTTGACGCTAATATTTTACGATGTGGGTTGGCCACAGGCAGAGCCGAGCACAATTTAAAATAAATTTTATTTCATTATTCCTTAATCCGTCAAAGAAAAAATTGACTAGGTACATTTAATGTTAATTCGTTATTTGTTTTAATTTAAATTGAGCTGGAGTTTAGAATTTATACTGAGAAAAGGAGAACGCTGAATGGGTTGAAATTTCTTATAAATTTAAATTTCACTTAAATTAGGGTTGAAAAATTATAATATGTTAAAATTTCTATCTGCATAGAGACGGCGACTTGAATGTTTATTACATGCAGATGCTGAAGCTGCTGTTTGGGAAATCACGTGATAGAATTGATAGACAATGAAAGCAAATAGTGAACTTGTGCGTCCCCAGTCGTAGCACCAGAAGTCCGGCAATGTACTATACTACGGGATCATCGTCCAACTATAGCTATTATTTATCGATGAATCGACTCCATGTAATAGGGAATAATTACATATTGTGAAGTTGATATCTTCAACGATTTGGAGTACACTGTGAGGAAATGTGCTGTGAGCGGGTATATTCAAAGGTACCTACATGCTTTCCGTTGAGAATATCGAGTAGTTTCTATTGTCATGTTGTTGTATTCATTGTCTCTTATATTATCTGTTGATTGTGTTTGTTCCATGTATGTCTTTTTTAAAAGTTATTGTACCGTAAAGGCTATTTAGCCGTATACTTTGTTAATAAATAAATAAATATGTTAATTTTTTTAATTCGTTAATTAATGATTAAGGTGTTAATGCGAAGTTTTTTGTGCCCAGGTCATAAATATCTTCATGTGGATTCATGAGTAAATAACAATCTTCTACAATTTCACGCTTTGCACGTGATTAATTATTTCATTCAGTTAAATATGGTCCGCTGAATTGTAAAATTATTATTTACCAAGCTTTTAATAATGTTTTAATTTAAGCATAAATTATTGTGCACCTGTGTGGTAAACGAGGGATACCTATTATGTTTTTGATAAACAATAAAAAATTGACCAAGATTTGATAAAATATGTTTATTTTTGTATACCGCGAAGTGTAATTTTTTTCGTCAATTTCTATCTAATATTCGAAATGTAGACGTCCATAATTTTTTTTTGTACATAATATTTCTATATTCATTGTGTCTCTTGCAAGTGTGCTAACCACTGGACTTATTTTAAGTAATATATCATAAAATATCCATGCCATAAAATAAGACATTCAGAAAGAGTGGCAATAGCTGTTATTTGATTCTCCCATTAGACGTTGTCGACGATTGTTTCGAAAATAACCCTGTCCACACTGCTCGGTGAACGAAACGAATGAAGGGTTTTACCTTTCTTCTCTACTCACCGTTGATATAGGAAAGAAAAAAAGAACAAAATAATATTTTTTTCTTTAATATTTCTTTTATATTAAGAGAAAGAGAAGAAAAGAGAGAGATATAATATTCGTTCGCAGAGTTCGTTCCGAGCAATGTGGACGCGGCTAATGTAAGTCAACATTTGAGTCTTGTAATTTGTGATTGAAAATTCGACTTTAAACATAATAAATACTTTTCATATAAACATGTTCTTTATAATAAATATTCTGATTATTTTAATATTGACACAGGTTTCACAAAGGTTGATTTAAAAAAATAACAAAATATGTATAGGTACACATACTAAGTGGTAGTTGCTTTATTGAAAAAGTTTGTTTGGTTTCAAAATAAACTTTGTAAAACATTTTTGTTTTCATCCCAACATTTGTTAATAAAAATTTGTAGAAATATTCATAGACTAACATTAAACTGATGTGCAAAAAACGTTATACTACTAACTAAAACATACAGCAAATATTGGTAGTGCTCTATATCACGAATTGTGGAAGCACGAACTAAATTAAATTTTTTCCTCGTATTTTTTGTAAACTAATAGGTACGAAACACGAGGAACGACGTCATTTCAGTTAAATCGTTGAGTTGAGTCCACTCTGTGATAAAAAAAATGTTTTTTACTGCCTACGTTTACACCGTTTTGTAGCTTTTAAGCTTTTTAATATAACCTATTTGTGAAGCCAACATTCTCAGGTGTACTATATATTTGTATTATTTATTTTATTTAGACTGTATATTTCGTGTTTTTTTCTATTTCTATTCTTAGTAAATCTTAGAACACTGAACTATAGATCGAACAATATTCTTATTATGATTGAAGCTATTTATATCTAAAACCTTTCTATTTCCCAAACATTATTCCATTTGCTCCTCAACAAACCTCCTTCAGTCAGGGCGATTGGTGTAAATAGAGTCAGCGTTTTCATTTACACGATATTCTTAACTAAAGCTCTATGGAAACAATGTTTTGTTAAAGAAGATCATCTGGATAATTAAAACCTTTGTGAGCGAAAAATAAGTGCTCATTTTGATGTAATTAATAGCTAGCATTATGAATAAATTATTCTTACATATTTCTTAATTTCAAATGTAGATTCTTGTTTGGAGTAAGTGTGTAAAATTATGTTAAGTATATTAATAAATAATCTAACTCTTTCTTAGCTCCGAGCTATTTGACATTAGTGTAAATAGGTAATACACAAATCTTATATTTTATAAATGTTGAAAGGGGGTGAATAAGTATGAATTGTAATAGTACGTATCTACTTTAAACTCGTATTCTTGTTATTATCTGAGTTTTAATTAACTCACCCAAATCCTATTTGATGACTCACCGCACAAAGCACTAGGTATACTTCAAAGCTCTATTATTAAATAAGATGTAGAGAATCTGAAAATATAAAACAAATAATAATAAATATCAAATAAGATACATATTCAAATAATACTTATATGCATTTGTAATGAGAATAAAATATACTAATGTATTATACACGTTAAATATTTTAATATGTTTTAATAATGAATGTTAAAAATTCTGTTTGACTTGCAGAAGCATATAAGTAATATTATCTAATCCAGTATTTTAAAAGGGCGAAAATGTTCCTAAGTATGAAGGTATAGAAAGAAAGTGAACCTTTTGTAAACGATAAATATTTAATATTAAAAAGAAACATTCTGTACCTATGTTAATTAGATGCAGCGCAAGTCTACTTGTGAGAGTTAGTAATTAGTTAAATAATTTTATTTATTTTTATTTTATTTCATTTATTTTCCAAAATAGTACATACAAACAAACAAAAGAACAACATTATGGAACATATTGCCCCATTAGACTAAAATCTGTTCTGGGGCAATACCTACTAAGAAAAATATACAAATACAATAATTTAATTTAAAAATATAACAAAAGAATACAGCTCTTTCATGTTTCAACTTTTTTAACATCACGAATATTAATATAACAATATTTTTATTTCTCCTGATTTCATTGTATAACTTGCAGTAAAGCAACTATTTATTTTTTTTGATATGGGCTTTCAAACTCGACAGCTTGTCAGTTTTCAAAGCTCCGCAGTGCTGTGACGATAAAATTAAAAAAAGAAATTGTTATATATAGAGCAAATTTATTTAATATTTTCTCCTTTATACCAAAGTATCGGAGTTTCAGATAACTATAATCCGTAATAAATTATTAGAAATACTTATAACCGCAGTCAAAATACTTTTATCCAAAAACTCTAGTTTGTTGACGAATGAGAATAATTTATTATTTGAATAGTATGACAGATTCACATAGAAAGCCGAAACTGTCTAGGTGAAACGGATGGAATGCACTGAAAAAAATACAATTCAATTTAGAAGCACCTGTCATTGTCGATTTAGAATAAAATATCATATCATAATATCTTACGCTATGTTTCAAATGTTTTATTTTTATTTTTGCTGAAGTGCATTTCTAATCGCAAGTAATATTAAATTTTTATATATTTTGTAAATCGTCAAATTTATTTGGAATAAATAAATTTGGATTTGTAAAAAACCTATCTTAACAAATGAGATAAATTTCATTCAGGGACAAACTACAAATATTATAAATGAAGCCTTAAATTGTTCATTCAGAAGAAGAGTCTTATTAAAGGTTCTACATTTCATTAACTTAAACATAATTTTGACAATGAAGTAAAGTCTTGTAAAGTGTGATTTGGACATGTGGCGTTAATGAACAATGAAAGAATAACGAAGAAAATATGTGTATTTTTCAGAGAGAAAGGATATTATATAGTTTTTATATCATCTTCAAGAAAGACCACGTGTTGAGTTAGAAAAATCAACCTGTGCTTGGAAAATTACATGAATGTGAAGGAAGTGAAAAAAGTGAGCAAGATAAATTAGACAAGGGTGGCGTTCCGTTTTCTCTACCTCTCTGTAAGCAAAGCGAAGTCAAGGCATTGAATTGGTTTTATTCTCTTTTCAAAAATAACAAAAAAAATTAAAAGAGGCTTATATCCAGCAGGGGAGAGATGAAGTTTAGCAGTGAGTAAGGGTAATTAGTGAACTAACTAAATGTGAGGGACATTTAGGTCGTTCTCTCTGTGCTATAAGAAATAAGATATTCAAGATGGGTGACATATTTTAGTTTTATGGTATTTCATGTATATGAAGTTTAACGATTAACTATCTCTTAAAAGGTACTTTAAAATTTACAGCGAAAAGTAGGGAATCTATTATGTATATTCCAAAAATTCTTAGAGTATAATATATTTGTTCATCCAGGACACAAGGTCAAGGTTCACCGGTTGCCAATTTATAACGACTTATCTTCATAATACATCTATAAAATGTAGGAAATAATTAATGATCGAAGCTTATTCGTTTTTATAAGTCATTAACTGTAAATAATTCATTATAAACGTAGAAGATTCTACTAAAATCAACGAACTAATGGCGTTATAATAATATTATTAACTAGCTGACCCAGCGAACTTCACACCGCCTAACAATCAATGAATGATTTATATTTTAATCTCTTTACAAACTCCCCTAATTGTCCAAGTGTGTTATCGTATAGTGTAAAAAATTAAAATTAATTTATGTCAAACAATTACACTTAACTCAGATTTGTTTATAAATTATCTGATATAGGTACGTAATATATGTAGGTACTAATTTATTTTTTAGGTAGATTTGAAAGAGGTCTACCTAAAAAATTTGAAAGAAGTCATTCTTCACTTTGCCCTGGCCGGGAATCGAACCTAGGACCTCGTAACTCAAAGGCAAGAGCATTACCTCCGCGCCCCACCGGGCGACATGAACAATTTATGTTGAACAATTAACATTAAATCAGATATGTTAATAAATTATCTGCTGTACGTAATATAATTATCTAGGTACTAATTTTAGGTAGATACCTATTCATTTTAAATTTATAAAAATTCTTATCCATGATTTTTTTTTTAATTGAAATATCAGAACACAGATATTGAAAGATATTAAATTGTATAGATAACGATTCTAATTTGAAATTGTATACAAAAATTATTCTATAAATAGACCAATCTGTAAAAAAACATCATCGTTGATTTTGTACAATTCTCAATATTGCATTTTATATACAAATCGGTACAGCCATTCTTGAGTTATAAATGGTGTAACTAACACGACTTTCTTTTATATATATATAGATATTACAGACGATACGTCATAATGTGTAATAGTAGTAAAATTAACTTCATAATATTATAATATATAGCGTTATGTGCAATTAATTTTATATTAAGAAATATATTTACAAATTAGTATCTACAAGTTTGATAAAATTAACATTTATAAAAAGTGACCATCATATATTATAACAATTTAAATCTTCCGATTTGAAAAAAAAATCGACATTCACTAAGAACAGTTAGTTGGTGAACATAAAAAATATTATAATTTATTGTTTGTGTTTCTGTGAATAAAAAAATATATTTGATAACTATCCGGCGTCTTGCTTATGTGGAAGACCCTCAACAGACCAAGGGTGGAGGTGACCTGGTGCAAAAACAACAACATACTTTGATATTGCTTCCTGGATGGAGATTACAAAAGCCGCTGCTGGGGGGATGTGTAGAATTTATTTCGCTTTTGTTGCAGTGCCCGCTTTTGCAGATTGCACGACATAAAGATGACGTGAAGATGGCTAATGATAATGCGATA
Organism: Athripsodes cinereus; assembly: GCA_947579605.1. Classification (NCBI taxonomy): domain Eukaryota; kingdom Metazoa; phylum Arthropoda; class Insecta; order Trichoptera; family Leptoceridae; genus Athripsodes; species Athripsodes cinereus. The sequence continues at coordinate 8,038,577 of OX388311.1, forward strand.
TCCCTCACTGGATACTAGAGTTGCAAAGTCCGCACCCGTAAATATGTATATGTACTTTATACTATACTAAACCATCACTCCATAATCCACAAATGGGGTTACCGCATGTAGTTAACATTACATTGTCTTTTAAGTAAAGTAAGGAAGTACCTAAATGGGGTCTAAATTTACTATCCAGCAGAATACTGGAAAATAAATTGATATCTAGATTTTTATACCAATTGTATGTCGTTTTATCCCGTGGAGTACCCGGTAAAGAATTGGTCTCCCACTCTTCTCCATAAGTTTTCGAGTGTCCTGTAAAAGGCAGTTGTTCGAAAAAATAAGACATTTTACATCTTAAATTCGGCGATGAGGTTTGCCACCCATCCTAAATGTCTTGATTTTATATTGGCACGGAGAAGACAGGTTGCATGTTTTATATGCGGCTGGTCTGCTGGCTACCCCACTTGTGGGATATGCCGTGATGGTATGTATGTATGTATTGTATGTCGAAAATGTTACAAAATATCTATGCCAACTTTATAAAGTTGTGTTAATTCTTGTAATGTGACTTGATATGATACTGTTTTTAATATTATCATTTAAAAATAAACTTACATTATTTTCTAAAAATCCACATTGATTGACCATAGTGGCTGATGATCCAACGGCCGGATATACGGATGTCTTCTAAACGGACAAAATTACCGTCCGTTACATTTCTAGTGAACACATTCATTCTGTAATTCAAAAACTTACGTGTGTTTACAGTTGATTTCAACTTGTGTCTAGTTATATCATCAAAATAATGTTGATAATACTTAATGATGTAGAATTATATAAAGTGGACCTAATATATTATATTTATTTCATAAACTACCGTAACGTAAATAAAATAAATAAATAAATAAACAGCATTACATATATTTTTATTACAAAGTACACTGGGATATGTGTATGTGTGTGATATAATTAATTTTATATACTTAACGAGTTTATAATAATTTCTTCTGCAGTCCAACTTGCGTGCTTCCTAATAATATGATTTTGACCATATAAAGATGGTGTTATACAAAAATGTTCCAATCAACAATAACCTCGAACTGTGATAGAGGATTTTTAGTATTGAGCTAAGATCAACAACTATATGTAGGTATTTTAGATATCATAAGATGTCACAGAGTATTCATAAGTTTGTACTGCTTAAACTATATTTTTAAAAGCATGATCATTATTAAAGTTTAATTTATCGGCCGACGGTTCTTGGTGGAAGTTCATATTAATGATTTATAAAATGAAACACAATATATAGTTATTATACTATTATTGACTTTATTAATTTTGCGAACCGGCTTTCAAGAGCTTCCGCTCTCAATGTCAGGCAAAAGTAAAGTTCCTTTTTTAAATAACTATACCTATATCGTGTTTCACTTATAAAAAATGTTCATTATTTTTCGGATTGTCATTCTCAGTTTTAATGTTTTCTTCCATTTTGTGGGTTAATACATTTTTGCATAACACCATCGTCCTAATCTAGTGATGATTATTTGATGAAAACATTTCTATGGCTTCATTAGTTGGAAGATAGATAGTTGTTAGTTTTTTATTGTCGAATCTACTTAAACTAATTTCTTTTTCGTGTTTTATATCATCGATCTGTAAGTTTGGATGTTGCTACCTCTTCTTACGATGCTGAATACCAGCCGTCTTTCCATTTCTTTGGTGGTCTTCCTTGGGACCATAAACCGACTGGTGTTTTCTATGTACGATTTTGTTTTCAGCCTTCCGACCTACATGGTCTCTCCAGAATCGTCTCCTATTCTCAACCCAACATAAAGTATTTCCATCCCACTATCATTTTTTTTTGCGTAATTTGAAAATAAAAGAATAGCTGCCATTTTCAAATTCAAAAATAGTATTATAAAACCATAAATTTACCGAAAATTTAAAATTTTTCGTTATTAAACATTTTGAGAGAATAAACTATATTGTATGCTGTTGAAAAAAACTGTTTAAATTGTTTAAAAATTTGTATTTTCCTTAATAAAAAAAACAAATAAATTAAATTTGAGTTCGTCGGTGGCCTGGAGGTAGAGTGTCGATTTCATTCACTAGAGGTGCGCGGTTCGATCCCAGGTGCTGGCAAACGCCTCCCCTTTCACGACACAAGCATTGTATCTTACTGCGAAAGGTGTATATGGTTGTATTTGGGTTTATAACGAATACCCAGATAGGTACATTTTTCTAAAAAATATTGTATTAAAAAAAGGAATGAGTAGATGCACCACAGACTAAATTGTTTTGTATGCAAGGTTTTGGTTTAAAGAGGGTTTACTCTATTCTCATACTTGTCATGGTTAGTACACAAGTCAGATCCAACTATGTTTTTTGTGAGTATGGATAATACTAATAATACCTACATGATACATACACCATTTATTAATATTATTCAGGTACATTACCAACATTGTACATTTCGTGTGTGGTCTCCATAAGTATACCCAATAATTTATATAAATTACATTTGTAATGATTGTCTTTTATATACTATTTTTATTACGTTGGTATTTTATAATATTCTTCTAATGTATAAGTATGTCCAATTATTTTTTTTAGTTGCATTTTTTTCTAATGCATCTGGTTACTTAGAAATGTAAGTGTGTGTAATAAAATAGATTTAACCTGCTGTTACAACTTGTGTCGTATTATTGTTTTACTTACGTAATTGAAAATATTATTTTAACGAATGTACCTGTAATTATATATTATTATCTCCTTCTTTATACTTAATATAATTTATTGTTTAATAAAGTCAGTACACTGAAGATGTAATGAATATTTTCTACTGACATATATAACGAGAGAGTCGATGGTCTGATGATAGGGTCTCAGATAGTCAATCAAGAAATAATTTTATTTACTTTTATTAAAGTTAATACAACCTCATATAAAACTATATGCTAGGCAGAAGGGTTTATTTCCAAAATTTTCTGATGGAAAATTCTACCCGGCTGCCGACCACATTTTTGGTTTTATAAGCACGTCATCTTAAATAAACTGCAGCTCTTTTTGAATATATTGTCAGCCAATTTCCGATTAAGTGTTCACGAATAAATACCTAGTTATATAGTCGCATAAACTGTATTAAGTGGTCGCTAACGTATCATGTCATCGCTCACATTTAGTCGCCCAGTCAATAATTCTGTATGCTTATTTTCGTACCTATTTCTTGCAACAATAAAAATTTCCTGTTACTCTTTTGAATACTATTCAGTTTAAATAAGAACTGTTGTACATAACGCATAATTCTATGAGGTTATACAACTCCCTGGCTATAACAGGCTGAGTATTTGAGGTTTCTAACAGATTTTTAACTTTTAAAATTCATAAAACTAATTGCCTGATTCGTCCTGTAGTAGCTTTCACTAACACGCCTACTGCAAAATTAGCTAAAAGCCTTAATTACCTTTTTAAACAACATACCAATTTCGTAGCTAAAAATAGTATTAAAAACTCAGTAGAATTGACGAAACAATTAGAAAATATCAATCTCCCTCATAATTGTAAATTAATATCTTTGGATGTAGTTAGTTTATTTACAAAAATACCTAAATTAGAATGTTTAAGAACTGTTGTGGTTAAAGAAGGAAGAAGATTTACATTAGATAAGTAAGGGAAGAACCGTTATAAACAGGATAATTTTATTCTAAAATATGTCTTATGTAACCCACATATATTTATATTCATCTTCTTGTTAGCTTTTAATTGTGTATTAGAATTTTCCACGGAATTTCCCTCTATTAGTAATTGAATTCCATGGGTACCAAGCTACTACACCGCGTTAGACAAGTGAAATATGTCGCTTTACGAAAAGCAATTTTAAAACATATTTCATTGTGGCTGAACACTAATATATGGTGACAATTCGCTATATGCAATAAAAGATAAATATAGAATCAACATAAATATAGGTGACTCCATATAAAGTAAACAAAATATATTCTCATTCGCTATTAAGCACTATATTCATAGTACTATTTTGTAAACATTGAAAATAATATATTTTTTAATGAAATGAAATTTCAAAATTCAGTGCCTACATATAATTAACAATCTTTTTCTATATTCCTATATTATTATTGCGTTATTGCTTATAGTTTATCTTGAATGAGCAAAATTATGCAAAAAGATATTCGTATTTGCCAGTTGCATTATTTAAATCTTTAAACCTATTCATTATTTAAACCCATTAGAATTTTCCATACCCGGATACGCACTTTACTGAATTTCATAGGACGAAAGGGAAAAAATGCAGCGTGGAAATAAAGCAAAATGATTGAAAATGTACAAGAATCGTGAACACCTACCCCCGACTAGTGGAAATGACGAGAAATGAGAATAATGTGGAAATAATACTAAAATACTGAAATAATAATATACGAGAAAATCAGAATATTAAATCTTTTCTTCACGTAATATAATTCGAAATAACAACTAATTGAAATGCCTGTACAAGGAAATCATTAATTTGGTATAAATATTTAAAAAAAAATAAAGTTGTTTGTCTGATACAGTTATTCTCAGAAAGACCTTTAGGGTGGAATACAAAAGGAAAGAATAAACTTCTTTGAGCTATTGTTTGATACAGAAAAAGTAGGTACCTACATATACATTAACTCACTCCAAGATAGTGGAAAAATAATCATAAATTATTCTCAAGTGAACAGCAAACACTGAACCGACTCACTCACTTCTGTAACAAAACATAATCTCATTTATAAATTCACGCATTCTCGTCTTATGTATGAGATAAAATATTATATTTCCGACAGCACAAAATATAGTGCGTAAGGGTTTTTCTCTTTTGAGTACACACTTTGTACCGTAAATTTTTTGAATATTTTTTTACTCAGAATCTTATATTGTCAAGAGCTTTTTCAGAGATAATCCTGAGCTTTATGATCGCACACACACAGTACTGGAAATGTTTGTAAAGTACATAGTAATCATAAAACGCCAACGGAGTTTACTGTACCGTCCATGGATCATATTTTAAATCCTATTTATGAATGTTTTTGTACACACATGAAACCATCCATAAAAAATAAAATATACCTTAAAAGTACGTAGGTGTGTGAATTAGTAGTTCTGTACGATTATTATTTCAAATCAATATTATGGTAAAAAATTTAAAACTTTTCAAGTTCACAAATTTTCTAAATATTTTTCAGGGGCTAGTAAATATTTTGATATTTTGAAAGAATTTTACACATTTATTTGCAAATCATTTTCTACATATGTTTTACACGTGAATTAAATTTATTTAATATATCCAGACGTATCTCTAAAAGAATTTCATAAGTGTTAAAATGCAAATAATTAAGATAATTAAGAACCGCACAAGACAGGGAGGAGTGGAGGAGAAGAATTAAAGAGATATTTGCTGCAAACCAATCCCAGGATTGAAACCAGAGAGAGAATTAAGATATAGTGTTTTTACATGTGTGAGCGAGATAGTACTCGCATAATCACATATATATTTTGAAAAGAAATCATAATTTATTATAGAATTACTATTTATGAAACGTAACACATTATTTTATATTTGTATTTGTTAATTCATCTTTTAATTCTTGATTTTGATTGAAAATCCAATCACTCCAAATAACCAAGAAATCTTCAAACTCATAGGTATATCATAATACGTGTATAGACATAAATGTATAAAATTTGTCTATAATGTCTAGGTTAATCTAAATCTACATTTTTCCAGGTAGGTACGACACGAGGTATGTGGTGAGTGCTACCCTTAAGAAAAATGAACAAACAAATGAAATTCAAATACAAAAATCTTCTAGTATAAAAAAATATTTACCGGATAGTGAATAGGTAAAATTAAATTTAAATAATAATCAAAGAAAATAGTTTCAACAATCTTATTAGAGATATTATTTGCTTGATTCCTTCATAATTCGATAATATAAAGGTCAGTTCATTAATGAAAATAATAATAATAATTTTACTTTATCAACAATAATTTCCTTGATATTGATAATATCACAGTGGACAGATATTATGTAAAAAGAAAGAGCAGCTGAACTGATAGTTCTAGTATAAATAAACATACTTTGTCACGATTCTCCTCTATTCCAAAGTTTCCAAGTATCGAAGCAGATTACAAATATTTTAGTCCGTTTTATTAGTACAGTTGTAATTTATTTGCTTATTTTTCATAATTGTACTATTTCAAAACTGTAAAAGGCGAAAGCCGTTTATTGTTTGAATAAATAAATAAAACACTTGAGCTATTACATATTTTGAATGCAGTTTATCAACAAGACAAAAAAAGATCAACAATGCATTACCCAATTTAAAAGTGAACACATAATTTCATAATTTGTAATATTTTAACAACCTTTAATATATACTTGTATTATGATTTATAAAGTCATTTATATATTGTTTTATTAAGAGCGAAACTGTAAAGCCTCTTACCAATCGAGTGTGTTTCAGAATAACAGACATACATACATATCTCAGGTTAGGTTACCTATTTTTTAACAAATATATTATTATGTAATCTTACAATTCTTTTGAGACTGTCTAACATTGTATATGGAAAACAACAAATTAATCTTCGTTTTTCATCAAAACATTGTCAACTTTTTTTTTTCAAATTCCACTCTTTTAAATTAATTTTCGAAACGAAATTAATCTTCTTATTAGTGTACAAATAATAAAACTACTACTAATAATACAATCTATTGAAATGCTGTATTTTTTTAAACAATTTTTTCCATTTTCAACTTTTCAATACCTATTAGAAAAACAGACATACAACTCAAAAAGAGCAAAAGCAAAATTGTGATTTGAAAATAAATCCTTAAGAGAAACTGAATTTAAAGCTGGTACAAAATAATAATATATTCTATCTTACTTACATATAATACCAATATAACCTATTTGATATCTGTTAGTACTAGATGCACTAGGTACATAATATATCAGACTGATACAGCCTGCTCGATATAGTGTAGGCACTATTTTATTATTATTTGTAAGCTATGCCTGTTGTATAATGTTACTATGCTGGTGTTTACTATATAATATTATTATATTGTATGAGATACACTTCCATTGACCATCGACTCTCCTAGAACAACGTTTTCTCTAATTGGATCGGACCTCTATCTACACTTGTAGTAACAATCGCTAATACTTCTAACAAAACTTATCAGACTATTAAAATCACTGTTATTTAAAGATACAAATTTGAGGACAGCAAACTTATTCCCTGATTAGCCGAAAAATCGTTGGTGCCCTCTAGGAAGATAGAACAACTGGGTCTCCACGTCGGAAGAGGCGCTTTCTGTACAAGCAAAAACTTCAGTCTGCAGAATAAGAATAAATTTGTTGTATTATAGAATTCGTCATGTTTTTTTAATATGCGTATTAGCATATTACAGAATTACCAACAACTACCTATAATAATTAATTGTGTCAGTGCACACGTAGTAGAATGAATTTCATAATTAGGTAATTTGATACAAATGTTTCTTTCTACTATACGTGTATAAGAGTTATTGATCACGAGAGAGACGTCTTTTTATCTTACGTTTCTTTCTACTATACGAGTATAAGAGTTATTGATCACGAGAGAGACGTCTTTTTATCTTTTTATCTATGACGAGACACTTATCAGGTCATTATGAATCTTGACATTGATTGATAATGACCTGATAAGTCGAAAGACGTCTTTCTCGTGATCAATAACTTATAGTAGAAAGAAACACTTATTTCAAATTACTTAACTTTAATAAAAATTCACAAATGTTGATGATATATTTAATACAACACCCTATTTATTTAAAAATAACTAACAACTTTACACTGTCTGAAACTTGAGTGTTTATAAGTGTGGACATTTTTTTCTATTTCAATGGGTACATTTTATTACATTTGTTCTTACGAGTTATTATTTTATTTGATATTTTTTTGAAAATGGTTTATGATTGAAGAGTAGGTCATAGACATACTAGACTTGCAATTCAGTACATTATTGCGGAATATTCGTGTTCCAACTTAACGCATTTATAATAACAATAATAATATTATGCTGTCTCACTCCATATCATTGAGATGATAATGGTTATGCGCTGTCTCACAAACCGTCTCAACGGACGCTAGTTTAAAACTGGCTGCATCGGCTGTATCGGTTTCACGACAGATTTTTTCTTTGAATTGCATATGTTGTATATCTTTGGAGTAGGTACCCATTTATTGAATTAATTTCTATTCTGAACCATACTTAAACATACATACACTAAAAATAGAAAAATAAAATATATCTATGCCTCGAAGAGAAAGAAAGGATTTAATCCATTAAAATTCTAGATTCAACCACCAGAAAACCTCATTTTAATAAGTCACTGTTATTTAGAAACTTTTTATGTAGCATAATATGTTTATTAGATATATTATCATGCTAACGATACTGGTGTAAGTATACAGAAGAGGTACTTGCTATTATTTTGCACTGTTGTTGCTCTTGTTATTGTTTGTTAACAGTTGTTATCTGTAAACATAAATCTACCTCCGTGCACTGACACAATCCAACATTATTTTCGTACAATGCACTTTGTTATAATTAGGTATACGAGTATCAGTATTCCCCGTGGAGACCAACATTTGATCAACAAAGTGCCCCCTAAAACCAGATGACTGTTAGTATTTATATAAAAGACAGAGCGTATTTTAATTGTAAAAAGATCAATGAATTTGCTCTAAGAAATTTAATACTCAGAATTAGTATCCCTTCTTAGGCTAAAACCTTACCTTTTGAAAACTGCTCTTAAACAAAAATTTGGAAATAAAAAACGTAATTTTTTTACACAAACTGAATGATATAACTTGCAATATTTTATAATAATAATTATGCATATAATGTTTAATCTTTCAAACATTATATATATTCAGATCATTCAAGAGTGCACCGGGATGAGAGGTGTGGAGGAGCTGTTTTGTGCTGCCCAAAACATCCAAGATTTCTCTCAGGTGATCGTCATCGTCGGAGGGACCTGATAAAAAACGTAAGGAAGAAGAATTGCACATACGGTAAATTACCTAACTATGGTATTTAAAGGAATAATTATTTCATTCGTTCTTTAGTCGTCTAAAACGTCTTCTTGGAAGCATGGGATGGAATAGAACTACCTTTATTTACATCGATTCTGATTCAATGGAATAACCCTTTTCTTAAAAACTCCTACTGCTCTGATAATATTATGGTCAACATGAATGGATAGATAATATACCAACTACAAGTATTTTTTCATGACCTTCGCCCGAAAAATTAACCCAGTAGTTTCCTCAACTATCTCCAGTCGCGTCGCATGAAAAATTCACAATGTTTTTGTCCTTTGTTCGTGTGGTTTTACTTTATTTTCTTTTTAGAACCGCCTCGTCTGGACCACACGTAGGTATCTTGGTGAATATTTCATCTGATGAAGACGTCAAAATATATTTTTATTTCTAAATTTAGTCGTCTCTTCATAAATTTATGATCAAGACGGTCTTGCCCACGTAAGAATAATAATGACAATCACATAATTCATATAACTTTTCTCTACCCTCGATGTTTTATAATAATTTAACTTTGGAGCGAGAATTTTAAATTTTAATTACAAACACATAACTTATATTTTTTTTTCTTGCGAGGGATAAATTAATTATACTATACACGACATACGCCCTCATAGTCGACAATATAGTTGTACTGCGAAAGCGAAATAGATCATCAACAAAATGTATACCCCTCAGAATAAAAATTTAGTTTGAAAGCCCAAGGTTTATCGGCTTATACTTGTTTTTCCGTAAATTTGTTTCCTTTGCTCTCGGAAGGTTTTCAATAGCTCAAAATAAAATACTTTTCTTCACTTAACACTGTTTTTATGATTGCAATTACAATGGTTTTAATTTCATAGGAAGAAATATTTAGTTCAAAATAACCAATATTACCTACATATGTATGTAGATAAAACTCATTTTTTCTCCATAGATCATAGTCTACGGAAACCATAACTTATTTCTTATGAGAAATTATTATTCTAGAATTCTAGATGTTATTATTAAGAGGTTAATGTTTTATGTTTAAGTATTTAGGTATTCCAATTCCGTAAGAAATTACCTGTCAATAATATTGGCTTTATGTGTATTAGCTAGTAGGTAATGGTAGCAAGCACAGGTTTGTATGGTTCATGTAATAGATCTGTTAATCTACCAAAAGTATAGGCAGGGGAGACTAAGGTGCGAACATATGTATTCACATTCATGTTGAAATTTCTGAACAAGATCAATACTGTTTCACTGTTATATAATGATGATGTGCAAAAAGAATAAATAAATAAATAAAAACACATCATAGAATAAAATATTATTTTTGTGAGTTACATACACAAAAGGACTTCTTCTTCTTCTTATGGCCTTAAACCCGTACTTCCAGCTCACTCAACCATCGTACGGCTGCCTCCGAGGCGTCGTGTATTTCTCTCAGTCCCCCGTCAAAGGAATATAGGGGGCACTGCTCCACGATGTGGTCCATGCTCTGGGTTTCCCCGCATGGGCAGGTGGGTGAATCAGCCTTAAAATATATCATACTTTATTTTGAATATTGAAGATGTTATACAAATTTAATATCTATCGAATAAAGAAGGATGCCGCGTCGGCGTTGCCGCAAATTGCTCATGGATTCGCTTTAAAAATTAATTAATATATGGTATAAACTATCAAATTGTAACGATTTCAAGAGTTCACATTGATTTACAAATTTCATAAAAAAATATGTATATTTCTTCGCCACTTTTTTTGCGGAGTTGGCATAAAGTGTCAAATACCTTTCACTACATTATGTGTACTCATGTTTTCACCATGCATTTTACGTGCTCAACTTCTTAAGAATAAAGTTTACGTCATGATCTGGCCATTTGAATCTTTGGCAACCACGTCTCTGAATACTCTTGCCCTCAGCAATAACGTAACATTTTCATTTAATTTTAATTGTTGTTTGTTGTGAGATTGACTATAAATATAATCTCCCTTTTATTTTAAGGAGCCGCTAATTTTAAGCTTTTATATTCTCTGTACTTGAGGTTAACTACACCTGCTCGCTTCTACATCACCCTATTTATTTCCTCATCTGCAGCTCTACGTACAACAATAATAATTGCTAAACATGCCTTTAGGCAACATTGTTCAATTCACATTTCCTTGCTTCTCTAATGGCATTCTTTTGTTTTCACTAGATGTATGCCAATTTATCAATCAATCACACTCATTCAATACTAGCAATACCCACATAGTACTTGTGTCAAGGAATTTAATAAGAAAATAAATTATTTCATACGTTAACCGTTATAAATCTGCACTTTAATATAAAACTGTTCTGTCATACATAATAATTATCTCAAATTTCACAAAATAATATTTTTTCTTCTTTTCAATTACCCAGTATCTCCGATGGACCATAGATTTTTGCAGTCACCGCAATTCTTACTCTCTCACATTTTTCTAATCAAACTTATCCCACCACTACTATCCCATAGGGGCATATCCCACAAGTACGGTACAAATAAAATTAAGACATTCAGAAAGAAATAAATAAAACAAATATTTTATTTTACTATTTGTTTATTTGACGAGAGCGACGTCATTCGTCTTGATAGGACATTGTTAATAAGATTGCTATGGAATTCTACTACTCTAAACACCGACACAGTGAATACATTCAGAATGGTTGACAAAACCTCATCGCTGAAATTAAGATGTAAGATATCTTTATTTTTCGAATATCTGCCTTGTAAAGGACACTTGAAAACTTAATGAAAATAGAGGAACACCAATTGCTTGCCGAGTGCTCCACGGGATCTAACATCAAATTATTTTTTTTGTGGTACAAATTACCATCGAGACTATAGTTACACATTGTGGGGAAAAAGCAACCAATATAATCTTTGTCATATAAAATAAGCACACAAAATGCTTGTCAACTTCAATTACATATACGAAATATTACCTATCGTGCTAAAAAAGAGGTTTATATCCAACAGAGGATTGACATGAGTTTAAAAGGAGGCGTTTAAGCACAATTTGTATAATACGTGATAAATAATTTCAATGTCATAAAGTAATTATGTTATGATATTTAAAGTTCATTTTCATATACAAATCAAGTGTTCAGTTCAAAGTAGCTGGTTGTACTTCTAACATGTCAGAGGAGTAATATAAACCAAATCATAGGAAACATTTGTATCTCACGTTTCGTTTGCTTGCATCGAATCAGTTTAAAATAGTCACTGAATGCCCGAGGCAATATACGACCACCAATCTAATATTGTTTCAAATAGAAACCACCAACCGTATGATTGATGCGAAATATAGATGACGATTTAATTTAATGAAAAGCAACAAGGCATAAATGTTTCATAATGTAAACTTATATATTGCACTGCTTTATGCTACCTATCAAGATGTTCAAGAAATCAATTTATTTAAACATAAAAATAATTTTGATATATTTATCGAAAAACAATTTCATGCAAAAGCACATTAAACGCATAGAAGGGAATATCCTCATGATTTTTTATTGATACTGACGAACTTCATATTTGCATACCTTTTTCAAAATAATCAGATCAATAGAAGACCCCAGACTTCTGTACTATCTGAGTGGAAGGTGGACTTTTTACCCATTTCGTAAACTACATTCATATCTTTACTGTAGTTTTCTTACATCATTTGACCATCTAACTTGAGATCTTTCAACACTTTTGTTGCCTGTTTTACAAATAAACCATTGTTGGTAATTACATACACCTCGCAACAAATTGAGTAAAAATGCACGTGCCCCTGCCTTTAAATTATATCTATCTAGCTATACATACCCTCATGCAGTAGTATCCCTCGTGGAGTAGGTAGAGAGAACGGCAACATTGCCATATAACTCAATCCTTACATACTTCTTTCGCTTCCTTCCCATTCATGTAATTTCTCATACATGCATGCCGATTCCCTTTACTCAACACGTGGCCGACCTTAAAAATTTAAAAAAATTGTTAAGCTACGTAGTTCTCGGAGTCTGAGTTTTCTCACAACTCTATTTAAATTATTGATTAACAAAACATTTATGACCACAAAGTGTTATACTTACATAATATTTCAACAGTAGATAATATAAAAAGTAATCAGACGTACCTACCACTCACTTCACACTTATGATGGCAAAAACTTGTTAATTATAATATATATAAAATAAAACTCAGCGAACTTAATATGGACACCGGACAGACTGCGTGATAATTTTTAGATTGTTGTTAAGACAATCTCATTAAAACATTACGTCATTTATAATATTCTGTAATATGAATATTTTAACGTACTGTCCATAAACGATTTATATCGTTTTAATGTGATAATTCCATATTAATGAGACTGTCTTGAAACGCTGCAATAAAATTCTGTTCATAATGCCATAATGGTGCCGTCATCTACTTTGCGATTCCAAATTTATAGATCTGAATTCGTTTATATATTATTTCATCATTCAGTTGTTTGTTCATTCTTTCTTTAAGTTTGCTACACGTTTCTGATTGTTATTAAAATTAAAGATAAATGTTTTCGACCGACGGCTCATGGTGGACATTACTTGTAACAAGAAACTAAAATGAAACAAAATACATAATAATTTGCCTGCCGGCTTTCTAAATCTTTCGCTCTTATCGTCAAACTTGTAACATCAACCATTAAAGAGTATAATAAAATTATCAGCTATTCAGTTCAATGCAAGAGGGCGAGTTTATTACTATATTGCAATATCCTCCAACCAGCCTGGTTATTATTTATAATTATATAATTAAGTAAAAATGTAATTTAGTGACAGACACCACCTCAATCTGCATAAAATGATAACTCTAAATCATTTTCCATATCAGTCTATGCAGATCAATATTTAATAATGAGAATTTTTGAGGCAATTGAATCAACGCATTCAGATAAAATGTATCAGGAAATCACAGATTTAACCACTGAATCTTATTCAATACTTTCCGTACAAAAAAAGCTGTGTACCTACTCCGGGACATAAATGTTAGAAATCGAGTAGTCATACAATTTAATGCAACATTTATACGTCTTTATTTTTGGTACAACTTCTTTCTTTCAGCAACTATTCCCCATAATCATTTATATTTACATAAAAGCAGTCTGTGAACATTCTAAGTACTACACTATAATACTATCCAATATTTTGTTGACAATGCGTGTATAATGGTATGCTCCATTGCACTTTTGATATTAAAACAAATAGGTGGATAACGTCGATATTTTGTTTATTATTATAATATGCAATGTCATCCATTATAAAAGTTAAAAGACAGGTAATGGATCCTCTGGGATACATTTGAGTGCATTGATTTCATTGTGTTTCATTGTAAATTTGTTTGAATGCCTGAAGTGTTTTGCCAGCAGTAGTAATACTAATAATAATAATTTATTGATGTGGTTGAATGAAAATAACCAACACACTTATTTCCTCGATTAATTAACTATAGTTCTGGTTGTCGATCCCGGATTTATCGAACCGTTAAAATTTATGAATTTATTGTGGACTGTTTCTACCAACTGAGTTTTGCCTTTCTGCTTTTTGCAAGTCTTGAAGCTATTTAAGTGCCCTTCGATCTTAGATTTCGAGTCGTTTCTGGCATTGAGCTTTCCTAGATCCTGGTTAAAGTTATTAAAAAATCTGTCCATTTTCTTTAAAGCTTTCTGCCTTCAGCTGTAATACACTTATTTGATCTTACAAAATATGGAAAATTTTATAAGTATCTAAAAATAAACTTACCTTATAAATGACTGAAGTTATAATCGTTTATTTCTTATTTACTCAACTGCGTGCTTTGCCAAGATGTTATCAATTGACTAAGTTGACGATTGTTTTGTAAGATATTAATTAATGGAAATGAACACAAGTTGTTTGAGTTTACTTTTTTTAATAATAAGTATGTAAATCATTGTCAAACTCTAGTTTGATAATGATATTATAAGTCAAACTGTACCTATTATTAAAGAAAGTATAACACAAACGATTTGTATTTATTCCATTAAAAAAAAGAAATTAACCGTTTTAAAACTTGATGACTTTATCTTCTGTCCTCTCGTTTAAGAATTCCTTTACAAATCCAAAAAACATTTGTTACGAAATCTTCCCAGCATAATAATTAATATATATATATTTTTCTTAAGAGTTTTCCAGTATTCCCTTGAAATGGAATCTTCTACTACAATAGTTATTGTAATGAAACATTTTTTTTATATTTACTTAATAGTGTACGTGTCTATGTCAATACAATAAGAGTATATATGACATCATCATGTTAAAGATACATGCTTGTCATCCATCAGTAACTTAGATTATAAAAGTAAATAATGTTTATTTTAAAAGAAGACAGCGAATATAATCCATTGATGTATGGTATATAATAGAAAACAATCATCTTATAAATATTATAAACATGCTCGTGTGTATGTAGGTATGTACATTAGTATATCATTTATATCCGCTTTTGCTAGACAAAAAATGAGGAAACATTTAGCTTTAATACAAAGTTAGATATATCCAGCTTGTCCCAAGATAGTAATAACAAATAACGGTAACACTATTGTGTATACTAATTACATGAATAATTGTGTCTAAAAAAGGCTTACTTGTTGTTATATAACAGAAAACCACGAATTATACATAATATTTTAGCTCAGTATACTTGTACATCATATTTTTTTTATCAATAAATATATTAAAAAATTCCAAAAATAATGGCGTATTGTGTTTTTTCCATTACATATCCAACTTTGATCATCGTATTCTAACGTTTAGAATTACAATAAATTTTTAAGGATAAACTCACCCTCTGTACATTGAATTGTATAGCTGATGTTTTTATGAAGCTTTGTTTTGATCTGTAATATTGTAACCAATGTACAGGGGAAGAATAAAATAAATAAATAAATAATATTTTTTTTGTGATAGCTTTTTTGATATAGTTTAACAAATACCGGATTTAGAGCTAGTGAAATACAAAATGATAATAAAAAAATCATAAGTGTGTAGTGTATTTAGATTAACATTAAATTATTTATATTGATGGATAAGTAGACCAGT
Source organism: Athripsodes cinereus (assembly GCA_947579605.1). NCBI lineage: Eukaryota > Metazoa > Arthropoda > Insecta > Trichoptera > Leptoceridae > Athripsodes > Athripsodes cinereus. The sequence continues at coordinate 8,054,769 of OX388311.1, forward strand.
AATAAAAAAAAACTCAATCAACTGGTTCATCTCACACGATCTGACCATATCAAATGGATCCGACGGTTACACGGCAAGTTCAAGGACTGATGGCAAACAATAATACTAAGACTCGAAATTGTATTAGTACCTATCTACATACTTACTTTTGTAGTAGGTAAGTAACCAATGCGATGGTTTATTATTATACCTACTACCAGAGCATTACAAAGTGTAACTAAAGTTTTCGAGATAGTCTATAAGTTTTAATGTTGTATTTAATCAACTACTAAGCTCGTGAAGTTTTAAATGTTCCTTTCGATTTGTTATTGTAAAACTTCCATAATTTTTTAAATCTAGTTTAAAGTTTTTTTATCAGTTTTTTTCTGTTGTAACCGTTCTATTGTTAACGAGGTCTTATTATTATCTGAGACATCTAAGAAAGCATATAATATTGCTTTCTTTACCTCATTATGCCAGAATAAAATGAGAAACAAGAAGTACGCAAAAGGCTGCAAAGTATGCAAGAATGGCGAATGGAGAAGTCGTTCCACATAACTTATAAAGTTTTACCCTCCCTTGCCTGTGGATGTTACAGGAATAATCTTGTAGCATCCACACTCATCGATCATTTTTTTTTTCTAAAGAAGCCTCAGAGATTGCTTAATAGCATCTCCCGACAAAACCTCCCCACAATTTGATATTTATTTATTAATCAGAGACATAAGCATAAAGTTGACAAAATACACATAAAAAAATAAAAACATCATACATTGATTTGGCCAGGACAACCCCCCAATTAAGCATGTCTATAGCATACACATATTAATGTAAACAAAAGAATAAGAGAATAAAAGTGTAACAATTAATATTCCTGAAGGTGTTGCAATGTCCCAGATGACAGATACATTGAAGAAATCACCGACCACCAGAATAGTGCAGAAATCTGGAAATTCCATTTATCCGATTCTATCTGCTACACTAGCAAATTTGTCCACACAGGAGGTGCCATATGAGAGGATAGCCCGATGGCCATCCAGGTGACACAGGAGTCAGGACCTAGAGAACTTTTTCAGAGTGATTACATATGCCTTGAATATTTAAAAACTCCATTTAGAGCACTAAAGAATTGGTGAATCGGAAGAATTGGAAAATCATCATCATCATCATCATTGCCCTCAACGCTCCTCTCGCGATTACAGGGCAGAAACCAGCCTCCTCCATTCAGAGCGTCTCTGCGCCGATTGCGTCACCTGCGCTCTGATATCGTTGTCATAGGACCGGTGTATTGTGAAAGAGGGACGCCCGAGCCGACGGAACCCCTGCGGACGGAAGAACAGTGCTCTTTTTGGCTAACTATCATTGGACATTCTCAAAACATGTCCCAGCTAGGACCATCGTCTCTCCTGTATTACGGAGATTACAGGTCTCTACATCATTCTTGAAAATATTGAAGTAATAATTATTCAATATCGAATATGTATAGGTACAATGACAAAAGTCTCTCAGTATACGAGTACTTGGGTTAAGTTAGTGAGATAAGTCTTATACTTGACTGTCTTTCTTATTCTTTCTTTATCATAAACGTGATTTGCCTTAAACTGGAACGAAACTGGAAATAATTTATTCATCGGTATATTTTAATTTGGCACGCCATGTTTTATGCAATAAGTTTTACTTACCACTTTTTGTATGTATTAAAAACTCATAATTTTAACGATTGATTGTGGTTGAAACCAATTGGAATATATAATTAATGTTATATGGCAAGTTGTTACAAAATATTCATTGAATGAAATGATGCAATATCAAAAATACATGAGCATTATTTTTGGTAAATATATAATATGCTTACCAGCATTGCTTTTTCCACATGCGGGGTAGTCGATGAAATACATAACAGTTTAGTTTTCGTAATCAGATAGACGAGATATAGTTTTTCGTATTTACATCTTCAGAGTAAAGAAGATGAAAAGTGTGGTTTTGAAGAAAGCGCATATCCGAGACAGCAGAGTATCTATGACAACAAAATCATTGCATTAGGGGGGTTAATCCTATACTCTTGAAATGAGGTTTGATAGGCGATAAAACAAGATCATATTCGATTCTAACTAAAACTATCTATATATTCATTAGAAACAACGAATCCACAACTACTTCACCTGCAGAGAGTCGTAATAAATTATTATTATAAACAGAGAAAAGGAAAATTGTTTATTTTTTATTATGCCTTTAAAGCATTGGTTACAATTAGCCATACATTTTTAATTGTGCGGGTTATGCACAGGTAGGTATGTTTTATTATTAATCGATATTGCATTTTATAGTTAATATAGTTGATATATGATCTTGATACATATTTTAATACTATATGTGATATAATAAAACATGATAAACACGCACACAACACCCAGGGAGTTATCTACTTTGCATAATATTATTGTCTATAATTAATTATAAACTTCCCATGTGGTGGTAAACCTCTTAACATTTTTTGTTTATATGAATCGATGATTCATAGAATTATATAATAAATTCCCACATATATGTTTGAGTCTTTTAGTATGTTTATAATTTTTAGAGCAGCCAATCTAGTCACCTCTTCCTACTATATTTTTAACGATTCGATATCATTAAAGGAAAATGTACCGTTAAAAACGATAAATAAATAATAAATAAATAAATAGAAAAAAACTTTATTAGTATCCAAATATTTAGTAGGTATACAAGTAAATTTCTACAGAAAGTACCAAAAGGCGGGCTTATCGCATATACGATTTCTTTTAGCCAACCCGGTCTTCCAAGCCATCTGAAATCTCATGCACACTGAGAAAAATACTAACGAAATTTCACAACGAATCATTGGTACGTACTATCAGATTAGGACCAGAGATCGTACAAACGATTCATTAATACGAATCTATAATATTAACTCTTCGCAAACAAGTTATTGGTAAATTTACCAATGATTTGTTTGCGAAGAGTTAATATTATAGATTTATACCAATGAATCGTTTGTACGATCTCTGGTCCTTATCTGATAGTACCGTACCAATGATTCGTTTTGAGTATTTTTCTCAGTGCACTATCACGGGATATTATCGAAACATTTTGAATTTTGAGTCTTCCGATTAAGGCGAAACTGCGAAATTAAATACTACGAACAAGTTCAGTACATTTAAATTCAATAATACCTAAGGTTTTTATGCCACTAATCATGAATATCATATTTTCATAAGGACGACTTGTATGCATACATAGGTAATTCTACAGGTTTGCCCCTCTTGTGGAACACACCGTGATAGTATAGACAGATAAACCTTCCGAATTTTGAAATTGTTGCCATAGCACCCTGAACTGCTTCAGGGTGCTATGGTTATCTCATGTGATACTTGCTTATGTTATCACGGTGTGTTTCTTGTCGATTTGATGATTGCTAGCTGAGTGAAGCAGAGCTTAAAGCTAGTAATAAAATATAATCATAATCAATCTATGCACGTGATCTCACACGGAGACTCGACTGGTCCATTAGTTAGGATTGTTAATCTGGTAATCTTGATTATGTTTCCATAGAACTTAAATCGATTAACACAGTCAGGTTGTACGCAGTAACAACATCATACTATAAACAACATTAGTTATTATAGCTTATAATAAGTGAGGATTAATAGAAAGCTTTTTGAAATGATCTCAAGCTTACATTAAAACAAAGTATGTTCTTTAACATTAAAGCTCTTCATAAAGGATTCAAATTATTATCTTTCCTAGATCACAGTTTGTTTATTTTGTTTTTATTATAAATAATAAATATGTTTGTATAGTCGAACTAAATAATCGTAGGTATTTTTAAAAAGCTTCCATTTTAGTTTTTAGAACTGTTTATTTATTTTATTTATTCATTCATTCTTTACTGTAAACTGATTACAAACAATTACATAAAAAGTAAACATTCAATTTAGATATGATGAATATACAGAGGGCGATTTGTTATTTAGTAGGTCGTAAAAATCGTCTATACAGTTGATATTGGGTACTTTTCAACTAGACAGCCTATTTTCAAAAACATTCATCCATACCATCACGGCATCTAACACAAGTGGGGTAGCAAGCAGACAAACATCGTAGCATATTAATTTACATGTAAGTCATCCTCTACGTTCAGGATGGGTGGTATTTCTTATCTTTGAACTGAATATGCAATATGTCTTAAGGGGAATGTTTTACGAGTTTTACCTCTAACAAGACATTCGTAAAAAAAATGGAAACCTTAAATATAAATACAACTTTATACACCTTCCACCTTCCACAATTCAAAAATATAAAAATATATATTAAAACTGAAATGAAAGGCTCAAGAGCGGAAGATACTAAGCTTTGAAAACAAGTGTCTTAGAAGGATTTTGGATGTCAAATGGTATGAACATGTTACAAATGATGTTGTGCGCCGGCGCATCTAGCAGAGACCTGTAATCTCCGTAATACAGGAGAGACGATGGTCCTGGCTGGGACATGTTTTGAGAATGCCCAATGATAGTTGGCCAAAAAGAGCACTGTTCTTCCGTCCGCAAGGGTTCCGTCGGCCTGGGCATCCCTCTTTCACAATACACCGTTCCTATGACAACGATGTCAGAGCGCAGGGAATGTCGTGGAAAGAGGTGACGCAATTTGCGCAGAGACGCTCTGAATGGAGGAGGCTGGTTTCTGCCCTGTGCTCCCGAGAGGAGCGTTGAGGGCGAGATGGTGATGATGATGATGATGATGATATTAAAACTGAAATGGAAATAAGATCTCTCAAAGAGAAATTAAATAATTAGCTCTCTGAACTCTGGTAGAATAAATATACATATATGTATACAGGTATACTACACTACGTAATGTTTTCATTTTATAAGCTTGCAGTTGATTTTGAAACCGTTTAGAATAATTGCATTTATTTATGATTACTGGCAAATGTCGCACTGTATGCAACGTAGCTATAACTCTGTCTGTAGTAGAAGTTAGTACTAATATACATACGAGTATATCATGTAATGTATGATATCATATGCACAAGTGCAACGGAGCAGATCGGTCCCGCCGGTACAATCTCTAGATATAATCTGCAACCTGCCATGGACGTGAATACCTAAATCTAATAGAGAGGGTAAATTCTCATAAATACAATAAAAGACAACACTATTATATTTATATTGGTAGAGAGGCATATTAAGTATTAACATATTAAGTGTGCATTGGTTTGCCAGCAGGTCAACAGAATCGTCTCCAGTCTGTATTTAATGCAGCTGCTAGATTGATCTACAATGCCAACAAAACCTAACTCCTCTTCTAAAAGATCATCACTGGCTCAAAGTCAGGGAAAGAGTAGAGTTTAAAATCATATTGACTGTGTTCAAGGCACTACATGGCATGGCACCGGTGTACATCTCGGAGGCAACGGAAAGGCAAAAATCACTAAGGTCTGCAAACACAAACTCTGTCAATAGACTTGTGGTACCGCGTAGGGGGGGTCTGGCCAACTATGTTGACCGTGCCTTCTGTGTGGCTGGTCCGTTGCTGTGGAACAAAATTCCCTATGATTTGCGAACTCTGGAGAGTGTGGAGGTGTTCAAGACGAGGTTAAAAACCCTATTGTTCAGGAGGTGTTATGATTCTTGAATGGGCCCTTGCGGTGATTTTTCCACAAAACGGCGCATCATAAATAAGTTGTCTAGTTATTATTATTAACAAAAGATTTGATAATTATTATTCCTGTCGCTAGTAGGAAGTGATCAATAGTAGCTCAAGAAAGACACGAATGGAAAATTTAAAAGAAGTCATAATTCAGTATTCAGTCAGAAAAAGGAATATGGTTAATTACCTAATAATAAAATAGCTTTCGAAATTTTTTATTTAAACTACAGTCGGAGTTTTGATTTTGTCATTTGTTAAGATTAATGCAGCAATAAACAAATAGAATGAATAAAAATGATAACTTTTCATTTGCGTAAAATGTGATTGTTCTTTTTTTTTTAAATGTGATCCGTTTCTATGCAGGACAACCTAGTGAGACTATTGCAAATCTAAATGAACTAATATTTGTGTTTAATATTCATTTATTTTTTTGGGAAATAACAAATTCAAATTATGTATGATACTAACTACGTAAAATATGCTTGTTTTAAGGATTATCATGGATGAATATTGCTTCAAATAATTTCCATGCGTTATTCCTTCATTTGAAAATCTAATTCTATCTTAAGCATGATTGAAAACCGGTCTTAATAAATAAAGAAATATCGTTGTCTTATCAAGTTAGTTAGTAATGATACATAACAAAGGATAATTTCAATAAATAATCAATATTACTTAGACTTTACTCGCCGTAATGCATCAGCTTCAGTAATCAATATTCATAGTGCAATAATATAATTACAACGACATTCCCTTAAGACTTAAGTGAATCTCATGTCACTCGTAAGACTCTCTCGAGTACTTAGTCCCTACCTTTGATAGGTACTCTATCACCACTGCACACAATAGGTACGTAATACGTATTATAAGAGTATCCTTTAGCTGTCACTTAGTAGAGCTACTTGATATTGCAACAGGGAATAGTGCAAGTAATACAAATATTATTATTAATATTATATCAAGTACTGAAATTGACATCAAAGTGTTTGAGATCATTTATGTGTATATTTTTGTATCTTGCAATTTTATTCAATAAGCAATACGGAAATTAATGTTTTCTATCGAAACTCAAATCTATTGATTACATTTCGTTTTATTAATTTCTTTTTTATTAATTATCTGGGGTCTGGGTGTAAATATATATGATTGTATTTTTAATGTTTTATAATGCGTGTATCGTCGCAATAAGTACCTATCCATAATGCAAGATTCTAGCACGATCTTCACGATTTTTTCAAATGTGACTTATGCTATGTTTTAATTGATTTTAAGTTCATTCATTTTCATACCATCACGGCATTCCCCACATGTGGATTAAGTAGGGTAACAACTGAGTGTAATGAACATGCAAATCGTCTTTTTTGTGCCTATAAAGGCTGTGACATTCATATAGAAAAATAAAAAAAAAACACTATTTCTTATTCATTTATTTTCATTAAGCCTCGACATTCAGCCCACAATCGTAAACTCTTCAGGAGCACTTATTTAATAATCAAGGTGAAAACCTAGAGATAATATAAAATATATCAAATAATAATAAAGCTTTATTGACAGAACATAATATAAAGTTTGTACAAGAAAGACATAATAAATAGAAAACAGTGCTCTGTCAAATGGCAGACTTGTTGCAGAGCAACATCTTCCAGTCAACCATCAAAATATCGTGATATTTAAGAATCGTCTCTTTACTGAATGCAGCTTAAAAAATCCTGTAGTTTGTTTCTGGAAAAACTGCAGGTTTCAAAACTAGTCGTAATAATATTGAATCTAGTCGTAATAATAATAGAATCTAGTATTTATTATCAAAGATTTATTATTATTTATTTATTTATCACTATGCAAACATCTCACGCCATGCAGTCTAGCAAGTCAAACGCCCTCTCACTACGAGTTGGAACATAATATTATAATCAGCAGCTCAATACGAAGAGACGCCTACGCATGGACGCAATCAAAACTTACTAATTTTTCACATTACTAAATTATTGCGTAGTATACCAGTCGACTACTTTAATTAACGCAATTTTGACAATGTCTTTAATTCGTAGGTATGTGAACTGTAAGACCACTGAAGTAGGTAGGTACTTTTGCCTTATATTTACTATCTATCTACACCCTCACGCCGTTTCCTAGGAGGGGTAGGCAGAGAGAACGGAACGCCATATATGTAGATCTATCCTTACAATTTCTTTCGCTTCCTCCACATTCATCCAGTTTCTCATACATGTTCGCCGATTTCTCTTACTCGACACGCTTTATATTGACTACTGTTGGAAATATCATTGAGGACCTTCAGTTATTTGAAATTTTGATAAATAAAGTAAAATCGTTCTGTTTGGAAAATTCTGTTTCCTTCGTACGTTTCGAAACAACATTATGAAGGAATCAAATAGAAAAAAATGTACTTGTTTATCATTCCACGCAAATCTCGTCCATTTGCCGATTTTATTAATTTACTATAAATTGTATTGAAATAAGAAAACTGACCAAAATTTAGAATAACGTATGTATTTACAATAGGTACTACTTCAGAACATCTACAGTCTATTCAGGAAGTACATTCCGTTATATAGGTAAATGTTCTGGTTCAGAATTTATATAAGTGCTATTACAATTTTTGAAATATATACTTAATTTTATCGATAGAGCTTAAAAATAAATAAAAAATAAATGCGAAAACAGCGAATCATATTTTACAATTTAATCAACGTAAGAAGCATTTGACTTCTGTATCAAAATACATCCTAAAAATGTGTGACAACCAGTCTATTTTCCTTTACTACCTTTAAATAATAATCCTCAAGCAGAACTAGTCGGATAATATTATAATTCAATGATGAAATATTTATAACATGTGAAAAGTCTTCTTCTATGCATGTTTGTTATGTTGTTTTGCTACCAGGTGCTCATGACTTCTAGTCCAGCCTAGCCTGTTGTGTCATTCAATAGGATTGAGAGTCTATAATGTATTATTATTTCTTAAATATAGATAGCGGTTACACTCATATTTTATACTGAGATTTAAATATTATTTATTATATATTATTCTTGTATAAACCTTGATATGTCAGCTGACTGAGCTTGCTTGTTCAAATGCACCAAATTACTAGAACATTATAAGTAATACTTTAAAATGCATTTTGTAAACAATTAAGGTGCATTTAGTTTATCGATTAAATTTGTAATTAATTTAATAAAAGAAAATTGTAAATTATGTTTATATGAAATAAATAATATTATCATACAAAATTATAGGTGAAACATGATCAAATATTATGTTCATAGAATTAATGGTCTAAAATGAGTTTTTTTTCGTTCCCGTATTATTTTTTTTCGTGAATTATGACGTTTCGATAGAGCGTGGATTATTTAAAATATTTGTTACTAATGGTGGTTGACCATGTTTATATCACAAAGTAATATTTTTATAGGTATATAATATCTACTATTCGGCAAACTGAAAGGCTAACAACTTACTTTTTCAACTTTCACAATAGTTGGCTGGAAGGCCTTTCCCCGGGAACAAATTTATCATTTAACTAATATACTGTAGGTATTATCTCATGTACAACATCTTTTATTGTTCACAGAGAGTATAATCTTTAGTACCCCATCAATAAAATATAATTTCTCAGTTGAAAAAAAAATGTGTTCACCACATGACATTTGAATTCAGCAAAGAAAATATTAATAACTCATGAAATATATAAGGATATTTTCTGTAAATCAATATTTTGTAAAAATTTCATACTTATCAATTTATAAAAAACTCTTTTGTAAAAATCTTAATTTTGCTGTTTTTCTAATCTTTTTGTTGTTGAAATGTATTGTTGTGTATGTGAAAATGTTTTTTTTGTTGAAATATATAAAAATATTTTTGTAAGCCTACTTAATTATTATTTACACAAAATACACCTACGACCTTTTGAAAATATAATAAATCATTAAACAGCAGCCAGTAAGGAATAATTTTGTAAACAGTGACAAAATCAAAACGCCCTAAGTATACCGGAAAACATGATCAGCAATTACTATTTTATTGTTAGTACATACATTTGTTCTGATTTAAATATCATGTAGGTAGTAGAATGTACAATAATATTATGCATTTAAAATATCTATACATATTATTATCATATGCTACAATTGTATGAAATCCTGATAAAATCAAAGAAAACATTTATTTTCCGACATTCATAGTTTTGCACTTGTAAAAATAAATCACTGATAAAAAAATAATACTTATCGCATGTGCCTTAAAATATTTATTGATTATCTTAGATTAAGGTTCTACGGACCGCTCTTAATAAAAATACAATGCATAATAATAAAATAGAAGCTGAGAATTTTGTCGTAAATATACTCAAACAAACTATTCCCATTGCATGTGTATAAGATATGAACATTCGTAAATGAGTATATTGTAAAAAATTCCAGACAGCATTGTTTTCGAAATGTTTTTTAATAAAAAACAGAAATCTCTCATTTGTACAAAAATCTTAAAGTTTCGCGGAAAACAGTGGATTATATTTATTTCCTCTTGTATTCACTAAGGCTCCTCTTACTTTTACGGAACTGAGACAAACCTTTTCTTTTTAAGACAATTAAATAATTTTAATTTTCGTTTAATTGAAATTGCTTTTTCATAAATTAAACACTAAAGCAAATTTAATCTCTAACTTTGAAGGGTCTCAATTTTAAATGACGTGGTTTTACAGCCGCGATAAGTTAAGTTGACCCTTATTACAACTGCACTCGTAGCAAAGTTCATTATTGTGTAGCTACGTAAAAAGTTTATTACAAACGTTACTTAAAGCGTTATGTGGCATTAATTACATATTGTGAATTATTACAGTATATAGTGTATTACTCTAATAATAAACACAAACAAAAAAGTTTATATCTTTTTAATGATTTAAAGATTTAAAGCACAGAAGACGCATGTCCACATTTGACAGATTAGAGAAAACAGGTTCTGAACGTTTGGGATTCTCAATTAATTAACCAATTCTAAATTGTCGGTAGCCTGGAGGTAGAGTCTCGGCCTTCAGAACAAGGAGTCCGTGGTTCGATCCCAGGTGCCTTTCACGGCACAAGCTTTTAGCTTAGTGTGAAAGGTGCATAAGGTTGTATTTGGGTTTATAACAAAACCCAGATATATCTTTTTTATAAAAAAAAAAAAAAATCAGAAGATGTCCTTCATGGACATATGCTTTTAAATGATCAACAAAGTATATATAAATGCATTCTCATATATCATATCGTCCCTCTTCTGACTAACAGTCGTATCTGCCTAAATATAAATTGTTCAGGAGAGCGTTTTTTTGTGTTTTGCCGTGCATATTTTCGTTTCTCCTAGTTATATGATACAATGTTAATAATTACATTATTTTATTTGTACCTATTCTTATACAAAGTTTGGAAGGCGTCTGGACTCAGCATCAGGACAAAATGTCGCTTGTTCAATGAGTGCATCATCCCAATCCTTCTATATGGCTGCGAGTCTTGGCACTTAACCAAGGCTCAAGAGCGGAAGATACTAAGCTTTGAAAACAAGTGTCTTAGAAGGATTTTGGATGTCAGATGGTATGAACATGTTACAAATGATGCTGTGCGCCGGCGCACCCAGCAGAGACCTGTAATCTCCGTAATACAAGAGAGAAGATGGTCCTGGCTGGGACATGTTTTGAGAATGCCCAATGATAGTTGGCCAAAAAGAGCACTGTTCTTCCGTCCGCAGGGGTTCCGTAGGCCCGGGCGTCCCTCTTTCACAATACACCGTTCCTATGACAACGATATCAGAGCGCAAGGAATGTCGTGGGAAGAGGTGACGCAATTGGCACAGAGACGCTCTGAATGGAGGAGGCTGGTTTTTACCCTGTGCTCCCGAGAGGAGCGTTGAGGGCGATGATGATGATGATGATTCTTATATATCTCAGAATAATTTTTGTGATGAAATTTTGAGGAATTAGTAGATACAACACATTTTATTTACATAGAATAATTCGTAAATACGACAGCAAATCAGAAAGCCATTCCAGGATAACGGTAACAGTTACAGGTGTGATCTTCAGTGAGCACATGCAGGGCACATATAAATACACATTGGTGATCGTAACTCGATTTCGCCAAAAATGTCAGATTCGACAGTTAGTCAGAAGAGGGACGATATGTGACATATTACATCTGTTGGTTTTGATAATGATACATGTATTATTGGTGATTATGTAATCAGGACACAGAAGACGTTAGAACCGATCTTGTACATACGACTATATTAACTCATTTTACCTAAATAGTGGACATGTGTCTTGTGCGCTTTAAACCATCGATATGTACATAGTTACCAATAACATTTATTGTATGTGTGAATATTTTTAAAAAGGCATTTTGATTTGAACCAGTTCAATACAACCTACTAATAGTGACTGTATGTATGTATGTATGTAGTATATTACAAAGTACCAGCTGGTCAATAAACAATTATTATGTTTCACAGGTAATAAATAACATATTGAAGTAACCATTAGATATAGTGATTTTATTACTTATTTTTTTTATTTTATAAGATATTATTTTATATTTTAATTCTCAAGCCTACAAACCTTGACATCTGTTTATTGTTTTTATTTATAAAAATAATAATATATCGACAGGGAAATAAATAGTTGGATAATAAATTAATCATTTGATTTTATTTAGTTACACCTTTGTGCTTTTTAGACATGTTGAACACGTTGTGAATAATTGATGCTCACTAATGGATCTGTGGAAAATAGAATAGATATTATATACCTACACGTATTTTAGTCTTTTGACATTCATTGTTAATCTGTAACGAACACAAACAAAAAATAAAACGTAGTATAAACTAAGGGCCAATATTTGATTGTTCCATTAGAGTGAAGATCATCCCGAGTTAGCCCTTAATTTGGTAACATTTGCTTAAACTGAAATTTTCCACAAATATTTTATAGCAAAAGTAAAAAAAAAGTTTTTATTTAGGTTGTATTTTTGGATAAGTTGGAAGAGATCGCGCCTCTGCGATAAACTCTATTCCTACCATATCATCACGGCGTATCCCACAAGTGTGATAGCCAGCAGACCAGCTGCATATTATCAACATGCAAGCTGTCCTCTCCATGGCAATATAAAATCAAAACATTCAAGATTGGTGGTAGACCTCATCGCTGAATTTAAGATGTAAAATGTCTTAAATTTTCGAACACCTGCCTTTTACAGTACACTCAAAAACTTACGGAGAAGAATGGTAGACAAACTCTTTACCAGGTGCTCCACAGGATAAACTCGCGATGAATTCGCCATCTGTATATTGATAATATTATTATCTAATTTGAATGCATTTTTCTATAAAATTATATATATTGTGATCAATATACTCGTAGAGTAAAAAATGAATAAATAGTAATGACAATAATATATGTATGGGCTGGCAAGAGTCGCTTTATCTGTCCCTTACATTTTGGTGATAGATAGCTCTGATCTGAATATTGAAGTGTATTGATATTAAATTAAGTGCTAGCTCGAGATAAGCGTCACCATATTGAAATATCGGGCCAAAGACGTTCAGAGTGGGTAGCGTATCACATCGTACATTTGAAGATATTGAATATCTTATTTATATTCTCTTTCAAACCTTTTATAGAACACTAGAAAAAAAAATAGAAAAGATTGAGAAAAGTATCTATTACACAGTTATTTTGGGAAATTCACGGATATCCCTAAAATCTATTTATTTACTTATTCTAGTTTAACTAATTTGAAAAATATCTAGTGACAGAAAAACTAAAAGTAATCGTCAGATAATCATTGAAATTTAACACAAATTGAAAATATTTTTTTTTACTACCTATATAGTACTTGGATATTTGAATAATTATATTTTATTCTATTAAATATATTGTTTAAAAGAATTAATTTTCTAAGAACCGTATTATTACAAAGATTCTTTATTGTACCTACATAATAATATAGTGATTGTATGCTAATTCATACGTCATGCCAATTAAATTGCAAGGAACGGATGTTGTCTAATTGTTGCATTGTATCTTGATGACTATGAAACGGGCAGGTGAAATTTAGTTACATTATGAATTGTAGTATCTATTTATTTTAATTAAATTATATATTATTTACATCCGCTGAGCAAAAAGTTCATAAAGTTGTTATACTTACCTACTCTTATTTTAGTGGATGGAGTTTGTTTTAGTGATGAATTATAATCTTTCTAAAATACATTAATATCATTACTCTCCCGCAGTTTTTAAAACATGCCGGCCGCTCTTTGTATTCAGCGTTCCGTAATGTTTTATATTCATAATAATATTTTTTGTTCATTCATCAAAAAAAAAAATATTACAAAGTATTCGGCAAACAGTTTCCTGTGGGCAGTAAGTATCTTAAACAAGAAATATTTCAAATCTCGAGAACTCAAGTTTGTGATAGACTTAAATATTACTTTTGCAAATCTGGTTGGATTACAAAGTTCTGGGTAACAACATCATAAATATTGATGGCATTACCTTTAGAAAATATTAATAAAGTGTTTGGCATTCAAATAATTCATTTATTTTTCAGGTTAGTCTTTAATCAGATGTTTTCAACTCATCTCACAATTCGAACGTATAAAGGTAATATTAAAAATTAACAATATTTCTAAAATGTTGGGCAACCTTTCTCATTTCTTCTGATAAGATTTTGCACAATTTTTGATTTTGTCCTTAACTCTGATTTTCCAAATGAGATGTCTGATTGATCTTACCATCTAGGCGTTGGGCCAAATCCCATGTAAGCAAAAAATAACAATATGTTTGTTATTGTATATGCAGTTTTCTTTCACATACTTATAGATATCTAAAGGATATTAAAATATCAGTATGTAAATAATATATTAAAATGTTGTTATATAAACTCAATCTGGATCTAGAATGGTCTGTGATATAATTAGAATTTATATCTTTGTTTCGGTATCTTTATTCAGGTAGATAATAACAATACGAACTTAATAAAAAAGGGTTTGCTGTTAACATTAATAATAATTGCAAAGTAATTTGTATAGAATTAAAAGCATAATCCTGTTGGTTGCTTATAACAGATAGGTAAGTATTTTTTATAGGTATGCAGGTACATATTTTCAGTGGTGGTTCCTCCTTAGGATCGTTGATACGATATAGAAATTTATTATTTCCTAGCACCACGTCATTTTCTACAAGTAAGTAGCCAGCAGATTAACTATAAATAAAAAATCATGCAAATCGCCCTCTCTGTGATAGTAAAAGTGAAGACATATAGAATGGGTAGCATACCTCATCGCTGAATCGAAGGATTTTAATATCGAATACTAGCCTCTTACAGGATACTCACAAACTTTCAGAAAAGAACCGGAAACCCATCGTCCAGGATCTATAAATTCAAACAACATAATATATTTCTTATCTTGTTTCAATAAAGAATTCTTCATAAATGTATGATAGATTCTTAATAAGAAATGATAAGTATCGTGAAAGCCTGAAGAAATATTTTTCTAGGTTTTAAAAAATAACAGTGAACCTTGGGGAAGGTTGAGCACGTGCTGAGCACATTGAACAGGAGAGCATGCGAGAGAAGCGAAAGATGTATGCAAGGATAGAAGAAAATGGCGCTCGATGCTTTCTGCCTACCCCGCGAGGGAAGCGGCGTGATAAGCGGTATGTATGTATGTATGGATGATAGTGATGTATCGAATATTCGTATTCGCGAATATTCGCATATTTCAAAGTATTCGCAAAAAAATATGCGAATGTTTTGCGAATATTATTTTGGAAATAACGTATCGGTAATTCGATTAAAGTACCGGATACTCACCAGATACATTGTAGAAAAAGGTACTGCAAGATAATATTCTTTAAGAAAACCGAGGAGTTTTGAAATATCTTATTTTCCTATACCATTTTGAAAATTCTGCGACGGGGGGTAGAAATTTTAATGTTTGAGCAATTGTACAAATTTAAGCAAGTCAATATTCACTATTCGCATTCGCGAATGTCGGCAACAGATATTCGCATTCGCGAATATCCAAAATCACACATTCGTTACATCACTAATGTATGAACCTTAATTGGTTACCATGACTAAGAATCAAGAAAAATTTATGTTTTCTATGTGAAAGTCTTTTTTTTGCATTTCTACCTTACCCCCATTAGTTGATACCATCAGGTGCCTCTACTTGTTATAGAAACTTATTGTAGATATTTATTATTTTTAAACGGTACTATTAAGTAATTTGTTAGAAAATCCTTTACACCTCCGGGGATTTCGTTTATTATTATACCGATATCCACTCAGCTGACCTTCCACTAAGGAGATAATATTGTTCTTATCTCCCAGGCATATAATAATGATAATAGTCAAGGCATGTAAGCTTAGGTTTTTCCTTTACTTTATTCAATTTCGATTATTTTTTTACAAGTAGGTATATTTATTTTTATAAATACATATATGGTAAACGTACCCATACAAATATGTACCTAATAGGAAAACTGATACCCTCTATTCAAAATCGTACATACTGAGCTAATTAAGAATACATAAAATTTTACACATCTTAGGTATATATAGGCTGAGTTTTAGAGTATTTACAGAAAACCATGACTTAAGTTTTCGATGAATTTGAAATATCAATGCAAATAATGTTGCAACAGCTTATTATAAAATCGAAACTTTTACATGTTTATAGAAAATAATTCAAGATAAGTAACCTTGTATTATTAAAATATATATTTGAAAAATGATGTGGACAAATTTAAAACACATTATTATAAAAAGATTTTAAAGCATAGTATTAAATTATCTTTTCCTTTATATTTTAAGAAATCTGAGACAGGTTTCGACACGTTAGTGTCATTTTCGAGTATTCCCATTAAAAGTAATAATTTAATACATAGTGGGAATCACTTTTTATAATCATGTCGTATAATTATCATTTTAAATACCGATTACATCAAAAATATATAAAAAAAAAATGTACATTTTCAAATTGCTTCTATCAATTATTGTACGAGACCCAGTACAAAACTAGTTACTAATTAGATACAATATGTAATATTAGGTTTATAGAACGGTTTTAAAACAATTGTCTAATATTATTGTACAAGCGTATGTAACCCGGCATCGCTCGGGTTTAATTAAATAGAAAACCTTACAAATACATGGGTTAAAACAACAAAATCTTATTGAAAAAAAAAACGGAGTAAGCACTTACGTGGATAAAAGAAGTAAAAAGCTCTTCCCAATGAGAAAACTTAATTTTTGACTCCCTACATGCCCATAGCTTAGTAACAATAAATAGGTAGTTACCTACATCATAAAAAGCATTGCAAATCTCTAAATGAAAAATCTTGAAGTTTGATACCTCACATGCCCATATTTAGGTAAAAAAAATAGGTAGGTACCTACATCGAAAAAAGTGCTGAAAAACTCTTCCCAATGAAAAATCATGAAGTTTGATACCTCACATGCTCATACTTAGGTAAAAAAAATAGGTAGGTACCTACATCGAAAAAAGTGCTGAAAAACTCTTCCCAATGAAAAATCATGAAGTTTGATACCTCACATGCTCATACTTAGGTAAAAAAAATAGGTAGGTACCTACATCGAAAAAAGTGCTGAAAAACTCTTCCCAATGAAAAATCATGAAGTTTGATACCTCACATGCCCATACTTAGGTAAAAAAAATAGGTAGGTACCTACATCGAAAAAAGTGCTGAAAAACTCTTCCCAATGAAAAATCATGAAGTTTGATACCTCACATGCCCATACTTAGATAAAAAAAATAGGTAGGTACCTACATCGAAAAAAGTGCTGAAAAACTCTTCCCAATGAAAAATCATGAAGTTTGATACCTCACATGCCCATATTTAGTTAAAAAAAATAGGTAGGTGCCAACATCGAAAAAAGTGCTAAAAACCTCTTCCCATTGAAAAATCTTGAAGTTTGACACCTCAGATGTTCACATTTATGTAAAAAAATAATAAGTAGGCACCTACATGGAAAAAAAAGTACTAACAACCTCGTCCCGATGAAAAAGCTTGAAGTTAAGAAATTCCACATATTGGTAGGTACCTACATGGAAAAAGTGCTAAAAACCTCATCCAAATGAAAAATATGTGAGCTCGACACCTCGAAAGCTCATATTTTATTTAGAAAAATAGGCGGGTACCTACGTGCAAAAACTACTAAAAACCTCATCTTAATGTAAAAACTCGAAGATTGTCATCCCAAATTTCTATAAGAAAAAAAGGGTAAACATCCCTTTTCGTGAAAAAAATTGTAGTCATCATAAAATATTATAATTGTCCACATTCGAATTTGTATTTTTGGTTTGCAGTGCATAAATGGGTATTTGCTATGAAATTAAAAAAAGTCAAGAATAAATTGTCATATAAGTATTTACTCTTTATTCCCAAAAAACCTTAAAAATGGATTATCTGCATCCTTCAATATTTCAGAATATTTTACTATCAAATATTTCATAATTTATGTAAAAAATATTAGGTGAAAATAAATAGGTTCCCACTCATTGAAAATCATTTAACATTGTTTATGGATTTTATAGGTAAAACTATTATTATTCTACAGTATAGTTTTCTATGGTTTCATAATGTCTTCCATTATGAAAATAGCCCAATATGTCAAAAATATGCAATTTTTATTCACGTAATTCAAGAGCTTTTCTCATTAGCAAACACGATATTTTATTACGAAAATAAACCCTAAATATTTAGTTTCAGAATTGTTGTATTTATTGTTACATCCATTTTGATATTAATTCAATACAATGAAAAATGTTTGACTGTGAATATTGCTATTTACTAAATCTTGCATTAATTTTACATACATTTTGTTGCTAATTTTGTGACATGGTCGCATTAAAATTAAAATATCTTTATCAATACGTAAGATATTTAAAATGTTTTTAGCCTTAAACCTGCCCAGAAGATGAGACCTTGTATAGAGTGTATTATTTTACTTCGGTCTTTCCTAATTTCTGAGTCCATTAAGGACATACGTACATACATACATACATACATACATACATACATACATACGAACGGACTCAAATATTTATGTGTGGATTTATAATCCTCACGTTTGATACCAATAGTATAATAATATGCTATTATTCTATTTTAATTTACGACGTCGATATTAGTATTTGTGCTCATTCATTGTACAATTATTATTATGAATTAATGACTCCGATACAAGAATGCATGCCTTGAGCGATTATAGTGAGATTATACTATGCACTCAAGTAAAGTATCATGTAGAATATTATTCATAGTCCAAGTGTCAACTAAGCAAACAAGGAATGTATTAGCAATGTATTTGTATGAACATTATGTATTGTTAACATGAACAAAGTGAATAAATCTAAATATTCATAACACAATATAATAATACCGGTCTGGAGGGGGTGAAGGTGTTCAAGGCAGGGCTAAAAACTCTATTGATGAGGAGGTGTTATGGTTCTTGAATGCGGTGATTTTTCCACAAAACGGCGTATCTTAAAAAAATTGTCTAGTTATAATTATTATTATTATTATCTATGGAGTTCTTAAAATTTATGCGTAGGATAGTTTGGAAACTTTTCCGTTGATCCGTAAAATTAATTTATTCATAAAATATCACATACAAATATAAAAGAGATTTTAGCATGCATAATTCGGCAATAAGGAACACCAATCATCCTAAATATCTCATTTTTATGGCCTAGAGAGTATGACTTATATGTTTATTATATGCAGTAAGTATTATATGAGTATGATTACGTCGTCTGTGGACGCAGATGTGGAAGTGAAGTGCAGGATTGAAGCAGCCCGTAGTTCATTCAACAAAATGAGATCAATATTCTGCAATGACAATATAAATTTGAAACTCAGGCAGAGAATGTTGAAGTGCTATGTGTGGTCTGTACTGCTGTATGGCTCGGAAACTTGGACCCTGAAAGTGCACACTATGAACCGGTTGGAGGCATTCGAGATGTGGTTGCACAGGAGAATGCTTCGCATACCATAGACAGATTTGGTCAGCAACTCGGAGGTTTTGAGAAGAGCCAATTGCAGTAGACAGCTGCTGAAGGACGTTAAGGTCCGTAAGATCTCATATCTGGGTCACATTCTGCGGGGCGATAAGTATAGTTTGCTCCAGCTGATACTGATGGGGAAGATTGAGTGGCAGCGTGGTCCTGGTAGAAGGCAAACGTCTTGGCTGCGCAAAATAAGACACTGGACCGGGATGAGACATGTGGGGGAGCTGTTCCGGGTCGCGCAAGATAGAGAAGCCTTCGCCAGAGTGATTGCCAACGTCGGGGGGACCTGATACAGCACGAGAAGAAGAAGAATATGCAGTAAGTAAACACCGTTGCCTTCTTCAATTTATATGCAGTAATAATAAATATATAATATGATGAAAATCTAATAAAAACAAATTCATTTGACTTAGTTTAGGTTGGTCGAGGCAATAGAAAAGATTAAAATCACATCTGAATAATGACATGGTTGTTACTTGTTATGTATATAAATGTATTTTGTAATAAATTCTGCGCCAATTGAGCTACCTGTCTCTTGCCACGATGTACCTTATGATAAAATATCATTGCTGTAAGATGATGTGTGTGAAAGAGAGTCATCGGGCCCTTTGTATTCAAAACACTGTTTTTTATCGACTGCATAATTGATATTTTTATAATAGTTATATCCAAGATATAAAATACTAAGTATCAATGGCAAAGTATATGTAAAGTATGCAAGGCTTTGAAGCGTTATTAATACTCAATACATAATGATTTAAATAGTTATAAAATTATATAAAAAAACATTGTATTCGTTCCCAAATTGTGTTAATAAGTAATTAATGTTCATGGAGTTAAATCGATTTAATTATTCCTAATGTGTATGTCAGGATTTATATCAGGCAGCACGTAGAGCGACCTTGGCATACCAAACTACTTACGATCCGATTATTTATGTAACTTCCCTAGACAGCTTGTCGTCACGCATTCTCATTCACATATTTTATTTACGATATTGTCGATTAATTAAATATGCACATTATTAAAATATATAAAAAAATCAAAATACATTATTTCATTTTTAGAGAAATAGACGTAGAGAATTAAACGTATACAAGACACATCCAACTCGGTGTTGGAAGAAATGACATCGATTTCGAATTTCTGTTGAGGTCCTGTATTAACTAGTTAATTGGTTATTTATGTGTTTCTTTTTTCAAGACCATCCACTCGTTTGCGAATTATTTAGAATATTTATGTGTTTGATGTCGACAGATGATAAGAGTATCCATCTCAAGGGCGCGTAAGGCTTTGTTGGAAGAGCGATGTCTTCTTCTGTCTGATGACATTTTTTTTAGTATTAGAAACATTAAATGAAAATAAATATCATAAGTGCCTTCAGAACCCGTCACTTACCGTAGATAAGAAAACCAAAAAATGATGGTAAAATATTAAAATTATCTATTATTTATTTTTTTGTAGGAAAGCCCAAATTTCTTCCCGAATCTTGATTAGCGAACAACTGAAATACACTTTTAAAACCATCAGATAATGTAAGTATTTTCTTGTATCGAAAAAATAAAACAGGTGTTTTATTCTACTAAAGATTTATTTTGTGAGAGAGACGTCTTTCGTCTTATGAGGACATTGTCAATCGTCAATCGTCCATGATTGACAATGTCCTCATAAGACGAAAGACGTCTCTCTTACAAAATAAATCTTTAGTAGAATAAAACACCTGTTTTATTTTTTCGATATGGAATTCTACTACCTAAACACCGACACAGTGAATATTTTCTTGTAAAAACTAACTATATGGGCAGCATTTTTTAAAACGAAACGGAGTCTTTCTATCAACCATATAAACACATTATTTTATAAACAAATTTTCTCATCTTATTTGGCATTCTAACAATGAACATTAGAGCCACCTACTGAGAGGCGTACCGTACTAAATCAAATTTTGGAAAAATGTTAGAAATCCTATTCAATAGAATATGAATACTCGTATACTCGTTTGATATGAATCAATTCTTGCCTTGGTTTTGTTATACCTAAAGCAATGTAGGTATATACATAAAACATCAAAACATAATCGAGTTTAAAAGGTATGTACATAAATAAAATTCTTTTGATTGGAATAATTTATTGTTTAATTGCTGTTAAACTTTATTAAGTTTTTTTGCTTTGAGTATTATAGATATGTAGGTATCTTAATAGGTAGCTAAAAGACACAATGTTATATAACCGGTAATGTGTTAAACTTGTAATATATTTGTATCTGGGATACACCAAGATATTTAATATCAACTTGATTGTTTAAAATCAAAAATAAATTATACAAATTTTGGGTTTGAAAAAAAATATATAATAAGGTTTAATATTTAAGAATTACGTTGTTTACTTAATTTAGTGTAATATTATAAATATGTTAGGAAATTATTTAGTTTTAATAGTGAATTATACATAGGACATTGAAGGACCCACCGACCACCCGGATAGCGCAGAAGTCAGAAGACTTCCATCTATCCGATATATACCTACATGGGACAGCATAATACAAGAACAAAAATGAATGAAAGTTATGATTCTCTTATATTTATATAAGAACGGTGTATTATGAAGGAGGGTCGCCAATTCCGTAGAAATCTTGAAAAAGCTGGTTAAATAAATTTGCGCCATTCAGGGGATTTTACACATGAGAATAACTTTGTGTACCTGGACTTTGTGGTTTTAGTAAAGCACTTAAATATTCTCCGAATATTAAGGTTTTGTTATTCTGTGCAAACTTTTTCAGCATAAGGATGAGACTGGTCTTGTTAAAACAAACTTATTTATCGTCATCATAATCCTCCTGGAAAATTGTTTATATTTAGAAACAAAAAAATAATACTTTTCATGCTTATTTCAGACGAAGGTAACTAGTGAAGGATTAAACTTACCTCATAAAGCTATTTTTATTTTTAGGTTATTTAAAGAAGAAATTATTTTAGCTGTATTGAGTAGGAGAAACCGACGTGCATATATGAGAATCTGCTTGAATTCGGAGGAAACCAAAGAAGATATAAAAATATATACATATTAATATGGCTTTCTGTTTTCTATGCCACCCCATTTTAGATACAGCATGAGGGTAAAAAATTGTATTATTTTTGCCAAATCATAGTAAACAGTAACACTGAAGACAATATTTTTACAAACTCTATGAAATATATAATTAGTAAACTATTTTTGTAAAACGAACACTGTATTTTCCACTTTTACAATTTTATTTGTTTAAACGTTTTTCAAGACCTACTGTCTCATCTTCAGAACTAAAACGTTTTAGTTCTTGGCTGTTGACTTGTTGGCTGGAAATGAAATATAATGAAATTCAGTATAAAACAAGCAAGAAAAAAGTGTTAGTATGTAGGTAAAATGCAATTTATATAACCGGACACTTAGGAAAGTATTAATCTTGATGTAAATAACATTTTCAATAGTTGATGAGTTATGGGTATAAGAAATCAGCATAATGGCTTGTATGAATGTGGAGGAAGCAAAAGAGGTAAATGTGTAAGGATTGGCTTGACTATAACTTATTACGTAATTTCTAACTATTCAAGTTAGTTAGGTATGTATAAGAACAGCGATAAATTCTTTCTCTACAGGTATATCAAATTGTATATGTGTATTCCAATAACTCATTGAATCTTTTATTGTTCTTTATGATAAAATTTTCAGTATCAAATATTTTGTTCCATGAAAAGAATAATTTTAATAATGTAAGTTATTATGAACAAGTCATTTTGAATCAATTGAACCTATTCATTGTATTCAAATAATCAATATACCTACTTCGCCTTTCACGAACGATTTCATTTTATTAAGTCAAAAATTATTGTTAAGTTGATTTAAGTTCTATTATTTAATCTAATGATTTATCAATTTATTCTACTTCAATTTTAGATTTTTTATGAAGCGTATTAATTATTACACTTGATTAATTTTGATATAATTAAGATAAAAACGTCAATTCATAATTAAATAATTACTCTCGTACGATAATTAATTGTTTTATTTTAGGTATTTATTTTAAATTAATTATCAAGGTATTTCAATTGTCTTAAATGTGCTAAGACACGAACATATTACTATCATATGAAAAACATAGCAGAATTATTATAATATGGTGTTTAATTAATGTGTTTTTTTTTTTAAATTTTGTTTCTCGTTTTAAATTTACTATGAGATATGTATTTCAACTAAAAACATATTTATTTCTTTGAATATTCACTATTCACTTTTTTTATTATTTAATCGAATTTGAACACAACGCGCAGATAACTAATGTGAAGATTTCTCTATCAGTGGATCTTATATCGTGTCATTGAGAATGGTGGAATTGGTGAACGTTATCCATGGACACCAAGTGTGATTACTCAAGCCAACCTAGAGTCAATTAGTAAGCGTTGGGACGCCTTTCTCACTTCTTCCGATTACATTTTGCACAATTACATTGTGTAAAAATAGTTCTCCAATCCGGGATATCTGATTGGTTTTGACATTTTTATTTGAATAAATCTAAACTATATTATAAAAATAGTAATTATTTTGCATGTCCCAAAGAGATTAGTAAATTTCAAA
Source organism: Athripsodes cinereus (assembly GCA_947579605.1). Classification (NCBI taxonomy): domain Eukaryota; kingdom Metazoa; phylum Arthropoda; class Insecta; order Trichoptera; family Leptoceridae; genus Athripsodes; species Athripsodes cinereus. Next base: position 8,079,115 of record OX388311.1, read on the forward strand.
ACCAAAATGGAAGCTAAAGATATTAAGAAAAGTGATTCACAAAAAAGAAAAATTTTAATAGAAAAAAAGTACCGAAATATTTTTGCTACCCAACGTTTATTTTTGTACAATCTACACATTTATCTATGTCATGTATTAAAATTTATACTGTAGGTATTAAAGTGACATAAGCTTCACTCTCGTCATATATCTTTGTCATCGTGACATTAAAGGACCACATTGATTTGTCATCACTGTGAATGAAATCTACAAATAGATAAATGGCAGGCTATAGATAAATGGTAGGATTTATTTTGTTTATTATACATTTTCTGACTGATATATCCAAACAGGTGAAAGAGTAAATGTTGCTATACAATACCGACCTATGCACTATTCTCATCAAATTTGTTATAATGCAACTCTAATCACAATCTTTTGGCAATTTTTTTTTCTCAAATGGAGGTACTTTTAGCATATGAAATCATATGGATAACATTAAAGTTATTAACAAACTTCATTTCCTCAAGCTTTTTGAAGAACAGAAAATAATAAATAAATTGTATAAGGAATAAACTTAATATTGATAAAAAATTAAAATACGGTTTATATTTTTAGTAAGACTGTATTTAAGTGACCCGGGTTTCGGCATTCGAAGACTTTGTCAAATCCGTGTTGATAACGAGTGTTTGATAAAGATATCGAATATCGAAATCCAGGTCACTTTAATAAAGTGTTAGTAAAACTATAAATTGTATTTTCAACTGTTATCAATTAATTAATATGGAGTTTTTCAAAATAAATCCGGATAAAATAATATAATAATCTTAATTTTAAACGTCTTGTAAACCCTTATGTTTTACGATGTATAAAAAAAATATTAATTGAATATTTTTTTGTCTGTTTGAACCTTTCAACATATTGTCATCAAGGGCATATCCCTAAGTAATCTTGTCTGTAGATCCTATCTCTATTGAATTAGTTCATAGTTTATTTGGATAGGTACCTAATCACAGAGTTTTTTAAAGATTGCGATACATGTGTTTACCCCCATTTCAACCTGCAGCAAACTACTGGTTTTAGTGCGGTGAATAATACTCGTTATAATTTTCATAAACCAGCTCCAAATACGGTAGAACAGGAAGCGAGCAGGCGACATGTTGTTACGCTTTGATGACGTCTATATTGGTTGTCAACTAATCGGGTGATAATTTCATGTGTGGGCCATTTTGGGCTATGTAATGATCTTGTCATAATAGATATTATTATTATTACAATATGTTACATATTATAATAGTAAAATACATTTATTGTAATCGATACCATATTGTGAAACTGTTATTGATTATGGTAATACCGCTTGTAGAATCATGGACGTACTAAAGGATGGGGGACAAAGTGGGATTAAAGTTTGCCCCTCTTGGATCTTGAAATTACTATGAAAGTGGGCAAAAATAAAACTTAAATTCGAGGTTAGTTTAGAAAAATGACAATGAAGCGAATAGTCGCCTTCGCCCCCTAAAAGTCAGACCAATCATAGACTAATTAAATCCGCATCTTGGCAATATTTACAATTTTTTTACTAATTTCAGAAGATTGAGTGTTTTCTCGAATGCATAAAACTAATAAAAAAGGTTGAGGGCAAAAAAGGTCACAGAACCAAAGCCGGAGAGGTATTTTCATAAACTCTTGTATCAACTTATTGCATAGAGTTAAAAAAAAAATCAAGTTTAATTTATCGATCGACGTTTTTTCGTGGTAGTTCATAGAATATTTTTTAATAAACCGAGATTTATATTATTCCAGTGATTAGTTTATTAACTTGCGAGCCGCCTTTCAAAAGCTTCTCCTCTCATCGTCAGGCAAAAGTAAAGGTTAGCTTCATCTCTCTTGATTGCAAATTAATAAAGACAACAACGAAATAACCATATACCTTGTTTCATTAATAACTTATTAAAAAAAATAGTTGAAACTACCAATTTTTCTAAGCTGCTGCCCCTCTCTCCCCATAGAAAACATGTTGGGTACGAACTTGTGTATAGGTAATTATAATACCTATGTAACAACATGTTTAAGCAATACGACATGGAGCTTATACGGAGCGATCTGTTATAAATCATAACCATTTTCATCCTTGCATACATTGTGTAATAATATTATGATACTATTATTAATAACGTTATGAATATCAAATGAACAGGTTGCCTAAATGACTAGCAGCCAGAATATTAATATCTAATAATTATAATAATTGTAAACTGATACCTAAACTGATATTGCGTAGAACTATGTCCGTAAAATCTGAAATGGAAAACTAAGAAGATTGATGTGTTTTTTTAATGTAGGAATTATTTGATATCTGAATTTTAATTAAGGTTTTTTTTCAGACAAACGGTATAAGAAATTGTCGAACCATAAATATTAACGAAATTGATTAATTTTTTTCGAATCTGGATCTTATTCATAATCATTATTTTTTGCACTGAATGAAATCATGTTCTCTTGTCAGTTATTTGAAAATTGAATATTACATAGTGATAGTATTAATCAATAACGTGAATCAAATGTAACGATTTGAAAATATCTAGTTCTCCTTATTTAGGTAAGTTATTTTAAATGATTTTCATTCAATATTTTCAATAGATTTTCAAACTTCGTTTATTAATACAGAAATTTACTAAAAACTGAATTAAGTGATTTGACAATAGGTAATATAAAGTTTGCTGTAAAATATTTTGTCCCGAAAGATTTTTCATTCTGAAAAAAATCTCATCGAATTGCACAGCCCCGTGATGTCCTTGGTAAAGAACATATCTTCCACTCTTTTCTGTAACTTTTCGAGTGTCCTGTAAAAGTCAAGTTTTTGTAACACGTATGAGACAAATAACATTTACAATTCAACGATGAGGCATGCGTCCATCATGAATGTCTTAACTTTTACTGGCACGGAGAGCACGACTTGCATGTTTGTTACAAGCAGTTGTTCTACTGGTTACCCTGCTTGTGGGAGATGCCGTAGTGGCGGTAAAAGTAATTCTCTAAGTTTTTCGATCAACAAAAATATTCCTAAATGTTTTATAGAACAAAACTTACTTGGTACGAGTATATGTAAAAGGCTCACGCCGTGGATGTATGTATAAATAAAATAAATAAATAAATAAAAATAATAAAAAAAAAACAAAAAAAATATGAACATAGAAAAAGTGCGAAAACGTTTGATACTTGTTACTGAAGAAATAAATATTTAATTTTTATATTTATTTAATCAAGTCATCGTTGTGCAATGGGTGTTATGTAATGAGGATAATATCTATATTCAAAAGTAATAAATATTATGGACAATTTGTTTGCACGTTGCGACAGATTTGTATAACAAATGTGTATCACATCTCACAGCATGATATCAAACTTTGAATCACGAAACTGGTTACACATCCTGCATTCATCTATAATAATATGACATTAAGTTTACAAATATCAATTTCTTAATAGATTGTTGTGACTTCGCTTAGACTAGTTTTAGGAAACACATCTTTTGAATTTTCTTTCTACATGTTTTGAGATAATAGTTTATGTGTATTATTTCGATTTCACGAGGTTTGTCACCCACGCTGAATATTTTTATTTTTATTGTAACGGAGATGATAATCTGCATGTCTACTACACTGACTACCTAAATTGTAGGATATGCCGTGATGATGTAAATAATATAATATTCATTCACCCTTAATGCTTCTCTCTGAAGCTTATTGCAGAAATAAGCTCTTTCATTCTTCTATTCTCTTCACTTCTTCCCACGACGTTGCTGACGCTTTGACATCATTGTCATATTAAGGGTGTATTGTGATTGGAGTCTTCCAGGACGTCGGAAATCATGCGGACGAAAATCATTGCTCTTTTGGACTAACTAATATTAGACAATTATAAAGCCTCTCCAAACACAAAGCATTTCATTAATGGAGAGCTACCTATATGTATGGTTTACCATAAAAGAGCATTGACTAGGTATATATATATACATTGTAAGGGGTCCATGGTTCGATACCAGGTGCCGGTGGACTCCCCTTTCACGACACAAGCTTTTAGTAGCTTACTGTGAAAGGTGCATAAGGTAGTGTTTGGGTTTATAACAAAACCCAGATACTTAATAATAATAATAATAATAATAATAATAAACTTTATTGTACAAAATATATGGATACAAATGATAAAGTTACATGGTATAAACGAATAATTTTGCACAATGGGCGAGTTTATCGCAGAAATTTTAGTAGTTTTATCAGAAAAAAGGTTACATTTTAAAAATAGTATCTAGTATTTTAACGAATAAGAGATTGAATATATTTAATGCAGTTAGTCTAGAGGTTACCCCACTTGTGGGAGAAGCTGTGATAGTGTGGATATAAAAAATTAGTGTTTTTTCTTTTAAATAAAGCATAGTAAGGCAGCGGGGTCACTCGTGATGCGGAAAATAGAGTATTTTATCCTAATTAGTTACAAAACGGCAATCTTTCAATATTTTATTCATTAATTCGTTCCAACAGATCATTTCCCACAAGTGTAGTAACCAGTGAACTAACTACATAAATGTAGTAAACATGCAAGTCGTCCTCTTCGTGACGTTAACAGTTAAAAATAGTTGACATATCTGTAATTGCTGAATTGAAAATGTTGCAAGATGTGCGATGCTTTACGAATACCGATTTGACGCGACTGTATTCTTGTTATTAAAATGTTGTTAAATAAATATTTATTTAAAAAACTTGCTACATGACATTTGAAAAAAATTGGAAATCTATTTTTTGCCGGAGACTCCATGGGAGGATACTGCTAATATTGCTTGTTACTAAAATCATTAAATAAAAATAAAATATTGAGGATATTGTGGTATGTAGCCCATAACAGGTCAGTTTGTTGTATTCATATTAAGAACATGATAGTGGTATAATCGTACGTGGCTAATATTCCGCTTCACTGGTAGTGTTCAGAATAATTGAATATAAAACAATGTTATAAATTTACATGGAAAGTGACAGCACAGAGCTGATATAACAATAATAATATTAAGTAGGTATGCCTGTATAGAAAACGCTCCAAAACTTGGCTATTAGAGATGAGACGGAAATATCCGATACTCGAAATATCTGAAATATGACCTTACCAAAATTTTGCTGGCGGATAATGACTTGGTAGTTACTCGGATACTGAATATCCATAATTTATTTATTTATTTTTTCTTTTGCATATCATTATTATAAACAAAAATTACAAAATAATTTTGTATAGGTATAATATATTGAGACACTTTGCAGTGATTCTTCCATCTAACTAAGCTATTGCAACCGCTTATTCCGAAAAATAAATAAAATAATTAAAAAACAATCGAATCATCGACAGAGGGAGAAAAATAACCTTCTAAGTCCACATATGGTGTTCTGTAGAACTGATTCTAGGAACTAACGAGGCGGTGTCTGTCACCCACTATTTATTGGAGTGGAAAGATTTAAGCCGGAAACGAAAAGTAAGTAACTCTCTGAAGTTATATATTTTTGATAATTTAAGTAAATATTTATGTTTGAAGCTCTTAAAAAATCATAGTTAGAGTATTTTGACTGACAGGAAATCAAGCATGAATATTTTTTTATAAAAAAAGGCAAAGTAACATATCAGAAGTGCTGGAAGACCTCGAACTATGATCGGAAGATGTAAAGAAGATCACTGAAAGTAATTGGATGCAACAACTCCTTAACAGAACATGGACCTAAAAGAAGAAGACTATGCTGAAAATTTTCGTTCATTGTTAGACTCCGTACTATACTCTATCATAACTTGACAATTACCAAATAGAAGACCTCCAAATATCCAGTTTAGAATCAAGACGAATATCCGCTATTTGGTATTCGACCGCACCATTTTCAATTTCATCACTTTTGACCACAATGTTGTTTGTATAAAACCTGGTATTGCGGAGTGGATGATAGACCAAAGGTTCGCTAAAAGTACCTACATACCTACTCCTAGTCGGTAAAATAACAACGCAGTAAGTATAAAAATTAAATTCACTCACGCGATTGTTTCCACTTTTTATACTCAATTGTCTTCTTTGTCATAAATTAATTCTGGATATTATAATTCTGCGTTATAAATTCTCAAACAATAAAAGGTTGTTAATGACTATTATTTATGGTCTTACTTAACACATTATCTTCTATAACTAAGACTCAGGAGCAGAGGCGGCGGCGGTGTGTTGGAGAAAATAATTAGTGGAAGTGCATTGAAAGTATGAAAAATACCTTCAAATAGGAAACATAACATAACACGTAAAGACAATTCATACATACCGAGCTAGTCCCAAACTAAGATATGAATCTTGTATTATGGGTACAAACACGATGATACAAACACATATTATACACATTGCACTAAACACATATACACTCAGACTCTTGGAAAAACAATTTGGAAAAAGGTCATTCTTCATTTTACCCTGGCATCGAATCTGGGACCTCGTGACTCAAAGACAAGTGCGTTAGCCTCCGCGTCACACCGGTCGTCATCTACTTTCTTTCGTGATTTTCATCCATGATGCACTGTATGGCCTAAAGAATAGCACATATAATTTCTGAATAATTATTTATCGAGATGTGATAAAAAATAATTTTAATAAGAACTGCGTCGAATCAATGCTCCCAAGGAGGAACCACCGCTGCTCGGCAGCACTTAATAATATTGAAAACGTGTTCCTAGGAAGGATATTGGTATCGGATGCTTTGATCGTGCCACAATTGATACTTTGTACTACACAGAACATTGGAGAATTTGTTATCTCAATGGAACACGGGACGCAAGTTGAAGATGATAGCTTTAGTTTCGCTTAGTTGATTATCTGATTCTGATATAATGAATGACCATTATGTAGTTAATATTGTCAACCGATGGTACTTGGTGGAACATCATGTTAAATTAATAAAAATTAAACACTTATATTTAGTACCTCCATAGAGAATTTATTAATCAACCTAACGTTATGTGAGAAAAGTTACACTGATGACGGGAGCGGAAGCTCTTGAAAGCCGGCTCGCGATTAATAATGTCGGTGTGAAAGTACCTACTAAATATAATGTTTTATTTATATTATATTAATGAGTATTATATTAATCAACGTAAGAATGTGGCACAGAGAGTTTTAGGGCAAGTTCCTTTAGTTAAACTTTGCGCAAAATATCATCTATTTATGCGAAACAACAAACTAAAATCAATCATCGATTCTTATTTCATTCATTCATTCTGTCTTCTTGCCTATATATAATATATATTCAATTTAATAACATTACCTTGATTTACACGAAACTAAAAATCATTATAATAAAATAAATCACCTTGACAAAAATAAACGGAAAATTTTGGTAAAAAAAAAAACACATATACCTAACTAACTACTCATAGATACTAATTGACATGTTCAATGTTTGAAATTTATGGTATTTGACACTTTCTTCCTTGAAATCAACATATTTATTCTTTTATCAGATAGGTACATGTTTACACATTCATCTACATGTCATCAATTTGGTATGTGATATTTTTGTATTAGAAAATTTTATACATTAAATATTAAGAAATAAATTGAATAGCCAAATCTTTTTTAATCGACATATAAATTTTGGAACTCGTTCGTACATAACTATGTATATTGTATACCCAAAAACAAAACTTATTAGACATCTCAATGAAAGATTCTTGTTTACGCAATGCAACATTATAAAGAATCCAATCGGAATAAGTGAGAAAGGAGCCTCAATGCTTGTAAACTGGATTAAGTGATCACATTCAATGCAAGGTTATATGAAGATGCAACCATTTTCTCTGAGATCTCGATTGGATCAATCTCATCTTACTGGTGCCGAAACTTAAAGTTCGAGGTTTTTTTTTTATAAACGGCTCCTTCTATTGGTTTGCATTGTATTGTCAATTCCCTAGACAAAATCGGGTTTAAAACTAGAGTCAAATATTCACTGTGTCGGTGTTTAGGTAGTAGAATTCCATATCGAAATAAATAAAACAGGCGTTTTATTCTACTATTGTTTTACTCGGGGAGAGAGACGTCAAAGGACACCGTCAATCAGATTGAAAAAAAAACTTAGGTAAGAAAATTATAAACATGATGTTCATTTTAATTTTTATTAAAATAATTAACAAATATTTTATATATTTTATAATAAAAATTCTAATCTATTACTAACAATAAATTGTATTCTTTATCACTACACTTAATAACGTGTGATTTAAATATTGTTTGTTTTTTCTAAGTGGTCATAAATTTTATTTAATAAGTAGATTAAATTGATTAGAAAAACTTGTCATGAATGAGTGTTAAAACTGGAATTATCAAAATTCATGTAGGTTCGGTTTCAAATAATAAACACAATAAAAGACTTACTTGCCTCATAATAATATATCTTATCAGTTTGTAGTTCTATTTCTAATACTTTCTCTTACCTTCACGCCCTTAATGTATTAAAGAATCATTTATATATATATATAATGAGTTACAATCCATTGGATTGGTCTGCAACGAGTTTGGTTTTTCTTCTCCATTCGTCTCTATTCTCCGCCAGTCTTTTCAGCTCTACGTATGAGCCACAGTTCATATCACTCTTCAGTTGGTCCATATATGCGTCTCTTGGTCGGCCTCTGCCATTTGTCCCGTCGGTCTTTCCCTCCGCGATGGCTATGAGTAGTCCTGGGTGCCTGATGTTGTGGCCAATCCAGTTAGCTCGTTGTTGGCTGATTCTCTTAAGGAGTTGCCTTTTTTCGCCTACCCTGGTTAATACTTCTTCATTTTCGACGTGCTCCGACCAATGGATCTTAAGCATGCGTCTGTAGCACCACATTTCAAAGGCCGCCAACCGTCCGCTTTCACTCTTGCTGATGGTCCATGTCTCACAACCATAAAGTAGAATGCTCCATACAAAGGCTTTAGTAAGGTTCTTCCTTACGCTTAAGTCAATATTTGGGGATTCCAATATCTTCGATTTTTTGTTAAAGGCAATCCTTGCCTGGTTTATTCTGCTTACGATTTCTGCTTTGGAGCGTCCATCCTGGTTTATTCTACTGCCCAGGTACACGAATTCACTTACTTGTTTGATGCTCACTCCATTTATGGCAATGTTCGCAGTCGCTTCCTCTCTTCCAACGACCATACATTTTGTTTTTTCTTTATTTATTTTCATGTTGTACTTTGACAACAGTATACTTTCCATTTTTCCTAAGGCTTCGTTCAGCTCCATCTCGGAGTCTGCGAGCAGTGCTATGTCGTCAGCATATCTTATCATGTCGACCTTTTTCCCATTTATTTTTACTCCTGTCCAGTTCTTCATTTCTTCTCTCAGTTCATCAATGGCTCGCTGTATATAGCAGTTAAAGAGAGCTGGCGACATTGAGCATCCTTGTCTTACGCCTTGTTTTAAAATTATCTAAATGTTATGAAAGTGAAAGCTAATGAAACAGAAGTGCGTACCTTTTCAAAAAATGAGAAAATTTGGGCATTGTTTGGCATAAATTCAAATCTTAAAAATGTCATTTTAATACGATATAAACAAGCACATACCTTACCACTTTTATATCTTATATCTTACCCCTTTTGTTGCATTCTTGAAAAAAAATACAAATTTGTGAAAAACCAAATTCATATCTTAGTTATTTTTAGTACATTAGCACATCACGTGTAAGAATCGAATTTGTCATTGATCAACTAGTCAATCGCTTTGATATTTTATGACAAAACCGAATAAGTACTCATTCATTTATTGCTAATATTTTCTTGTTTACTAAAAATCAATATTTTGTGTATTACTCGTGTTTGACCTCAATAAACGTCCTTTTAATTTCTCTATTTTATACATTTCCGTCATCTAATTTTTTTTTACATAATGCTTGTGAAAACGACGTGACAATAGAAGGATAAAACAATGTTCACTTCACTATATAACATTCCTTAAAAAAATATACGAAATGTCAAACACATTAATTGAATATTTTATTAACACCTGTTTCAGGCGAAATATCGACAACGCCATAATATTATACCTACAATAGTAGGTGTAGGAGCACTAGTTTAAAACGCTCTTGAGTCATGTTTATGGCAGTAGTATCTATCATAAATTATAGTATTAGATATTGAAAAAATATCAAGAGAGATCCTCAAACATACTGTTCACCAATTTATTATTACATCAAAGTTAAATAAATTAATTACGTTTATTTCAGAGGTGTAACCTAATTCATTTATGCAAGTGAGACATGGACATGGTAAAAGAAGAATGAAAATGGCATAAATGCAGTAGAAATGAGATCGTTGAGAAGGATGTGTGGTAAAAGTCTGAAAGATCGTGTGCGTAATAGTGATATACGAAAAGAATGTGGAATGAAAGTTGGTGTAATTACAAGGATGAATGTGAAGAAGTTAAGATGGTTTGGGCACGTGGAAAGAATAAACGAGGACAGAATGACCAAGTTCATAAAAGTTACATACACTAAAAGAGCAGCCTTAATAATTTGCGGTCGTAGAATATATTTTTGCTAACAAAAGCAAAGTAATTTGTTTGAAGTGGTGCGGGCTTTTGAAGTTGCGGGATCCAACCGATTTCGTGACACTGATTTATTCACAGAACAATTCCTACACAGGTATTTAAGTATCTCTAATCAACTTCCAAGTACACGTATAGTTGGATAAACTTTATGTATATTAGTGGTCAGGATTTTTCTGCAAGTTCATGCAAATTATGGAGACAAAGATGGCGATGATTATATTTTACCACAAAAACTATTAACGCTAAGGATGGTTTCTTTCTAAAAATGAATAAGACGTGCCACCCAGAAGATACACTTACGCGTTCTTCTTCTTCTTCGCCTTCGCCTTTATCCCATTTATTTGGAGTCGGTTCCAAGTTCTCCGGTCCCCTGAATCCTACGAACACAGCTCTGCCTCCCTCGGGTCCATGGTAATTGTGGATATCCAGGTGGATACTTACGCGTTCTTAATTTATTTATTTAATATATTTACAGCAACAAAAGATTTTGAAAACTTGATAGCACTTAAAACTTTACATATTACGAACATATCAAAAATATAATTTGAAATGTTTTACTTATTTACAGATTTGTTAAAAAAATATTAAAACATATCTTAGGAATCTAATCCGTCACAAAACATTGAGTCGTATTTATATAAACATTCATATCTTTTCCAAGGAAGTAATAGAAAATGATGAATAACGCTTTTTATTATCCTTGCTTTTAACTATGCTATTATTTTCAAGCTATTTTCTTCCAGTACAGTGTTTAATATACAAGAAAGACAATGAATGTGTGAGAACTGAGAAAACGCCTACTCCATTTTTTAATTTTTATTCAAGGTTAATATTTAAGTTTTAATTATATTGAAGCTAGTTTAATTGACTTAAATTAGTAAAATAATTTAAGACATGGTATTTTTATGACTTTATTGACATTTGCGCATTTCATTTCGAACGTGTTATATCAAAACAATAGTCATAATTAAAAGCTCAATACAATTTATTACATAACAAAAAACTTCAAAGTCATACCTGTTACTTTGAAAAAACATGCTGCATGATGTCATGGCTGGTGTGCTTTTTATTTACACCCAATATTTTTATTATCTATTTATTATAGTATTATTTTATTTTGTAATTAAACGTATTCAATAAATATATCCAACGTGTTGTAGTAGGTAGTAAAAAATAATAAATAAGGCTCGTACAAATTAGGTTCTAATTACATATGTGCGCTAATTCAATTTTTATAAAATAATTATACTTTGTACATATTACTTTATAATATCAACTTTTATTAATTGAACGGTTTATTATCCAATCCAATCTAAACGATTTTGTTGTGTTATAAATCGAGATATTCTATTCTATTTTCAAAGGCCATCCATTCGTTTATGAGTGATCAGGAAATTAAGACTTTTTCGAATTTAATATTTGAACTTTGTAATCATAAGTAATTATTTACAAAAAAAAACGACTCCCTTAAAAAAATACAATGTCATTTTTATCTTCAAAAATATCTATGCACATGAAATTATAATCCATCTACTTCGCTTAAAGATTTTCCACAAGTGGGGTAGCCTGTTAGCTCTCTGCATTTATTAATCACGTATTTTGTCTTGTCCATTGAAATTTTAGGAGGAATTCCATGTATTGCTGATTTTAAGATATAAATATCTTCCTTGAGAAGTTTCAGTCATTTGATTTTGCATTTTTTTTTTTGTTATTTTCAGTCGGTATTCCATTATAACAACAATTCTAAATCTCTTATTCAAACGCAAAGCATTAGATAACAGACGTGACATTAGATGTGACTGAATGGTCAAAGATTATTAAAATGCTGTTTTATGAATAGTTATATTCAATGGTTTTTCGCCTGGACTTATTTACTAATTACATTCATTCTGAATTTGGTAAATCACCATATAAATAAACCTTTTTCCTAATTTCCTGATAACTTGCATTTAAATCTACAAAAACTCACTTAGTTTTTGATACTCTAGATTATTTATTACAAATTCTCATACACAATTGAGTAATTTATCAATAAATAAAAACACAATGAGGAAGTTGTGAAGTTTTTTTTCATATTTTGTACCTACATACATAATATATTATTGACCTTCATTTGGCAACTTTACTTTTATGTACTACACATTATTATTATTATTTATAACGCATTGTAAAATTATTTCAAATCAATATAAATGAATAATAATTAAGTCACGCTAGTGATGTTGTAGGCTAACTTTGAGAACCAGTTTATTCACCAAAATATCTGAAAATTCTGCAGAACCATTTAATTACAGATTTGAATCTTCTTACTCGCTTAGACTAATCAGAAAATTTACTAGTGTTCCAGATTATAGCATCATATTGTTATTCAATACAATGAACAGAAAATGTATTAAAATACTGCGAAAAATAGCGAATGTTTAGCCTGAGAATCAAATTTTCTTCACGGTTGAACTAAGTTGGGTTGAACTCGAGTTTTTGTCAAACAATGTAAGTACCTAACGGCGACGTGCGGAAATACGTTCAAAATGAGAAATGAATCTATGTACCTTTATCTTCATAGATTTTGTTTTTAATACATTCTCTGAGAAAAACAAAGCAGATACTAACACTACTACTATACTTTTTAGGCATATCCCACAAATAATTATGGTAGCCAGCAGACCAGCCGCATGCAATAAACGGAAAGTAGATGTTTTAAAATGTATAATGTGTAATAATAGGTATACTAGTATAAAATGTAAAAGTTATATTTTTTTCTTCACTTATGGCATATTATCCTACAAGGATGATTTGTGCCAAAAACAGTCTCTAAATGTAATAGAATCGTCAGGGAGAAAATAGTTATTAGAGAATAATAAAATTTGCTTTAATCGATTTGAGAAGGGACAAATGGATTGTATCGGATGTCATACTCAGCAAAAATTCTATTTTATATGCATTTAAAAAATAATAAAAAAAGAAGGACTATTCTACGAACAAGATACGTTTTCTTAAAAGCTCAGATTTATCGCGCAAAGTCTGATTACCGCAACTAGACTACGACATAGACAATGCTTTGATCAAAAACAAAAGGAACCGACATCATTGAACAAAATTGATACGATATATGTATTCATATATTGTATATATTAATACACAGACACTTCTGATTGTATCATTTATTGGCCTTCAAACCGATTGACATGTTGATCATAATACAATCCTAACCTTTGTCCTTGTCTTGCGAGTACTATTTTTAAGAGTAATTATGCAGAAGACTGTACTTAAATATAATTATTGACAAACTTGTAATATTGCAATCAAATATATTTTGGTTAGACCTCTAATAATATTTTAAAAATTGTAATTAAGAAGGCAGGTATCAAAACAGTTTTGTTGTTTTTTCAAGGGTCACTCAGTTGTGGAGTTTCAATGTAAGAAACGAATTGTTTTTTTTTTTATATATAAGTATAAAACAATAATCGTTTAATGAGGGGAATCAAATCATTCAAATAATTATGACTCATACCTTAAATTATATTGTTATCCATAATTATCATAAACAGAGATGTGCAATATTTTTATATTGCAATAAAGAAGCGAAGCGATACCGACAATAAGTTTTTATTTACGATAAATTCGTAGGTATATCCGTATGCGATTTTTAGCTCATAGCCACTAAACAAAGTTTGTAACTTCTTTATGAATGACCTCTGTAGTTAATAGAATACTTATATTAAAAAAAAAAACTTATTTATTTCAAACCTCAATAACTTTATGTTGTGTTCCTATGAACTAAAAAAACGCACGGGGTTCTATATAGATATTATAGGTACTCATTAAATATTATATTTGATCAAAATAAAAATAATTATCAACAATGAGTGTGCAAGCGCGGATTTCGATAACCACGTGATTCGACCACGTAGACCAAGTCGACGGTCCAGTTCCACACAACAACAAGTCGAAATTTTCGAAATTTTTTATTTTATTGGTAATTCATAAAATCAACTCCACTCTATCAATTCCACAAACAAAAAATACATGGTTCCCTTTTTATATTGATTATTAAGTTAACTAACAAAAAAAGAGTAATGTACCTTTTTTCAATTCCTCAAATAAATATTTCGAATTGTTCAACTATTGAACGGAACAAAGACAACATAATGCCTCTAACATTGCGATCATTATGTGGTATATTTCACTTTTTTGTTGAGTTTTTTAAGCATAATATAAAATTACAAAAATGGCGATTTCTCGAATATAAGACATTTCGACTTGTTGAGGTATGGAACTGGACCGTCGAAATGCTCTAAGACAGTCACATATTGAGTAAAAGAAATCGGCGTGCGTGAATGAGGAAGCGAAAGAAGTATATAAGGATAGAACAATATGCCATTCTGTTTTTTTCTGACTTCCCCACTTGGCACACTGCGTGATGGTATGGAACTGATACATATTATAACATACATACATACATAGACAACTCACACAGATCGAGCTAGTCCCAAACTAAGATGAATCTTGTATTATGGGTATTAACGCGACGATACACACATATACAATGCACTACACACATATACATGTAACACCCAGACCCAGGACAATTTGAAAAAGGTCATTCTTCACTTTGCCCTGGCCGGGAATCGAACCCGGGACCTCGTGACTCAAAGGCAAGAGCGTTACCTCCACGCCACACCGGCCGACTAAACAACCGGCCGATAGACAATTAATAAGCCCTCTACTATAATGAAATATTTATTTTGTATTTGATAATTCCGATACAGTGAAACGAACAGGACAACATAATACTTAAAGAGGTGATTATTTAATTATTCTACGGCAATAATTATCGTGCCACAGGTAGTTCATAATATGTTTGTAACTACATACACTTAAAATGTCAGCAAGAAACTTTATTGAATGATTTATTAAATCGATAACTACATAAGTGTTCACGTAGAAACAACAATAATTAAATTCTGTAATCTAAAAACTGACGTTTGTGATACAGAAACAACGACGTAATGCTATTGGAAGGAGTTTGGCAAATTAATTTCATTACACAGTTCGGAAAAACACAATATATTTACAGACTTCTTACTTTTTTTTTAGCTTTACTTTATCATAGTTTACATACTGTGAAAAGTTTATAAGGTTGTATTTGGGTTTATAACAAACAAAACCCAGATAAATCTTTAAAAAAATATTACTATGTGTATTAATATTATTAATTACAAAATGAGAAAAAAGTATGTTGAATGTAAGATCTTGAAGAGAAAATCTCGCAGGAATAAAAGAATCCTAGATAGACATTAATAATAACTAGACAACTTATTTATGATGCGCCGTTTTGTGGAAAAACCACCGCAAGGGCCCATTCAAGAATCATAACACCTCCTGAATAATAGGGTTTTTAACCTCGCTTCGAACACCTCCACACTCTCCAAAGTTCGCAAATCATAGGGAATTTTGTTCCATAGCAACGGACCAGCCACACAGAAGGCACGGTCAACATAGTTGGCCAGACCCCCAAAATTACATAAAAGACAATGGATAACACTGTCCAAGAAATGGGTCCGTAGTTCGTGTCTTGAGTAATAGAAATAAGGATAGCAGAAGATATAACTTGTGAATAACAACTTGATAATTTTACAATGCAAGTTTATCGTTATGTCACGTGAAGGAATTGGTAAATGTTTTCTAACTCTGAAATTCAACAATACCAGATCATTGAAAAGCAGAAGCTTATATAAGTTACAACTCATTCTTCTACTGTAGAAGGTTTCAAGATCATATTAATAAAAAAATATTTCTATTTAGTGAAAATATAAAATAAAGTTTGTACTTTAATTACACTTACCTACAACGTTTAAGTCTTACTGAGCGTTTGTCAATTGAACGGTAATAACGTTTTAATAATTATGTTTGTTAATGTTTCGAGCGAGCGGAATATCCAGTCTATAATCTACTGAGAAATTTATGTATGGATTTCATGCCTGTCCGACTAAATTACAATATAATATTCTCTTTGAATGTACATTTCTATAAAATCCCCGTTACTATTCATTAACTATACTCGCATTTGAGTTCTGATAGTGATTGACTGCTTGAAATAATGCGATTGAATGTGACAAGAAACCAATGTACGAACTCGTATATAATCTAGTCTGGTTTTGAAGCCTGCATGTACTTATACAGAGCCTAAACATGCAATATAGCTAATTTATATATAAGGATTTGATAGACACACTTAATTATACTTATAACAGAACTTGAAAGTAAAAATAAAATGCTTATCTATGCTCCTATAATTTCGTATGCAATTCACATATTATAATTATTTTTTTCAAAAATTGCTCTCAGCACTGTGACCATAACACCTTTTGGCTAAGATGATCTCAGATATTCCAGGCTCAAAAGAAGAAAATAATCATATTATTATGTATGTATGTCTTGAGCATTCATTGAACAAATAGTTTGATTCGACTCTATTATGTAAATAATTATTTACTTACCTAAAATAATTCAAAATATCTTTTCTATAATTGGTATATGTGTTCAAATTAAGTACAAACATCACTTTTAACACGTCGCTACCATTTAAAAAAATTACGTTAAAGTAAAATAAACCTATACTGTATTCTACTTTATTTTTCACTTGTTTGCGAAAAATAAAGTTTATCAAACATACTTAAAAATGTTCAGAGAAATATACGTTTCAAAGGAAATATATAATTCACAACATTATTAAACGATGAAACTAGACATTGAGGCGGCATCTTAATGAAGGAAATAAAACACATGTACATACAACATGATTGATATAATTAATTAAATATAAAATAACCAGTTATAGACAATCGTTCGATACAACAACATCAATAAATTAATGCAAACCATAATATATCATAAAACAGAGACGATGGACCTATGTAGTAATAAAATATATTCAAGAAATATGATATTATTAAATGGGACACTCCTTTTAACATTTAGAATCTTCTGTATTAAATGTAGGTATTATAGTTACTTATCAACTTTTATATAGAATAAAAAATCGCTAAACGACTTAACCTTGATAATGCTCAGGTGTTCTTTTATAATATTATTACTCATCTAATAGAATCTACTTAATGGCACGTTATATAATATAATATAATTTTTATTCAACTTCCAGCAAAGCGTACGTACTACATATACCTATGTCTGCTAACGGAGGTAAAGAACCATACACAGCGGGTATTCTCTGTACTAAGTGTTTTGTGTGACATAAAACGCGTTTTTATGTTATTTTGCATGACTTTATTTACCTATACGTAATAGTTCCTTTGCTTTAGTAATAGGATACAAAGGAAATCGTTGCTGTATAATTTAATATGGCTCTTCGTTTGATCGTGTATTTCGAAATAACGTTTTAAAATATTTTTTATATAAAATTTGAAAAAGTAAGAATTTTTCTGTAAGAGTTTTTAAATATGCTTTCATCAACTCATTATTATTAGAAAATGTATTAAAAACTGCATTTTTTATTTCTCTCATTTAAAAAGTCACTATTTTTTATGTATTTCTATAAAATTGTATATCTTCAAATCTCTAAGAATGGTAGCTAGTCAATAAGTTTTGCATAATAATCCGACCTCTGATACAAACTTTAAGGTTTTCCCCTTTAATGGCTTCTCTGGTTTTTACAAAAAGATTAAGTAAATAGTTCTCTTAGATATTTGGATGAGAGATTCGTTCTGAAATTATGCAAATTTCTATGTAGTCATCTATGATTTTTGGGCTATATTTGGACGATTTCAAAAGCGTTCATAACAAACATTTGACTTGTCTTCTTCATGCAGATCCTCAGCATTGATCACATCAATATTGTGGATAAACGATGTGAACTTTTTTCCAATTTAATTTACGAATTACACTCTGACTGTCTCTACAAACCGACACTTAAGCCGTTAGCACACCTCCGCGGCGGAATCGAGAAAGCGGCGCCGCTTAAATCTGTCAGTTCGTGTGCGTCGTACGCAAGAGCGAGATGGCATGCTCAAATACATACTGTTTTCTATACATCTATCTCTTTCTAGCACCGTTTCGCCATAGATTACGAAATAAGCATTCACATCTCCGCCTGTTTTTTCGCAGTCTCTGATGTTTCGCTTTTGTGCCGCTTTTGTATTTGTACAATTCGACAGATTTTTGGAGCGAAACCATGACCAAACGTCGAAATAGCGTGGGTCTGCGGTAAAGTGAAGTAAGATTCTCTCTATCTATATCATCATGAAATTTCCCACATATGGGGCAGTCACAAATAAACATAATAGTCGTCCTCTCCGTGCTAATATCCACATGCCGTTATTCTACAGATTACTACACTATCTATACCATCACGGCATCTCTCACAAGTTTATTACATGCAGTTGGTCTACTGACTATCCCACTTAATCTATCTATACCATCACGGCTTTCCCACAAGTTTATTACAGTTGGTCTACTGACTACCCCACTATCTATCTATACCATAACGGCTTTCCCACAAGTTTATTACATGCAGTTGGTCTACTGACTATCCCACTTTATATATCTATACCATCACGGCTTTCCCACAAGTTTATTACATGCAGTTGGTCTACTGACTATCCCACTTTATATATCTATACCATCACGGCTTTCCCACAAATTTATTACAGTTGGTCTACTGACTACCCCACTATCTATCTATACCATCACGACATCTCCCACAAGCATACCTATTACATGCAGTTGGTCTACTGACTATCCCACTTTATCTATCTATACCATCACGGCTTTCCCACAAGTTTATTACAGTTGGTCTACTGACTACCCCACTATCTATCTATACCATAACGGCTTTCCCACAAGTTTATTACATGCAGTTGGTCTACTGACTACCCCACTTTATCTATCTATACCATAACGGCTTTCCCACAAGTTTATTACATAGTCACCAACTTCATGTAATAAACTTGTGGGAAAGCCGTGATGGTATAGATAGATAAAGTGGGATAGTAAGTTGACCAACTGCATGTAATAAACTTGTGGGAAAGCCGTGATGGTATAGATAGATAAAGTGGGATAGTCAGTAGACCAACTGCATGTAATAGGTATGCTTGTGGGAGATGTCGTGATGGTATAGATAGATAGTGGGGTAGTCAGTAGACCAACTGTAATAAACTTGTGGGAAAGCCGTGATGGTATAGATAGATAAAGTGGGTTAGTCAGTAGACCAACTGCATGTAATAAACTTGTGGGAAAGCCGTGATGGTATAGATAGATAAAGTGGGATAGTCAGTTGACCAACTGCATGTAATATGCTTGTGGGAGATGTCGTATTGGTATAGATAGATAGTGGGGTAGTCAACAGACCAACTGTTTGTAATTAACTTGTGGGAAAGCCGTGATGGTATAGATAGATAAAGTGGGATAGTCAGTAGACCAACTGCATGTAATAAACTTGTGGGAAAGCCGTGCTGGTATAGATAGATTATAGTTCAATATTTATTATTCGGCCAATATCGGACAATTACTTTGGAATATGCAATTTAGTTCCACTAATTTCACACTAGTGCGTACGTAATAGTGTTTCTTCGGTATCACGATTTCGCTGTTCGCGTTCCGCGCAAATGTACTAGCTAAAAGCGGTTTCGCTACTACGACTCCGCTCAGCGGTTTCGCTTTCGCTATTTCGCGGCGGAGGTGTGCTAAAGCCCATATTACCGTAGACAAATTAATATCGGCGTATGAACTAACTACTGTATGTAATAAAAATGCATGTTGTTCGCTCTGTTCCAAATATAATAACTGCTGACTCGAAAATCTTATTCGTAATGTTTTACATACACGTGCCTTTTACGTGATGTTCGAAATCTTACAGAAAAAAAATGGAAGATATAATCTTCACCGGAAACTCCAAGGCTTACAATAAAGAAAAAAAAAGTTTATTAACGACACAATATGGCCAATTCTGAATCATAAAATAGTTTAGTTGCACTAACTAAGTCAACTAAGTGTGAGAAGATAGTCGAGTCATGATAATTAGTTCTAATTCGTATTCACAGTTTTCCGTACTAATTTAGTCCATTAGTTCATTTTGACACCTTAGTACAACTATAAATTTCGAGAATCTATGGATTTCGTATTCAGAATGAAATTTCAGTTGACAGCCGACGACTAAAATAAGTTGGATTTGGCAGAATTTTATTCGCGACTTTTAATGTGCGAATATTATTAGTTGCTGTCATTTTACCGCAGAAAATTGCTATATTTTGGAAGTGTTAAGTTGTTTTTTTCAATTAAAAGTAAAAATTTATATTTTTAGGGCAACTCTTAGCATGTATAAATTGTAAAATTACACCACCACCGACGCAAATACGAACGCAAAAATATATCGGCAAATCTGACATTTCACAATTTTCACGCGCGACAACTATTAAATTGTTACTAGAAGTGTAAATCGGAACGTGAAAAACATTTTGTATTGCGGCATCACTGACTAATATTAGTTTGTCCCATAGATTTTACCGTTTGCACTTGGTGGTTCTCGAGTTTATAGTTGTTTATAGTTCATAACTAATGCTGAATACTACATAATAACTAATATTAATCAACTTTTTAGTTAGTTAGTTCATTAAGATTCAGAATTGGCCCTAATGTGTATTACATATTATTTTCATCTGTATGATAATTATTTTCACAAAAATCGATTTCTATATTTTATCGATTAACAAATGGCGGAATCTATTATTGGTGATGAATAGGAAATATAAATTGTCACACTCACAAGTACAATCATATAAAACTTTTTATTAGGCGTGAATAAATAAAATCTATAAAGGATACGCTGATAATAATTAATATGTATGAACATATTGTGTATGTGTAATGTGTGATACAGATAACCCTAGGCTCATGTCTACACTATACTTATATTGCACTAGAGATTCCACGAATATTCGGCAACTATTCGGTATTCGGCTTATTTTAATATTCAACAGACTGACATATACTTAGTAGGTACTATCCGGCCAAACACCAAATTTTGAAATAAAAAGCACATTTAGTCAAACATTTAATTTTGAATTATTTTAATCAGCGGTAAACTGTAATGTATGAAATATTTTTTTCAATATTCAGTATTTCAGTAGCAAAGATTGCGTTTTTACTCACAAAGTATAGGTACCCACCTTCTTCTGAAAATTACATGCACTGATGCCGGAAAAAGACTAGCGAATATTGTCAATTTTAGATTCTGTTGGCGTATTTTTTTTTGCGTTCACATATTTAACCGAATATTCGTCGCTTTGGCCACGATCGCGATAAACTCACCCTCTGTATATTAAAAATATCTTATTTTAATGCATTTTTCTATAAAATTGTATGTATTATAATCAATTTAAAGTAAAGAATGAATGAATAAATAAATTAATAAATTTTCAGTACCAATTCGACAAAATAACTTTTCGTGGCTTCTCTATTCTATATGTACCGAGTTATTATTTAGTAGTAAGATCTACACACTATTATCATTATAATGATTATTCTGGTAGTGTTTGTGTATGTGAGTAAATACAACCTGTTTATAATATATTATAATATTATTTACACAAGAAATGATTTCATTCATGCGGACATTATCACTTCTACTCTGAACTGTCTGATATAAATGACGATTAAAATAATGCCTTATTTTTAATGAATACTATATAAGTATGTAACCCATTCAGTCCTTTACCTTTTGAAGACAGAGTAATTTTATTTTATTTTTAAAATATTTGCAGGATCAAACAGTGTACAAAAAGCATTATGTTAACAAAATAAACACTCAATATATGAACCAACTAAGATTCGAAATTTAACAGATTTGTTTAAGCCTTGAAAACCATCAAAAAAATTAAAATCATTATATTTAAACTACACAAATTTCAGAACTAAATTACTCTCAAATAAAGAAAAGCAGTATATATAATATAATATATCTAGCTCAGTATAAACTGGATCACACCAGATAATATATATTTCATGTATCACATATTAATATTCCGACGCCTGAAAAGGAACATAGCATTAATTATTATTATTATTCTATCCACAAAAGCTTTAGTGTTAATGTACATACATATATATATACATAGTTTAGTGTCATTAAAATAAATCATCTTATAATTTTTATCACTTTTATCCTCAAGCCTCACAAATTCTAGTACTGTTTTATATAATATAATATGTGTATGTAATATCTCATGTACCTACCTAACAATGGAGGAAAAGTTGATAATTTATGTGGCAAGAGATAATGTAATCTCCTTATCTCCCACAGAATAGAGGTTATGTAATGTAATATATAATGTTATAAAATATACTTATATATTTTGTTATAGGTACAAAATGTTACAATAAAACTGTAACATCAAGTGAGATAATAGACTAAATTTTCACATTTTACTTCACACAGACTGTTTTTTCATCGCGTTATATTTTTTCAACTCTTATCTTTTTTTCTATATATTTATGTCACCACATACATCTATGTAGATATATCTCCTGAATGCTGGTCAACAACCTATCATTCCCTACATTCAAAGATATACAAATATTTCCTGCATTCTTTTAGGTAGGTATGATAATATTAGTTGGCATGGGTTATTGTGAAAATTAAATTTGTTTTCATAAATTTGCTTTCGAATGATATTAAACATACTTTTGAAAATAAAGTGTCGAACTTTAAATCTAACCGTATATTGCTCGAGTTCCGCTAACAACTTTTATTCTTTCAGAATAAAAACAAATGTTCAATTTGTATACGTACCCCCCCCCCTTTTCCCCCCTTTTCCTTTCCCTTTATGCATATATGTTTGTTTTTTTCTTTTTTCAGTCTCCCTTTTTATATATATGTGTGTATGTTTTTTATTTTCATCATATGTTTGTTTATTTTTTAAGTTAATACTTTTGGGTTAGTTGGAAGAGATCGCGCCTTTGCGATAAACTCGCCCTCTGTATATTGATTGTATTTAATTTGAATGTATACCTTTTATGTAATTGTTTTTTATCAATGTACAGTAAAGAATGAATAAATAAATAAATAAATACATTTTGTAAAGCGCTCTTTACTCATAAAGTGATATAAAGGGTGGTAGATATATTGTGTATCTTTCATCCGAAGCTTCTTAATATAGGTAGGTGTGTATTTGGGTTCATCGTTCAGTTTGTGAAATTCTTTTTAACGTTTTTTTTTTCCAAAAACGTGTTATTATATTAATATGATTCCAAAAATGTGGAAACGGTAAAATATCATTTATTTTAAAAACTAAAAAGAAAAAAAAACTTTCATCACAGTGAATGAATCCAAGCTCTATTAACGGGCAATATAAAAATGTATAAATGTAATTGAACAAATGCACCGCATGCCTACAAAAGAAAAGCTGGGTACTGTCTGAAATTGTTTTACAAAAACGATGATTATTTTATCTAGGTATATCTCAATGTGTCGTGGTAAGATAGAAGAAATCACTTGATTGTGATAATCTCACCACTGCATACCGTCCTAGTATTTTTAATTTTGTATTGTTTTATTTAGCACAAGCTTTTGTAACCCGGCATTGCTCGGGTTTAAATAAACAGAAACCGTGCAAATACATGGGTTAAAATTGGTATTTTTAGTTTGTAGTAGGTACCTACATAAATCTTCAAGTGATTTGCCATGAAAAGTAAAGAAAAATATTAAGTACCGAGGTACTTTTGTATTTATTTATACAAAAAATCAATTAACATTGTTTATGGATTTTTTACATATTACTATTCTTATTCTACAGTATGGATTTCTATGGTCTCATAATATCCTCCATTATGAAAATAGCTCAAAATGTCAAAAATATGCAATTTTTATTCACATAATTCAGGATTTTTTGTCATTAGCAATCACAATGTTTCATTATGTAAACAGTCCCTAATTATTTAGTTTCAGTATTGTTTTATTTATTGTTACATCCATTTTGAAATTAATTCAATACAATGAAAAATGTTTGACTATAAATATTGGATTTTCATAAATTCGCTTGGCAATTTTGTCAAGCGAATTTATGGGAATCTCATTAAAATTGTAATATCTTTATCAATACATAAGATATTTAAAATGTTTTTAGCCTTAAACCTGCCCAGGAGATGAGACCTCGTAAAGAGTGTATTATTTTACTTCTGTTTTTCCTTATTTCAGAGTCCATTGAGGACATACACAGATACGAACCGACTCAAATATTTATGTGTTGATTTCTAATGTTTTGTTAACACTGTTTTATAATGATGATGTGCAAAAAGAAAACATAATTAAATAAAATGAGATTGTGAAATATTACAAATTCCTGTTAAACATCCATTCGATGAGGGTCGTCATACGAGGTCTCAAATCCCTATACCAAATTGTGAAAATGATTTTTTTTATTACGAGTACCAATCCAATATAAAAACTCTAGTGCCACCACTGCTAGCAGGGATTATCAAACTATTTATTTTTTTAAAGATATATCTGGGTTTTGTTATAAACCCAAATACAACCTTATACACCTTTCACACTAAGCTAAAAGCTTGTGCCGTGAAAGGGGAGTTTGCCGGCACCTGGGATCGAACCACGGACCCCTTGTTCTGGAGGCCGAGACTCTACCTCCAGGCTACCGACGAACTCATAATATTTATTAATCAATTCACGGCAAACATTGCCATTTACAAGATATATTCATATATAAACATACAAACGAATTATAATCTGATGAAATAACTTTTAATAATGCATATTATACAATATTATTACGTCTATAGTTATCAACATGACATGTCCTAGAAGATCAATCACCGTTCATTGACGATCAGTCAATCTTTTATTTAGGTTATATGTTTTATGCAAATAATGATTTAATATTATTAGTATACCGTTACATACATACATATAATTATTTATTTATTTTATTCTTTACTGTACATTGTTTACAATAAAACAAATTAACATACAAATATCATTTATACAATTCAATGCACAGAGGGCGAGTTTATCGCTAAAATGCGATGTCTTCCAACTAACCCGGCTATATTTTATGTCTATTATAATTACTGTTAGACAGGTATCAAAAATAGGAGACACACATATCATTAAAGCGATTATTAAATCGACAAAAATCTTACTGTGAGAAATGAACAATTGTATAATGTATTATTGTTATAAAAAATATTGATATTAAAACAACAATGAAGAACTTAAAATGCTTAACTAAACACTGTTTAATTTTCACGTGAAAATTAAACAATGTTTAGTTTAACATTTTAAAACTCATATAAAAATGAATTTTCATAACGTTAACGCACCTACTTTAAATTTAATAAAATTATTAGCATTTATACACATGGACCTAAATAGAGTAATGGACAGACACTTTGGTAAACATTTTGTAGCTGCGCGGGGAGGGGAATGACGACCATTTTGTAAGAAATAAATTTTGTTCGGTGCGTCGCATTTGGGCTGCGTTCAGACAGTCACCGAGTGATCAGTCGACGACGCATATTTTGAAAGTACCTATACAATGCCAGTACGCATTCATAGTGTTCATGTACTGTATGTTACTATGTTTTCAAAATGTGTAACAAAATAAGAATTATAGTCTCAGAAAATATACTCGATTTCTGCGTAATTGTCATTTATAATTTCTGACGCTGATTCAGTGAATTCGTTTGGATAAATTTAGGATATAAACTTGTAACAAGTATTTGGGAAGTATACAAGCTCAGAAAGTTATATAATGGAATAATTTAAAAAAAAAAGTATAAAGCAATTAGTTATAAACTAATCAAGTAGTTATTACTTTAACTGTTAATTTTAAAGATACCTTTTAAAATAATTTATTCCTTCGATAGAGACAAAAATATTTTTATCATTTAAAAGAAACACAAAAGTACTTGAATGCTACTATAAAAAGGCGCCAGTCAAATAATAATAAAAATATTAATTATTTAAATATATTCATAATTTACGTCTTTTACACGTCGGCGAATTTAAGAAATTATAACAAAAAGTAAATCCAAAAAAAAAAATTTTTTAAAAGTTATAAAAGCAATAAAAAAAATAATAAAAAGACGTAAAAAATAATGGCGCCATTACGATAACATTGGGTCATAAAACGCTCTAAGTTATTCACGATTATCCGGATTACATTCACCACTCACTGCAACTTCATGGTCGTTCAGGTCAAACGACGCCGAGTGACATTTATGCTCCCATGAACCAACCCTTGTATTTGTATGTTTAGTTGTTTTAAAAATGTTTCAAGTTTTTGCACATCAGTTGAATTTTTCATATCGGTTTTTGTTTTTATATCTAGAAGAATAGGAATCATCTTATGATTAACATGGTGATGTGCGCTATAAATGGCTGTGGTTATAAATCCAATCCAACTTTCGCAGGAAACAGGATTGTCATATTTTCGGTAAGTTGTTTTGTATTGTAGTTTTTATCTTAATATATTGCGATTTTAAAGTCGTTTATATTATAATTCGTATACTTATAAATGATCATAATAATGTTATAAACGTTCTATATAATTATCTGTCCTTATTCTCCTATATCTACACATGTAACTTGTTTTCCATTCTGTCATCTGACAATACAAAGAACCTACAATCTGATGTTTGGTTTGTTTACCCGTTAGAATGAAATGTTTCATGCATACAAATCTGATCAGGTTAATGATATTATCGCATGTTTATAAACAAAATCATTTTTTGTAGTTTTCCAAAGTATCCAGAAAGGAGAAACTGGACATTATCCAATATTTGACACCAAGTAAACGTAGTGTTTTGTGTTCAAAAACATCTCGTTTTTCTGCGAGGTTGGAGAAAAACGTCATTCTTACGAAATATCCTGAGTTTCCCGCTCATTTGCAAGTTCGTGTGTTTTATATTATTCATTTAGATATATCCTTCAATTGTCATTCATTCTCTCCATATTGTCTGTATATGAAAACAAAGTTTAAAAATAAATAATGATTTTGAAATGAAATACTCAATTTTATTTACTCATCCTATTCCCTATTTCATCAAGTATATGAAAACATTAAGTTATGTGGCATTGTAATTATTTTAAGAAGTAAATATAATGTTTTCTGATACTGTGAATAATTTCCATACATTGCCCATACAAATGTTAAATAAAGTATTTCCTACAAAATGGCCACCGTCGATTTCCCTTCCTCACTTTTTGGCTTCGCTGTCATTCATACAAATTACTATAAACGTTCCATCCCCTACCTACATACATCCATGTTTATACATAGGTGAAAAATATTATCAATAAAAATAATAGACTACAAAATGTAAATCAAGGGAAATATAAATAGATATTTAATTTATCGACGTACTAGATACATACAAAATTATGCAAGTCTGCTGGCTACCCCATTTATAGAATATGTCGTGGTGGTATAATATAGTTTGGTATAATACCAATATTTATTATTCTATGATTAATATTCTCATCAATACTTTACACATTCTTCTTTGGATAAAGTATTAAGTACTTATTCACACATGTACTCTTTTATACAAAAAATATTTAAAAAAAAACGCTTTATATTTATAAAAAATAGCCTTGAACGTTGTCATGTGTCATAATCTTTATTAAATAATTGTTAAAGGAAATGAAGCAATATGATTGTGTTCTTCACAAACTAGGCTTGCCTCTAATTTGCTTAATTAAACAGTAAAATTAAAAACAAAAACACGATTCGGTTGATAAAATTATCAACCAGCACTGTGCAAAATCACAATATTATTATGTAATATTTATATTTTATTTATATTTGAAAAACCATTATACACGAGGCATTTAATTTATTTAACAGAAATTGTATTACAATAAAAGCCGACATGTTTTTATTTTTTTGACAATTCCACATAATTGGTGTGAATATTAATCCAATAAATATAACAGTCGGGTTATCCAAATGTTTTAATAAACATTGTTTCATATGTTAATTATTATAATGTTAACCGCATTGCTTAACAATATTTTGTAAAAACATAAATTGTTATTTAATGATTATACAGTGTTTCAACATATTATGGGAGATAATTTTTGTTTTATTTGTAATAGATTGAATCAGTATTTATATCGCATTATTTTTTTTGTGAATATTCTCAAAAGTTAATTAAAGATAAATATGTATATTCATCGCCACATACATAAACTTGACATGTATAAGATAATCTCACAGATTCTTATTTACAATGACAACGTTTATATGCAGTGATTTAAAAAAAGTTAGGAATTATGCAGAAAGAGATCATTTAGTTGACACAAAATCTATTCAATGAAATTAATAATAATAAAACTTTATTCAATCAATATGCACACAAAATCAGAAACGATACATCACCAATATGGAAACAATGATGTATAAATAATAGCTATACCTACTGGGATTGTGATACAGAGAAAGTATAAATGTAAAGTCCGTCCAAATATGAAAAATTAGTATTATTATAATTTCAATAAATTGCAATATTTTGGCTATACTGCAGAACATAATAAAATTATTTTAACATAAATATATACAAAAATATCAATATGTGTCAGTATAATTACTTCTGGAAAACTAAATGACCTTTTAAATTTGTATCAATTTTATAAAAACAAACGTCATAAATAATTAACAAAGCAGGAACAAGATATTTTGAAATATTCGTCAATATTATGATTGAATAAATTATACTTCTTCTTTTGGTTGCAGTAGATCATTGATTATGTTTGTTCGAAATTTGTATCCTCTTGTGACACTGAAAATCAGCTGCTATCCTTCCATCTTTTAGGTGGTCTTCCGGGCAATATTCAGCTTAGTGGTGTCTCGTTCGCGGCGATGTGGGCAATTGTTTCACAACTCATGCGAACCACATGGTACCTCCAGCACCGTCTTCTCATTCTGCTCCAAAGGACGATATCTTCCGTTTCACATATATTTCTTATTTTGGTGTTCCTAACTTTTTTGCAGAGGATTTTCCCGTAATTGCAAGTAGAATTTTCATCTCAGATGTTCTAAAGAGATTTTTTGTTCTGGTGATATCTGCTCGCGTTTCATCAATAAATTATACACTTTGCAAATCAATGTTTTTTTGAAGCACAGTCTTTTATTTAAATACGTAAGATTATCTTGAAAAAGATTACGAGTACCCTATCCTTGTAACAAACTTACCCACTAATCAAATATACACCCAATCGATTTTCTATATGAAACAATGCGTCTTTTGAAATAATATATTGCGGGATATTATATTATAAATTTATCTGTTCACGATCCATAATTTAAACAGTTTGACATAATTCAAACAAAAGAAAATTAAACAACTCGTAGGCACATTTTACGACAGACGGTAAATTTATTCAAAACAAACCAAAACTGTTACTTATAATAATACTAATAAAATTAAATGGAAACTGAATCTTAAATTATGCACAATTTAGGTTATCAGGAAAATAATATACTGACAGTTTAATGATTTACATTACCACGAACCTAAATAAAGTTAGGTTTGGCCTACTAAAGTATTGTTGATTTATTTACTAATACCTTAAAGTCAATATTTTGTTTTATTAATAAAGTTTATCGGAGATTAATTTTAATTACACTCAGATTTTATTAATTAATTGGCTTAAAAGTAAAATATAACAAATTACAATAATTGGTTTAACTATTGCTACCTAAACTAGATTTATTCTTTCATTCATTCATTCATACCATGACGACATTTCCCACAAAATGGGTAGCCAGTAGATCAACTGCATATAATAGATTACTCTTGTTGTCCTTTCCGTACCAGTGAAAGTTAAAATTTTCAAGATAGGTGGCATATCATATCACTTCCCTTAAGATTTTAAGTGTCTTACGTGATGTTTTACGAATACCTGCCTTTTACAGGATACTTGAAAACTCACAGAAAAGGGTTGAGAACCAATTCTATTCCTATTACTCTCAGCGTATTAATTATTCGACATAAAAATATATCAAATTACAAAGATTGTTTTTATTACCTACAACTAATCACCAAACAACATTTTACAATTGAACCTTTCTAAAAGTCCATACATTAAGTACCTTATTGGAGTGTAGCAGTAGAGTGATTTTATAATTTTATTTGTTTTGTAGTAGATATGTTTTTTATCCATCCTGGATGACATAATTTTATTGACGTTAAAAGGATAACTTATATGTTTATTACATAAATTAAGACTACTGCTGGACCCATTTATGGGATATGCCATGATGATGAAAACAGAAAGCCTTTTCAATACCTATATGGTATTGCATGAAAAGTCTAGCAATCTATTAACGGTGAGTAGTAAATTTTATTAAATATTTTACTATGTACGTTATGTCATTTTATATTTTTCAAATATTGTTTTTATAAATACTACGACAATAAACGTGGCAAATAAATAAACAAATTTTCAATATGAAAAATGTATTGTTATCTTATTTTAACCTTGTTTAAAATACAATCCATGGAATTGTACAATATTTTGAGATTAAGAATTAGTTGTAAATATATTCTGTTGACTACATTAGCTAACCTTCAAAGTTTATTGACTACCTCATTAAACACACAAAGCAGAAAAATAATAAACATTAAATTCCTATTTATGGCTGCCCGCGGTGATAATGTTAGGTAAAAATGTGTGTGAATAGATACATATAGGTATCTACCTACATAACATTCTTATCTATTGTTTAATAAATAAAAGTGTTTATTTATATTCAGCGTGGATGTTGCAATATTTAAGTCCTAGAATGATGAGATAATCAGTATTTATGTCAAAATATTGAGATTTAATAAAAAAAAAGCGCGACTCGATTAGTGAAAAATCTATATTCAACTTGGTAAATTGGGAATTTTGTAAGATTTTTTTTAAGCTTACATAATATGTCGGATAAGATACCACTGTTCTTCTTCTCCTTTTTTGTGTGGCTCCTCACCCCTTGGTGGAGTGTTCGTGCCAGTGTCGAGTTTTGATCGGAGATCGAAGGAGTTAGTGATAAGATACCACTGTTCTAAACGATAATTATGTATTTTAAATAAAATATTTAAACTTGAATTACTATGTTTATTTGTTACATTAATTTAAAATACGCTATCGCGATTTCAGTGCACTTGCACCATTGACGAACTTTTCAAGATTAACGTAGCGTAATTCGCAATAGCGTATTTTAAATTAATGTAACAAATAAACAAAGTAATTCAAGTTTAAATATTTTATTTAAAAATGTCTAGAAATTGTTACATAGTTAATGCCTCTAAAATAAGTAAAATTGATAACTATGTACCTACACATTTTAATTTAATTGTGTTTATTCTCGTAACCCATTTTATAGCAATGCCGTTGTATTCATTTTATAATATTCTTCTTCTTATGGAGCTATTTCTGTCCACTGCTGAACATAAGCCTCGCCCATATGTCTCCAGGCATCTCTGTCTTGGGCTTTCTGCAACCAGATTCTTCTAATGTCGTCTGACCAACGTGTTGGAGGTCTTCCTCTACTCCTTTTATCTTCACGAGATCTCCACTCCACTACCCTTTTTGTTCATCTTTGATCTTTAATTCTAACATTAGTTTATGTGGTTTGTGTGGATACAATTATTCGGTAAAAGCACTAGATGTTTAATGATTGGAATATTCTTAAAGAAGAATGAGTTGTAGATTTTTTAACACCTACCTTATCATTAATTTTCTCAAAATATATTTATTGAGTTTCAAACCCGTCCATATTATCCCGTGGAGCACCCGGTAAAGAATTGGTCTCGTCCACTCTTCTCCATAAGTTTTCGAGTGTCCTGTAAAAGGCAGGTGTTCGAAAAAATAAGACACTTTACATCTTAAATTCAGCGATGAGGTTTGCCACCCATCCTGAATGTCTTGATTTTATATTGGCACGGAGAAGACAGCTTGCATGTGTTATATGCAGTTGGTCTGCTGGCTACCCCACTTGTGGGATATGCCGTGATGGTATAGCATAGCATAGCAGTTTATGTTTAATTTTTAATCTTCCCAACAACCTCACGTTTAGCAATCGGTACCTTGTATCGTTAATATGAAATAAACCTTGTGTATCGGACATAATCTATTTCTTACTACCAATATATCAATACAGCATATCCCAAGCTGTCCTCTCTATGCCAACAAAATCTCTGAATTTAAGATGCAAAATTTCTTTATTTTTTCAAACACCCCCCATTTACACGACATTCAAAAACTTACAGGAAAGAGTGGAAGATCGTGTGCTCTACGGAACAAAAAGATTTGAGATGTTTCATTAATAAATGAGTCCATTGAGTATCAACAAACAATGAACTAGATTTTTCGCGAATTTACAAATCATTCTATATATCCTACAACATCAATATTTCTTCCTGTCAATCATATCACAGGAAATAAATGAGGTGTGATAAAAATTAAATGCCTAAACTTATATTCACACAAATTCAACATGAATATATGGGGTCAGATTTGGGTCACAAGACATCGTAAACATCAGCATATAACCCACTAAAGAGGAAATTTAAATAAAAAATTATAAATTACAATCCATTATGTTAATAAGTTCAATTCAAATTAGAAAATAACATTAAATTTTATTTCACATATTCACCTCTTGGCTTCCAACTCGTGACATTTATTTTATTTGACGCAGGGATCGAGTAACTTTTTTCTATTTAGATATAATTTTATCCAGACCAAATAAAAACAAGATAATTGAAAAAAAAACACAATATGTAGTTAACTTCCAAATGATTTTTTCAAATAAAAACACGTTTAGAACAAACAAATAGGTACTTCTTCAATTAAATTGTGTGCATTTTAATGAAAACATTGATGTATTATACGTGGTGATGTCAAAAATGTCACAATGGCTTAGATGAGTGTGTAGACCTTGCGAATATTTATGGAGATTATCTTGAAATTTTAACGACAAAAATATAGTATAAAACATAAAAGCTATTGGCTATCTCTACACAGTCTTACAAAATGTAGATGTATATAATGTGGAGTACCGTGGGCCTGGATGTAAATTGTATTGGCTGCGAGTGCCTGTGTGTATTTGTTGATTTTGTGTAGTATTTATTAATATTTGTCCATACTACTTCTTTTATTTGCTTAATATATACTTTTAATTTTAACTTGGTCTTAAATACAGATTATATCTGTTGATCTGTTTTCAGTGGAATAAATTATTTAATGTGAAACTAGAGTAAGTTTTGAAGATGTATAAAAATTGTTATGGAATGATTTAACATTGTAAAAGGCGAAAGCCGTTTATAACCTGAATAAATAAATAAAATAAATAATAAAACGCCCTTATTAAAATATACTGTGACGTTCGTTCTAAATGAGATTTTTCAATAGGAATACTGTATATTATATGACATCATCTTATTTTACAAAAATGTTGAACTTTCACATATTCTCCACTCCACTACCACGTGGTTTCCTTCCGCTAATCTATGAAGCCGATACAAGGGCCATTGCTCAACCAAATAAAATAGAAAATTTCTATCGTATTTGTTTATTTACAATATATTTATTATATTGCGTAAAAGAAAATTATCATAACACTTCTATGATTCGATAAAACGTCTTAATAATCATACGTTAATTTGTCGTATGTTGTAAATTTAACATTAAAATGGATGCTGCGCTTGTGTTTAAAGAAATAAATTTCAAATCAATATGTAGGTCAGATTAATACACATATAACGGCTCACACTTCTACTTCAAACTATCGAAAAGCAATCACAGCGAGATATAACTAATTTTATTGGTCATTTATTAATTAATAATATGCACATTGACTATCAGATAAAATCTAACATGAAGTTTATTATACACAGAAGCATTATCTATAGAAAATTATGACAATGAGGTCAAAGCTTTAGGAATAAAACGATAAGTATAAAGGCTATATACCTACACTGCATATAAAATAATATATTCTTGATTCGTTATGTTTCTGTGATTAACTGTAAATCTTATACAATGTAGTTATTATTGACTGACTAACTTGGTGGAAGTTTATGTTAAATTAATAAAAATAAAACACTTATACATATTTAGTACTTCTACAGTGACTTATATAATTCACGAGCCAGCTTTCAAGAGCTTCTGCGGTCATCATCAGGTTAACGTAAAGGTAAAGCTCTTGATAATCGGCTGACAATTAATTAATAGTAACTATGAAAGTACTAAATGAAGTGTTTCGTTTTTATTAATTCACGTACAATATTGTCACTTAAAATAAAGAAAAGATTGGTACTGATGCACTGAAGAGAGATGAAAGAATATTGAAATTGTTACCCAAACGGATAAATAGGAGTCCAAGGACTCTATCCGGGAAAAGCGGTTATTTCAAAAAAAAAATATTTTAACAAATAAAAGATTTGAATACACAACATTCATATGTTCATGACATCATCATCATCATCGCCCTCAACGCTCCTCTCGGGAGCACAGGGTAGAAACCAGCCTCCTCCAGCACAGGGTAGAAACCAGCCTACTCCATTCAGAGCGTCTCTGCGCCAATTGCCTCACCTCTTTCCACGACATTCCTTGCGCTCTGATGTCGTTGTCATAGGAATGGTGTATTGTGAAAGAGGGACGCGCGGGTCGACGGAACCCTTGTGGACGGAAGAACAGCGCTCTTTTTGGCCAACTATCATTGGGCATTCTCAGAACATGTCCCAGCCAGGACCATCGTATAGATACTAAGCTTTGAAAACAAGTGTCTTTGAAGGATTTTGGATGTCAAGATACTGTGCGCCGGCAAACCCGGTAGAGATTTCCGGGTTACCCGGTAGAGGTAGAAATTTCCGTAATACTGGAGACTTTATGATATAAGTAAATAATGAAAAAAAAACAATTAATACTAAACAATGATATCAATTTGAATTTAATTGGAGAATTGTAGAATATTTTGAATTACTTTTGATAAATGGCTAGGTTCCAAAACAAATTATCTTCAAGTCTTTAATTTTGTAAATTGGATTATTAGTAGTATGTTATACCTAAATCAGTATTTTTAAGATAAACTCGATTTTTTTATAAAATAAATTCGGTGATTAAAAAATAAACTGTTCATCTAAAATTCAGCGATGAAGTTTTCCACCCATCCTGAATGTTGGGACACAGAGGAAAACTTGCATGTTTTTTACATGCAGCTAATTTGCTGGCTTCACTACTTGTGGGATATGTCCTGATGGTATAATAGTAGCAGTAGTAATAAAATAAAAATATTATCATCCTACTAAATATTCCTTTTCAATATTGCGATTGTAAAAATTAATTTTATCATAACTACTTACTTTCAGATTTGTATGAAAATTGTTTACCGAGTATTTACTTGAAAGATTGATTTATTAGCCTGGTTACAAAATATGCTTTTAGTCGATGATAAAACTGAAATTTTATTGATTGTAAAATGAAATGCCAACCTGTACCTACTTAACATGCAGTATACATGCAGGTTACATCATTGTAATAATACCTGGTCATAGATTGCTTTTAAGAAAGTTTAATAATATATTTCATTACTTTGTTACGATAGCTTTGATATTTGATATCATGTAAAACTAGTGTTGTAGAAACAACAAACAAGTTGTTTGACAAATTTATATCCTTCCAATTAATTAGTCCATTATTGTCTCCTTATGCAACTATTGCCTTAAACCTGTTATTGTCTAAACTGTTAGTTTTATGAATAATAATTGTAATTATGACCATATTGTTATTACACCTTCTGTTAAGCCCACTACAAATTAAATGAACCTACGACTTGTGTTATTAATGATAACAATAATGTTAGACCTTTCCTACGCACAACTGATAATATCAATTGCTAATTATTATTAACATTATTTAACCACCTTCTTATTTTACCAAAACGATAATACTGTATCCTCACACCGTATCCCAAGCGGAACAGACAGAGAGGACAGAACACCATATTGATCTATACATACATACTTCTTTCGCTTCTTCTACATTCATACAATATCTCATACACGCACGTCCATTTCAATTACTTAACACACGGCCCTCCTTGAGATTTTCTTCACGTGATCAAGCCACGTAGTTCTCACCCACGCTTCCTCACACCCCCGCCCCCCTTTTCAGACAAGCATATCCTCTTTGACAATAATAAAAGGAGCCGTTAAATAAATAACTTCTTCTACTACAAGTAAAAAACTAGCGTTATTCACTTTAAACCCGGGACCTATAAATAGTAAAAAATAAAAAAAAAACATATTTGCAACTAATTGTGAACCTTCAGATATTTTTCAACTAATAAACTCACGCAAGAGCTACTTATATCTTTCATCTTTTTATTCCTTTCATTTTCAATTCGATTTGAAATTCACAGAATTAAAATTTTAGTCGGCAAAATATGTGCTTTTATGTCTTAAATCTTTGTCTTTAAATTTCTTTAATATTCAAAATTTTAGTTCAACTAGTTAATTTACAAGGTGTTCAAAATATAAAAGTTTTATGTATGTAACGAAGTTATCCATAAACATTAAAAACTTAGGAATTTGTAATTATTACGTAGGTAATCATAGTTTTTATGTTAATACGAAACTCTGGCAAAACTTTACAATTAAAATGGCAAAGTTATAAAACCTTATATACATACTTAATTATTGATTTAATGACTGATTACGTATGCTTGAGTAAGCAAATCGAATATTCTAGAGTAAAGGAAACATCATGTGTGGGTACCTCATATCAATAATATATTGTTAGGAAAATAGTTCCAAGTTAACAGTTAGTTGTTTAGTACTTGTTATGTTCAATATTGAGTTAATAATACATGATATGTAATATAAATTATCCAAAATTGTAAAACTATCTTACACAAGTCCTAGATTATTACAAAGAAAGTTAGCTCAAACGGCTGAATTGGCAAGGTACTCAAATTTGACGTTGTTTCAGTCAATTATTCTGAAGAATATCTATCTATCTATCTATCTATACCATCACGGCATATCCCACAAGTGGGGTAGCCAGCAGACCAGCTGCATACAAAATATGCAAGCTGTCTTCTCCGTGCCAATATAAAATCAAGACATTCAGGATGGGTGGCAAACCTCATCGCTGAATTTAAGATGTAAAATGTCTTATTTTTTCGAACACCTGCCTTTTACAGGACACTCGAAAACTTATGGAGAAGAGTGGGAGACCAATTCTTTACCGGGTTCTCCACGGGATAGGAATTCTGAAGAATAATAGTTAATTAATTAGGTACTTATTCATTGTAAGTACTCATTGTATTAATTATTCCTTGGTTTAAATGATGTATTCAGAGGTAATATATTGCTCAAGAAAGGTGAGGACAAATATATAATAATAATGTAGGCTGCTACTGGGTGAATTATTAATAAAGGTTGTTGAATTTTCAATACACAAAATCATACTGAAACGTGCGTCAACTAATCAATTAGATACGTGGCAATCAATAGAAACCGTCATAGTTAATAATAAATACGTTATATCTAAATAATAACAAATAATATCTAAGAACTCAAATAATCCTCGTACTTAAAAACTTGTCAATGGGATCAATCGCTTAACACAATACGGAAGTAATTAGTAAAATATATGCAATATATAGAGGTCGGCGGAAGATAGAAACAAGTAACGAATGTAAATAAAGAGACTTAGAATGGACATGATCTGAAAAAGAAGTATGAAATAATTAAAAAAACGTTAAAAACTATACACCGCTTCGAATATATTATGACTAATGGTGTGTTCTAACGTGACGATACGGATAAGCGAAATTTTGTTGAATGAAACAACGTGAGTGAAGTTGACCAAAAAGGTGTTCACACGGGGTTCAACATGGCTATTCAAATGCAAAATGATAGAAGTAGCAGTTTGGCTGGAAGGTACGTTATAGAAATTGCTTTACTCCAAAATCAGTTTCA
Source organism: Athripsodes cinereus (assembly GCA_947579605.1). Classification (NCBI taxonomy): domain Eukaryota; kingdom Metazoa; phylum Arthropoda; class Insecta; order Trichoptera; family Leptoceridae; genus Athripsodes; species Athripsodes cinereus. The sequence goes on from OX388311.1 coordinate 8,117,688, forward strand.
TGCTCACTGCCAGAATAACTGCTATATATTTTATGTCTGAGAGATAAATCAATGTATGTTGTCATTGAGTAGATTGTTACCCCTTTTACACAATTACCATAATGGAAAATACATAAAAATAATCATGTATGTACAGAAATATAAACGGACCCAAATCTACTCCCACCAAACGATAGAACCCGCAAACAATATAAACACTGCGGTTGCTCCGAATAAGTAGAAAAGCGATCAACTGAGACGATAACACTCTCATCGTTTGAAAATGAGCAATACCATGTTCAAACGGGTGCCGATATTTTGGTTGCCTAGCGATGTTCATCCTGTGTAAACACCGTGTAAGTGCTCTTTGGATTACAACGATTTTATTTTCAATTTTAGGAGAAATTGATTACGAAATCTTCTTTTTTTAGAGCAATATTAAGAAATATTAAGAAATCATTTCACAAACTTACCTTTTTAATTTTTCCGAGTGATTTTGAACACACACACACAATATAACTTGTTCAATATTGTTACTTTAAATTACTTCGAGGGAACCCATAAAATAAAAATTAAAAAACATTAGTAAATAATATGTTTATATTTCACTACAAAGTAGATAAAATATCTTAATTTCGCATAACTGAATTCATACAAGACACAAACATGATGGACGAAGTGTAACTAAATTGTTATAAAAAAATATTCATAAATATTTAAACAGTGTGTTGCCTTTTCTTATCGCAGTTGTTTTGTAATTATAATAACACAGCCTATTTATTTTACTTAATTCTTTTCAAAACACGAGTGTCATATTATATAACTGTGATATAAAACAGATTTTACTAAAAAAATGTTTGATAATAAAGCTTACAATATTGAAACTAAAGCCCTCTGAGTCAATAAGTCAATAAAGAAATGAGAAAAACTTTACTAGAATTTCGACTGCCAATATATCTAACACCTTAATTATAACATTTTTGAGTTCAAATGTGCGTCGACAATGCTTAATGGATTGTTCATTAATTTGTATGTATGATCATAAAAATACGCAAAACGCAACCGCATTTCTCTCCTTTTTACCATTTTGGCATCATCTTATGTAATGAACTGATTGATATAATTATGTATATTGATGTATATTGATTGTATGTAATTTTGATGTATACCTTTTATGTAATTGTATTTTATCAATGTACAGTAAAGAATAAATAAATAAATAAATAAATAATGAAAACAAAATTAATGCAATTTGAAACAAGTGTTCCTTTCTACTATTGTTTGTTAATTCGCAGAGAGACGTCTTTCGACTTATAAGGTCATTATCAATCGATCTTATAAGGTCATTATCAATCATTATCAATCGATTGATAATGACCTTATAAGTCGAAAGACGTCTCTCTGCGAATTAACAAACAATAGTAGAAAGGAACACTTGTTTCAAATTGCATTATTATGGAATTCTACTACGTGTGCACCGACACAATTAATAATAACAAAATTGTTTTTGGTTTTACTACGATTTATTTGTTAAATAAGTAACCAGGTTTCGACCTATGAGGTCATTGTCAAACAATTGACAATGACCTCATAGGTCGAAACCTGGTTACTTATTTAACAAATAAATCGTAGTAAAACCAAAAACAATTTTGTTTTCATTATATCAATATAATGGAGTTTTACAAAATCAACGTCGACTCAATCAATACAAGTAATGAACTGAGATACAATAGGCATAACACGTTCAATATAAGGAACTTCTTGTCAAACCTGAAAAGTATTATTCAATAATAATAATAAATAAGAAGGTTCCCAATATACTTTGAGCATAATATCATAAAAGTCCTTTTAAGCATAGACGTAAATACAAAAATAGTTCCACAATTTTATAAGGAATATCGGCAGTATCTATAAGTATAATTTTAGAAGTTAATATTATTAGTAAAAATCTTTCTTCCAAAAAACAAACTAAGTAGATACTCGGTATTTTCCTTTACCCTTAGCACTTAAAACTACGGGCGCTACGTGTCAATGAAATGCGTTTTTCATGTTTATTTAGAAATAATAAGTAGGTGCCTACCTATATAATATTCGCAATGTGTTTATTGCTTGAGGCGTTCAATACTTTTGAAAGATTCGGAAGCGTGGAAATGTAAAGTGTGTGAAAATTTTCAAAGTGATATCTAAAATACTGCAGAGAAACCTCAAATCCTTTGTTCTGTATTAGATATTAAATGTATTTATCCTTCAGTACCAAATAGAATGAACATCTATGATTGACAATATTGATTTAACAACGAAATTCACATATACTTACCTACATGTTGATATTTCCTAAACTAGTAAAAACCGAAACATCTCGTAATGAAAGCGTACTTATGGGTTAGTTGAAAGATATCGTGCTTCTGCGATAAACTCGCTCATTGCATATGTGTTCAGTAGTAATGATGTCATGTTTTTTTCTATGTACACTATTTTTGTTTGGGCAATAATTTTTTTATTATTTATTATTATTACTTAAGTAAATAGACAAAAGTAGGTATTTACCTAATAGGTACCTACTTGTATTTAATTAAGGATGTCAAATTTTTAAATTGCTTTAAATTATTGTTTAGAATATTCAATATTTATTAAACTACATAGATAGAGGCAAAAAGTGCAAAAAGTGCGTGAGATGCCTTCTAATTTCTTCCGATAGGATTTGCACAATGTTACATTATGAAAACTTTGGTCTCGAATGGAGATGTCTGATTGGCAAATGAAATTATTTTTAAATATTATGTGAAAAACAACTTAGCGTTTTATTTATTTCATATTTATATTTTTAAAGAAATAATTGAAAATATCGTGAATTTACCAACACAATAAAAATGTTTTATTGAAGTGTTTACTTAACTTCCACAACTCATTGTCGATTCAAAGAGATTGTTTCACTTGGCGACATCTGTTTTGTTCATTCGCGCAACAACATTTGACGATAGGTTTGTTATTTCGCTATTCATGAATAATATAAGACAACTAGAAAACGTACTTTGAATTAATATAATATGTATGCAAATAATCCTATTCGCCTTGGTAGACTTGTCGTCGCCCAAAAGACTGGTTTCCTCTCCACACACCAAGGAGATTATATTGATATTCCTATTCTATGAGGAAATATCATTATGCAGAGATGTTTATTATCAGCCAGTGGCGAGACTAAACTTTTTACAATGGTCATGCTTTTGTAACTCTAAATTTAATTATTTTAATTTTGTACCGCTTTCACTATATGGGTAAAATTTTAAGAAAATACTATATCTCGGAAATTTTAACAATTGGTGTTGCCAGTACGTGCTACGTGAGAGACGAGCACCCAAATTGCTACGTGTGTGGTTTCCATTAACCACGCTCTCACATAACAAGTAAATTATGCTTCGTCCAACGGTCGAACACACAATTTATTACAAAAGCAAAATTAGAACAATGAACAAAGTTTCAAACTGAACTATAAGAAGCAAAATACATATTCTGTAGAGTAATACTGTTATAAATATAGATCTATATGCTCGTTAAGTAGTCTAGAGATATTAAGAAGTAAAAGGTCTATACTCGTGTTTATGTCTAGGGGTTTCTTACAAGTGTATAGGGCCCTTTTTTACTTGGCTCTGGGCGAGAGAGGCCTCTGTGTCATGCTTACCCTTAAGTCCACAAGCAGTCAGGTTACCAGGAACACCTTACTCCTTCAGTATACCATTTATAACTTATTGAATAGAATCTTCATATTATGTATCAAAGTAAATTTATAGACATATCCATGTAAACAACAAAATTATATATATATCATGTGAAACTAAGATTATCAAAAAGTACTTCATACCCTTCAAAGAAAGAGGCTGTTCCATTTCTATCAATGGAGCCTTTAATTTAGCTCTTGGTTGCCTTCATAGTGAGTTAATATGGTCTTCCTCCCAAGGGTTGGTCCAGGATTCGAACCTTTGTTACATAACTACTCCGAGTATAAACTAGGTTATTGGAAGATTATATACAAGGAGGCGGAGAGATGTACTTTAGTATTATTAAGAGTATTGAATCTACTGGTGGGTATACAAAATGAATTTCAATAGAAAGATATCGGATGGTAAGTGATTTACATTTATTGTGTAAACATATACATTACATAACAAGACAGTTACTTTCAAAGTAAATCTGTAGGGAATACTATTCCATACAATACGCAAAATTATGAAAGTATTGCCATATTTGGATAGAGACAGTAAAACACACAATGGTAATTATTAAAGACACCAACCTTGGTATTACAAATATAAATCAATACCTGGATTATCGTGGGGTCTATAAAATGTAATTTGAATCATTCATTCTTCACTCATACTCAAGATCTTATATTATTATACAAAGGAAATTAATATATAGATAGTTTAACGATTATATGAACTTAGTTATGAATAAATTATCAATATATATACATCAAACACAGTAGTAATATAGTCACTTACAGATAGACTGGTGAGCAGGACAAGAATAACACAAAGACAAGTATGTTATTGTTAACGTATTTTGCACTCATAGACGGAAGATGGCAGGATCGTGAAAGAAACATACCCTGATGCTTCTATGGCGGTCGCTGGTTATACTCCAGGACGTACAGGGGTGTGGTGGTGTCAGAATCAGATAGATCCTGTCCTCAGGACGAAGAGATCACTACTTCTCAATTGGTAAGAGCAATATTATACGTTTCTACACTATTCTCAGTGTCAAAGGAAGAAGGCGTCACTATTTCCATAGTCTGTCCAAGCATAAACGGATGATTATTTTAATCACTCTCATAACAAAGGTTGCGACCAGAAAAGTTAAGAGAGGATCTTCACATTCTCGTAGGAACGAGTGTTCATCGATAATTCACTGATGCGCAACATACAGACTCCCGTGTTGAAGAGGTGTTAGTTGCAGACCTCGGAACTCATTCACGTTTTAATTAAATTTATATCGCTGGGACAGTACAAAGAATTGTTTAAGAGATTTTTTACGAATCCCAACATTGAATAGTTGTCCAGAACCATGGGGTGTCTCATTTCGCACGGATATGTAAAATGGCGGCAACAGCAAAAAAACCACGCCCAAAATCATACAAATGCTACATCACTCAAAAAAAACTCCAAATGTTATCTTAATATCACTTCGACAACGTAATCTATATGACACAAAGGATACTCAAGCCTGTTCACGATATTATTTGGTTTATTGATTACTATTGATTATTAATAAGAATGGTTTTATAGTACACTAATGTTGGCGGTAAATCCGTCCACGCGCATAACAATTGACACAGGTTGTTTTAAAGTACATTATTACACGGCACACAACAAGAATTATTTTATGAACGCAGGAGGACAACAAGATTGATCATTACACTGTTATGAAGATTGCCTCTAATTATCTAACAATACTATTAACTGGTCGTAATTACTACGGTGACTGTCCGCCGCGAGGGTAGAGTGGGCACTCGGCGCGTGTTGATTGTTCCGGGGTTGGTATCTAACTGCCGCGTCATGCCAATCATCGGGAGCCGTTACAAGAAGTCCGTTGGGAGAAACCACGTGATCGAATGCTAAGTCGAAGGTGTCCGATAATAACCGACAAGATGTGGAGAGAAAACAATATTAATATTATTATTTATTATTGAGTGACGACAAAGGACAACTACGAATTATTGGTATAGCAGTGGATATGAACGTATTACGCGTTGAATATTTTAATGCGTAGCATTCTCCGTCTGCGCCCCCTTTTTGAAAATTTGAAGTGAAACGACAAATTTTCAAAGAGAACACAAAGTTAAGAAAAGAAAAAAGTTGAGAACCACTGGTTATATACAAGAGATAGTACGTCCTCCTTGCTCTGCCCGTCCTGTCAAAGACACGCCCCTCTCATCCGTAAGTGACGCGACATATTATTACATATAGAAAGGGACAACACTATGAATACTACATACATATCAAACAACAATTAAATTTTCTTATAAATAAGCAACAATCCTATAGCCCAACATTTACTTATTTTAAACACACGCGATTACAGGCCATGCTGAAGGAATTTTGGCGCACTGATATTTCCTCCAGTTAAATTTCACTTCACTCAAGTAACTCTATATTATTTATAAGACAGGGCTCCTAAGCAAACATAATTAAATAACAACAACAATTACAACATTCAACATTCTTTATAACATTTATATAACAATTACCTTATATTAATAACATGTACAATATATCAATAAAATTTACAATATATGTGTATGAGGTTCTGTAGCTAATGGAATTTATACATACTAATAATTATAATAAAATCGGATAGTTTAATTAAATTAGAAATATCCAACGACAAGAGTAGTTGGTCTATAACCACCACGCAACGCACAATGTACCGACACAAGTGTCCCGGCATTAGTAGTTCGCGGCTTTACACAACATTAATATTACGAAGAATTTAATATACATACAAGTTAGAGATGTCTCATTTTATACGTGTTTACCCATACGATATGAAAGACACTCACAATTAAATATAACATACGTCATGTACTATAGACGAATCATATAGCAAGACATTATAAGAACAAAATAAATATTTACATATAACGATTTTCATATACATATGGTCACATAATATTCTCACGGCTTTGATCAATATACGTTTAGACTCTAATTCGCGCTCGTACATACGGATTAGGTCAGTATTTTTCTTTTCAATTACAACCACAGAGGCATTCCTCGTAGGACTCTATAACACATAAAAATTTCAATTTAATTTTACAATATAAATGCGAACAATACAATTTACACATACGCTTGTCTCATATAATGTACAGCCAGGACGTCTACTGCTATACATCATACGACATTCCATATATATACAATATGAGTATTAAAATTTTACAAGTGCTCCACTTACAAAACGATATCGATGTGGACACAAAGTATACACAATGACGACAGAAGACTACAACATTTGTGGGGGTTATTATTAAAGAGAATCTCTGTCTGGGGTATTCGATATTTTTCATTCATCATACTACATACATCATCTATAATTCCTCATTCAGGGCTCACACAGTCACACTCACATGCATACATCATACTACATACAATTGTCACCAATATCGAAAGACAGGATAGAAAATGAAGGGTTCGAGGAATTTATATTTAATCGATAATTGTCATCATTATATAATCCATGGACCAGTGTCGTTGGCGCTTGTACCTATGTCTACTCCATTGTACTTTACATTCCATTCCTCAACAAGACGATACAACACACAATTCGCTACATATAATATTTTATTTATACTAAAATTTGCATAAGTCACAATACATAACAGGGATATTCAATACTTTTCATCTTTCAGAATATCCTTCACGTGAAACTTTCCACTATAAACACCATCCATTGACTCTAAAAGATACACGTTATCTGACAACTTTGACCTAATACGATTTTTCACAAAACGAGGGGCCAATTTAGACATGAATTCCGCAGCTGCATTGGATTTTACAAAATTTCTACGATAGACTACATCACCAGGACGATAATCTACTCGTTTTCGACGAAGATTGTAACGAGAGGCAGATTTTTTATATGATTCAGTCAGCATGTCAGTAACCTCATTATATACATCGTACAATACATCCAATTTTTGTTTGTAAGAGTTCTTCAGTTCATCCGAAGGATTTTCATCCACATTAGAACTCAAACTTTTGAAAAATGAAGCATGTTGCACGCTTTCAAATCCATGCATAAGAAAATGGGGTGAATATCCCGTCGCAAAAGATACATTATTATTCAAACTGGCTTGTACTATGGGTAATTTCTTACTCCAAATTCTATGATTATTATCAACCAAAATCGAAAGAGCGGTACCAATGGTTTGATTGTACCTTTCAACTGTATTAGATTGTGGAGCATAATATGCTGAATACAAAATCTTTTCTATCCCATATGATTCTAAAAATGATTTGAATGAACGGGAACAAAAATAGGTGGCATTATCCAATAAAATACATTTCGGCACAGAATATGGTAAGAAAATTCTTTCCTCTAGGCATTTCTGAATTATGGCAGAGGTACATTTTCGCAATGGAAAAATCCAAACAAACTTAGTAAAAACGCATACCACAGATAATATATAAACGTATCCTTCGACACTTTTGACAAAAGGACCTATTATATCAATTGATAGAGTCTGTAAAGGCATGGACACCAATTTAGGTCTTTCCATAATACCACGTGGTCCAGAAGTAGCAATTTTATGAGTTTTACAGACTTCACAGTTGTTTACAAATCTAGCGACTGAAAGATGCATGTTCGGCCAATAGAAATATCTTCGTAAATGTTTGTACGTTTTATAAGTACCTTCATGACAAGAATCGCCACTACAATGATATTCTTGAATTACTCTTAAAGCATCGAGTTTTGGCAATACTAATTTCCATTCATGAGGTGACAATAAAGTGTTAGACGATTTGGTGTATCTATACAATTTTCCTTCCATTATCTGATAATTCGGGTAAGCTTGTGGGTAATTTTCACAACCTTTCTTAAGCTTGTTATACACTGCATCACAGGTATCAGTGATTTCTGTAGGCAACGTCAAAGTTCCAATTTCCACACGACTAAGGCAATCAGGTACAACATTTAATTTACCTGGTCGATGAGTTACATCAAAATCAAAAGCACTCAAACGAGTCGACCAGCGAGCTAATCTTCCAGTAGGATTCTGTAATTTGTGCAACCACTGCAAAGAAGAGTTATCAGTGATCAAGTGAAAACGTACACCATCTAAATAATTACGGAAGTGAGTTATAGAACACAGGGCTGCCAACAGTTCCTTTTCACAAATGGAGTAATTTCTTTCAGGACCGGTGAGCTTACGTGAAAAGTATGCAATCGGATGTTCACCATCTTCCAGTTTTTGCATCAAAATTCCTGACATAGCAAGATCCGAACAGTCAGTATGTAAATAAAATTCTTTCGCATAATCAGGTTGAACTAAAACAGGTGCAGATTGTAAGGCTAATTTTAAACTGTGGAACGCATTTTCAGCTTCTTCGTTCCATACAAACTTTTTGTTTTTTCTAGACGTTAGGGCACTCAAAGGGGCAGCTATATGTGCGAAGTTTTGTATGAATTTTCGGTAATAAGAACACATACCCAAGAAAGATTTTATCTGTTTCGGGGTAGTAGGAGTGGGAAATTTTTTCATGGCTTCTATTTTGAGTTCATCAGTTCTTAACCCTTCGCCATCTACAATATAACCCAAGTAACGTAGAGATGATTTACAAAATTCGGACTTAGTCATATTGATAGTGAGACCATTTTCCTTCAAGATAGATTGTACAAGTCTTAGGTCATTACAGTGTTGTTCAAAGGTTTCACTTACTATCAGGATATCGTCAAGATAACAATGTACACGACCAGGAAAGCGGTGACTGAACAGTTTGTCAGCAATCATTTGCATGTGACTAGGAATATTACGTAGACCAAACGGGCACACAGAGAATTGGTAAGATCCACGTCCATCAATGAAGAAGGCGGTTTTCTCCTTAGATTCAGGCGATAATGGAAGTTGCCAGAAAGCCTTGGACAGGTCCAGAGCAGTTAAAAACTTGGCATCACGCAAACTGTCCAAGATACGATCAATCCAAGGTAGACAATACGAGTTTGGTTTAGTTACTTTGTTCAGGCCACGACTGTCCAAACAGAAGCGAGGTTCTCCATTCTTTTTATTAACTATCAACGCAGGCGACTGCCAAGAAGAAGAAGCAGGTTCTATGACTCCTAATTGTAACATTTTATCAATTTCCTTGTTCATGATTTCTTTCTTTGCATGAGGAATAGGATAATGTCTCTGCCGAACAGGATCTCCAATGGTTTCAATCTTATGAAAAATTCCTTTCAAGCGGCCCAATCCTTTCTTTTCATATGAAACATCTTCATAGGATCGCTTGATATCATCGATAATAACAACTTGTTCCGAGGTTAAATTGGTCGGACCAATCAATCCTTTGGTTACAACAGGCGGTTCAGGAGTGAGACCAGCAGAAAAAATACGTTCATCTATTTGGGTTACAGCATTTAAATGTAATACAGGAGGTATTGTACAAACAGACACAGGAAAAAGTTCAGGACAGATATTAAATCCTTTCCAAAAGTCAATTCCTAACAAGTAAGATGACGTTATAGATGGAACAACTAAAAACGTGATACATTTTTCAATACCCTGATACTGTACAGGTAACGTTAAGGTTCCTAAAACAGATTGACCATTCCCATCCGCAGTGAGTACACGAGTTTCACAAGGTACAAGAGGATATCCTAAGTTCAAAAATTGGACATGAGAATTCTTTCCTAGAATTGATATCACCGCCCCACTATCCAATAGTGAGAGACAGATTACAGAATGAATTTTAATATTAACGTAAGGTCGGCCATCATTTTCTTTTCTAACAACACGAGTTGTGCATAAATTTCTGGTTACCCCTCGGTAATTATACCGTGAGTTTCCGTCTGACGATATTACATCTGAAGATGAAGAACGAGCTATCGTATCGGAAGGATGTCTTAACGAGGGAGAAATTAGTTTTTTGAAAGCGACGGGGGTGGTCTAGAAGTATCCGGCATCAGCGATGCAGGTTTCTGTTCACGCATGGCATTGTTATATCTATTCCTGGGTGAACGACGGGGTGTAAAATGTCTAACTCTGTTTTTACATTCCTTAGAAATGTGTCCAACATGTCCGCAAGAAAAGCATCGTATGACTGGTTTGGGACGATTCTCTACTGCATTAACTCTCATGGCAGTAGGTCTAGAAGAAGAAGAAGAAGTATGGCCCTTGGTCAGACGATCGAAGTTGGAGACCATTCTTTCCAGTTCACTTACTGACGAAATGTGAGAACTAGCCAAAAGAGAGACATATCTCTGATGCAACCCGCGTTTGAAGACTTCCAACAATTCATTCTCAGTCAGTTTCTCATCAAGGGAGCTATTCATTTCTATTATTCGGGCAATATAATCTGCTGACGTTTCGTAATTGTTTTGTATCGACGACCAAATACGTAATTTTCTATCTATCATAAATCCAGGGGCTTCAAAACGGTGGTAAAAGAGTGCCTTGATAGCTTCCCAAGTCATTTCCTCTTTAAAAATTATTCGAAAGTGTGTAAGCGCTCGATCCTTCAGAAATTCAGGCAAAACGTATACCAATTGTTTATTTGGGAATCTCCTAGCCCTTGCAATTTCTTCCAACCGCGTAAAAAAGTTTCTTACATCACCGAGACCATCAAAAGGTTTTACTGGCCAAGATCCAAAATTTACATTCAAAAGCTGTGAGGTTTTACTAAGACTTAAAGCATTATCGAAGGATTTCTCGATAGATGCCGACTCTTCTACAGCAACAACGTTCACATTGCTAGACACGGATGTACAAGGTGGTTCCATATCAAGAGATATTTGAGCATTCATACGCGATTGTGGAGCAACTTGTTCGAATTCTACTTCCAGATTTTGTTTATTATATTCTAACGCTTGCCTTCTCAAACTAGGAATTGAACGTTTCGGTATAACTCCTCTTTCAGATAAAGCTTTCTTTAGTGTAGCACCGTTAGCTTTGTCTACATTGGGAATTGGACCCAAAAATAACAATGGTTCAAATCGAGACATTATTATAAAGAAAGTATGACAAAGGTTCTAAAACTTTAGATGCTCAAAAACTTTTAAGTTACACACGAAAATTTATATTTGAATGACAAAGGTTCAAGAGATATTTGGTTGTGCTGACAATGTTACTATATTCCGACGCTTCAATGTTTTATTTTATGTTTTATAAATAACTAAAATTATTTTCACACTCTCCTACGCTTTTTCTATTCTTACAAACTAGTTTCTTAAACGTGTCTCTCGACACTAGGGAGGGACTCGGTGCTCTGGTAGATAAAAGAAGTTTATCGCCACCACCCAATTCGGATTAAATCTGATTACACAATGAGTAATCAATCGTTAACAAAACAAAATTCTGATCACGAGATCTATTTAATAAATAAATAAAATTTCTTACGATTATTTACTCGCGCACAGTTTGAGAAAGTGCGTACTTACCAATTATACTTTGTTTATACTTCGTATCTACGGAAATTCCCGCGCGAAACGTAATACATTCAATATTTCGCGGGAAACTTGTGTTCCCACCAAATCTTAACAAAAGTCGGTTTTCACACTACGCTATATTCCAACCAGTCGCGCGGCGATTTACTCGTGAGATTTAACAGTTATCACTTCACACACATATTTGCATTACACATGATTGCTACAAGACATATCAATTGTACATAAAATTTATCACAAATGGCATTAAAAGCAACATGTAAACCCAAGCGTAGTCATGACACAGATTTTTTCAAGTTTGTAATTATTCGAATTACTGTATATCCGAGAAACGAATTCACAATTTATTCGTCTTCTTTTTGATATTATCCCGGACAACGAGCCCACAAATTGCTACGTGAGAGACGAGCACCCAAATTGCTACGTGTGTGGTTTCCATTAACCACGCTCTCACATAACAAGTAAATTATGCTTCGTCCAACGGTCGAACACACAATTTATTACAAAAGCAAAATTAGAACAATGAACAAAGTTTCAAACTGAACTATAAGAAGCAAAATACATATTCTGTAGAGTAATACTGTTATAAATATAGATCTATATGCTCGTTAAGTAGTCTAGAGATATTAAGAAGTAAAAGGTCTATACTCGTGTTTATGTCTAGGGGTTTCTTACAAGTGTATAGGGCCCTTTTTTACTTGGCTCTGGGCGAGAGAGGCCTCTGTGTCATGCTTACCCTTAAGTCCACAAGCAGTCAGGTTACCAGGAACACCTTACTCCTTCAGTATACCATTTATAACTTATTGAATAGAATCTTCATATTATGTATCAAAGTAAATTTATAGACATATCCATGTAAACAACAAAATTATATATATATCATGTGAAACTAAGATTATCAAAAAGTACTTCATACCCTTCAAAGAAAGAGGCTGTTCCATTTCTATCAATGGAGCCTTTAATTTAGCTCTTGGTTGCCTTCATAGTGAGTTAATATGGTCTTCCTCCCAAGGGTTGGTCCAGGATTCGAACCTTTGTTACATAACTACTCCGAGTATAAACTAGGTTATTGGAAGATTATATACAAGGAGGCGGAGAGATGTACTTTAGTATTATTAAGAGTATTGAATCTACTGGTGGGTATACAAAATGAATTTCAATAGAAAGATATCGGATGGTAAGTGATTTACATTTATTGTGTAAACATATACATTACATAACAAGACAGTTACTTTCAAAGTAAATCTGTAGGGAATACTATTCCATACAATACGCAAAATTATGAAAGTATTGCCATATTTGGATAGAGACAGTAAAACACACAATGGTAATTATTAAAGACACCAACCTTGGTATTACAAATATAAATCAATACCTGGATTATCGTGGGGTCTATAAAATGTAATTTGAATCATTCATTCTTCACTCATACTCAAGATCTTATATTATTATACAAAGGAAATTAATATATAGATAGTTTAACGATTATATGAACTTAGTTATGAATAAATTATCAATATATATACATCAAACACAGTAGTAATATAGTCACTTACAGATAGACTGGTGAGCAGGACAAGAATAACACAAAGACAAGTATGTTATTGTTAACGTATTTTGCACTCATAGACGGAAGATGGCAGGATCGTGAAAGAAACATACCCTGATGCTTCTATGGCGGTCGCTGGTTATACTCCAGGACGTACAGGGGTGTGGTGGTGTCAGAATCAGATAGATCCTGTCCTCAGAACGAAGAGATCACTACTTCTCAATTGGTAAGAGCAATATTATACGTTTCTACACTATTCTCAGTGTCAAAGGAAGAAGGCGTCACTATTTCCATAGTCTGTCCAAGCATAAACGGATGATTATTTTAATCACTCTCATAACAAAGGTTGCGACCAGAAAAGTTAAGAGAGGATCTTCACATTCTCGTAGGAACGAGTGTTCATCGATAATTCACTGATGCGCAACATACAGACTCCCGTGTTGAAGAGGTGTTAGTTGCAGACCTCGGAACTCATTCACGTTTTAATTAAATTTATATCGCTGGGACAGTACAAAGAATTGTTTAAGAGATTTTTTACGAATCCCAACATTGAATAGTTGTCCAGAACCATGGGGTGTCTCATTTCGCACGGATATGTAAAATGGCGGCAACAGCAAAAAAACCACGCCCAAAATCATACAAATGCTACATCACTCAAAAAAAACTCCAAATGTTATCTTAATATCACTTCGACAACGTAATCTATATGACACAAAGGATACTCAAGCCTGTTCACGATATTATTTGGTTTATTGATTACTATTGATTATTAATAAGAATGGTTTTATAGTACACTAATGTTGGCGGTAAATCCGTCCACGCGCATAACAATTGACACAGGTTGTTTTAAAGTACATTATTACACGGCACACAACAAGAATTATTTTATGAACGCAGGAGGACAACAAGATTGATCATTACACTGTTATGAAGATTGCCTCTAATTATCTAACAATACTATTAACTGGTCGTAATTACTACGGTGACTGTCCGCCGCGAGGGTAGAGTGGGCACTCGGCGCGTGTTGATTGTTCCGGGGTTGGTATCTAACTGCCGCGTCATGCCAATCATCGGGAGCCGTTACAAGAAGTCCGTTGGGAGAAACCACGTGATCGAATGCTAAGTCGAAGGTGTCCGATAATAACCGACAAGATGTGGAGAGAAAACAATATTAATATTATTATTTATTATTGAGTGACGACAAAGGACAACTACGAATTATTGGTATAGCAGTGGATATGAACGTATTACGCGTTGAATATTTTAATGCGTAGCATACGCTAAACAAAGTTGTTTTCTACGTGCTAGAAAGTCATTCAGACCATACAAAATACCTCACCGCTCATTTGAACATCTTAACTTTCAAAAATAAAAAAAAACTCGAAATTTCATATTTTACCTCCCCCCTTTACCCCACCCCGCCACCACATTTCCAATTTTGTGTGCGAATTGAAAATATTTGGCTTAGAGGAATGGTGCTCGGAGACGTGGACTTTTGAGGATCAAATGGCAAGACTTTTTAAATCAAATCCTACAGGACAGTCACGTGTTGAGCACATTGAACAGGAGAGCATGCATGAGGAATTGTATGACAGTGACGGAAGCGAAAGAAGTATGCAAGGACAGAAGGAAGTGGCGCTCGCACATTTCTGTCTACCCCGCGAGGGTAGCGGCGTGATGGTATGTATATATATTTTTAAATTTAGAAAATATCTGATTAAATTTTTGATATTTTGATATTTTATTTTTGTGGGTATAAGAATTCTAAAACCAATCTCTACAGGGTGTAAGTTTGGTAAGTATTTTGTATGCAATCGTTAATACACGCTTTGGTCATTTTCATGTATGAAAAGCGCATTGTAGGAATGTGGTGCTGTTTTGCATGTACGGTAGGCACGCCTCTGTTATCAGCAGGCAGTATTAATATTGCGTACGGAGATATTATGTAGGTATATGATCAATAAACTATGTAATGGCGTAAAAATTTACTACAATATTATTTTTTTAATGCTGCTGTATAAAAAAGATAAGATAATTGATTGGAAATCTTTATATTAATCTACAATAATTTTTTGACATTAAGAATAATATTACAAATAATTATTTTTCCTTGGTCAACTTAATGTAAAAATATATCGCATTTTTATCTGCTTTTAAAATGAAAATCTAATAAGCTGCTCCGAAAAATATATTCTTCTTCGTATTGTAAAAAAGCAACCCGAGTTCCTGGATAAAACATACATAGATAAGGATCTCTTTGCAAAGAGATCTGACTACCAGCTTATTCAAGACAAAAGAAATAATATATAGAGATTTGAATGTACTCAGGAATTATTATAGAAAGAAAAATCAAGTTTTATTTCACAATTGGGTATCGGAAACTAGATTATACTTGCTCAGAAGTGTGGATATAAATCATCTTAAGATTTTAAACCTTTCCAGATGAATTATTCGCATTTACTCCATTTCAAAATGCAGATTTGCAGATTACCAAAGGCGCATGAAGAAGTCCCTGTTGGACAGAATCATTCAGTTCACTCCGGGCATCTAGACTATACCACTATCCCATCACGGCGTTTCCCATGAGTATCCCACAAGTATGAAGATAACATTATAATGTATTAACCTCTTACCCTTGACGTTTAAAGGAAATTCGCAAATTTAAAGAAAAGAGTGGGAGATTTATTCTTTCAAATATATTATAATGTACCTTTCTAATGTGTCTTTAATATTGTTATGTAATATGTAATGTAACAAAATAAAAAGTAGGTAGTTTGTAGGTTTATGTAACGAATGTGCTCACACTGAATAGAAGATGATGCTTCCAAATAAAGGTACATTTACATGTAAATAATGTTTTAGTAGCGTTGATTTTTAAATAAATTGATCATAAAAATATTTCTCACAGTCCTCTTTTGTAACCAAACACCGACATCATCGGCATATTTGTCGGTTATCTACGTACAACCATTTATCTATGGAAATTGTAATCTTTACACAAGTTTTTTAGGAAAACTTATATTAGACTTATAATATGTATTATATACTGTTTAAGTTTCTTATTTCAGACTTGATAATAAAAACATTGCACATTAATAATTAATCGTTAGAAAATTTCTAAATTTACAAGAATTATCTTTGACAGCGAAATAATTATATTTAACTTATACTTCATGCAATAAGAAATTAAAGATTGCATTGGGTGGCCTATCTCATTGCTGATAGAATACGTTAAATATCTTATTCAAGTCTTTTTACGTATTTGTTTACGAAGATATTTTACGATTTACAAACTCATCTTTCACAGGACACTCGAAAACTTACAGAAGAGGATGAGAGGCACTCTATGAATATAATTAGTAGTTCTCTTAAAGCACATAATATAATTACACATGGAATAATGTAATAGACTTAAAATAATGTACTTTACTGGTCCACTTATCAATTTATACAATTATGCCAACATCATTTGTAATATAACTGTTTGGATCCCTGTTAAGATGCAAAATAAATAAATGAATAATAAAATATCAATTTCACATTACATCGAATAATCGAACCCAATATTGTAGGAATTCTTTTTAATATGTATCACGATAGCATTGTATAGAAAACAAAAAAAAATATATGCAACCATTAAATTTAAAGCATTTGAGTAATATAATTTGCAATAAAATATTGACATGCAGTGTTATAATTTATGCGACAAAATAAAAATATAGTAAGTATATCACCAAGTTAAAAGCGTCTATACGAAGTATTGGAATAATTCAAAATGGTTGATATATAAAAATATAATTCAGACGTGTGAAAAATATAAATCTTTATCTAATACAATATTTATAATGACACTTAACACTTCTAGAGCGGTACTTACTTTGAGTAAGATCATTAATAATTTCATATCGCTATGTAATATTTGCTCCGTGTGGTTATATTTGTATGATTTTGGTTACCTTACTAGGTATACGAAAATAATTATTTCATCGTAAAACGTTCTAATAAAGAAACAGTTTATTAAATAACTTACTTAAAACAACGCTTAGTATGTACTTTTATTAATAGTAATAATTTCTAATACCACTTTATAATAACAAAATCTGTCGTGACTTGAAATACAAAAGTGATAACGAGTAAATTGGTCGGTAATGAATGTTTTAGTTAAATCAATGGTAGAGGTAACTAAGTGTTGTTGCTGTTAATAATTACTAACTTTAAGCCCGCCTGCGTTCAGGGAATGCTTATATATTGTAAGATATTTATATCTAATATATAAAAGGAAGTCGTGTGTTACAACACTTATAACTCAAGAATGGCTGTACCGATTTGAATGATCTCTGATTTGTTGGATTCTTCTCCGCCCGGAATAAACTATAGGCTATTAAAACATCTTACAAATTCACGGGAAGAAAAAATATGAAGAAAATTATTTACGCCATACATTTTTAATTTCAAAATTAAAAACAATATGGAGAGTTATGGCGTTGTTAGCGCCCCCACGTCGCCTGTTACATTGTGCTAAAATAATCCGTAGGTTCTGCTATATTAAGAACCAAATTACTATAACTAATATGAACGAAATGTGTACTAATATTTGTTTACTATAATTCGGTAGTTACATGGCAATAGGTTGTATCTCACTAAAACATAATTTTATAGGAGAGCAAAAACAAAGTTTGCAAAAGAGATATTTCAGCCAAATTTCGAGCATTATATATCAAAATGAAGGTAATTATTATTTCTTCAAGATAGATGTAACATTCTCTTAATAATTTCTTCTACAAGATGTATGTAACATTCACTAAATAATTTCTTGCAGTTTAATAATATTTGAGTTTTTTTTGCCATGTTGATGAAAACAATCTTTCTACATGTCAATAAGTTACGTATTTTCTCTCTTTATTCTGACTATAAAGAGACATATCCTTTTGCCACATCAAATATTACACTATTTTGAGCATTTTATGGAACAAACTTGAAAACGCAAAAAATGCGAGATACAACTTATTGACATGTAACTACCGAATTATTCGACTAATATTTATGTATCGATAGATCTTCTGTCACATAAATGTGGACGTGCACAGATTATATTTGAAATTGTATTTTATTTTTGCAGATGGAAAATTATTATTGAACCAAAAATTGTGCTATTAAAGATGAAAATAAGAATGTGTTCATGTAGGTTGTTCTAATGCAAGATTGTGTAGTGAAATTTGCAGACAGAGAATAAAAATTACGAAGAAAATTATTTACGCCATACATTTTTAATTTCAATAAAAAATGCAATATGGAGAATTATACAAAATCAACAATGAAGTTTTTTTTATAGATTGGCCTATTTATATGATAAGTTTTCTATACATTCTCAAATTAGAATCGTTATCCATACAATTTAAGATCTGTAGTTCTGATATTTCAATTTTTAAAAAATCATGGAAAGAATTTTTATAAATTTTAAATGAATAGGTAAAATCTATCTGAAAAAAAATTAGTACCTACATAATTATATTACGTACTGCAGATAATTTATAAACAAATCTGAGTTAAGCATAATTGTTCAACATAAATTGTTCATGTCGGCCGGTGTGGAGCGGAGCTCTTTCCTTTGAGTCACGAGGTCCCGGGTTCGATTGCCGGACAGGGCAAAGTGAAGAATGACCTTTTTCAATTTGTCCTGGGTCTGGGTGTTACATATATATGTATATAGTGCATTGTATATGTGTGTATCGTCGCGTTAGTACCCATAATCAAGATTCATCTAAGTTTGGGACTAGCTCGATGTGTGTGAATTGTCTATGTAAAAAAAAATGAATGTAACTTTCGCAGTTTAGCGGCCCCACCCGTTGTCGAGTACTTTTTTTCCATAGAAAAGGTAATATTTTTGAAACTTGAGGAAATTGTTGCCATATGTAGAATTATGCCGGCAAAAAAAATCCACTTCGAAAATTAATTTCCTTAAATTCCGTACATATTACTCGACAAC
The DNA here is from genome assembly GCA_947579605.1 of Athripsodes cinereus. Taxonomy (NCBI): domain Eukaryota; kingdom Metazoa; phylum Arthropoda; class Insecta; order Trichoptera; family Leptoceridae; genus Athripsodes; species Athripsodes cinereus. The sequence goes on from OX388311.1 coordinate 8,137,358, forward strand.
GGGTGGGGCCGCTCAAGTTTCATAGTTGCGAATTTTTTTTCCTATAAAAGAATTTTCCAAAAATTTGGTGACCAAAAAATAATTCACCATATGGCAACAATTTCCTCAAGTTTCGAAAATATTACTTTTTCTATGGAAAAAAGTACTCGACAACGGGTGGGGCCGCTAAACTGCGAAAGTTCCAAATGAATTATATTTTTTTACACTATACCTTCGATGACACACTTTGACAATTACGGGAGTTTGTAAAGAGATTAATAACATTAATCATTCATAAAGTCAGTGGGAGAGGGCAGAAGATAGGGCAGGTGTCGAACATGTGTTGAAAGGCTTGGTTTGGAGTGGCTAGAGGTCCTGGAAGCAGCGGTGGACAGTTATCTCTGGAGGAGATACTTAGGGGCAATGGGCCCCCGACCGAACTAGGACAAGGGGAAGAAGATGTATGTATGAAATCGTTCATTGATTCTTAGGCGGTACGAAGTTCGCCGGGCCAGCTAGTTTTATATAAATTATAAGACTGTATTCTCCACTTTTATTTTAATGAGTTAAACGTTTTCAAAACTTACTGTTTCATCTACAGAACAAAACTTAGAATATAACATAAGTCATAGAACATAAGTTACAGAACATAATATATTGTTCTGAACATGAAACAGTTAGTTTTGAAAACGTTTAACTCATTAAAATATAGTGGAAAATACAGTGTTTTGATTTTTTAATTTATATAAAATGTGAAAATTTTACAGTTAAAATAGAATTCCACAACATTAATCACACAATATTACAAAAGTTACTTATACATAAATGTAACTATGCATTTTTACGTTTGACCGATTTGTAGGTTAGGTTAGAGTTAGTCTGGTGTTATTTTATACAAAAGCACATTTATTGACAATTATTTCATTGCCATATCATTTTTTGAGTGGTAAACTACATACTTATACTATATATACCCATAAATTTAAATAGAATGTTCTCATTTTTTTAACTAGTTCACCTCTCCTTATCTCCTTAATATTTATCGAATTAGATATTCTTATCCTATTATATGCTTAGTAAATTACAGTTTGTTTAGAGGGCATTAGTTTTCCTATTGCTATCCTGATAAAAGCAATAATTGGAAACATAATTATTATGTTGGTAATAAATTTACATTTTGTCGGACATGCAAACACATGATCGAACTAAAATATTTGTACAGTGATTAAGACAAACGTAACTGGTACACTATACAAAGTATCAATTATTACTGAGATCGTGATTAAACTTTGTAATAATTATGTTATTATCGCTTGACTATTGCATAATAATAATAAAAAGGTTTGTTTTGATTCGAAACCAAAAATAATATCCACGTACAATATTTAGAGGTCGCGTTAATTGGACATTAAGTAAATAATAATAATATATTTGTAGGTAGTAATAACTTAAATATTCGGAAGGTAAATTTATAATATTATCAAGTGTGAGAAAGATATCATTATAAATAAATTTTATTTAAACAATAGATCAGTAAAAACTTACTCTAAGTCCACATCCTGAGGCGACAGAACAAGATCTTTCGAAATATCCAATCATTTACAAGATAACCTTTTATAAATAGATCGATTGAAGGTGTTACACAAATCAATATGAGTACTTTTTAAATTTTGCGCACTCATTCACATATACCGTATCGTGGGAAATATCAAAGAAGAACAATATGTACCTATGTGTTATGGTTTAGTGAATCTAATAAATTATAGTTTTGATGGTCATGTACAAAATATAATAAAACGTACATTGACGGAAAAATAGTTTTAATAGGATGTAAAATCTGCAATATTTGATAAGAAAAAAACAAAGCTAAGATTGATTTATCATAATTCAATTTATTTATTGTCCAAGCAAAAAATGGTAGATGGTCAATATACCGGACACATATTTAGTATTCGAGTATCTGAATCAGTTTTCGATTAGAATAAAATATAATTTATTTGTCTATCCATATCCCACAAGTGGTGGACTATTATGAACCAAGTAACAAACATGCAGGTAATCCTCTCCATGGCGATAAAAAGTAAAACATTTAGGATGGGTGGCATATCTCATCGCTGAATTGAAAAATTAAATGTTTTATTTGTGATGTATTACGAACATATGAACAACACTCAAATGTAATACCTACTGACAATGGGTGAATCGAGGGTTATTAAACATTAGTCTTATTTTATTGCTAACCATTGTAATTTATAATTTATTGTTTGTTTTGTGTACATATTATAATAAGTCTCTAGTTTTATAATGCATTGTTTTGTATGAATCATTTTCATCTTAATTTTTTTTTTTTTTTTAATCAAGATATATTTTCTGTTAGTTGTCGTCTTAACTTTTTTATTTCAAAATTACTGAATTCTTAATTCTTATTTTTTTTTATTCCTGATCTAATTGATTTTTTTTAATTCAAAATTTTATTGCTTGTTATTTAAAGACATTGATATAGTATTTTTGTGTTTGTGCATATTTTGACGTTACCTATAAATTAAATTATTACTTTTACGAACTGACATCTCAATATTATATTTTGTTATTTTAATTGTTGTTTTTTTACTTTTGTTTTGATTATTATTTTTTATGACTTTGAATTTGCTTGTTGTTGTTATATTTATTTTGTGCTGTTAACATGTAAAAGGCGAAAGCCGTGAATGTGCTTAAATAAATAAAATAAATAAATAAACACCTCCCATAAATGGGTCAGCCTGCAGACTAACTGTATAGGCTCTATAAACACTCAGGTCGCCCTCTCCGTGGCAATAAATAACTAAGACTTTTAGAATGTTTACATTGCATACCTCATCGTTGCATGAAAATATTCAAAACTTTACTCATGACGTTTCAAGACGATCTGCTTTTTACAAAACACTCGAAAACCTACAAAAAACAGCAGTATACTTATCCTTTGCCGAGGACGACATGAATAAATATTTTACTAGCGATATTATTATTTAAAAACAAATGATTTAGTGGATAAAATTTGTGACAAATAATAATACCTACAATTGGAACTCACAGAAATAATTCATATTTCAAATTTATGACAATTAGAAATGCATTAAATTTTTTTAATAGTTAAATTAAATTTATAAGACATGCTAAAATTTGATAAATAACAATAAATAAAATATGTAAACTGAAAGTGCGCCCTTGCGGTGGTTTGTACCACAAAACGGCGCTCAATAAATTGTCCAGATTATTATTATTATTACGAATAGATACAGAATAAAGTTTAATTTATACAACGCTATGTAAAAACGTGCATTAAAATAGTAACATTATGCACAAGTGATTCTTAGAAGTTCAAATTCTAATCTTAGTCGTAGTAATAACATAACGTACCCTTTTAATTGAACAAGTCACTCCTCTCTGATGCAATAATAAAAGTAGATATATACTTTAATATAATTACACTATCCACTTACCTGCAGTGGATAATAATATCTAATATGTTAATGTAACACGAGACCACCGACAACATGGGGGGTGGAGAAGTTTGACTGTTGGGCTGATCCGACAAGGGATTGCAATTATAAAATTAACATAATCTTATTAATCAGGTAGTATTGTTACATCACCCGGATTACAACTCGATATTCTAAAGCTGACTGTATCAAAATCAGATTTCGACTATTAGGTCTATTGGTTCAGATTAAGACGGAGATTATAAAATGTAACTTTATGTAATGAGATATTATAACTTCAGTTATTGTAGTTTAGTAGAAGTTTGTTACATTAAATAAAATAACATAAAAGATAAAGAGACATTATCAAAAAATCACGAAATCCTTAAATGTATGGAAGAAGTTCTATCGATTTGTGATTTTTGGGTTTTTCAAACAATAACAAAATACCTACGACTTTTTAATTGTGACTTTACAAAAACGGAATAAAAATGCCTTTTTTTGATAAAATATTTCGGGGCATATTGACTCCAAATAATTACTCGTACAGGGGATCCAGGCGTTGGTAGAGGATTTATTTTATTTAATCATGACCTATCTTGACAAAATATTCCGGGGCATCTGCATTCCAAATAATTACTCGGGAATCCAGACGTTGGCAGAGGATATATTTATATATCTACAGTGAAGGGCTCATGAAGAGGCCTATATCCAGCAGCGGATTACATAGGCTGAGGAAGAGACACTCGTACAATGTCCTTATACTAGTTTCGTATTAATAAGAAAAGTTTTTTCTGTAAATAAAAATCATTACATTGTCTGTTTTGGCTGCCTTTTATGAAGGTTGGATTGGTGTTTTGTTGTTTTTTCATTTTTTTGTATAACTTTTGTAATAAGTGACAAACTTGTGGGCTTGGTATTATATAGCAAAGGGTTAGATCATGAGTGCGGGTTGAGTAGGATGATGCATTGTCTTTGCTTTGTGATTGTGTGTATTATTTCTATCCATATGTATTTTCAAATGATTTGTAATAATGATGGATAAATGAAATGAAAAAAAAAAAACCGTTAAAACGGGTATTACGCAAAGGCAGTAAAGTAAAGGAATAAGCAAGTTGTTCATATTTTTCTGCTTTTTCTTTTTTTGATATAAAATCACTATGTATGACGATCATTCACGCCATATCACATTATTCACTGACACTTACTTTTGTTAGAAAAAAATCCCACTGCTGTGAAATCAATATTAAATCGCTCGCGTGTTTAACTGAATCGTTGCATGTTGTTTTAAAAGTGAATTTAAAACAACAATCTGATAATTGATATGCATATTTTTAATGCAATTATTTTTTTGAATTCTATAATAATTATAACGAAACTCTGAAAATGACAATGAACTCGCTGTTAACAAAGTGTTATAATGACAATATATTGGTTAAAGTAACTTAAAACAATTTCATAAATTAATTTTCCAGTTTCACACAAAACAGAATTTCATTATAAAATTTAATTTTCTCGTATATACCAGCATCGTATAGTCGCTCACGTCAGCATATGCTGTTCTATCCACCTACAAGCCGGACGAATATTCTCGTAGAGTCACTAACAGTAAAGGCAATTCGACTGTTCAATAACATTTCCCCGAATGTGGACAGATTTCACATAACATTAATACGGTGAGTTTGTAAGGAATGTGTAAAAACTATTGTAAACGTTTGTTTTCTCTGGGATCGCATTGGCCGAAGGCATTTATGGTCCCAGTAGAATATGGTGTCCTTTTAATAATAATAAACAGTACTATGTAATTTATTCGAAAATAATTAATAACATCACTATGTTCATTTTATTCTTAACCGTTAAGTCAATCACTTATGGCAGTTAGGAATATTAAATTACTTTACAATACAATGCATAAGAGTTTCAGGCATGTAGATGACAGGTGTATTGATCTAAGGCTTACTTGTATTTTATTCTTAACCGTTAAGTCAATCACTTATGGCAGTTAGGAATATTAAATTACTTTACAATACAATGCATAAGAGTTTCAGGCGTGTGGATTACAGGTGTATTGATCTAAGGCTTACTTATATTCGTAGTGTAGTCAAGATCCTCAGCAGGCGGGGAAAAGGTAAAAAAATAAGAGGAAATAATATTTGATGAAACCTGTGTCCACTGAAATCATCGTGTCGATGGTATGGCTAGAAAAAAATAATAATACAAATATTGGTAATTAAATCACAATCATGACTACATTTATAAGACTTGCTCATGAACAACTGTATCGAATATTGTTAGAAATTAATCGATTATTCGCTTTTCATATTTTTAATAAACATTAATTTAATTTAGTGACAGCGTTCAATAAATATTATCTGTTTTCTTACATAATGTTTTTTACATAATTCTTACATAAATCTTACATGTTGTTTAGAAAGTTTAAAAAATATATCAAAAATAGTGCAAGTTTATAATGTTTGAAATAAAAGTAATCTCGAGCAATATATTTTATATAACTACACCATTTCAGTATCTCTCGTGCATATGATATATGGCTGTGAGTCTTGGCAATTAACCAAGGCTCAAGAGCGGAAGATACTAAGCTTTGAAAACAAGTGTCTTTTGGATGTCAAATGGTATGAACATGTTACAAATGATGCTGTGCGCCGGCGCACCCAGCAGAGACCTGTAATCTCCGTAATACAGGAGAGACGATGGTCCTGGCTTGGACATGTTATGAGAATGCCTAATGATAGTTGACCAAAAAGAGCACTGTTCTTCCGTCCGCAGGGGTTCCGTCGGCCCGAGCGTCCCTCTTTCACAATACACCGTTCCTATGACAACGATATCAGAGCGCAAGGAATGTCGTGGAAAGAGGTGACGCAATTGGCACAGAGACGCTCTGAATGAGGAGGCTGGTTTCTGCCCCGTGCTCCCGAGAGGAGCGTTGAGGCCGATGATGATGATGATATGATATAATTTTCCTTTATGTACCATAAAAATTAAGACATTCATGATAGGTACCATACCTCATCGCTGAATTAAATTATAAGTATTGGACAACATTAAAATATCGTTTACGTGCCAAAGCACCTCAAGGACACTGTACAGTTCATCCATTGACATTCAATCCATTACATCCACGTCATATTATAAATATATATAAATACGAGTACATAGATTAAATGAGAATCTCGGATACATAAAAATATTAATGATTCGAAACTTAAAATAAGAGTAGGAGACACATCAATGTACAAATCATGTATTGTGATAATTCCTGTTGTGAATATGCGATGGGGTATGCCGCACATCCTGAATGTCTTAACGTTTATTGGCACTGAGAGGATGGCTTGCGTGTTTATTACTTGTAGTTAGTCCATAGACTATGTCAACAGTGAGAAATGACGTGATAATTTGCTTATTAAATATCTCACTGAATATGACAATAAAGAGGATTTCATTCAACATGTAGGTACCCAGCTATTTCAATTTGAATTTGAAGTATATTTTATTATTGGACATAATTATTATATTCCCCCTGTCGCTTATTGAATAAAAATATAATAATTAATAAAGGCTTTTAATCTGACTAATTTCACACGTCAACGAATATGTAATAGATTGATAATATCGCGATAGAGGTGATTAAAAAATATATTTAATGACTCATAACAACACCTGAACACGTTTCAATGCTTACAATAATACCTCATATTATAATTAGATTAATTATAAGTTTATTACCTCTTAATCATTTGGTCGACTGAAAAAAATGTTTAAGATATAATACATAAGCGCTCCTTTAAGCACCGCATTTTTTTGTTCTTGTTTTAACTAGATGTTTTTTTTTTGGAAGCTTGACTTAGGCGGGTCTGAGATAAGATTTCCGGGCGAAATTTAAACATAGATGGTCGTTGAAGGAGATTGATTGATGACAAAGTGCTGTGGAAGTATGAAGGCGAGCTTTTAGCGAAAACTGAATACAAGAAAGTGATCTTAGATAGATGTTTTTTTTTGTATTTATTCAATAAACAATAATATTGTTTGTTAACTAATAAATTATTTATCCTAACTAATGGGCAGAAGAGAAAAGAATTCCAGTATAAAATGAACTTATTAAATGATTTCAATAAAAAAATTAATGAAATATAATATTCACTTAACATTTGTTCTAAAACGAAAGCGGAAACATTCTATAGCCGGCTTGCAAATTTATTAATAAAGTCACGAATGGAATTATGAAATATAAAAATTCTCAGTCGCACTCTTTTCTTTAAGTTTTTGAATTTCCTGTAAAGTGTAAAAGACAGGTAGTCGTTAAATATTATGTATAAACATTTTAGATCTTCAAATCAGCGATGGAGTACACCAACTATTCTGAATGCTTTATGTTTTTATGACATGAAATGGAAATTTGTTTGTTTATTAAATGCAATGAAATATCGTAAGATTCTGGATGGTTAGTTGAAAATTTAGTTATATTTTATATTCAGTGTATCTACAAACATTATTTTACTTATAAAATCTCGTTACCTATACTATGTATAAAATTATTAAATCCTCTTGCAATTAACGCCTTGTAAGTTCTTAAAAAGTATTAATATAAATAGGTATAAGAATAAGTACCTATTATGCGTATTTATAAATTTACTTTGTTCTTAAAACTCGGTCGTATGACAAAAAAGTATTTTATTTAAGTAGTCGGTTTTGAGATTAGCATGAACAAGCGGCTTATCGTTGAGCCCAGGATTGAAACTGAGAGACTGCGTAAAAAACAACGGGGTGAAATTCGTAATAAAAAAAAACTGAAAAAGCATTATTTACTTCCAGAAAAGTGACACGTTCTTAGAAACCTTAAATATTTTAAAAGTTGTTAAAGAAATCAGCCTTATTTCGACATGGAATATACAATGTAAAAGATACATTTCTATTTTTTTTCATTGTCTTTGAATATCAGTCCAGGAATTCTTTTTTAAATTTTCCTACTGACCTATTTCGTTTTCCTGACATTCCATCTTCATATTATGGTGTATAGGGGTTTATTACAAAGTAAATTTTGTGGTTTATTACAAACCGAGTAAGTAACAAAATCATTATTTATTTATTTATTTATTTATTTATTTATTTATTTATTAACAATTCACGGCGCTAGCCTTTTACATGTTGTTATACATTTACATACATAGTTCATATGATGTATATACAAGTGTAGAATATTAAGACACAACAATCATAATAAAAAATAAAAAAGAACAACACAGCTATCAGTATCACAGCATAAGTTATGAATGGAAAAAAAAGTCAATGGATCACAAGTCAATTCGATAGTAGGTTATATTGCCAAATTTTCAATAAAAGAGAATTTATGAGATTATTTCAAACAAAAATAAATGGGACGTCAAGTAGCACACAGTCTTTAAAAATGGATATTGTAGAATTAATAATATTCAGTGTCAATAGAAGCTGAGAAAAGTCAAATTATTGAAAAATGTCAAAACAAAAACAAATATTTAGTGTGGTCAATTTAGATGTCAATGAGTAAAATGTAAATAAGGTAATTGTATTAATTGGATAAGAATGAACAATTTACAATGGTGTGAAAATTATGCTGTCATTTTAAGGAACAAATATACACACAAACAAACAACAACAAACCACAACTGCCCAATGTCAATCTATATATTCAAATAGTTAATAACGTCACGTTTATATTTGAGGAACTTGTCAGCAAAAATGTCAGTTTCACGTCCAACCAGATTTCCCAGTCTGTGAAGCCTATTTACAGGTGAATGGAAGGTGTAATTATTCCTTGTGTTGGATTCGTGGAACAAAACAGATTGTCTGGTGTTCCTGGCTGGAACATTTAATTTGATCAACTCAATCAGTTCTGGAGAATCGATTTCACCATTAAGAAGTTTGTGTAAAAAACAGAGATCGAACATAATTCTGCGACTCTCCAAACTGAGGAGACCGAGCTCACACATCAGAACAGGGTAGTCAATTTTCTCGACCGGTATTCCCAATCTGTAGTTCACAAGTCTCAGAAATTTCCTCTGTATCCTCTCTATTGCTTTAATGTGTATATTATAGTTTGGAGACCAGATTGTAGTATTATGCTCCAGCAAAGGTCTTACAAGAGAAACAAAGAGAAGTCTGTAAGACTGAATAAATTGTAGGTCTGTCGTCAATCTAAAGATGAAGCCCAGTGTCCTCATAGATTTACTGACAATTTCCTCTATGTGTAAATTGTAAGTGAGATCTTCAGAGAAGGTAATACCGAGATCTCTCAAATTAGAGACGCAATCAAGTACAATCCCATCAATCGAGTAACTGAATGTAATTTTGTTTTTAATTTTATGGAAACGAATGATCTGGCATTTGGTGATGTTAAGATGAAGTTTGTTCCGTTTGCACCAGTCACTTAAAGAATCTAGATTGTTTTGCAATGTTTTACAATCATCTGCACTTTTTATGGTCTTATATAACTTGAGGTCATCGGCGAATAATAATACCTCTATGTCTCTGAAGATCTCGACTATGTCATTGATAAATAAATTGAATAAAATTGGTCCCAAGTGCGATCCTTGCGGCACACCACTACATGCATATATTGTATCAGAGACACAATTACCAACCTTAACTTTAAGAGTTCTTTCTTTGAGGTAGCTTTCAATCCACTGAAAGAAAACCCCGTCGACTCCATATCCACGTAGCTTATTCAATAGCATGTCATGTGACACCTTGTCAAAAGCTTTGGAAAAATCAGTGTACACGGAGTCGACTTGTCCTCGTTTTGTAAGTGAATTTATGATGTAATTCTGATATATAAGTAGATTAGTAAGTGTGGATCTTTTAGGAATAAATCCGTGCTGTAAGTGCGTTAATACATCATTAATAGGCTGTCTGATTTTTTTAATAATTATGGACTCGAAAAGTTTTGGTATGGCAGATAATATGCATATAGGTCTGTAATTAATCACTTGACTATTATCTCCCTTCTTAAATATTGGTTTAACAAAGCCCTTCTTCCAAAAGTCAGGAAAAATGCCAACTTTCAATGAATATGAAAACAACATTTGTAAGTGATTTGCAAAAATATCAACACAATTTCTCAATAATATGTTGGGAACTCCATCTGGACCTACTGTTTTAGAAGTATCCAATGCAAGGATCGCACTTCTGACCTCGTCAACAGTAATTGTAATGCTGGGCAAGTTGATTATTTTATTTGAGAGAAAATCTGAGTCAACATTAGTGGTTGAAACATCGTAAACGCTTTGAAAAAAGGTAGCGAAAAGATTTGCTCCACCTTGAGCAGATTCAGAATATTGGTTATTATAAAATAATTTAGGTGGTATGTCGACTCGATCCTCTCTCAGCTCATTAACGAACTTCCACAGACCCTGAGAATCCCTAGGTAAGCTGTTTTCTATGTTTTCCATACGCTGTGAATAAGATTTTTTGGACAATATAGTACATTGTTTACGTAAATCTGAAAAATTGTTGTAATCATTAATGTCCAAAGTTTCCTTGTACTTCCTATGTGCTAATTTCTTTTTTAAAGTTATACTTTTCAGTTCTGGACTGAACCATTTAGGGTGAAGTGAAGGTTTTATTAATTTTTCAGGCACATAGGTATCAATACAAGTTCTTATATTAGTGTAATATAGTTCAACAGCAGTGTTAATATCATTCTCGTTATGCAAAAAACTGAAATCCATATTCTGCAAGAAATTATTGATAGCGGGATAATCAGCGCCGTGGAAATTCCTAGTTAAAATTGGTTTGTTGTTTATACAATATAATTGAGAAGTAATAGTAATGTCGAGAGGGGGATGGTAAGCATCAACTGGCAGTAATTCTGAGGAAGACCTATTTACTGTAGTGGCAATGGGATCGGACGTGAAAACCAGGTCCAGGATCCTGCCATGGCTGTTTGTAATATTATTTGCCTGAAGGAGGCCAAAATAGTTTGCTAAGTCGACTAATTCTGCAGCTTTCTCATTGTTGATGTTGTTTGAAATTAATAGATCAGCTGGACAGAGATCGTTTTCAGTTGTATTTACAGTTTGCCAGTTACAGTCGGGTAAATTATAGTCTCCTGTCAGAATAAGTTTGGGTTTTTTGTGTTTCGATTTTATTATCTCAATCTCTTCATGATAATTTTTATAAAGTGATATATTAGCACCAGGTGGAAAATAAACACACCCAAAGATAATGGATTCGTGAGGCAGTTTTACCAGTACAAATAATTGCTCTACATTTTTATTTTTAATTGCTAATTTTCTAGAAGAAAACTTTTTTGACACTGCAATTAGTACCCCACCCCCTCTCGACTTGTTGCTTGTATCGGTACTTCTATCACATCTATACACGTTATAACAATGAGAAAAACCCAATTCAGAGTTGCCAATGCAAGGACTTAGCCACGTTTCAGTGAGAAGAATAATATCGTAAGTAAAACATGACAGGGTCTGGCGAAGGTCATGGAGTTTTGTATTTATTCCTCTAACGTTTTGTAAGTAGCAGAGAAGTTTTTTGAATTATTGGTTTTTACAATTTTAGGGTAACCTCTTATATATTTTATTGTTAGGTTGTTTTCTCCATTTTGTGTCCTTGCATTGAGTTCTTCCTTAAGTTTGATGAATTGGTTCCTCTGTGTTACTGTTTGATCCCTGTATACTTTGACATTTTTAGGCAATTTGGATTTATTTTTAAAAATTTCGCCCACCTGGTTCAGGTTTTTAAGTATAACTTTGATTGGTCGTGGTTTATTATTGGAACTTTTACCCAATCTAAAACATTGGGTAAAAGGATATATTAATAATACTAAAGGTCTCTATACCCATCTTTCAAAACACACCGTTCCTATAACAACGAAATCAGAGCACTGGAAATCTCACTGGAAGAGGTGACACAATCGGCCCAGAGTCGCTCTAAATCAGAGGTTCCCAAACTTTTTTTTCTCATAGACCACTTTTAAAAATTTTCTGGTACTGGTGGACCCCCTGTATTTCTACCCCCCCCCCCCGTCGCTAAATTATCGAAATAGTATAATTATTTGAAATATTTCAAAAACTCTCCGGTTTTCTTACAGAATATTTTCTCACATCACCTTTTTCTACAATGTAATGGGTATTTGTACCGACTATTGTTTATGTCAATATCTGGCGCTTTTACCGAATATCCAATACTTCGGCTATGGATTCGTGGACCCCCTTTTACAACTCGTGGACCTTCATTTTTTAGTCACGCCATCGTGGACCCCTGTCGAGTCTCCCGTGGACCCCTGGGGGTCCATATGGACCACTTTGGGAATCACTGCTCTAAATGGAGGAGGCTAGTTCTGCCCTGTTCTCCCGAGAGAAGCGTTTAGGGCGATGATGATGATGATTTCGCATATGTGGTAGTGCCCAGACTTTTGCGTATCCAGGTGGACGTTGGGTCTTCTTTATTCATCTCAGATTAAAAATTAAAAATTGATCCATCTCACATTCAGTCAAACGAGATATCTTCTTCTTAAAGTGCCGTGTCTGGTCCCCCCCGATGTCAGTTATCACCCTGGCGTAGGCTTCTCTGTTCTGTGTTAGCTGCAAAAGCTCTTCCACCCTCTGGACTTCGATCCACTCTCGGATATTTCTTAGCCAGGACATCTGCCGCCTTCCCACACCGCGACTTCCTTAAATTTTCCCTTTTAAGATGAGTTGGAGCAAACCATATTTCTGATTTCGAAGTAAATGTCCCAAATATTCCATTTTCCTAAACAAGATATAAATGCATTAATTGTATCGGCATTTACTTTGTAACACTTCATTTTAAATTATCAAATAAAATAAAATAAATATTTATTATTATTTTGTTTTGTGTTACTGTTGAGTAAGACTAACGCACGACCGGTTTCGCAGACTCCGAGTTCGCATCATCAGGTGCTGATCTATACTGGTGCTGATGTATAGATCAGCACCTGATGATGCGAACTCGGAGTCCGCCAAACCGGTCGTGCGTTAGTCTTACTCAACAGTAACACAAAACAAAATAATAATAAATATTCATTTTATTTTATTTGATAAGATTTAAATGACTTAATTCATAAGAAAAGCATTATAAGTAATATAAAAAGTCTAGTCCCGCCACTGGATAATATCTAAATGACGAAATCAACCAATCATGCTCAATATCGCTAGGAAATATATCTAATGCAATACAAAGAAATACTCTATTTAACGACCTGGAACAATACAAAACTAATTCGATTACAAAATATCACGATTTATGTACCTACCTACCGAGTCTGTTATTGTTTATTTATGGGGAGCGACGATCTTTTTGGTGATATTGTGCGGCCGTTATATTTGTTATTGTTATTGACAAGTGAAATTATAAATAATTTTAGATTTTTATTTATCGTGAAAGTGTAGCCAATTTCATTATTTAAAGTAAATCAATCAATTTTTACTATTATTAATTTGACACGTGCGATGAAATATTATAACGAATTACCTATTACGGGAGTCGGTCGGTGGATGGCGCTGGAAGTAGCTGCCTGAAACCTCTGATCTCATTTTTCAAAATTAAATATTATTATATTATAATATTGTTCAAATTAACAAAATTTTAATACATTTTTTTAGTTTCAATAGTTTTATAAAGTAAAATTTTTGGGTGTTATTATTTTTAAAATAGTTAAAAATTTCAAATTTAAAAATGTGAATTAGTGAATTAGTGAATAATATTTGTGACAATTAATAATAATACCTTCGATTGGAACTCACATAAAATTCTCGCATTTTAATCAAATTTGTGACAATCACAATTGTGTTTTCAAAATTTTATAATAGTTAAATAAAAATAATAGGGGCCCTTGAGACGGTCTAGGGACTGTTAAACGGCGTCAAAACAAAATCATCCATAATCATCATCACGAGTATAATATAGAAAAACAACTGACTTACGACTATTACAAAATTTTGGATCTAACTTTGTGAAACTTTGATGAAACAACAGTGGCCTGAGTCAAAACACATTTTAACGTTACGTTTTCGTTCGAATATAGACGACGTTACAAGAAAGTGACAATTTTCGTAGCAAAATCCACAAGAGCTACGAAAATTGGCAATTTGTCGCAACGTCATCTATATTCGAACGAAAACGAAACATAACGCTAAAATGTGTTTTGACTACGGGGCTATGGTCTCGTATTCTTTTGTCTATTTTATCTATTATTAAAAACCAGATGGTCTTAAAACGTTAAATGTAATGTGCACAATTCGGCGATAAGGAAAACCTCCCATCCTAAATTTTTACATCATATTATTTTTTTTTTTTGTAAATGAGAGGACATGAGGACAATAACAGTGGGTACGTCGCTTGTGGAAGATGCTGTTGTGGGATACATGGCTTCCGACTGTAGTGTTGCCAACTCAGATTTGTAAAAGACGTAGATTCAAATCTTTCATCAGAATTAGGAATTTTCCGTTGCACTCAAAAATTCTATCCCGCCGTCACTAGATTTTCATACTAGTACAGGTATGTAGTCATGTGTAACACAGATCCGACCCGAGTCAAATGTTCGGGTCCTTCCAAATTGACCCGCGGGTCTACAGATCACCTTCGGATCTTACGGGTCCTAATGATCTGTTTGAGCGGAGACCCGTTGGATCTGTGAGGACCCGATGACCCGAAAGATCTGTTTGAGACGATGACATGTAGGATCCGTTTAAGCGGATGACACGTAAGTTCTGTATGTTTTGTTCACAAATTGAATAGAATGACCGTTTGTACTTACCCATACATACATACCATCACGCCGCTTCCCATACATACAAATCCGTATTCTAATAATATATTGTGTTTTATTGCTGGAAAGTATCGCAAAGTTTTGCTAGTCTCTAAAAACATTTTTCACAAAATAATACTACAATACACAAACACAAAATATTTCACAAAAAAATATCATGGCGAAACATTTTATGAAACCAATACTTTTTCATATAAAATGTTTACCTTTAATCAATAGCTTATCCACTATTTATTTCAACTAAACCTTTGCACAGTTCACAATAAAAAGTATTTTCCTAATTGAAATTAATTGGTAGTATGTTGTTTTTTTTCCTTTATTTATATTGTTTTTCTTTGTTTATGCATTATTTCTCTTGACTGTTTTTTTTTAATTTGTATTATTTGTAAAGGCTGATACAGCTGTTTGTTATGTAAATAAATAAATAGTTTATGGCCAATAAATGTCATTATTATTATTCTTATAATTATTGAGTACTCCGTTCAGATATTGAGTGTAAAAATCTCCATACCGTATGAAAGACATAGTGGATCATAGACAATAAGCTATCAACACCGGAAACAGCTCCGACCCGTAGAGTGTAGACACAGGTATAATATGCTGCAACCGGAAAGACCCGTGACCCGTGAATGTACCTACAGCGGAAACGGGTCCGAGCTAAAGACAAAGATCTGGGTTGTAACCGGAAAGACCCGTGACCCGAATCATATGTTCGGCTCACTGCTATCAGTGGACCCGAACGGGTCGGGTCGCCTCAAAGTGATCTGTTACCCATGACTACAGGTATGTAATATTTTAGAAAATTTACGTAGATGCGGAACACTGATGCTTAGATCATAGGATCTAATTATGCAAATTCACTATTCACAACCGATTGGCGATGAAAGCTGCGAATAAACTTTTATATTTCGTTCTTGTTCGCTTAGACGCTTAATATAAGGTGATAGGCCCCGTCCGAAGACGGGAATCTAAAAATTGGTCTATAGACTCATTTGAGTGTCCCCCTCCACGGAAATCTTTAGTAAAAGGCGAAAGATTTATTCGTATTGAAGGGAAACCAGAGTAACGTGTTATCAGTGCGGGGAACAATATATATAAATATGCTAGTATAGTCATATGGGAGTTACATAGTAAACTACCGCCATCTATGTATTATTTTTTGTAAACATTTTACATAATTATAATTTATTTTTTTTCATGGATATTTAAAATAAAGAAAAATAAATAATAATTCTAGTTTGATTCTGACATCAAATTCAGTTCTTTAAAAAATAAAGGATACCTAAGTTTTATTTCGCCCAAGGCATTCTAAATATTTTACAAAACGTAATCTTTTGGATTTCATATTTTTGTATCACATTATTTATTGCCTCTTTAACATTTTTTTCCTTTCATAAAATTTTAATGAACAACAAAAAGCAAGTATTTCAGATTTCACGAAAAAAATATAATTTTGTCATTAATTTTTTATATTACCTAAATATTTTAATACCCTTATGTGTCTACCTAATATAAATATGGATACTTGAAAAATATTCTCATATTTCGTGTACCTACCTAATACATGGTTTGAATTATATTTCCTTCAGGCAAAACCATCATAGAAATTTTATCAAATAATAACCTTTTCTTTTGTACTACTTTGTTCATATTTTTTTATTTTTCGTCCTTCTTCCCTTATTTTGCGAACGCTTCGACTAGTCATACATTAAATGCGAATAGCGTATTACAATTATCCCGTGGAGCACCCGGTAAAGAATTGGTCTCCCACTCTTCTGCGTAAGTTTTCGAGTGTCCTGTAAAAGGCAGGTGTTCGAAAAAAATAAGACATTTTACATCTTAAATTCATCGATGAGGTTTGCCACCCATCCTGAATGTCTTGATTTTATATTGGCACGAAGAGGACAGCTTACATGTTTCTTACATGCAGCTGATCTGCTGGCTACCCCACTTGTGGGATATGCCGTGATGGTATAGTAGTATAGTAGTATTACAATTATCAAAAGTTTAATCACAATACTGTATATAATAACAATTTAAAAAATGTGCAGTCGCGAATGTATAGAGTCCGAGTCCGGATATGTAGCTTCAAATTTTAAGACAGAATTGAAATCTTTCTTTAACAGAGTACTGTGAAAATCCATAAGGATTGCGATAGCCGAAAAGTCATTCTTTCAAAACACCAACACTTCTCCTATGTAAACGATATCAGACCGCTAGAAATGTCGTGAAAAGAGGTGACTCAATTGGCGCTGAGACATTTGAATGGAAGATGATGCTAGATGTCTGGATTTTGACGCCATTGGAAATTTCACACAAAAATCACAATTATCAAGTGCATTTCATTATATTTTGTCTCCATGTAATGCATCAAAAGATTCATAGAATCGTGGATAAACCAACACCACTATAAAGAAATTAGCTTTAGAAGAAATAGGGTATTGACGTCAATTGGATGCAGATACTACAAAATCAGGCAACGTGGAAAGAGATGGAAAAGGTCTTTGTTCAGGAGTGGACGCGAGTGGGCTGAGAAGTAGTAAATAATATTTATATAATATCTAATGTTGGAAACGGGTGGTATGTATGTAGATATAAGTATGTATTATAATATGATGTCTAGCCTCATGTAGTGATGCAAACACATGAACGACTTTTTAATATGTTCTTAGAAATTGATCCATTCACTCGATAAATAACTAATTGATTCTATAATATTGTACGATAGTGACGAAAAAGACCGTAACAGATCAACCATTCGCCATACGATTTGACGCAAACCTGAATAATTTTTTTATAAATGAAGTACTCAAAATAGAAAATGTGTCCCAATTGATTTTTTATGCTTTCTTAAAGCGAGTTTTTATAAAACATCGCGTGAAAAACATAAGACATCTTTAATACAGCGATGAAATATGTCATCTATCCTGTACTCTTTTACATGCAATGGTTCCACTGGGAGCTAGACATGTGTGTGTAATATCATGATGATATTTTTATTTTATAGTTTACGCGAACATACAGTTATAACATAACATATGTAATACAAATAGATAAAAAAAGTTGGGACATAAACCAGCAAAGTTGTGTGTGATATAGAAAGACCCTTATTGATTGGTTGGATGCGTGTAAATACATGGAAATTTGTACCTTAATATGCATCACTCATTCAATTGTCCATTGTACAAACTGAGTTTTATTATTCTATTGATATGTAGATACAGGTGAGACTATTAAGTGTATGTGTACACATATTATTATAATGTACAATACGTATTGCATTATGTATACCTACATAATAACACATGCGTGCGCTTACTGATCAATGGTGATCAGAGATCAAACAAAAGACTGGTTTTGTTCACTTCTTCTCCTTCCTATCTTCTCCTTCTCCACATCTCATTTACATAAGTAACACATCTTTATTTATTTAGCTTTATTTATTCAATTCTGAGAACTACCATACGTACATGTAGATACTCATACACCTATTACCTATCATATTATTTATTATAGTATGTATTTACACAAGATAATGTCAGACGTTTGTAATACTTACATATATTATAAACAATAATTCTACAAATCACAATTATTTATTTATTTATATATAAAATATAATTATGTACGGCACTTAGCTTTTACTAAACAACATTTTATATATCGTCGTTGCATTTATTTTAAAATGACACATTTGCGAGTAGTTTCATTTAGAAAATTGTTCATTAGGGCATTAAAATTGTTGCTGAACTTTTTTTCCATGGAGATATTAGTTCTAAAATATTAAACTTTTATAGTGGATACTGAGAATTACTTTAAAAATGGTTTTAATTTAATGTTATGATAAACAATTTACTAAAGAAATGTCAAAACATTTATGTATTCACATGCATGCGTCATTTGTACTAATATTATAAAGAGGAAAGATTTGATTGTTTGCATTGAATAGGCTCCGAAACTACTGAACCGATCCCCGGGTGACAAAAGCTATATTATATTTTCAAAAAAGTCAGGGATCCTTACTACAACTCGAATCTACCCGTGCAAAGCCGGGGAGGATCGCTAGTTTTAAATATGTATCGACGATATAATCTTCTGAAATAAAGTGATTCTGAAATATAAGCTAATTATATTCCACGACATTTCCAAAATTACCTACATAATATACACACTATTGATATGCAATTAATAAATCAATTTCCAATTATGTGTACATTAATTTATCATACACCTACCATTGATAATAAAGTTCATCTTATTACATTTTGTGGTGGGGAGGTAAATTAGTTGATTAAATGAAACTTAGTTATTACACTGTTGACTTTATTAATTTTGCGACCCGGCTTTCAAGAGCTTCCGCTCTCATCTCTTTACTTTTGCTTGACGACGAGAGCGGAAGCTCTTGAAAGCCGGGTCGCAAAATTAATAAAGTCAACAGCAGAATAACTATATATCTTGTTTTATCAATAAATTATTAATATCAACTTCCACTAAGAACCATCGATCGATAAATTAAACTTTAAATGAAACTTAATTGAAGACTTAAGTAAAATCTAAAAAAGTAAACAGTAAAAATAAATTAGAAATATAACAAGCAAACGTTACGAGATATTTCTTCATGTCATTCAGGGGGTGTTAATTTTATTAAAGTTGATATTTTCAACCGACGGTACTTGGTGGAAATTCATGTTGAATTAATTAATTTTATTATTTCATTTACGTAGTTTTGTATACTTTTAGTATTTATTCAACATTTTTAACATACCTAAGTACAAATGTATAGCCAATATTTCTAAAATTTTTGTCGACCGAAACTAGTTATCCATTTATATAAAAATGTAATAGGTAATTTTACCTTAAACATTGTGTATCTGTCAATAAAATTAGCATTGATTATTGAAACATGTTTATCTCGATTAATTTAAAAACAAGCTAAAACACGATTATTAAGATCGCTATATCGTTTAATTTTTGTAAAAACAATTAGAAACGTAATTAAATTGTTGCTGTTGAATATTCATAAATATAATAGAATTATTTTAAGTTTATGTAATCAAAATCAATGTATATTATAATAATGTCCTAAGTATTGATATAATCAAAGAAGTTGCCGCTTGAAAATATCTACAATTTGTGGGACATAATAATATGTTGATAGTTTTATATTTCTATTATTATTATTTTAACAAAATGTTAAAGATTAATTTTCTATCAATTTATAACATTGACTCAAATACTAGCTCTAATACCGCATACTTTGTTGAATGCTTTTTAATCTCTTGAATGAAAAATTATTAATAGATTTTTACTGACGTAGGAATATCTACATATATAATTTTAGCTCGATCAACCATGTCTGTAACCTTAAATGCATATCTGCATTTCTGAGGAGGCAACAGAAAGGCAAAAATCACTCAGATCTGCTAACACAGATTCCGGATGGAATCAGAATTCAGAACTCAGATTCAATAAACTTGTGATGATGCGTAGAGGGGTCTGGCTAACTATGTTGGCCGTGCCTTCTGGGTGGTTAGTCTGTTGCTGAGGAACAAAATTTCTTATGATTTGCAGACTCTGGAGAGTGTGAAGATGTTCAAGGCAAATTTAAAGACCCTATTTTTATGATTCTTGAATGGGCTTTTGCGGTAATTATCCCACAAAACGGCGCATCTAAAAAAAGTTTAGTTATTATTATTAAATCAGCAAATACCTACTTGTTTTTTGTTTTCAAAAATATTAGGGATAGCAGACTCATAATTTCACAAATACAAGCTCTGTAGAAGAATTGTTAGCTTATTGAAGGCTCAATGACATCATCGGGATCATTTTTATTCTCTATTGGGCTATTTTTTTGTTATGGTTATTTTTAATTCACAAAAAAAATAGTAATCCGATCTCAATAAGACATTGATAGCGAAAAATATTACAATGTTATTAAAAAAAAAGTATTTCAGTGTTTTATTTATGGGTAGGTATTGGGAATTAAAGGGAAAAATTACCTAAGTAGTTTAGTTCAGTATAAATAATTATCTTTATAATATGAAGTACTTCAACGCTCGGACATAAAATAGATTTAAAAATTGCATGTGTTTAATTATTATTTGTAATATAAAATATATATTATGTAGATATAGCAACATGCATTAAGCAACCATTCACCTATATGAACAGAACGGAAGTTCAAAGAAAAATTGGTAATGCGACCAATCATATTTTGCGACCGTTGATTGTTCTTCGACATTGTTTTTATTTATTTTAGGGGTCCTTTAGACACTTTGCGGGTATATAGGATGTGAAATACTTAAGTTTAAATAGAAAACAGACCATTGTCATCTTAGAGTTATAGAGTGTAAAGCCATAATATTGATACTAATTTTGGAAAATGTTTTCCGAGAAAATTAGTACGGGTTCGCTATTTTATACCATATCGGTACATTTATGTGAAAAAAGTATTCTCTGTTTATATTAAATATGTAGTTTAATAAATAATTTCCATCTGATATTTGTATGTTTAAATAATATTATCTTCATGATAAATATTTATGTATCATCATTTTAGTTTTGCGTAGGTTTCAATACAATGTCTCGTACAAATGCACATTTGATGTTCTTCGCAATATGTTAACATTATAAACATACCTACATCTACCATTATAATATACAATTTATTTGTTTGCATGTTGCATTATGTGATAATATTGAAATAAATAAAATAAAATCTTGATTTATTAAACATTTAAATGCCAATTTTAAGATATTATTGTAAAATAAAAACAACAATACAGAATAAACAAGAACATTTATAATAATTCTTGTTTTTATTATTATTTTATTTTAACATACCGTGTTTGTTAGTTTGATATGAGCTTACTATATAATCGCTATGAAAATAATTACATTTTTTATCGTTGACCAAAAAGTTGTCGCATAACTTTAACTACTAAAAAAACAAATTTCCGATTTTGTACTATAGAATTCCAGTCATCTCTTTCATTCATATTGCGACGGACTTTTGCATATACTTTTTATTCTTGCGCTCTCATGCGCTCTTTTACCTTGTACCCCTCATGGTACAAGGTAAAATAATCAATTATCACAATCTCAAAAAAATAATTTTTAGCTCAGTCGGTAGAGATTTCAAAAATAAAACAAAGAGTATTGGAAAGTACAATTGACTATACGATAAATGCTCAGGGTCGAATGGGTTAACCCAGATTTTATCACAAAGACTTCAAGACTTTTCTCTCTATAAATTCAACAATGCATATTGCCATTAAATCAACGGTGCCTTCCAACAATCCCCAATAAGAAGGAAAGATTCAGAAACAAAATAAAATTGCTATTTCATTATTTTTTTTTCAATTTATTCCAAACCTCCAGTATTCGGTGACACCTTTGGTATGGTCAATGAATTTACATACATTTTATATAAACTTTCTCGACAGTAAAATAGTAAAAGATTAAAACCTTGTTAATCATTTGCTATGTGGCAATCTAACTAACCCTTAGATTAAAAGTTTAAAATTAAATAATGATTGTGGCACATCATCCTTAACTCCTACCCTTTCTTTTCAGAAACGACCTACATATATCATAAAGTTATCAAACTCTGTTTGATTATACAATTTACATTAACTTTAGAACAAAATATTTATATATAATTATGAATGAATGAGAACAACCTGATCAAGTTATCTTCCTTCGAGTTCCACTTCACTTCCCGTTTCCCGAAATTGAAGGTTCCTTCCTGATAGGTACATAAGGTTTATTCTGGTATAAGAGGAAGTCAGCATCTTGATAATTGAAAAAGATTTATTCTCTTGTTAACTGAAGAATTTATTTTGGTCACAAGATATATCCTGAATAATTGAGAAATTCATTCTGGTACTACGACATAACCTGAATTCATTCTAGTACTGAGGCGTATCCTGAATAACTGAGAAATTCATTCCGGTACTGAGACGTATCCTGAATAACTGAGAAATTCATTCCGGTACTGAGAGCCGTACATCCTTAAACATTAAAGGACAACGTAATTAGTATTTATCAAACTATGTTTCGGTTTATTTTATTAAACAACGAAATTTCTCTCATCGAAAATATAATTGTAACAATTTAGACTCACCATATTTTTGATGACGGCCTGAATTACCACTGATTTTAATAATTAAATATGATTAAACTGTCAATCGACAAATAGAACACATTTCTACAACTAATTTATACATTAATCAACCATTTTAAAATGGTAAGGTTTTTTTTTTTTAAACCTTAATATTCACTATCGCATTTTGCGATCTGCCAATTTGGAATGTCGAATACAAAAGAGGAAGCATTCCTGCTTTCGACCGCCAATATTGAGAAATCCTCCCACCACGCATGCGCGGCGTCGCGTTATCAATTTCTGTCTTGCCAACGAACAAAATCATTTTTCTATAGTGATATAAAAATATCGCTACATATTACCACCCACGCCCACCAAAAAAATAGTGAAGCTATTTTTTTTTTATATCAGGTTATTCTCGTTCTATGTTCTCATCAACCCTATAACTTACCCTACTTTTTTTTTTTTAAAGATTAATCTAAGCACTGCACTGGGCCCAGCCTTTTCTTTTAAAGAAAAACTGTAATTCCATAGGCGCCAATCTTGGTTTCGTTTAAATTTTAAAACTTTAATTTACATTCGTTTCCGAATATTCGGGTCAAACGACTTCCAAAATGAACAAAAATACCCGTAAATAATAAGTACTTAATGATAAAAAATTAATTTCTAAACCAGTGCAGGTCTCATCTTATCTTTGCATTTATAAATTACACTTATATGTTAAATAATACATTTCCATTTTGTTACATTTACTAAATATCTTTTCAGATCTACTACATTTATTTTAAATTGTTTTGTGCCACAATATTCAAATATCTTCTACTACAAGCTCATATGATTTGCCACATTTTCCTTAGCTACATAACAAATTATATTAAAATTTCTTATATCTAAACTATATACATTTTGTGCCTTCTTTTTTTTTTATTCAACATTCAAATACATTAAAATCTGTCTGTATATTATGCATTTATATTTTATATAACATTAAAAATATTTGATTCAACCTTTTGAATTGACTCACTTCAACATCATGTCATTTTCCTTTCTATTTTCATGTATGAAAATATCAATTTATCATCAATTCCATTTTCCTGCCATGTCTTATTCTCCCATCTCTCCTCAGATAAGCACATGCAACTACAACCAAAGGTTCTCAATCCCTTTCTTTTTTTATTTCCCTTTTATCCGTAAAATTACGTACTTTACTAATATATTTTCTTTCGAAAATTTCTAATCAACGACCCCATTTCATAATATAAGTTTCTCTACTTTGTTAAATGAATTTAACAATCGTATACACAATTATTTCGTAATTACTCGTTTTTTTATGGAGATAATTAAGGATTCTCTTCTTTACCACCGTATCCCCGATTTAAATTATGTATACTATAACTCCATTATCTACATTTTCTCACATTACCTATCTCTATATTTTTTTTTTTTAATATTTCCACTTTCATATTGAAAATTACATAGTCAATATACTCACAAAAGAGATATAACGAACATCAACATTTGACCTTCTCGACATATTTCATTTTCAAATTCCCTTTTTACTATTTGACTTTAAATCGCGAGACTATTGAGTACTACAAACCTATCATTTATCAACGTTGCAAATCCTTACTTTCATTCTATTACAATCATTCACTTTCATCCTTCGTCTATCTTTTTCCCCTTTCACCGCCTACATACCTACTACTTTCATTTGATTCATAATTAGACCCACAAAACGTTTTGACAAAACGGAATGATCAACTCTCATCTTAGATTACAAATTTCTCTTATTGAAATTCATAAACCATGACCCAATACTCAACCCTTGAGCATGAATCCAATTCACTACCATATCATATAAGCACTACGCATACTCCTATATACGTCTTGCTAACTCGTATCTCTAGTTTATAAATGTATACACCGCGTATAGCTTGACACACTCGTATCAGAGATTATGCCTTTATGCATACTACAAACTTTCAATACAAATCATTACACATCCCAATAATGACATTATAACACATGACCCATCTTACGGAGAATCATATTCTTACCTCACCTTTTTATCTGACCCTTTCTGTATTATGTACTCGCGTAGAGTTCATATTATCGAAGAATCTAAATAATTTTGCGAAGCGATTTTTTTCTTTTTAATTTTCTCAAACACTACTCTTTCGTAATTCTACGTACTATTTACTACGTAAATTTTTTATATCAAATCCATCTCCTTTTCCCCTTTCGTTAAACTTAAATACCTATATCCTATAATACCTAACTAAAATTTATACAGTTTTTTTTTTATTTACATTATATTTCGATTTTCAGACGTGTTCGTCTTCTAATTTTCTCCCTTTCTTTCATCTTGTCGTTGCATTTCCGTTTTTACGTTATAAAATTTGTTATTGGGATTCACATCCCTGTTTTGCCTTAGTCTTGCAAAACAATTTATATATACATGTCCGGGTTTGTTACAAAATCTACAAATTAGGTATATCCTTCCTATTTGACCCTTGTCGATCAAATACTCCTTTGCTACCATTCTTGTTACCATCTTCATGTTGGTACCTTTGATTACTGTCACTGCCATTTTGAATTTCTAATTATCTATCTATTGAATTAAAATATGCTAATCCACAATTCAAAATTTACAAAAAAAAAAAAAAAAACTTCTTAAAAATTAATGTATTTTTTTTTTAAAGTTTTTCCGTTATTCAAAATTATTATTAAATATCCCCATATCTATATAAACTAATATCATTAATATTAAAGTTTCAATCTCCACATTAATTTAATATATCCATATTAAAATTGTTTGAAATGATTTTATCGTGTTAAATTGATTATGTAAAATATCAACAATCTACTACGTCCACAATAGTATAGTTTACCCTATATATAAATATTATCATTCGATATTAAAACATTGAAATCCAAACCTTTGTATCCGTCTACTAATTAATTTTCCATCCGCTTTACAATCTTCCGTCTCTTTCTAACTAAAGTGATTAACAATTATTATGCGTTGGAGAGAAGAGTACATTCCTATCACAGTATGTACGGAATAGCATCAGAATAATAATAATATTATTTTCGTATAAAAATTCTAATCATACATATTTATTTCAGAATCGGACAATGCTCAAAATAAATTATTTTCTTTATTTATATTTTTTTATTTAAAATTAAATCTACTTTGTTCAACGTATTCCTTAGTTGTGAGTTGCAATAGCCGTACCAGAAGTATGAGAAGAATTCAGACAAGGCAATCAATCAAATAAATTTTCAATTTAAAATATAATAAAAACTCACCAGAAGATTGTTTAATAAGTTAATAGGTATACTCCTTTTTGAATAAAATTAAAACTCGCAATCAGCTTTCTGTATTTTGACATGATGTTGGGTTTCGTCTTTCCATATCTTATCACACATTTCCAATCAGCAATTTGAGCTAGAACATATTTTTTTAAAACATATTAAATATCAAATTCAAAATCATTTTTCACACTTCTTTTACTTTTTTTTAACAAAATTTTATTTTTTTGACTATGGTAATACCATTCAATTTTATACAAACTCAAAATAAAATCCACAAAATAAATTGATAAACAGATAACTTTTATCTACCATTTTTCAAATTAGGTATTCCACGAACAAAATTATTCTAAAATATTTTCACACAATTTAAAATTAGCATATATTTTTTTGACTAAATTCCCTTCTTCAATCAATCATCTCAAAGCATGCAAAATAATATTAACTCAACAAATTAAAATAATAATAAAATATTGAGTCTACCCATAAATATTCTTTTTTTTATTATGTTACATATTCGATAAATATATTTAACTACCGCGACTCTGAAAAAAAATGTTTTGTTACATATTCAAAATTTTTCATTCTTTTTAATTTACCTACAGTATTTTTTAAACATTATGTTACAATTTTTTTATACTGATAACCAAATATAATTTGTAAAATTAAAATCGAAATACAATTTAACCCTTCTGCCACCAAAATTCAAATATTAATTTTGCCACATAAATTAAAATTTTTAAAACTTTTTTTTTTTTTTCTAAAACAAAACTTATTCTACTTACAACTATTAATGAATGCTCTTTTGTATTCAAGATACCAAATTATACAATTACTAAAAATCTTGAGTCTAAGTAATAAAATTTTTGGGTTCAGCGCGTCTTTACATTCTACAAAGGTTGGCTGACATTTTGGGTGACATGAATATGCGACCCTTCTGCCACCAAAATTCAATTCGACTTAAATCACATAAAGGTTGGCTGACACTTTGGGCAACATGAATATGTGACCCCTCTGCCACCAAAATTCAATTCAACCTAAATTCTACAAAGGTTGGCTGACACTTTGGGTGACATGAATATGTGACCCTTCTGCCACCAAAATTTAATTCGTCTTTAAATTCTATAAAGGTCGGCTGACACTTTGGGCGCCATGAATATGCGACCCCTCTGCCACCAAAATTCAATTCAACGTAAACTATATAAAGGTTGGCTGACACTTTGGGCGCCATGAATATGTGACCCTTCTGCCACCAAAATTTAATTCGTCTTTAAATTCTATAAAGGTCGGCTGACACTTTGGGCGCCATGAATATGCGACGGACTTTTGCATATACTTTTTATTCTTGCGCTCTCATGCGCTCTTTTACCTTGTACCCCTCATGGTACAAGGTAAAATAATCAATTATCACAATCTCAAAAAAATAATTTTTAGCTCAGTCGGTAGAGATTTCAAAAATAAAACAAAGAGTATTGGAAAGTACAATTGACTATACGATAAATGCTCAGGGTCGAATGGGTTAACCCAGATTTTATCACAAAGACTTCAAGACTTTTCTCTCTATAAATTCAACAATGCATATTGCCATTAAATCAACGGTGCCTTCCAACAATCCCCAATAAGAAGGAAAGATTCAGAAACAAAATAAAATTGCTATTTCATTATTTTTTTTTCAATTTATTCCAAACCTCCAGTATTCGGTGACACCTTTGGTATGGTCAATGAATTTACATACATTTTATATAAACTTTCTCGACAGTAAAATAGTAAAAGATTAAAACCTTGTTAATCATTTGCTATGTGGCAATCTAACTAACCCTTAGATTAAAAGTTTAAAATTAAATAATGATTGTGGCACATCATCCTTAACTCCTACCCTTTCTTTTCAGAAACGACCTACATATATCATAAAGTTATCAAACTCTGTTTGATTATACAATTTACATTAACTTTAGAACAAAATATTTATATATAATTATGAATGAATGAGAACAACCTGATCAAGTTATCTTCCTTCGAGTTCCACTTCACTTCCCGTTTCCCGAAATTGAAGGTTCCTTCCTGATAGGTACATAAGGTTTATTCTGGTATAAGAGGAAGTCAGCATCTTGATAATTGAAAAAGATTTATTCTCTTGTTAACTGAAGAATTTATTTTGGTCACAAGATATATCCTGAATAATTGAGAAATTCATTCTGGTACTACGACATAACCTGAATTCATTCTAGTACTGAGGCGTATCCTGAATAACTGAGAAATTCATTCCGGTACTGAGACGTATCCTGAATAACTGAGAAATTCATTCCGGTACTGAGAGCCGTACATCCTTAAACATTAAAGGACAACGTAATTAGTATTTATCAAACTATGTTTCGGTTTATTTTATTAAACAACGAAATTTCTCTCATCGAAAATATAATTGTAACAATTTAGACTCACCATATTTTTGATGACGGCCTGAATTACCACTGATTTTAATAATTAAATATGATTAAACTGTCAATCGACAAATAGAACACATTTCTACAACAAATTTATACATTAATCAACCATTTTAAAATGGTAAGGTTTTTTTTTTTTAAACCTTAATATTCACTATCGCATTTTGCGATCTGCCAATTTGGAATGTCGAATACAAAAGAGGAAGCATTCCTGCTTTCGACCGCCAATATTGAGAAATCCTCCCACCACGCATGCGCGGCGTCGCGTTATCAATTTCTGTCTTGCCAACGAACAAAATCATTTTTCTATAGTGATATAAAAATATCGCTACAATATCTATTCAACATCTGAATTCTACATATATGTTTTCAACATCTAAATTCTACATATATGTATTCAACATCTGAATTCTACATATATGTATTCGACATCTGAATTCTACATATATGTATTCAACATCTGAATTCTACATATATGTTTTCAACATCTGAATTCTACATATATGTATTCAACATCTGAATTCTACATATATGTATTCAACATCTGAATTCTACATATATGTATTCAACATCTGAATTCTACATATATGTATTCAACATCTGAATTCTACATATATGTATTCGACTGTCCAGTTCCATAACCCATTAAGTAGAAATGTCTTATATTCGAGATATGGTCATTTTTGTAATTTTTGGATGTTTATATTATGCTACATATATAGAGGACAGTTTGTATGTTTCTTACATACAGCTGATCTGCTGGCTACCCCACTTGTGGGATATGCCGTGATGGTATAGTAGTAGTAGTAGTAGTTATATTATGCTTTAAAAACATCACAGAAACTGATAAACTAAACACTATACTAGCTGACCCGGGAAACGTTGTGGTGCCATATATATTATACTAATATCGCTATTAAAGATATAGAGATTAATGGTAGAAGGGTGAAAATTTAGGGCTGTATGTATTTTTTAATGCCTCAACAAAAAAAAATGGGGTGGACCACCCTTAACTTTAAGGGGCATGAAAAATAGATGTTGGCCGATTCTCAGACCTACCTGATAAGCATACAAAATTTCATCAAAATCGGTCCAGCCGTTTCGGAGGAGTATGATAACAAACACCGTGACACGAGTATTTTATATATTAGATTATAATCGCACTGTTTAAGATTGTCTTTGTTCCCTTCAATAGTTATACATTTCGTAATATTAATTTGTGAAATTGAAAATATGTACATTATTTTTTTTCCATAACTAAATAATGTATAAAGAAAACCGTGTATTTTCTATAATTATTTGTTTTCGAAATCGGAATAGTTATTTAAATTGTGTGTAGGTATTTCCAATTAGGTAAATCAAATTTTTTAGACAAAATTCACTTAAACCTATTAAGTTATGAAGCTGGACAGTCGATTATATAATAGTAATCAAAATATCTTGTTTTGGCAGAGAGTTGTCCTTGACCAGTTTTCAAAAACCGAATATAAAGAAAAACCTCGACATATGCATCACACAAGATTTAAATTTAATGAAGGATATGTAGTCCCTAAATTCAATAATAAATACGGAAAAAGAACATTTGAATATAACGTGCCAAAAATACTTAATATGATGCCGGTATCTATTAAGAAATGCAAGAGTAAAAATATTGCAAAAAAATTAGTCAAGGAATGGTTAATAAAGTGTGGATTTATATATAACTAATAATTATTTTTGTATTTAGGTTAATGTCGTATTAGGTCAATATATGTATAAAGTATGTTATAAGAGAACACGCCGACAAATCTTTTAGATTTGGCGTGACTCATTATCATAAGATGTATATATTTATTATTCAATGTACTATTTTCATTAAATAAAAAAAAAAAAAAAAATCTAAAACGGTATATTTATTTTTTATTAATATATGTAGGTATAATTTAATAATATTAATACTTTTCGGTTATTAGCATTATACTCGTAATGCCATTGTCAAACATCCTTATTTTATTATACCTAGTTATTATCTTCTTAATAATTAAATAATATTATTATAATGAGTAGTATCATTTTACATCGTGGGAAAAATGCCAAAATTTTACGAGCATATATAAAAAAGAATAAGAGAGATAAGATCCTTTACACATTTGAGAAATTTGCATCGATCATGCTATCAGTCATTTCGAGTGGTTTTACCGTAATTCATCGTGTTTTATTTCCATTTCGAGATGTAAATCAACCAATAAATAACCAATGAAAATAATTTATTTTCTTAAAAATGAATATAACTCTTGAATATGAAGTTTCTGATACATCCTCACATGATTTCAAAATACTAAATTCACATTATTGTCTTATATCCGACGAAGAATTTAGTTCCAGATTATGTATTATCAATCACCAGATATAAAATTAACATATTGTGTTATAGACAGCTTAAGTTCGGATGCTTTCGCTGAACCGCAAGTCTCGTGCCTATATAGCTCGTGGGTGACATTGACACCATCTTGAAATTTAAATTACACATAAAAGTAAACTAGGTAACCGACTAGTGATGTAACGAATGTGGGATATTCGCGAATGCGAATAGCGAATATTGACTTGCTTAAATTTCTACAATTGCTCAAACATTAAAATTTCTACCCCCCCCCGTCGCCGAATTTTCAAGATGGTATAGGAATTTAAAGTATTTCAGAACTCCTCGGTTTTCTTAAAAAATATTTTCTTGCAGTACCTTTTTCTACAATGTACCGGGTAAGTATCCGGTACTTTTGCCGAATTACCGATACTTTATTACCAAAATAATATTCGCAAAACATTCGCATATTTTTTTGCGAATACGTATGCGAATGCCAATACTTAAAAATATGCGAATGCGAATACGAATATTCGTTTCATCACTATAACCGAACATACTTAATATTAAAATGATATGCAACAATAGAGGCAAGCATCACGTAAATGTTGAATCGTCCACACAAGATAGTTTTAGTACAATAGTGTCCAACCAATATTCGATATAATTTTTATAAGTGTGAAAAGGACTTTAATGGATTCCTTAGTTTAACGAGATATGTATTATTTATCAATGCCTTTGATATCGATATTTTCTTTATCAATTTTATTAAAGTCGTACATCAATTAATAAAATTTTGAAACATTTACGCTAATTAATTCTTATATTCCTATCGTTCTAGGGTGGTCTTCTGGAAGGCGAAAAATAAAAGATACGTAAGCTTATTCAAGTTTTTATCAACAAAATAAAAAAAAACTACATTTTCGGAATTCGTTACGTAAATATATAGATATTTTTCATTGCTTAGGAAACTGCAATAATTTTAATTTGGAAATCAAAAAATGTTCATTATTGAACAAGCCATTCGTTTATTTTGATTATATAATTTTCATAGTATTCTAAATTAATAGAATTATTTTTTCTGCTTCTTGCTACCTTGAAGATAAATTTTTGGTTTCGTTTTTAACTGGGCGCATCCTTTATGCACCTCTTAACAACTTAATTTATAAAAATAATTGATTATTTATTTGTTTTCATAAATTTACAAATGAAAACCAAAGACAATACATTACAACATCATTAAAATTATAATTGAAACAACCTCACTAGCTAGCCATATATAGAGACGTCCTGAATATTAAAAATCATAAATCATAAAAAAAACAGTCTAGAATAATGAACAAATGCATAAAAAATAATGAATAAATCAATAAATGCTTCTATATTACCTGCCACTATGAAATCAATATGTACATAGATAAGTTAACATATTACGTAAAATATCTGACACTAAAAGCATTCAATCGTAAACTTAGCTGGCAAGTACATAATCAATGTTTACCAAAGGAAATTTATCATACCTTTGTAATATCTTCAGAGATTCACTATATCGCCGCTGCCGCATCATAACTATAAGGAAACCATTGATCTAAATAATTAGATGAGACATGTACAACAAACTTTGCTAACGTTTTATGTTCCATTTATTTTATAATTGAGATAAAGAAGATGACGAGCAGGTGAAAGAAGTAAACTTCAATAGGTCGTTTTTCTGTTTATAATAAGCAATGAGGAAAATACCAAAAAAGTTTGCAATTATTGTGAAATTGTCATTTTTTGTTGATTCCAAAATTATATGTTCCAATATATTTTTTTTTATTGGTTGTGTTAAATATCTACGTATTAAAAAAGCAGACAAGATTCTCGTTCTTCTTCTTCTTCCTGACGCTGTCCCAAGTTATTGCCACTGAAGGCTGTTGGGGTCAGCTCTTCTCGTTCTGATATTATAATATATTCTTCTTTTCCGTATGTCATCTTCATCCAGGCCATTTCTCCACAGCATTCAGGAAAATGTAGGTAGGTATACATGCATAAAATATTGAAATCATGATAACAAATAAAATGCAGCCTTTTGAAAAACTTTTGAAAATAAATCTATTATCATTAATAATATTTGGCGAACAATTTACACAATAACTGAAAAATCGATTCGGCATAGTAATGACGTAAACGTATGTCAACGCAATAACAATGGCTGTTGTTTCATTTTAAATGTAAGATGAGTAAATTTCAGTATTTAATTGATCGCATGTTTCTAGCTTCCAATGCACTTCTAGATCGTGATTCGTTTATTTCAATGAAGAAAACAGGTTTAACTTCATCATAACAAAACGGACAAAATAATTATACTTATAACAGTTTGCTTTATCACTATCAACGACCGTTCTTCCTTAGGAGCGATGATGCGGCGTATTTGTCTAATAAATTCAATAAATATATTCATTTTCATCTTCTCTATACATTGTAACAAGTGCATAAAAAGAAGAAATAGAAAGCATTCGAGTATTAAATATGCTGGTTTTATTACTGTGAGGTAAGTTTACTGTATATTATTAATTTTGTCATTATTAAAATAAAAAATGTCTTAATAATACTGAAAACATAATTATTTAACACAATGCACAGTGGGCGAGTTCATTTTAATACCGCAATTTCTATCAAGTAAACCATATCTTTTATATCTTATTCCTATAAATATAATATATCAGTGTATTTTTATCATGGATAAGTATTCAGAAAGAAAATCGATATTAATAATATTTATTTATAGAAACGGGTGAAACTTAACGAACTGACACAGAAAGGTGACACTTGGCACATGTGTAAGTAACTGTATGTGACATAACAAAAATAATAATTTATTCATAAAACACATAGTATACAATTATACACAATATACAATATTAACAATAGTACAATATTCTATGCAATGCGTATGCAAGCGAGACATGGACGTGGTTGAAGAAGGACGAAAGTGGAATAAATGCAGTAGAGATGCGATCGTTGAGAAGAATGGTTGGTAAAACGCTGCGTGATAGAGTGAAGAATGAGGATATTAGAAGAATGAGCGGATGCAAGAAGAGTGTTGTGGACAGAATGCGCGTGAATAAACTACGGTGGTTTGGGCATGTTGAACGAATGAACGAGGTAAGAATGACAAAGAGGATATACTTGTCTGAAAGAAAGGGTGTGAGGAAACGCGGGCGTCCGAGAACCACGTGGCTTGATCACGTTGATCAAATTCTCAAGGACGGCCGCGTGTTGAGTAAGAGGAACCGACGTGCGTGTATGAGAAACTGTATGAATGTGGAGGAAACGAAGAAAGTGTGTAAAGATAATCTGTTTGGCGTTCCGTTCTCTCTGCCTACCCCACTTGGGACACGGCGTGAGGGTATAGTATAGTATAGTACAATATTCTACCTCCCTAATAGAGATATCTCGTGAATAGGAAGGGATGTTTTAGATATGATTGTATTTTTTACAATTTCATATCACCCCACTTAATCAACCCACCAGCCGCCACTGATAACTATTATTTATATGATTTACATTCATCATCAAGTTTCGCAGCTGAACGTCAAATAAATTTATCTGCAAATGTGTTAGATAGAAAGAGAGAGAGAGAAAGATAGAGACGGACACCACGTACAAAAGCTAAAGCCAATGACCTGAGGCCAACAACTCTGGAGACAAACAAAATGAAAGAAGCAGTACCTACCTATACTAATAACACTAAATTTTAAATGTTATGTTATTCTCATGTTGTTCTACATGACTTTGCTCAAGAGATAAACACCAAAATAACAATTTACTCTCTCTCTCTCTCTTTCTCTCTGTGTCATCATGGCATATCCAAGTTTTATTAATGAGTAGAATTGAATAGTTTTCAAGTGGGGTAGCCTAACCAGTAGTCTACCTATATGTAATAAACATACAAATTGTCCTCTCCGTGTCAACTTCGTGTAGCTCGAAACTTATAAGAAATAGTTGGAGAGTAATGTACACATTTATTTTCCTCAATCTTGCCCAGTTACTGTATGCAAAACATAATTGATTTATTTATTAATTTATTAATTGACTTATTCTTACCATCACGGTCTTGTAATAAGTATACAAGTTGTCCACTCCGTGCCAATAAAAGGTGAGACATTTAGGATGAGTCACATGCCTAATCGCTGAATTGAGGATATTAAAGGTCCTAACGCGATGTTTTTACGAACAATTGGCTTCTACAGAACACTCGAAAACTAACAGAAAAGAGAAGGAGATCTATTCGATGTAGCGGACTCCATTTTATCATAACAAGAAAAGTCTATTGTTAACTAATAGAATGAGACCTCGCATAAGGTGTATTTTTTTTCCTGTCTTGTCCTGTCTAACTGTGTCCAAAACATAATTAATATACAAACAAACTAATTTATTAAT
The DNA here is from genome assembly GCA_947579605.1 of Athripsodes cinereus. Lineage (NCBI taxonomy): Eukaryota > Metazoa > Arthropoda > Insecta > Trichoptera > Leptoceridae > Athripsodes > Athripsodes cinereus. The sequence continues at coordinate 8,173,215 of OX388311.1, forward strand.
GTAAAATATTAATAATCTTCGTATTGTGGCACTTGTCATACAAACTATACTAAAAATTTCAACATTCAACAACTTCAAAACGTAAATCAATGTTGTTTTCGTGTCATTTGTATGCAATGCGACGTTCTATGAATATGAATAAAAATGTATCCATGTATGTAGGTAATAAAATGACCAAGAATATTGTGATAATATTGTATTAAGTATTTTATTCAAAAGTGACGAAGTTATCATCAGAAATCATGTTCATTGTGTGGGACAACCTTTCTTTATATACATCTGTACCAAATTTTCAATCATTATTTATCTATTTTATAGATATACTCTCTCCATATATTTATATCATCATGCCATATCCCACTAATGGTAGCTAGAAGACCAATTGCACGTACCTACCTATTAAATAAGCAAGTTTTATTTTATTTATTTTTTTATTTATTTATTGATTCTTTACCAATTTGCCATACCAATTTTATTAACAAAGCCAATAAAAATTTAAAACATTCACCGTGCTTGGCAATAATAAACACTTTATAGTCAAAATTTGTGTGTGTGTGTATATGTGTGTGTGTGAGGGTGTGTCTATGTGTGTGTAAGTGTATGAGAGATAGTGAGTGTGTGTTTGCATTCCCATTATGTTAACCCTCCTTCACACGAGACTTGTCTCTATAAGGAGGATGTTTAGATGTAAGTTTTTATCAAAAAACTTATTAAATAAAATAAAATAAATATTTACGCGGCGGCAGAATTGCCATCCTCACTTCTCAACATTATACAACCAGATAAGTCTCCATATGATCAGTCATGGTCACACAAAAACTTAACAGTCTAATGCCGGGAAAAATTCACCTATCCAGATATTACAGGATATCAAAGGATTAGGCTCAGAACGCGGGTTCAAAATACCAGCATTGTGCCTGAAATATGTGTGTTCAAAAACTTTTTTACAATATTACAAGTGTTTATTATAATAGATTTTTGAATTTCAATGTACAAACCGGTAAATCTAATTTTTGTAAATTATTTATTAAAGATTTCGGAATTTATTTATTTATTTGTAAATTATTTATTAAAGATTTCGGAATTTATTATTGTTTTATTATTTTTATTATTATTGTTTCTGCCCTGTGCTCCCGAGAGGAGCGTTGAGGGCGATGATGATGATGATGATGATGATTATTGTTTTATGTTACTGTTGAGTGAAACCTGCAGCCCTACTCCCGACACAATCTAAATGCGATCTAATCTTGTTTGCATCTTAAAATGGCGAATTGGTACTTTTGAACATGGTCTAAATCTTAACTTTTAGACAGATCTAGTTTGATGTCTTAAAAATTCGTTACGATCTTAACATTTGTATGAAATCGGTACTCTTGACACAACATTGCCAAGGTCAAATCTTAATAGACGTCTTAAAACACAATCTAACAACTGTCAAAACTTAAGATTGCTGTGGAGGTGCATTTTAGCAATCTAAAAGTCTTTTTCCATAGTTTTTCCATCTTTTTACAACGCAAGTTTGTTTATTTTTTAGAATAATATTTATTTTAGTATATTTCTAATACTATTTTTCTATCTTGCTGTGTTTTTTACGCAAATAAAATTTGGTGTTGATTGTTAGTTTTTTCTGAGTCGCTTGTTTTGAAGTTTTACTGTGAGACTAGTTTTAAAACGAATAATGCATTGTGGAATTATGTCGTGAACAGTGTATGTGTTGTTTATCTGACTACTGTCCTATATTCTCATTCATTGGAGATATACAAGGCCTCCAGACGCAAAAACATGGATTCGCACCCCCTCTGAATCAAGTCTAGCGGGCTAGAAGAAGATGAGTGAAAAATATTATTTCAAAACTACATTATTGTTCAACAACGACTCAACTGGATTGGCCATAGCAACAGGCACCCAGGTGTGCTCATCACCATGGAGAAGGGCAAGACAATAGGCACAAATGTAAATGCGGACCAAGAAACACCTATATGGATCAAATAAGGACATGAATTGTGGTACGTACATAGAATTAAAGGTTAATTTCTATAATAAGTTATCCAGTAGTACTCATTAAGAGAAGATATAAATTGATGATCATAGTTGTATTTTTTATTATTATTATCGTTCACTGTATACCGTTACAAGATATTATAGAAGTGCTCAGATGGCAATATTGGGACAAGGGAATGAATCTCGCCCAGTGAATGCCATATTATTTATGTACATAAATGCATAATTATGTCATGAAATTCAACTATGCAGAAAATAAATCATAATTAAGTTTAATCTGTACCCCTCCCCTAGTTCATATCCGAATGCCCCACGATATCTTGTAACAGTGTACAGTGAAAGATAATAAAAATAAATACAACGATGGGTATATATCAACGGTATGGACTATGGATCATCAATATAGGTATATTCTCTAACTGGATGCTATTGGATAACCTATAGCAGAAATTCACCGAATTGAAGAGACTAATGTCCCATCCATCCTGAATGTTTTAATTTTTTGTTGGAACAAAGAGGACACCTTGGAAGTTTATTACATGCAGCTGCTCTGCTTGCCACCCCAGTTGTGAGATATGCTATAACGGTGTAGTTGGCCGGTGTGGCGCGGAGGTAACGCTCTTGCCTTTGAGTCACGAGGTCCCGGGTTCGATTCCGGCCAGGGCAGATTGAGGAATGACCTTTTTCAAATTGTCCTGGGTCTGGGTGTTACAAGTATATGTGTTTAGTGCATTGTAAATGTGTGTATCGTCGCGTTAGTACCCATAACACAAGATTCATCTAAGTTTGGGACTAGCTCGATCTCTGTGAAATATCTATGTATGTTATGTTATGTCTATACAAATGTCTTATGTCTATAGTAATGGTAGTAGTAAAGAGGCTAGCAGAAATTGGATGATATGAAAACTGATGTTCTTGAAACATCCAGGGGTAAATGGTGGGAGTCCCTTTCTTAAATGTTGACTAGCATAAAATAGAGATGAATGGAGAATAAATTCTAAATACTTTTTGCTTGTGTTACACAATAATACATTATTTCCCCTTATTAAATAATATGTTTCGTTTACAGGTTATATTCGGATATTATTTAGTTAAAATATTCTTGGAATTATTCTCAACCGTCTCCAGATAACCTTTAATGGTGCTGATGGGACCATTTACAGAGACAATAAGCACTGACACATCACACCACTGTTTAAGGAGCTACATTGGATGAGAGTCCCAAAGAGAGAAGACTTCAAACTGTACCTCACGGTTCATAAAGCCTTGAGCGGTGCAGCACATCTATGCCTCGCTGAGCTCTGTCCCATCGACAAAACTCTATTTATTTATTATTATACATATTTATTTATTACACATATATACAGCTTAAAGCTTTTATAAAATGGTATTAAAAATTCAAACAACAATTAATACTATATCAAAATAAAAAGCAATTAAAAATGTATAAAATGTAAGATAGTATCATTACACTTTTAAAAAAATAAATATCAAAATACCATAAAAATAATTGCATTGAGCAATTAATAAAAGAAGAAATACACAATATTAGTCAAACGTTAAAATTAATAATGAAGAATTCTCAGATAAAACAGTCAAAATTCATGGTATCAATCAAAGTTCATTCAATAAACAATTGAAACTACACATCTGTCACATAGAAAGTTTGAGACGGAGAAAATAAAATGCCAAATGTCACAAAAACAAAACACAAAAAACAACAACAAAGCAAAAATTATACGAATATTTCAAGAATTCATAAATAAAGATTCCAATTTGGAGCGGTGCGTGGCCTTTCACTTAGGTCGGAGAACAATAGATTGCTCTTGATTCCCTCACATCACTCTGATTTCTACTTTTCATCTTTTAGCATTCACACCGCTAGACTTTGGAACCAGCTTCCCTCTACAATCCGCACCAGCTCATCGTTTATGTCTTTTAAAAATAAATTAGTCTCTAGGTGATGAACACTACATTCCTTATATATATGTTAACTGTTTATTATTTAATTATTTGAGATAAATAAACATTATATTTTGAAATTTATGTTTTTTTTTGCCTTTATCATTGTTGTCAATTAAATTCTTATAAAACTGGAATATTTTTGATTCATCGTGTCAAACATGGCAAAAATGCTGGTGCACAATACCATTCTGTTACCGACACTTATGTTTATAAGCGAAACTTGGACGTGGTTGAAAAAGGACGAGAGTGGAATAAATGCTGTGGAGATGCGTTCACTGAGAAGAATGGTTGGTAAAACGTTGCGAGATAGAGTGAAGAATGAGGATATCAGGAGAATGAGCGGATGTGAGAGGAATGTGTGTTAACAAAGATATGATGAGCGAATGCACGATGAAAGGATGAAGTAGATGATGTGTGTATCTGAAAGAGGGGGTGTGACGAAGCGCAGAGTCCAAGTGCATATATCTATCTATTTTATTTCATTTCATGTATGTATTTTATTTTATTTCATTTTTATATATTTTATTTTATTTGGGTTAGTTGGAAGATATCGCAACTCTGCGATAAACTCGCCCATTGTACAGATTTTTTCATGCATGTTGTATATAATTCCTGTTATCATATTCTGCACAATAAAGTTTGTTTTTTTTTTTTTTTAAAAAAGCTATATCTGGGTTTTTGTAATAAACCCAAATACAACCTTATACACCTTTCACAGTAAGCTACTAAAAGCTTGTGTCGTGAAAGGGGAGTTTGCCGGCACCTGGTATCGAACCACGGACCCCATGTTCACGAGGCCGAGACTCTACCTCCAGGCTACCGACGAACTCGAACGACGAAGAACGTTATTATTATTATTGTAGCCTAGAATGTACACATCATCTGCATACATCAATGCATTGACCCGAGTTTAATTCAATTCAACATCCATCTTTCTAAAGGTTGCATTCACAAGTCAGACATGTATCACAATAATTCATCCAATTTCCTTATATTCTCATTCAAATAAACCTTTAAAATACTTCTTCTATCTCTGTAATACACATTCATTAACACACATAATAGAATTTAATTGCCTCACCATATATATATTCCGTGGGGCTCCATTCTTTCTGCCCATAATATATAAATTCACGATATATCCTGTCCTTTACCTTCACGCCGTGTCCCGGGTGGGGTAGGCAGAGAGAACGGAACGCCATATTGATCTTTCCTTACATACTTCTTTCGCTTCCTCTACATTCATCCAGTTTCTCATACATGCACGCCGATTCCTCTTACTTAACATGCGACCGCCCTTGAGTATTTGATCCACAAGGTTCTTGGACGTCCGTGCTTTCTCACACCCTCTCTTTCAGATAAATATACCTTCTTCGTCAATCTTACACCATCCATTTGCTCTACATGACCAAACCATCTCAATTTATTTACACGCATTCTATCAACAACACTCTTCTTGCATCCACTCATTCTTCATATATCCTCATTTCTTACTCTATCTTGCAATGTTTTACCTACCTTTCTTCTCAGTGTTCGCATCTCCACTGCATTTATTCCACTTTCGTCCTTCTTCAGCCATATCCAAGTTTCGGTTGCATACATAAGTATCGGTGCGAGGATGGCGTTGTGCACCAGCATTTTAGCCATGTTCGAGACATTGCTATTAGATCGAAGTGCACCGTTCACTTTTCTTTTTTCAATATCTCTTTCGTATCTACCATCCATCGCAAACATACATATTCGTCCACTTGCTCCAAACATTCATTTCCAACCTTTATTTCACACATTGTTCTATCAATCTCTCTTTCAAACACCAGCACTTTCGTCTTAGTCACATTCATTTTCATCCCATTCATTCTGCAACTTTCATGTACAACTGACACTCTCGCACTTCTTTCTTGCATGCTCTGTAAGTTTCTTTCATCCGTTCCTTATATTTGTTTCTTTCATTGATTCATGATAAAGGTAATAATTAAAAACATATAAGTATACAACATTTATTTGAGAATGGTTCAAGACTTTATAAATCAAAATTTATTCAACTTATTCCTACTCAACTGTATTTTCCCTAGTTGTAGCACCAAAAGTCAGGCATTGTTCTATGCTACAGGATCATCGTCCAATTATAGCTATTATTCATCAATGAATTGACTCCATGTAATAGGGAATTATCACTGTGAAGTTGATTTCAACTATTCAGAGTACACCATGAGCAAATGTGCTGTGAGCGGGTTTATTCAAAGGTTCATGCTTTCTGTTGAGAATATCCAGTAGTTTCTATTGTCATGTTGTATTCATTGTCTCTTATATGTTGATTGTGTTTGTTCCAAGTTTGTTGTTTTTTTAAAGTAATTGTAGTGTAATAAGGCTATTTAGCCATATACTTTGTTAACAAATAAATAAATTGTTTTACTTCATCACACAAAAAAGAGCTTCTCTTTAAAGTTCGTAGACGATCATATGCAGACATTATTCATTAATCCTTGTGTAGAAAAACATTTTAGTTAATGTCCAAATAAACCTATAAACAAAACATGTTATTTAATGCATTATATTTGTAACAAAGTACATTAATGATTGTTTCCACAATTCTTATTTCATACTTACCTTAATTTGTGACTTTCTGATCATTTTAATATAATAAATTCGCGTATACTTCTGCAAAAACAACAAACTAAAACATCGCATAACAAACATTGATAACTGTTAGTGTCAGTGAGATAATAATAGACAATAGCAAAATATGTCATAGACAAAAATAGTGTCAATGCATAGGTTTTAAAAAATATTTTTTATAAATTAATTGCACTGTTATAGATCATTATATAATATCATTTTCATTTCATTTAATCAGAAATTGATATTAGATTTATAAAAAATGTGGAAATACGGTGAAATCACGTGATATATTAGTTTTAATAATTCAGTTGTCGTGGTTGTGATGTTGGTACCCATAGATAACGGCGTTAGGAAATACATCTCTATATTAAGACATCTTAAAGTTAAGATTAGATCAAGATCAAGACTAGATTGCGTCGGGGGTACCATCTACAAGTCTTAATCTAATCTTGATCTTAAGATCGAATCTAATCTTGATTGAATTCAAGAGTAGCCCTGCTGAAACCAACACGACCCCGCCTACCCCTACATATTTACTGTAAATCCTAACGAACTTTTATACTTGTTTTTGTTTAATTCAGTATAGATCAACACCTGATGATGCGAACTCGGAGCCCGCGAAACCGGTCGTGGGTTAGTCTTACTCAACAGTAACATAAAACAATAATAATAAATATTTATTTTATTTTATTTCATAAATTAAGATGAAGTGTTACAAAGTTAATGCCGATACAATCAATGAAATTTTATCAAATAGTCTATGTATTGTTATATCTGTATTGTTTGTTATGTTCAATAAAATAAATAAAAAAAGTGTAAGTACTAAAGGCGTACATATTGCCTTGAGGCATTGTCTTCTAGTAAACATACCTCATCACTACTAAATTGAATTGAATTAAATTATATTAATCTCATAAGATATATTTTACAAATACATGACTTTTATAGGATACTCGAAAACTAACACAAAAAAGTGGAATACTATTTCTGGGACTTAACAATTTCTTTTTATACGAGTTATCAAACATATTTATTAACTTACGTAACGTTAATATATACCTACTCGTAATGTTTTGTGCTCAGAAAACAAAGATTTGCGAGTTACAATGCAAAGTTAATTACTTCATCCCTTTGTTTGCTTTTGTTTAATGCTTAAGAATTATTATTATTAACACAAGCATGATATAATTAGAAATTGTATGACTACTTAAGTGTGTACATTAATCTTCATTATATCATGAATGACAATACATTAATTGTGACAATAACATAATGTTGATCTATTTTTAGGTAGCCTTCAATATATTGTTTATATCCGTGTGCTTATAGCGTTGTATTCATCTCGAAATAAACTTATGTATTCCTTTACTACTATAAGGATAAACTACGTATATTGTTACAGCTTTTGTTATAGTTTATATAGCTTCAGACTGCTTTCAGAATTGAATTTATGAGATTGACTATAAAGATTCAACATTCGCTAAATATAGATACAATAGCTGTTTTAAACTGCGTGCTATTTAATCGTATTTATTTAAGTTGTACGAAAACTTTCGTTACCTATTCGAATTTCGACAAGCCTCTTTTATTTCCACATCACGGTTTTCCACTAAAGCCACACCTGATTGCTTGTTTCTGGCTGTTTCAATTCCAGTCTCTCAAAGTAGAAAATTGATGCTTTCCCTTTCATATAAATTTGAAAATCTCAGAACTAAATGTGTATTCATAAAGCAACATTTTCTACTTGGTGATGATGTGTAGTTAAAATCCTGAATTTTTTTGTACTATCACTTTTACACGGCAGAGCCTTTTACATGTTATATTAAAAAAAAAAAACAATTTGACAGACGATGACAAAAATACAACTTGCACATAAATTGATGAAGAAAAATTATAAAAGTGTTCTCGAATAAAACTTAATTTGTAGGTAAAAAGATAATTAAATTTGAAATGAATGTCAAACAATAATGAAAAATAATAAAATGTTTTTTTTTTTTTAAATAACGACATTAAAAGGACGACTTGTGTACGCATAACATTTATTTAGCCCACTGACTACCTTCGTGTGGAAAATTCTGTAGCTGTATAGAATACAAAGGAAATAAAAAAAATGCAACAAAATCAAGACAGTAGCGTTTAAAAAATGAGCGTGGGTTACTCGGATATCGATTGGTCAGAGTTATAAATCTGCAACATTCGATATTTAAAATTCATGCAGTACTTATCTAGTCTAGAATTATTCTAATATGTACTTGTTTAACAGGATACGGTAATTTATAATTACACATTAAACAAGCATGTGAATATGTAATGTAATTTTATCTTATCTATACACACGAGAATATGTTACGAACATGTGCGTATATTCAATATAATATTCTCAATATAATTACTTATATAACTTTGTAATAACTCTAATTGTACTATACAACTATGTGTACTCAATATTATGTATGTGGTGTTACGAAGTCGTGGCTCCAATAAGTCTAGCTAGTTTTATTGCCAATTATTATCATGTTAGATAAATTCAACATATTGCAGATTGTTTACCAACACTATTATTACTTAACTAAACAAGTTTCTTATTATCATTATATTAAATTAAATTAATACCTACACCAAGAGAAGAAGAACCGTGCGCTTAGAAAACTAGCATATATTTTCACAATTTGAGTGTAACTCAAATAGAAAGATCTGATATGCACTTGCTTGAAATTTTTACTCGTAAATCATAAAATCTCTTTATATATTAGTATCATTTATGTGTTCTGATTTGTGTAATGTTTGTAATAATATTTACTTTTTAACAGCGAATTTCGCAAACGTGTAAACTTATAAGCCATTTACTGAAAATTTGTCATGTAAATAAATTAATATGGCCTTCCGCTCTTTTCTGTTAGTCTTCGAGTATCCTGTAAAAGGCGTATATTGATATAAAATGGTTTAGAAGACATTCAGTTTGGCGAGTCAATATGTTCCCCCCCCCTGAATGTTTCACATTTTATGTTATGAAAATGACCATCTCTAGTATATACTTTAATAAATTTTGTTATAAAAATAAAATCAAAAACACTGTTTACTTTCACTTGTTATTTATTTTAAATATTTTAGCAAAGATCTTTCGTTATATTAACATCATCAGTGCTCACTTACAACTAAACACAAAACAAAATCTGCTGGTATACATAAGCATTATACATTTGTATGGGGATTTCCCATTTCTAAGAAATAATAATTATGTGGTTGGTTTACAAGGTGGATCGGAATATACAAAAGGATAGATAAGAGGTTATCTATCCTTTTGTAGATCTTATCTATCCTTTTGTATATTCCGATCCACCTTGTAAACCAACCACATAATTATTATTTCTTAGAAATGGGAAATCCCCATACAAATGTATAATGCTTATGTATACCAGCAGATTTTGTTTTGTGTTTAGTTGTAAGTGAGCACTGATGATGTTAATATAACGAAAGATCTTTGCTAAAATATTTAAAATAAATAACAAGTGAAAGTAAACAGTGTTTTTGATTTTATTTTTATAACAAAATTTATTAAAAATGAACTTTCACCAAGTGACTACCGAAAAAATTAATAGTTTTAATATACTTTAATACACTTAGTCCGCAGGCTACCCCACTTGTTGGAGATTCTGTGATGATATGGATAGATTCTCATGTTTTATATATATTATATTTACAATAACGAGAACTAATGCCAATGTTATAGAAAATCACATAATGGTAACTCCGTCGGAAAATCACATAATGGTAACTCCGTCGGAAAATCACATAATAGTTACTCCGTCGGAAAATGCTTTCTTATATTTTCTTTCTTTGACTTCCTGATTGCATTCTAATATTTCTGAACCAATGAATTTTTTTTACCATTTTTATATTCTATCATTTCCATTCCTTTTTACCTGTAATTGTTTTTAGATTACATGTTATTCGGTTGAGAAAAAGTTACGTTTAGTTATATTGATTCTTGTAGTAAGTAGGTTTGATATTGTTGGAAAAATAAGTAAATGTATATTTATATATTATCTAAACAAATATATAGGTATATAGTTAATAGCTTGTTCGTTTTGTTAATGAGAGAATATAAGGTTGTATAAATATTAAATTTATCCACGGACAATTCAAAATTATTGTATTATAAAAATTCTTTGTTGAGAATAACTGACAATAAAATTTATCGTCAAAACGACATAATTATTAACCTTTACAGGTATAGTATTATGTAGGTACTTACCTGTATTTTTTTAACATACTTATACATTTTCGTATATTTAGTAATTAGACAGATATATATTATAATGTTGAAAAGAAAGATGTACGCCATGCCAATAAAACAAGTTTACGTTAAAATCTACGTTTATTCATTAAAAATAAGAACATAAATGGCAAAAAACGTGAGAAGTTAGTTAACCTTGAATTTTATCATCTTTTGACGTTCATGATGCATTATATTTAATCTTTGTTTTTTTTTATTAGTTTTGTTGTGAATAATCTAATAAATTATACTATACTATATCTTCACACCGTTTCGTAACTAAGGTAGGCAGAGGGAACAAAACACCACACTGCTTATCCTTACATATTTCTTTCGCTTCTTCCAAATTCGCTTTCCACAACTAATAGTAAAAGTAGTACATAAATAATTTGGGGAAATTTACGTCAGCTGAAATACAGCCATATATTACATAATATATAAATGAACAATTCACACAAATCAAGCGAGTCCTAAAATAACAAACAAATCTTGTATTATAATATATCTATAAGTAACTAGCAGCTCGGCGATGCACATCACACCTTTGCTGGAAAAGTTTCACTGGTTTAAAGTTAGTGAAAGGGTCCAATATAAACTGTGCCTTATAGTCTACAAAGCTTTGTACAAAATGGCACCTCAGTCACTTTCTGAGCTCTGTGTTTTCAAAACACCTGCAATAGACCTCTACACTCAGCTAAGACATCCACCAACATGCTGGACGAAAACAACAGAGTAAACAAGTCCTGCTTCCATGATTGGGCTTTTGGCGTCGCAGGACCCGTCATTTGGAACTGACTCCCCGAGGACCTCCGTAAAAACCAGCTGATAACAACGTTCAGGAGCAAGTTGAAGACATCGCTCTTCCAACATAGTTTCCCGCGCCCTTGAGATGGATGATCCATTAAACGGCGCAAATAAATACACATACAATAAAAATGTATTATTGTAGAGTAAATATTGCATTATACATAGAAATATTTGTAAATATCACAGTCCCTCCCGTCTTTTAGTAGATATCTACGTATACGTAATAAAATCAAATAAAATACATAAATCTTGGTATTTACACAACAAGCAAGTAGTGAGATGTTAGCAATAACGCGTCCTCTTGCCTCGGCATTCTGGAGTGAGTCAAGACTTTCTATGTAAGCCAAGTACTTACAGAACGTACACATACTGCGAACATATCGTAGATCATTAAGGATGTATCATATGATAAGTCACTGTTGCAGATAATAATGACAGTACTCCTTCTTCTTCTAGGTCCCAGAGTGTGTGTTAATATAAACTTTTCTCTCCAATTTGGTTTTCCAACTCTTCCGACATCCCCATCTTTAGCGGATTTCCGAATGGACGAAGTATCATGGATTTGTCGTGAAGAGCAATATGAGTAACCTATTTTTCGACATGTTAACGTCGTATATTTTTTCTTTGTCTTGCCTTTTTTCTCCGATATTTATGTCGTGAATTCTGTTGGTAGGTATGTAATTCGTTTCAGAGTTACAATATATATTTTTTTTTTACTTCAATGGCATCTCTAACAACGGACTATTTAAAAAAAGGATCCAGTGATATAAAAGTTTCCTGACATTTTGGATGATTTGTAGACTCGTATTTTTTTTAATTATTTGCCATCATCGCCAAAAGGTTTTTAATTCACAATCACAGTGACTACTTGTTACATCCCTGTATAATATCTTCCATTACACTTGTGAATTGGTTAAGTAACTAATACTAAAATGTTGATACGTAGGTACTACATAATCGGACAAGTTTTTAATCTTACAACTTACAGGATGTGCCTCGGTCAGTTTCCTGCAGCCGACAGTTCACTGTTCTTGTTATTACCTACACACTACATAATAATAATAATACGTAATAATATTATTAACAACATGTCAGGCGGTACTGAGACTAAGTTTTATTTATTACTAACTTATTTCTTCATGCATCATAAGATTATAACCAACTTATGATTAAACTTTGAACTTCCCAAGAATTTAGAGTTTTGTTATTGTAGTTTGTTCTACCATATATTTATATAAACACTGTATCTCCCACAAGAGGGGTAGCCAGCAGACTAACTGCGTTAATAAACAGGTATGATGTTCTCTCCTTGCCAATACTTACTTACTTACTAGTCAGCCATCTCTCCACTGCTGGATATAGGCCTCTTCCAAACTCTTCTAAACGTCGCGGTCCTGTGCCCTCTGTATCCATTTCCTTCCCGCGATTGGAGTAACGTCGTCAGTCCATCTCTTTTGTGGTCTCCTTGCCAATACAATTTAAATATTCAGATAAGTATGTGTGGCATACTTGGACTACTGCCCACTGATTCCATTTTTTGAAAATATTTTGAAGTCCTATATTAAAACAGTTTTAAAATATGTAGGTACGTACATAATATAGTTGATACCTTGGGCCAACGCACTAAGAAAGATCTGTAGCCGCTGTAATAAAGGAGAGACGATGGTTCTAGCTTGATCATGTTATGTAAAATTCCAATGATATTTGCCATAAAAGGACACCTTTCTTTCCTCCATGAGCTTGACGATGACCTGGGCATCTCTTTTCATAATACACCAGCAACGAAATTAGAACATCAGGAATAACGTGGAAAGAGGTGACTCAATTGGCGCATAGACCTTCTGAATGGAGAAGCCGGTCTCTGTCCCGTGTTCCTGTAAGGAGTTATTTAATAACTATAGTTTCTCTTTAGATTTGAGGCGAATGCGAATAGGGACACAGCTTGATAGGCTTATTTAGATTCGTGTTAGGGTAGGTACTAGATACAATGTTTCATATTAAACCTTTCAGAATATTTGCATTCGGAGAACAAATCATTGATTCAGCATTGTTGTAAAACGTAACTTTCGTCACAGATGTTGTGACGTAAATGTATTTCAAATTTGTCTATTTGACAAAAGAAATTTGGATTAGGACGTGTGGGAAATCAAATATGTGAGGAAACTCCTTTCATTGTATCCTTTGTACCTACCTTTTTGTAGTAATTTATGTTATGTACCTGTACTATGGAATATACATAAAATCTATATTTAAATTCTGGTTTGAATATATTTATTTCCGATAAAATATGGCTTGGGCCTTTTAAATATTTAAATTAATACTGACAAAGAATGACCATTGAAATTTTTTTTTATCAAATACCGACTGTCCAGATCCATAACTTTTTATGTAAAGGAAAAAATGCTATCTTCTAACTCAGTATCCCTAGCCCCCCCCCCTCCTCTGATCCATAATTCCTACCACATGTTGGGTGTGTGTCAAATATATTAAATATATTATTTTAAATTTTTGCTTTTTTTTGTTGTGTTTTGATATTTTGTATGTTTTTTTTTGTAAGTAAGTTTGTTTTTTACTAGTTTCATGTCAATGTGTCGTGGTTAGATGGAAGAAATCACTTTATAGTGATAATCTCGCCACTGCACATCGTCCTAGTTTTTAAAATTTTATATTATTTTGTTAACACTGTTATGTAATGATGATGTGCAAAAAGAATAAATAAATAAATAACTCAACAAGTAAAAATGTCTTATATTCGAGAAAACACCATTTTTGTAATTAAGGTATATTTACATAATATATTATGCTTTAAAAACACAGCGGAAAGTGGAATATTATACTATAATATGATAATCGTACTGTTAAATACATACTTTGTCTTTGTCCCGACAACAGATTAACAATTGGAAATATTTATTTGTGAAAGATTTCAGACAAGCTGTCAAAAATCACTTCCTTTCACTGAATTTAGCATCTGACTCCTAAAACCCTTTCCCCTATGCATGTGCACGCTGCAATATAATATGTATGTCATACTTATTTTTAATATTATGTGTCCATGAGTGCATTGTTGCCTGCATGTGCCTTTTTCATTTGTTTGCTTTGTAGGTACTGTATGTTTGTTTTTTTTTTATATTTATAATATTACTGAAGATATGTAGGTATATTTATGTCTGTTTTTTTTGTTGTTTTGTTTTTTGCTTTTAATAACCGGGTTAGTTGGAAGACATCGCATTTTAGCGATAAACTCGCCCTCTGTACATTGAATTGTATAAATGATATTTTCTATGTTAATTTGTATTATTGTAAACAATGTACAGTGAAGAATAAAATAAATAAATAAATAGGTAGGTTCATAGTTTTCACTCTTTATTTCAGAAAAGAGTGAAAACGGGATAAAATAAATAAGATGAAAAAGAAAATGTAAAATACTTCGGTTAATAGGATTCAAAGCAAGAGTTTCATGTTGCTTTTTAGAAAAGTTTGATAAATAAAATAAGTATGTAAGGATAGTTCTATATAGCGTTCCGTTCTCTCTGTCGACCCCACTTGGGATACGGCGTGAGGGTAAACCTACTATTATAGTATAGTAGGTATAGTGATACATCAAACATTTCTAATTTGCACACTTGCACCGGTAAACTGAATTGCTTATTGAATTTCTTTATAACGCCAAATCATTCCATTCTGGAAAGAAACTGAAATGATTTTTTTTTGTTTTTAGGATTATTATACCTTTGCACTCTGCATATCATTTGAATATCGTGTGCGGAGTGCGATAGTCTATCAGGCGAGGCCTAGACGCATAAATACATAGTTCATGCACAGAAAATGTTGCTTTTTTATTTTTCTACAAAATAAAACTCAACTAATGGATCATTGACATAAATATGCTATAAATAACAAACATCTTTTCTTATTTTACTAGCCGCTTCCGGTGAATACTTAAACAAATAATATGGAAATCTTATTCAAACATTAAATTATCACAAATGGAATAAAAAACTTTTTAAGTTGAGTAATTTTGTACCGTAAAATGCTACGGTCATATTTCACAACGTTTTAAGTAGATGTTTATCTCCGCATAAATATTTTGAAATACTTATTTATCACATTTTAGAATTGATATTTCTCTATCACGATTTCTTAGTTTTATGTTTGAGTTCATTTGTTGCATAAATTACCATTTAAATAAATATCTTTCACACATTTTTATGGACACTTGAAGCTTTTCTTTTAGTATTTTTGCGATAAAAGTAAAGTAAATTTCAATACCTCAAGTCGAAATTATGGTTTTTCTAATGAATAAATCCGAATTGAGGACTCATTTTCGCTGTTTAAAGTTTTTATAGAATCACAAAGAGGAAACATGCATCTTATACTCTAAGTAACCTTGTTCAAATTTTACTGGAGTTGTAGGCATTTTAAGAGATGTTAGACAATCAGTTATTCACAATACACGCTAGATTAAGCAATTTTTCCATACATAAAAGAATGCTTTTCATTTTCATAGTTAATCTTTAAAATACTTTTCTTTATAAACGTAACCATTTAGTGAAGAAAAAGTGTGGAGTCTTTAAAAGTTTAAATAGTAAAGATAACATCACCATTTGTATGAAAATATTCATCACAAAGAATATCAGTTTGATCTTCTTAAAGTCTTTATACTTTTCGCCTACATTTATAAATATGAATTAATAATAATATTATTAAAGAAAGTTGGCGAAAGCAAACCTGCGATAAGTATTAAATATAATTTTATAAAAACAACTTTGTTCTTCCTTCATTTTTAACATCCTGTTTCAGAAAGGAGGATGAGAGGAGAGTTTCTTAAACTATAAGGTAAGTGTCTTGATAGTAAGTAGTATGTATCTACAACGTAGTAGTCTCGCTTAACGTCATACCTATTGTCTTTAAATGATACCAGCCCCAGGTACGGATTTTTTTATACGTGTATCACATGTTTTTAGTAAACATATTGAAATAAATATAAACAAACTGATATCGTGATTTTTTATTTAATCTATTGAACAATAAATGGTTGTTTTGTATAATCCGTTTTTTTCAACCCAACTCAATCGAATTTTTTAATTATTCTGTATATAATTTCCCATAATTGAAAGAAAAGGAATGATATTTTTATGAAAAATCGTTCGAATTACCGTGGATTTGTGACTAGATGCACGTGGAGTTTTAAAGAAAAATCAGAGCTTTGAAATTTATTGTTAAAAAAGGAACGATCATATTGATCTCTATAGAATTGGAATTTATTTGTTTTCGATGTTTAGTGGAATCAGCTGCCAATGGCATGGTGATATGGCTAGTGTTGTGGAATTCTCAAGAAATAATTTTTCGTAGATAATTTTCGGAGAATTTTTTTTATTTTTTATTTAACAGTATAATAATAATAAATACTTTATTCAATCAATCAATAACAATGTACAAATATTGAGGCAATTTATCTCCAATATAGCTACAATAATTATGGAAACAAAAAAATGTTTGGTACCTACATAGAAAAAAGTGCTTATAACTGATGAAAAATCTTGATGTTTGAGACCCCACATGCCCATATTTAAGTTTAAAAAAAATTGCAGGTACGTACATGGAAAAAATGTTAATTACCTCTGATTTGGGCCTTAATCAGCCCCGTAAATTTTTGGATCAATCAGGTTGGCTGCGAAGTGTAGGTACTGGGCGAAAGGTCATAATACCACTAAGAAAAATTATGGAGAGAAATTTCTCTTCCATCAGAGGAGAAATTCTCGGAGAAATTTCTCGTTCTCGAGAATTTTCTTTGGAGAATTTTCTCTTCTCACATCACTAGATATGGCCAACAAAGATTGCTCAGATTTACATCACTTCTTTTTCCAACAATTCAGGAGCCGAAGGACCTACAACATCAAAATACTACGATCCCTTACTGGTAAAGAAAAATAAGAGTGGCTATTTTACCAACGTCCTTGTAATGGTCGAGTGAGTGCCAATACAAACCATTCTCAAAATACTTACTCTATTTTTATTCCATTGCACTGTTAAAACCAAAAGTGTAGCGAATCGTTTTAATTTTTTAAATATATTTGCATGCGCCAAAGGCTGCACAAGTATTAACTCTCCATCTAGTTTCCTCACAAATAGGTAGGTACCTATGTAGTCAACTTGAAAATGTGTTTATTCAACATGAAAAGTTTGCCATGCGATTTTCAACGTAATTTCGCAGTATATACTTGAAGTTAAAAGTTTCAATATTGCAAATCAGATTTTTCAATATTGTACAAAACAAATTTCAATAAACGATGTGAGCACCGTTCAAATCGTATTATCTTGTAAATTCTTTTTTTTTCCTTATAAAATTGCTTCTCGCATTTACGCCATATAGAGAAGAAAACGAATTTCTCTCCAAAAACCTGTATTATAATAGAGATTCGGTCCCGTTACGCGTTACCTACATTTTGGATGTAGGTAACGCGTAAGTATTTATTTATTGATTAGCAAAAGTTTCATAACCATCACATTCAGATTTTTAATTTTTTTTTTTCAAATCTGGGAATAGTAAATGTGAAGTAACTCAATTATTAGTTGGAAAATTGATTATATTTTTTTACGTTCAGAACACAAGAAAACAAAACTTAAAGGTAATTTAGAAAGTTATGAATGATTATTCTATTTCATTACGGCATTGAAAATTGATGACATAAACATGAACCTTTAATCATAGAAACGTCAAAACATCATCTTAGACAGAAAACTTTAGAATGTAACCATCGATCGCAAGGTTAAAAATTGATGGATATATTGAATAAAATTGTTAATGTATGCTTAAAACTAAATAGCTAATATACAATATTAAAATTGCATTCAGAGTAGCCCCCTATTTCAATTTTATTCACAAAATATAATTGACATATGCCTAATCTCGTACGGAGATTTTTAACCGAATTCAGAATCTTATTTAAATATGTATAATTTGTAATCTAAATATATATGTTTCAATTTATTTAAGAAACAAAAATGAATATTCATGTAGGATTATTATCCAAAGTTCAAAACAATAAAAAACATATAACAATTAGATTTTTTTTGTGTAAGTAAAATAAACACAGTATATAATCATTTTATTCTTGCACATTTTTAGCAAAAAAAATAAATATTATTTATTATTATTTACACATTTTTTTCATAGTTAACAAACACACATCGCACATAAAATAAATCTGTTGATTAAATCAAATAAATTCTGTATATAACTCATTCCCTGAAAATTTGCCAGAACTCCTGCTTTGGAGGGTATTTTTTGATAATACGATATGTTTCCAAATAATTTAAACATTCAAAATGAGTGCGATACTTTACAATAACTAGATACCTACGAGTATTTGATATTAAGATTCTTGGGCTGAATCCAACTTGATTCAAGAGGTTTAGCAAATAAAATTCAGAAAATGAATGTGTATCTAAAAAGTATTTTTACAGTTGAGAAGACGCGGTAAGGGAAAGGATGTTATGTGGTGTTCACATTTGACGAAAATCGCCAGGACACCAAAATTTCGTCAGCCATTTGAACCGTGTGAACAAGATGACAGCTAGTCTGAAACGATGAAAACTAGTAAAAACGATGTCGTCTCAAGTAGACCACCTTCCAACTTTATTCTCTGGTTGAACGATTCGCGCATGCGTAGATGTGCGCGGCGTCCGTATCTATGGTAAAAACTTTATAACCTATAAGTTTTATAATGTTTCCTGCTTCGTGACAGTTGTTATCTTTGTTGTTGGTTTAAAAGGCGCCTTATAATAATAAACACTTCGCGATCTCCATCTCGACGTCCGCCATTTTGAAAACAACGTCAAAATCAAAGCGCATCTGACAGATCGTATCTATATTGGTGGACTGTGTGAACAGGTGTGACGATCATTGGGCGTCCGGCGAATTTTGTTTTTTATGCAAACGAAATTCGCCAAATGTGAACACCCTATTAAAATGAATATACTTGTCGTCGCAAGTAGAAGATGTTCACTTTTGTTACTAGCACTACATTCGCAGCATGTGTTCGTGCATAAGATCACCTCATGAATATGAAATATAAAATGAGAGAGAAAAAAATATTAGTATTAGGTATCGTTATAATAATATTTAGGAGAGAAAAAGTCATGTCGCAAAAGCTTTGTGTGAAATAAAAGTAACCATACACATCATTTATACTTATAAAGAGAAAAAAAAAACGTTCTCAACGTGATAAAAAGTTCTCATTTTTTGATTTTTCAGTTACAAAATAAATAACATTCTCAGTCTAGTGTGAAACTATCTATTGAAAATCTTCTTAATTAAAGTCAAATACATTCTGATCCGGTTAACAAAGGTTTTGTTTAAATGATAAATGTAAAATTAATTCAGTGTATATTTTATTCACCTTTTAATCATCATCACTTATTCCTCTACTACTACAATACCATCACAGCATATCCCACGAGTGGGGTAGCCAGCAGACCAGTTGCATTTAATAAACATGCAAGCCGTTCTCTCTGTGCCAACAAAAAATATGACATTCAGGATGGGTGGCAATCCTCATCGCTGAGTGTGAGATGTAAAATGTCTTTATTTTTTTCGAAAATCTGCCTTTTACAGGACCCTCGAAAACTTTAAGATGATAATCATGATTTATCTCACAGTTCTCATTTTGTCTCTGACAACATTTTAGATTGATTGATCTCACAGAATTTTTACCCTGACAATTCTTGATGGTTTTCGTATTTTTAAATACAATTATTTTTCCATCAGTGACTGCCATTTCTACCATGTCTGGTCCTCTTGACGTTGTCAATCATTCTAGCGACTAGCATTTTTACCACGTTGAATACGATCCATATTCAATTAAGGTAAAATTATTTTTGCTATATACTAAAATATACATCTGTAGCGACGCGAGGTTTAAAATGACACAATATAAAAACAGCAGTCGTGTCTCTGAATAATCAAAAGGGCGAATCATTTACTCACGGATACTGGTTTTTCTGTACCTAATTACCATATAAATAGATGGTGCCTTATAATTCAGTTAAGAATCCAATTATCTTATATAATTAATAATGTAAAAATAATTATTATTCCCTTTCATTAAACAAACAAACAACAGGAGGCGGCTGATGAATTGAAATGGTGGGGAGGTGGTGGAATCATAAAAAATATCATCATTAAGATATTGAAGAGAGAACCATTCCATGCCCGGGTATCTCAGGAGTCATAGATCCGTATTTATCCTTAGATTCAAACCAAAAATTGTTGTCACGGGTGGGCCATTGGGTCGGCCTGAAGGACCGGCCAGCTATAAGTGTCGTCGTGGGAATCTTTTACACTACTAATTAAGATATTATTAAAACGGCCTAGAAAGATGGCCGGTGTGACAAGGAGATAACGCTCTTGCCTTTGTGTCACAAGGTCCCGGGTTCGATTCCCGGCCAGGGAAAAGTGAAGAATGACTTTTTTCAAATCGTCCTAAATCTGGGTGTTACATGTATTATAATATGTGTTTAGCGCATTGTCTATATGTGTATCGCCGTGTTAGTACCCATAATACAAAAATCATTTCTTAGTTTGGGTCTAGCTCCATCTGTGTAAAGTTTATCTACATGTAATGTTATGTTTAACAAATAATTGAATAAATAGAGGGAGTGCGACGAATAAGCTCGTAAAGAGGAACACCAGCTAGTTCAAAATGGCACATTCAAAACTCGTATTATTAAAAGTGTTATAAAATATTATAATTAATACTTGATACTATGTACCTACTGGCTATTGTACTGTAGGTATGTATTAGGAATCTAATCAAAATTTGTATGTAAATATAAGGAAGTACCAAGTCGGTGAGTGATTACAGCAAGTATTATTAGTTAATTCGTTTCTCACATTGTTGTGAAATAAATGTATTGAGATACTAAACCAGCTTTTGTAGGGTAAAAACAATTATCAATGACCCATTCCTCTCAATAACGACGCACTTACAATATTGAAGACTTTATCAAGTATTATTATTTTTTATTGTAAATATTGCGAGGTAGGTTATAAGGTAAGATACTACTACACCATCACGGCACAACCCACAAGTGAGGTAGCCAGCTAAACAGCTGCATATAATAATCATACAGGATGTCTTCTCTGTGGGATGGATGGTAAATCTCATCGCTGAATTAGAGACGTAAAATGTCTTTATTTTTTCGGACACCTGCCTTTTACACACATATAATTTTCATTTCCAAATTTTCTCTCAATCGTATACCTATAGAGCTATTGGGTATTTGGATGATATTTTTTTTTTTTTTTTTATAAAAGATATATCTGGGTTTTGTTATAAACCCAAATACAACCTTATACACCTTTCACAGTAAGCTAAAAGCTTGTGTCGTGAAAGGGGAATTTGCCGGCACCTGGGATCGAACCCCGGACCCCTTGTTCACAAGGCCGAGACTCTACCTCCAGGCTACCGACGAACTCTATTGGATAAAGATTAAATTTATAAATGGAATATTTAAATTTATAAATGGAATATTGATTGTGTATATGTTTCTATATGATTGATATGTTTGTGAGATGTTTGCCCTAGTACAGGTTATACCTAGTTGGGCAGCATCAATGAAAATATGTATAGGATTTGTAATTTATTAGTGTAACAAAATAAATAGAAAGAAAATAAAAATAAATAAGTAGAAATATCATATAAAAAGGTGTCTTATGTCAAAAATCTGAAGTGGAATCGAAACTTTTAAAGACAACCAATGAAAATAACAGGTTATTGATATGTTCGTTTACCTTCTTTGCGCGGTCTATTGATGTAATTATAAATTGCTTCTTACCAAGGATCACATACTGAATGATATGGAAATATGTAGTCGGTTCATAAAGCAAAGCCAAAATACAAACGCACGCACACATTTATTGTTTACAAAAATAGATAATTCATGAATTCAATTTATCAACTATGATGTTGCAATATATGTAATAAAACTGTCGTATAGTGAACAGATTGTTAAAATATATAATGTGTTATTTAGTAAATAGTGCACATATGACCATTTCTTTGCTTGGTAAATAAAAAAAAGTTTTACTCCTAAATAATTCTTCTTTCACCTTTAAACGTGCCTCTTGGGTATTCCAGAAGGAAATAAAATCACATCGTTACAAAGAGACTGTGTGTCCATTAAAATAGTTCTTAATCTAAATAAGAAATATATTTTATTCAGAAATGATGAGCAACTCCATTAAAAATCTCTTTTCACTGTTTTAGGATTGGATGAAAGGTTCATTAGATTTTTCATACCATACGTGTGCTACCTACATATTTCGTTTGTGGAAAATGTCACGAAATGAAATAAACAGTATGTAGTGGTGGTTTGTTTGGTTTATTTATTATATTTGAGTGAAAGTTTAATCTTCTTTTTCAGGAGATTTCAGACGTCAACCGATTCCCCTGAGGACGCAGATAAAAAGTCAGAGAATAAAACATCACAGCGTGGGTTTTCGCAGCTGTTACATTTGTCTTATGTATGTTTTTGCTGTTGATTAAGCAGAACGCCTACGACAAGCCATTCATGTTACAAATGTACAAAACAAAACCTTTATCAAATCAAAAGCCATATGGATATGAATTTTCATACGTTATTTATTTTACTTTGATTGCATACAAATCTAAGAAAATATTTTACTAGAAACGTAATTGCTTAAAATTTGTCATTTTAAAGACTGAAATTTAAAATTACAAGGATATTTTCATAATCAGTGGAGTAGTAGTTTAAAATCTTGACACAGATGTGTCTACTAATCTTCTTATTTTTGTATCCATATGATTAAGACAGGTTCGATAAACGAGATAACTTATCAACGGGAGCTAATGTGGAATCACCTAATTTATTTTTTAGTAGCACTAGGCTGCAGCCTTATTTTTGCTTTCATTCATCATACTACATTAATAGGTACCAATCTGAGCGAGGCTTATTCCGGAGTAAACTACTATCAGTCAACAAATAATAAAGACTCAAGAAAAACTGCTTCATTTTTTTAGATATTCGTGCTAAACGGCACATTCCACATATGGGGTAGCCAGCTAAATAGCTACATAGAATAAAAATCCAGGTGGTCTTTTCTGTGCTAGTAATAAAATAAGACATTCAGGATGGGTGGCTTACCTCATAGCTGAATTTAAGATGTAAAATCTTTATTTTTTAACACCTGCCTTTTATTTACATCACATTCGAAAACATACTGAAAAGAGTGGAACACCAATTCTTTGCTGGGAATTGATTATGTATATGTTGTGTTTTAATCATCATTAACTGTCATTAGCCGTCAATGAAACATTTCGTTATGAACGCACCAGTCACACATGTAACCAACATTACTGAGATGAAGGTTAGATCTTATCCGATTCGGTTAGACCATTTGGTTGCCTAATCACATCCAGCAAAAAACAACCGACAGAGTGGAAAAATTAGTCGCAGTATAAAGACAACCATATTCAATATTTATTCACGGTCATTCTTCAACCGGTGCTTTTTTGTCTTAGTTCACATTTGCTGAATCGTGTCCAATTGTGATACGTGAGTCAGTTATTAAGTTTTTACCTTCCTCATATGAAGGTGTTGCGTTGTTAATAGTCAATAATATGAAACAATGTGGTCTGCACACGTCTCTCAAATAGAAAATGTTCCCATTCCTTATGTAATAAACAGAATTTTATTACAAAATTTATTGATTAAGGTTTAAACTTAACGATGAATATATTACAGGCAAAGAAAGAATATGTGAAAGAGTTTTGTAAACATTCCCCATAACAATCAATGTTGATCAAGTTAGGTAAGCGATGATCCATGGATCGGAGCAAAAATCTTTTACATTTTTTGAATCGATTGTTGATCGCTTACTTGATTTGATCTAAGTTTACATTAAAATCTAAAATTATTAACTTTATTAAATAAAATATAAAAATATATATATTATTGAGCACTGTTTAATCTCCACTTTGTTAGGTTAGATACCAAACGTTTTCGCCTATACTTGTAGGCATCTTCAGTTTCCCTGAAGATGCCTTTTGTGATGCCTGTTTCCCTGAAGATGCCTACAACTATAGGCGAAAACGACCTAACACAGTGAAGATTAAACAGTGCTCAATAATATATATTTTTATATCTTATTTAATAAAATAAAAAATGTATTTCCACAGTGTTCACACAATAACTCTTGAATTATTCTAAAATTATTGTTTTCTTCAGGTGAAATATGACGGGCAACAATTCATTAAAAATGTGAAAAGTTGTCTTTGTTATATTATGTATAAATATGTAAGTATTACACGTGGAACTAACCGTGAGACGGAATGATTATAATAATAAGTGTCAAGCTTTATACAAATAATACTGAGTCTCTTTATAGTAATTGTATGCAGTAGAATAATAAAAGAAAGAGGCTTATGTTCGAGACACATGATAATATAACTGTTGTTATTTAAATAAAATGGTCAAGTATATTATTGTTAAGAATATTATACGTATAGAAGCTAATTCAGTAGTTTCTTTATATACTTTCATGCATAAGAAAAGTAAATAGTCACGAAATATGTTGTTTCGAGTATAACAGATAACAAAATCCTGATCACTCGTAAACGAGTGGATGGCCATTGAAAATAGAATAGAATAGAATATAACAGATAAAAGATCAGTATTATTTGAATATCGTGTTGTGAGATTAAATCAAAGTATCAAATAAACGCACCTTTTATTATAAATTTACCAATATTTTAATTAGTATGACGATTAGAAAATTTTCTTTGATTTGTTCCTTTGAAATATCTGTTGCACCAGGTTTATCATGTCATCAAAATTTACCCCAACTCTACCGAGATATCAGCAACTTTCTCCCAAGAAAATCCCACTCATGATCGAGTCTTAGCGAATGTTTTCGATACAAGGAGGATCAAAACGAATCTAACAAACGCCTGACGATCCTTCTCTACTGCATCATGTTACGTTTAGATAGAAGATATTTATTTCTCTAATGTGGAAAAAGTCCGTTAGTAAAATTTTAACGCTCTACACATGTTTCACTATGCTCTTGTGTTAACGTCTTTATTATATTCCCCGCATTGCATACACCTACCTAACATACATCTTCGTCACAATAAGGTGTTCCAATAATTGCATACATTCATGCAGATAACAGCCTTCATTGTGACATGATATCGCATAGAAAAACATATAATTGAATTCAATATTACAAAATAATGCAGAACATAATTTATATATTATCTTGTCATATGAATAGTTCATAATGGCTGCAATAATTGATGAGTAATTTTTATATTAGCATTAATTTGTGATTTATGCATTCTACACATACTGACGTATATTATTACTTAGAAATATTATTCAATTATGTATGTTAAAAACAACAAATAATATGAAATCTTCATTAAGCAGGTAATTATATGTCTAGTGTTTATTATTACATAATTACAAATGTTTGGAGTCAAAACACTTTACAAATACCACTAAAAATTAATCTATGCGCGACCAAGGTTTCAACAGGTAACCTGTCATTCTCAAGACGCAATATTTGACTCAAACACAAATATTGCGTCTTGAGAATGACAGGTTACCTGTTGAAACCTTGGTCGCGCGTAGATTAATTTTAGTGGTATTTGTAAAATTTTTTGACTCCAAACATTTGTAGTCAAATATTGCGTCTTGAGAATGACAGTTTACCTGTTGAAACCTTGGTCGCGCGTAGATTAATTTTTAGCGGTATTTGTAAAGTTTTTTGACTCCAAACATTTGTAATTATGTTTAGAAACTACCACAACGTTACCGCCAAATCAATAAATAATATTTATTATTACAATTGAAATCACAATAAAATGAGGCATCAACTACCTAACTGAACTCTTCATTGCTCCCATGAAAATCAACAAGAACAGATAAAACTTTCGAAAATTTATTGCAATTTTTATTGTTTATATATAATATTAATTTTTCGCAAACAAATTGTTGGTAAATTTACCAAAAGGTTAATATTATAGATTCGTACTAACGAATCGTTTGTACTATGTCTGGTCTTAATGTGATAGTACGTACCAATGATTCGTTGTGAGTATTTTTCTCAGTGTGTAGGACTTCGATTCTCCAGTATGAATATCTCCATGATGTACTAGGAGCATCGTCTTTGCAAAGCTTCTGTATCCAATTCTAAGTTCCCCTGCGCATTTATATATTGTTTCGTACGAAATGGTTTGCATATCTCAAACAAAATAGTTCAGTTATTATTCTATTCGTTGTTTAATTAATAGGAGTGTTATTGGACATTAAAATCTGTCGCTATACCGGCCACTAATAACATGTACAACTACCTACTGAATATTGTATTATGTTGTTTTGCTACCAACCAGTGGTGCAATTGTGTCACTTGTCAGATGCAATACTCGTATATATCTTACGTGATGTAGGCTGAACTAATGACAGATGTTGGTACAATCTCCGCTCGTACTCAAAGGGAATCAGAACTTGATATGACAATGTGAATAATTATTAAAACGATGCAAGTACATACTTTAGCTTTTGACTTTACAATAATGATAGTAGGTACATTGAGACAAATTTAATTCCATTTGTCACATTACGCAAATCATGAAATCATTTATATTAAAGGACATAACAATTTATTAATATTAGGTCCTTACATATGAAATTGGCGTTTGGCGAACTGGCAACTTTGATTCAAAATATGTGGCGTTCGGCTAGGAATTCCAAATTCAAATTTATTTCAAATTTAAGACCATGTATTTCTGTGTTCGAATTACGAAATTTATTTGTTATCGCGTCATTTGTTTTTCTTTCACATCGTTCTGTTCACAATATGGAGAACTTAAAATATCGCTATATTTACGAATATGAGTTTCACCTCGGCACTAGTGCTGCAGAAACGGCTCGTAGGATTAACAATGCGTATGGGGAAGCTACTGCAAAAGAAAATACGGTACGTTATTGGTTCCAACGTTTCCGTTCTGGAAATTTTGACCTACAGAACAAGCCTCGTGGACGGCCGGAGACACAAGTTGATAACGAAGAATTAAAAGCAATTGTGGAAGCAGATCCATCGCAAACCACGTCAGAGTTAGCGGCAGGCTTCGGTGTGAGTGATAAAACCATTTTGATTCACTTGAAACAAATTGGAAAAGTGAAAAAACTTGAAAAATGGGTACCGCATGAATTGGTACTGCTGCTTCAGGACAACGCTCGACCACATACGGCACGTTTGACGACCGCAAAACTACGGGAGCTGCGACTGGAATGTCTTCGACACCCACCATACTCCCCGGACCTTGCTCCAACTGATTACCATTTTTTTCGGAATTTGGACAACTTCATGCAAGGAAAAAAATTCAATTCTCACGAGGCTGTCCAAACGGCCTTCAAAGATTTTATTGATTCTCGCTCACACACTTTTTTTAGTAAAGGAATCAATGAACTACCTTCGAGATGGCAAAAGTGCATAGATAGCCATGGTACATACTTTGACTAAATAAAAAAATAGTTTCATAAAAAAAAATCGTTTTCATTTCTGCCATATGAAACGCCAATTTCATATGTAAGGACCTAATAGTAGTAAAGTAGATCATACGGCTTCTGTCCTTCAATGAAATAGGTGGGATATAGATGTAACATAAATATTTCCTCCAAAATACCGCTCTAAGCTTTTGTTCTGCCACTCAAATACGGATTTAAACCAAAAATCTATACTTAGATTATAAGAAAACTATTTCCTCAATATATTCAGTTTGTTTGTATTTATAGTAAAATATGGGTATTAACTAATCTGTCTATTACTCGATAATAAGAGAATGACTCTACATATATATATAGAGAATGGAGATGAATAATATGATACCTTATTATTATTAGAAACATTTCATACCCATCATATTATTGTCTATTAAAGGATAAACTATTCATCTTTAATGAAGCGTGTGGGATCTTTTCAAGAAATATTAATAGAAATTTCAGAGAGTTTGTTTATATAAAATTATCACTAATTAATTATATAATAGGTATATTTCTTAAATAGCTTCTAAAAGAAAGGTATTGTTGAAGTTGCTACATTTCTAATCAAATAAAATTTAAAAAAATGTGATTTTTTCTATCAAAAAATGTTACTTCTAAACTCATAATCTGTCTGTAATTTTAATAGGTTTAGCACTAAGCCAGTAGGTGATGTCAAGTACTTAAGTCAACTAGGTTTATGTTTATAGGCAGGAAACGGAGACTCGGAGCATTTGCTCATTCCTCAATTCCTCATCGTTCCCACCTTTCTACAGTGACACTACTTTGAATTTAATTAAAAGTTAGGGATATAGAAACTCTGTACCTACATTCCTTGCATAGGCATGTCTATGTAGATATCTGTACGTATTATAGGCAGGTAGGTATCTGTAAGGTATTATATTATAAGAGGTACTGAATAGAGAAATGTTCTATCTACTCGCACACTACAATATGCCAAAGAACGATTAGATATATTCATCTAGTGTATTCTAGAGTCTCGATTATGCATATTTCGTTTAGGAGGTTAAATCCTCCATAAAATAAATGTTTGATACTTTGTTTCTTAGTTCACTATTAACTCTTAAATGGAAGGCTTCTACATTCGTTGCCGTGGAGGTGAAGTGATCCAAGCCACATTTTTTTGAAAAATGAATTAAGTATGCAGTTTTGTTCAGAAAACCACGGAGAACATAGTGGTGAAGAGAAATAAGTGATTTGATATTCCTAAAGGGCATTTCTGGAAAATTGGGAAGAGATGTTTAGTGTTTTTACATCATTTTAAGTGTGTGTTAGAGCATTTCACTAACGCAGATAGGAATAAATAGTTCAATTAAATTGTAGAAGTGAAAAGATTCAAGCCGCATAGCGCGTAACTTTCTAACAACTTTCCTACAAGTGGATCTTTCTCAGCTACAGTGGTGAAATAACCCAAGTGATAAATTCGTGTTTACTTCCAAAATATAAAAATTCTTTAATATTTTATTATTTATACTAGTGGAATATGTGATCAGGAATATTGTGTAAAATTTTTAGCGAAATCTATGCAAAAATAACTTAGTTATAGTCAGATTAGTATTGGCGGATGCGACAGCATAACTTCATCACCCTTTTTCTCGAAATGTCTGTCTTGTGGGTTACATCGCTTCACATCCACGGCAACGATATGTTTTATTATAAATAAATTAATTAATTAATATATCTCCCACTTTCTTTTATTTTTTTGCAAGACGGTTCCACTGCGGCAATTGTTGGTGCTATCACGCTCATTATTCTATTACCTATTAGTTACAATTTTATAAAACATACTCAGCCACTTTGCAATGTTTCCAAATTGGATATTTGTAACTGTTATGTAAGCTTAGTGTCAAATTATATTTAAGTAGTAAAACTTTAATATTTAAAATTATATTACTTTCCTTGAAGCTCATTTTATTAAAAATAACTAATTCATTACAAATTCTTGTTCTCACTCATCAATGTTCCACTAAAAAACAGGAGACATAACTGTGTACCTAAAATATGTAAATAATGTTGTAAATTGCACAATAATCTGCCACTGCACATCAAGGAAAGCACAAATTTGAAGAGGTTTACTAACAGTTTGAAAAGACTAGTCCTGGATAGGCGAGCAGTGGTGAATGGTTTATAAGTGTCCAATATTTAATAGTAAAAAAATAGCTAAGTTAATTTCTCCTTATACCAGCAAATGCTGTCTGGAGAACTTGTAAAATAAAGAAATGAAAAAAAATATATATATTATATGTATTGTAAAAGGCAAATGTTATAAATTGAACAAATAAATAAAATAATAAATAAAATAATTATTTCACCATACACCAACATCAAACATCATCCAATTATAAAACATTCTATTCATTGTGTCAAGATAGTTTGACAATATAACACTACTTACGAGTATTACTGTGCTCAGTAGAGAGATTGTATGGAAGGAAATATGTAACAGTATGTATACATATAAGATACAAGTAAAGGATAGTGTATCTTGTATATGAGTATGAATGATAAATGTTCCGTTTCAGTTGTCACGGTGCCGCTCCTGCAGTGTTGTCTCTGCTTTCATACTAGTAGTAGTAGGTAGTAGTAGCAATATACTAGTAATTATAATTACATTATGTGCATACCTACATATTATATTATTATTCTCAGATATACCTACTACTTCTATAGTCCTATACTATATACTGTATCAAGAGCGTATCTAGAATGTTTCCTAGGAGAGGGTAGCAAGTTGGAAAACTTTGATCATTCCTTGTTCCTCATTTTTTTAATCTCCACTTCGTAAAACTTGTTATAAATTTTGCATTCAAAATTTGGTGAATGAGTTTTAGAGAGTATTTGACACATATTCTAATATTTTTAGCTTTATACTTTCTGCTCTCAATAATTTCAATTTAGAATGGGAATTTGAAATAATTACGACCAGCACTTTTAAATCTGAAATCTTTTTTTTATTCCCAGCTTCAGATTAACTAAATTTTCAAGATACCGTTTTATCTGATGTATGTTCGCTTCATCCACTTAAGGGAGCCGCTGCCCCTCCACTTTGTCGTCTTCATCTCCTAGGCACGACCATCTATTCCATTCTGTGGTCCCAACATGTAAACAGCAAAATACAACGTGCCACCATAATACCAATTTTATCTACACTATTATTATAGTGGGTTATATTCCACTGAGTTGGTCTGCAACGTACTCGGATTTTCTTCTCCTTATAGTATCTTTAATTCTACATATGTGCCACAGCTCATGTCCTTCATCACTTGATGCGAGTAGGCGTCTCTCAATCGGCCTCTACAATGCCTCCCTCGGTCATACCCTCCGCGATGATGATGAGCAAGCCTAGGTACCTGATGTTGTGGCCAATTCAGTTTGCTCGTTGTTGGCTAATATTTATAAGAAGTTGCCTACTTTCGCCAACTCTGATCAAAACCTCTTCTTGATGATTCTTCTTCAATACACTTTCTATTCCCATAGAGGCAAAAAGGAAAGATTAGATAACGTCTTCAAAAAATATGACCATTAAAAAAACAGAAATAAGAGCGAATCTATTCATCTTTCTAATTGAAGATACGATAAGAATAAAAAATAAGTTACGGTATTTATTTTGAATTTATATTAATTGATATTACAGTTGAATAAGCTGCTCACTATCAAGTTCATACAACCCATAATAATGATAATAACATAAACACACTACCTACTTAATATCTAGTGTTTTGTCTATTCTGCGGACTAAAGTAGGTATCTACAAATTGATATTAATATCCCACAACTATTTCTATTGTCTTCACCCTTAATCTGATTTAATACCACATTGAATAACAATATCAAGAGGTACTTTATTAATAATATACCGTTACCCAACAAGTGAGTTTCTCTATCTATCTATCTAGATACTTTTGGGTTGTTGTGTTGTTATTAAGTATTCGAATCGAGCTAATACCCGTAATTACTTGTAAAAAAATGCGTATTTAAACCTGGTTTACTACTCGTGCTTAGAATGAGTACAGAGTAATTACGGATTAAATCAAAACATAATCAAAACATCATTAAAAAAATTCGATAATATTTGCAAAAAGGGATTTTTCCACCACTCCCCCCTGAATGTTTCAAAAGCAGAGCTCTACATCATCCAAAATCAACGAAACAAAAGATTTTATTTTTAGGGAAGGTTTTTTCATTTATACATTTATTTGTTTTATTCTTTTTGCACATCATCATTACATAACAGTGTTAACAAAACATTACAAAATATAAATACTAGGACGATACGCAGTGGCGTGATTATTCCTTCCATCTCACGATTTATTTGAAGGGCTCCACCCGACAAAATCTACACCAAAATTACAAACTCTCAATGTCCCTCGAGGAAATACTCACCTGAAGGCACTTTTTACAAGCAATATTATTATTCACTATGTTCTAACAGTTTTGTATTCTACTAAAATTACCTATAGTGCTAAACTTTTCATTAACATAAAATTTGTTCCATGATGTTTATTTTTAATTTGATTTATCAAATGGCAGTGGTGTTCTATGGTCAAAATGCGCCAAAAATAAAAAAAAACAGCCGAGAATATTTTTAGCCTGACATAAAACCGAAACAGCGGCAATCTCTTTTTGTGAGTAAAGTATCACTAACTTAGCAAGATACAATAGTTAGAATAGAGTTATTCCGTGAAAGTGAATACGAGTACCTATACTATACATACTCGTATCAATATACTTTTGTACTTAGTAAGGAACACACATAGTATGTAAGTACTATACGCCTATTTCTAAGTAGATGGGTGAATGAAAATTTGGACACAAGTGCAGATGATTAATCGTGAATTAAAATTTATCAAATGTCGGATTTAAATTAAGCAACTATTAGATTTGACATTTAAATTATAATTTTAACTTATTCAAGATTTACAGTGAGTAGATATTGATTCAAATATTGCAGAAAGAAATTGATAATAAGTTCGTCTCATTACTCGTTTCCTATGATTTTTTAATAGGTATTTAACATGCATAGCTACAATGTATTCACATATACAAAATGAGAGCCCATCTACAATATAATTCAAATTAATTTATCTTATTCTGCGGAAAAATATTGTCAAAAAAACCTAAAAAAGGTTGTCTTAATGACATGCTGTTGGCCCGCAGACTACCCCATTTATAAGAGATGGCTTAATGGCATAGTAGTACTAACAATCACAATGAGTATCATTTAAATATTATACTGTTCAAATTTATTATTTAATTTTAATATTTAAAGCAGTTTGAAAATTTTTCAATTTAATTTTTTTCCGCATAATCCTGACATCGAAATATCAACATATCACTTGTATACACGCAATAAACAACAACACATACAAACATAATAAATAATATATGAAATTAACATTGTACCTATATTACAATACAAAATAATAATAATTAATAGATATATTGGGTTCGTATTATAGATGTGACGGAAAAAGTTTTGCTAAAAGCCTGTTATTCGGCCAAGGTTACAATTTTTGGATTTTGTCTTCATGCATTCTTTTTTATCACTGAAGGACCTTTTTCTACTTCCTAAGCTTATAAGCCGGTAAAAAACTTTGATACAATCCCATAATAAATATAATTTAATATAATCTTATTTTTTTGTAATGTGTACTGTAGATTAATATTACACAAAAAATTATGATTTATCGTGTCGAAACCCAGACAAAAAAACAATCAAAACTAATCTCCAGTACTGTGCAAAACGCACAGCAGGTGGAGATGCGTCAAAAATATCCTCCATAGTGCAAGTGACAGGGCACAATGGACATTCTAAAAAGTGTAGCATAGTCATAATAATTACACAAAAATAATTTCACTTCAAATACAGAACAATAATTATAACAATAATAAATTTTTATTATCAGATCAAATTAAACAAACAATACACGAGTTCGTCGGTAGCCTGGAGGTAGAGTCTCGGCCTCGTGAACATGGGGTCCGTGGTTCGATACCAGGTGCCGGCAAACTTCCCTTTCACGACACAAGCTTTTAGTAGCTTACTGTGAAAGGTGTATAAGGTTGTATTTGGGTTTGTAACAAAAAAAAACAGATATATCATTTTTTTTTAAAAAAAGTCAGTTCAGTTTTGAGTATTTTCAAAGTACGAAAACGTTCGTATTTAAAAAAAAATATGCGTTGAAAACTTGACAGTGTTTTTAAAATAATTCAAAATGTATTTTCACAGAATGAACTCAAGAACTCTGCAAAAACTTATATTTTACATATTTTATTTTATGGACGATAGTTAAGAAAATTTTATGAAAAACTTTTTCACTCGAGATATCAAGAATAGTAAATTTAGTGGCCGGATACCCTAAACATCACTAGTTCGTACATATGAAAGCATTAATTATACTCTGGAATTATAATATATTGCTTAAATAATAAATTACATTTTGCAATATAGGTACCTACTCCTCATTTATTATTATGTTCATGATAAATTATGATAATTTTATAATAGCCATTTAGATAATAATAACAAATATGTATGAAATAACTATAGTACAAATATTAATATGATCGAAGTAATAATTCCAAATATTACATTTATTTTATTGCTTTTCCCAATTATGAATTCTAGTTATTTTTCTTTCTAACAATAGGTTAATACGTTTAAGGTGCCTTTATATGTGAGGTGGACAGTAGTCTGAAGGTAGAGTCTCGGACAATTCAATCAACAGAACCGGGTTCGATTCCTCTTGTTACCGACCTAGCCTACTTTCACGACACAAGCACATTGCTTTCTCAGGGCATTTGGGAGTGTATTTGGATTCATTTCAAATCCAGATTAAAATATTATTTTAATTTTCTTTTTTGATATATAAGTAAAACATCAATCTACGTCCTTACTCGTGAAAGTTTCTAGTGCCATCAAAAATATAAGAAGGATTTCATTTTTTTAGATACAAAACTGCAGTAATGATAGGAAAAAAAATTCAATCTTTTTAATTAACATTTTTAAGATGAGGACCTTTTTCAAGTCTCAGATCCAAAATTTTATAATTTCCCTTGCACTCTCAATTTCTACCCCCCGTCGCCAAATTTTCAAAATAGTTAGGAATTTGTTAAGGAATATTTCAACTTGTGCGTTCCATGGAGCACACGGCAAAGAATATTGATCTATCATTCATTTACGTAAGTTTTCGAGTGTCCTGTAAAAGGCAGACGGTATTCAAAAAGATAAATACATTTCACATTCAGCGATGAGGTTTGACACCAGTCCAAAATTTATTATTTTTTTGTTAAGGAATAGTTAGCACGGACAGGACAGCTTGCATGTTTATTACACGTAGCTAGTCTGCTGGCTAGCCTCCTTATGGGATATACCGTAATGGTATATTTCAACAAAAAAGGATCATCATCATGTATTCTTTCCACTTTTGGTTAAAGACCACTCCCCTAAATCATTTAATTTGGTTAGTTCTACATTTATCAACTATTTTATATAGATAGGAATCTTATACAGCCTCTCATGGGGATATCCTCAAAAGGTCTATGTGACTCTCTTTATTATTATATAAAGGAAGTGTGCAGATATGGACATTGGGTAATATATGTATTGTAGGAAGAGAGAACTGGATTAAATAGAAGGGGTATTATAATTGCTAAATCCGTCGGTAATACACAAAGATCTTGTTAGAATTTTATAAGCAATAGATTAAAATTCAAAACAAGTTTAGTCTTAAACTCCTTCTACATCACATTGTTCAAGAGTTTTTCCAATTTGCTCCTCAACACTACTCAGGGGAGCACCGGTTGTCAGCTAACAGGTTTTCAAGCAATGAGTACCTACTTTGGTAATAATAATGACATTTTATCATAATAGATATAACCCAGCAATATTATTTTAAATAAATATTTTCAATGTAATCCGTTACTTTTTGTGTAGGTATCCATAATATTACCTAAATGAATTTAAAAAAAAAACTTTAACTTTTTTAAACACACTATTATTTTTATTTTTGTAGACAACAATATTGTCTACAAAAGTAAAAATAATAATGTGTATAAAGAAGTTAAAGTTATTTGTAAATTCATTTTAAATAAAATACGTGTCTATTTCTTGAATATATTTTTATATTATGGAAAACATAAATAGTTTTATTTGAGTATCTCGACATAAATAAGTTATTAAAATACTAAATTGTGCGAGATTTTCAACACTCAATACCAAAATTTATGGAAAAATAGAATTTTCAATTGTTTGCGATACCAAAACAAAAATTAAGTCGTCGAATCTATCTATTGTCGTAGAGATTTTTTTACCACCCAAAATAAACGATTAATCTTCTTATATCAAAAAATAATTTATGTTAAACCAACTTTTGTAGTACATATTTTAAATAAGTCGTTATAATATTCAAGTGCGATTAGAATCATCTTCATGTGTTATTTATGAATTTAAGTACTATGAATTTATTACGTGATTATCTATTTTGTAATTAAGACGTAGATTTACGTTTAAAAAATAATATGTTCTTCCGAGCACGTAAGTATAACAAAATAAGCATAAATTAATAAATGTTCAACGAATTCACATTGAACTGAATTATTCAGAAATTTGTTAAAACTCACATAATCAAAGAAACATTCTTATAAACTCGAGCATTTAAAAGTACGAATATAATAATAATGTATGGAGATAATCACATGAAAAATCTCATATAGTATAGTGTAAAATTGATTCTCAATCAAATTGATTTATTACCAACCAAAAACCGTAATAAAAGAATGACATTTACACGCATCAAATAACATATTAGGTATTTACAAACAAATTCGTGAGTAGGGAATTGTTTTATTAACTACATTAGTTATTTATTAACAATATTAAACCATTTTTCATATTCTGCCCTAATCCAAACTTGTAAAAACCGTTAAAAGTATTCAAAACAACGTAAATTAACCTATCACAAACTTTCTATTATAATTTCCAATTTGTTTGTTCTTCTACGCACCACGCAAATTTTAAAATGTCAACTTGTAACAGCAAATAGCTACAACATAATTAAATAATAAATCAGTTTTAAATGTTTGAAATATTTTAATCCTAGCTTAAATGTTACTAATATGGCCGTTGTTTACTTAAGTTGTTTTAGCATTCTTTTTAAAATGTAATAAAAGTGAGATTATGGCGAATATCAAATACAGATTTATGTTTGTAACATACGAAACACACAAATTATTCATAAATTCCGATAAAATAAATATATTTAAAATAACTTTGATAATATTATAACATGTGATATTACAGCGGTAACCTGATGGTAGTCTCGAACTTTCAATTGAAAAACACGGGTTCGATTTCACCCGCTGTCGACTTACTTCTAGAGTGTATTTGGGTTTATTTAAAAAATGTGTGTTATAAAAGATATAAATATTTTAATAAATTTTCAAACGTGCAGTCGTGTAAAATCGATCAAAGTACTAAAAATAGACGTTAGTAGATGCACATTATATAAGAGAATGATTAAAATAAAAAGAATACTCGTAGTAGTCTATCAGTATTGTCTCTTATGTATGTATAAGATCATGATTTATTAATAAACATAGGAGCAGCTCTTTCCATCCCAATCAAAAATTTAGACATTCAAGATGGGTTGCTTACCTTATCACTATATATAATGAGTAACAATCCACTGGATTGGTCTGCAACGAGTTTTGACTTTCTTCTCCATTCCTCCCTATTTTCAGCCAGTCTTTTCAGCTCTACGTATGAGCCACATTTCATGTCCCTCTTCAGTTGGTCCATATACGCATCTCTTGGTCGGCCTCTGCCATTTGTCCCCTCGGTCTTACCCTCCGCAATGGCGATGAGTAGTCCTGGGTCCTGGGTGCCTGATGTTGTGGCCAATCCAGTTAGCTCGCTGTTGGCCGATTCTCTTAAGAAGTTGCCTTTTTTCGCCTACCCTGGTTAAAACTTCTTCGTTTTTTTATTACTAGATTTAAGATATTTAATAATTTATTCGTGTTTATTTTACGCGTTGTATGTAATAGGTAGGTACATCATCATTATAAACATTTTAATAAATATAACGTTTTTTCGAGATTTTTTTTAAGCTTTTAAGTATCGTACATATAATAATATATTCTAAGAGAGTATTCTTTTAATGGAGATTATAGAGGTATTCGATTCTATTCTAAAACTCCACGTTTCTATGGACACGTTTCAAGATTTAACTCAAAAAGATAAATATAAAAAGTAGGGATGAAAATTAAGAATATTTATCTCAAAATTTAAGGGTATTATAAATAATATATAGATTCATAATAATATCTTCTGTATTGGTTCGTTGGCACAATGAGGATTAAGTGCCTTCTTAATTTAAAGAACTTTTAATCCGAATTAATGAATTTTAATATTATTTTCTCATCATTTTAAGATAATTAATTTTCAAAGATACGAATCTGAAATATTCCATTAACAATTGTCAAGACTTTGCTTCATATTCAAAAAACATTCGAACACTCTATATTTAAAAATATTTTTTTAAATTTGATTACAATAGTTGATTATATCAATTCTAATGCATATAGGAATGATTTTCGTTATGAAACATGGCATGTTGTACCTACTTATGCGCAGTTCGTACACTTGTACAAAACATACTTGGAATATGTAAGAAGTGTACAAAAGACAAAGATCTATCGATGATTTATACCATCCATGGAAGACAATACTTTGATTTATTGCATACATCTATGGTTATCTCCACAACAATCATATTGAAATTTATGATAGTTCCTAGTGGTACATGTTACATACATATTAATATATTACAAGTAAAACCTCTCGGTGAATGAAGGAACATTGCCTTACGGGTAAATACTCGGAGTGTGATCTTGAGTGTACTTACCCAATATATTATTATACGTAATATCATTGTTATTATATGTATGAACCAACCAGAACCAAGATTTGGAGAAGGCCACAATAATAGATAGTACGACTTTGTATATCTACATAATAGTTATTAAATTTAATAGCAATGTTATCCTTTATAATATCCACTCTGTGAAAATAATAATTAGCAATGATTTTTAACTGTTGACAACACTTGGTCATTTAATTATACCAACTAATACTTAATAACGCATGATTACGCATGTAAACATTTGATTATGTTTTTTTATTAATCTTATGTTTACATGCGTAATTTTTATTAATATAAATATTAATTACTATAATTTATAGAGTGTTTATTATAAATTAGGTACTGTTAAATAAAATACCTACATTATTCAAGGTGCTATAGCTAGATAAAGAGTGTTATATTATGTAATTGGCTTCCGTTTATATCATAACGTCGTGATTATTATAAGGTATTACGATCGATGACCTTTTTTCACATT
Organism: Athripsodes cinereus; assembly: GCA_947579605.1. Classification (NCBI taxonomy): domain Eukaryota; kingdom Metazoa; phylum Arthropoda; class Insecta; order Trichoptera; family Leptoceridae; genus Athripsodes; species Athripsodes cinereus. The sequence continues at coordinate 8,212,873 of OX388311.1, forward strand.
ATAATTCACACACATATGTAGCATCGAAAAATCTCCATAAATATTTGGCAGAAAAATGCTGAGATCTCAATCTTAGTAATTATAAATTACTTACCTTAAGCTAATTTCTTTAAAAGACATGAACCGATTAGCTCCTTGAGTGCTATTAGAAAAAATATTTTGCTGATATTATTTTCTATGGGACCATAATCTTCTCATCGTTTTCAAGTATCCCATAAAAGACAGGTATTTGTAGAGCATCATGTAATAAACATAATTTTAACATCTTCAATTCAACGATGAAATAAACCACCCTTTTTTAATGTTTATGTTTCAATGGTACAAAGAGGACTACCTGTATCTTCATTAAGCAGTTGGTCATATGAGTACCCAATTCATTGAGGATTCCATGATGGTGAAGGTAGATAACCATAGACTTAATAAATATATAGATGCCATAATTATAAACTTATGAAGGTACAATTATATTTTATTTTACACACCTGCATAATATATAATAATAACTGCATAATAAATGCAGTTAGTTAGAGCACATTAGCTTTCATCACATTAATAATAATTACGCACACATTATCATCAGCAGGAAGCAAATTTTTCACACAACAAAGACAAGCGATGCAAGATAGGTAGATAATGAGTTCGTCGGTAGTCTGGAGGTAGAGTCGCGGCCTTGTGATCAAGGGGTCCGGGGTTCGATCCCAGGTGCCGGCAAACTCCCCTTTCACGACACAAGCTTTTAGCTTACTGTGAAAGGTGTATAAGGTTGTATTTGGGTTTATAACAAAACCCAGATATATCTTTTAAAAAAAAAAAAAAAAAAAAAAAAAAAAAAAAAAAAAAAAAAAAAAAAAAAAAAAAAAAAAAAAAAAAAAAAAAAAAAAAAGTAATATTATAATGCTTGCAAACAAACATTCAGTAAACAACTAATGGCTAATGGATAACTGTGTGTTAGTCGGTACATCATAATATTATTATGCTATGCATTACCTACCTGATCATTAATTAACAATATGAAAGTGAAAAAAATAACAGCCGATTTTGTTTATACTTACTGTGATCGTAGTAAGTTTAGATAATGTCCATTGAAAATACATATTCCATAATGGATTTTAAACATAAAAGCTCCCGAAGACCTGGAAGAAGATGCTTTTGACAGTAGGTATATAGGTACACAGTATATTTCACTCACAGTTTCATGAAGTTCCCGGCAAATAATAAAAATGCTACTTGTTTCTTCGTTTTCGTGTATTCTGTAGAAGACAGGTATTCGTGATACATCCCTTATAAGATATTTAACATCTTCAATTCGGCTACAGGGTAAATCATGAATGTCTTAACTTTTATTGGCACGTAGATGACAACTTGCAAGTTTGTTACATGCAGTTAGTCCACCAGCTACCCCATTTGTGGGATATGCTGTGATACTATAAATAAATAGAAACATCCATAGCACATATAAAGGTAATTGTGTGAGCGAGTTAGTTAAAAGATATATTTGAAAGTGCGCAAAATTACTCTACCTAAAAGATTGCCGCGTGATTTTAGGAACATAGACGAAAATTAACAAAATTTCTATATAACATTTTTAATAATAATAATACATTTCATAAATTATATCAAACACGTCCTCTCTTTACTAATGATAGTGGAATGTGTTTTTGATTCGTTTCGTCAAATTATTGAAGATACTTTATTCCAAAGTGTATCACATTTACAATTTACGTAGATTACTAAGAACAGATCAATAGAAAATTAAAGTAGAATATTAGTATCAAAATTTTACATTATATTAAAGATACACTATGGTAAATAATTAATATAGTTTTGTGAAGCTATTTCTCAGAAAAGAGGAGTTGCTTGAAACCTCTTTTCATAATGGCTCTTGTAATTAAAGTCTGAAGAAACTTAAGCATATTGAAATTTTCTCGAAATCGTTAAAATATGTTTAATATTTAACCAAATTTAGATTTATATTTCAGTTTTGAAAACGGCTGACTCAGTCTTAAAATCTTGTATTTTTTGATATATCAAATAGTTTATTTTGCACGTACTGAGCATAGTTTTAAGAGTATTTACCAATTATTTGTTTCGAATAACGTCAAATCGGTGGTTAACCACATAAAGGCTTCACGAGTACTGCATAATTTTAATATTTCTATGATTGTAAAATATGGTTCAAAATTAAGGATGCGTAGGGATTAGGCAACCTGAAATATTAGACAAAAAGAACAGTGATTTTTATTTTCACTGCAACTTGACACTTTATATTCCATTGTTGAATGTACATATATATACTTTTATGGTATGCAAACATTGATGTTAATATTGTATTCTCACTGCTGTTTATGCACTAACATGGGCATAAATCAACATCCATATTATAATAATGCGTATAAAATATTTCATATTACATTTATTTATTTATTTATTCAACACCTGCCTCGCCTTGTACAACAACAAATAATAGGTAGTAAAAATGATCATGATAATATTATAATTCATAAACTCATAGCTGCTGCGATTATTACAAATCACCTGAGATAATGATCAACTGCATGCATACCAATCAAGTATTATCACTCATTGAGGAACGGTTCATAATTTGTTGATTCATTTAATTTATTCCACGACAAACATGCATTAGATGATGCTATTGTTAATCACAAAATATTATACTTAAATAATATGCATTACGCACACTCCTAGCAACGCTCCCATTAGCATGAAACCCAAAAGTAAAAAATATAGTAGAACTGCTAACTTCGTCTTATATTAAAAGCAAAAAAGAAACAAATTAGTCATTCAGTATGAGCTGAGCTGCATAAAAGATAGGTAACTAACATCGTATGTGAAATTTGACATATAAAGGAGCCCTAAACAGTATTCAAGTGTTTTATAAAGAGCAGATGGGTACCTATTTGTAAAATATCCCGCGTAAGACATTTAACGTTTTCAATTCGGCGATGAGGAATGCCGCCCATGATGAACGTCTTGAATTTTATTGGCACGGAGAGGATGACTTGCATATTTATTATTTGCGGTCCATCCATTAGCTGACCGTGGTAAATGCCGAGATGGTATAAATGACTGATCGAAGGAGATTGAGAAATATCGCAGAATAGAGAAAGTGTCACACTAAAAGATTAGAATATAATATATAGCATTCAGGAGAATAATATTTTTTTATTAAATCATCATATATCGCTAATTTACTACACAATTCAAGATGCACAAAAGAATGTGACGCTATGCAGTGGAGAAACTAACTCGATCTTATCACGTCATTCATGATCAATTATGACAATTTTTTTTTTTTTTTTTAATTTTTATGACCTTCACCAATGATGGTGTTCCTGGTCAGTCTCAAGTATAATTATTTACATATGTATAATTAGTCATTCATAATTAGAGGCAACGATTTCACAAAAAATGTTGTTTCTGTTGTCTCAGTAATATAAATATTTACTTATCCTTATGTCTCAGTTCAAAGAATCAGGGAAGTCTAGGCGGAAAAAAGTAATACATCATTTTTAGGTGTGACGGACGAACGGATATGCACAGATAGATAAATAGAAATATGTACACATAAATAAGTCAAATTATTGAGAAGTTTCACAAACTCTCTTTCCATTAGAATTAAGACATTTATTATGAATGAAGAATTTTCGCTTCATTGATAAAAAATTGGCATTGACTTATCATCCAAAAGGAAAGGAAATTTAAATTACAGATACTGACATACACGTTGATTCATTTCTAGGTTTACATTTAATGGTCTAATTATGAATAAGTCGAAAAAAACGCTTCACACTAGGATAATAAAAAGATTCGCTTAAGCCAATCACAAAACATAAAAATTCTGTAAAATTTCATATAAGCTTATTTACCTGTTTTGGAAGACAGATTATAATGTTTTACATTTTTAATAGCGATAAATAAACATAATATAAACAAACAAACATTTGAATTCATTTATAGATACATCCTCGTAAATGAATATCCTGTTATGTATTGTATCGTTTGCATGGATTGAATACAATGTATAAAACGGCATAATAATATGTAGTGTGTGTTATTTAATTAATGAAACGTTTGGAACAACAGCGGTATACATATTTGGGATATCATTTATGGAAGAAACACTGCTGATATGAATGGAGAAATAAGTAGTCAATCATTTATATTGACCGGTCAAATTTTCGGTAAAGATTTCGGTTAAAAACAGTTTTCTTTTTCCATTCCTGTAAACTCCGCAGATTCCTTGGCGTATGGTTTACCACTCTTTCGTGAGTTTTTCAGTGATTTGTGACATGCAATTATTTTCAAAACGTAATGTATAAAACACTTCATACTTTCAATTCAACTAGGTATAAGATATTTTTTATCCAGGAAGCAGCAATGGACATGCGTCTCTGGAGATAAGGACACTTGGACCAGTGGAAAAAGATGTTTATAGTTTAAATGATTTAAGGGTACGAAAAGTATTACTCGTATGATTGTTGAAACTAGACGGATTAACTCCCTACTTGTAAGATAAACCGTAATCGTATGGTAACTATAAAGATTTATAGCGGTCAAAATCAGAGTCGACAATATTATCAAACATTGGCTTTGGTTAAAAATCGATCGCTTTCGGTCCGACAAGTCATTAATCATTGACTTATAATAAAGGGTGCTTAGTATTCTGAATGCCTCGTTGTTATTTATGTATTATTATTATTATTATTAATGTACGGACATGTGCTACTACCTACTTAGTCACTAATTTACCATCGAAACCAATGATTTTACTAATTGGCATCCAAATTACCATTTTATGTATTACCTACTACTAATAACGCAGTATCATCTTCAATCACTCATCATTATAATACGAGTACAACCAAATTACTAGCAAGTACAACGCATAAGAGTCTATGGATATTTAGCTTCCTATAAAATTTAGATACCTATTCGTATACAGGTTTGGCAAAAAGATCTCCCCTATTTAAAATGTGATTTTATTTGAACAAATTAACAAAAATTTGTATACTCCTTAATAAAAATTATATATTAGCATTATTTAGATACGTCACGAAATAAATAAAACAAATGTTTTATTCTACTATTCGATTTATTTACGAGAGAGACGTCTTTCGTCTTGTTAAGACATTGTCAACGTCCTAACAAGACGAAAGACGTCTCATTTGTTTTATTTATTTCGGTATGGAATTCTACTACCTAAACACCGACACAGTAACTGATTATTTACGTCATTCTTGGGTAGGGTGTAGCGCCGTAAGATTTGTAAATTTTCTACATTATATCTTCAATGAAACGTTATTTTTGTCATATCCAATGGTAGAACTAATGAATATAAAACCCAGAGATACATGTAAGATTGCCTTCAGTGAACTGGGAGTACTTACATTACCAAGTTTATACATATATGAGTGCCTACTTTATTCCTATAAGAACATATCTAATACGCCCCTGAACTCAGACTATCACAATTACAATACTCGTTGTAAGCGAGATGTAAGACCCCTAGAACATAGATTGGCTAAAGTTTCAAAAAGCTTTATTTGTCTTAGCATAAGTTTATATAATAAATTGCCCAGTAATATTAAGGCACTCAATTATGTAGAATATCAGAGAGAAGTGAAAAGGTATCTTGTTGGAAAAGCTTTTTACAATATCGACGAAATGCTAAATGGGACTGTTCAGTCTAATTGGCATTGATTCAATTCATTTATTTATGTATAATTATTAGAATTTATTTTTTACATACACTGACGAGAAGTTATTTTGGGCCTTTTACACTCGAAAAACTTTGATTCAATGGAATTTCTTTATTTATTTATTCATTGTATTGTTGTAATTTGATTATTTTGTCATTTGTAAAAAAAAAAAACTATATAATTGTCTGACGATTCCAAGTGCCAAATCAATGGCCTACGGATGATAAGAAAGAATAAAGAATAAAGAACGTAGTTTGTAAAATTAAGATATATCTAGTTACTTAAAAATCATCAAGTGTAAGAGATGTTAAGCTTAACTAAAGTAGACTCCTTAAGACTTACGAATAATAATATAATGTCCCCAAAAGCCGTGTTTTCAATAGATGGATGAAAGAAACGAATAAGCCCCCTGACAGTAGATAAAGGACAAAAACAGATGTCGTAAGCCGAAAGGCAGATACTCATCTACCAATGAAGATGGGAAATTTTAAACCAGTTAAAGTCCAGCACTATGGGAGATTTTAAACCAGTTAAAGTTCAGCACCCAAAAAAGATTATCCCTATAAAAAATAACAAATGATCTAAGCTAACCTTCGCAAATGATTGTTAGTAATCAAATAAGTTTTTCTGTCCGACCTGTATGATCATATATCACTACGTCATCTTACTTATCATTCATCATACACCACTTAACCTTAAATCATTAATTGATACATTGTGTAAGTGTTTATTGATCTATGTACCACTGACCTTCGACTGACGGATTTTTCTGAATTGATTTTCATATTAGTACTCCCCAGTAGATATATCGGTTTTTTAAATAAGTAGTAGGTATAATCATAATATTATGTATGTGACCATTGTATGTAAAATGAGTGGGAAATATTTGTTTGTACTTTTTATTTGTTATAGGCTGTTGTTAAACAAACATAATACGATAAATATTAACAATGCTTATGTTTTTATTCACACATTAACACTTAATATTAATTTTGTATTAAAAATAAGTAAGTACTTGAGTACTGCCTTCTTATTCTTCCTGGCACTATCCCAACTTATTGCCGCTGAAAGCCGTTGGGGTCGGCTCTTGCCGTCCTAAGGTTGTACATTCTTCTGTGTCGTATGTTATTTTCATCCAGGCCATTACTCCACAGGATCCTGTTGCATTGTTTCATCCAGTTATTATTTCATCTCCCTCTTGATGGATGTTGAGGAAGATTCATTGACATGACTTTGTTAACGATATTTTCTGGTAGTCTCCGTCTTATGTGCCTATACCATCTTAGTTACCTCTCTTTTAGCTTACTATTTATGTCAGTAACACCCATGTTGGTACCTCGAATGCGTGAATTTGAGTACTGCCTGCCTTTACAAAGTTAATACGTTGTAATTTTTTTTTTCGAAGTATTGAAGAGATTTGGTACCTCTATGCTATTATGTGCAGTAAATCTATTGGTTAACCAACTATCCTTTGAAAAAAATAAACATTAAAAAAAGGTGATGTTTTGGATAATCGAAAAAAATAATCAACGACTATTGAGAGCATTAATAGTGAAATAAATGTTTGTTTCTGAAAGAGAGATACATGTGCTTTTAACAACCACATGGGAATTTACTTACTTAATATCTAAATCATATAAATATAATATAATGAGTTACAATCTATTGGATTGGTCTGCAACGAGTTTGGACTTTCTTCTCTACTCCACCCTATTCTCAGCCAGTCTCTTCAACTCCACGTATGAGCCACAGCTCATGTCCCTCTTCAGTTGGTCCATATATGCGTCTCTCGGTCTCTCGGTCGGCCGGTCGGTCTAAATCATATTGTAAACAAAAGACGATGGTGTATTGCTACTGAGTATAAGAAATTTGCAGTTAGAAAACAATCAGAAAACCAACAACCATACATCAGACTTATCGTAAGGATTAGATTAGATGCAGTAATGACCATTTTGGATATATTGTGGGTGGATGAGTTCCAAACAAAAATCTAATCTTAATTAGGTATACACAATCTAAACAAGACTGGTGTAGTAGAAGAAACATTTTTATAAGTTCAAACCAACTGGTAATAACAATATTACGGATAGGAAATGAATCGTAAAACCATGATGATAAAAGAAAATTAATTAATATTTGTACTAAGATAATAATAATCTCAAATAAACATACATAAAATATTCCATGAACTTGAACTAAAAGCTTAATACTTGTCTCAGTTCAACGACAAGGAAGCATTTTCAGGTAGTTTGTTCATGGCTCGGATATAAACACTAAACATCAGACACCCAATACTAAATAAAAGTAACTTTACCTTATATAAACAACCATGGTCGTATAGTCATATTATAGTAATAGTACATACATCATGTTTAACATATGGTTTAATGAGTTTCATACACTGTTAATAACAGCGATTATTATTATTACTATTTGTTATTATTAGTAGCAGTAACTAATACTCACATAATAATTTAACAGGTAGTAATATAATATTTGCTAAATAAGCAGAAATAATATCATTATATTAATAATATTGTTCTATGTCAAGAGCTAAGCAAATATATCATTACCGTTTTAAGTCAATAATATTTGAATCTATTCATAAATATAAAAATATTTTAATCTGTTCACAAGTGTGTCAGTTTAAATGTCCTCATTGGGCACCTAACCAATCACATGAAAAAAATAAAATTCACTATACAGCATTTCAAAATATATCAACATGTTTATTCGCAAAAATTGAAAATGTATTATTTATTGTATTCATTGAATAAATACTCCATTTTGAATTATTGTCAAAGTGGAGATAATATTTTTTCTTAACGTATTGTACCTTAAATTTTAATGATAAAAACTAGATAGTTATATACATAAAAATAAATTAATAATATTTACGATCAAATCTATGAAAGTTTTTCATTTCTCAAAAAAAAAAATAGACACTATTTTCTATGTTCTCATGATAGTTACTGGCAATTTATAGGACATTGATGTTAATTTCCTGATCGATGTCGTATTTAAGCTAGTAGGTAGGTATATAATAATTTAGAGTGTCGATTATAATGAGTAGTTGATACACAACGTACATAATGTTTAAAGTTATTAGGGAATGTTATTTTGATATCATTATCATTTTTACTACGAGTATATTATTTCCTCATATCATTATTCTATGTAATATTTCATATGAAATCAATTTATATTAATTTTATGAAAAATTACTCGTATAATTAGGTAGTTTAAACTTTAATTATTCCATTGAATAGTTTTTTGAATCAGTATTTATTTAACCAGAGATAAAAAATTGTTCATGATTTAGTTTAGCGATGATTTTAAATATGAATGAAGACATTCCATCCCGTGGAGCATTCGGTAAAGAAATGGTCTCCCACTCCGTAAGTTTTCGAGTGTTCTGCAAAAGGCATTTTTAAAGGCAAAAATTAAGACATTTTACATCCTTTATTCAGCTATGAAGTTTGCCACCCATCCTGAATGACTTGATTTTATATTGGCACGGAGAGGACAGCTTGCATGTTTAATGTATGCAGCTTGTCTGCTGGCTACCCCACTTGTAGGATATGCCAAGATGGTATCGAAGTCATTCAGTATTCTCTAGCAGAATGTGAACTTTTAGTTAACGATAGAGAAAAATAATTTTAAAAAAATGTTTCAGATAGAAATATCTATTCATAGTTTAAAAACACCTACTTATCTCGTCAGTATGCAGTAGGTGAATTTAGTTTATATAGGCACGTACACATTTGTTGTATCGAAACACGTTTTGAAATTTCATCAGTTAATTTAGTTCAATACCAGACAGAACAATAACATCCAACCGAACCATCAGCATCGGTAGGTACCTACGTCTACAAAATTGAACAATCATTTTATGAAACCAATCCTATTTATTTTTAGATTGATATTCATTCGTAGGTAGGTACGTATTATATCATACGATGTATTATTACAAACACTATGAGGTTCTATGTGAATTCACTGCAGAATAAACGAGATGAAGTGTAACGGATATCTGGCAACTAATTATCCGGCAGAATGCTAGTTAATATATTGATACAATGCTTGTATACGATTTTGATAAAAAATAAAAATAAAAGTAACACTTGAACTCTTGAACACAACTCTTGAAATGAACGTGCTTATTCATTAATTAATTCTTTACTGCACATTGGTAACAAATAATTTTGTAGAGGAGTACATTAAACTTTAATTTAATACAATCAATATACAGAAGACGTAATTATCGCAAAAACGCGATCTCGTCCAACTGAATCCAATGGAAAATTATATTTAAAAAAAAAAAACAGTTTGTAAAATACGCGGGATTTTTACCATGTTTTTATACCAATTGAGGAAAGTTTGTTGATTTGCGTATTAAAAAATAGTGTATGTTTATTTTTATGTAGTTGGGAGGCAAAAAAGATGGTCCTGCTCAAAAAAGCCGTAATGGAATCGTATCTAAATTTAGCAAGTCGAGATCGTTTGGCTGCCGAATATTCGGCTGGCCAGAAATTCGTTAACCGGTATCCGAAAAAAACCACACTCAGTTACATCTCTTATATCAACACAATAATAATATTATATGATACAATTCCATTTCATATGTAAATTCATTTTATTATTTTTGTACTGTGTCCTTTTTCATTCGTATCAAATTTTTCCATTTCTGTAATATGACAATTTCCCATAAATTTTTTACACAAAGTCCTCATTCATGTTATTTTTAGGTATAATATTATGATTATTATTTCCTCATCTTTTATCTATAAATAATTCCGAAATAGTTTGCGACATATATTTGAGGATATTGCATACTTTACTATGAATACAGTACCTATATCGTATTACGAATCTTTACTATGAATACAGTACCTATATCGTATTACGAATCTTTACGATACATTGCAGTGTGAAAGTTTTCGAGTATTTATATATCAAAAGTTCAAGGAAAATGAGCAGTTTCATAATATGTTGGCAAATCTTACCCTTGTGTGAATAGACTGCATGATATTCATCTAAAAATAAAAACGTTAAATAATAAAAATATTGATATTATCAAATTCATATACATACAAATCACCTCTTCCCTCGTAATTTCATTGTCATATGAACCATGTATCGTGAAAGAGAGACCCCTTTCTACCAACGATCATTGAACATTCCCTAAACATCATCCAACTAAGACTATCGTCTTTTCTGAATTACAGATAATGCAAATATTTGCTGAGTGCGCCGGCCCACAGTATAATTTGAGAGGACATAATTAAAATTACTTAACACAATATACCACTTATTTCAAGATAGGAATAATTTCATATTGAAAATATTTTCTTTGAATTATTGTAATGTAATATATTTTCTTATATATAAAATAATATAATCTTAATACACAAATAGAAATTATCTACCCATATCAAAACATTATCAAATAATATTGTTTTCACTGAAACCATCAATGTCTTTTTACTTCGGAATATATAATGAATACTCTTAGCCTACATTAGGAATCAAAATCGATGTCGTTGCAAAATTGTTAGACACTTATTTGTTTATTTTACGAAAATATCAACTTTGAAAAATTTCATAAATTATTTCCAAAGAAAAAAGATTAATTTATGTCATAAATATAGAAGAATGTCGAGCAGCTGATATTCAAAGGTCTATTTTGGTGTACAAATGCGAAAATTAGGCATAGAAAAAAAACGAAAAGGGAAAAGAGAATCAGAAGAAATCTCATCATATTAGACACAATAGTAATAACGCAACGTACCGCCGACATATGGTGCTGTGGTGAGGCTCGAAACGAATACTATATTACTATACCTACAATCTACATACAAACAAATCAGATATAAGAAATAACATAATACACATGCATACAAGCCTATTCCAATCTAATATTATTGTATTTGTATATTGTACTTTGTAAGTACATACGTATCTTTTACAACAGCCTACAGCCCTACATATATAATAACTGTGTAGATACAGAAACAAGACTCCTACGTACGAATACTCAACCCTTCTTTGAAAGCTAAGTTACTACAAACTACAACATAATGCTTCACTCACATATCATAATTCCTTTAAGAAAAATCATTTTTTTTACGTTCAGAAAATAAATATTGCTAATCTAGAGTTGAATCATCCTAATTTTCTTTATTTGGTACAGAGTTTAAAATGACCTTTTTTAATGCAGAGCGACACGTTATGGGTTATGCTATAGGTATTTGGTTTTAACGTGATTGCCTCAATATTGAAGATATATCCAAATCTATTATCAGACATTTTTAAAATCAATTATTTTAAGTCTATACCATCACGGCATATCTAACAAGTGGAGTACCTACATAGCTAGCGGACTAACTGCATATAATAAACAGACGGTCCTCTCCGTGCCATATAAATAAGACAATCATGATGGGTGGCATACCTCATCGCTATATTGAGGTTTTACTAACACCTGCCTTTACGGAACACCCGAAAACTTATAGAAAAGAGTGGGAGGTCTATTCTTTATCTGGGGCTCGACGGGGCGATATTTTCAAACTTTATCATATTATATCCATACAGATCTGGACATAAATCCTGAAAGATATAAATGCTTGGATACTTTAAACAATACAATCCTAATATAAATTATATACCAAACTGTGCAAATAATTTAAAATTTTGTAGAATGTTTTAGAAGTACAAAATAGCCTCAGAAACAATCAATATTCCTATGTAGATACTAGGTAACTACTAGTGATGTAACGAATATTCGTATTCGAATTCGCATTCGCGAATATTCGCAGACTTCAAAGTATTCGCATTCGGATTCGTGAATGTTTTGCGAATATTATTTTGGGAGTCGGCCGGTATGGCGCGGTGGTAACGCTCTTGCCTTTGAGTCACGAGGTCTCGGGTTCGATTCCCGGCCGGGGCAAAGTGAAGAATGACCTTTTTCAAATTGTCCTGGGTCTGGGTGTTACATGTGTATATGTATAGTGCATTGTATAAAAAGGTACTGCAAGAAAATATTCTTTTAGAAAACAGAGGACTTTTGAAATATTTTAAATTCCTATACCATTTTGAAAATTCGGCGACTGGGGGGTAGAAATTTTAATGTTTGAACAATAATTATAGAAATATAAACTTGTAGTAAAGTCAGCACCGACAGGCTCGTGCAAGTCAATATTCACTATTCGCATTCGCGAATGTCGGCAACAAATATTCGCATTCGCATTCGCGAATATCCAAAATCGCACATTCGTTATATCACTAGTACCTACACAAAAACACCACAACAAACAAATTGTATGAAAGAGAGCGATGGATATTTCTACCAAAGGACATTATAGTTCACCAACATTGACGTTGTGAATAAATTCATACTATGATATGATAAGTCGTTATAGTTCAGAGGACATCGCATAGACATTCATAAGATGAATAATGGTGGTTATGATGAATATACCAGATCCCACTAACGTGTTTTTACTAAACATTGACATACAAAAAATAATAATATCACCGTACCGATAGTACAAATAATGTTCCTGGTCAAAATATCACCGACAGATTGTAAGACCATTACATGTTAGGGTTTAAACCCGACGTTGTTTAGGCCGTTTAGGGAATAATTAAAATGTTCAGGCGTATGTATCTATACCATCACGGCACGTGCCATAAATGGGTAGCTAGTAGACTAATTGCAAATAATGAATGTATACCTAGGTTGTCCTCTCCTTGTCATAAAAAATAAGACATTTTTTTTTTTTAAATTCTCACAAATCGACGCGACAATACACACATATACAATGCACTAAGCACATATACATGTAATACCCAGACCCAGGACAATTTGAAAAAAGTCATTCTTAAATCTGCTCTGGCCGGGAATCGATTAAAGATATATATATTTGATGTCTTAAACCTATGTCGTATTTTAAATTGAATAAAATATTATGGCAGGTAAATGTCAAAAAAATGAAGACATTTTACAACTTTAATTCAGCGATGAAGCTTGTTACCCATCCTGGATGACTTATTTGATTGTTGGCATGGAGAGGACGGCTTGCATCTTCATTACGCGCAGCTTGTCTGTTGACTATTCCACTTTAACTGGATTTGATTTATCTGTATGTTGTACCCAAACCCAGAAAAACTTAAAAAAACTCAAAATATTTTAAACATTATTTTGTTGCTTGTTGGTCGAATCAGCAGCCGATTAAGTATTAAACTTAATTGTTCTAGCGCTATTTATACGGGAGATATAAATTCATTCGAGATCAAGATGTGATCCCAAAAATGATTCCGTCTATGGTTTTTATTAAATACTTCTCAATTGGGAGCATTTTTCGATTGAAGGAAGACAAAGGAGCATCTTTCACAGTTTTTACGATTGAATTTTGCACAATGTTACTTTGTGTAAACATGGTTCTTCAGTCGTGGTACTAAACAAATAGACATAGTTGAAGCGTAAAAAAATAGCCCAAAAGGTAATAAAATTTTACCTTTTTCTTTTTATCCCTAGGTAAAGAATACAAATAAATACCTTCGCTAAATTTACATGGACTTTCAATCATATAAACGGATTCATTTTTTTATAAAATGTTCATTTCATAATAACATTTACCATAAATCAATTCTATCTCCCACACAATACTAATGGTTGTATGAAAACAAAACTTTCAATGGACAACAAGAATTTATGACAGCACATATTTCTCGAAAAGAAAGTTGAATAAATAAAACAGAGTTTAAATATGAGACATTTTTTAAGGAATAAAAGACGTAGCAGTAGCGCTATCGCCTTGGGCTGTTACTTGGGAGTTTTATGTTTATTTGAAAATAAAATAATATAATATGAAAGGAAACTTACTCGTTGGAAAACAATCAATAATATTAAATTGTTTATTTTTAGCTGATATAACAGTACACAATTATATTCTAAGCCACGCATATTTATTAAGGTATATTTATTAATTTTATTATTTTTGCACATTATCAGTTACATTATAACGTTCGTAGGATGTAGGGGACCGGAGAACTTAGAGGATGAGAACTAGGAGAGCCGACCCCAAATAAATGGGATAAAGGCGAGAGCGAAGAAGAAAATCAGTTACACAACAATTTAACAAATCAATTTACAAAAATGTGATGATATGCAGTGGCGAGATAATCACTAAATAAGTACTTTCTTATATATACTTAATAACAAATTATAAACTGGTTTAAGCAAATGAAAACAATCATAATATGTATTAATTTTATATTTGGTTTTATGGAATTAAATAGTAACATTTTTTTTATAATTCTTTCACAATAACAATATGCCTACTTTCATATTTTACGTATACCTACATAAAATTATACAGTCTACTTTCGCTCTTTAACGCTACCCCCCAAACAGTGCGAAAACAAACCTATTACATGCAAAGCGATTTTGCCCCATTTTTGTCATCTTTTACCGTCATATTTCGACCAATCTAATAACGTTGTCAGAAGAACAACCTCTTATGAAAAAGAATCATCCAAGTTCTCGAGAACCTAGTGTAACTATTCACCATTATTAGAAATTCTCAAAATCATATAGAACTATTATGGAATCTTTCTGGTCTCGTCTCTGACTAGCCAGGACCATTTTGTCTATAAAGTTATCTTGTTTCCTCTTCGTGTATTCTCGACTTCGCCGATGTTAAATATGCGAAAAAACATCATTTTACTAATGAAGATCGGATATTAAATAAATGCACACGTGTAGTTAAATTTAACCCGTTCCAAATTACAATCACAGATACATTAATCAGAAGGGAGAATCTAATCAAATCCTTACACAGACATTTTTCAATCACTTCGAACTCGTGTTTAGAATAAATAAGAGTTCACCAAAGTGGGACCAGTGTATTTATCTATAAGGTATGTAAGTGTGTAATTGGATACACAGGAGGTCCATAATGTACAAACACAAACAGCTTATTACAAAACATTGAGTTGTTTACATTTGTACTAAGACATTATGTCCATTCTTGATTATCTTCTGCAACCATTAAACAGGTATTTAAACATTTTAAACAAATAATTAGTCGATACTTTATTAATCATTATTATAGAACGCGACTAGAATTAAACACGTCGTAGAATTATTTAGAAACTGGATTATATGCAAAAAATATGCATTTGCATATTTTGTCATTTTATATTTTAGCTATATTTATTATATTTTAGCTTTTTTATAAGATTTTACACACCTACGCAGCTAAAAATCTTACTCACACCCTATCATGCACATTGTAAAAGAAAAAGTATTAACAGAAATTGTAAACGAATTTACACAAAATAAAACGAGATCTCAAAATATTTACACCCCATAGGTACATGGGTATTATATATGCATAATTATTTTATGCATAATAATTTGCATTATAAACATTTCAATGAATATTATGATGATGCTTATTGTAATAATTTTATTTTTTGTCTTGTATTAAGCATTATATTGTGTTATTCAAAAGAGGCAACAAGCGTTTATTATAGACATTAATCATATTTGAGAGGAATTCTTGAAAAATAATAATCATTTAGGTACGTTTATTTTTTTGCATAGACAATTCTCACGGATCGAGCTAACCCCAAACTAAGATATGAATCTTGTATTATGAATACTAACTTGTATTATGGGTTAGTTGGAAGATATTGCGCTTCAGCGATAAACTCACCCATTGCACAAAATTATGTATTCAGTGGTAATGTTATCATGTTTTTTTTTATTCTTTGTATACTAATTTTGTGCAATAAAGATTATTATTATTATTATTACTAACGCGATACACACACATACAAAGCACTATTGCATAGTCCATTACATATAATTAATTTATCCAACTATTCTATCACGGCATATTCCACGTGTAAGGCAGCCAAAAGTCAAACTACTTATAATAAGCTTGCATATAATCTGATGTCTAATAATATAATTATTATTATAAATAAGAGACTTTTGTTGCATTAATAATAAAACTTGAAATGAATCTGGTCTTGTATCTGCAAAGGATGTATACAGTGTGTGTGAGAGTGTATGGTAGATATAATAACAATGTTTTATTATGGAAGAATGAAAAGTGGATTAACCGGTGCAATAGACATCAGCAACGTGTCTCTTTATCTCCCGTACGATCTGGTAAGTAGGAAAGTAACAAGAAAATAAACATTAATAGATAGGATATTATCTACTCGCTTCAAATCCAGCTTCACTCGGTGGGTAAACATGATTATTATCTTATCTCCCACAGTGTATCTACTAGGTATATGTAATAAACACACAAGTTTCATCTCCATGTCAATAAAAAATAAAACATTTAAAGTGGTTAGTATATCTTGCCGCTGAATTGAAGATGTTAATCATGATATTCTACAAATACCTGTCTTTTACATGACATTCGAAAACTTGCATGAAATAGTGGGACATCATATTTTTTTCGCAGAAAAATAAAGCATGGTTTAGACTTTTTATAAAATAAATTTTCCTTCGAAATTTTCCAGATGAAAATTTATTTTCACAATAACAAAAATTGTATGGTTTTATTAATCTGAAGCCTACTCAAAGGTCTAGAGTTTGTGGTGAGGATTATAATATACATAATAATATTATGTATTTTGATCTTTCTTACCTAATAAAGGCATCTATAGAAGACATAACAGTCAAACAAGCGTACATAAATTATTTACAATTAGACTCAAATATTCATCTGAAGATTTGGTACTATTACGTATTACTACTACTACTGCGCTATCTTTCGCATAGGTACATAACATCATGGCTTGATACACAAGTACAAAGCAAAGTAACTCTTGAATGTTTCATTCTTATGTAGACACTACCTATACATACTCTGTGATCACATGAGCATACCTAATGTGTTTTAGAAAGGATCTATTAATTATGACGATATTGTATCTATCTAGATAGAGAGAGAGAGATAGACAGAATCTACTTCCTTAAGGCTGAGAAAATACATAAACAATTGTGTAGTATGGTATCGAAACGGGACAAATCCATTCGTCTGATATGGAGTATAAGTAAAAAAAATTCTAATCACCTGATGATGGAGCCGAGTCTCCGAATACTAATAAGCGAAGTTAATTATTATTATTACTGACAATAAGATGATTCTTACAGCTGAAGGCCAATGCGATCCCAAAGTCATTTGGAAGTTAACTACATACTGTGTTTTTTTTTCAATTATCTTGAAATGGACTTCCAACAAGTAACATCGGTCAGTAATATTGAAAAAAAAATGCATTTTGATAGATTTGCATACTAACATTAATTTTCTCTGTTATTTTTCATACAAATTTTATAGGATTTGACTACTTTGGAAAATGCATTTTTATATTACACTCGACGCAAATAATACGGGCGCTGGATTTTTTTGTTAAAAAAACATTGTTAGATTTGTCCATATCCGATTACATAATGTTTAGATAAACATCAAAATTAAAGATTCAAGTATAAGGAAGTATGTTTTCATTATTATTTAACTATTTTCCTGTATGGGGTAATCTTCAAAATATCTCAGATTTGATTATAAATTATAAATTTACGGATTACAAATTTACCATACATTGTTAATAAGTAATCATATTAATCCTTTCAAGATTATTTATTACTTATTTTTATTTCATATTTAATCATTATTTACAATTAATTATGTATGGTTATTGTTCAAATTTCATATAAACTATATAGAAATGGTCCACATAGTCATAGATATAAAATAATATTAGTATGTACCAATGTACAATAATAATGTATGTTATGGCCGTCATATTAAATTCAAACGATTCATAGATATTCATAAAAGTAATAACACATATTGTTATTGTTGTCATTGTGCGCCATATTGTCTGCTGAGTTCTGGCTACAGCTGATGCGTTGGCTGAAACTTCTATGCCGTATTGTACATACATAAAATTACATTACTTCACAACTACTTATATTTATATAATTATAATACTAGTATAAACTACTTTTATCTATTGAACCTATAGCTGTGTATTATGTACATTATAGATATTAATAAACAATACTTGTACAATTTATTTATTGAACCATATTATGTGTCCCACTATGTACAGTGTTGTTCTTGAAATAAATTGTTAAAATGATATTTTAGAATACTGACTGTGATTCCTCTTAACATGTCGAATAAGAACGAGGTGGATAGTAATCTGATGATTAAATCTCGGACTTTTGTCGTGAAAATAAAATTTATCTTATATCTAATTTAATATAAAATAAATACACAGCGGTAGAATTCGAACTCAGAATTTCGATTTGAAACCCGAGACTCAAACTACAGACCACGTTACCTATGAGCATTGATTATTTACCTTCTAACAAAATTGTGTCTTTACAATCTTTTCACCTTTTGTAGGTATAGATAAATAATACATTATAGACGATGGGTCAAGTACATAAGCAGTAGGTAAATATTCGTAGTACGTTAAAGTTGAAAGCAGGATTATTTCATTTAAGGCATTCCAAATGGTACAAGTGATTTGTGTAAAGTAGAATTAATTGCATGCTTAATTATCCTCATGTAACTAAATTAGATTAATTTATTTCTTTTGATATGTTCAGGACGTTTTATATCATTGGCTATTTGTTACTGTTCTTCAGACTTCGCTGTTCTTCACGTTACTTAAAATACATTGCTACTGATAATAATAATATTGCTGTTGTCGTATTATTACTATGTAATTGTAGTTACTGCGATTCATTAGTTTTCACTAGTGATTAAACAAATAGCGATTTCGCCGGATATCAAGTAACTGACTAAATACTAAAGCTTATAACTGAATATTGTCGTGTATTTCTTAAATTAGACCAAGCTACTATATGGGGTTGTTTTATAATAATTACAATTAAGTATTGACAATTAGTAAATGCAGATGTATGTAAAGTTTTTGAATTATAAGTACCTAGGTAGCGAAACAAAAGTTTCGCTTAATAGACAAATGGTCAATAAGAAGCTAATAAGCGCAACATTGATGCGTTTTATGGTTTCCTCTTTAGTCAATAAAATACTTAAATGTCATAAAACCCATCAGATATCATACAATATTTGAAACATTTCGTGCATTTGTTAAATCTAAGTAATCTTCGGTATTGCTCAACTATCAGATATTCGATTGCGGGTTAAAGTATGGTCGGATAGTCCAGATATCGCATCCTTTCTTGCCTCCAACCTACATAAAGTGTTATTTCTTAGTATTTGTCACTATATGAAAACCGGTGTAAAATTATAATGAAATACTTATTCACTTTATACCTACTTATAATATCATAATTATCTATGCAATATTAATAATAGTTATCATCCTACATACCGGACACTTAAATTGTTTTAAAATGCTTAACTATTAATATTACGGTAATGCATATTTTGTATTTAAAAAAGTTTGTATCAGGGATAATTTTATTTATTCTTATAGTTTCTTATGTTTTTTTCTTTTACTTCCCGTGCCATTTCAGCCCCCCCCCCCCTCCCCGATTGAAACATTGAGAAGATTGTATGATAGGAACTGCGCTTCAAAGGAGAGAAAAGCTTTTAGCCAATAGAAGTTCTTTCTTCTTTGATCTCCCTGTAGTATGTTATTTTCTACTGCCCCCTTGAGAAGGGCATTATGAATAAGTGTATAGCATAAAACATTTTCATTATATCAACGCAGTAACCTGCTCGTAAAGGCAATTTTTTTTATAAAAGTTGACAACTTCAGATGGATTATTTTGGATGTCAGATGGTATGAACATGTTACAAATGATGCTGTGCGCCGGCGCACCCAGCAGAGACCTGTAATCTCCGTAATACAAGAGAGACGATGGTCCTGGCTGGGACATGTTTTGAGAATGCCCAATGATAGTTGGCCAAAAAGAGCACTGTTTTTCCGTCCGCAGGGGTTCCGTAGGCCCGGGCGTCCCTCTTTCACAATACACCGTTCCTATGACAACGATATCAGAGCGCAGGGAGTGTCGTGGGAGGAGGTGACGCAGTTGGCACAGAGACGCTCTGAATGGAGGAGGCTGGTTTCTGCCCTGTGCTCCCGAGAGGAGCGTTGAGGGCGATGATGATGACAACTTCAAAGATATCCAGACATGCGAAGGAGTTTTCAATGTTATACCTAATGTGTCCAGAGTAATATGCGTCGTTTTGATGCCAAAATGTACTTATGTACTCTTCTTTTTTTTTGTAACATTAAATTTTTCTAATTTGATCACACAACATTATAATAATATAAAGCCTTAAGTATAATATATACTTGACTTTGACTATGTAAATTATTTTAATTATATAAAATACCGAACATAAAGTACTATTATTACTAGTATATAGTGCAATAATATGCGAGGATATGCAATAATTAATTATTATAAAAGTACCAAACAGAATAATATATCCAATAATATGGTTCATTATGTGATTACAAGTAGATACCCATATTCATATTCGCAATAGTATGTAATAATAAATAATAAATTGTTATGTAGCTCTCTCTATACCTAAACCTAATAAAGATATTAAACATTTTAATAATATTCTACTATTAATTACATTTGCATACACAACGAATGTATTCAAGTATTTTATTAGTTTTCATATAGACATATTCATAATATTATTCTTCCTTGTGGTCGGATTTATTTCAGTATTCTTAACTGGCTAATAACACATTAAAATACCAAAATTTGATATTACCAGAAACTGTAGATATACTTATCATTATTTTTTGTTCTTTGACGATCTATACCATCATAGCATATCCCAAAATCGGGGTAGTGAATATATGGATCGTCTTTCTGTGCCATAAAAAATAAGAGATTCGTGATGTGTGCATACCTCTTCACCGTATTTATTTATTTACTCACATGGTACACAACAGATGAAAGACATATAAATATAAACATGTAAGCGACAAAAACATTCCAATAATCTCACATCCAATCAGTGCACACTTCAGCAATAACACAAAAGACAATTATAGAAAATCTTACACATAATACATTCATTCACAATACATCCATTCACCCAATTTCGCACACTTAATACATTCATTCGCACAAACACATTCAATACAAAAAAAAATATAAAATATTTTTTACGTGAAGTAGAAAATGAACATTAGATAATATGCATATTGTTACAGGTAACATCCACATCCTTTCAATTCTTTCAGCATTCATACAAATTCTTATACGTAAATACCTACGATTAGTTTTTCTGTGTCCCGTGGATCACCCGGTATAGAATTTGTCTCCCACTCTTCTCCGTAACTTTTCGAGTGTCCTGTAAAAGGCAGGGGTTCGAAAAAATATAGACATTTGACATCTTAAATTAAGCGATGAGGTTTGCCACCCATCCTGAATGTCTTGATTTTATATTGGCAACGGAGAGGACGGCTTGCATGTTCGTTGTATGCGGCTGATCTGCTGGCTACCCCACTTGTGGGATATGCCGTGATGGTTTAGTAGTGTAGTAGTAGTTTTTCTTACTTAACACACATCCTTGTCCATCCATACATAGATATAAATAAAATATATTATAATATATTATGTATATTCAATGTTTGAATAAAAAACCAAAGTTGGTATACAATATATTTCGTAATTAATTTTTTATACGTAGACCCTTCAAAATTAAACAAAATCTTGACGCTTATAATTAATCAACACTTTGTTCGTAACTACAATGTGTGACCAGACAATGGGACGACCGTAGTAGCAGTAGTAGTAGTAATACAACAATACATTACATTATAATATAACAATATATGGATGTAATACATAATATCATTACGAAGATGATTCTCAATATTAATTATTTTCACAAGGACATAAAGCGATGGTCCTGAACCTATGGTCCGCGGATCGGTACTAAGCACTCAAAGTCTCCTCCTTAGCGAGCCGCGGTTAAATTATCAAAGGTTGACCGATCCGTGGCGACG
Organism: Athripsodes cinereus; assembly: GCA_947579605.1. Lineage (NCBI taxonomy): Eukaryota > Metazoa > Arthropoda > Insecta > Trichoptera > Leptoceridae > Athripsodes > Athripsodes cinereus. Next base: position 8,235,603 of record OX388311.1, read on the forward strand.
AAAAAGTTGGAGATCGCTGCCATAAAGTAAATACTCGCACAACTATGCTACATTTCATAACACTAACTATGTCACAGAAGCTAGAGATCGAAATGATACAAAGTATATCACATTATTCGAATTATGAAAATCGAATGATAAGTGAGTAATAATAATAATATTGTATTCTTATTCTCGAATCCGATGAAATCGAAATATTTTTTGAAATAAGAATCTGATAAGATGTCATTATTCCATTTATACTCGTATTTTAATGCATTTTGAGGAACTGACGGTAATTTAACAGTGTTTTAACGCGTTTGTGCTTGTTGCTATTTTATTTAATTAATTTTTGTTATAGGTAATTGAATTATGTACCATTGTTATTTATTGTCATGCCTTTTTTTCAAAATTGGGTGTGAGTAGGTAAAAGCAAACATTGCACGTGAATCCAATTCTCAAGGATGGCCGCTTGTTGAGTAAGAGAAATCGACGTGCATGTATGAGAAATTGCATGAATGCGGAGAAAGCAAAAGAAGTATGAAAAAATAAGCTAATACGGCTTTCCGTTCTCTCTGCCTATCCAATTTGGGAGCCGGCGTGAAGGAATAGATAAGTATAGATTTTTCGTAATACAATCGATATCGGAATAATGGAATATGACATAAAAAAAATCAATAAAAAATCTAAGAAGCATAATTAATGTAATAAGGTCTAAGTGAAAAATCTTATATCAATTTTCTATTAACACCATAGGTCGTTTGAGAAGGACAAAAATCAAAGTATTAATTAGGTTTAATCTTTAGACGTTTAGAAGTTATAGTGCAAAAAACAGCGTTATTTATTTTAAATTATGTGTTTACTTTAAATATAATTTCAGTATTAACGCTGAAACTTTCAATTAGATTTATTCTCAATTGTTTTCAAATAAAATATAACATTCGAACTCAAACAAATCGATTTTTTTCCAACTATTCGAATCGTTATCAAAAATAATAGATTTAACCGAAACATCCATCACTATTATGCTACATTGAATTATGGTTTAGGTAGTCGTATCGGACAATCAATGTTATTGATTCTAAGTGTCTCGATAATAATATCCCAAGTGATTTTGATATACACTTTAGATGAAGCAGCCATTGATATTATATTGTTATATTAGATACATAGATGGTTACATATAGGTAAATACCGCAATATGTATTATTGATAATGGTAATTGAATAATAGACGTAGCCGAAGTAGGCTGAAACAAGGTCATAGAGTAATCCCTAAATCTTCAGAACGTTATATCACATAATATAGAGTTGGACCTATCCTACATATTGTTACTGTCTACTACGTAGTACAGCAATGTCTGGCCGAAACTAAATTTACTGCTGACAGTAAAACGACCGAGCTCAAAACTGAAATTATTTTAAATAATGTAAGCAAATGCATCCTTGAAAATGAACTATAATCAATTAGTTTCCACGAAATCTTTCCAGTACTTTTGATGATCCTATTTATGCTGTTTCTTTTCTTTTAATTTTTCCTGCTGAGATCGCCTTGGCCAAAAACTGTTATGGTCTCAGTACGGGGTGATGTTTTTAATATAATTATAATATTAAACAGGTAAACATTCAACGTAAACCATTCATCAGGTTTGGGCCACCCAACTTGAATACTCACTTTATTTTTATATTAATAATTTTCTCATAACAGATTACGATAATATATGAACATATTTTGACAATTTTCAGTTATAAATTCACTGCAGAAATCGTGTTGTAAATTCAGTACAAATTGGTGTAGTGTATGGTTGTATTTAGCAAAATCTATCTATCTATACTATCACAGCGTCTCCCACAAGTGGGGTAACCAGCAGACTAAAAAAGCAAAATCAATTTGATCCGAAATTCATTTTTGATCGAAATCGCAATTTAGATCGGCCAGATTGTTAAGCAGTATCTATACATAAACGTTTGTAGTAGGTGGATGACTATTAGATCGTATGATATATTTTAACAATAGATCATATTGTGACAAATGAGTAATCACGATTAATGTGCCGTCAAATTGGAAGTAATGGAAGGATGTCAATAAAAAATCAATTACCAATTAGCTATGAAAATAATTTGCGTTTACGAGGAAATGTTCATTAAAATCGAATTTGATTCCGAATATTTTTATCAACTAGGTAACAAACTACCTTGACAATTCTATTCTATTCTTATTAATACCATTCACATGTTTGCGAGTGATTTAGGTATTTTGATAATAATTATAATGAACAATACTCGTAGATTCAATTGTTTTCATTCCAAAAAGTATTAATTATTGTTGCCTATTTCACTTCGGTCTAGGATTATTAAAAGAGAGACCACTTGTTTAAATTAGATTTTAAAAAAAAAAGATATAGGTACCTAGGTATCTGGGTTTTGATATGTGTTAGATGATCATTTTATTTACTTTATTTAAAAATAATAATATAAATAATAATTATTATTTATTTTATTTTTTTATCACTTATTTAAGGCGTGAGCCTTTTAAAATAAATTTTATGAATTCTCATAGACATCACGTCATCGGGATTTAAAAATATCGTTTTTTTTAAGTATCTATCTTGCTTTTGTTATAAACCCAAATACACCTTATACACCTTTCACAGTAAGCTAAAAGCTGGTGTCGTGAAAGGGGAGTTTGCAGCACCTGGGATCGAACCCCGGACCTCATGTGCATGAGGCCGAGACTCAACCTCCAGGCTACCGACGAAGTACAATTATCGATACAACTACGATATAAAAGAATAACAAAAGTAATAATAAGAAAAAGAGGAAAATCGTATATAGAAGAGGCCAGATTTCCACGAAACTGCTTTAAAGAGTTTTCGAACCAACTATGACAAAAAGAAGAAAACAAAGATTGTACGAGTGATAATGTAAATTTTTCGAATGTCATACGTAGATGAAATTTGCGATTAGGAGCATACTAACACTTTGGTTAATCTAAAGTTACAAAAGTATATTATAATGAGCTACAATCCATTGGATTGGTCTGCAACGAGTTTGGATTTTCTTCTCCCTATGTATTATATATGTTAAGGTAATATAATTCGTTATTTTATTAGGTACAACAAGAACAACAAGTAATGTGCTAGTTGGCGTTGTGTAAAACATAACTTTTACAAACCACAATGATAATAATATGAAACTGAATAGTAGCTACTGTTTTTCGATCTCCCTGCGCGGTTGTAATGTAAGAACGCGTGAAAAAGTCGTAAATAAGCGCATAATCAAGATCCTCAGTTCGCTATTGAAATCCTTTTTATGGAAAGTGCGTGTACACGATTATTTTATTGTGTAGTCACATTACTATGTACACATTATTATGTACGCGCTAATGCAACAAACAACGAAACCTTTTACTTGCCGGGTCCATTCAAAGCGACTCAAGTGACTTGGTTTATGAGCCACGTATTCCGATACAACGAACAGCTGAATTGATATTTGGTGTAGTGTCAATTATTACACCAAGTGAACAACTTTAATGCCTTGTTAAATGTAATATCTGTAGGTGTATCGAACAGTACAACGTCTAAGGAATATACAATGCTAAATTGGTGAGGCAATGCAATCATTGCAATAAATGTACCTACTCAGTTTCACACATTATTGTAACATACGAATAAAAAAAGATTTAGCTACTTACTTATTTTAACTGTGTAAACTTGAAACAACCTTTTTTCACGGATATTTCAGGAGTCCTTCTTCATAAGTATCATATCAGGACCCCCGACGTCGGCTATCACCAGCTCTTCCACCCTCTGGATTCCGGTCCACTCTCTGATGTTTCTTAACCAAGACATCTGCCGCTTTCCCACACCGTGACTACCCTCAATTTTTCCCCTCAAGATGAGATGGAGCACACCATATCTTTCATTTTGAAGTACGTGCCCCGAATAAGTCCAAAACTTCAGGAGTCCAAGGACTCCAATTTATCCGTTCGGGCTGATAAATTTATCTATTTATCTGGGTAAACTGACCATACTATAATATTCTTATACTCTGGGAAAATTCGATAACGAATTCCCATTATATCTATCTATACCCACACGTCACGTTCCAGGTGGGGTAGGCAGAGAGAACGGAACGCCATATTTATATATCCTTACATACTTCTTTCCCATCAAATATCTAGCCAAAATAATTTGAACGAGCAGTAAATTGTAGTTACAGCCTTTAATTTTGATACACTTATTACAATATTTGACTGAATATTAGTATAAGTAATAAAATACGTTGCATAATATTAAATGAATAATAAATAATATGTCTTTATTATAAATCATTTTGATTTATAAATCATATTCAATATTTTGAAAGTATTTCCAAATTTTTAAAAGTTTTATTTTGTTGGAAAATCTCAAGGAAATACTAATTTAGTGGAATGTACAAGGTGCAATAAAGTATATGTGTAATTGAATATTTTCATAAAATATAATTTTGCAGAATCAATTATTCAAACACAAGCGTAACAAACTGATTTTTAAGCCTATCAGTATCGATACTATTAATAATTTTATCATTGCATAAAATTAATATGGAAGGCATCTATATATTAATGCATAAAATATAGAAGAAGCAGACATAATTTCGCTACAATACTTTGTTCACAAATTTACCTTGAATGAAAACAACCTTTGTCATTCCATTGGAGAGACATTATTTTACCATCGGTGTTCGTACTTGCATGATAGAAATATAATGGAATCTGTAAATATAATTTAAATCATTTATGTTAAACTGAATAACCTATCTACTTATTGTTTTGCTGAAGATATTTTCAGAGAGAAAACTTATTTATTTTAAAAGTTTCGTTGATTTTCTGTCTCACATTTTTTGCATTGCAAATTGAATTGCAATACCGCTGCTAAAAGTGAAGGAATAAGAGTAGATTATAAAAAAAAAAACTTATATTACCTATACCACTAGGTACAAGTTTCACTTTATATTGACTTCGTCTAGGGTGTGTCTATTTCTATTTGTTGAAATTTAAATCCAGACCTGACAGTTGAATAAATAATATTGAATAACTTTTGTTATATTATTATTTGCTATGAGGAAACCTACACGAATAATTTTACACTAGCAAGTGGATACGTGGAGATAACAAATACTGTACTATTACCTATTAGATATAATACTAATACATAAAATATGTTGTTATTATACGGGTTTGGAACAGCCCATATAGAAGAAAACCACCAAGAGGGCGTGTATAGTGGCAGTCAACAGAGAAGGTATAGAGGTACATTAACATAAATCTATACCTATTAATATATTCATACCTACATAACTGACTGAAATAAATCTCACCACAATATGTACGTGTGTATTGGTTACTTTATTAACATACAAAAATAGTACTCAAAAAGACATAGAACGCAGTTATACCTGATAAAATTAAGTTAAATAACTGTGAGATTAATTAAAAAATTAAGAAATTGAATTTCGCTCCTGCTGTAATGCAGATTCATACGATATCTTCTCTTTACAGATTGAAAAATGTAGGTATCAAACGATAAAAAACACGTCTTCAATTCTGAGCAATTCTGCGCACATCGAATCATCTCTTCGGAATGAGGGATTATATAAATGTATAGGGAACGAAAACAGAGTGTCAATTTCTTTAATAGAGAGACATAAGTGGCATTCTAGTGGCGAATTTTGCATTCACCAGTGATATGACACAGAGCAAGGAGGGCATAGACAACGAAAAAGTGAGCAAAGACAATCGGTCTAAAAGCCAATGGATTTCATTATTTGTTTGTATCATTAATATTTAATTGACTTTTTTTTACAAAATATTGGATGGAAAGAGATTTTAGCAACACATTTTCAAAGTATTCTACTTGGAATCACACTAGATTATATTACAATTTTAGAATCATTGTAGATACCTGTAATCCAACGAAACAAAAAATATTTCATTTGATTTCGAGTGTATAGCTTCATGTACGTAACATAATATTGCATATCATAAAATCTTCAATAAGATCGTCTACTAGTTCCTTGAATACACCTGCCCTCTATGGGATAAAACACATCTACTCACATCGGCACTGCCTTTGAGAAGAACTCAGTAGGTATCTACCTAGGTACTTACATATCGTTGTAACAGACAATATAATATTATCATACTAGGTATGTACCTAGTATTGATATTATGTACCTTATAGAAAATATACATGTGTATAAAATATACCTATGATGATCTACATACCACCAGTTATACATGGCTTCAGGTTATAGGATGAATATTATAACACTAGATTTTTACCTGATATTGTTCAGTGGATAATATTATCCATTTATTTTTACCATTAATGAATGGCGCACAATTGGGAGAGCCAGCGAATTAACTTACAATCAATAAACATTAATAATCTCATCGCTGAATTTTAAATGTAATTGTTTGGAGGGGGCGTGGTTGCGTGGACAGGTCTCCTAGACCGTGCGGTCTTAAGCGATGCATTGAGTTTCTGATCACCTACTGTGATATAAATATTTGATATCTGCAATGTCATCTCTACAAAAATGTTACGTACAGTCTTACTAATACATTGTTCTTACAGGACCTCAAAAACTTACAGAAAAGAGTGAAATACCTATTCTCTTTCTGGGACTATACATTCAAATGGTAACAGAGTAATTTTCTAATTATTAGAAAAACAAACATATTTTTTTAATGTCAGCAATGATCTGATGAAAATTATTTATCTAACAAAATTCTTATTTTGATTGTTCTATCTACCTTTATTACCACGACATCTCTCCCAAGTGGGGTAGCCGGTCATAAAACTATTTATTAATGAAAATAATGTTACTGTCAAAAGTGATAAAATATTGAAGTTAGTTCAAACGTCGCGTCGTTAATTCCCACACCGATTGTTCGGAAAAAGCTATAAGTATTAACTTATTAATGTAAGATAACATATTAAAACACAAATATAAACGAACATGCTCAAATATTTAGATAGGAATTATTCCTGTTGGCTATATCATTATGTATATAATTATTATTATCATGTGCGGTTTTAATTATTCTTTAGAAGCAACAACTTATAATAATACAATATGTTATACATACCTACTTACTTAAATATTTATGTGACTATATTTACACATATTATTATGTACAAGATTTTTTGCATAGATTCGTCTTTCTTCTTGTAGATGACAGGTATTTGTAAATAATGATTTCGATTTACTTTTACAACCAACAGAGATATTTTTGTAATTAATATAGTACAAAAAAAAATACCGCTTACCATTTAATTCATATTTTTCACATCTATTTAACGCGATGACTCATTGACATAATGTAATATCTATTGAAATCTAGTGTTCCAATTTTTTCATGCTTTCAACAATCTCAGAAAAGTTTAATTTATCATACTGCACGCAAAATTGAACATTTCATATAAAATATCTTATAATACAGAATTAGAGTAACTTAAATGCTACTATTATTGTACAGTAAGGTCCTCAGAAAAGAATGGGTCTTCCGTTCATTTCGATCTTTTTTAGAAAACTATCGTTTAGAAAAAATCAGGTGTTAAGAAAACATCGCTTATTTGTTATGTCATCCATCTTGAAAATCTTATTTTTGTTACTTGCATGTTTGGAGTCTTACATGGAATTGATTAGCTGTCTACCCCATTTATGGGATTTGTCATGATGATAAAATAAGATTGCCCACTTGTGAGCTGATTTGAAATTCATTGATCTGAGGCAACTTCAATTTTTTCACAGACAACCTAAGAATTGTTCTGTCCTACAAGTTAAGTAGTCTTTTCGATACCACAACATTCAGTGCTAAAATCTTATCCCGTCTTTAATATTTCATTGAAATGTTGGCCAAAGGAAAAGTCTACTGGATATTATAACTAAATAATTCACTCTCAAGTAACAGAAAGCTATATAATATTAGTGTGCTTACGAAACTACCTATACTTCTATTACTTACCTACTTCTTACTCAATCTATATTCACTGGAAGCCTTTAGGGATTTAGCCTTGTGCGTTTTTCGTTCAATAAATTAGTATACGCAATAATATCAATACATATACTCTTTATTTATTGCATGTTACGTACGTATAATTATTTTTCACATTTTCCAAACAGTAAGACGACAACGTCAAAAAGAAGGAAGGAGTAAAAATCAACACTGTTTACCTGAAAACTCGAGAACAACGTCAATACTTATATAATTATTAAAATCTTATTCCAGGAAATATGACCCACATTATTCAAGTGATGTAAAAAAGTGAAATCTTGTTCTTAGAGAATGTTTTTGGTTGACATATATCCTGCAGTGAGGGCTATTTACAATTTAATGAAATTTTGTATCTTACAACAACTCTATAATTTTTCTACATTTTAGGTAGGTAGGTCACTTCCTCAGGTATTTTAGAATTGGGTATCTTGTGGAGAAAACATCTAAATCTATTTACAATTTTCATGTTAAATCATCATTTTCGGAGTCGTCAATTTTTTTTTTTCAAAAGCTATATATCTGGGTTCTAGTTATAAACTCATATAAAACCTTATACAGCTTTCGAAGTAAGCTAAAAGCTTGTGTTGTGCAAGGGGAGTTTGCCGACACCTGGGATCGAACCGCGCACCTCCTGTGCATGAGGCTGACACTCTACCTCCAGGCTACCGATGAACTCTAAAATATATTATTTATGAAGAGATTTTTGCGAAGACGGTTATGAAAAGGCATCTTCGTATATTTACCAGTTCGCATCTGTATTGTATGGTTGCTTCTTTAATAATTTGAATAGACCGCAAAAAAGTAATCAAGTTCCTGCGATTTTAATATACCGACTTGAATTATTATTTACAGTCGGCTCTGGGCTCTGGTGGTTAAATCTCATTATATTATTGCGGTATTTATAGACATGTTCGGATGCCACTTTATCGTGGTAATAAAATAAATACGTACGAATTCCTTTGAAAAATTTTATAGATCTCCTACTGAATTAAATCACTGAAAATGTTTGAATTCTATAAGATGACAGTCAAACAAAATTTTCGAAAAACATTATTATTATTTATTTTCTAAAGAAAATCACTACTCACTTTTACAGTCTTCACTTTGTGGTGAGTGATGTTAGTAACAAGTTAGTAATTGAACTTAACTGATAAAAAAATAGTTGCTCTTGCTCTCTTATATAACTTTTGCGATGCCTGAATTTGTGATCGCTGTCAATTATTAAGTGAAATTTGCACCGAGAAATATAGGTATAATAAATATTTAAATATCAGCCCGGAAGATAACTTTCCTATAGGTATTGTTTACATTTTATGAGATATTAGAACCTTTGAATTAGCTGTAGGAACTGAATATTTTTTATTGCTTATGTTATTATTTCAAACTGTAGATAGAACGAAAACAGAATAATTGTTTCCTTTTTGTTAATATTTTTTTTTTTATAATTTGAAATTAATTTAGACTGGTGAAGAATTTATTGAAGTACGTAATAGAAATTTAATAAAGATACAGACCTTTCATAAAATTGTGTACACAAAGATAAAATTAAAATAATATCAGAACATTTTACAAGAGTACATAGTAGTGCGAACTCAATCTAAGGTCTAATTTAGATTGCCGTAGAATTTAGACATCAAAATGTAATACATAATGGTTTGATTTAATTAAAAATAAAATATAGGCGGATGCTAGCTGTCTGAGTGATTCGCAATCTCAAATGACCATTTTATTGTCCCACCTGGTAAAGTAATTTATTACTTACCTGCTTCTATAAGATCGGCTTCCTTCTATCATATTTCTTTACCTACCTACACTTTTAATGGCTAGAGCAGGCGTCGGCAACCTATGGCACGCGTGCCAGGCTTGGCACGCGATGGGGTTCTGATTGGCACTCTACAAAGTAATCAGGGAAATTGCGAAAATAGAATTTTATGTTATTTTTTTAATAAATATGTTTAAAAGATAAATTTGGTATAAAATTCTTCTCCTCTAGAACCCCATTATATAATTTAGAATTAAGGCGGCACCCTAAATCATATTGGTAGAGTGGCTTGGCACACACAGCTAAACGGTTGCCGACCCCTGGGCTAGAGACTTAATTGATACAAAAATGTATGTGTCTATGATGAATAAATAGTCAAGTATGCAAAATAAAGTCGTCTAATTTTTATATCCTGATATTATTCATGGAGCTAAAACACCTACACATATTTTTGGAAATCAAATTCTTTGTGGAGAGGAGTTCGAATGACTGGAATTAACAGACAAGCTGTATTGCTGTGAAACGGATCTTGCTTTGCGGGTATCTCGTATTATAATCATGAAAAAGATATGCGTTTGTGAAAACCGATAAAACATTAATATATATACTTATTTACTTACTTCCAATGACCGACAACTCTTGTAGAGCATTGGGCTCCGAAACAGTTTATATTATAAGGTCAATAAATATTCATATCGAGAGATCAGAAAGCAAGCTAAATCAGTCACAAAAACTCTACTTAGTAAAATATTCTTGAACTCTATATGTATTTATGGTGAAGATAAATATTTGTAATAAATTTTATGATTGCAAATTATACATTTTCTTACAACATTTATTATGAGATAATAATAATCTTAACTGAAATGTCTTTATTCTTCATCTTGAAACGTATTGTAGATGATGATGAAGTTCTATTTGAATAACAAAACTTACCGACATCACAAAATTGTTCTTTCTTTACGACAGCAGCTAAATCCTAGAATATTGTAGTACTCACAATACAGTACAACCAAAGTTACGAGTATCTCTAAGATACTATAACTTTTTATTAGTAGATAGGCAATCTTTATATTTTTATAGAAACATGCAATCTACTCGTTAGATGGCACTATCTGCAGATATTTTTGCATTCTAATAATGTTCATATAAAAATGTTTAATAGATATCCTGCCGATGAAACCGTGTTCTGAACGTATACACAATACTCGTATTATCTTCTTTTCTTTCTTTAGTATACTGCAAATATTTGTGAGGTTTCTGAAATAGAATACGTCTCCGAATTATTTCTACAATTTTTCGTGTGCCCTTTAAGAAAATATTCGGAAAAACACTACTAATTGTTGATTAAAGTGATATTTACATTTTGCTTACCTGCATCTGTCCGTCACTGGATACAGACCTCTTCAAAACTCTCCCACGAGTTTCGATCTCAAGCAGCACGAACTTGCTGCTTTCTTTCACATGCACAACACCTGTCATCAAAAGTCGATCTTTAGAGGCCTTCCTCTCTTGTTCTCTTATGGTATTCAATCCAATGTTTTGGACGTTTATCTGCCATAAATCATGATAAACGCTAAAATGTTCATATTATCATCTATACAGAAATTCAGATAGTGACAAATATATTTCAATTTCGGCATACTTATTTTCTTGCATCCAGTGAAAGACAGAACAACTTTCAGTTGGTATAGAATAGGTGTAAACTTTTATTCTTAGTTCCTTTCAAACAATCTTTATAAAGAAATATTTCTTTCACATTGTTGATGCATCAATACACGGCTTTATAGTTCTTTACTCTTGTCAAAACTACCTGCTGAAGTTACCACTACCTTCGCTAGAAAGTTCAAAGTATAATGCGTGAATAATGATTCTATTTTCTTTTTCAACATTATGAAAGTTATATTCATGAGCAATTTACTGAAAACGCACACAGCTTGAATATTACCAATCACTGTAAATGACTGCAAAAAATAATGTTAAAAGTAACAAGAAAAATGTTATAATCAACAATAAAAAACTTAATAACTTTTTCGCCATTACATCGATTTTACTTTTTTTAAAGGTAAAAGAAACTTGCTTATTTTGAATTATGAAGTCACATTTTCAAGATAAAGTTGTAAGGCTTTTACTCTACAACAGGGTTTCCCTTATTTGAGGAAACCACCAGGCATATAAAAAAATAATTTAGATCGTATGTTGACAATGATTTTCTGAAGCTTGTATGTGCATAAGTTGATCGGAATAAAATAACGCCAAGTAAAATATTAAGTACCGGAATAAGCTTTTAAATGTCAGTCAAGCGATATGAGACAATTCGAAACCATGCAATTCAAAAGTCATAAAAACGAAGTAATCAGGATTGGAAGGAAAAATCGACGTTGATTAGGGATATTTACAGTATTAGAAATGAAATTATGTATGTATACTTTTTTAATACAACCTAATACACAATACACAATAATAATGTTGAGAATAAATTTAAAAAGACTTATACAATATTTACCCACAGATTCCAAGTAAAAGTTCTTGAGAGCACCCACTTAGATAACAGTGTAGCAGTAACTGAAATATTCTACATATTTTTATTATTATTGTATATAGCGTAAGTACATCTTTATCGAAAGTTGTATTCTTCAATATATCACTTGACAAATATATTAGAAAAAATATTTACTTTCTCTCAATATTTGGGATAACATCAAGCCATCATAAATATTCTGTGTAAGCCTGAGAGGAATCGTAATGTTAACCCTTTTCTAACCCATCCAATTTCCAAAGTAAGAAGGAGACTACCCAACTATACTGTCCAGAAATACCCATCTTATATTCCAGGAAATAACCATTTTTTATAGGATTTATTAAAATCGAAGCGAGGTAGTACATAATGGTGCCTACCAAGACCAACCTATTGTTTCTCTTTCCATAATAAAATTTACTCACTACGTAAGAAAGAAAATTTATCTTATTTCGTGGTTAAAATATCACGCGTAAGACATTTAATATCTGCAATTCAGCGATGGATTTTGCCACCTACCCTCAAATTCTTTTTTTTTTTATTTGGGGCCTTCGGAGAATGATCTGTATGTTTATTACATATTATAATATTAGTCCGTTAACTACCTTTATTGTGGATGATACCTTGATAATAGATCATTTCTTAATTGTGTCGGTGCACACGTAGTAGAATTCCATAATTATGTAATTGAAACAAGTGTTTCTTTCTGCTATAGATTATTGATTCATTATCATAATGACCTGATAAGTCGAAAGACGTCTCTCTCGGAATCAATAATCTATCGTAGAAAGAAACACCTGTTTCAATTACATAATAATATATCATATCGTAAAACTCTTCACTTATTTACTGTTGGCCGTCGTCTCACTGCTGGGACTGGGTTTTGATAGTCAGTTTTGTTAAACCCTAGAACTCATTTTAAGTTTTACTTGAACATTTTTATATAGTATTCTTAATATTATGATGGTTAAGATTTTTAAAACATTCACATAAAAATACAAGACAGAGTTGATTGTTAACATCAGAAAATGAGATTACTTTTAATATCAAAAGTTTTCCGTAGGTAGGTACCTACATATATCTAATTTTCATTGAAGCAACAATGTAAAGGTAAAATGGACAACACTTTCAGAGTGCAGGGCCAACTTAGAGTATTCGACAATTATCTAAATAGTATATTTTATTTTATTTTTTTACGCAGTTTTTTTTTATTCGCATTAAATTCTCAGCTAAGACTTACTGTAATATTTCAAGTGTCCTATTAATGACATGTATTTTTAAAATATCATGAATAAAACATTCAAAATTTTCTATTAAGCGATGAGTTATGCCACTCATCCCGACTATCTTAACTTAAATTGCGCAGAGAAGACGACCTGTACATTAACATAGAGTAAATCTACTTACTGGCAACCCTACATGTTGAGGATGGTGTAATGATATGATGAATTAATAAATGAATAAAAATATCACGATGAAAACTATTTTTCATTTGTATGAATTGGTTGAGATCAACCATCGAGAAATATCTTACAAGAGAGGCAGCCAGTATACTTACTGCATGTAATAAACACTCAAGCCGCCCTTTTTGTGCCAACATAAATTAGGACATTCAGGATGGATGTTTCACCTCGTCGTTGAACTGAAGTTGTAAAAAAATGTTTAATTAAATCCAATATGTACATAATATGTACCTAATTTTATTAAACCGCTACTTAAAAATAATTACCAACATTAAACATGACGTTATGTTCCAACCCCCATCATATGCAGTAAAGATTATCTATACCTGCTATTGTAGTATTCTCAGTCCTAGCACCTTTACATAATATACTCGATATAATACCTTAGTGAGTATTATTGTAAAGACCAAACGGCACTGACATCATTATAAAGTTTTCCGTCGTATTGCTCAACCACCTTCCACAGCGACTGCCCTCTATAGCTGCTATTTCTACTGAAGTCATGACGTCTTGAAAGTCCATTATATGCAAATTTTGATTTGCATATTTTGACTAGATTTGTGCATGTTTCAATTACAATCTGTTGTGAAATGCATATTTCTCATATTTAATTTACCTTTATAAATAGAGGAGTAGCACTCACTGAATTAAATAGTATCTCAAATGTCTTCTATATCCTTTCGCAAGAAATGATATCCAAATAGGCATTATTAAAACAATATTTCAAAAAATTACCTCACTATCACAAATTAAAGCTGAAACCTAACATGTATTACATGAAACCAAACTTTAAACACGGCATATTTTCATATATTATTAGTAGGTTAATGTAAAAATAAACTATTTATTCCGAAAAAAATATACATGAAACTTAAAGACAATCTTATACCTACTAGGTAAATACTGTTTGTAGTGTTTATGTGTCAAATTTGTTTTTGAATTGGTACTATTATTTTTTGATTTGACGATATATAGAGTTTTAGGTGTTCTATGAAATGTCCGTGTGCTTTTTGTAATAATTTTGTTAAAGGCTATTAGCCGTATGATGTTGAAATAAATAAATAAATTATTAATACAAACACCAATAAAATTGTAATTGTAGAAGCATCGTTGGAATTGGAGCTCAATTGTAACTCACAAAAATGTAACAATTTGTAACAATTACAAGTGCTTTCAAAATTTTATAATAGTTGAATAAAAATAATAGGCGCCTTTGAGACGGTCTAGGGACTGTTAAACGGCGTCAAAACAAAATCATCCAGAATCATCATCATCATCATTACCAAATAGCAAGCATATTTTATCGGATATTTTACTATGCATATTTCAGTGTTATTGAGATGCATATAATTCAATAGTTTCTGTTCATGACAGAGCTCACACACCGGAAAGTCTGACTTTGTTAATTTCCATCCATGAAACAGATCCAAGTACAAGGTTTAGGGGTTAACTGATATACCTAACTATAATATATAATTTTTAGCACGCGATTTCTAAGAACTTATTGTAGTAAAGTAGGTACTGCTTAATATTAAAGAAGAAATGGATGTTCGGTAACTATCCGGTACCTACCTATAGGAAACAACTTGACATTACCTATACGGAAAATTCACACAGAGTTAGTCCCAAACTAAGTCTATACTTTTGTAATATGTTTTTCTCGACGTATTGTATTTTTTTAATGTCAAGGGCTTTTATAACCGTTCGTTGTATAAATAAATGAATGTTATTAATATTTTAGGCAGAAACGCGAAGATACACCCCTAAACAATGCAAACATGAACATGTAACACCTACATAGACTCAGGGAATATTTGAAAAAGTTCACTTTTCATTCTATCCTGACGTAGAATCGAACTCTGTAAGACAGTAGAGAATTTTTTATGGTGCACATTCATTTTTAGAGTTTCCCGAACGATTTTATTTGCTTACTTATCATAATCTACTTCATTATACTAATACTCGCTCCATGCCAAACTCGCTTTTCTGTGGGATTTCATGTGTCCTGTATGAGGTAAAACATCGCGTATTATTATTATTGGATCATTTATATTGCGCCGTTTTCATGATTCAAATCATCTCAAGGGCGCATTTACATTATTATTTCATATTATAGTACATTGTTTACTATTTTTACACTACAAATTTGGTTAAATATTATTGTCACAAATTTTGATTAGATTTAATTTGTATGTTTCTATTTTTACAATTTAACATTTTAACTTTAGCACAGTAAACACCAAAAACTATATATAATTAAATAAACTACACTATATTTTATTCGGAATGCAAAAATATATAAAATCAATTAATGTTTAACTATTATTTTGAATTTAAAAGAAGGAGAAGTTATGGGTTAAGTAGGGCTACTCTCGAAAAAACTAACCACGATCTTAATCTAGTCTTGATCTTGATTATACGACGGACGAAGTGACTATTGGCCAAAAATACACACAAACCGATCGCGCGTTAGCGGTAGCGCGGTGTTTCTGACCATAGTCCCTTCGTGCGTCGTATGATCAAGATCAAGGATCGTGTTTAGTTTTGTCAAGAGTAACCCTGCAGGCAGCTACAAAAGCGCCATCTACCCAAACTCAATTAACACCTTGTGTTCAATTCAACGATGAGGGATGCCACCCGACCTGGGAATATCTTAATTTATTTTTTGGCACAGAGAGGGAAATTTACATGTTTATTACAACATACAGTGATCTACTTGCTATATCCCGCTAATAGAATATGCTGCGATAATATAGAGAGAAGGAGAAAGAGCAATATAGATCAACGATATAGGTAATTGTTGATATTCGTTATCTCGTATCCTGTAAAATCACTATCCTCTCATCGCTACCTATTATTGCGAGTATTATTCTAATTATATCACTTTTATATTAGATATGTATAATACGTATATACTTAGGTACCTAAACAGGTGAGCAAAGGAAAATCCCCTTTTAGCCTGTAGGTATACATATGACATATCTAAATAGAGACATATTATTATTATTATACTGTATAACTCGGGGTAGGTAATTATGGGTTTAACGAAAGAGTTGTTGTCAAACTAACGCAAATTTAAGACGGTAAAACGAAATTACTTTCTATGAATAGGTACACATGGCAGAATCTACAACACAATCGGGTCAAAAATAGTACTTTTGGAAGCGGTTGGTGGGTTGGTCTAGAGAGGTGGGATGAAATTATAAAAAAAAATATCTTCATTTAGAAAATATGGTTTTGCCACGTTCAGGAGTAAGCTGAAAACACTGCTTTTCAAGAAAAGCTATGGCGCCCTTGAGATGGTCACGGATCATTAAACGGTGCCAAATATAAATTGTCTTTATTTTTATTATTATACCATATCTAATTTATTTAACAAAACAATATTAGATTCTACATTTTGAACACAATACAAGATTAACAATAAAGTTTAAATATAACATTAAATAACAAAAACCATAAAATATTAAAATAAATTTATATTCAATATTATTATTATCAATGACATAGACAATGACATACTCTTAATTTTCCGTAAATAGTTAAAGCATTAGTAAAAATATACCAATATTTTGGCGCTGTGGATATCCACCAACATACAAAGGCCAAATTCACTTTAATAAGAGGCTGACTCTGCTGTAATGGTTTTCCTTCCCTTCCATTTCCTCCTTCATGAACATTTCATTATTTGTTTCAATTTTTTTCTACAAATATAAAATACATAATCTTGATAAGAATCTTATATGCATAGGTACTTTAAATAATAACAGTTTTTTTCACTTTTAAAATAAATATTTTGTGTCCACTAAAAACTTGTAGTTTGTTTGCATAAAATAAAATAAAAAATATCTTACTTCTCTATGAATGCCTATTACATGCATATCAACGTCTTGTATGTTGGGAAAAATATATTAGGTATATAATTTTTTGACCATAAGTAAAAGTTTATTGTTAGATATACAGTTGTCCCTCAAATAAACAATTTACGATGACATGGTGTGGGCGATGTTTAATGCCTAACAGGTCAACATTATTTTATTATATTATGCACGATTACAATAGACAAAACTGAAAAATAATTTATTTGACGCTTTATTTACAAACCTTTCAATGAAATTATCCAAATAAAATAAGTGACCAAGGTTTAGCATACTATTTAGTTTATCGGACGCAAGTGGGACAAACAATGAATTTGGATAATGAAACATTTTTAACTTTGAAAGGTTGTAAATATAATACAAAAATTGTTGTTATTTTTATCATTTCCACATAAATATATTAGACCGTTTATAAATATGTATATAATGTATGTTTTCATATCCTTTATAGACGTTTTACCAAATACGTATAGGGATATCTATTTGAACTATCAGTTATTGAGATTAAAGATTCCTACTCGTAGAACATTCTAAATATTTAATATTTTGCTAACAAATCGCTGGACGTTCTCCTCTCAGAGAACATATATAACATCTATCTATATATTTATCTGTTCCATCGCGGCATCTCCCACAAGTGGGGTAGCCAACAGAGGTAGTCTCCCACTTTTAATGTAAGTTTCGAGTGTCCTGTAAAAGGAGGGTGTTAGGAAAATATCTCATAAAAGACATTCAACATCAGAAATGAGGCATGTCACCTGTTATCTCTTATGGCATGGTAAACCCAATGTAAGATAGAGTATATGAGTTCAGAATTTTGGTTTATTTATTAGAAACCTTTTTTGATAGATAATTATGATTTCTTCTATCCTCTTTGGGCGTAGTCGTATTTGAAACTAGTATTATCTAATATCGACAATGTATCACCCAGAGGCGCATAACCCTGAACGCAGGCATAATACTTGTATGTATATGACATTTATTAGCTTTAAATCTTTGATATACGCCATTAAACACTATTCTTTTTGCTATATAACAAAGATATTATCAACAATTTTGCTGGCGATGGTTTTGTAGGTACTATCTGTACTTACAATGGTTATTTACATAATAACTAAATAATGTCTACTCGTAAGGTTTTGTTACATGCGACAGTTATGATTATGGAGCCTCTCTCACACTACTACACTACAAATAAAACGAGAATGCCCTTTGTGAAGTATAAAAATGAATAAAAATGTATTATATTTTTTTAAAACAATCGTATTTTTTATTATGTATTGCGTATTGTATATTATTACACACGTTTTTGTAGGTACGTGGTAACTAATAATATTATGTTCATATTATTTTTGACGGAAGAATTTATAGTCTTAGTAAATTCGCCCACTGTATAGGTATTTATGAATTCAATTTTATAAAACTCAATAGTTGTCATGTTTTGTTTTCATGTGAAGATTTATTTTTTGCTCTGATCACAAATTTCAAGGTTTCTGATTTCAATGGAGCTCGGTGTAAATAGTTGACTTATTTTCATGAAAAATCTACATTATCAATAAAAAAATCATTTCTCTCAGGAAATAAAATGGACAGTATTACCCTGCTTTTAATTTTTATTATTGGACAAAATTAAAGTATCGTTTACGTGCCAAAGCACCAAAAGGACACTGTACAATTCATCATAATTATCTAGGATATTACATCCATCCACGTCATAATATAAATAAGTAAATAGATTGAATTAAATGATATTGTATGTAAAAATAAAAAAAAAATACACACCAACTGAGAGAGTGAGGGAACTTTCAAACAATAAACAAGAAATAGTAATTTAGTCTAAAAATAAGGGAACAAAATAATAATAAAACAAATTTGACCATTGCTGAGGTAATAACCTAAGTACTTATACAAAGACCATAAATCATCGTATGTATGTAATACTAATTACTACAAACAATAATTGTGTAATAAAATAAAAAAAAACACCAATATAAAAAGGTACGTAATTGTATAATTACTTATGCAAATTTAGCTACACGGGATTTAGGTTAATATCCATTTAAAAATAGAAACATTCATAATCTCTCAGTAGCCTGAGAAAATTCTCATTATTAGTTTCACAATCAATTCAATTTGTACAATAAATGGTAATATACGTATACACATAAGCTTCTGTTTATTCATTTTCGCTTTACAAGCATCTTTTGCTCACTTCTCTCTATGTACATACTACAAGTACCTACATCATCAAAGTAAGTCGTGCATATGATAATCACACTGGTCATCATCACTGTTCAAATTAAAGAACAAGACATAAAGATTTTGGGTTAGTTGGAAAGATCGCGCCTTTGCAATAAACTCGCCCTCTGCGTATATTGACTGTATCTAACTTGGATGTATACCGTCTATGTAATTGTAGTTTAAAAAGAAATAAATTAAATTTATTTAAAGGGAGCCTCAATATTTTTTTTTTTAGGAGTTATTATTTATCAAAAGTATTTTTAAATTGTTTGTAATCAGTATATAATGAATAACTCAATAAATAAATAAATAAAGAAATTGTAGATTTTTCATTGTCTTGTACGTGATGTTTAACGAGCACTTGCTTTTTATAAAACACAAAGATCAGGAGACGAATCCTTTCTCTTCTCTAAATTCTTTCTTCATGAAAATTACTTCTACTAAACTGTTTGCACACCTACACGGTATTGACAGAATAAAATCTCAATTTATTCCTAGTGATAACAGTGATACCGAGTGATATTCCAAAACATTTCGTTTAAAATAGGTTTGCCTGTAACATCTCCAAAGATTATGTCTACAGTCTACCTGAGTACCTAATAATAATTTTTATTATGGCATAGCGGTCATATCCATATGTACCTACCTATATAATGTGAGTGTGTAGTAGGTATACATAATATGTATTAGCATTGTTCGTTTGTAATGATGTATTTGAGGTTATCTGGTTAGACATGTTTAATTAAGACTTGTATGGTATTTAATATTTTCTATGACCCACCCAGATATGATGTATAATCGACCTACTTGGGAATCCAAAATTTAATTGACATTGCGTTATGGGTATGTAAAATATGAAGTACTTACTTATCTCTATATATACCTATACCTATCTATATCATCACGGTATATCAAGTGGGGTAACCAGTAGATTCAATCAGGTAAAAAAGGCATTCAAGATGAGTAGTATGCCTGGACAGGAGTCAAAATAAATGGGAAAAAGGTCGACATGATTAGATATGCTGACGACATAGCACTGCTCGCAGACTCCGAGATGGAGCTGAACGAAGCCTTAGGAAAAATGGAAAGTATACTGTTGTCAAAGTACAACATGAAAATAAATAAAGACAAAACAAAATGTATGGTCGTTGGAAAAGAGGAAACGACTGCGAACATTGCCATAAATGGAGTGAGCATCAAACAAGTAAGAGAATTCGTGTACTTGGGCAGCAGAATAAACCAAGATGGACGCTCCAAATCGGAAATTGTGAGCAGAATAAACCAGGCAAGGATTGCTTTCAACAAAAAAATCTAAGATATTGGAATCCCCAAACATTGATTTAAGCGTAAGGAAGAACCTTACTAAAACCTTTGTATGGAGCATTCT
Organism: Athripsodes cinereus; assembly: GCA_947579605.1. Taxonomy (NCBI): domain Eukaryota; kingdom Metazoa; phylum Arthropoda; class Insecta; order Trichoptera; family Leptoceridae; genus Athripsodes; species Athripsodes cinereus. The sequence continues at coordinate 8,256,874 of OX388311.1, forward strand.
GCTTTATGGTTGCGAGACGTGGACCATCAGCAAGAGGGAAAGCGGACGGTTGGCGGCCTTTGAAATGTGGTGCTACAGACGCATGCTGAAGATGCATTGGTCGGAACACATCGAAAACGATGAAGTATTATCCAGGGTAGGCGAAAAAAGACAACTTCTTAAGAGAATCAGCCAACAACGAGCTAACTGGATTGGCCACAACATCAGGCACCCAGGACTACTCATCGCCATTGCGGAGGGTAAGACCGAGGGGACAAATGGCAGAGGCCGACCAAGAGACGCGTATATGGACCAACTGAAGAGGGACATGAATTGTGACTCATACGTAGAGCTGAAAAGACTGGCTGAGAATAGGGAGGAATGGAGAAGAAAGTCAAAACTCGTTGCAGACCAATCCAGTGGATTGTAATTCATTATATATATAAATATAGTATGCCTCAACGATGAATCAGTGATTTCTTGAAAATAAGAACACGTATAGATCCTTATTTTTTCTCCCATACCCTAGATTTTACCGAGGGCAGACACTGTAAATTTTGGTATGCAAAATTTACCTAAGAATGCATAATATTATAATTACCGGGTACATATTATAGTTATTATATTCGGGTAACATGTCAAGTCAAACATTGAATTGGTTCAATTCAACTTTCCTACTAGAAATACCAGACAAACTGTGTTGTTTCGAGAACCCAGCACTTATAATAATTACACACTCTCCAATGGTCAGAATCCACAGACTGGAAAATCTGGTAAGCTATTTTTACAGACATTTTTACTGGCGGTTTACCTAAATATAAACATGACATTATAAATTATTTTAACGTATTAATTAACAATGGGCATTTCGAGTTTTTTTTTAATTAAGTATAATTTGTGTTCTACTCGTATTTGTCAGGTAACCTACTCCTTAATCTAGTGCATATAGTATCATTGACAATTTTTAATTTAATTAGCATTTTTCTATTTTATTTATTGGCATCTTAATCTTTGAAAAGTCATTCTTTCGAGATCTAAATATATTATTTATTACATTTCTTATAATTTAACATAATTTCCTGATCCATCTACTTGACATCTCCTTACTTTATTACAATTTTTAATTCTTAACATATTACTAAACTTTTAATTGGCATTATTTTCGCTTGTCTTCATAATAGATTTGACTTATTTTATAAATGTTATAATTTGATTAATACATATATTTTATTCTTAGTCGATTGTTGTTCTTGTCTCCTCCAACTGTGTTGTTAAAGAAAATTTTGATTTATTTTTGTGTATGTATTGTATAAAAAGTAAATCTCTGGCCGTGGATATATTAATAGATAAATAGTAGATAATAATATAACACTTTATTGTAAAAATAAATTTTGTACAAAAGGCGTAAATATAGCAATGTCTTTCAGGGTTTTTGTTATTAACCCAAATACAACCTTATACACCTTTCACAGTAAGCTACTAAAAGCTTGTGTCGTGAAGGGGGAGTTTGCCGGCACCTGGTATCGAACCACGGACCCCTTGTTCACGAGGCCGAGACTCTACCTCCAGGCGACCGACGAACTCTAATACATACAATATTTGATTTACATGTTTTAACATAAAGTCGGAGCACGTCGAAAACGAAGAAGTATTAACCAGGGTAGGCGAAAAAAGGCAACTCCTTAAGAGAATCAGCCAACAACGAGCTAACTGGATTGGCCACAACATCAGGCACCCAGGACTACTCATCGCCATCGCGGAGGGTAAGACCGAGGGAACAAATGGCAGAGGCCGACCAAGAGACGCATATATGGACCAACTGAAGAGGGACATGAACTGTGGCTCATACGTAGAGCTTAAAAGACTGGCTGAGAATAGGGAGGAATGGAGAAGAAAAACCAAACTCGTTGCAGACCAATCCAATGGATTGTAACTAAATATATAACATAAAGTTAATTTTCATTATAAATATTAAAAATTACAAAAACGAGACTCATCAAATTGGAGTCAAAAGCAGGAGGTGTTTAATATCAACCTACTTATTTATACCTGTACAAACTTTTATTTTAACAAATAAAAACAAACATGTTTAACTATCATTAATTTACGTAATTTATAAACACGTAATAAATATTACCAACAATATAATAATTATTATGTCTGTTACTATACCTATAAGTATTACATTATCATTATCGTAAAATTTATAGCGTCCTGAGATTACTCGAGCGACTCCACGTTCGTTGTAATCATATAAGCTTACCTACAAGAAACCTGATCTGAATATTATTATATGGGATATAAATCCATTATTGGAGCATCCACCTGCAATATCAATGATAAAGAATAATAATATCTACATTATACACGCTACAAGTTTATATAATTCGTCTATCTACCTGATATGATGGGGTTCTACCGCATCTGAATTAATATAAAACTTTATAGAGTAATCCGTATCTTTGATATTGCATTCTAATTTCAAACTTTTTCGTAAGTTCTCTTCGATGTATTCTTTCTTTCTATTGGTTAAACGGACAGGTGTCGGATGCGCAGTCGTTTCTGCGCCGATTTTACGAACATTTCCGAGACGCCCGAGCGTTCACGATCGTAAAGTTGCTTTTACAGAGAATCGTACGCGTCAGTTGGCGCGCGAGTAGCCGTAAGTGAGGTGATATCGTTGTCATTTTTTTGCGTCAAATAATACGACAAAAACTTTTAAAAAGTTGTTTTCATGTTGAATTATTGCAATTATAACAACAAAATTGTGCATTTTAACATTAATAAAACACAAAGAAGAGTTTTTGACCATTGTATCAACTTTTCGAATAGTTTTAACGAGTTATTTGAGTGTTTGTAAACTTGTTTATATTGTCTTTCAAACGTGTTCGTCAGAAAACTTTGTTAAAGTTTGTTTTATACGATGTTGCGGGTATGTGGTCCTGCATTTATGGTGTTGATTTTTATTAATTAAACATCTCATAATAGGAATATTACTACCTGAAACGTTTAATTTATACTCCTAACTGTATATTGTGTTTTCTGGCTACAGACTGCAGTGGCATTATTGCTTTACTTAAGCAGAGATTTACTCTTGATTCACAGGAGTGTCTTGTAGAAAGTACCAAGCAGTTCAGGTTTCAATGTTATTTTTATGAAGTGTAGTGTTTATTCAGTGGTTTTGTGTTACCCATTGTTTGGGATTTGTTTACTCTATACCTGAAGACTACGTAACAGGAACCTGCATTTGGGACAAACACACTGCGAGAAGATTGTTGGGATTTTATTTATTTCGATTTATTTTTAAGGTAAGAATAATAATATGCAAAACTTTAAATATAAATAAATACATATAAATAAGCGAAGATCATAATTCTGCATGTCATATACATGCCCCTAGTTAATAGATAACATTTTAACTATATCTACCGTTATCCTATCTTGTAACTTTTTCTGCATAGGTGCATAGGTAGGTATATATTTCTGCCGTAGTCATTCCCTTTCAGTATATATTTATATTTCACTCACTTGTTTTTGGGTGCCCCATAGAAGGAGTTCTATATAGTACATTACATAATATTATAATTGTATCTACGTATCGAATCTAACTTACAATAGGTCCTGTACCTGAATGCTTAGTTTATTTATTTCTTTTCAAAATATAAACTGTACAAATAGCTCTTCTAGCCAATTCAATATTATGATTAACGCATGCCAATTTTGTGATCAATATACTGTAATTATGTACAGTAAAGAATGAATAAAAAAAATAAAAAACTTAAAATAGTTAGGTATTTATTCAAATTTAGTTAAATTATGTAAGCCGGGGATATTTTAATTCGGTTTTTTATTTTTTAACCTATTTCAAAAATTCCCGTTCTGCCCATAAAATTATCGTCTTATGATATTCTGCGTATAATGGCTATCGATATAATAATAAGAACATAATAATATAATATATTAGGTATTTTAAAACAGTGGCTATTAATTATGTTATTATTGTAATAATATTCCGAGGTAAATGGCCTTTACTTTGCGTCTCCCCTTTGACTAGGTCCCTTCCATCGTACATACAAATTCATCATACACATATTATATTGTTATTCAAAGGAATAACGCCCATTACTGTATAATATAACATGGCACATATTTTTTACTTGCCTATGTAAAAATAACTATATACCTACATAGTGTTATATATTATAATGAACTACATAGGAAAGTAATAGGTAGGTACCTACTAATTAAAATTATTGCCTTTTTTATATGCAATTCACGCAGTTTTATAAATCTTAATTAAACACTGAGAAACTTTAATCGCTTTTATTTATTTACGTACAAATTTCGTAATACATAATACGTTTGTATGTATAATTATTCATAATTTTTAATTATTTAGGACTCTTATCTAGATTTTTTCAAAATGGTAAGGAAACAAGTGGTACTGATTTGGTGCAATTTAAAATTGTGTATAGTAAAGTGAAATAACATCATTTAGAGAACTTTCGAAATCAAAGATTTAACATCAAAATTGAGAGTGGCGAAATCGATAATCGAAATCGATTTTGGTTTTTTCAAATACTTAACACTTTTTATTTCCAGAATTTCATTATATTGATATCAAATCCTTTCTAACAAATTAATTACCCGTTGGCTAGGATATTAAAACAAAATAATAAAATATGTGTTTAGATATTATTATTATGGTTATAGTGGTAACGTCCGACTTGGTGCACGAACTGCAGGCAGACGTCGCCGCCTATAAAATTACCACCATGCCAACATTGCCTGTCTAGTCTACCTATGCATATTATAAAAGTACTACACGCCATATAATAATATATATAGAATAGGCTCACAGAGTACAGTATTACTCCTAGGTGAGTAGAATAGTAGATATACCTTACAACGAGACTATACCATCTACCTATCAGACTAGACTATTAATAATACCAATATGTATGTATAACATTAAATAATACAATTTCTAGATTCATATTGAATAAGTAAGTATAGAAGCTTTTATGGTGCGTGAGGTAACTGCATACAAAGTCGACCTGCTGTTTTCGATAAATAATTATATTAACTTTTATTCCTCTTCAAGTCGACCACTATAAGTCGTAAGTAAACAATCGAAAGGAAGCTTTCCATTCGAATGATTCTCCCATTTTACAAATAATCGCCCATCAGATCGCATTTCATATTGCATAATTTGCATTATGTAAAGAAGGGTGTTTATTTTACGTATTCAATTTTATTCTAGTTGTATAATAACGTAATACAGGAGAGACGATGGTCCTGGCTGGGACATGTTTTGAGAATGCCTAATGATAGTTGGCCAAAAAGAGCACTGTTCTTCCGTCCGCAGGGATTCCGTCGGCCCGGGCGTCCCTCTTTCACAATACACCGTTCCTATGATAACGATATCAGAGCGCAGGGAATGTCGTGGAAAGAGGCGACGCAATTGGCATAGAGACGCTCTGAATGGAGGAGGCTGGTTTCTGCCCTGTGCTCCCGAGAGGAGCGTTGAGGGCGATGACGATGATGGTGATAATAACGTATTCCAAAAGAAACTTCAACGAGTGGGTATATTCTTAAATGGGCCCTTGCAATATTTTTCTACAATACTTGCATAATAAATAATTTCAAAAAACGATTTTCATGTGTTCTTTTTTATTCAGAGTAATGTATAATAATTTGTGAACAGTAAATAGAATATTTTGTATTTGATACATTTCTGTAAAGAGCATGTCAGTTATAAGCACATTTACCTCAGTATATTGAAGAGTATCCATATATGTAATAAGTGCATATATATTTTATTCATCGTATGCGTGGTAAGTTAGAGAGTAGTTGGTACTATGTATATTTTCTTGGTCAATACTTTCCATCTTATGTAGTGTGTACCGAGTGTGATACAGGTGTGCATTATGCAAGGAAAAGACAGCTGAAAAAAAATCGACTGCCTAAGGAATAATATTATTGTCTTGTTTGCAGCGAGGATTAGATAAAAACTAGATTAATTATACTTTTAACATATATATATTTTAACCAATGACATGATTTTAACTAGATATTATAAGTTCACAAAATGAAATACATCTTCCCATTATTATCTAACTTTTTTGTAGCGTCGTATTGAACAGATGAGTAATATACAAACTTAACTTTTAGTAAAACAATCAATACTTTCTTCTTATTCAATATAATTCATTTATTAGAAGAATGAGCGGATGCAAGAAGAGTGTTGTGGACAGAATGCGTGTGAATAAACTACGGTGGTTTGGGCATGTTGAACGAATGTACGAGGTAAGAATGACAAAGAGGATATACTTGTCTGAATGAAAGGGTGTGAGGAGACGCGGGCGTTCGAGAACCACGTGGCTTGATCACGTGGATCAAATTCTCAAGGACGGCCGCGTGTTGAGTAAGAGGAACCGACGTGCGTGTATGAGAAACTGTATGAATGTGGAGGAAGCGAAGGAAGTGTGTAAAGATAGATCTGTTTGGCGTTCCGTTCTCTCTGCCTACCCCACTTGGGACACGGCGTGAGGGTATAGTATAGTATTTTTATTAGAACTCGATATAATATTCTGTCTAGAACAAATAAATGAATATAGTTACATTTATATGGTAATCCAGCTTGCTACCTCACTTGTGAGAATCACCGCAACAGAATACTTTATATTCGAGGATTAAATACTCGTATTGGTTTTCTTTCAGCGAATATTTTTCTTCATATTATGTGTGTGATTCCTCTTTGAGTTCACCATACACTCTTCAGGTGTATTGGATTCCAAGTGGCATATGGGGTATAACTTCCTTTCCTCAAATACCAACCATCTTCGCAATAATACAACCTCTTGTAGAAAATCTAACTGTGACTTATATGGTGAATTATTCTTTGATAAAAGTTGTATTCAATCACACCATCTAAGCATCTAAGCACACAGATATCGTCAATAAGTAATATTAATATTCACTTATTATACTGTTGCATTTGTTGATATAGGTACGGCGAGGATATTTCATGTGTTATAAAAACGTCCATCTCATGAAAGCGTCCTATAATTAAAATGACGCAATTTGTATTTTATAATTATAATAATATCAAAATCTCGTTCCCATGAGAGATAAGCTCTTATCAGTTATGGTCAACCATATTATAATAAATTTGTGAACCGCTGTGGTTTGTTATAAATAAAAATACCTTTGGTTAGAAACCACAGAAAACTTTATCAGAGGTTCACTTTTTTATTGAGGTTGCTTGCTCTAGATTGACCTATATATAATTCAAGAATGTAATGTAGATGATGATTATATAATACAAGTGAATTGGTTATAATGGAGGTGTACCTACAATTTGTTATTCTGTCCAAAATCTCATGTTATTCCCAGTAATTTGTCAATCAAATCATAATGCAGTTCAAAAGAAAGTCACTGTGTTGTTCAAATTTATTGATCAGCAGGTACCTATCTATGTCTTTTGATATAACTTTATATCGATTTCAGTTATAACTTTATGTAAATTATAGAATGTATTCATTGAACAATTTATAGAACAAAACATTTGTGTCAACACAATAAAATTACGATGAATTTCCATAATCAAGCAGGCAGTATTTATTGACGTAGGTTTGTAGGAAGATTTGTTTTAATGTATTCAAGTTTTCACACAATCATTTATTCTAGCTCGTAAGGATAGTGAAATAATTAAATATTTCTAATATAATAAAAACTGGAATCTATGTCAGACAGAGGGAGAGAAGAATTTATAATAAAATAGTAGATATATTTAATATATTGGAACATGTATAATATATATAATATAGTACCTACTACGTAAGCATCATTTGGTACAAAGCTCGAGCTTAAGAATTTACCAGAAATGCATGGAAATTAGAAATGCCTACTCTAGGAGTATGTACTGTACTGTAATTTGATCACGCCGCATCTTCCTTGAAGTGCAAGAGAAGCTTCAATTATTATCATTAACATTTTCTTGTCGTCAGTTTCTTCTCAAGACTCTGCTATGTTTCTCATAACTATTTAATTCCTCTAAGGATCTCGTGTTTTTAATGAAATTTATATCAAACTCCCCACAGCACGATGTTGTCTAGTTGCATACATGCATCTTATGTCGTACTGTATTCTCTTGCTTACTAGGGCTCAGATGTTTTTCACATTTTTTTATCATGTTTGATGACTTACCTGTTTACATAATTAATAATAATAATAATGGAGACTATTTAGAGAGCCATCTTTGTGTCATAGCACCTCGAGGACGCTGTACATGATATTGTTTGATTTCATCAGTTTATTTCTTCTGAGCTAAGACGGGCTTAATAGCTTATGTCTTAAATAATTTGTTAATTACAAATATTTTATCTAAGAAAGATATTATATTTGTAATGTAAATGTTTTATCATCATATTTTATAATCATTGTTGAAATTGTTAAAACAACTGTTTGATTATAGTAAGGATCCTTCATATTTTCCAGACTTCTGAAAATGATATGAAAATGTTTCCCTATAATGTACATCATTTTATGTCACTTGTTTGTACAGCTAATATGTATGTCATATAATATTATTCTGCATTACCTGCCCCATATTCTTTACATGAACGTAATATTTTTCAGATAAAACATAATGTATCGCGCAAGGAGACTCATTTGCTCCCAGCAGAAAATACATACTTTATGTTATGTACGCGGTACAGGTGAGAACATCGGATACAAAAATATTTCGATACTTATTACATTATTTTGCAATACGTATATAAAGTACACTTGAAGCTGAGCATAATATTATTATTATTGCGCACGTTTTAGACCCGGTCGACTGAAAATCGTAGTGTGAAAAACGACGTGTTCGCTGCAAAATGAGCTTTCAAAGGTTGTCATTCTGTCTAAAAGATCTCACGTACATTGAATGTAGGAAACATTATTACTGCCTCTCTTTTATTCGATCTCTTGGAAGTTTCTTATATAGATCTCTTTACTTCTTACATAATACCCAATGCATGATGCATGCTGTATAATATATATATTCTAAGATGTTCTTTCCTTCCTTATCCGCCCTTAGCACATTCTGCTCCCCCAGGTGATACATTCTCTACTTAATGATCTCAGTTCCTTTCTCTCACACAATACTGAATACGTATCAAATTCTTACATTATCCCTTGAGCAGGTACCTATATGTTTTTATAATAAACATATAATAATAACATGTAGTTTGAAATTGATTTTCAAAATATTTAAAGTGTGCTATCACTTTGAATAGATAGAGCACGGTTCAATGAAACGAGTAGAATACATATTGATAAATAATAATGTTGCAAATATTACTATGTAAATTTTTCCAATATGAAATGTTTTGAAACTATTAAGGTTTAAGCACATCCATTTCGGTTATGTGCATTTACTAATTCAAGTGTAACAGTTACTTTTTACGATTCACGATTCGAATCACGACCTGTCTGGCTCCTAATCCAGACACAAGATTTCACATACATATCTATTTTAATAATATAAAATTTGTTTTTTTACTTAAAGTGAACATTAAAAAAAATTAAAGAATTCTTAGTTGACTGGTGCTTACCTACATTTGGTCGAGTTTGTATAAGTAATATGTACATGCGTGACTTGTTATTTCACATGATAGTGCAGTGTTTATATCACTCGCTCCGCTGCCAGTGATTTGATATAAGTTATAGGTTTTGTTGATACATTCAGTTGTTTAAACAAAGATTCATAAATGTAATATATTACATTAAGAAAAGCATAATAAAGCGAGGTTAAACAATGACGGGCGAGCAATCTAATTGCTATAAATCTCCAGTAAATAATAGTCCAGACAACATCCACACAATAACAATGGACAAAAAACTCGAATGAAGATAATGGAAGGCAGTTTGCCAAGACAATATAAAGTTATTGTACCCAACTCCAGTGTATTATGCATATTTGATGGAATATTGCCAAGTTTTGCTTTTATTCTTATGCAACAAACTTGTGTGATCCTCAAGATTTACAATGAATGTTTCACGAGCATTGTTTTTACATGAACTTAATGCACCACTTCATACCATAGGTACACTATATTATATCTACAATACAACTCCTTGCCAAAACACGAGGTTTTCTTCAAAAGTTGCATTCGCTTCTTTATTAAAATATACATTTGTTAGTTTATCAAAATCAAATAGCTATGAATGATATAGTTTTCTTTTCCATTACTATTCAAACACGTGTACAATAAGTACATAGTTGCAAACTTGAATAATATTATTCTTAGAAATATCATATTACAGAGTTTCATCCGCAAAGTTCAAGTACAAGTTATATACTGTAGTTTTAATATCGTACAATTCATTCTATGTTCCTGATATGAACACAATGTTACTATAATTAATCGCACTCGTCGCTTGTATTAAATCTAAATGTAATTAATAACATTAATTAGGTGTTACACGTATTTAATACCCGCACATAGAGAATACAATAATAATAATCTATGTTTAGGTTTATCGCTAGTACGTATTCCATTCGAGATTCACACACGATTTAATCTTAATTTTAATAATATTATCTTCGATTATGTTGTATGATATTATGTTAAATGTAAGTAAGAATTTACTATATAATATAATATATTAGTACAGTGCGGTGTACCCTTGCAAGAACTTCAAGAATCAAGTGTTAGCACGTAATGTTCTACGATTAACTATAAATACTCGTAACGTGATGTACAATATTTTAACCCATAAGTAAGAAGTATCTGGTAGGTACTATATGGGTAAAACATAACCCGCGGATATCAGAAGTGATCCTATGTAGGTATTACTACAACAGTACCAATGTCTTGGCACGACTCTATTCTAGGTAATGTTGTATGTACATGAGTTTATTCTTAATAATAATAACTACTTAGCTATGTTGGATAACTGTATTAAATACATGATGCATATTATAAACCTGCTGCACTTGAGATTATCTTTCTAGGTACCTGCCTATTTTCAATCTGAGATACCTAATTTATCAAACTTCAAGTGTGTTGTAGATACCGCATTAGACTTGTAAGACATCAATGAAGTGCTCATAGTTGCTCGAAGTAAATCAACATATGTACAAAGGATATGATTGCATTTTATATCTACGTCACTAAGAAGTATAGCTACACTTCAATACAAAAAAACAAGGCACAGTTTTCTCCCTTGCATCAATTAAAAGAAAACATCTGACCTATTTAATTACCTACATTTATCATTTATATGAAATATTTATTTCCACGATTTCTTTATGTAACATAACGTGTGTAGGTATATATTATATTGTATACCTTACTTATTAAGAAATTTCGGTGTTACATTAATAACGATGCTGCTGTTTCAATAATTCATTTATAAGAAGGAAATTCACCATCTTTCTCACGGTAATTATATTATACTTAATTATTTAACACAATATTAATAATATTAATTAATTAACTTATTTTCACTAAACGTATCATTAAAATTTAATTATCTCGTACAGCCATAAGTAGATTCACACGCTGACATGAATTTTGTGTGCCATCGAATCATCGTATACTTTCGGAGTCTCTCATATTCTTAATATTATTAGGTATCAATCATTTTGAAATATTTTATCACATCTCTCGTCAATGTCTTAATGTTTCCGTATAAATATTTAAATCTCATTGTACTTATGTATGAACGGCTTCAGCTGATGTTTTTAACCGAAACCCACAATGGAAATTCACATCTATTGAACGTGTACCGAGGTGTATTATATTTTTTTTGTTAGTTAATTTTCTATGATTTTTTTTTTAAAGTTCTGATTGTTTGATTAATATTGTGATTTGAATTTATTGTTAAAATTTGATGAAAATATTGCGACTCGGCACTGGTCTTGAGACTGAAATAGTGATGCTCGATTATGATAACTACAATGTAACTTTTATATATTTTAAAATTATACTTGAAGTCGGATACATCGAAGAGAGAGTGGATATAAAAGATTCCCTCAATGGCGGCTTTGGCCGGCTGGCCCTTCAGACCTGCCCGATGGCTCGTCTGTAAGAAAAACTTTGGTTTGAATGTGAGATAAATAGGAGTATACGACTCCTGAGGTATACCTGGTAGAAATTGGTGTCTCTTCAATGAAGTCGGGTTTAAAAGCTTTTAATAATAATAATATCATTATCAGTTGCTCTACAGCCCGTTGTGAGCCTTGGCCTCCTCCAACATTCGCCTCCATATCTCCCTATCTTGGCATGTACCTACTCTTCCAATCCCTGATACCAATGATATCCACATCTTTTTGTACACCATCCATCCAACTGAGTTAATCCAATAATAATATAGGAAATCTTAAATTCAGTAACAGTTGTGATTGTCAGCTGATATTTTTTTAAATATTGGAATTATATCTTTCGTTTATACACCAATAATACGCAGGTAGGTACCTAATGGGATATACAGTACTTTCAAGATACCTTTTTTCTGGGCAATTTAGTTCAGTAAGATTATTATTACCCACACTTCTCGCTTCATTGGTAGTACAGAGATTATCACCTAATTATTTAGGTTAGTGATAATCATTAATGAAAACAAATACTAAGTATTTGTAATAGGTGTTATCGGGTAATATCCACACCTACATTATGTACATATACCTGATTACAAAATTAAGTAATGTAAATACCTACGTTCCAATTTAAATAATAATGTGTTTGTTGTAATAATAATTTTCCGTTCTTGTTGTTTCACGTAATTTGCTGCCAATAAAGGTTTATTGATTTATTTATTATGTGTTTGTTGTTTACTGCTAAGCTATTGAAAATTAATCACGCTGAAATATCTCAATATATAAGTTAAAATGTTATTAGTACGTAATACCTAATATTCACTGTTTTATTATTTTAGTTTGTAAGGTGTCTTATAATGGTGTCATCTACTTCTTGAAATCGCTTTAAAATAAGTTGTTTGTATTCAAAATTACGTACTTATTTATTGAGAATAAAAAGTATTGGATTTCAGTATTATATTATTTTTAAGTACCTATCATTGACGTTGATGAAGAAAATAATATTTTTGTCCATATTCTTACGTTTTTTTTGTTTTTTTTCGAATGTTTCGTGGTTAACACTGTGGAATTCCATATTCATTATTAATTTAAAATAAAATAAACTTTGTATTTTCCACTAGAATTCTATTGAAAAATACAAAGTTTATTTTATCTTTTTATTATTTTTTAAAGTTAGATTTGGACATCCTTCATATCAAAAAAGTTTGTACTAAATAAATTATGTTTTATTATCTATATAATGTCGAATGTATTGTATAGTATAAAACTATAAATATACAGAAAATATTGTTGAGTTTAGCTCCTTGGTGATTGATTTGTCTGGTGTTTTAGTGTTTAACTTAATCACTCTAAATCTGTTCGAATATATATAAAGATACCTATACAATAATAATATAATATACGTGTCGTGTTAAACACGACTTTAAAAAATAATAAACAATTCCTAGTTTGTCTTCTGGGTATAATAAATTAGTTGTGCCTACTAATTAGTATGCCTTATATTGTTTTGTGAGCTTACATTTAAATGGGAATGTGGTAAGTAAATAATACCAGGAGAAACTAAAAAATGTATAATAATATAATATGGACATATTAGTCTCTGGCATATTGCCCGCTAATTAACTCTGAGTCGAAAAAAGCTTAATACAGTTCAGTATAACAAGCAATGAAATGGCTATGTAGAACATCCAATTCCCATAATATTCAGTATAATATTAGTATGGCCCGCAGAGAGTGTTTACTACTATTACTACTGGTATTATTATTATTATTAGTTCAGAACAATGAATATGTTCAGCGAAAGAGACTTTAATCTCAGCTGATAAAACATCGGGTCATAATTAGTTTCCTTTTGTAATGGCAGACATCTGGCGGTTGAACAAAAAGCTTGAATTACGACCGAGTGGCGATGTGGCCCAGAGATATTATACCCGGTGATACAAATCTTTCCACATCCACTGCTTCAGTGGTACTAGACACTGCCACACCGCCGCAATCCACTGATGATATCGCGATATACACTCGGGACCACTAACTACTACACTGCATCCACCATGTGATATAATACCTATAGCGAAATATAATGAAACGGAATACTTACTTTAACTACCAATAACTAGATACACAGGTACATATACCTTCATCTAGTTATCTATTGTACTCGCAAACAAAATACATAATATCTATAAATTTATTAACCTGTACCCTTGTTCAGTAGATATGTAAATATAACAGAGATTCTATCGGCCATACTCATGCGTTCAGATCACAAACTAATAATATTCTTTGCACCTTCCTGAAGTAGATACTTCGCTTAATATTATGTACTTACGTATTTCCTTTTAAAAACCCAAATTGCAGTTGTTACAATATGTAGGTAAAGCATGTACTGCCTATAATGTAATACGTATAAAAATTCGTACAAAAACCGTTGTTTTGTTTGTTTTCCGTGCGTGTTTTGTTTATTCGTTCAATGGAAAGTTGCCTTGCAAACTTAACGCAATGAAAACAACATGTACACCTAATGGCAGCGGAAAATATAATATAGTACAATATTATTTGAACGAGTGGAAATGATGGGCTTTATAATATTATTATTAACAATACTGCAGTTTATTCTTCAGAGTTCTGTTTTATATCACGGCATATGATACTTTTGTATCTGAACACAATACATAAAAATTATAATATACAGGTCTTGCGTGTGTGTTGATAAAATGTGAGTATACGCGTTTCCTTCACAACATTACAATCGAGGCTTTGTTGAGTGGGCATGTAGCTACCTAACTAGGTATATGATAATAATAATAAGAAAGATAGATACCTATTTTAATGTGTACCTGAGAACTTTTGTTAAATTTTACCTGCACGTCATATTATTCAATTCAATTTTTGTACTATTACTACCTATTGTGAATAATATTGTTATTCATATTATAATTCTAAAGCAATTATTTTTTTATAATGCGATTCATACACAGTAATGCATGTTATTGTTAATAACGCACCTCTATACCTGCCTACTACGTTCATTGTAGCTATAAAGTAAAAATTCCCACCGCAGAATCATACGCGTCATTCGGTCTAGTATAAAAAAAAATATTCATATCAACCTCTTTATCTCTGTTTTCATTTTCATTATTTCAAATAGAAGATTTGATTATAATATGAGATAAATTTTAGGAATTCATTTTCGAATTGTTTTGAATTCTACGAAAAAATCTGAATATTTGGCATCACTAAGTGTTATTCATCTTAGCTTTATTAGAATTGAACCATATATTTGTAAATAATATAATATGTAAGGGTAATAGGCACATCGATATACCTATTATGTTTCACAAATATTTTATAATGAATACCGAAATGTTAACTTCCTTCACTATAACTACTTATGCTATTGTTAAATCGATGCAGTTTTATCCTTGCGCAATCCTGGAGTCCTAAAAGATGATTTAGAAGATTTCTTTTTTTATCGATTTCGGTGATCTAGGTTTGATTTGAAATTGCTTCACTATTCCTCATGTATGATATAAAATGCTTATTAACAATAAATCTAGTGAAGAATATTTATGAACTTTCATAATAATAATACGTAAGTTACACTCGGATGGTGATGATGAATCATACACATCAAAAAAAGCTTACCAAGCACTTTTTTTAAAAGTCCTCATAAAATTGTTAAGTATTATGTAATAGTAAATGTAGGTAGAATGATGTCTACTATGGTGTTGTTATCATCCACCAACGCGAGGGATTGCTACAGATTTAATATTTAATTTAATCTTTTCATATTCTGACGGATGAGTTACCATATCACAGAGCGGGGTGTTTATGAAATGAATCATAATTCATACCGGGATTAAGTTGACAACGACCCAACTCGCCATACATTAATATTATGAGTACATAAGTAAATATGCCAACAAACATATACACTTATTATTATCATACTGAGGCCCTTTTTAACTTACACTTCAGTCATAGATTATATCCAACCAGTCGTCTATCAATATTTTCGCTTTCAAACAAAGCGACTCAAATACTCAAATAAAAGGAAACTAGTTGTAGTTATTTTCCTGATAATCTAATGAAAATTATTGGTAATTGTTCTAAGGTTGTGAAACGTTGATTTATGGTTTTCTCCATCTTGAAACTAAATTCGATAATCAAAATATGTCGAGATGGGTTCTTGCGGATGGATATTTGTATCGTATTGTGTACCCATTAAATTATATATTTCATGAAGGTCTTGTTCGAGTGTTCTAAGATATTCTAATAAAACTATCTAGAGGAAGTACCTACTTTAGAAAAGAAAAACTCTTAAATGTGTTGGCGGAATTACGAAGAGATTGACATACTAAGCATGACATTTTTCTACAAATACCTGAAACAATTTTGACGTGATACTGTTTTTACTACGACAATACCAACATATCCATGTTGTGACTTTTATCTCTCTTCAAAAGAACATACTACTGTGATAGGGGTGTATTTTTTGCGATAAATTACGGAAAGTTTGTTTTCTGTGTATCATGTAATCGATGATACAGCATGTAAACTTTTTTCCTGTAATGAAATCTTTTCTGTTTGACATGTCATGTATTATTAGCAATGATTATATTGCAAAAAAATACAAACAAGATTTCCGAGAAGATGGAGTAGAGTTTTTTGATTATTTATAAGAAAAATCATAGTTCAAAACTCTACTTTCAGAATCTCGAATTTTGAAATCTTTTTGCCAAACCATGAAGTGCCTCATAGAAAAAACTAATCGTACGATCCAGTAATTTTAAATTGTATTTTTTGTATACTGGAATATACTTAGGAGAGTACTTGAAAATCCTTTTAAGAAAGTTTTTCTTCTAACACGAAAAGTTAATCCCTTATCTTACCCATTTCACTCACATTCTGTTAGATAACCTCCTGTACATTAAGCAGTAGAGAAACATTGACATACTTAGTTCCTCGATTGAAGATCACACAACTTGATGAAGGTTTTATGACAGAAATAAGTCCCATTTCCATAGCTTTATAACTTTATCGCGTGAGTAGCAAATTTTAAACACCCACGGTGCGTCTTTTTCATTTTATCGCGGCTTTGTTAATAGTTCCTATATGTAAAAGTATATTTCATATCTCATAAAGGTAAAATTTATAGTGATAATATGTGTACAACTGAGTATTTTTATTTACTCTAAACTTTAGAGTTGTGGATTGTTACATAATATACAAACATATGTACATATAAAATGTGTGAACTACGCTAAACACAGGCAATTTCTGCATAGTGGTTTGAGGACTCGTGTTTCTCTTACATAAGGGAAAAAATATTTATTTTGAAAGGTTGGATTATTTTTTGATAAAATTGTGAATTGAAAGAATATTTTTTCATATAACAGGAAACAAAAGCGAGTATTCAAAATATTCTGCGATAGTCATAATAAAAATACATCCATTAAAATACATACGAATATACAATAAGTATTTGTATTAGATGGAGGTACATCTTTAATATCAATTTGAATGTATCGAGTGCACTCACGGGGATTATATTGTTTATGACAAATTTTATATGCAGAGACGGCTGTTGAAATGTACTTATAAGGGTGCGTTATATTTATAAAAATATACCTTTATATAAAAAAAACGGTCTTCTTTCTTAATTTTCATTAATTATAATGATTGAAGATATGCTGTATTTCTTGGATAATTTAAAATGTACATTTGAATAATTGTTTTTTGAATTGAGATATTTACCTACCCACTTATTGAATTTATAAAGAAGTTCACTACATCAACGTTCCTACAGAGAAACCGTCACTATTTATTTGTACAACATACTTCACTTCGGCTTATTTATGTGCAAATTTGTCAAAGACAATATCATCAAAGTTCCATTGTTCTCGCCCTTTCATCATTTCCAATCATAATTTTCCCTACCTACACACGTAATTCGATAATAGTATAAATATCGCCTTTTTTAAACATCACCCCAAGCAATACACAAATAAAATATAAGCCCTATGGTTAGAGCATCATCCTAATGAAACGAAGCGAGGGTCCGCAAAGAGCTGACATGGCGTACCCTATAATCATAAAATTAAATGGGTTCTTTAATCGCAGGGTGGTTCATGAAGTGGCGTAATCACTGAATCATTGCATGATTTACGGATTACATTAAAATTCTACTTGCTCTTTTCTACCGTCCCTAAATCATCTGTTTTAGGCTTAGCTTCTACTTTAAATATACCGCTATTATTTACTCATTGAAAGTCTGTTTCTTGTGATTATCAGATCATTTGTTACTTTCTTTTAGCGGATTGTATCTCTTGTGTTTCGATTTATCAATCGGCGTATGAATACATTTACACAGACGCGTTCACACATCAACATGCCAGTTCCGTAGTTATAATAATATACTTTATTATTCATATAACACCGATCATAGATTAATCTATAAAAATGGTTTCATATTATTATTAAAAACATTATATTTGCCTGTGGCTAGCCGTCAATCTCTTTGATTACAAGTACATGGGTATAATATCTGCGTGTGTTGTATGTACCAGAGAATCCAATATGAGCGCTTCATTGACTGCTTTAGATGTATGATCTACCCGATGTTCATTCACAATACCTTTCTCAACTGATTTATTGTTTTACGCTTTCCGCTTGACCTCTCCTTTTTAGCGGGTCATTTTTTACCGCCACAACATAGTAAGTTGTTCATTGGCCCTGTGTTTATTTTTATACCGTTAGATCGTGAATAATTGATAACAATGACGATGTCATTATCAGAATATACATTACATTGCGTTGGCGGTAGCATAAGAATAAAGTAGTCCAGATCCACGAGTAGGTACATGGAATCATCTGTCTCAATCGAGTTGATAGTTTGATTTGAATACGCCGCCTTTGACAATTCTAAATCACTTGAGACTGTACTTGTAACGACAGTATTTTAATTAAATAATAATCCTTGTTACAAAAGTAAAAGACCTCATTTATATTTTAATAAAATATAGTCTACACACAACGTACATTTAGTTATGCCAGACATATTAACTTTCAAAGATTAGATTTGAATCGTGAAAACTTAATTTTCGTACCAAATTTATGTATTTCATTATATCTTATATTACCTTATATAATATGTAGATACTAATTGACTTAATTCTGGTGAAGAAAGTAAATTCTAGTACATTTGCATACTATTTACATTCATTTAATATTAGATAATACGTCTCAAGTCTTGCGGTGTCTATGCGACTTAATTGTTTGCGTCTATTTGTACTACATACATGGTGATATGTAAATAAGCACACTTACACATATATTATGAATTAATAATATAATTTTACTTTCTCTCGAATTGAACGTAATGAGCTCCAAATTGGTTAAACGTTCTCTGCAATATATTAATAAGAATAATAATTCACCAAATAATAAATGTATTACCATCTCGTTCTATTTTTACCATACCGAGTTGTGCAACGAAATGTCGGGTGTGATAATATCAAGAAAATATGAAATACAAACACTGCTAACAGTAAAATTTGTACCCTGGCAGTTGACCTTAGAATTCAAATGGAATATTTCTTGATTGGTGAAAGTTTTTTTATTGTGTAGACATGTTTTTTTTTATATAGGTATATGTAGCATCTAAGTCGCCATTGTTCTTCTTTGTGGTCTATCACCTACTGAATATGATTAATGTTTGTTGAAGTATAATATTTTACTACTCACAAACCTTTTCTCTTCTCTAAACCGATGAACACGTTACGATCATTATGGATATTCAATGTTTTCTTAACCTTTACGTTTTTGTATTGTGTATATTGTACCCATATTATATATACCTACCATCACTTACTCTAGTTTTACTTTAATTATTGTAACGGGTATTTGTCGTGTGAAAGTAATTAAGATTATCTCGTAGCTTAAAGGGATTCTGGGACTCAAAGAAATTATTATTTCAGTACCTTTTTGCTTTAAATTTAAATACACACAGCATAATGTACTCAGTAGAAAACACAAAGGCTAGAATATAGCCTCTCTAATTAAACATTGCTTTGTGTAGGTATAGGTACATTTTCAAATGTACAAACCACGATCAATTGAATGACAATACTTATTAGCTTCATTGAATCGTTTCATTTGAATTACTGTAAGTGTGTCACACACGTCAATAGCTCATTGTATTCGAGTAAAAGTGCTTATTTTTTTTTAATGCGAATCAAAGACTTCGTATATTGTCTACCTATTTGAAATTTAACAATCAAATCGATTTTGCTTACAATAAGAGTTTTCATATGCCATTTGGTAACCCTTTTGTTATATTACAAGTACAAGTGATGAACACATGGTATTTTCAACTGAACGTGTGTGTTGCTTTGTTACGATTCTGTGTGACACTTGATACTGTTGTACGTTTTATTTGTCACGAAAAATCAGATACAATATCATTTGAACATGTACCTAATGTTTATTTGAATTTATGGCGCGAATTCTAGTAGTCCAATGCACTTATAATAATACTGGTATCACATAGTAAATGTTTCTGAAATAAGAAAGAACGTCAGGATTCGGAAATAAAATTAAAGTGCTGCTGATAAAGTTATCTCCGGTACTAGCAGTACTAGTGGATGCTATCATAAAATCTGACATAAACTTCATCCCATCTTCTCGACTTGATCCCGTATTTTTATTCATGAAGGAATTGATTTGGAGTGAGACGAGGAACTTATGTGAACGTAGATAGCTATGGATAAATAGTACGTAGGTACATACTTGTGTTCTTAATATTTTCGGACGGTAACGCACTTTACAATTCAACTTTTGTTTTTATTTATCTAACGTAATCTCATTTTAACCGTTGAATTAAACAAAACGTATTATTACTTGGTCCAGTCATATATACGAGTAGGTACTTACTTTGTGTATGTTTGTTCGTTATAAGGTAAAACTATTAATACTAGAGAGCATAATCCTACTAACATTAAAAGACCAGTAGTAGATATGAGTTTCCCAGCTTGACGTTTTATGTGCTTTGTAATTTTGTATCACTTTAGTGTTTAGTACCTACTTATATGTATGTTCAATTAAATTTTTGTTTGACATCTTCATGCTCGTCAAATTAAACAAGTCTTGATATAGTGGCACGCATTACTTTTAGGATATAAAACTCCCCCTGTCCTTGATTTTATCCTCTGCAGTTAAATATAAAAACATTATTTCAGTCGCTGAGTCGGCATTAAAAACC
This sequence comes from Athripsodes cinereus, assembly GCA_947579605.1. Taxonomy (NCBI): domain Eukaryota; kingdom Metazoa; phylum Arthropoda; class Insecta; order Trichoptera; family Leptoceridae; genus Athripsodes; species Athripsodes cinereus. Next base: position 8,278,212 of record OX388311.1, read on the forward strand.
CATAACTGGGTTAATAGCGGGTAGGTAGATACGGATTAGATATGTCGTTCTCCCAATGATAGTAAATTTCATTGTAACTTTTTATAACTCCATCGGACAGCAGAATAACGACGAACCTGTTTCACATCTCATGGGACTCGGTTTAAAATACAATTAATATTCACAACACGGTTACAGTCCAATGCTCGCGGAATTGTGTAGCCATCTTGTATTTTTTTAGCATCATGTAATAATCGAATACTCCGCATACAAAACAGTATTGTGGTGCAATGCTATACTGCCATAGTATCAAATCAACACAGTCTCTATACAGCAATTGGTAGGTAAGCTATTATGCATAAGTACCTACTCTACCGAGCAAATGCGCTTTATGTATTGGCGTCAACACATTGGTACTTATGCTTATTATTTTTCTCTGTGAACACTTTCTCAATATAAATATGTATAAAAAGTTATAATATCTGCACGACTTTACAAATAGTTTCACGAAATCTCTGTGATTATAAATAATGGTCCTAATATGACTTAAGAGGAAAGAAAAACTGAAAAATCTAATACTAAATCCGATCAGAAGAGATGAAATATCCATTGTTCCGATAAAAGAATTGATAAAATTTTACATACCTAATGAAATTATGTAAAATTTTACCGGTACCCGATTACTGAAGTACCTACTTCAATGGGAAACTATATTACATCTGTCAAATAATTAAGTGTTTTTTTTTTCGTAAGTAGAATTTAAAAAAATATATTGAAATTATATTATTTTGTACAAAAAGATCAGAATAAATTATTCGTATGGCAGAGTAGAAAAGTAATCTAATCCAATTATAAAGATGAAAAATAATCTATTTCCAATTTCTAAGTTAGTCTGTTTTTCCGAGAAGTAACATTGTCGCACATAGGAGCCGAAAAAGCTCCAGCTTAAGCGGGCATTAACAATATTACATATATGTACTAATACTATTCATCTGATGATTATTAAGTCGTAACACGTTGTTGACATTTCAACATTTATCCATCTGTGGGTGGCGACATCTCATTATTCATTGTATTTTTCCATCATCTATTTATTATTATTATTGAACCTATACTTGCAGAATTATTTTTTTCACATCAACGTGATATGTTTTCGTATGACTTATTATCACTATTTATTCACGTTAATCTATTGATCCATTTCAAGAACCTATTCTCAATTTAATGTCTTCAACACCCACCATCAACAATGGTTTGAAAGTATTATGTACGTACTGTGTGCGATGTAGGTTTATTTCTAAGTATTATATGTCTTATGTTAGTGAGATCCGGATGAGAAGATGATCGTTCTCTTCGTATTCTAGATACAATAATAAGATCGGGTGTGATTGATGGAAATTGCGAGAGTATAAATATAGCGTACCGCGGATAATCCTTTTCCATTTCGGATATAAATATAATAATATATATCTATACCTATTTACTATACAAGTATAATGTAAGTTAACACATAGTAGTTTATTTTATTATCTATCATTATTGTACTCTCAACACTACCACCCACATCAGTAAATACTATTCTATTATTCTCCAATATATTTATAATGCCATTGTAGTAGGTATATGAATCTCTATTTACTATAGTATTTACAGTACATGTTATATATTGTTGTTATTAGGTGAACACTTCGATGAGTTCTTAAATAAACATTATTCCTATCTCTATTATAATAATACTAATATTACAGTTAGGATAAACTATGTTAATACAAAATCTTTCTAATTTTACTATTAGTATTGTTGAAGGAGATCCGCTTTCTATTTGATCCCTTGAGACAATGTCTTCCTAATTAGTAAGATTTATTTCCAAACGTATTAAGTATTATTACTATTAGTTAACGACTTCATTTACTGAAATAAGTAATTAAATAATTTACTTGGTGGCCTGATTACTCTGAAGACATTTTCTTAATGGCTATCTGGAATTAATGTCTAAATAGGGCGCAGTATTTTTGATCCGCTTTCCACCAATTATTTCAATGGATAAGTGTGTTCTTTTCTGTTTTATTCTTTTAAGGATTCCTATTTTATCGCCTTTTCCCTTCAATGTAAGTTTTTATATAACTTACGCGTATTTTATAGCGATATAAGATTGACACAGCATTATTTAAAGCTTCAATTTTTGCTGTAAAAAAGTGAATATTTTGCTTCTTCAGAATAAAATATTGTCCATTAAAAATATATTATTTATTTTGATTAGTTGTACCACTTATTGTATGTATTATTTGACTCACTTTAACAGTAGGCACTTATTTAAATTACTGTCTGACAATATTGGTTGACTTTATACAAAATCCATAATCGTTCTTTGTTCCATTATGTACATGCAATACTAAAGTGCAAGCATTCTTTAAAAAAAATGCATCGATAAACTATTCTCAGAACCTTTAATGTTGCTAACACTTCTGCTACTGCTGTTCAAACATACTTTTTTCCTTAGTGTTGCCACTTAGCTCACCCATTTCCAAGCAAAACAATAGCGTTCCATTTAACCCTTCCGTTTTCTGCTGTGGTTGATATATTATTCACTTTTACATAGGACGAATAAATAATATACACACATTGTAAACTATTTATTTTACTCTCTTCGTCTCTTATTTCTACAATACGATTTGGAAAGATAGTTGTGTGGCACGCACGAAACACGCTCTTCCATATTATGTCCTAGCTTATAAGATACGTATGTGAATTTGTTAAACAATAGAAAGAAGAATATTTTTTTCGTTAGTCATCAACCCAATTCTTTTATCTAGCGCAAATAATACTTTCGCTACAAAATTTTAAATTGTTATAACTCGTACATACAACGTAGGCGATTTAGGTAATATGTACAATATAATTTGTTCCAAGTTTAGCAGTTTAACCAACCAACCAAGATTGTAACATTGGATTTTATTTTACGTCATATCGCCTACTGAAAGTGTTTTATGGTTTATTATTTTTTTTTTGTAGTCGTTTCTCGCGATTTTTTTTATTTTTTATTTTTTTATTTATTTTATTCTTCTTGCACATCATCATTCATATAACAAATAAAATAAAGCAATATACACAAGAAAAAATGTGATGATGTGCAGTGGCGAGATTATCACTATAATAGTGATTTCTTCCATCTAACCACGTCACATTAACACTAAACAGAAAAAGAAATAATAACAACAAAAACACAAACATTGAAAAAAAAAAAGTTTTGTAGATGTATCTCAATATTTATGCGACTAAATTCAAATAAAACTTAGATTTTAAAGATTCCTATATTGTTTATTACAAGTACTGTAGTAGTCAGCACAAACTTCTTTTATAATAGGACCCTAGAAAAATAATTATTATATCCTGAATGTTTGTTTTCGTGTTTTACGGTGCGTTGATAATATTAAGTTGGTATTGCGATTTTTCTCATGAATATTAATTATTACGCTCCGAGAGGAAAATTCACTGAATATGTTTTTAATTATGTAAAGATTGTAACTACTAAATGTATATACATTTAATTATTAATATAAAGTGTATTTTGTTTGAGCCTTTGTTAATTATAATGTGAAAACGCTCTTCTTATATTATTAATAATATTATTATATAACCTTTTGTTTTAATTTCTAATACGCTTGGTGAGCTTTCTAACCCTGAAAGCATTTTTCCCGTCAACTTCCTGAATGGAACTTAATCCCACGGGAATGTGTTCCATTCGTCCTTTCGTTTAACTTATTTTCAAGTCACATCAGCACGGCTATATAAGCACTTGAGTGTGTACCTACCTACCTAAACATAACTATAATAATAACAAGAAGTGGGAAATATTCCCGAGAGATGAACCGTGCGCGACTTCACTTATTATCTAAATATTACCATTATGCCTGTATACACCAACACTTTTTAAAGAACTATCTTTGTAAACGAAATAACCTTCCTGTACAAAACATTTACAAAAATCACATTTTCAAGAACTGCCTAAACACTTAAACAAATCACAGCATCAGCTTAAGCTCTGAATGCTAATCTCTTGCACGCGTATCTTTTTAATAAATCACATTGAACCACTAGGCTTACTTAATATATTTAATCTTATTGATTACGATTTCGATGCAAGCGTTTGAATTTTAAACATATATGGGAAGAAAGCAAAATAATACGATTTGCAATTAGTAACATATTACTATATTACACAAAATAATGTCACAAGAGCATTCATTTCAATGTTGGTAAACAATGATAATGAAGCGTACTAGTCCTTAAGAGAATACCAAACATAAATTACTGTTAAATATAACGCGTAGGAAATTACATTCAAAGTTTCTATCTAATAATTTAGTATCAGTTTGTTTGAATCTCAAAACGATACTTATTTATTTTATTATTTACCGTCACAGATATTTTGTTTTCAGAAGTTTTTCCCTTATCCCTTGTTTCAAAGTTCAAAATTTCGTCGAGTATAATAATACCTATTTGCTTGAATCAAAGTTTAATGGAAGTATTTATTAATTTCACGAACCTCCTCAAGCAATCATATTGCTATTCAAAATATTTTGTGCAGATTGTTTGTACAAATCGTTCCAGAATTATAAGACTCGAGTTTTTTTTATCGATTTCTATAATATAATAGCTAATATGCTCATTTTATTTATTTTGTATTGGTTTACAAGTGAAGTGTAAAAGTTTACAAGACCAATGAACTTGAACTAAGTTTTACAAAGCGTCGTCCGTATTTCCTTCTTGTTCTTACAATATTTTTTACAGAATTCCGTGAATAATTCTAAATAAATCACTTTGTTTTTTTTTATTATTTACTTTTCTAAACTATATTATGGTATTGAATAATTAATCAAACATACAAAGATCTATTTTCATGAATAAAAATGTTGAAATTCTTTTACCTCAAGTAAACATAAACTGAGAATATAAGATTTTTTCTTTTCAATGTTACATTGTTGATTTGCACAATATTAAATTTTCTTTGTTGTCTTACAAAATATTCGTAACAATCAACAAATCTGTTTGTTTTACAATTATATTTTATAAAATTCAGAATATTCAAGGTGCTTCCAAATTAATGCTTCACCTACTGAGTACATTGCACTTGTAATAGTATTCAATTCAATACTACCAGTAAAGTGTGACCAATTCAATTGATTAATTCATAAACATATCTTATCATTGTATTATTTATACTTCTGATAAGTGTTTGTTGTAAATATATCTATCAACTAGTTTACATTCCAACGATCGTCAACTACTCCTTAGTAAAGTTGTTCATGTCGTCCAGGGAATTACCACACAATATCTTAATCTTATCTCAACACTAAGTGGCGTCAAATCTATATAATTTTATTTTTATCACTGTTTATCGCAAACTTGTTATTTTTTGTTTCGTTAATTTTTATTTTATACATTCTTTACTGTATATTGATAACAAACAATACCATAGAAGGTTACCAATTCAAATTAAATACAATCAATATACAGAGGGCGTGTTTGTCGCAAAGGCACGATCTCTTCTAGCTAATCCAAAATTAAGGAAGTTCAAGTATAATATTTAATCCATGTATTTACTATCTGTGTTTTAATAGTTTATCTGCTAAAACAATAAAATAATATGCATGTATATTATTATTTCGCAATGTAATTATACTGCGCGCTTTAAATATGATACGTGTTGCAAACGATTTTAATTAAATCACTAAAATTTAATAATCATTTGTGGCTACAACCATGATGCTGTGCGCCGGCGCACCCAGCAGAGACCTGTAATCTCCGTAATACAAGAGAGACGATGGTCCTGGCTGGGACATGTTTTGAGAATGCCCAATGATAGTTGGCCAAAAAGAGCACTGTTCTTCCGTCCGCAGGGGTTCCGTAGGCCCGGGCGTCCCTCTTTCACAATACACCGTTCCTATGACAACGATATCAGAGCGCAAGGAATGTCGTGGGAGGAGGTGACGCAATTGGCACAGAGACGCTCTGAATGGAGGAGGCTGGTTTCTGCCCTGTGCTCCCGAGAGGAGCGTTGAGGGCGATGATGATGATGATGAATCATAACATTTTTGTAAAGATTAAAATGCATGTATTTGTGTTCGAGTAAATAATAACATTAAAAGTTAGTTTATTCATAGGGATTTTTACACAAATTTTATAGACATATTTGTTTTTTATTTTGTGCTTTGTAGTGTTAAGAGTGGTTTTATACATACGATATTTACCGTTGACCTTAATTATTAGTTTGAATTGAGACAATTTTCGTCTCCAAATTATATTTTGTCTTTTAATCAAATCTTAGATAGTGAGCAGACCAAAAATTCTTAAAAGTTACCTTACGTGTATTGTGTATGTTATTGTTAAGCTTCTACTTTAATTATATCCACCGCGCTGTGCAAATGTTTTATTTTTGTATATATTATATCGTCAATTAATTTCTGCCTGAAAATACTCGCCTAAAAATACATACCGTATATTGTTTATTCAATATCTGATTAATTACACTACTGATACGTTTGTTTTTCTTTATTAGTGTCATCAGTAGGTTCTCCGAATATTTAATTATTCATGTTGTTTTGATTCAGTATCGGTGTTTTTCTACTGGTTTTTGCGTAACGATTTCAATTACCAAACAATTACTCTCAACATAGGTATCCAGTAGATACTACGAATACCTTTATTAATTGAGAGGTATATATTTTATGTTGGACTTATTTAAAATGTTACTATGTATTTAAGTGTACGGAATATAATGAACAGTACTTCAAAATATTTTGTTTAATCACTCCAGCCTCCCATAAATCTTATTGACGCATTTTTTTTACCTTTATGGGGACATTGGTACATAACTTAGTGACAGAGCATTATTTATTGATAATATAATAAAATGATATTGGTACAGTATAATTTGTACCTATATATCCACCTATCATTTATTATTAATAGGTACTATAGCTATAGATATATATAATTATTATCGAAACCGGTGGCAAAACCTAATTTCATAGCTATTATGTATGTGTGTCAATTTGCTGTAGTTAATTACTTTTTAATCGATGCTGAATAATTAACTGCATAGTAATCGTATTAGGATAGTGTCGCGATGGAGATGAGATCGATTAATAGATGGTTAGGAGATATTGAAAGATAATTATGCAAGCAGCTAAATTTAAGAATGAAAAATATTCAAAGTGCATTCAAATTGGAGGTAAAAAAGTAAGATGATTGTAATATGAAAAAGTAATATAGGTGTAAATAAACACAAATGGCTTAAATTTTACTATATTTAAATGATTTATATCTACCTAGTTTCGACTCACAAAGTCATTCTCAAACTAGTTTCTTTACATAAATCGGTATAGAGTTTTACAAAATAAGCCTCAACTCAATCATGTTTTATGTGTGAAAAAAATAATGTTGCTGAAGATAGTAAAAACTATAAAGGGTTGTGAAAGAATACCACATAATGCCTCTCCCATAATAATAGACAACACCTAGTTATATGTAATATGTTTTGCTTAATACATTAGTGTTAAAACCTTTTGTAACTTTATACTAATTATTCCTTATGTTTCTTGTTGCAGGTATGACACAAAACTTCACTCTTCCCTCTTGAATTCGGGGTACATCAAAAGGTACACTGTATCCTTATTTTAAAGTTTTAGATATGGTTTACTACTGCAAGTTTGCTATTTGTGTTTACAGTTATGTCATGTTACCTCAAAGCAGTAGTAATGCGTGTGTAAATAATAATATATAATAACATATCATACAGAACGACGCATCTCGTAACATTCTCTCAGTGTTGCCACGTGTTTGTCATACAAATCCTTATAGAGCATAATATGATTGACACGGACACGGGTTCTTACTAGACCCGTACCAAAATAGATGACAACACTTTAAATAAGCAGGGCAACAGACTATCTGGAGACGGAACGAAAGGTCTATGTATCATATCATTATATTTTATCCCGTGTACAAATATAACTTCCAGTAATAATAATAATACAGTATACCTACACATACTTTGGATTTAGTTTTACCTCTAGTCTCCAATGTAAATAAATATACTAACTAACATTAGATTATATCTCGCATACGTTTCCATCATTCTCTTGACACTTCATTTCATTTCAATAAATTAGACATTAATAATATTTCTCCGCTCTGTCTATTTTGAATTTTATCTACGGATCTTCATGTCATCCTGTACGTAAAGTGTTTTTGTCCGTTTAGTAAAAAGGGTTCTGACAGATATTCTAGAAGATGGATAAACTTAATTCATACTTGTCTAATATTATAACGTAAATGCAATTTGATATTTTGAACATTCACAGAGTTATATATTACGCAAAATAAAATAATCGAACAAATGAACCGTACTATTGTATACCTCGTTTTTATAGATCATTTTATAAATATGAGTAAACTGTTACCTTTTAGCAGCTAAGTCAAGTTATTCCAACATACTTATCAATACACGTTGATGGTGATGATGATTTTGGATGATTTTGTTTTGACGCCTTTTAACAATCCCTAGACCGTCTCAAGAGCGCCGGTGAAGAGTGCAGTTTTCAGTTTGCTTCTGAAGCTGGTGACAGTCTGATTGTCTCTCAATGGCACCGGAAGTTGTATCCACGTAACCGGCCCAACAACACCAAAAGCCCTCCCATAAAAGTTAGACTTACAGAATTATTTCGTGTATGATAAAAAAAAGTCACGAATTTATAGAGGCATGGTTTACTTTCAAAGATGCTTTTCACGTAAGACGTTTTTTAGTACCTAATTCAAAGTTTCTGGTTCACGTAGATAAGTATTTATATCAAACAATAATCTTCAAGTTCCCACATTTGAATGGTTACATTCTATCACAGTATGATTCTGTTACTAAATAATCATATTAATTAATTATATCGAGATGTTAAAACTGTATCAATAGTAACAGCGGCCATGATTGAATTATGTACCGCATCGTTTGGCAAATTATTGGCACGTGTTGTTGCTAATTGTTTTAACAGTTTAATTTTGTTGAACTTCACGTCGAGTCCCCGCATGAGGCACGAGTATTAACAGACATATATGTGTGTGCATTACATTCACTTTGATACAAATGTATCATATATCACATGTTTAACAGGATGCATACATAACACTTGGAGATGTTATTTAATTTTTGAAATATATAAATTAGACATTACAGTATTTCATTTCAAAGGGTTGCATAAATCATATCGTTGAGTCCCCGAAAAAGAATAAATCTCCCACTCTTCTCTGTTTCGGTTTTTGGGTGTCATTTAAAAGGCAAGCATTCGTAAAATATAATGATTAAGACATTTAACATCTTCAGTTCAGCGATGAGGTACGCCACAACGCCACCCATCTTAAATGTCTTAAATTATATTAGCACTGAATAAAAAATTTGCATGTTTATTACATGCATTTGGTCCGTTGGCTGCTCCACATGTGAGAAATGTATGAATGAAAGAATAATCACATATCAGTACATAAACAGTGTGCTAACTAAAGAGTATTCCAGACTAACCATTTTTTGTTAATTTGCTGCTTTCTTTTCTTTGGAGTTAATATTAGTTAATTTTATGAATCACGTAATATCATTATCTGTTATATTTTTTTTATTAAAAATGAAGATTTTTCCTGGAATTGTGTCACATAAATCATGTTATAGAATTCGTGTTTTTCATTTTGTGAAACTTACACGTTCTTGAGAACAAAAAACATCTGATTATTTATTCCCTCAAAAAGAGAATTTCAGATATTGTTTCATGATAATTTACTACGCGTTGTAAGTATAATAAAGAAAAGAAATTGATAATAATATAGTTATAAATTTATTGTATGATCCCATCCCTATACAAGTTATTAAATCAGTGTATCTTTAGCTTAGACGATCTCGTGTAATGTTGAGGTGAATAAAAAAACTCTTCGCGTTGACTAGACACGCGTCGGAAGATATTTTTAGGATTTCGAGACGCAACAGCCGGTAACTCGTCGAATGTTACGCACATGTTGTTGATGAAATTAATACCAATAACCCACGTTCTTCTCGCATTGAATTGTTTACATAAACGAGTCTCCGTACATTTTCCACAAAATGTTTGTAAATAATGATGAAGAAATTACGATATTCATATTTTGCATGACGATACTGACGATTCATTTTCACTAACATCTTATATTATAAATATTAATGTTTAACCAAAGTGCTGCAGGAGATGTGATGAAAATAGAATTTCGTTATTGATTTGTGATATTATATACGAATAAGACCTACCACAAATGTTAACTTTACCTTGGTGAATCCTTATTGTTCTAAATCAATACTTATGCCAAAATTCTTATGAAATATAACAAATTTTTGATTTTTGCACTAAAACATAGGTGCATACAATTGGAGTGCTTATTGTTTTGAGGCATTCTCTCCCAGCAAACCTGTAAAGAAAATGACATTATTTTATAAAAACAGAAAAAAAAAAATTTTTTCATCAAAATATATCGATCTCATCGATCCATTATTGTTATAAAAGGGAATTTTGAGTAGAGATTGGTTTATTAACGAAATGTCTGGGATATAATTTTAATCATAATTATACCAATAATTAATCTTTTTTAAAATTTACTTATAAGTAAATAAGAAATTCGATATGTTTTCATTCTAACTTCTTCGATATAAAAATATATATTAATATAAAGACTCAATAGTTCTCAATATAAAATGTGGACAACGTCATGATGACGTTAGGTAAATATTTGAATATCTCATTTTGCGTTATATTCGCACTTCTGCGCATATTACGTCGGTATATACATTGATAGTAATGTATGTATTTATTTAGTTGCTGTGTTTCACGTTAAACATGTTATTAACATGTATAGGCAATTCATATAGACTGAACTAGTCCCAAACTAAGATATGAATCTTGTATTATGGGTTCTAACACGACTACACACATAATACAATGCACTGAACACATATGAAAATATATATTTTGCACAGCACATTAAAATAATATAGGTAATCCATATTTCTATGATGTAAAAGTCACTTCTAATCTAATCCTACAACGTAATATTTTTTTATTACCTGGAGTTGAAAATTTCTTTTACTTCCTTTTCTCATTTATTAATTGCTCACGGGAACATAAAAACAGCATAACTTATTCCATTATCTTTAATATCAAAATTGATTAGACTTCTGTCTTGATATTCCATTATTTCTTTTTTGTTACAATAGCTTATTTATATACTTATGAAACATACAACATATGTCATAAATTATTATCAATTTGTGTATAGCTGGGTATGTATTTGTAAAGCTGTAGGTATGCTTTTCGATTCATACATTAAATAAACGAGTGTTGAAGTAAAATTTATAGATATGTTATATAAATATTTACGTTTTCCATGATGAATAATATCGCGATATTATATCTAGTAATATATATATCAACAATACAACGTAGAAAAATGTTTGGATGTTTTCAACAACACCATTGTGTTTGTTTTTTTTTTGTTCCATCTTGAATCCATTTATTTTCGCTTCCACGATATTATGTATTATTGATTTGGCATCAACTACCGAATTTTCGGAAATCATATTGTTCTACAGAAACAATAGGTACATCCAGCTACAGCTGAATCAATACCTTCCGAACATGCAATATTATTTTGCATCATTTTCATGGAATATCATCAAAACTGTGTTATTGTTCCATTATTAGTTTTCTTTTCCGATAACAACAGGAAATATCTATTGTTTGAAAAATTGAAGCTACCAAGTTAGCGTTTATTAAATTCTGAAATTTTATTTCACTGTGTCATATTCCAATAGTGTCTTCTCAATGTATCATCTAAATAGGCTAATGAAACAATTCGTTTCATATCGGTATACCTGCTCAAACTTATCATAATCCAACCCATATCACACCTGTTTATTTGTATTAAATTAGATATAATTGGCTGCTACATTTTAAACAGTGTGTTTAAATAGCGTGTCAATATTTTTATCATCACCTTGGAACAATCAGACACATAGGCGAGTCTAGCATTTAAATTCATTAAAATTAATATTTAAAAGGTGACCTTTTGTAAGTATGTGGTATTTAATTACACATCTTGTTGAATATTCATAATATTGTCTCTATTATTTAGGTACTATTCATATAGTACCGTATATCATTATGTTTATTGCTCACTCCACACGCGTGTGACATTTCATGCAATTCATCTATTATTCGATGTGGGAAAAACGAGAAAAAAAAACATCAACTTGAAATACCACCGGCGAGTCAACGACTACCAACTATTTAACTCAGTCGACAGAGCGTGAATCAAACATTGTATCACTATAATATAATTTACATAGCGAGGTATGAAAATCTGTACATTGTTGTCTCGCAAAAGGTCATTTTATTGTTTAGAACTAGTCTGCCTTTATTAATAAGACTTTCTTCGAAACTTAAATCTCATTGTCGTCGAGTAAAACCCAATTATTTTTGTGAACATGATTTGGTTATAAATTCTTATTAATATATTTTTTACACTCACATTTCATCTGGATCATATTTCCTTTTCGCTTCCGAAAATTGCCTATAAAAACGTTATTTCCAATGTATATGTATATTATATTAGGAGTAGTTACATACCCAGGGTGAATAAGTATGTCTCTAATTTATTATTTCTACATTCTACCGTCAGAATCTTCTCTAATATTTCGTTAGCACAGTATTCCGTGTTGTAGGTGCCTATACATTATAGGCGAATTATAATATATTTCATCTACTTAGAGATAGGTATTATTATATTGTAACATTTAAAGGGCGTTGCGTGTCTCGTTAGACTTGAAACATTTATGTTCTCAAAAATTATGACTTGTTCGTACCACCTCTGTACTGTTACGATTGTGGATAAACTTAAAAACCACTCCACGAATTATTGTTCTGTGAAAGCATTCTGGAAACTGTTGGTCGCTACTTTTATAATGTTATATACCTAATAGTTTCATGAATATAATATTTCACCAGGTAGGTACACAGCACACAGCACGCGAACTATCCTACTCGACTTTGAAAATGATGTAAACTATGTTGGTAACTATCAAACTATCATTACATGAATGTGACAAGGCAACTAAACTTTATGGTATTATGAGACATTTGTAGATATCTGCTTGATTTACTTGTATCTGCTCACAACATTGTTTCATTTGTTATAATAACCTAAATATCCCTATCTTTCACACCTGTTAAGGAATTATAGTTCTGCTAATAGATATTTACACTTGGTATCACTTGCATATTAGGTTTATATCTATATACATAGTTAATAATACATAGCACTTCATCTGACACCGATACCCATTTTTGTCAAAAACTTTTTAGAGTATTGTGTATATGTGATGTGCAGAAGTTCTCGTATGTTGGAATCCTCTAAAATACCCACCATTTTGCAACTGTTACAAAGTTAACCGCATGTGATAAAATTTCTCCTAGTGCCATGCAATCTTCTCCCCTTGTGGAATTGAATATCCTCTGGTTAGAGACAGAATGTTGACTATAACTTGATCGTACTTACTCGATAATATCTAACTGACATGATAGTTGTCCGTTACTTGATGTGAAAATACGACATATCCCTTATATGGGCACAGAGTCACGCGAAGATATCCTGCCACAAACAACCGTTGTATGCCGACTGACTGCACTGTGATGCCTTCACTCTTGTCAGAAATATTGTCGAGCATTATAATTCCGTTTGCAACCCAACGTCTACATATTATTTTATTGTCTACCTATTGTTTTACACGTTTGGCAGAACACAATATATATTATTAACTCCAACACAATACGTTAGCAGACACGAGTTTCCCTTATAGAAAAGTTTGCATTAAGTACAATATTCTTTTGCATATAATTATGGTTTTGATTGTATGCACAATATGAAGTCGTACGTCTCGAATTTCACATTAGTTGATTATTTATTAATTATTGTTTGAAAATAATACCTGAGTATTTCATTTAATCAAACACGCAATGTGCAATAATGAAAAACAAACATTTCACGACAGTAAACAATTAGTTGTTTCTACAACCAACCTCCGAGCTAATTGCAGTAATATTATGTGTTTGCACAATTTGTCGACTTATTATTGCTATGTTATGCTTTCTGTACATAGATTTTATATAATCAGACGGTTTATAACAACTCTACAGGGATATAGAGTTTCTGTTGTCCAGTGCGGATAAATAATTTCAATTTAATTAGTTGGAAGAAATCGTGTAGCCGTGACAAACTCCCTCTCTGTATATTGTATTGATTGTGTTTATTTTTTTGTATTCGTGTGTAAAAACAATTGTTATCATTGTGCAGTAAAAAATAAATAAATAATCAAAATAGATTTTCCAAAGAGTTATTGTAACAATGTGGTTTGCTAATATTTGGAATATATATATGATATATAATTTTTTATGAATCGACAGGGGTATCCTATCTGTTTTAATTTTAATCCGAATCACATTTCCCATTCAGGTCTCTAAAACCTTTGTTTATTTATCGCCTGTAGGGTTTTCTCATTAGTACGTATACATGTAAAAGTTTGTTTAGGTCTTTTTGGAAGTAGCCATTTAGACATGCTCCCTATTAAAGGTTTATCGTTGAGGCAGTCACCCAGAGCGATTTTGCACGCAACCGCAATTATCGAGGACTTTCAACCCTCTTGCTTCTCATATCCCATTCCAGACGGTGAGGTACCATGAACATAGAGGATATTCTAATACCCCATTGTTATGTTTTAATCGCGTCTCTGAAACTGTACCAATATTTCTATAGAAAACACAAGCAGTACCTCCCTCATTATCTTTGGGTAAAGTTATGGATAAACATCACATTCTTATTAACAAATAAATAATATAGTAATCACATAAATGATATCGTGGTTCCAGATTGTTTTATACTGATCGCACATTATGTGCATTGATACACGTACAAAATAACGTTCAATTTATATAATATGTCACCTCCCAATATGTGAATTAGCCGGTTAAGTGAATGGCTAGGCGGTTAAATAAACGCCGTTATTTAATTGAATGGCTAACAATTGTCTGGCCGGATCGTTTAATGCAACTCCTAGCGCCATAGTGTCAAACAAACAATCATCATCATCATCTCGCCCTCAACGCTCCTCTCGGGAGTGCAGGGCAGAAACCAGCCTCCTCCATTCAGAGCGTCTCTGCGCCAATTGCGTCACCTCTTTCCACGACATTCCCTGCGCTCTGATATCGTTGTCATAGGAACGGTGTATTGTGTATTGTGCGCCGGCGCACAACATAATTTGTAACATGTTCATACCATTTGACATCCAAATTCCTTCTAAGACACTTGTTTTCAAAGCTTAGTATCTTCCGCTCTTGAGCCTTGGTTAGATGCCAAGACTCACAGCCATATAGAAGGATTGGGATGATGCACGCATTGAACAAGCGACATTTTGTCCTGATGCTGAGTCCAGACGCCTTCCAAACTTTGTTCATGTTATTGAAAGCCCAGCTAGCAGCTCCTAACAAACTCACAAACAAACAAACTCAATGTCAACTATCTCACTAGCTTCGATCAGGCAGAACGTAGAATATTTGGTAAGTCTTTGTAACTCGACGAAACGGCTAGGCATTCAATAAAATTCTTGCATTTACATACCTAGTCATTCGGTTAACTGGCTTATTCAACTATCAGGCGGCGACACAAACATATTAATACAAATTCAGACACTAGACACTGTATCTGCAGAAGTGATAATTTGATTATTAAACAAACTACAGTTAAATAATATGTCTTTTCATATTACCTGCAATGTCTGAACAGAATATTACTGTCTTAGATACAGTTTTAAATTTTACTGCCTGTCGACGTTGCACACTTTATATAATATAAAAATCAATTTCAAACCTGTTTTGCAGCAAAGTTTCTTCGACGTGTTTTATATTATTATTATAGTCGTGGTGCAATATTACCCATTGGAAGATAACTCCGACAGAAAACGACTAAGGAGAAATCAATGACTACAATAATATTATGGAAACTTATATCGTCATATAGATAAGTATTTTTATTCGTATGAATTGGAATTATAAACGTAATGTATATATATATATGTGCCAAAACCGGAATCCGTAGGCGTTTGTTGTGTACTTTATCTGACAACAATCGACTTTACCTACAAACTTAAGACGTGAATTTCGTTTATTAGATTATACAATTTGCATACAACTTTGGTGTTCCTACGGGCATAATTTATTTATTTAACTTTAAAAAAAAACAATTTTATATCTAATATTAATTTTATCTTGCTCTGGATAAAAAAAAAATCGATTATATTGTATATTGCTACATTACCCAACAAAATAAAATGCAAAAATTTATTATCTAACATTATAACCGTGCAGTATTTAAGTTCGTTGATTAAATTTAAAAAAAAAAAACTTGTTATTCTTTTTACCTTATTTATGTAAGAAACCCTAGTTTGTTTTGAACAAATTTTCCGAATAAAATTCAATTTAATCCACTGACCACAGACAATTTGTTTTGTTTACCTTCTGATTAAAATAATATTTTCAATTTCGATGATA
Organism: Athripsodes cinereus; assembly: GCA_947579605.1. NCBI lineage: Eukaryota > Metazoa > Arthropoda > Insecta > Trichoptera > Leptoceridae > Athripsodes > Athripsodes cinereus. The sequence continues at coordinate 8,294,855 of OX388311.1, forward strand.
AATAATACATTACAATTTTTTTGACTTTGATTGCTTCCATGACTAAGTTCTGAAGGTGAATAAATACTTTAATAAATAAATTTTATGTTTACGTGTCATAGATAGTTTCATAAATATTTGAGAGAATTCTTAGAATATTGTACCTACTTCGTTTATTTTTCCTTGTGTGAAAACAACTTACATAATTTAAAGATCTTGTATCAAATATTCGTAGAATTTTATTTCTAACCTTCGTTCATATTTTATTGAACTTTTTAATTACACATTTTAAATTATAATTTTTGCCCCGGCACAGAATAGGTATCCCACTTCATTTTATGCGTTTTTGAGTGTTATGCTAAGGGCGGGTATTCGCAAAACATTAAAAATAAGTGTTAAATGCAATATATGGATGACCCCTCATTATGCAGGAGTTAGGTGTATTATGTAGTATCAAAATTGAGGAGTTGTGCCACCAAACCAAATATTAACATTATTAACCACACTCTAAAGTTTCTCAACCTAGCTCTTATCACACACTGCAGTGTTCCTGCAGATGGCTTATAATGTTCAGTCACAGTACATACTCGTAATATTATATTATTATATAGAGTTAGGCTTTAGTTTTAGTTACTAGTGCTTTGTTTACATTGCCTTATTATGTAAAATAAAGATTATAAGGTTGCCCAACATCAAATACTTCGTACTGTTGTTTATGGTGAAATGTTTTATGTCACAGTAGGTACTTATTATCAAATAGAAAGTACGTACTATGTAGTTATGTACGAGCTTAGAGAAGTAAAGCTAGAGGCTTAGTGTAACGGTGCATTGCATTATGAATATTCATACAGGTAAGCAATGCACGCCAACACTATAATTTTATCAGTTTCTTCCCTCTCATAAATTTCTGTCACCCACTATATAGGTATGTATTTAGTATAGTATAACATCATAATTATAATATGACATGGTCTGTTTGTAATACATACATATTATTTATATGTCTTTATATATAATGATACACTTAGTACCGTACAACATGCAAAGTAGGTACACTGTGGAATGATATCTGCCAATCCTTCTTTTTACACGATATGCAAATTATTTCTCATTATGAATAGCGAACACACCCCAACAGTTATTTTAGTTCGCCCAATATTATTAATCCTTTTCTATTTATCTTTCAACTTATCCTTAATCAATAATATACAATATATTTTATACGATTAAACTTGTTCTTATTTCATAATGTTATATTTTTCTAATTAACAATTTTAGTAGTGTACGGCTACTTATCATACCTAAACTGAAATAGAAAAGAGCAATTAAAAGTCGAGATTCAGACAAAAAGTTGTTCTGTATAAAAATTAACTTTTAAGTCATGAATAAATTTAATTTGGGCAACTCACGTTGTAGAGGAATAAGTTGGGCGTTTAATACTATTGAAGTTTAAAGCAAGCTTGTGAAGTGAGTGCAAGTGGGCCTTCAAATGAAATCTTTGTTAATTAAAATCAATATATACTTACTTCCATTTGCTTTCATCATCAAGACTTGATACTGTAGTCGGTACTAGTTAACTTAACACCGGCCATATGTTACCATTAGTCTCTCACAGTGAATTTATTATTACCTACCTACTACTGACTCCCGCCATGAAAGTTTTCCAATTTGCTGGAATTAATGACATTTTAATATTAAAACCAACTGAAGTTAACTAAATAATGAAATTGTGCTCGAATTAAGAAGGTGCGTACTAAATTATACTATGGGAATTTAATCCGTTTTCATTCGCAACATAATCGCACGAACTCACATATTAACCATACAGAATAAAATTACCCTGACAAACAGTTAAATAATGACTCATTTTATTTATACACGTGTTACAAAAAGCAAATTGAAAAATGTTTGCTAGTTTTGTGTTCAGTAAATGATCAAGCTTAGTATATAATAAATCTATATTCACTTGAAACATTTCTACGAAGATTACGTAAATGTGAAAATCAACAGAACTCTTTTTGAGAAAACACAGCTTTTCATTTCAATATACCTATATTGTGTATACACATGCATGTTTAAATATTCTCAGCATTTTGTATATGCAAATAATATAAAACACCCCACTGTTTTTCACTGATTCAAATCAAAGTATATATTATGTATGTTATATAACAATCCAATTTCGCCCCTAAGATTAATTCTGCAGACCTTTTTCAGAGGCCTCTGACAATACGGGTCCAATAGAGTTAATGCAGTATTGCCTCTATCCCCAATTCCGTTTCATTGCTTTAGACGTCCTTTCTGTGACTACTGGTACTAGTACCTATCGTTCATATTATATATCCCCTTTATCGATTGTAAATTTTCTACTCAGTAAATATTGAATTTAATCTACTGTATTATATTGTGAACCTACTGTTGACACAGTAGTTAATATATGAATTAGTACCTATATGTTTTATTTTAATTTGGTGAGCCTTGGATACAACTTTGGATGTCTACTTATAAAATCTTTTCGGCATTTTATATTAAAGGATTCTTATTATTCGTTTGTTTGAACTCTAGCAAAGTTTTTTTCATATCATCTTTCCTTCCAATATGTCATTCGACATAATAACGTTTCTCATATTTCTCCATACGTGCTATTTACATCGAGCATGGAAAGGGAAAAAGAAATGATATAAGTTCCATCGCAGGATCACGAGTGATCGACATATCCCATGTAGGTATGTATACTTTATATTTTCATAATATATGGATGTATTCAGGCGCTTCGCATTTTGGATCCGCCGTTCTGTTTACCTTCTACTCTAATAAAATATTTATTTCCTTCTTCTCCATCACAGAGTTGTCGTGTGTGCGCTACACGCAATATAGCCTCGTGTTTTCCCTTTGACCGCTTTCATTATCAATATTTCAGATTAATTAAGTTTTCTCCACCTCTTCGAACATGATACTTCCGATGGTTTCCACGTGGGTAAATATCGTGTTTCGTTACATATTCTGGTTCAGATTGGATTATTTTATTTATATCCGTAAACCCACTGTAGTGGCTTCGGGAAAACCACATCGGAACAGAACACATAACCAAATTATTATTTGCGAAGGAAGCTATAAATGCTGAGTTTATTTCCTTGGACTTGTTTCTGTTTGAACTTCGTTTAATATATTTTCTATAGTGTTATCTATTTATCAGATTCTTCTCAGAAACTCGATTAAGTGATTTTATAAAAGACTATGTACTTTCTATTTATAAGCGAATTGTAACTGGGGTAATTCGAAATAAAATACATTAATCCAAGTTTGTTGCTAACTTTTAATTGGTTCAAAGTTATAATAGTGGCTTAACATCATATTGTTGTAGGTCGTAATGTCGCATTCGGAATTAAATATTCTACAAAATATTAAAAAGTATTATGAAGCTCTGTAGAGAAAAAGTTTTAATAACACCTGAGTAAGCAATCATAAGATATAAGATTATAATATATTGTAATTTGGTTTGTGTTACGACTCATTAACACTTTTCATTGTATTTCTTTCATCTCCTTGTTCTATTCTAAATTATTATGTATCGGAGAACGTTTACAAGTACCTCTTTATTTTATAAGTAGATAATAATATATTAACACGTACTTGTCTATTCTGTCTTGTGTTGTCTATGCAGGAACATATCTCGTTTCCAACATGTCTGGTGTTTGTTTATACATTCCCGATGTTATATTGTAGATACAATTGGAATTTCAATATGTATTGACGTTTCAGAGAACAGCACCACTGTTCGCTTGTAAATTTCTAATAATGTTTCATTATAGGTATGAAGTTCCTTCATAGAGTTTTGTGGAACTTTAGTTTTAGTAGTGTATTTCATGTTTTGTTTTTTGTTTGTATTATTTTTTCGTTCATCCTTATTCATATTTTTAGTAGTGTGAATACAGATAAAATTATTATAAGAACAATAATCTTGAATAATGTAAAAACGCATGTGGAAAATCCTTTCTGCGGAATACTTACATAGTGTTGATTTAGTCTCTTGCGAATTCATGTTAGTATTTCCCTCTTAGTCGAATGTCAGAGGCTTTTAACCTAACACAAGAATAAATAAATAAACAGGTTATGACGGAGCTTTGAACAAACAAGTGAATACTTACTTAAGTACTACAACAACGTAAATGTGTGTCAACTGTGCCGTGTTCTATGTGCACATCATCCAGGAGAAATAGTACAGTTCTTCATACAGTATATAATGTCATAATGCTAAACTTAATGGATTAAGTACCGTAAACCTTCCAACAAAGCTTAATGCTCACTAACAATTATGTATATTTAACTTTATATGACGAAGAGCTTATGTATCATAGTATCGTTTTGCTTAGTGTACAAGTTATAATATAACTTGATTTGCAAATGCTGACTCAGTATAAATTCTTTGAGTGCCAGCTGTAGGAATATACCTTATGAGTTTGCATTATTTTGATAGACGAAAATATTCTTCCCTCCTCTCAACATACAACAGAGATAAACGTTTCCATCAAATAAGCGAACAAAAAATAATTAAATGAATAACTGAGAGGTCGTTCCACGAAACTCATCAGTTGCAATTTTCTCTTTTGCAATTCAAATTCCTCTTCTACGAAAACATTAACTAATTCCTCGAATTTTTCAGTTTAAACGTAGCGTAACGGATTGGGTAATTCGATAGTCAAATTTATATTTACTAGCTTGCATTCACTTTTATTTGGAATTAGTTTCTTCTTCTTTTCGTTTATCTTAAATCTGATATTTTATACTGTGAAATACGAACCAGTTAACCGTAGAAATATTAATTTGAAATCAACCATGTATGTATACGAGAAAAACAACGAAAAATTTGTAATTATTTTCAATTTAAACGTAATTATCACATCTTGTTTCTTCACAATCGTTCATTAATTACCTAGGTACGAGTTCTCACTCAGAATTTATTTTAACGCCATTACACGAAATATAAATAATAATAATAAGAACAACATCTAAATGACTTTTCAATTTCCTTGAAATATATATAATAACAATACAATCTTTATATTTTCTGGAAAGTGATAATTTCTTTTTAATAGCTTCTTAAGTTCAACCAGAGAAAATTTAGGCTACAGAATATAATACCTACATACACTATGATTGAGTATTTACCCTAGAGGCGACTTTTTTCTCGTGATAATCATCGTCTTCATTGTTTTTGTTGTAGTTTTAATTTCATGTCCGGTCCCATACGCCGAATTCAAGCGATTCGACGAAAGTGATATTTCCCACAGTTGAGTCGGTCGTTTGGTCAGTCTTATTACATATATTTTTCACAGGCAAAGACCGAAATCCTTGTGTCAATTCGGCCATAAAACGAATTTTTGGTATCGGTCAAAAATTGTTTGTATCATCAAGTTTTTTTTTTATTATTTCGGATGACTTGTCCTGAATTCGTGAAAGATGTGTTAGTAAGATCAATTTGACAGCCTTGATAGATACTTGAATAAAATAAATACAAAGTTTATATAATATCAATGTCATTATTCATGTAACAGCTTATTGAGTGTTAATTGTATGTATGTAATATGAATTTTGTTCTTCTTTATTTTTAATTTTGTGTCAAATACCGAAATTTCATGTCAATATTTTTTCTAATTTTGGCCAGAGCCACCTATCTACATTACCTACATTATCTCACTGCGGCGATTATTGTGGTTTGTAGGTACCAACGTTACATTGTTGTAACTGACTCTTCGTCGCGTGAATGTCACTTCAGTCAATTACCGTGCATGTTCTGAACCAACTAGATACCTTCTCGTAACTACATACATATAATGTTAACATGACAATATATTAACCGTATTGTTACCATACGAATAACTACTTACAGGTGACAGTAATAAAAAACCTCCGTACTTTAAATGTAGCGTCGTTATGTGGTACTTACCTTTTTATTTACGACCCACTTATTTCTTCTCTCAAATACTTAATCGTTTCCTGTTAAAAAAATAATAACACAAAAATTTCGGTACGAGATTTCTGAACTGTCCCGCAACAATACTTCGTCCTTCTTAATATCAAAATCAATATCACATACATACAATAATGCCGTTTCCCTTGCGGATTAGGCAGAAAGGATCGAGCGCCTCTTTCTTCTGTTCTTACATACACCTTTCGCTTCCGTTAATGTCATACAGTTCCTCATACATGCTCTCCTATTCAATGTGCTCAATGCATGTCCTTCAATAATAGAATTCTAATTTCTATGAACAATTTCCCTTTTTTTTTACTTGTGCCCCTGTATGTATTAATATCTTCACACGTGTGGACCGCGTCCTATCCTCTGCAGTCTTGGCTCAAATGTTATCACCCAGTCCACCACTTTCAGTCCTACTTCATGTATGGCCTGGAAATCACCGCAGAACTGTTGAATTATCATTCCTGCACAAGTCCACATTCACAATTACTTTTTATATAGGAAGCAAGAAGCACAATTTCTAAATACAATTTTATCATAAGCACGATTATGTTAGATGAAAATCTAACGTTGATAAAATATATTTTATGACTCTTCACTTTTGTTTATCATACGGATTCATAACATTTGATTTAAAGTCCAACAAGCGAAGAAATAATATAATAATCGTAATAACATTCGGTTCTATTTCGAGTTCAAAGTTGAATTCCGTTCATAAATAAAATCGATTCTGTTTGATAAGTGGTTTCGATATCTTATCAAAGTTGGCAAAAATTTATTCCATTAGTTTGGGACAACTTAGTATACATAAATAAGTTGGTATAATAATACCTAGTATTACTTCTACTACCCACAGGATGTATGAAATGTCGGGAAACAATTTTATTTCAGAAATTTAATATCGCTGCAATATAAAAACTTGTCACAAAAAATATATAGTGATGATTTAGAAAATGTTATATTATAGCACTTGACTGTTACAGAAAAGTTTTTCCTCGTAAATTGTTATTGGAAATACCTCGTTGGGTACTGGATTAGAACAAATCTCACTATTTTCATAGACCATTTTCGGTGTCTCATCTTGTATAAAATTCTTGATAATATTACATAAATTTTACGTATTCGACACTAAAGACCAAATATATTCTACCCATCTTTAAAATTTGTTTTCGTCATGTTGCATAAAAGAAGTTGTGCATATTATGGAAAAACATCTCGAATTAGCCATATTTATTTCAAGGGTGAAGTATGCCACATATTTCTATTTTATTCGCTTGGAGAAAAGAACTCGTATCTTTTTTTATTCAGTGATTCTACTGGCTATCCTACTTGTGGAAGATGTCGTGATAGGGGAAACAGAAAGAGAAGGAAATTCTATACATCCTGAAAGTAACTTTTCATCAGGATGCCTTTTACATTAAAGTATGCTCGCTGTCTTCTGAAAATGCTTAGAAACTTGTTTTCTTAGATAAAATAAATGTGATTCCATATTAAAGCTAATTATTTTGTTTCGTGTTTACTTACTATTAAAGTTAATCAGCAAGTACTCACATTTATTTCTCGTAAAAGGATTAACATTTTATTTCCGAAGCACTACATGTGTTTTCTTAGTTTGTTATTTCCTTCACCCAAGAGATTCCTATTAAATTATCTACCAACCTGTATAAAAGAACACATTTGGCTAACTTGGCATTTGATAGATATAAATTATAAAGAGAATATTTTCTAACTTGACTAACTTATGAGCATTCGGAAGATATTATTTTGAGAAATACATTTCAGTTATTGAACGGACGTTCGTGGTTTGTTTTTGTAACTTAAACACAATCAATGATTGTTGTTCTATTTTCTACTAGTCTAATATTTCGTGTAGAATTAAAGGCCTCGCCAGAGAAACATGATACAATCTACAGAATCGGTATTTCAACAAAAAATATGTTTATAGATTCCATCTCAAAATATCGACACTTATATTAAAAATTACATTCTGTGTTGCGATTTTTATTCTATTTAAAAATAATGATTGAAACCTCAAATACTGAAACAGATTAGATTATGGAGCAAACTATTTACCGTTCCATCTAGGCACCTCTCACAAGTGGGATAACCTATAAACTAGCTGCATGTAATATCAAACATCTAATAGTCACCGTTCAGTAAATAAATTCATACACTCAGAATGAGTTTCGTTAATAATATTTTATAATGTATTGTTATTGTTGTATTTTTCTTTCTTTTTGTAAACTTATCCGCAAACTTCACTGGTCAATTATAGATTTAATATATTTATTTGTAAAATGTACTGAATGACTGTATGTTTTGCTTGGATAATCAATAAAATAAAAATAAAAAAAATAATAATATTTCGCTAATATTCGTGTAGGTAACAAAAATATTGCAAAAGAAATTACCTTATTTGTAGAGGTTTACTGAAAAATATAATGTATACTTAGCTATGTATTTCAATACATGTTTAGGGGGTAAATTGTAACGTCCTTTTCGATGTTCTGTGTGTAATACAAAGTAAGTAGGTAGGTACTTATAAACAATCTTTACTACTTATCTTCGTTTGGTAGCGTCATTATTTTAAAGTATTCGGTATTGTGTAAACATAGCCGTGCTGAGATGTTGATGACAACAGGACGTGGCTGATGAGTGTCATTACCAATCTACTACCTCTCACATTATTCGGTTCGTTCACGAAACAAACATTTACAAATTATTATATTAAGACATCACTGAGACCTTTAAGAGTATAACCTGTATAATATCTATGTTGCCGCTCGAAATTTGAATTAGCCAATTAACGAAATAACTAGGCGATAAGTAAAAACCCGGTATTAATTGAATAGCTAGCCGAAGCAAACCCGATTGTTTAAATTTGGCTCTATAGCGCTAGAATGTGTAAACATTGCGTTGAACAATCCGACTAGACCTCTGTTAGTCATTCATTAGAATGCTGGCATTTAACTTCCTAGCCATTTCGTTAACTGATCAATTAAACCATCTGGCGGGGACATCTACACAAGCTAACATACATAAATTATAATATTTATTATGAATTATCAGTGTGATGTATTAAAAAAATATACTTTCGCTTGTTTTAAATTATAATAATTATACTGTGTAATTTATCTGCACTTAACACAATAACGTCTGTAACTTTTTGTTTCGTGTATTAAGTGTTTTTTTCCTGTCCATCATTATTGTCATTCTCATTCGTGTAAAGTTGCGTTGTTTGTTTGTGTCACGTGTGATTTCAGTTACTTATATTGATCAAATTTAATGAGTACGTAAAATTACTAAATATTATAGCATTCGTATTCGCTTAAAATTTATGAAACTCCGTTTTACTTAAAAAAAAAACTATTGTGCTGTTAGTTGCATGCGATCATCAATCATTAAGGTGTCTACATAATTAAAAGCACTACCTTAACTGTAGATAGGTAAGTTCAGCGGACCATATTATAATGGAATCGAGTATTTCAGTACCTACTTAGATTTTTTGTTATGAATTAGAGATGGGTCGATTAGCCGACTAGTCGGTGCTTGTATGGCCGATTAGTCGGCCGACTAGAAGACTATACCAATCAATGTATTTCAAAATTCTTGCGTGCTCGGAGTCATTCTTTTTTTATATATCTTTTTTCATTCAGGTTTCTACCTTGATATATTTTTCTTCATCCAGGTTTCTGTCACCACTTAACACGCGTTTATGTACTGACAAGTCTTTGTGAGATGTGCTTTGTCCAATTAAGCTACCGAGCGACTTATGTACTGACAAACCTTGTACACATTTTTTGTACTTATCTCTTGTATTGTTCACTCTTTTTGATTTTATTGTAGACATAAAATTTATAATAAATCAAATGTTTTTGTGTTAACACTTTGGAAATTCATTAGAATTAAAATGATTTTAAAACACTGTATAATTTCCAAATTAAATTTATTTACCTCAAAGGTTTTCGCCAATCCTGATGATGCCAAGTAGAAGCCTTGGCGAAAACGTTTGAGGTAAATAAATTTAATTTGGAAATTATACAGTGTTTTAAAATCATTTTAATAATAAAATTTATAGTTAGTGCTGGCTAAATATTTATACTATTTCCAATTTTCTTTCTATTAATTAAATGGGCAATTAGTCAGCATCTTTAACCGACTAATCCTCGACTGTAAATATCACGGAATAATCGGCTAGTCGGTCCATCTCTGTTGGAAATCAATATTGTATTCGGAGATTTTAAAAGCGGAAATAAATCATCGAGCTTAAAATCTGAAGGGCGGCAGTAATAGTAATAATAATAATAATTTAAATATTCAAGAAATGTTGTATTTTTTTATACACGAGAAAAGATATTTTTTTATAAAAAAGTCCCACTTAGATTATTACGCTCATTTGAGTTCCTACGTCAGCCACATTATTCGTATTATTAATTTATCGATTCATTTAGTACTTAATTGTTTCTGTTGAACAGAAATAATTGGAGTGTGTTGTGAAATAATGTTTTAATTCGCAAACAAAAAGGAAAAAGATCAGTAAGTGCCACAATTCAATATTAATTATGCTCTTATTTTGCTGAAATAATTGAGCGACTGGTTTTATCATCTGCGCATTGTGCACAAATCCGATCAAACAATAAAAAAAAATCTTTACATTAATTGTATGTTTGGTGATCAATGTACGGTAGAGAATAAATAAATATGTAAATATAGCTTGATACGTTGTTGCGTAACTCCTCCAAATGTGGGTTGAGTGCTGAGTACCTAAATCACATTTTCTACATTTTTGTAGAATTACAATTTCTAAAATATATATTATCTTTTCCAATTTTTTATACAATTTTCCCATTGTATATTTTCTTAAGATAGAAGCTGCTTATCACTCGACTTTTTTAGGCAATCTCAACACAACGATCTCACTCTATCCTCCGCTTGTGGCCTTGGGGTATTCAAGTATTGAGAAGCTATTCCATACTATCATACATCATGTTCCCAAATAGCCTGCAGTAAAACACACCCAGTTTTATTAGTCGAAAATAACATACTTTGTCATATTTACGAGCGTTATCAAACTTTATAGTAGGTTACATATTAATTATTATTATTATTGGTTTTGGAAAAACGGCCATGATTTTGTTATGAATATAATATTATTATTGATATTTAATTAAGTATTACATTAATTACCAAATATTTCTCTTTAGACACACGTGGAATATACTAAAACCAATTCATTAAAAACAATTTTATTTTATAGCATTTGCGTAATACACATATGTTAACCATAATTGTTGTTATTAAAAAGCATTTCGTTTCATGGCCTCATACCAATTAAGGTCATTTTCTTTTCAATTAGATCTTATAGATTAGACAATCAATCACAACATTTAAAACGCCATAGATCTCATAGGTTTTTATATATATTTAGTTACAATCCATTGGATTGGTCTGCAACGAGTTTGGTTTTTCTTCTCCATTCCTCCCTATTCTCAGCCAGTCTTTTAAGCTCTACGTATGAGCCACAGTTCATGTCCCTCTTCAGTTGGTCCATATATGCGTCTCTTGGTCGGCCTCTGCCATTTGTTCCCTCGGTCTTACCCTCCGCGATGGCGATGAGTAGTCCTGGGTGCCTGATGTTGTGGCCAATCCAGTTAGCTCGTTGTTGGCTGATTCTCTTAAGGAGTTGCCTTTTTTCGCCTACCCTGGTTAAGACTTCTTCGTTTTCGACGTGCTCCGACCAATGGATCTTAAGCATGCGTCTGTAGCACCACATCTCAAAGGCCGCCAACCGTCCGCTTTCACTCTTGTTGATGGTCCATGTCTCACAACCATAAAGCAGAATGCTCCATACAAAGGCTTTAGTAAGGTTCTTCCTTACGCTTAAGTCGATATTTGGGGATTCCAATATCTTCGATTTTTTGTTGAAGGCAATCCTTGCCTGGTTTATTCTGCTTACAATTTCTGCTTTGGAGCGTCCATCCTGGTTTATTCTGCTGCCCAGGTACACGAATTCACTTACTTGTTTGATGCTCACTCCATTTAATGCAATGTTCGCAGTCGCTTCCTCTCTTCCAACGACCATACATTTTGTTTTTTCTTTATTTATTTTCATGTTGTACTTTGACAACAGTATACTTTCCAATTTTCCTAAAGCTTCGTTCAGCTCCATCTCGGAGTCTGCGAGCAGTGCTATGTCGTCAGCATATCAAGGTTTTAATACTGTAATAGGTTTAATACTGCTATTATTTGTACGCTATTAAAAATTATTTAATTTTATTAATGTGATATATTTACGTAGTTAAAAAGTTAAAATTATATTGAAATGAAAACGACACTTCATTGTGAAATATATTTCAATTGAATAAGAGGACAATTTATTTGATTTGAAAATCTATCTTTACCATCCATTCTTATGTACAATATTGTCGAACTTATTTAATTAATTTACAGTTAAATAATGAAATAATTGAATTCGTTTTGTCTACTTGTCACAAGTAAAAGTATGTAAGCACACTTCTCTTATCTGCTATGTACAAGGCACATGACATCTATAACATCGTGATATTATAGATATCTTGCAAAAGTTCAATGCAGGTGGAGGAAAAGTTACAAACTTTAAGCATTATTAACTTTTAATTGTTTTATAATATCAGTTATTAACATTATTATTATTATCACATGTAGGAAACATAATTATAAAGGTAAAGTGATTCCATAAGATATAAGCTACTTTGTAGGTCGGTCGTTAAGAAAAGGTCTCCCAATATTTCTGTCAGTTTTTGGATTTCCTATAATATGTAAAAGACAGGTATTGGTTAAACATCAACATCTTCAATTTATCGATGAGGTATGCACCTCATCCTGGATGTCTTATTTTTAAGCACAAAGAGGATAACTTGTGTGCTCGTTACGTGTAGTTTGTTCACTTGCTACCCACTTATGGAATATGCTGTGACGGAATAGAATAAAATATAATTAAATTTGAATAACATATTTTATATTGCAAAGTTATTTAATTAAAACAAAATATGTGAGTTAGTCGTAATTTAAATTAAGATGCAATAATACCTGCTATAAACACGTCACTCTATTAAGTGTCATATTACATGATACATTCTGTAATCATACACTTGTTTTAAAACCTATGAATACGTGTTTGAATACCAATTATTTCTGTTTATTATAATACATTCAAATCAGTCAATCCAAAATCACTTCATTATTTTCATTATAGTATTTTTTTGTGATGCTAGATCCACCATTTTCTTCATTGTACCTTTCCGGAAAATAATGAAGGAAACGTTATTTGTCGATTGTGAGCTTACATATTTATTTTAGTATAAAACATTTTTTGCTTTAAGCTGTTTAATGATCTATTATTTAAACTAATATTATTTTATCTTATTTCAAGAATGATGATAGGTTTTGACGAAATAGTGCTCTAGTTTTCGTCAACAAATTCTACGAATATCATGGAAAAAGTGACTCAATCATGGAGAAGGCTCTATTTCATCCTATGCTTCAGAAAAATGCGTCAAATGGCAAATGCTTATGACGATTATGGAGTAAATAAAATATATTTCATATTTTAAACGTGTATCGTATCTGGATAATCAATGTTGCTAAACTAAATAATAATAATGAAAATATTTTGTATGCAGTTCACATTACCACGCCACATACCCCTCTCACTGATGAGGTATTCATTCGGAAAACAAACTTCACACATTACAGTTCATTCAATGCGAGTGTACATATTATGTCAACTACGTATCTACATACTTAATAATACATAGCTAATCTAATCATTTATTGTGATGATGTCGAAAATTTAGGGAAATTTGGTTGGTATCAATGTTTTGCCAAATAATTACAACTGGACTAATAAACAGTGGATCTTTATATTTAAATTTTAATACGGTACCACAAATCAAACCACTGTTTTGTTTTTTTTTTTCAAACTTCTCTGTTACTTTGGTTAAGAACAAGTCTGTTCATTTAGAGAAATACGATTTTGCTTCAACTAAATAATTCATTCTTAAGAAATACGCAATGCATTGATATCGTTGTCTCTTGAACGGTATATTTTGAAAGAGAGTCCTCTGGGCCATCATGAATCTTATGAGTTTGTATTCTTTCATGAAAACTGATTTTTTTAATGAAGCGAATAAAGTTAAAAGTTATATTCATTATTCCGTTGTTTTTGTCGTATCCTTCGTATCGAGTATTGAATGTTGATAATATTATATTATTCTTTACATTCTCTGTTTTCCTGATCGATTGATCCTACTTAACTTTTAACGGTCCCTCAATATCCGTGAAGTGTTCTGGTCCCCACGCAACCATTTTTTATCCTTTTTATCTCACCCCGTTGATTTGAATCCTCTTTTCTTTTTCTTTTTTTGCAATCTTTATTTTATTTTTGTCCCATTTTAACTCAGATGCTACTGTACAGTAAATAATTAACAAGTCCCCTATAAATTGGTTGTATGATATATAAACATAATATTTTTATAGATTGAAGAAATATACAGTGCATCTTAAGTTGAAATGTATTGTGAGATGTATGATGTATCTTGTCAAACTTTTTTATTATCCATTTTCAATCTATCACCCGTCAACATTTTCCGCGTTGTGCGGCGCGTTTCGTTCCATTTATATTATATACTACATAATGTACCTAAAAGCCAAATTATAATTTCAGTAAAAATAAAAGTTTACTATCGTAAAATCATTTTGAAAACCGTTAAAATTGCGTTGTATGTTAAAAACTTTGATGGAGTTACGTTAGTGTAAACCTTCTATTTTTAATGCGGTTTAATATCATGTAATCAATTTATATTCAAATGATGCATGTTGTAGCTAAAATTAGTCTATTTTTTCTTCAACATGCGATGATTTTATTACACGATGTTACTTTAATTTTAGCACGTAGGTATTCTGTAGTACAAAATATTTTGATTTCACTACCATCTCTCTATGAGCAGTCACTAAATTATTTATTTCATTTTGTTTCAGGTATACTACTGGAATATTAATCACCTCAACAAAATCCTCCCACTACCCGGGGTTTAAATTAGCAAGTCGAATAAAAGGTACGATAATAATAATCCTGGTATTCATCTCAAGGTGCTTGGTTCAATGTTTCTTCACAATTTAACAAATAATGTCCTTTTGTTAAACGTCTCCTTGTTTGTGTTCATAATATTTCGTGTGGATGTATGTTGTCTGCTTGTATAATAGATGATGATCCTGACCTGACTGTGGTAGCTGTAAATGTTTTCTTATTGTGTGCACCGCTTATGTAGACTTTTATTAAGTCGAGCATAGAAAAGACTCTTTTTCAAAAGGACAGAAGCACAAGCAAGATGAATGGGTGGGATTTCAGGGGATTAAAACAGTTCGCAGCCGAGTTGGGCCTATAAAGCCGTCGCTCTCTTTTCAAACGTAGGAAGGGTCGACATTAAAAAGAGAAATAATTCAAGGAAATGAAGAAAGTGGGTGAATTTAAGATAAAAAAAACCTTGCGAATAAAATAAAGATATCTATAAAAATTCGTTTTACATTTGTGTCTCCCGCGTACGGAACGCTTTTATATTTTACTCTCATTTCTTGTACGCGTATCTATAGAACATAATACTATATAGACATACCTATAAACTTAAACTCAGTATACCTAGACGGAATTTTGTTCATTATCAAGACAGTTGAAGCAGTCTACACTTAGTAATTATATTGTCCCCCAGCGTTCTGTAGAATTGCTTCAGTAATCTGAGAATGACATTTTGTATTTGCTTTGTATTCGCATTTTATATTTAATACAGATGTCTAGCAAAGAGATAACTGTCCATGGAAAATGAAAAGAGTTGGCGTTCTTGTAAATGTACAATAGTGAGTCACTTTGTAATATGAAATAGTAAATTGTGTTCCATCGTGGTCATTTCTAGAGCTTACCGCCCACACTGCACGGCAATGGCGCGGCGTCTTGTCCAACTTTGGTGACGTCACGTGCAGTGTAAAGCCTTCTAGACTAGACATTCTGATTCAGCTGCACGACTTGGATTACCATTGTAGAAGTAAGTAGATAATGACACATAATATTATCTATCCATACAATACGACGACTGTACCCTAATAATGGCTAAATTGATAATATCATAAGTAAGATATTATAATAAGCCCGATTATTATCTTGCCTAGATAGATACTTAACCTACACATGCGTTGTGCTACATTATATTGCGCTTTGTGAACGTACAAGATTACATTATAGCGAAACCACATTATATTACGTTGTACGCTGTCCATATTAATGCACATTTCCTATGCTGGGTGTTTACATTATTGATACTATATCGTTCCATATTCTCGTATGCGTACTGAGATATTGAATCAACGAGTCTATGTATTTATTTAATGGTTGAATGTATGAAAGTAGGAACTCTACTTACATACATCCAACCATTGTGAATATTATTATATCCTTTAATAGTACCTACCTACCCGACATAAAATTCCAGACGAATGGACAAAGGTATCTCAAAATTGATACATGACAAAATTCTACAGGTTATTAAAGCACGTACGATACAATGATAACATTAAAATACAAGGTAGATCTGGTTGAGATTTTTATCAGTTTATAAATATTCATTGTTTGTTTTGTGTTTGTTTTTTTTTTCAGTTTGAAATGTAGCTTTTAATTTTGTTTGACAACGATTAACCAACAAGATAATAATTAAATTAATTAATACGTTCAGTCATTTGTAAAGATCAATAAACAAAATATCAATTCTTTGATATAAAATCTTAGATATTTCACGATTTGAGATTGATACAAAGAAGTACATATTGATATTAAAATATCCGTTCCAATCATGGGTGCATTAGGTGAAGTTTAGATACTAATTCTATCGTACTTACAAGTTTGACGTAGATGTAAAATAAATCGATAAACCGGTATTTAACTAACATGGTATGATATTATTGTGATCTAACAAATGGACCGTGTAAATTTCGGAATCGTAGTCTCGACCACCGTGAACAAAATATTTCTGATTTATGCATTTATTGATGTTAATACTTATTAAATTAACGTTACTTCCAAGAAACAAAATCTTAAGTATCTTGATTAATAACTCTGTAATTTATAAAATATCGAACGTATTGCTGAAATATTCCCTCCAGTAACATAATTTTAAATGCGTAAGAGTAAAGTATGTACATTTTACATACATTTGTCTCTGAAACAAGATTGGTGTATTGAGTATTATTAAATATGGAGAAGATGTATGTACAGAAAATGTGAAACATACTTACATACTTAAATGTTTTTGAACTGAACATGGTTAAAGTACATAATATCGCAAATACATGCATTGTCTTTTATGTATCTTAATATTGAATATTCTCTGAAATTGCGTCACTGAATTATTCATCGTTCTAAGAACACGTTCAAATAAAAGACGCATAAATTACATTTATTACTTACTTAAAATAACTACAATAAGAGTTAATTACACTAATTGTAAATTTTGCGGTTTCTCATATCATATTTAATTAAAATACACGTGCACGTTTTTATATAAAAATCTTATGTAATCATTATTAAATGCCCGATTTGATTGATCGAACCTTGAAAATTTAATTTTATATTATTTTACAATAATATATTTTAATTTAAAATTTAGATCAAATTTAATTATATTATGTCAGATGGATGAAAAACAAGTTCTTTTTCTCTACAGAATCAATGTATATTTCGAAGTTTTAATAATGTTTAATATTATTCATAAAACAATTGATATGCGAAATAAATTCTTCAAATTCCGCAGAATTCAGTGGAAAATTTTGCATTTATATGATAATGTAGGTAAATAGCTGAAAGTTTATTGTGCATACAATGTTATAACTAACAATATGTAGGTACTGCTGTGTTTATAACATTCCTTACGGTAATCTCAGTCGGTTAATAAATAGTTCTTAATATTTTATATCATGTAGTATGCACCAGGAGGTCCCACTCCACATGAAATATGTTTTGTTTTATGATTCCACCCAATAAACTACTTCCCAACTAAATCTACCTACTGAGTAACAAAGGTTTAAAATGATAATTCAAATACCTCACAACTAGTATCATTATTCCATGTTGTTCATATTAATTTTTATGTTCAAAATAGTTGGTAAAAAGCTGCGTGATAGAGTGAGGAATGAGAATATTAAAAGAATGAGCGGATGAAAGAAAGTTTTGTGAAAAGAATGCGTGTAAATAAGTTGCGATGGTTTCGATGGTTTGAACATGTTGAACGATTGGATGATAAAAAGGATATACTATCTGAAAGAGGGGGTGTGAGTGTGAGGAAGCACGGGCGTCCAAAAACTACGTGGCTTGATCAGGTAGATCAAATTCTCAAGGATAGTTCTATGTTGAGTAAGAGAAATCAACATGCATGTGTGAGAAGGTGTATGAATATAGAAAAAGTGAAAGGAGTATGTAAGGATAGATAAAATTGTTTGACGTTACGTGCTCTCTGTCTACTCCATTTAGGATACGGTGTGAGGGTAAAGTAAAGTATAAATAGTACACCTATTTAATATTTTCTACTAGGTATATTTTTTTTGTTTTTACACATCCAAAGTATTTGACAATCAAAAACTAGATAGTACAAAATGGCAAACTTATATTTTTAACAACCATGAAAAAGTCTTTAAAATATGTCAAAAATTAAACTTTCATTTTAAAATCCGTATTTAGATTTCATAAAGTTTCAGAATTGTACTCTGTAGGTACCTTCATAATAAATACTCCAATGTCAAAACTCAAGATCAAACATTAAGAAAACCAGTCTAATTTTGTTATGTAAGATTTACCACCGAACATTCTATTGAATACCTATATAAATATACAATATTTTATTACATTATATTTAATAGCTTAAAATCCCGATTGTTACACGCTTAAATCTCCTAGCAGGTATACAAGAATGGAAATTAATTATAATCTAGGACGTACTTTGTAATGATAATAAAATTGTAATTTATTAACAAAATCCATACTGCATCCTTCCGCCCGACATTCCGTACAAATTATTCATAGTTACATAATAAAAACATGGCGAACGCCTATCCTAATATTCCATATTATATCTAGTAAGAGTATACTATTGTACCTGTAATAATAATAATATATTGGGCACTAAAGATACCCTATCATTATGTAAATGTTCTGTTATTGTTGCTCACATTGAATCAAATATATTTTTTATGTTAGTAGAACCTAATATTTTTATTAGTATGTAGGTTTCCTGCCTGCGCCGTACAGAATTATTATTATTATCCTGACTGGCTGAGAATAGGGAGGAATGGAGAAGAAAAACCAAACTCGTTGCAGACCAATCCAATGGATTGTAACTAAGTATATATATATAGAACAACATACCTAGTATAAGTTAAAATAATATGATATTTAATAACAATGATATTTTGTACTTGTAACATTAGACAAATCTTCTAAGAAAATTATCATTTTGTCTATTTAGAATGGCACACCTTTCCATACACATAACTGTAGATACAACTTTCAATCCACGTTACCTATATCTGTATAGAAATCACAATTATACAATATGTTGGACATGTTGAGCGAATGCAAGGAGAAAAAATGACGAAAATATGTATATATCTGAAAGAGGTGGTGTGAGGAAGCGCGGACGGCCAAGAACCACGTGGCTTGATCACGTGGATCAAATCCTAAAGAACGGCTGCGTGTTGAGTAAGTGAAATCGGCGTGCATGTATGAGAAACTGGATAAATGTAGAGGAAGCGAAAGAAGCTTGTAAGGATATATCTATATGGCGTTCCGTTCTCTCTGCCTACCTCTCCTGGGACATGGCTTGAGGGTATAGATAGATAGATACGAGATTAAAATTGTAATGTTTTATTTCGGGTATTTTTTTACTTTCCAATCCTCATAGAAAAATTAAAATTTCAATGTCCTGTGAAGTAAATTTTATTTTTTAATGTAAATTATTGGATTTCACACACGTCGGAATAAAATCCGTAGGTACTCAGTGGTTCAAATGAATATAACTTTTTAAAGTTGAGGCATTAGTGTCAAAACTTATTCTACATCAGGTGTACCGTGTTAGCAGTAACAACGTGAAGGTGTTGTCTACTTATTACAAAACAACCGTAGAGGAAGTTGTATATAATATCCATTATTAAAAACAACATTTGGGTACAAACCACAGTAGGTAGGTGATTAATATGCAATGAACATAAAATATTTTGATGGCAGAGTTCACAGCAATGGAGAGTTCGTGACGTCGCCTTTGTGATCGGTCGTGTACACAGCTTGCTTTTTGTAACAATTCAGTTTAATTTGTGATTAAATCAAAAACATTTTTATTTTTATTTCTACAAAAACCGGGGTTGTTCAATCTCGAAGTGATTTTTTTTTCGTATTAATTTTTTTTTTCTTCTTGTTTCGTTATTCTTTCGGGTTTTTTTTTACGGCTTCCATAACAACGCTGTGTCGTAGGTACCTCCATGATGGAGATCATGGAGGTGCCCGTTGACCCACCTGATGGACGGAAACGTCCTAGATCCCCAGACCTATTTCCTAACGAAAAAAAACCTACTAAAATCCCATCCCTTCCTCAAAACTCTTCAATACCTGATGCTCCTCTTGTTTTTTACAAATCAAACGCCCTTGGACCATACACTGTGATGGTCCAAAATACTGATACAACAAAACAACTGCATCCGCTGGATTTTGGAAGGAAATTGAATAACTCAAAAATACCCAACGTAATATCAGGTGGTATTAAGGCTGAGGGTAAGTACAAAATATCTATATCATTTAAAACGCCTGAGGCGGCAAACTCTTTCACCAGCCATGATTTTATTTGTAAAAACAACCTAAAAGCATACATCCCATCCTACAGGGTATCCAAAATGGGAGTGATCAGAGGAGTCACTCTGGATATTTCCATGGAAGAGATCCTAGAGTATTCTGAAGTTCCCGAAGAGTTGGGAAAAATTATTAAAGCCCGACGCTTAAACAGAAAAGTAAATACACCGGAGGGCGCAACATGGAAACCTTCGCAAACAATTGTTTTGACTTTTCAGGGACAGATATTGCCAGAGTACGTGTACCTATTTCACAACGCCTTTCGCGTTGAGCAATACGTTTACCCTACGGTACTATGTTATAACTGTAGTCGTTATGGACACACAAGGGTCCAGTGCCAATCCCAACCAAGATGTTTCAAATGCGGTGAATCCCACTTTGGAGGTGAATGTAATGCTATAACTCTCCAATGTGTAAACTGTAAAGGTCAGCATTCTGCATCAGATCTATCGTGCCCAGAACTGAAGAGACAGCGCGAGGTGAAACAAACCATGGCCAATAAAAACATTTCATATAGGGAGGCTCTTCAAGCCCACCCTCCGACTATCTCCACGTACTCAGAAAAAGTGAATTCGTATCCTCGTCCAATGAATGTCATCAAAACAATGAATCCTAAAACACCAATTCGACAACCGGCTAACCCTTCTACCACTCGTCCTTTTAATAACAGTGAGTACGAAAATTGCCTCTCCTATAAAAATGGTCAAGCTTCTAATCCCAAAAATGGGTGTGCTATATTAAATAATGAAAATCGTGAAAATTCCAATAAAGACTTTGATAATTTACGTCGTGCTTTCATAGAAAAAATCTCCTTTTGTCTTTTAGAACTTATATCTGACACAAATAATGACTTTCGATCCATCGCTGCTAAATTAACCCAAATCTCAAGTCGATTTACCGATCCTCAATTTTCGGATTTCATTGGAAATGGCGAACAAAACACTAATTAAATCTGTAAATTTAACATTTCTTCAATGGAATGCCAGGTCGGCAGTGAGCAATAGAGATGACATACTTTATTTGCTCAAGTCCCAGAATATCGATATTGCAGCCATCTCTGAAACTTGGTATTCCTCTGATTCTTTTGCTTCATTCCCTGGATATTCTATTATTAGAGAAGATCGTAGTGATGGATATGGCGGTACAGCTCTTTTAATTAAAAAAAATCTCCCTTATGATACAGTTCTACTTCCCAGTAACGATAATGTACAAATTGTAGCAGCAAAAGTACTCGATATATCTGTAGTGTCTGTATATATACCTCCCAGAAAGGTTATGGGAGTAGCCTTTTGGAACGATATTATATCGAAATTATCAAAATCTTTTTTAATTTTGGGGGATTTCAATGCATGGTCACCTAGTTGGGGATGCATTATTTCAAATGCAGCGGGAAGAGAAATATTGGACGTAGTAGATGCCCATAACCTATGTATTCTTAACTCTGGAGAACCGACACGTATATCTCTTCCTAACCAAAATCAAAATGCTGTAGACTTGACAATCTGTACTCCAGACATTGGATCCATGGCCGTGTGGTCAGTCATAGAGGATGCGTTTTCTAGCGACCACTTCCCAATAAAAATATCAATCATTAATAATGTTAGGACATATAGTGAGAGAAAAAGAGAGGGTAAGTACCGGGTTAAAGGGGCAAATTGGAAATCGTTCCAATGTTCAATAGTTCAGAGTGTTAACTCCCAGCCATTCGAGAATGCATTCGGACAGGTAAATATGGTTGCGGAAGAAATAAAAAAATTGGTGTATCGAGCAGCAAACTCGACAATACCTAAAACTTTCCCAAAATCACATTATAAATATTCTCCACCCTGGTGGGATGATGAATGCCGTGACATGGTCAAAAAAAGATCACAAGCAATAAAATCTTATAAAAAAAATATGTCACAAGAAAACTTCCTAGAAGTGCGCAAGATACAAGCCTTAACCAAAAAACTACTGAGGCGTAAAAAACGTCAAGGGTGGCAGAAATTCTGTTCTGATCTCTCCCCTGAAACTCCTTCTGGCGAAGTTTGGGATTCAATCCGTAAATTTAGAGGAGTATATTCCCCAAAGTTAAATAATTCCAAATGTATCGCATGGGTTGAAGGATTTGTGGAAAACATAGCACCAGTATACGTTCCTCATTCTCTTGAGATCCAAAAAACTGCTACTATGAATGATCGGCACTCGGACTGTTTTCTCTCGGCTGACTTTTCGGGTGAGCAACTTTCCTCGGCAATTAATTCTGTCGGGGACTCCTCTCCGGGACACGATCGGATCCCATATGCTTTTTTCCGAAATTTCCCTAAAGCCCTTCTTCAGATGATTCTAAGGTTGTATAACCTAATTCTAGGAACTGGTGAAGTCCCAGACTCCTGGAAACTCCAGATTGTAATCCCTATCCATAAACCAGGTAAAGATATATCCCTAGGGAAATCATATAGACCGATTGCCATGTCCAGTTGCTTCCTTAAAATCTTGGAATTAATGTTAAAGTGTAGGGTGGAATGGTTTCTTGAAAATAATGTACTTTTTCCATCTGGCCAAATAGGCTTTCGAAAGGGTAAGGGTTGCATTGACAACCTAGGGATTTTAATTACCGACTTACAAATTGCGAAATCGAATAAACTTGAAACGGTGGCCGCATTCTTGGATATAAGTAGTGCGTACGATAATGTTTTACTCCCTCTGTTGTATGATAAGATGTCTGCCTTGGGTATCCCAGATGTACTTTGCCGTCTTATATTCAACATCATGTGTGAAAGAACTGTACTCATAGAAACACCCTGTCGAGATATAATGAGGCGAGTCTACAAGGGTCTCCCACAGGGGTCTGTCTTGAGCCCAATTCTCTTTAATATTTACACTATGGATTTACACTCTGTGATAGATACTGATTGTTCCATGTTACAATATGCCGATGATTTTGTGGTGTACTGTTCTCAGAAGTCTCATTCTAAGGCATCTAATACACTACAAGGGTCCTTAACTAAAATGAATAGTTGGTTTCATTTGCACGGATTTGACATCGCCCCATCTAAGAGTAGAATAATATGTTTTTCAAACAGGCATGCCACTCCTGATATTGCGGTTAGTATAGGCGATCAAACAATTCCAGTAACTGAGTCAATAGTATTTTTGGGAATGACACTCCACAGAAAGTTGTCATGGAATCTACATATAGAGGGCATCAAAGCAAAATGTGAAAAAAATATTAACATACTTAGAGCGGTTTCACGTGTCTGGTGGGGATCTCATCCCGCCTCAATGAGAATGTTGTACATAGCGCTTATTCGAAGTGTTCTCGATTATGGTTGCTTTCTGTTGGAACCCCTGCCTAATTTTCTTAAAATAAAACTTGACAGAATTCAATCTCAATGCATGAGACTTATATTGGGTGCGATGAGATCTTCACCCATAAATGCCCTCCAAGTGGAGAGTGCCGAGATGCCACTTTTTCTTCGACGTAAATATCTAGCATTGAAATTTCTCATTAAAAAAATTAATCAGAGCAACCACCCCATTTTTTACAAATTACAATTATTGAGAGATAGGTGCTTAGTAGATCGCTCTTGGAGAACAAAAATTTACCCACTATTGGTCTCATCCTGGGAATATTTAATCAATAAATTTTCAGATTCATTATCTCCAAACCTTCCCATATTTTCGATCCCTTTTGCTGCAGTTGTCCATTTTCCAAACATTATTCAGTCAATTGGTATTGATAAATCAATTTCTAACTTAATGCCACACGCAGTAAACAAATTATTTGCGCAAAAAGTCCAAGAGAGATGGCCCTCAGCTATGTTGGCATTTACTGATGGCTCGAAAACTCCTAATGGGGATACTGGCGCAGCTTTCTGCATCCCATCATTGAATCTGGAAAGGAGTTTCCAACTTCATCCATTATCCTCGGTTTTCACCGCTGAGTGTGTAGCACTCCGAGAGGCCCTGGTATACATCGTCTCCAATAAAATTACTCCTACTGTAATATTTTCAGATTCTAAAAGCCTCATGGACAAACTAACATCTCCTGTTAAAAATTCGATAAACGATAACTTGGTTTGCGACATCAGAAAACTACTGCATATTGCGTCATTGAGAAATACTGAAATTACATTGGTATGGATACCATCCCATGTAGGTATATATGGCAATGAGTTAGCTGATAATTTGGCCAAAAAGGGCTGCTCATGTGGTATTGTTCCCGGTTGCTTCGTCTTACCAATGGGGGATATCCTCAATACGATAAAACCGTTGGTGATGAATGAATGGAAGGAGAGTTATATAAGTACCACCACGGGATCCCACTATAAATCTATCCAAACTGATATTCAAACCATCCCGTGGTTCTGCATCACAAAAATGTCAAAAGTCAAAACCTCTCTCCTTTGTAGACTGAGAATTGGACACTGCACGGTTGCATCTCATTTGTCTAGAATTCACGTAGTGGAATCTCCACTGTGTGGGTGTGAACAGCAGGATGAGACAATAGACCATGTAATTTTTAACTGCCCCCTACTACCAAGTGAGGATCTTATTAGGGACTTAAGGAGACTACGGGTGCCTTTTCCTACAAGTGTTGTGTGTCTCCTATCAATGAATGATTATAAGATAAACAATTGTATACTAAACCATTTAATAAAACATGATAAAATGTTGTAAGTGGATTATTTTATATATTCCAATCATCAGAAATTAAAATTAATTAACCGAATTATTTTTAATAAATTATTGGTTGTATTATATTGAACCACCCTACTTGTATTATAATAGTGGATCGGTACTTACCTAATTATGTTGTTTTGTATTTTGTTCATTGTTAGATAACGATAATTTTGCAACAATATTCCCTCGCCCTGTGCGTGGGGAGAGGGTAGTGTAACTATTTTGCTTCTTTCGTAGTATGTGTACGATGATGTATTTGGTGTTTGTATAATATTAGTAACAAACCATGTAATATATAGCTGATAGAAAACAAGTTCTCATTTTGTATTGAAATATTTTTGATGTGGATTGATACACACCGTTTTGATAATGGCAGCATCACTCAACTATTGGGTGCAACGCCAGAAAAAGAGAGAGAGAGAGAGAGTTCACAGCAATGGAATGTTTCATAATGTATACAAAATAGATAATAGTGTTAAGTATAAAATAAAACAATCCTTACTGCTTTAACTAGATAATAATCATATTTTTTTTATAACTAGTCTGAAGAATAAATTCAATTTCTTAACTTTAGTCTTCGATTTCCTCAAACGCATAGTTTCATACGAGAAGGTTGAAGTTGGAATTAATCATAAGTATGATTTATACGTGCAATTATACCAAGATGGCCTGTTTTACTCGTCACGCTTTCTAAATAAATTATCCTTGAGATAAATTCAATAATAATAATAATTAGTTTTATCTCTTAGCTTATTTCAGCAAAAAGTTGAGAAACTATTTCGTTTACAATCTTTATTGTTAAAACTTTTAAGGTATTTGACGATTATTATTTTATGCCTATCCGGTAGAGCAGCATTCCTCTGTGGCCTATATAATAAGATCTTGAACATTTTTCACTACCTACTGACTATTCAAACTTTATTTTCCCCTAACACTTTTTTCCTTATAATACCTGATTTTCAGTAAAATAATTGCGGTCTTTTATCGTGACAATGACATTTATACTGGTACCAAATGACTGTATATTCATTTTCCTCTTTATGTCAAAACTTGTCCGCGATTCGCGCATGAATTAGTCATCTCTAAACTCAGCCTACAGCAGGAAAACCATTTTTCTGTTTTTTTTCTTGTTCTTAAATTATCTGACTCATAAAGTAATATACCCAACTGCATCTGATTCAAACATCTCAGGGTAAGACATTCAAGCCATTCCATTAATTTCACAAAAGCCTTTAATCCATCTTTTGAGATTACACTTACCTTGATTTTGAAGCTCCATTTAACTCGTTAACGTTCGCTGTAACTGACTTCTCCTATTAAACCCGTGTTTAAGATGAAGGTTTTGTCTAATATCGTAATCAAAATTCTATCGAATGAGAGAAGTGTTCGTATAGTCAAAGGAATGTTAGCCGGAAACCGGTTGAGATGTCGGCGATACATTCAACTATCTATCTATATATTATCTCTCCTTCATGTACCTGTCGTTGTTTAGTCCACATACGAAAAGAACCTCGTGGGCTGACAGCCAGCGCCACAAACACGTCTTACAATCAATGTAACATTAATATTAAATCATTATCTAATACTTGTATCGCTTTATTTACATTATAATAGTATACCGGAGCGAAACTACACTATATCACGAAACTCCATTTTTTAGTATGATTTTAATTTACAAGAATTGTTTCTCACGTGATTTTTAAAACACGAAATAACTGTCCAAAATTATTGTGGATGGATGTTAATAACCATATCTGTCACTCTTTTTAAATTTACATTTAAAATTGTGCTCTATAGACTGTATAGACCATAAAATATATCGCATTAAAATGGGTATAACGAGGACTACAACTTTATGATCGTAGGTCACTTTGGCCAAACTTCGACTTAGTGTAGTTTCTCTCTCACACACAGCTTATTCAGCTGTTATATCATCCGATTAATTAAAATACCTACTTATTATGTAATCTTAAATGATTATTTGGAATTGTTTCATTATACAATGTATCGAGGGTATACAACCAAAATGCACTAAGTCATTTCAGTTTTGAGATGACATGGTGGCAGTTAAATGAAAAAAAAAGTGTTTAGATCAATACAAATTCGCCATGTATTGTTTGAACTTGAAATAAGATGAGATTGGTAAGTAACTTTTAGGCTTTGCAAACAAATTTAAACATCGGAAATATGTTAATTACTTGAATATTTTTTGACAACTTTTGTAGCACTAGACTGACTTAGTGCATTTTGGTTGTATACCCTCGGTATATACTTAATTATAACTTGCTCTCAAATTGTCAATAAAATTTCTTACATTAGTTGTAAATCAATCAGTGCTCTAAATTAAAATTCAAAGAAGTTACTATGTCGGTAGGTACATTCCTAAGAGAACGATTTCATGTTTCTGTAATAAATTTCTCAGCTAACCACAACATCTGATGTTTTGTTTGAAATCAATATTGCAAGAAGAACTGTGCAGCATGCAACCCTCGAAATTTGCCCCTAGAGAATTGCCACTTAACCTCAAAATATTCTGTTACAAAAATACAGCTGTGCAGTTAAACCCGCCCCACATTTACTTATTCATTATTGCCTATATTATATTGCTTTCATTGTATGTTTAAATCCCCTCTGAATATTATTATCTAGATTTTTCTTTTCACATTTGAAATTGAATTCGCGTTCTGATTTATTATCAGACACACAATCTCCCACAATAATGTTTTAATTTCTATGGTTGAAGTAGATGTGTGATTTTTTTTATATTACACGATAAATCATATTATTCACGTTGAAGTGTTTTAATTCATACTTCCACGTTGTTTTTTTTTTTTTATTTATTTTTTTGAACCATTACGATTTGCTCAACGATTCGCAACCGTCATAACAGAGTCGACATTTTGATAAGAGTCGTTCTTTATATCAGTAATCTTCGTATAAGATCTTCACCATTACAGAAACGTGTTTTATAGATCATCAAAGTATTGTTTTATTACATTATAGCAAGTGTCAGCGAACACGTATAATTGTATGACTTTACTATCATTACTGCAGTCTATCACTGTGTATTATAAAGATATCTATAAATGGGTAATTAATGCACTCCTCTTTTAATGTACAATTGCATATAGCTTATGGGAATATTCATTTCGCGATTAGTAATTAGTTTTCATGTCTTAACTCACTTTATAGCCTCAATAATAAAATTTCCACTTTATATCATGATAAAATACGTGGAAGACAAGTTTGCTAAGTACATTTGTATTTAAAATTTATTTATTTATTTATTTACAAATATTTACGGCCAAAGCCTTTAACATGTTAAACCTCTGTATACATACAAAACATGTAAACAAAGGAAAGATCTGTTACAAAAAAAGACACAAAACAATTAGACTAAAGAAACGAAAGTTTTACAGACAATATAACATTAATCATGTTATAATTAAGAAAGGATACAAAAATGTTAAAAAAAATTTAGTAAAGACATCACAAAGAGAAATCAAAGGTATATAAATTAAATTAGACATAATATTAGTCCAACACCAAATTTTGCAAATGTTAAATTAAACTATTTCTAATGAAGTTTTCGTTATGATAAACGTCTTGAAATGTTTTTACAAGTGTACCTAAATGTAAATAATGAGATTTTTACAAAGCAGTTATGTGTATTGTAATTTATAGGTAGATTGTTAGTGTATAAGCAATTTGAGTCAGTATGTCTAGGGTGAATGAGTAACATGCTATGTATGTAGGTACAATATGTATATTACAGACATGTTATATTCAGCTCACGACAACATTACGTATTTACTTACTCGCAGTATCCGAATCCTTCGTAAGATATTATTGTCTAAGTTGACATTAATAGTATTGTTTTTAGGTCAGTGTGTTTTATAGTATTCGTAGAGTGGAAGTGATACTGTGATGTACTGTAGGTACTGTTCCTTTTCTCGCAGCCAATAGCAGTATTGGTATCTCACAAGTTGATTAAGTTAGCAGTATCGTGAAGTACGGATAAGTATCTATTTCCTTTCGCTTTGTATTTTATTATCGACGTTTCCATTTGCTACTTTGTTCTGGAATGGGATTGGTAAATATGTAACTAAGCATATCTAGTAATGTTTTCCCTCTTACACTTGATAACAACGAACTTCGTGATTGCGTATTTACTCCCTACACTTAACTTTCTTTAATATAATAATATATATGAAATACGCAAATACACAATCCTTTCATACACACAATGTATGTAGTACCTACACCTACATAATATCTACGCATAAAATAGTCACAGAATTATTTTCTAAAGTAACTATCCATGTCTTACCATACATCAAATTTTAGATGCGTGCATGAAAGTCTAGAAACAATACAACGTGTCAAGTATGACTAATGATCCGCCGGCCGAGCATTGTGTGGTTCTATTTGTTTGTAAAGTTTCTACAATTTTTTTTTTTTTTTTTTTTTTTTTTTTTTTTTTTTTTTTTTTTTTTTTTTTTTTTAAAAAAGATATATCTGGGTTTTGTTATAAATCCAAATACAACCTTATACACCTTTCACAGTAAGCTAAAAGCTTGTGTTGTGAAAGGGGAGTTTGCCGGTACCTGGGATCGAACCACGGACCCCCTGTTCCAGAGGCCGAGGCTCTACCCCCAGGCTACCGACGAACTCAATTATAATAATAATTACTATTATTATTGTATGTTCACTATAAATGGATTCAACTAATGAAAAATGTATACGCATTAATATTTTTTGCATCTTTCCACTTAAACCATCTGTCTCGTTGGCATAAGTACCTTTTTCAGTATAATTTGGATGATTGGGATATGTATAACAGACACACATCTTAACGCCTTATGGATTCATATTATCATATTTGCCTATCGCCAACTCGTGCGTTTTTCTGAATGGCATTCCACATGTTATTGTATAAAGTGCACACGTGTTAATGGAACCGGTTTTTAACCCTTTTTGTCCTACGGAGTATATAATCCCTTCCCCTTTACTTATTACATTCTGACCCTTTTTTCCACCACAAGGCACTGCTGGACAAGGCAGGTTATCCAAGTGTAAATTGCATGTCGTTTAATGAAACCTCGCAATATCTTTAATTTTAAATGTTGATAAATGTTGAGAGGAGTGTTGCCTCCAACTTTGGTATCTTTGTAGGTTGAAATTTTTTGTTTTTTTTTTATCGTTGCTTGTTTGGTGCAGGTTCAGTTTGTACTGGGCCTGCGGTGATTGTGATCTGCTTTTGTTTGATTGTTTTTTTTTTTTTTTTTTTTTTTTTTTTTTTTTTTTTTTTTTTTTTCTATCATTCTTTTGTTAACATTAATATGTGTATGCTGTAGACACACTTAATTGGGGGGTTGGCCTGGCCGAATCAATGTATGTTGTTTTTATTTTTTTGTGTGTATTTTGTCAACTTTCTGTTTGTGTCTCTGATTAATAAATAAATAAATATAGAATAACAAATTCATTATCTTAAAAGCAATTAAATTAATGTTATGTAACGTTTCCACTTCAGCGCCAATCATAAAGGCTCACGGTCAGGGATCTCTATACGATTATTATTTCCGACTTTGTTAGCGACTTTAAAACTTACGGAAAGCTATCTTTTAACCCTTGTTTTTATTTCATTTGCTTATCCAGATGAATAACCACCGCACGCAGTATTCTTTTCAATGAATTTGACACGTGCCTTGCTCAGTTCTGTACTATTTTCATTATCTCTAAATGCTTTGCTTTTTTGTTATCCTACTCTTCAAACGCAGTGTTTACTTATATTATCTTCTCACAAACAGTACATTGCCAGTATTGAAATTATAACTTACCTATTACATTTACAGACTGAAAACATTCATAACTTGGTAAAAATGTTTTACGTCACACGTTTTTGATTATTACATAATGTTAAAAAATTCATAATACACGTATTCTTTTGTGACGTATCTATCTACAACCTTTTCAATATTTATTTACCATTTTCCTCGAAATGTTACATGAAAGTCTCTACCCACTAGATATGTATAGTAATATGTATCTTTTCTCTCTTTCGTCGCGTCATCACAAAACACGTTGAAAGTATTACAAACGGGCCAGGAATGGTATCTCCCAAGATAAACACTTCACTTTCATACTTTCAAAGTGATACAACATTCCCTTTACGTAGGTACCGTACATTTACATAGAGACACTACTGTAACAACCGTATATCCCCGTTATCTAGGTCGCATAACAAAGCCAGGAAGACAGATAACCAAAAGCCTTTCATTTCATTTATTTCTCTTTCATTGAAAAACTCATATGGTCGTCAATTATATCTGGATGCAATTATATTTCTTTCATCTGCACCTAAAACTGAGGTGGGAAGTATCATAACACATAATTATTTTGAACACTATGTAGCATGTCCATTATCGTTGGGGGTTTTTTTTTGAGAAAGTATTACACCTATTAGTTCTGTATTCATACAAAATAATATTCGGATAATTGCTATGCCGTTTTAATAAATACCAAGCCGTGATACTTGCGCATAATTCACATTCATTGTGATCACAATAGTAATATTTAATAATAATATAATAACCTTTGGTTGTGTTAAATTAACACATTTATTTAAAATTGGGTTGTAACTTTACTTTGCTGGCGTCGCGTGTTTTAGATTATATTAATTTTGGGCCTAAAATACTTTAGGTTAATTAAACTACCCTGTTGTGTTTCCTACGAAAATGTACCATATCATTAGAGGAAAAAGGCTTGGAGCTTACTATTATAAAACGCAATGTAATATTACGCCTCCAGATACATGGGCATAACTCTACTTAAAAAAAAAATACATATAATAATCTTAATATGTCACAATAGTTATTAAGGGAAATGTTTTACTTGTCCATATGAATGAAAAGTTTTTTTTTAATTATCTCCCGCGTAATTTTATTTTGTACAATACATGTCCTGTGATTCACTGTTAATGGATATAATATTTTTTTACAAAGTTTAATAATTTTTAAATCCAAAGTAGATGATTATTACCATTTCAGATAGCCACAATAAGATTTTCTCTCAAATAGTGTTCTAGGTATTTTTCTCGAGAAAGATTTTCTTCTTATATTATTATTAAGCACCCATTGTATAAAATAATCAAGTGCCTGGTAGTCATTAAGTCTTATAATATTAGTTTTGCGATCGATAATTATATCAAATCACTTCGGAAGTTTGGTACTTAGTTTTTACGATCACCACTTAACTCCGAAGGTCTATTTACGTCTTGGAATGATAATCAACATTATTATTATTACTATTACTAACCGTTGTGACATTTTGATGTTATAGGAAAACAAACTAATAAAAAAAATATTCCCCACCTTTTGCTACCTGTACCTACTCTGTTCATAAAACATCATTTATAAAAGAATGTATTTAAAATTCAAAAACAAATAACTAGGCATTTGTCATCTTAACTTAAATTCCGTGATAAGATTTTGAATATTTTATTTTATTTTGGCACAAATAAGATAACCTGACTTTGGATTGCATATAATTAGTCCGCTGGCTATCCCACTTTTGGTATATGTCGTGTGAAAAAGACTTATAAATGACAAGACGAAAATGAAACCCCCGTATTTACAGAACGTATGAAAAAATAATACCAACATAGTTTCTTTTGTTTTCAAAGTATGGCATATGATCTTTATCTTACAATAATATAATATGCCATTGATTATAAAAAGTATATTGATAGATAAAAATCTAAGGACTGTATCTATTTGTTTGCTGTATAAATTTTATGGCAATGATTGAAATTTGCATGTCATGTTTATTTGAATCAACTTGTTCTCGATGTAGTAAAAAACACTTGCAGTATTAAAATTTCAATGCAATGCTTTTATATTAATATAACTTTCTGCTATTCCAAATATACGCTATGTACATATCAGTTACTTGTTTTCTGAACAAAGCCAACAAGAAACCTTCACTTAGTTCACGGTCGAAAGTAATGTCATTTGCGCAAACTGCCGAAACACGTATCTTTCAATCTTTCTAGGTAATGAACAACAGAAGAACGTTAAAAATCTCATTCCATAATTTTCAATCATAGCAACACCAATAACCGTAGAAAATACTTAAAAAACTTCGCTTTAATAGTCACATTAAATACATCCTTGATTAGTTCCAATTTACTTCGTTGAGCTAGGTCCGTTGTAATGATGTCAATATATTTACTTTATTGATCGTTATCAAATAATTATAGTGAGAAAGATGGTATCGAATAGTTTCGAGTAATTGTGTTTATAAATAGAATAAATAAAAACATAGTATGTAGGTATATATAATATACCTACACATTTAAACAGCGCCATAAATTCATTCTGTTCGTCTTTAACGAGCCGATATAAAATATAATGTATTATATTATTATTATGCTGCATTATTCCATTACAGAATATAGAAGGGTATACATTACAATAATAAGTCCTACATTCGAGACGGAATAAATTAGTCGGTTTGTTAAAGAAAGCCGTAACTGGTGAACCTTGTATCAACGACTGAGACCCATTGTCTTCGTCTACTCTTGTATATTTTGTATTCTAATGAGTGAGTTACACCCACTGTGAATGTGACATCCTATACTTTCAACATACCTACTTATCTATCTACTTACTAAACATTATACATAATAAAAGCTATGTTACTAGTATAGTATAGTTGTCAACGTCAAACGGAGGAAAGTCAATGTTAGTTGCCCGAGCATACAATCACATCCCTGAAATATTTTCTTCTTAAAGCTTCATAATGTAGATTTATCAGTTTAAGTTTTAAGAATAATTATTTTCCTATGAAATTGACGTCAAGCTTAAGCTTTAGCCGTCTGAAAATCTTCCAGTAGGGTACTGTTGATTTGATAGCTTTCTTAGAGGACTCTTTATCTGTGATAGAACAATGTTTGGAATTCTGATACTAATTGTTCTTGTACATACTTGAACTAGAGTTTTCTTAGCTATACTTGTATTACCCACCTGACAATATATAAGTGTGTCTAGGATGTAATAGTTTTCTCTAATTATGATGATGTAGTTTCCGTTTTGTTTCTGTCTGTTAATCATAGTAACATAATGACTAATCAAACTGTAACTAAAACGTGAATTCAATTCCAGTATTGGTCATTACATAGGTACAAATACTACAATAGAACATCATAATATTACATTTTACTGTTTTCCTTTCCTAGTATTTCTTAATAATACATATTACATTAATCCTCTTAACTTCCAATGACGAATTACTTACTTTTATAACATAAGTTCACGGTTAGAAATTTAATCCAATAATATCGATAACCGAAGTTGTACGACTGTATTTATACACAACTATTTAGGTACACGTATATTTTTATTCCTAAGTTTTCATTTATATTATTTGGCTTGGAGATAGGTAAGTATTCATAATACACATAAATAATTATAAGAAGTTTAAAGAAATGGCATTAGAAATATTTTAATCCAATAAGGAAAGTAGACGTATGTATTGAGTTTTTCTTATCAAATTGTTATGATAAGAGTGTTTTTAATAGTCACACTCCTTATCAACGTTTAGTAAACATTTAATACACATTGTTTCTATTAAAGATATCATTTTGATAACTGTGTTGTTTGAAAAGTGTTATTATTATCAGTCATGCAGTATATTAAGATCACGTTTAAAAGTTAACTTCTATTACACCTGTACCACTTTTTGTATTTACTAAAGATTGCTTTAATAAATATTTATATTGTAGGTACTTTGTACTAAAAACTATAACTTACTTCATTACATCATTCTTATCAAGAGGAAACACTAAAATATTCAAATATTATGTTAAATCACTTTTGATTCACTTTTATTCAGATTTCTCTTCTTATCTAAGGCTGTCATGATATAAATGTTAATTATAACACAAAGATTATATAACATAATATTATTATAATAGTATAGTATAACCTTTAATAATAATTCATTCACTTTTTACATAAGCATCCGTGTGAATATTTGATTTTCAAAAAAAAATATATGTAGGCAAATTGCGCGAAATGATTGCGAAATAGGTTTGCGATTGAGATTGTTATTATGAATTCTCGAAGCATTTCAGAATTGAGACGTTTGTTTCCTTTAAAATAAAGCCTTTTTAACATTCGTGTAACCAATTAGTAGAGCATTAAGCACGTAATTTCTGCCATAAAGAATGGCGCAGGTTATCTAAATGTACGATCTAAGAGATCGTTTGGTAGTGGTGGTGCTTGCTATTTTTTACTGTCCATGGCGGTTTGTTCTTCGTCGCGGGGGTGCGTATCCCTTGGTGAAAAAGAAAAGAATTTTCATTTATCAACGAGACAATGAAATATTGCCTCTTAGTGATAATATCAACACTTTACTATGAAAGTTTTCAGTCGAATACGTATTACACCCACCTGAAAGTATTTCTCGTTTAACACCTCAAAATCATGAATGCTTCATATCGGATATCTTTATTTTATTTTCTTGTGTAAGTCCTCAATAATTATTCACCCTTTTGTTAATACTTAGTGCCCAGAGGGTAGTAATTATTTCTATTTTAGTTTCATAACACACCAACGCTTTTAAATAACCCAATTACTCACACGATATTTATTTATGATATTCACACACGAGCTCAATATCAACGTAATACTAGCGACCACGGAGTGACCAACCTACCAAACCAACACGGCGGGGAAGGTAAACATGGATCAAAATTATGCTTATGATACATGATAGGTACAAAAGGTCAATAATAATATTCGATTATTTCTCTGAGGTATTATATACAGCCTTTCAACTATATAGCAGTGAAAATTTAATGAAAATGTAATTAAAAAAAAAACAAATTATCATTTAGGTCTTTAGTTTGAAAGTATCATACTTTTAATCGGGAGATCTTGGGCTCGTATCCTTCCACTACCGAACATACACGACACATACACTTATTTGGTTTACCTTTATCAAATAAAAATAACCCTCGTATATTTGATGCTAGAAATTTTAAAAGTGTAATATGTAGATACCCAATTTATTTTACATATATCTGAAACTCGATATTCTAACCCCTTCGGTGAGAATGAAAAAGAACAATAGTGGGTATGTCGATATAAGATGTAGTAGATACATTATTTAGTATTCTTTCGACTTCCCATATTAGTAAGTAGGTGCGATCTCTGTTACGGTATATTTTATATCCGAAACACGTGTACTGCCCCATCACCAATGTCTATTGTATGCATAATGTTATTATCACGGTCTCTTCCCATACAAATCTCATGCATCCATAATCATACATACATACAAAATATCTAATACAAAACAAAAAAAACATGCAAATTTAATGATTTTTCCATTTCCTGTTTGTTTATTTTTTTAACAACACTCAATCTTATGGTAAATCTTTATTTCGAATTCACAACGTCATTTATTACTACATACCTATTTATATATTTATTTATTCTTGTATAAATATACACAATTCTTGTCCATTGTTTTTATGTTGAGATGGTTCCTATAATAATTATATGAAGATCGAATTGTTTGAAAGTTATATGTCATACCATGAAACTATCCAAGATCAAGATGGTTTCATGGAATATCCTGAAATCCCAGATATAAATAATAAGAAGTTAAAAAATATCATCTCTTGATCAAATAATGAAAAACCACTGGTAACTTTATTGAAGTATAATTTATACGAATTAAACATGTCTGTTTCTTTCTATATTCATTGTTTTGTTGGTCAATTCATATTTCCGTTTAACAATACAGTATTTCTTTTAGATCTTCGCCATGTTGTCCAAAAGAACTGTGATAGCAGAATAAGTTAGCAACGTGTGTGTAAATGTACATATTATTATTTCAAAAGCCATGTACGTTTTAAAAAAGGTAAAAGTAGTATTGTTGTAATAAGTTATATTCTCACCACGTGCGGTTACGCAAATATTTACCCTTAGTGAAATTAATTTACATCGTAAGCACACCATACTACTGTTAGTACTACTATTATGATGAAATTCTTTGAGCATGAAATGTGAAATGAAATCTCCTGTGTATAAGAGTATATTATTATTATAATTTTATATTTTGTTAGAGTAGGGACATGCGTTCCTTCCTTTATTCTTTGATGTACCTACGTGCGTATCGCGTGAACCGTAGGTAGGCAATTACTCAAAACAATTAGTACTTAATTTCTATATTAGTTTAATTTTATTTATTTTAACTTTTAACCCTCTGGCTACCAATTTAAATTGGCTAGTCCTGGAATTTTTCTTTGAATGTATTTTGGGTTTATATATTTTTTAGTGATTTTTGGTGAAAAATTTTTTTTTTTACCTTTTACCATTTTTGCGGGGGCTCCATGTGCCCGTACAGGCACATTGGTAGTTAAGGGATACATTACAAACTCTATGAAGTAGTTACTAAATATTTTTTATTCACATATATTCTACAAAAATATGTATAAAATAAATTGAAATAAGCTTAAATAAATGTAAAATACATTTTTTTATATATTATTAATCTAAGTTTAGTACATATAAAATATAAATATAGCCCTTCAATATCAATATTGCATAATTTTGAGTGTGTTAAAATTTTTGTAAGATATTAAGATATAAATTAATTAAATAAATTCAACACACAATTATAATATAAGTATCTAATGAATATAACATGTAATAAAAAATAATTAATAAACAACTGTTTCCTGAATTTCTCACCAGATATATAAACCAATTAGCTTATTATTTGGTGTGAAAATCGAGAAAACAGTTACGTTCTGCGACCAAACAAAGAACCACACCACATCGTTGACACTTAAAGCTGCTCTTTCTTTGGACACAGTGCTTACATCTCTGCCGCTTTTCATCAAACACAGGAAGATGTCCCTGACCATCGGCCATAACCCTAGGTGACAACGTTGCTCATTTCGGCGTGGTTGACCCGATATCATTTGAGGGCCGACCTCTCTTCTTCTGAGAATTGTCCCAAGTAGACATCAGAACTCTAGCAAGATTTGATCGGAACTCTACTAATGGAATTGGTTTTTCACCTAATTGACTGCAGTGTCGTTTATACAGAATCCATGCATTGACGACACTCATGTCAATTAGGTGAAAAATAATTCTTAGGTAGAAACGCTTACTTCTAATGTCTATTCGGTACAACTCCACCAACATGTTGTGTTGATCAACCCCTCCCATATTTTTATTGTATATGGAAATAATCTCGGGACAAATCACACCAATTGTGGCTGAATCAGCCTTCGACCAGCGTTGCACCGTAGTGATAGGTTCGATTCCGAGATATGATGATACCACATGAACCGGTTTACGATCGAGCCATTTCACAGCAAAGACATTAGAATCCCTTTCACATCTATAGTCATATGAACCACGACCACTTGCTTTCAGTACTGCATCAGTCTGAAAGAACATATGAAAATACTGTAACGGTGACAAAACTTTATTCGGTGCAGAAAAACTAACGCTGCAAAAAGAGTCAACCACGTCGGGGGTTCTGTGCAGCCAACGAAGTGTTCTGCCTTCTACTGCCCCTCTCCTTCTTCACCTTGTTCTTCCACGTACTGGAAAAGAAAACAAATGGTGAATATAGATATATTTATGGACTCGTTTGAATTTCTACATTAAGTTCGTAATAGATTGAATTTTTAATATATATTAAAGAGATACAGGAAGATATTGTAAATAATTTATATGCATACTATAAAAATAATAGTGTACCTGTAAATTCTACATCCATTCTCATCATCGTGGATAATGCTGGAGCATCCAAGGGAGCTTCCTCATTGAAATCGAGGTACTCCACCTCCAGGAATTCCTCATCATCGCTCATTTCATCTACCTCTGAAATATCTCCTTCCAGCAACATACAAATATCTTCGCTGGTTAAATGTTGGCGTGCCATCTGGAAATAAATTATATTTTTCATGTATTACAATGGTTTTTAGTAAATAACTTAAGTATTTTATTATATTTATATTCGTTTCACCAAATTAAAAATACACGAAATTTTTCCCATACAAATAAATGGCGTGTGTAATGTATCCCTTGACAACCAATGTGCCACCTCGGGAACACGTATCTTTATTGAAATATTTTTGACATTATCAATTTCATTAATTTAAAACAGTAATAAATATATAATATAAGGTATGACACATGTAAAAAAAATATGCTTGAGATAAACAACAACACTTACCTTTAAATATATATAATCAAAGTTTGTAAACACAGATATCGCACGTGCCGGCAAAACTCCAAACTTCGAAATGGAATGACGCTTCAAATAAGGTTGCCAACAGATAAACACTAATTCTATCATAGACAACCAACCTTTTTAAACAATTTAAGCATAAACATTAAACTCATAACTAGCCAGGTGCATTAAAATTAATAAAATTCTTCATGTGCCCGTACGGGCACATTGGTAGCCAGAGGGTTAAGGATAATAATAACGATACTAAATGAATGCTATGAACATAATGTGTTAGTTGCGATGGATTGTATGAAGAAAACATATTTGTCTGAAAGAATAGGGGTTTGAGGAAGCACAAACTTCCGAGAATCAGATACGTGGCTTGACCATCAAAACGTGGATGAATTTTTTTAATGACAGTCACATGTTGAGCAAGGGAAAATGACGTATGTGCGTGAGCAACTCCATGTATATGAATTAAGCTAAATTGGTGTAAAAGGACAGGTCGAGTTGGCGTTTCGTCATCAGTGAGCTGAAAAATATACTAACAATCATAATAAATAGAAGTGCAAAGAATATTTATTATTTTTTTAAGAAGTCGCAATACTTGAAAATTCCAGTCAAAGGCTATGTCAAAATAAAATTAGGTATATTCCATAAATATCCTCGCAAAATGAACTACGTGATATGACTATGCTCAATATTATTTATTAAATTCGATTTTATATTTAGACCTATTTTATTGATTTGTTTAATTCTTTTTACACACCATCAGTTACGCATGAAAACCAACAAATACTCTAACATAATAAAATCAATCTATTCAATTCTATTACAAGAATTTTATTTTTAGACAATATATCTACCATTACCTAATTTAGAAATACTAGTAAATTAAATTTATGAGCATCAGCTTGTCAGGCGTAGTATGTATGTTGTCCAAAATTGGGTTCACCAATAATTATTTTAATAACTGTCTTATTATCGTCGTCATTACATCGCTATATATGTATGTAATAAAATAATTACATGTAATATTAAATGGTGTCCTCTTTATATAGTGTCTATCATAAAGAACAGTTATAGTACAATTTAAATATAGTTTGTCATCGTCAAACAATACTACAAATCACTGTACTTACATACCTTTACAGTTATGATTTACATTCAATATGTATTATTCTGATACTAATGTAGTTTTACCCGGTATCGTTGAGGATTTTATTATTATTACTGACAATAAAACGATTCTTACAAGGATCATTACAGCTGAATGCCAATGCGATCCTAGAAGAAAACCTTAAACGATATCCAAACTATAACACAACTACAGTCTATCCTCGATTTATATATATATCAAATTGACTAAAATAAATTCTCACAGATAACTTAGGTACTTTCCTAAGAAATGGCATTGTTTATTTTAGGAAAGATACGTAAAAAAACACCAGAGTGCAAATATTTTTGACAACACTTAACGGCTTAATAAGAAATGTTTGCTATTTTATATTATAATGTCAGTCTATTGATTGAGTTGCCGTTTTTTGTAAAATTCCATATTAATTTATAGAAATAAACACGAACTCTTGAGTTTTACCATGATAAATAATAGGTTTCGACTTTCAAAGTCCCAGTATTAAATATACTAAAACTCAAACAGTTTGTGTTTATTTCAATAAATTAAATGTCAATTGACCTCTGGCTTATTTAATTACGGTTTCTATAGAAGACATATAAACACATTCGCGAACGGACTATTATATTTATGTGACAATTATTTTGATTATTATTACAATTGAAATATTATTTCGTCTTGTACTATGTGTAATGACGAGTGTGAAATATTAATGAGTTTTTTTTTTTATTTTCTTTGCAGGTAAGTTCGATGATTGTCTCATTCTACGGGATAAGAATAATCAATAATTCATCATTTGTAATCGATGCCATGTCATCATCATAAAATGTGTTCGACAAGGTGTGCTGGTAAGTGACTTGTAATATTATATTACCATTTATACAATATTTGTCATTTAAATAAAAACTATGGATGATAATCACATTAATTAGGCATTAAAAATCAAATATTATTTATTAATTTGCAAATTGTTTCTGTAAAAGCTGCAGACCTCTACAATCCATGTAGCCATTCGCCTTTCTTTCAGATAGAAAACAAGCATCCTCTGGTAAGAGTGATTCTGCGCCAATTAAGTTATCTCTTCCCACAACATAATTTTATTGAGTACCAACGTAGAAATCATACAGTTTTCTGAATTTCTGCAATGAACTACCTATTATTTAGAGATATCTGTAGTTCGTGATTGTTTTTTTTTTATATTCCAAAAAAATTAACTCCATAAAATTTCAATCATAAAATCAGATTCGCACATATTAAAACTGTAAAGATAAAACATATTTTCTTTCAGGTACGAATCAGATAATAACTTGAAGTATTGACTTATTTTTACCCTGATCACTCTTAAATGAGTGGATGGCATTTGAAATTTTCTAATCTAATCTAATCGAAGCGATGCAATATCTATTATAAACGCCCGTTTTATCACATATTGTAATCTCTCAAGGTAATAAATGATAAAAAAATATTATTTATCTTAAATGTTATGTTTATCAAATTTTATAATTCCTAGTAGTAGTCATAAGTCATATTCATACAGCAATATAATAATAAAATATGATGATTAATGTTATCTAAAGCTAATTACTAGACACGCAATAATTTTAATATCTTTTTATTGATAAGATAATAATATGTCGATGCACACACTACATTATTTACCAACTGTTATTTATTTATTTATGTACTTAACAGTTACCTATTATGAAAACATTGTCATTGTGAAATGTATTCTTATTTCTGTGGGCGTAACCCATTGCTATCTCGTAATGTTTGTTTCTGCTGTTTTTATTATGAGTATTGCAAATGTATTTTTTTAACACCATAACTTTTTTTACTATTCGATTTCATGCATTCGGTAACGCATTTAAATAATTATTTATTACAAGTATTTTAATAGTGTCCTCAATTTTAATGACAAGTTATTTCACACTAGTAAAATGTTTGAAATTTCAACAATATTTTCGTTTCTGGTCAATGTTTTTTTGCACAACTTAAATAAACGCTTAATTTAATTAATTTAATATTATGAAAATTGTTTAATTTATATTATTTAAACCTTGAACTGAAAATGCAAAACTCAGAAATCAAAATATTAAAAAATTTAAAATTGAAACTGAAACTGGTTTATCTTCACCTCATTGGTTTTATATTTATATACGAGTATAGCCTTTGTAAAAATTTGTTCGTCCGTCCATCCATTTAATATCGAAGTAGGTACTTTCGAAATTTTTGAAAATGTCAGTTATTCAATAAATCACAAAGAATTCCTTATAATTGATTTCAACACGATCAACATAGGCTACAATAAATCAAGCATTGCTCGTAGCGTAATATGAATATTATAAATAATAGCGTATTTTTTTGTAATATCTGTGTATATTATAAGCACTCGTGTAATTTTTCTCTGTCATACGCAATTGTTTATGCAAATTATTGTACTTACGTGTTATTACCGTGAGAATTGAGTCATGCATCGATCTGTACCTACCTGTGTTCTGTT
This sequence comes from Athripsodes cinereus, assembly GCA_947579605.1. NCBI lineage: Eukaryota > Metazoa > Arthropoda > Insecta > Trichoptera > Leptoceridae > Athripsodes > Athripsodes cinereus. Next base: position 8,338,287 of record OX388311.1, read on the forward strand.
CTACATATGTATGTTTTATCTTTGTTATTGTTTATGTTATACATTTATAACATTTATTAAATCTCTTAGGTCACTCACAGTGTTATGTTTTATTATTAATTCAAGTTATTGAATTACATGATTCGATGTGAAACTTTATTCGTTTATATAACGCTCGTAAGAAATTAAAAGGAAAACTTATAGTTTTCTCTGATTGTTATACGGTTTTCTTTTCTACATTGAAAAGCCGTCTGTTCATTTAGTGTTCGGGGCTCGTATTATTTCGCTCTTCTGTGAGTAATTTTATCTAACATTCTGATATTTCAAATGGGTGTGAATTACGTCCCTGGTTTTTGCTTTTATGATTTATAGCCTACATTGACATGTCTGTCTCTATTATGAAGCACTCATGCACAGGTGAGGGATTCGAAGATAAATGTCTGTCAAAAACAATTTCCGTGCATCACGGACCAGCGCTCTCAATCTCAAATAGAGATACCTACCTACCTCTCTCTACACAGAGTAATATTATATAATATACTAACGAAACGTCAACCGAAGATGAATATGTTACATCTTTGAAAGTTTGCTTTCAACTTTGTTGTTCTTGGAGTAGAACGTTTTATACCTGGCGCGTACAATATTGCTCAGGTATATTATTTTGCACGTTGGTTTTGTTATATTATGCATCTATATCTTTTGTATTTTTCTATTGAAAACTTTTTGTTTCTGTACTGTTGTTGTTTGTACTCCTACTTCTACTACCAACACACAGAGTATCACACATATTGGGTCACATTGTCACCGAATAATAAATTGTACGCCTTGTCACATAAATTATTCGCCGGGTAGTGCCATTCTAGGATGTGTTTGCTATTTTTACCAGAGGCATAGCGCATATGGAGAATGGTTTAACGTTTCATTGCCCATATTCTGTCATTTTGGCAATATCTATCGACGTAATATTTTATGTGTTAAATCTACACTTACTCTGTGACTGCAGTATTTAGTTGACAGTCTAATAAACAATTGTTAGATACCTACTAGGTATGTAGATTGCAATAACAAGCAGGCTATTGACCTGGTGCAGGTACGTTCAGAATTACGTTAAATTAAATTACTTTTTTATTGCCAGTCAAAAACAACTGAATAATTTCATTTATTTATTCAACCAAAGCAAGTGATGAAAAACTTAATTACAGTAAAGTAATCAGGCATAATTCTTTTATATAACGAAAAAATAAACATTTATGTCAAGTTCCTTCGTATTTCTTTCTGAAATATTGTTCATGTGCCTAAATCCCAAAAAGATTTATAATGCACTGAAATTGACGGTGATAATGGATATCTTGATTTTGGCTTCACAGTATTTTAACGTCGGCAAACAGTGTTGTTTTCAATTTGCTTACCAGATGGTAATTGGCTGAATTAGTCACAGTGGAACTATATAATAATCTTGGGTTAGTTGGAAGAAATCGCGCTTTTGGGATAAACTCGCTCTCTATTATTTTATTGATTGTATTTAATTTGAATGTGTTTCTTTATGAAATTGTTTGTAGTCAATGTATACTAAGGCATGAATAGTTAAATAAATTATAGTATTTTATACATCTATGAACATAATTGGCATTTCTCTCATAGGGTACAATATTTCTACGAAGCGGCTTGCAAGAGTCTGCCGTTTGAGTCGTACGTGAGGAAAAGAAAGAGTTTCTGCAAATGCAGATTAATGACTCCTCGACTTCTGAGATATCCGTGTGTGTAGTTGTTCTTTCAACATATTATATAATTGATGTGAAAAGGCCCTGTACACATAAAAATACATCGTAATACACAAATATATAAATGTTTCTACTTCTGCATAGGTCCTGAGATTTTAACTATGCTTATTAAATTCTTCTAGAATATTAACAATCAGACATTGTTTCATTCACCTAGATATTTTTAATCAATAGAATATGTGTCTCATACAAAATTTGTCATACATTTTTTTTTTATACCAGAGTATGCATGTATGTAACACTGATGTAATAATAATAATAATGTACAAATACAATGTTTTCAAATATAAAATTGCAATCTTAATCGTATCGTGGAACATTACATGGATACAATAAACTTTATAATTGGATAAAGAACATTATTCCTGGATGTTGTAACCAAAGGAACAAATAGGCTATACAGTATAAAGTATTATTATAGCGGGTTTTATTATATAAGAATTATTACCGTTTATATCTGCGAGGGCTGTTAGTAGAAGGGGTTGGAATAATGTCACCAATGACCACCGTCATTTGTTCTATGGTAGTTGATTTATTGCTCGGTGCGTACCCATGGCAGTAAAATGTCTCTCTGTATTAAAGACGATACTCTTCTGTGGAATGTAGTAGAAGTAGATACATACAAAGTTTGTTAAGATGTCCCGCGGTGAAAAATAGAGTCGATAATAATGACACAAGACTGTTAAACCTCCTAGTAAATATTTGAGTCGCTTAGTATGTTTGTTTGTATATTCGTTGTAGATATTTTTAATGGCCAAGAATGTCTCATTATTTATCAGAACGGAGAGGAAGACCTCTTTATTTAATCCAGTTAGTTAACTAGCTATCCTAACTGAGTCTTTTTAATATTTTATTAGACCCAAAGGTCTGTTCATGCAGGATGGTCTTTTTGCGATTTGTCTTCTTCCATCGTTTTGGGAGTCTTTCTGATGGAAGTCGTCCCTCAGGTAGTCCTTGCAGGACAATATTTGAGACTCTGGTATTATTCATTCTCTGAACGTGTTCGTAACAGAATTCCCGCCGTTTTCTTCCTCTTCTGACAACATCTGGGATCTCGTACATCTCGCGGATTGCAGTATTTCTAACATGACCTCGTAAGATTTTTTCAGCAATAGCTCGCAAAGTTTGCACCTCTGTTCGTACCATACTTTTGATTTTGGTTGTGTCTGTCCTTGTTTCTATGACAAACGTGACTTTTGGGCACACACATGTCTTGTAGATGCGAGATACCGTGGTGGATAAATAGATAGACTATAGTCAAGCAATAGGTAAGTCGTATCTACAAACTTTCATCAATCAAGCGTGTTTCCACATTATACAATTATATGTTGTGTCATATTTATTATCGAAAATATTGTAATGTAAAAGCATTACTCACAAAAATGTTAAATTTTTTCCTTTAAAGTAAATTGAATCAAAATATTTCTCGACATAAATGAATAGTTTAAGCCGGTATCTTATATTGCTCTATCATTTACGTAAACAATTTCATTTCATGGAATTACAGAATTTCTCCAATTCTTCACTTTGTGGGTATATTCTATATTTATTCAGTTAATATATAATACATTGAAATATACGTAAATCACTAAAGAAACAACTATTTTGTCCAATACTTCCTCTAGACCTCAGAATCTATATGCAAAAGAGCCTTCCTGCGTCGTAAATTCCACAAATAATACATTTTTTAAATAAGACTCAAAAAAGAAATCCTTGTTTGTGTTTCATTTAAAATAATATTTCGTTCTCTAGCCTAAAATGTCATTACAATTTTTATTTCTTTTATTTTTTCTGAATAAGATATTATTTCTTAGTAGATTATTTCAATGTCGTTTGATATTGATTTTTTGTATTGAAGTTTAAGATTGTTGAAAATGTTAAAAAAAAAATCCTTAGGAACTGTTTTCAATTTCGATTTACAACACTGATTTACACATCGAAACCATTTGTCACGGAAAACTCTGACGTTTAACAATACAAGATTGGTTTAACTCGACGGGGAAGTCAAGATGGGATTTTTTTAATGAGCTCGTTAACGACAGGATTGCGTGAACGTAAATAGTAGGTATATTATATTGTTAATACATATTTATATGTTTTATCCTTGTACAAAAGAAGGCGTTGGTATTTTCGTGATTATTAAGTAATAGTAGGTAGTTGTGGTTAATTTATTCACTGTGTCGGTGTTTAGGTAGTAGAATTCCATATCGAAATAATAAAACAAATGTTTTATTCTACTAATGGTTTATTATGTGAGAGAGACGTCTTTCGTCTGATGAGGACATTGTCAATCTGATTTTAAAAATACAACATCATTCATATATATAAAAATATTTACAATAACAATGATAAGAGAGTATAGTATAATATTATAATGAAGTATGTATCAGTAACTAATTCTGAGAAATCACTAATTACAATGCGAGAGGGAGAACAATATGTATATGTATTTGTGTGACAAGGACAAGCATAGTGTATTGTATTAATCTGGTTAATCCTATCTATTTGTTGTTATTCTTATAAGGTGAATTTGTGAAAAGGGAAATATATGATCAGAATGATATTGTAAAAAGGTAGGAAGATAGTTTGTTTTTGAACTGAATTTATATAATGCAAGTTTTATGTATAATACAATTTAAGTTATTTATTAACTATTAATATTAATTTATGGTGAAAACAGATTGCTGTGTTGTGATGTTTCTTCTAGTCACGGGGATATTTCTTCATTTGTTAGATCTGTAACAAAGAAAATTGCGGCAGAATCAAGTGTGTTTTTATTTTTTAAAAATATCTAATAATGGAGTCCTATATAGGTGTGTTTGTTCATTTATAAGGTTTCCATTTTCATTTTTATTTATTTCTAATTGTTCCAGTAAGTTCAGTCTATAGCTTTTCTTTTGATAGTGTAGTGGGATAGGGCTGTTATCATTATTTATTGTGTGATTATTTTCAATAAGGTGTTTTGCAAATTGTGAATCTGTTTTACTATTTAGCCATGATCGTTTATGTTCCGAAAATCTTTTTGAAAAACTACGTCCTGTTTGACCTATATAAATTGCGTCACACGTGTTACATTCTAACTTGTAAATACCGCTTTTTTTAAGGTTGTCGATTTTGTCTTTAGAGTTTCGTAGATATGTGCCTAAATTATTGGATGTTCTGAAGCTAAGATTATTCCCCGTCTTTTTTATTTCTCTGCCTACTTTTTCTGAGAAAATACCTAAATATTCTATACATTTGTATCTAGATTCGTCACTCTTTGATTGTAGTGGGTAAACTGATGCTAAATTTTTCTTGTTCTCGTGTTTTGTTATTATTTTATCAATAACTTGTCGGCTAAATCCATTATTATTTGCTATTTGGTATATAATGTTTATTTCGTTTTTGTAATCGTTCTCGTTCATGGGTATATTTATAAGTCGATGTACCATAGAGTTGTATGCCGCTAATTTATGTGTCCAAGGGTGCATTGAAGATGCATGTATGGTGGTATCGGTATATGTGGGTTTTCTAAATATTTTAAACTTGTGTTTGTTGCCAATTCTTTCTATTGTTATATCTAAAAAGTTAATTTTATTATCTATTTCTTTCTCTAGCGTGAATTTAATATTATGATGAAGTGAGTTGGCAAAGGTAACAAACTGATCTATTTGTCTATCGGTGCCTCTAAATGCAATTAGTATATCATCTACGTACCTTTTGTAGTATATTATTGAATTTCTAGCTATTTGACTATCTAGTAATTTCTTTTCGAGGTTATCCATAAAGCATTCTGACAATAAACTGCTGAGATTGGATCCTATTGGTAAACCGTCGGCTTGTTCATAATATCGATCGTTAAATTTGAAGTAATTGGACATAACGCATAATTCTATGAGGTTATACAACTCCCTGGCTATAACAGGCTGAGTATTTGAGGTTTCTAACAGATTTTGAACTATTTTTAAACATTCTAATTTAGGTATTTTTGTAAATAAACTAACTACATCCAAAGATATTAATTTACAGTTATGAGGAAGATTGATATTTTCTAATTGTTTCGTCAATTCTACCGAGTTTTTAATACTATTTTTAGCTACAAAATTGGTATGTTGTTTAAAAAGGTAATTAAGGCTTTTAGCTAGTTTTGCAGTAGGCGTGTTAGTGAAAGCTACTACAGGACGAATCGGGCAATTAGTTTTATGAATTTTTGGTTGTCCATATAAGAGTGGGGGTCTAGGGTTCATATCTATAATCTGGTTTTTCTGCCATGTTTTAGGGTATAGGGCATTTGATGAGTTTACTTCTAATCTTACTTGCGCCGCTATTTTGTTCGTGGGGTCTGTCTGAAGTATTTTGAAATCTTGTGAATCTAGGAAGTTATTAACTTTTTGGATATATTCTGCTTTATCTAAAATAACTATTGACTGTCCCTTATCAGCTGAACTAACAATTAGATCATCACTTTTAATCTTTTTAATTAATCCAGACAAAGTCTTGTTTTCCGAGTTAGTTTTATTATATTTCTGATTTTTTACTTTAATTACTTCTTTGGATATTTCACTTGCAATATTATGTTTAATAGTATTGCTGTCTTTCTCCCTTGTTAATGCAATTTCAACGTCTATAGCTAATGATTCTAACTTGTTTACAGAGAGAGGACTAGGGAGGTTATATTTAAAACCTTTATTTAACAAATCTATTTCATTCTGATTAAAAGTGGATTTACTTAAGTTAATTGTCTTTTTATAAAATGAGGGGGTTGTATTTTTTGTCTCAGTTGTTGGGAGACGTTGGCGTTCTATGAGTTTTGCTAGTTTATTACGTTGTACTATGTATTTATTGTATCTCATTGAGTCAATTTGATCTCTAATTGTACTATCATATATATCAAATTCAATGTTATTGAGTTTAGATGATAATTGTGAATGGAGTACCTTGAGATAGTGGTGGATAGAATCTCGTTTCCTGTGGAAGGTGCGAATCTCTGCTTTGATCCACAGTTTCTGCCCTCGCTGGATGGCTGTTCGTGATGCCGCGGTCTTGTTCCGGGTGGTGAGTTGGACATAGTTTGGTATCACTTTATGTTTGAGGCACTGGTTGTTGAACCACAGGTCTTGCTCGATAGTAGCACGTTTTAAAAGCAATCGCCGATATAACACTTTCTGAGTGGCACAGTCCGCCACTTTCAATTTATTCACTGTGTCGGTGTTTAGGTAGTAGAATTCCATATCGAAATAATAAAACAAATGTTTTATTCTACTAATGGTTTATTATGTGAGAGAGACGTCTTTCGTCTGATGAGGACATGATACATACTTCATTATAATATTATACTATACTCTCTTATCATTGTTATTGTAAATATTTTTATATATATGAATGATGTTGTATTTTTAAAATCAGATTGACAATGTCCTCATCAGACGAAAGACGTCTCTCTCACATAATAAACCATTAGTAGAATAAAACATTTGTTTTATTATTTCGAGTTGTGGTTAATATTTTGCTATTTGCATTTCCATTGAATCTAAATGCAAATAATATAGTGTATCTAATGCCTGGGTGGAATATTGTTATGTACGAGTATTTAGTATCATAACCCGTAGTACATAATACATTTTCACAGTTCGGTTCAGTGGCGCTTAACTCCATTAATACTTTGTTAAGTAGTTCATATCCCAGCGAATGCCGTGCATTTTGTTTGTATTATATGTATAATAATTTCAGATTTGAATATAAGTTAATAGTACAATATATAGCGTGATTTACCTGTTATTATTTTTATTGTTGTTCTTGTACTATAAATGACAGTGGTTTGCTAGAGATATTATACCTTTCAAATTCCAGCGCTTTTAAAATGATCACATAGTAATGAAAGACGATAGTTTTCATTACAATAGATCTTCTATTTCCACGGACCATTGCCATTTCAAAACATTACGAATTAAAAAATCGTTGTGATAGTATACAAAATTGTTAGCACTGCACGAATATCCTATTTTTATAAAATCGTTCTCCACTGAAATATATGCAAGGAACATGTGTAGACAACTAGATATATGTACTGTCAAAATTAAACAAAACTACTACTACTACTACTATACCATCACGGCATATCCCACAAGTGGGGTAGCCAGCAGATCAGCTGCATGTAAGAAACATGCAAACTGTCCTCTTCGTGCCAATATAAAATCAAGACATTCAGGATGGGTGGCAAACCTCATCGCTGAATTTAAGATGTATAATGTCTTAATTTTTTTCGAACACCTGCCTTTTACAGGACACTCGAAAACTTACGCAGAAGAGTGGGAGACCAATTCTTTACCGGGTGCTCCACGGGATATAACAAAACTCCTTGGTTTCATAATTTGTCTACAGTCTAGCATTTAGGCTAAAAAACTGGTAAACAGGCAGGGATGTATTTTATTACAATAAGATATAATATTAATTATAAAATGCACGTAAATTAAGGGTGTGTACCTCTACAAAATATGAATTAAATGTATAAATTTTATTGCGTGACTCAAACAGTCATACTCAAAAAGAAAATGCATATTCAGGCTTTTTTTTTTTTATTTCAATTTTTTTTACAGGATACATACAGTTGATACAAAAAATACAATGGTCTATAACATATTTAGCAATAAGCAAACCAGTGAAGATCCCTATATTACCCTCATGTGCTCTACAAACATACATAACTAAACACAACAGATAAATCAACAAACAACAATTACAATAGAATAGAGTAAATTATGTAAAAAAAAAAAATCAATAGAATAATGCTCACAAAGCAATAATCGTAGGCTTGCATAACTGAACGTGTCTTAAGTTAACCCTAGCTAAACGAAAAACCATTTCTCATGTGATGCCTCTGCTCAATATAGTACATACTGAAAATTCAAAATGTAACATTAAATTTATAAGTATAATTTTAGTCAGGCATAAAATTGAAACGATCTCTATGAGTAAATTATCACCAAGTCAGGACCATGAATTGGATTAGCAATTATACCTTCTTCTTGAATACGTCTTATAATATATTCGGACTTTCTAATCTTAAGTAGCTTTAATAATATATTAGTGTAATGTAACACAACCAAAATTTGTTTTTATGGAATTATAAAAATATAATTTACGTGACAGGTCGGCGATAGGGTTTTTCGTCATATCGGCCAGTTACACAAAATAATGCAAATTTAAAATAATATAGGTACTTTTAAAACACCCGTCAACGATCATGGGAGACATGTAACTTTTCTATCGAAATAAGAATATTACCATGTTCCATATTTATGTCACAAGAAATTTTATTATTTACATATTTTTAGTTAATATATAGGTATAAATTAATTTTCAATCCTGTAAATCTTTCGATAGAACTGTTGACCAAAACACAAAGATTTCAGCATTGTATACCCAAACGATGTTATTATGAATAATTTGAACAAACTGAGATTCATTTCTTCTTTGTCGATTGTTAAAAAGTACTTTCGTATTTGAGTATTCCAGTTATAATTATATTTGACTTCGTATTTGGTAACTTTTGACTGTTTTAAAAACAAATATATTATTATGAACTTAATAATAATAAGTAGAAATTCTTTGTAAATTCATTACAACAAATTGTTTTGCTTTTACATTAAGTGCTTATTCTTCTTTATTCATTTGATATGTTAGGTAAAGGTATCATCATATTCAAATTCACTATATTTTTTCTATCTTTTTTAAATTTAAAGTATAGCTATCTGAATATATGAAATTCATAATGGTTTCGAACATGTGTTATGAAAGCAAATAGTTTAAAATTATATCAAATATGCGTCGATACAAAGTTTATAGTTAAACTAACGCCCCTTGACGCGAATACCAGCGATGAGGCTTGCCACCCATCATGGCGTGTCAAAGGGGGGGAAGGGCACACAGAGGAGACCGGAATGTAGGTTAGGAGTGTTGAATGTAAGAGGAGGGATGCTGAGAAAGAAGAATGAAATCGTTGAGATGATGGATGAAAAGTCTCTAGATGTTTTGTGTGTGTGTGAGACTAAAAGGAAAGGAAGTGGGATGAATGAAAGAGACGGAAGAATCGAGCTGTGGTCAGGAGTCCCTGACTCACAACATGCGTGTCAGGGTGTGGGTGCTTTTCTGTCGGAGAGAATGAGCAACTGTTTGAAAGGATATGAATGTGTTGGCCCCAGGCTAATTTGGATCCGCTTCAAGGTAGGGTTGACGAGGATCCTACTCATGATTGGGTACGGTCCCGGAAGCGATGCATTGGATACGGAAAAGGAAGAGTTCTGGGACAGTGTGCGGAAGATTGCAGACGATAAGAATGAGAATGAAAGATTGATTCTGGCAGGTGATCTTAATGGTTGGGTCGGTGTCAGAAGAAATGACCTAGAGAGTGTGTTGGGAAATCATGGCGATAGAAGAGTGAATGACAATGGAAAACGTATAATAGAAGCGTGTTTGGAGATGGATCTCTTCGTGGCAAATACATTTTTCGCTCACAAAGAAATCCATCAGTATACTTGGGAGAGAGGGAATGAAAGATCGATGATAGACCTTGTGTGTGTGGACTCTCGTCTGAGAAAGGCGACTACAGATACCAGAGTTTACCGAGGCGCTGAGTTGGAAACAGATCATTTCCTTGTTGTTACTAGGATAAATCTGTTCTCTGGCTGGCGGTCAAGAACACATAAAACCGTGCCTTTAAAGAGACTGAGAGTCGAAAAACTGAAAGATGCGAATATACAGGAAGAGTACGAAAGAAAGACGAATGAAAAATTTAGCGCGCATGAAAGAAGAGAATGTACACTGAATGAACAATGGGATGTTATGAAAGGTGTGCTAATAGAGTGTGCAAAAGAAGTATGTGGTGAAACCACCGTTGGACGCAAAAAAGGTGATGCATGGTGGGATGATGATGTGAAAAAGGCCGTGGAAAAGAAGAAGAATGCATGGAAAGATTTGATGAGTGTGAGACAGGGAAGTGAAGGCGAGAAGGAACGAATGAAAGAAACATACAGAGCGTGCAAGAAAGAAGTGCGAGAGATAGTGGAAATGAAGAAAAAATTGCTAGAAGACAAGGAATGCCAGAAGTTGTCAGCGTGTGCGAAAGAAAATTTGAAAATATTTTGGAAGGAGGTGAAGCGGAAGAGGACGGGTGTGGAAGTAAACTCAGTGAAAGGGATTAAAGATAATAACGGTAATGTGGTAGTGAGTGGTGATTGCGTGTTAAGAAGATGGAAAGAGTATTTTGAAGAATTATTTGAATGTAGTGGTGTGAATGCAAATGAGTGCAATAGTAGAAATGATAACATGAGTGTAAATGATGAGATATGTTTGACGGAAATTACGAATGCGTTGAAGAAAGCTAAGTGCGGTAAGGCTGTAGGATATGATTGTGTTTCAATTGAGCTCATCAAGGCTGGTGGGCAGAAGACTCTCGCATGGTGCCTAGAACTATTCAACACTTGTTGGAAAGAAGGCGCGACTCCAGAGGACTGGCGGAAGGCTATCATCTGTCCGCTATATAAGGGAAAAGGTTCTAGGCTTGAATGTGGGAGTTATCGGGCTATTAGTTTGCTGAGTTCAATCGGAAAACTGTATGGAAGAATTCTGATTGAGAGAGTACGAAAGGCAACAGAGTGTAAGATATGGGATGCACAAGGAGCTTTTTTGAATGGAAGAGGGTGCACTGATCAGATCTTCTCCCTACGAATGGTCGTAGAGAAGCTTCTGGGTAAACACCAGAAGCTTTTCTGTGCGTTCGTGGATTTGGAGAAAGCGTATGATCGTGTAGATCGGGAGAGATTGTGGCGCGTGTTGTCGGAGTATGGGGTGAACAGCCAGTTGATCCACGCAATTTCTTCGCTATACGTTGGGAGCTCCGCCTGCGTGAGGGTAAATAACGCCTTCTCCGAGTGGTTTGTCCTCACCAAAGGAGTGAAGCAAGGTTGTGTCATGTCTCCATGGCTGTTCAACCTTTTTTTCGACTACTGTATGCGTCCTTTGAAAGAGATGGATGTTGGCATTGAACTGAATGGAAACCGTGTGAATGCGTTGATGTATGCAGATGATTTGGTATTAATGGCTGAGAGTGAAAGTGATTTACAAAAGATTGTGTCAGTTGTATATGAAAGTTGCAGTATGAATGGGATGAAAATGAATGTGACAAAGACGAAAGTGATGGTATTTGAAAGAGAGAGTGAAAGAACAATGTGTGAAATAAAGGTTGGAAATGAATGTTTGGAGCAAGTGGACGAATATGTTTATTTAGGAAGTATGTTTGTAAGGGATGGTAGGTACGAAAGGGACATTGAAAAAAGAAAGGTGGCTGGTGCGAGAGTGAACGGTGCACTCCGAGCTATTGTTAGCAATAGCAATGTCTCGAACATGGCTAAAATGCTGGTGCACAACGCCATCCTCGTACCGACACTGATGTATGCAAGCGGGACTTGGACATGGCTGAAGAAGGACGAGAGTGGAATAAATGCAGTGGAGATGCGATCACTGAGAAGAATGGTAGGTAAAACATTGCGTGATAGAGTAAGAAATGAGGATATTAGAAGAATGAGTGGATGCAAGAGGAGTGTTGTTGATAGAATGCGTGTAAATAAATTGAGATGGTTTGGTCATGTGGAACGAATGGATGGTGTAAGATTGACGAAGAGGGTGTATTTATCTGAAAGAGAGGGTGTGAGGAAGCGCGGGCGTCCGAGAACCACGTGGCTTAACCACGTGGATCAAATTCTCAAGGACGGTCGCGTGTTAAGTAAGAGGAATCGGCGTGCATGTATGAGAAACTGGATGAATGTAGAGGAAGCGAAAGAAGTATGTAAGGATAGAGCGACATGGCGTTCCGTTCTCTCTGCCTACCCCACCTGGGACACGGCGTGAGGGTATAGTATAGTATAGTATAGTACAAAGTTTATAAAATAGTAAGGATAGATGGCCTTCGAAGGGGCGTTTTGTATATTGCGTGTGTATATGTGTATAGGCATATGTATTATTAACATTGTTAGTATGAATATACGTGGGTAATATCGCAGGCACCTAGCTAACATGCGTGATGATGAATCATCATGCACATCGACCCTCATACAGCAAGAGGGTCAACTCCCATAACAATACCTTGTCAGGGATGGAAGTTTATGTTACGTATGCGCGGCGTCGAAATAACATATCTACACCTTATCAAAGTTTATATTTCCACCGAATTATAATACATAGTAGATTGTTGTGCAATATACTATGTATTATATATACATTTCAAGCTAAGTACACAGTGCGTAAAGCGTTAGTAATGTTATCGTTATTATTATCTGAAATTAGTTGTATTGCTCAGTATTAGGAGATTTAAAGAATTATTTATGTTTATATTCTGTCATAATAACAATAATAACATTTGGGGTTTTAGAGCTTTACTATTCAGACCGTACAAATTCTACAATAATGCTGAATACTTCGTATGAAATTTTCTCCAATCTGTGCATATCCTAATTCGTACATTAGGAAAGTTATATGTGACACCGCACGACCCTAATAATCCAACCATATTATTAGTTAAATATACGTAAGCCCAACAGCATCGCTTGGCTCTGCCTCTATGTATGTCCCTCCGCATAATATTCCATGTTGTTGCCAGCACTTTGAACCTTCCACAATCATAACTTTTCATCAAGTCACCTTCTCCTCTCGTTACATTGTTCTGTTATGTCACAAACTGTATACATATATATACACAACACCATCTCACACTCTCATTTCGTATTAATTCATTATTAACACTATTATATCCTTGTTGTTTTTGCATTACACACTATACACATAGGCACATAGTTTGATTAATAACATCTTGCTGAATAGAACGACATAATTCCACGAAAAACTTGCTTGAAATAAACCCTTTGTTTTGACCTTAATTATTTCCTACATATTGTAATACTTTAAAGCCTTCTTCAATACTGCAGTACAATGAATCCATACCTACGTGACGAGATGAATATGTAACGTGAAATGTATAAAAAAATAATATTTCGTAAACAATTGTGGTATCACGTACCATATTAGTTAAATTCCACCGTATAATTTTAAAGTGATGGATAGTTGCTATTTTTCGTAGTTGGTAAAGCGAGTAATCTACTATATACTACTCTAAGTATATCAAAGATGCCTTTGTTTTGAAGGCAGACAAGTACATATTATTATTGAATCAAATTTTATACCTTCTGCCCTTGGCGTGTCATGGATACATTAATAAAAAATACACGATTTGTATTGGGATTGTCATGTGGGAGTAATAATATTGACAATGAGCCGTGAAAAATTGCGTTCTGAAGAATACTAATTTTGTCCAAAATAATAATGTTCTACATATTCAGAAGACATGGGAAATAAGTATTAAGGAAAGATCGCAGAAAATATATGTAGGTATACAATATAATATAAAGATCTGCTTTAAAATTGATGCCGATTGGTGTGACAAACGTGAACATAATGAAGTAATTGGAATAGTATTATAAGTGGGGTAGCCGGCAGATTAACTGCATGTAATGAACATTCAAGCTATCCTCTTCGTGCCAATTAAAATTAAGACATTCCCAATGGATGGCATATCTCATCATTAAAACTGAATATGTCAAATGTCTTAAACATGATACTTTACAAATAGCCGCCTTCTACAGGACACTCAAAAACTTGCAGAAAAGAATCGGAGACTTATTATTTACCGGGTCTTTATTAGATTACATTATACATTCTTGTACATATTCAGGAAACGTGCAAAAGACATAGCAATCCTACATCAAATTTTATAAATAAATTGGATAATACGAGCAAAGTGATTTTATTTACACTAAATTATTACTGACTCCACATCCTTTTTGTGACAAAATTATAGTGACATATGTATTTCAAGTAAGTGTGTTTGTCAAGCGCATAATATGTTTGATAAAAATGTTTATACATGAAATGGAAATCATCCAATCATATACTAGTTAATGTTGTCATTTACTAATTTACAGACTGACAAGTAAACTTTACGATAAATTCATTTATTTTAAAATTTATTTTATGTATAATAATAATTATAGACAATGTCTAATATAATGAATATGTTTGTTAAATACGTTTTTTCTCAACACCATTCACGTTTTGTAGCATTTGTAATACAGCCATGTAAATCTACAACTACATTTATATCTTTACCATTCCTGGTCATAATAAAGAAAATACCTAGTGTCGAGATGTATTATCCCATCCCGATATCGAGAATTTTAAAGGCTTATGTTGAAAACGCAGTTGACCCGAAATACCGACATTTTGCTTGAAACGTCTGTATGAAAAAATCTAACAAATATTTCTATTAGGATATTTCTGAAACATCATATTATTTTTATTGACAATCCTTTGATATGAATTTAGTATTCCGTCTGTGTCGTAAGTACACGTGCAATGTCACTGTTTAACCATTCAAGGAAATATAAATAGTACTCGTTCGTAATATACAATATTTACAATAGTAAATAATGTTAGTGAGGAAGTTTTGCGTCAGAAGCTTTGACGTAACGCTTTCTACTTTAACAATAATAATAAATAATAATATTTAAACTTAGAGAGAATCCGTTAATGAGGGGATGAAGAATTATGAAAGGGTTTAATGTCACAACCTTTAAAGTCTGACGACATTAATTATTTATTATAATCGTTAACTTTTAATCTTAAACTTCTTTTATTTAAACACATAAATAGCTGATTAGATTTAGAAATAGAATATCGATCAAAAGACTGACATTTTTACCATAAATTGATCACATTATTTTCCATAACACAAGATTAATTTTAAGTATGGTATCTAAAGGGTTGTTCAACAAGAACTTTGTTTTTTAATTGTGGCAACACCAGCAACATGATAGTTTTGACATTTAATTTTTTGACGTATTCGTAGTGGATGCATTGGCAATTGTTGCAATGAATTCAATTTCGCTTGAAAATCGCATTAAAATAATTAAAATCCATTATGAAAATGGTGGTTCTGCTAAAGTGACATTTCGTCAAATTCGTGATATTTTCGGACAACATAATCGTCCTTCTGAGACCGCTATTAAGAATTTGGTCGCTAAATTTGAGTCGACAGGCTCGATACAAAATGTGTTAACACCAACGCGTGTACGACCGGGTCGTTCAACTGAAAACATCGCAGCCGTGAGCCACAGTGTTGAAGCAGATCCAAATTTGTCAATTCCTCGACGTTCTCGACAATTGGGGTTATCCAAAACCACCACATGGCGAATTTTGCGTAAGGATTTGGCTTTGAAGCCTTACAAGGTTCAACTGGTGCAGGAATTGAAGCCGAACGACCATTCAAATCGCCGTAGATTCGCTCAATTCATTCAGGAACAACCCGCTGGTTTTTCTGAAAAAATCATTTTTTCAGACGAAGCCCATTTTCACTTGTCAGGGTACGTCAACAAGCAAATTTGCCGCATTTGGGCTTCTGAAAATCCTAGAGCAATTATTGAGAAGCCGTTGCATGCTCAGCGTGTCACTGTATGGTGCGCTATGTGGTCTGGAGGCGTGATTGGGCCGTTTTTTTTCGAAGATGAGACTGGAAATGCGGTAACGGTCAATGGATCACGCTATCGCAAGATGTTGACAACTCAATTTTGGCCTATTATTGATGACGTGGATATCACTGACATGTGGTTTCAACAGGACGGTGCCACATGTCACACAGCCAATGAAACGATCAATTTATTGCAAACCAAATTTCCCGATCGCATGATTTCACGAAACTCAGCTGTTAAGTGGCCAGCCAGATCGTGTGATTTAACGCCACTGGATTATTTTTTGTGGGGCTCTATGTTAAGGACAGAGTCTATACGGAGCCAATCGAATCGATTGCAGCCTTAAAACTCAAAATCCGTGATGTGATTAGCGAAATAGTCCCGCCATTTTGCCAAAAAGTGATTAAAAACTTTGATGAAAGAATCGACATCTGTCAGCGTGCTCGTGGTGGACATTTGTCAGATATCATTTTTCATGCATAATTGCCAAACTTTTCTCTTTGTAATTCAATAAAAAATTTAATCATCTTCATCAAATTTTTTTGTTTTATTTTGTTTTAAAAAACAAAGTCCTTGTTGAAAAACCCTTTACGACTTCGATCCATGTGCTATGTTGGTAAGTTATTCTATTTTTATTTATTCACAATTCACGATACTAGCCTTTTACATTTTGAAAAATAATATATTATTATTCTTTCATATCATAGCATCGCTATTTTTCCAAAAATATGTAAACATTAGAACTAGTTTTTAACACTCAATTTTAAAATCAGCACTTATCTGGTTTAAGTTTTTATACTAAACTTCGAAAATCTTCATACTTAATAAATAAAACTACATACATGTAATGCGAGAACGTAGGTATAGTCACTTAATAAAGAAAGTTCTAATTAGTTGAAGATTTAATGCGTGTCCTTGTATTTATTTACGAGTTGACTTATTTTTATTATTTTTTTTACGATCTCATTTAACCATAGTAATAGGTATACAGGATTATAATATAAAATTATTAAGTATCAAAATGTACCTAATATTAAATAATTCTTCACGCCCTGAACTCAATGTATTTGGCATTTCAACCTTGGGGGTTGGAAGGCGTTGTTGGTTACTTTAATTATTTATTCACGAGGGTGACTTCCGTTCAATTATGAAAGCTTAGCCACAACCTGTACCACTTCATAATAATTCTCGGCTTTATTTTACAGCTATTTACTTTCTCATATTGAATAATTTATCCAAATAAATATCAATAACATGCAAATTAACTTCTCAAGGTTTCGTTTAATCACTCCTTTTATATTTTAACAGCTCTCGTTAATCCTGAATATTGAACTGATGAATTATTACTATCCGACATAAATACTTCGTAAAGATTTTGAAATTCCGTTGATAATTATATAAATTTTCAATTTGTATAAACCGTTTCAAATATTTTCGTGTCAATTTCAGGGAGATAGCTACACAATGCAAATTATTATCATCGACATTATTAATAATTTTAATCTCTCATTAAACGTTTTGGAATTTTTGATAAACCCCCCAGTAGGCAATTGTATTTAGCTCTTGAATATTCAACATAATCTATGGTATTTAGTTTATCAATTACGCATTATTGCTAAATTGCACTCGATATTATTATTGAAATAGTCAGATAAATTTAAAATAATTGATATTATGTTATTTCATTGTAGGTATACCTAATATACTATTTACTCTACAGCAGGAGTGTATTCGATTAATTTTACCACTACAATCCCGTATATCAATGAAACACATAACTCCTTACCTAATGACCCGTGTGTCACGCTAATAAATTGATGCACATTCCTCCCAATGTCAAATAGTAATTGTTATTTAATGCCTCTCCATACACCACACTACAAATTGGACACGTCGACATATTCGCTGCATTCCTAAACTTGGAATATTCGGTATATTACTTTTTTTACCGCCCTTTTTTATCACCAAAACTTCTAATATCCACATCATTCGTTTACTACCTGAAATTCCTAAATCTCTACATCCTACGTCTTGGCACATTGTATCACGTTGAATTCCTCTCTCATTGTCCCCGCATCTTTATTTTCTATTTAAATAAAGGGTTATCTTACGAAACTTACTAAAGTACTTTAGTTTATTGTATAATAATGGTTTATATCGTGCTAGATCTATTCAATTTTGTCAATGCCAGAATCTTCAATCGAATTCTATTGATTCCTTCTATTTTAATCGTGGAGCTATTTACGGCAGTGTTATCCTTACCTTCGCAGCGACCCCTATACGGGTATACGGTTTACGTATGTGAACTTTAGAGTGGTGGGTGTATAATATGTAAGCCTATCGTAATAATTTATTAGATCGGGCCATATATTTGAATGGAAACCATCAACAACGCAATTATTCAATTACTCGGTTATGTGGTGCTGAGTCTTTATCGAAATGGTTAAAGGTAGAATGCATTAAAAATGTATAGAACAATGTATAACGTAGTGCTTATTAATATACCTACCTATGTAAATATAGTTCTACTTAGAAACGAAACAAAATTTTACTATATCTAGTGTGATGTGATTTTATTTCAATTTGATTTTATTCCGTCGAAAATTTATATAAATCACTCCATAATATTATTGGAATTCTTTGACTTCTTTGTGCCATTGTCGATTATATGAATATTTTCTGAGCATATATCCATCTATTGTCAGCATTGATAAGGTCTTGAATTCCTTCCCATTCCTGAGGGATCTAATCGAAGAAATTGTGATATCGTTTTCTCCACCTTCGTTCTTTTCAGATTAGGACCACACCGCCACACATCGCCACCTACAAATAATGAATGTGCCTTACTTGTACGTGCTCAACAATCAGATCGGATAAAAATGTGAAAAATGTTCAAACGTCTTGTCCGCTCACGAAGATTTATGCCGTAACATATTTCACTTTTTTGTCATAGTTACTAAACAATTTTAGTTTTAAGTATATAGGTACATACCGACAATTTATAATATTGCCGTTTAAGTACGATACTACTTTCCATAAGTAAAGCTTCATATCTGTTTGAGGGAGTAATATAAATTTATGAGCGTAGAAATAAGAATATGTACCAAGAGCATTCTTTCAAAAAACTTTTCACACAGTCCACAGCCGCTCGAAAAGTTTTATAGAGCACATTTGTGTGACATGAAAATATATCGTAAAACATACCTGTAAGACAAAAACTTCCATTATTCACCTGCAATGGTTACATAATTTTTCCTCAGGTATCCCTTCAAATATTATGTTGAGTAGAGGTTTTGTTTACTGCTTACATAAAAGTGTCACCGTGATACTACTAGCTACATACAAAATATAGGAAACAAAAAACGAGTCGACACAATCCAATTTATTTACCTGCTCTAATCCCAGTCGACCCAACGGCAACGTGTTTAGGACACCTGGACGTTTATCAAAGGCAGTAGTAGTAGTAGTAAAGTAGGCACTTAGAGGAAGGTACATTCCCTGAATATCTTATGTCGCCTCTTCTCTGCCTCATAATATTAGTACCTATATCTATGATTGTCATCTACAATATTATAATAATGTACACCTATGCGTCAGTGAAATAATATTATGTAGGTATACCCCTTCTTTTGTTTTACTACGCTACCATATAAATATATCTAATATCTATCACCTGCAGCAAATGTATAATATTATATTATATCATTTGAATATTTGAGTTTTCAATTTCATACGCGCTGTACTAAAAATAATAATGCATCCTAGATTGTTTTGAACTTGGGATGTTCCGTCCGCTTCGTCTGTATGGCGATACTGATTTGAACTGTAACTTTTTATGAGGTGCTTTGATTTTATCGTTTCCACAATGTTGTTTCCCGTACATAAGTAAATAGTGATTCTCGCGTCTTGTTTGAGGTTATTGCCTTACCCGACGCTCTGATGCATTCAAACATTCAAAAATATATTCGTATTCGAAACTCAACTTTTGTTCATATTGTGTCTTATGTAGCTGTCTCTTTCTTATGCAGGTATAATTATAAAACATTTCTACGGATATTTTACTTCATACCATATTTTATTTACTCAACATTTTGCATTATATTCAATTTAGAAACAAAAGCTATTATTATCGGATGCATTTTATATTTACTAACACTACTACTACTACTGCAATATGTGTGATGCTGCTTTTGTAACCAACGAAGCCTAACACTAAAATGTTTTGGTCGTTGCACATTTCATTATATTTTATAGTTCTGGTTTCCCTGATAGTAATCTCAATATATAATAATATTATTATTATTAACAAATCCATATGTGCTTATATAATACGCAGTTACCTACATACTATCGATTCTACGCTACCGCAAATTTTACACAATCATGCAAAATTTCACATAAATATTGTATGTACTAGAATTAATTTTGAACTTCGTTTCGCAATGAGGGTACCTAGAAACTACCACCGACTATAAAAAAAAATATGAATAAAATTTAGTCTATTTACGCTTCCGTGGGAAGAATCGCATTTTTGGTGAAGGCATTGATTCTATTTGTTAATATATTTTTTTAATAAATAGATACCTACATAAAATTTCATATCCAGGAATATAATTATTATGATATAGATGGATATTTCAACGAAGGCATTGATTTCCGTGTTCGTCAATTTTTCCATGGTATATACCCAAGACTTACATATATTATATACACAATTAACGTACACGTGAACAAAGTCAAATATTTATAAGAGTTAGTAGATATACCTTATAACCTATCAAAGAAGACGTGAATTTCTACATTTTAATAATATTTTGTAGGCGATATTAGATAAATATAACTTTTAGTTTATAGTGAAAAATGATACTATTCTATCAAGACTAATCTCACAAGTGGGGTAGCCAGTAGACCAACCACATGTAAGAAACGTGCAACGTGTCTTCTCTGTGCCAACAAAAAATCAATATATTTTAATTAATGATTAATTATATGTTTCCAAAACGCTTCGCCTATCGATGGAATCAATAAACACTGCTTATAAATATGTGGGATGTTTTGTTTGGTAAACATAAACATAGCAGGTAAAAATATATATTTTGATTAGGTAATAATAGTAGAAATATGTATCTTTTATGACAGGTAAGAATTATTTATGTGGAACTGTTAGTCGAGATTTACGACGTTATTCTTTTGGGATTTTTAAATATAAACAACAACAGTTTTAAGTTAAGACGTGTTTATCGGGTAATTTCTTTTACGTGGCGATTTTCCCTTTAATAAAAGTACCATAATAGGCACCAAATTTTAAAACAGGTGTTTTTAATGATAATTTAAACATATCCGTGGGAATTACAATTCTTAGAGAGGAAGTGGAGAATAAAATATCTATCTTTTGGGAACAGGTGTACAAAAACCTTTAGAATGAAACTTAGTACATAAGTGTCTTTAGTTTATTGTTATGAGATAAAAAAAAATGAAAATAATTCTGAAATATTTTTAATAGTTACCATAAATGAATCAAGCAGGTATCCGATTCGAGAGGCCGTACTTTTCTTACTTAATAATTATTTAAATAAAAAATACTGTAATGTAATGTAAAAACAATGTAACTTTGTACATAGTTTTAATCATAGAACTTATTAACATACTAGAGGTATCCAGAAGTACCACCTTACCTAAATAGTTTTTGTCTTACATACATTACATAACTTAAACTTACAATAATTATATAATATCTAATTTATACTACAGTTCATTGCAAGTCATTCATCTATGTTTTTTTTGTGTCTAAATATATTTTGAGTAATTTGTACCAATCAATCACAGCTGTCTTCTAAATATTATTAACGGCGGTCGGCAATAAATAACAACCTGCTAATACGTATCTATGTATATACATAAAATTATTATAACCTATAAAAATAGGAACCTCAAAAGCTGATAATGTTTATAAGAAAACACTTGTTATCGAATTTAAACACATATCTACAATCGTGATAACGTTACGAAACTAAATAATACCTATTACGTTTTCAAACTCTATAAACCATTTATTTAATTAGTATGTGGTTTCCATACTGTACATTATTCTTCTTCTTCTTGGGAAATTATTATCCACATGGTGGTGGGATCTGCCTTTCTTGTCTTGTTTCGCCACTTGGCTCTGTCGAGTGCATCCTCATTGTTCTGCATGTCTTTTTTTCTAAAAAAAAGATATGTCTGGGTTTTGTTATAAACCCAAATACAACCTTATACACCTTTCACAGTAAGCTACTAAAAGCTTGAACAACAAGTTGAATTACAAGTCTTGTCTCACTATTTCATCCCATCTGCGCTTTGGCCTTCCTCTTGGTCTCTTGCCGGTAATATCGATACATTGAGCTTTATTGCCTACATACTCAGGTGGTCTCCTGGCCACATGGCCATAACATCGCAATCTGCTCTTTATACTGAACTTTCAGGAAACCTTAGGAAAAACACTAGGACTGCTCGGAAAAAACACAATTTTGAGATTACATCGGGGCTCATTCCAAATAAGGACATCCTTCGATGTAGCTTATTTATCGCCATTTATAAAATTTTGTTTATAAAAAAATAATACATTTAATATAAAATAACAGCAATTTAGTTGGATGTTATGTATAAAGCAATTTTTTTCCATGTAAACATTTCGTTGATACTAGGTAACATAAATTTATTTGAATTGTAATATTTTCCAGATATTTACCATCACACGCCTTTAATTTACAAAACAAGAATCTTCTTCTCTTAGTTATTATTATTATGAATGAGAAGCGGAAATTATGCTACAATTTTAAATATTATACAGTTCAAATAAACCTGTCGCTGTGCATTCTAAATTATATCACTTACTTTTCCCATTATTAAAATTAGACAAAAGTGTTCTGTTTTGTTTTACACGAAATAAGAAATAAATAATTACGACAAACTAAAAGTACCTTTACCGTAATAAAATAATTCACTGTTATATTAATGAATCTTCTCTTTTATTGCCAACGAGTGATTCATTATCTTAGCAAAAAATACTGAACTTCTTTTTCTATTCCTACAATAATATCTAGTTTGAGTAACATGATTGAACTTCTACTTCTATAAAACAAAAACTGGTTATCAAAAGTATCTCTTCACCTTATTTTGACTTGTAATAAATTATAATATGATGATGCATACGTTTCAAACATCTCGTGCTCTCAGGAGGAAAACATTGCATATTTAGTTAAAAACTGCGTGTATAGATTTGAATACTAAATGATGCAGTTTTGAATACCAAAAAATAGTAATTATAATGCGGATTCTTATTTAAATTGCTATAAATTTACATTTTTATTCTTGTCATAATAATATATCACACAATTTTTTGATACTCCTTAGACGCGTCTACGTGATTCTCAGATAAGATTTACGAAGTTGTTAACCCCATATTCAATATTTAGATACAAATTGATGTAAAAATATGCATATTTTCTCATATTTATGATAGACTATAATTTACATAAATAACTCGCATAAAATTCCAAAATTTTCGGTTATAGTGAAGTCAATAATGCGATTGCCCTTTGCAATTTATTTAGAGCTTCGTAAATATCATAGTTTTAAATCTAGAATGTATTGCATCAATTTCTTTAGTATTATTATCTTTTATTTCATCCATACAATTATTTATTAATAAAAATATTGAGTTTTATTGTAAGTAAAAAATCTGAGATAGAAGTATCGAAATCTACGTACCTTTCATCAACTTATTTAATTTGTGTTTTATATTTTAGTGAAAATGTCATGTACACTGTACCTACAGCCTCTTTCTGAGAGAATTTAGTATTAAATTAATTGAAATATAAAAATAATAAATTTTCAACAAAAACTAGTTTTCTTACATTTGTAATTAATTTTAATCTTGGATATCGCTTGCGAAATATAATATAATTTGACCTGTCAAATTCAATATGCTAAAATAATTTATTTTTTGAGTCGTTTTCTGGCGTAAACTTTCTGAGTGATTTTTGAGAGTAGATAAATAATTATAATAATAATAAACATAATAAGTAAGTGATCTCCCATGATTGTACTATTTTCATACTTACTCTCTCTAGTCTAATACACTGGCATAGTGGTATTAGACTAGAGAGAGTTCAAATATAAATAAATTGTCACCTAAACGGATAAATAGGAGTCCTTGGACTCCTTAAATATCCGAGAAATAAAGCTATTTCAACATATTTTCATAGAACATCGTGGAAGAATCAACTCGAATAATGTTGGGGTTCTACATTTTGAATATAAATTTATTTTAATATTTTATGGTTTTTGTTATTTAATGTTATATTTAAATTTTATTGTTAATCTTATATTATGTTCAAAATGTAGAATCTTATATTGTTTTGTTAAATAAATGAGATATGAAACATAATAATATTGCTAAAATTAATCAAATATTACGAAAAACAATGGAACAAATTATTTTGTGCAACAGTCGAGTTTATTGCAGAAGCGTGATTTCTTCCAACTAGTAAGTACTTCACAATACGTTAGTTGTTTCGTTGGTACCATTAGGATGATCCAAGTCAGATTATATTATTTAGGTAGGTGAACTGTTGAAGTGTTTATTTATATCTAGCGTCAGACCAAAACCTGAACATCACCGTTTCAAATTTTGGTAAGTCATGCAATAGATCGAAATACCTCAGAAGCCATTGTTTGTTGTGTTTCGTACCTTTGTTGTAAACTTGAATTGTTGTGCTATAGATTGAAATCGATGGTATAAAGATATCTGACACTGTTGTTTAGCATTCAATTACATAACAAAAGCAGTTGTATCTATTTTCATTATATTTCTATTTAAAATATAATTATAATGCGGTCAATTTTTATAAACAGTAATAACAGTCTTATAAAATAATTTAATCTAGTTTTTGATGTTTTAGTCGAACATGTTATCAAATGTGCATTGATTACGTATTTTTTTACTATTACATAATACATTTTTTTCAAAAAAACGATATATCTGGGTTTTGTTTGTTCGAAACCCAGATACAACCTTATACACCTTTCACAGTTAGCTACTAAAAGCTTGTGTCGTGAAAGCGGAGTTTGCCGGTACCTGGTATCGAACCACGGACCCCTTGTTCACGAGGCCGAGACTCTACCTCCAGGCTACCGACGAACTCAAAAGAATTTTTCGATAATCGTACACTATCCACTCAAAACATGAGTGATAAGTGCTAATTAAAACTATGTGAAGTTAATGAATACGAAAAAAACATCAAAGATCATTTTAAATTAGTTAGGTACTTCTATGCATGTAAGACGTAGTGATAAAAGCACGCGTCCTCGTGGCTTAGAGGAATGTGTTGAGAGGGGGATACCAAATGTCAGGCGTTATAAGCACATCACAAATGGACGCCCTGCAAATCTGCACTTATGGGGTGTTCACATTTGGCGAATATCGACAGGTGAATTTCAAAATATAACGCCAGGCGAAAAATCAAAATTCGCCGTACGCCCATTGATCGTCACACCTGTTCACACAGTCCACCGATATAGAAACGATCTGTCAGATGCGCTTTGATTTTGACACTGTTTTCAAAATGGCGGACGTCGAGATGGAGATCGCGGAGTGTTTATTTTTAGTCGAAAATGTTGTAGTAGAGGTTATAAGGCGCCTTTTAATTAAGGAAACAAACGCCACAAACCAACAACAAAGATAACAGATGTCACAAAGCGGGAAACATTATAAAATTTATAGGTTAGAAAGTTTTTACGGACGCCGCGCACATCTACGCATGCGCAAATCGTTCAACTAGAGAAAAAGTTGGAAGGTGGTCAACTCGAGACGATATCGTTTCTACTGGTTTTAATCGTTACAGACTAGCTGTCATTTTGTTCACACGGTTCAAATGGCTGGCGATATTTAGGTGCCCTGGCGATATTCGCCAAAGTGAGAACACCACATTAGTAGTCTCTGGATACGTGAGAGTCGGTGGAACTGACTGAGTCATAAACATGGTTGGTCACAAAAAGTATTATTTTGTGCACAAGGTTCGTGATGACCCTTCTTCTTGAACGAAGAGATAATGAAAACAAGAATATGTTAGAAAAACTTTAAAAAAATTTAGAAGGTTTTTTTTGTTAATTTACAGAGTTTTGTACATAATATGTACACATATTATGTGGTGTTCTGATTGAACATGCTTCTATTAGGAAATAATAAAAAACAAACATGTAAAAAAAATCACGATGCATTATCCACAATCGCAAACAGTATTATGGACGTATTTACTTTATATGCCTCACGTAGTTTTTAGTTTCTCATGCTCTATGAAATATCTATATTGCCTATATTTTGTACAAGCGTATGTAACCCGGCATCGCTCGGGTTTAATTAAATAGAAAACCTTGCAAATACATGGGTTAAAACAACAAAATCTTATTGAAAAAAAATGAAGCACGTGGATAAAAGAAGTATAAAGCTCTTCCCAATGAGAAACTTAATTTTTGACTCCCTACATGCCCATATTTAAGCAACAATAAATAGGTAGGTACCTACATCATAAAAAGCATTGCAAATCTCTTCTTAATGAAAAATCTTGAAGTTTGATACCTTACATGCCCATATTTAGGTAAAAAAAAATAGGTAGGTACCTACATCGAAAAAAGTGCTAAAAAACCTCTTCCCAATGAAAAATCATGAAGTTTGATACCTCACATGCCCATATTTAGGTAAAAAATAGGTAGGTACCTACATCGAAAAAAGTGCTAAAAACCTCTTCCCAATGAAAAATCTTGAAGTTTGACACCTCACATGCCCACATTTATGTAAAAAAATAATAAGTAGGTACCTACATGGAAAAAAGTACTAAAAACCTCGTCGCGATGAAAAAGCTTGAAGTTAAGAAATCCCACATATTGGTAGGTACCTACATGGAAAAAGTGCTAAAAACCTCTTCCAAATGAAAAATATGTGAGCTCGACACCCCGAACGCTCATATTTTATTTAGAAAAATAGGCGGGTACCTACGTGCAAAAACTACTAAAAACTTCATCTTAATGTAAAAACTCGAAGATTGTCATCCCAAATTTCTATAAGAAAAAAAGGGTAAATATCCCATTTCGCGAAAAAAATTGTAGGCACATTAATGTTAAAATATAATTGTCCACATTCGAATTTGTATTTTTGGTTTGCAGTACATAAATGGGTATTTGAGAGATTTGCTATGAAATTAAAAAAAGTCAAGAATAAATTGTCACCTATGTACTCTATATTCCCAAAAAATCCTTAAAAAATGGATTATCTGCATCCTTCAATATTCAAGAATATTTATCTATTAAATATTTCATAATGCATGTAAAAAATATTAGGTGAAAATAAATAGGTTCCCACTCATTGAAAAATCATTTTACATTATTTATGGATTTTATAGGTAAAACTATTATTATTCTACAGTATAGTTTTCTATGGTTTCATAATGTCTTCCATTATGAAAATAGCCCAATATGTCAAAAATATGCAATTTTTATTCACGTAATTCAAGAGCTTTTCTCATTAGCAAACACAATATTTTATTACGAAAATAAACCCTAATTATTTAGTTTCAGAATTGTTGTGTTTATTGTTACATCCATTTTGAAATTAATTCAATACAATGAAAAATGTTTGACTGTGAATATTGCTCTTTACTAAACCTTGCATATATTCTTCATACATTTTGTGGCTAATTTTGTGACATAGTCGCATTAAAATTAAAATATCTTTATCAATATGTAAGATATTTTAAATGTTTTTAGCCTTAAACCTGCCCAGAAGATGAGACCTCGTATAGAGTATATTATTTTACTTCGGTCTTTCCTAATTTCCGAGTCCATTAAGGACATACGTACATACATACATACATACATACATACATACGAACGGACTCAAATATTTATGTGTGGATTACGTTATAATGTGTTTCATCTCATATATCGATTTCTGAGTGGTGTTATTTATGCACGAATGTTTAATTAAGATAAGACAAATATTTAGCTAAGTAACACAACACGCTAAACTATTTGATATTTATTTTAGTTTACAATGTATCTTTGATCAATGATTCACATCCATACCAGTCATAGAAAATCGAAAGATACAATATAGTACCATACATTTCGTGCATCCATCCGTCCACTTATGACGAAGTACAAAATTACTCATTCAAATATAAACGCCATCAATTTCTGATTCACGAGATGACGATTTTGGCATTTTAAACAATAACAATGTAGGTATAGAATGTCGAAAAGTTGATTATAAGTACCTCACCTGTTATTAAAAAAGTTTGAACTGTTTTTGTTGTTAAATATATCTGGATCAAAATTAAAAATGTTTTGTTGAAAATAACTTCAAAGGCGATCAAACTCGTCGGACTTATATTTTCAATCGCATACGTCAATATTTAAACAAAACATTCTAATTTTAATCTGCGTGTCGTTTACAAAAGCTGTCGAGATTATAATATATACGATTTAACTTAATATTTATTAAATAACAGTACAATACGAACCAGCCATTAATTTTCCTAAGTAATTTACGTAATTGATCAATCAAGCAATAATAGCATGTACCTATGTATATAACAGCTTATACAGCTCTCCCCTAATACATACTTGTGCGTTACCATATAGTTTTACGATCGTATAATGTGGATTATAATATTAATATATAATTAGCCAGTCGACACCTTATGAATATTTTATAGTCATTCATACCTGTAATAACACACAATTAATTATTTTTTGTTAGCTTAAAATTTAAATAATGTTTTCCTTATTAAGTTTTCAAGTAGACAAACCTCCGAATAATTTTTATTTCAACCGAAATAAATTCTTCTTTGCTATTAACTAGACAGGAGTAAAACAACAACATATTGTGAGGACGCTATTTTTTTATATTTACTATAACACACAACAGCTTGGATGTGTAAGAGAACTTTTACAGTCTAGCGATCAAAGTATCAGATAAGATTATCGTTTGTGTTTTTAGGTGTTCTTGTATTCCTTTTTTTTATTAAGAATCAACAGACCAAATAACCCGTCAGGAAGTTGTCGTTTCCTTAATGTCTATCTACCTTAACAAATAACGGTCAAATGGCTCGAGGTGTTTTACATAATATGTTGTCATGCTAATAGTTTGTGGCAAGGGTTTACCTGCCCTGATTTCACATCGAGTCCTTTGCTTGGCACCCTAATACCCATATATTTCCAATTCCGCTAAGTAAGCACTTTTACATTTAGGTAGGTATAATCTATTTATGTATTCCATTATCAATCTGAATAGAGGAGACCTTCTGTTCACTGTGTACATAAATTAGATCATTTCTACTCCAAACACACATTATATTAGGTAGGATATAGCGATGGATAAAAATAGTGTTTTTTTCTTGTTTGAATATCTAAGGTTATTATTATTTAAGTCAATCAATAATTTTGGAATAAACATAATGGGTAGTTAGTAATAGTTCACGTTATTATTATATTAACAAATCAACGTCATGAAATGGCCATGAAATTAGACAGTTTCGTGGTCACAGTGGGTTTTATAGCAAGCAGTGGTTACACTTCTTGTAATATCTACATATAATTTGAATATCAACACGCAGTCACGCTACAATAAAAGAAATTATCCGCAGAAAAAAATGTAAATAATAGGGGTACCTAAGTATTAGAAGTATTAATATAAGATCGTTCCGTTTTGATTTTCACGAGAAAAATCTGGGGGCTTTGATACATTTTTAACGAGTACTTATTTCCTAGAGGCTCTCTTCTCGTCTCTAAAAAAAAATACTTATTGTAATTTCGACAAACTTCCGTTCTTCGAGTTTTATATAATTATTTATTAATTTTTCATTCATGTATCTGGGTGAATGTTGTACCTTCTATAATACTCTTAGTCGGCGTTGCAATTACTTTTTTAAGTTCTTTTTATCCTTATATTTATGATATTAAACAAAGACTAGAATAAAAAGAAGCTGCGAGTTGCTGCTTGGTACCTGCTTCAGTACATGATATTAGTTTAATTTTATGGCGCTTTTATTTCTACATAATTTTGTTCTTTAAATTTTACAAATCTCAGTTTTCCCATTTCGCCCCGTTTTCTTTGTCTTATGTAGGTATATAAGAACATTTCAGTTTCTTACATCTATCAGTAGAGATGGTTCCTTCCCGAGATATTCAAATGAAAATTTCATTTTCTACACATCCATTAGATTATTTTAACGAGCGCATATTTTTACTTTTTTCCTTTTTACTTTTAGATTTGTCGTCTTGTAACGATAGAATAAAGTATATAATGTATTCGGTAGACTGGATATTCTGTATAATATTGATGTTTTTAGGTTTGCTCGCTTGAATTACTGTCTCCTCGTTTTCACATATTTATTGTATAATATTTTATTTATGATACTTACATATATGGTATTATCTAAATACGAGAATATCTTTGACTTGATACAAACTTAGAATTGTTGGTTTTACAAACCATGAAGTCTGTTATTTATTTGTCTGTTTTTGCGGTTGCTTTAGACTCGGTTTCCATTGTGGGGTTAAAATAATATACTTTGATATAAAGGAGCAATGTAAGAAAATCAGTATACACAGCTTACTACGTTACTACAGTTTTTAGAAAATCTTTATAAATATATTATTGTGTAATATTACTTTTTTCAATCTCTTTGTGTATTAAGTTTATATTTAAAATATAAAGTAATTTAATAACGAGAGTTTCATGGAATGTTTTTTATTTGCTTATGTTATTGAATTAATTTAATCTCTTTTTTATCCGCTATTCTTCTTTATCTTCATAATATTCGTTTCTTCTTCAGTTATTATAAAGTAAATATTTTTGTCATAATCCCTCCTCTAAAAGTATCGCCTTCCTGAACGTCGTATTTAATAAAGTTAATAATTCTGAAGAGATTTTTAAATTATTACTTACTACGGATCAACGTTTCTACGAGCGAAATCCTAACTCGTTCTCAAATATTTATGAAAATAGAGCTACCTCTGTTCGTCTGTAAAGGATTTTATCTCTAACGTTCTTTCAATAATACTTTATTTTATATAAGGTGTCTTGTATCTCATAAAAACTTATATTGTTACTCGTGGAATTCTTCGTCAATATAGGAGGCGATATTTAGCACTATTGTGCCAAGTCCATTAGGAAATAATAAGCAAAGGGAGCATTAAATACTTTGGCAATAAAACGTACGTGACCGTGCATACTATCGGTAGCTTGACGTTCTGAGAGCAATAAAAGACAACTTATTCACTGCAACCTGAAATATTTATGGACTTCGTTCTACAGAACTGGTATTAGGGATATGAACCAACTTATTCGCAAATTTAAAAAGATTTATGAAAAATCTGCCTCTAACGACTCTCCACTTCGTTATTTAACTGCAATTCATTAAGTCGTTATGTTTATCTTTAATGACTTTTGTCCCCAATTTTTATAATTTTCTGCTTCAAAAGTATATATACCTATGTGAATATAATAATTTACAATACTTAACACATTAATTATACCTAATAAAAAAATATTTTTTAAATCTTATATCAAAGAATTGTGCTATTCAAAATTCAAAGACGTATTACATTATCGTCGTTTTTTAATATTCAAATTTTATGTCTAGTGTAGTCGGACATGGTAAAAATGTTTGTGGACCATCTCAATCTGGTAAACTTGGACGTAGTTGAAGAAGGACGAATGTGGAATAAATTATGTGGAGATGCTATAGCTGAGAAGAATGGTTGGTAAAATAAAGATAGAGTGAGGAATGAGGGTATAAAGAGAATGAGTGGATTCGAGAGGAGTGCTGTGGATAGAAAACGTGTTAATGAGTTGCAAAGGATCACGAAGAAGGTGTATTTATCTGAAAAAGAGGGTGAGAAAGCGCAGATGACCGAGAACTACGTAGATTGACCTCGTGGATCAAATGTTCATAGATGGCCGCCTCTTGAGTAAGAGAAGTCGACGTGCATGTATGAGAAATTTGATGAAAGTGGAGGAAGCGAAAAAAGTAAGTTATAGATCAGTCTGGCGTTCCGTTCTCTTTGCCTATCTCTCACCTGCGGCGCGGTTTGACGGTTTAGATATAGATAGATAGAGTAGTTACAAGTATTTTTAAGACTTGACAATCGTGCCTTTACTCGCTTTGTGATAATAAAAGTCGTCCTTTTTGATAATACTCTGGAACATAAAAATATCACGATTAGAACAAAATTCTTTCCATAGTGAAGCTATAATATAACCTGGATAAAAGATTTTTTACTATTTGCTTGTCCGTGTTCTAGGTACTAGGTCTTTGTAATACATAAATTCTTCTACAAATTAACGCGTTCTCGGCGTCAAAAATCATTGTTCTTTTTTACAAAGCTGTTACAAAACCTACGATGAGAATTTTCTCTCGTCCTTGCGTCTGTGAGTATAACAAAAGAAATGTGAATTGTGTTTTCGTTTTGTATTTCATAAACATTATTTTATTAATTATTGTGTATATTTCTATTTCAATCTCGTACAGAGTAATTTTATTGATGTTTATTATTAATTGGCATTATTTACATCACATTAAACATCTTTATTTTACAAAACAATAAGAGAATTAAAAAAAGTTGTGAATTCGTACCAATATTATTTACTTAGTTGATTTGTATGGGTTTTTGTACGGAGTTACATACTTCATATTTCGTTGGAGACATCGTTGAAGATCCATTAATCGGAACACGTCGAAATCGAAGAGGTTAATCAGGGAAGACGAAAAAATGAAACTCCTTAGCAACCAACAGCCGACAACGAGTTAACTGAATTGGCCACAACATCAGGCACCCAGGACTGCTTATCACCATCGCGGAGGGTAGGACCGAAGGCAGAAATGGTAGAGCCCGACCAAGAGATGCTTATATGGACCAACTGAAGAAGGACATGAACTGTGGCTCATACGTAGAGTTGAAGAGACTGGCTGAAAATAGGTAGGAATGGAGAAGAAAATTCAAACTCGTTACAGATCAATCCAATGGATTGTACTTCGTTCTATACTCACTATAATATCGTTATTTATATACCTACGTAGGTATTTGTGATAGTACAAAACCTTTGCCTATTTAATATGGAATTATAAATGTATTTCCTGTCTTTTCCCCAATGAATACAATATTAGATATAACAATATTGATGTAGGCACTAGTCATAATAAAAGGTTTTCCCTTCTCACGCTATATTTCGAGGCTTCGATTTGCAATAATGTACCTACCTAGGATTTACAATATCATATAAGTACAATACATACTTACTAGTATTAGAATAAAGAGTATACATAGAATTCATATACATACCCATGTACATTTCCTATGTATAATGAAACTATGTATTTTTGATGGTGCCAAAAGCTTTATATTCATTGATGTAATTTTGTCACAATTCTTAGAAATGTAATCTTGCGTGTCTGATTTACTTTTTAACGTTCTCACCTAGGCATATTATTGTAAATGTTGTTGTTAGCCAATCGCTAAACTCGTGTGACTCACCAATTCGTGACTTAGTTTGTGCCATACAGTTGCCATTAGCGTTTATCTTTTCATATTATGTTACCACATAAAAAGCAATATATGTATCACCACTATGGATGAGTTCTGGCAAGTTCTGGTTATTTTTATTAATTTTATATGAACCTTTACAATTCTGAGAATAATCCGCAATAAATCACGTTAGATTAATTTTATCAACTTATAATGACGTTTTGAAGAATAACCTTTACGTTAATGACTTCTACATAAACCGAGGCTCTTCGAAATCTTTTGAAATACCTAAGTATTCTTACTTAATTATTTTTAAAGATAGTATGCTTTTGAAGCACCAACCTACATCATTACCTAATGCGATTCACTAAAAATATTTCCAAAGATTCGATTCATATTTTACGTAGAAATGTATAAACATGAATTTACATAATTTTTTTTAATTTTTATTTGATTTCGTACACAACACAAGGCCAATAAATATAAATAAAAGAAATTGTTTGATGTATTACAGTAACATTTTTTTATCAACAATCACACATCTTTATCATACACACACACACACACACACACACGCGCGCGCAATTTAATGCAGTTACAGTATCTGCCAATAAAATGAAATTACGTATTTTTATTATTACTCTCAAAGTACCTATATACATTTTGTGTTTATTTATATATCGCGTTAATTAGAGACCACCGCATGAAA
This sequence comes from Athripsodes cinereus, assembly GCA_947579605.1. Classification (NCBI taxonomy): domain Eukaryota; kingdom Metazoa; phylum Arthropoda; class Insecta; order Trichoptera; family Leptoceridae; genus Athripsodes; species Athripsodes cinereus. Next base: position 8,372,873 of record OX388311.1, read on the forward strand.
AAAAGATTTTTTTATACAATTTTAAAATCTTAAGTGCATATAATAGTTTCTGCTTGTATTTTTTCGATTGATCAATGCGAACATTATGCAGCTGTAAGGAATTCCTCATGACAGTCATGACTGTGTCTAATTTTCATGGAAATTGTATTTAGACTGCACGATTTTCTCCTGTAATTGAAAATAAGTGAACTCTGCATTATATATAGCACACTCATGTACCTACATATTATGCTAGCTGAGGAGCAGCACCGCACCAAATAGGGATTTAATAGTATCACTAATCGTATTGGTTTCACTGTAATTATCGAACAAAACTCTCTTTTGTTCGTTTTATGTTCTTCTTTATACATCAGCCTGTCTTCTAATGTGTATATTATACGTTTTCCAATTGTACTGTAGCTGTTATCAAATGTACTCTATTTGTTAGTTGAATATCCAAGTCTAATTCTTGTACAACTATCGGATATATCGACCGTGATAATAATTAAACTAAAACATAATATACATCAATGTCACAAAACAATGAATTAACTGTGGTTTCATTTTGGGGGTTCTCTTTTAAAGTAACATTCCTACATATTATTCTAATTTATATTCGTCTTCGCCGCTTTCTAACCTGGCAACATGAAGTTTATACATATATAAGGATGTACTTAGAACAATGTAAATAGCATCATTTGATATAGGTACATATGAATGTAGATTTCCATGAGGAAGCGTGTACTATTCCGGTTTGCTATACATAATTAATTACTTAAGAACTTTCCGGGAATTACACAGTGTGTTTTAAGTAAACTTTCCTGTTTTGTAATTAACTAATATAGAAAATAAAATCGTTACGCAAAATACAAGAATCAGTATTCTTCATTTTAAGGAGTTACAGCTTGTTCCTTGCAAGCCGAAGTGTTCATGAATAAAATTTGAGATTTATGTAGATATTTACCTATTAGTAATAGAAATATCTCAACGTTCAATTTTAGGTGGTGTGTACATATTAATTTCTCCTTATAATCATCATATTGTAGCTGCCCTTCCTTTAGATCTAATGAGAACGTGACCAATCTTTCATAGGCCTGTTCGACATGGGTCGTGTATTTCTGTTCTGACTTCACATGGTTTGTCTCTGTCAAACAAGGTAAATAAAATAAATTTAATTGCATTACGCGAACTATTTTTATTCCACCGTACACATAATATGCATTAGTAAAATACAATATATATTTAATTGTCAGCTTTATTACTTAAATCTATATATGGACAATATTATATTCCTGTTTGTTGTACAGAATGCCGTATAAGCTCTTAATTGATATGCACATCTGCCTATTATAATGAAAAATTACCACACTTTGAACAAATCGAGAATAAATATGTATAAAAATAGTAAGATAGATTACAATAACTTTTTATACATTTTAATCAGGATTTCCTTATCATTTGTACCTTTGATCAATTCCTATTAAGTATTTTTATGTTTTGCTATTCCTGTCCACTGCTGAATATAAGTATCCCCCATAATTATGTCCCAGGCATCTCTATCCTGGGCTTTCTGCAATCAGTCACCAGCGATTCGTTAAATGACGTCACACCGTCGTGCAAGAGGTATTCCTCTACTTCTTTTTGTCGATCTTTCATCGTTATGTGTAGCATAGCAACATACCCCATCCATGTACACAAACTTGCCCACTTTTTCTACGACGTTGATTACTCCCGTTCTTCTGCGTTTCTCAATATTTTTTATACGATCGAAGAATTTTATTTGTAGCATCGCTTTTTCGTGCTTCGCTTGTGCCCCATGTAATTTCTTATTAGTCTATTTGGTCAAAGTTACTACAAAATTACAATTTGTATAAATCCGACTAATTAGGTATATAGAGACTGGAGACAGCTAATGAACAGTATGGTACTAGCCGTATTGAACGAATGCATTCTCGCAATATTTACATTGTTCTTGTGAACAGATAAAACATGTAAATGGACAAAGAGATTATATCTAACGATCACGATGTTATTATTGAACTAGTTCACCATATAAATAACACAAACACACATTGTTGTATTAATTTTATAATATTTATAGTACAAGATACATACTAACTTGATCAGATCGATCTTACATAATATAATCTACCTTATAACTTCTATTTGAAGGGCGTAAGAAAGCATTTAAACTGGATTAATGTATGAGTGTATGACAATACATTATTTATATAAATACTTTTGCTACACATAATATAATATGTAGTTTAAGTATGTATTATTATTATTATGTATGTTCCAAACTCCTACTACTAAGGAACGTTTTGACTTTTAAGATAAGATTCTACTTACTTTATACTTGAAACAGATATTGGAAATTGTGTTAGTTACACACTGAAAAGCACTTTGTTTGAACTGCTCTTTAGGCAACTTAAATAATATGTTGTATACATATCATAGTAAAACAAGTAGATACCTATGTATTTAGCAAATATACTGTTACATAGTCTAAATAATCAGTTCCGTCAGATATGAAATCAAAGTTTTTTGTTTATAAGCGTGCCTTTGTCTTATGAAATTATTTAAAAAGGTATAGTTATCGATGTCAATATCTGTGTGTTGTCTATATTTACATTCTTCAAAATAATATCCTCCTTGGATATTTACAAATAAACGTAACTTCTGTTCATTTTACGATGGGTACCTACATATAAACGAAAATATTTTTTCAATGGTTTAGATAAATAATATAGATAAAAAGTAAATTAAAACTCAATCTACATACAAACATACTCAATCTAATCAGTTATATTTGAAATTCAGCTAGTAACACAATCATTAACATCTATTCATTAGAAGTGTTTGCTTATTCAATATGAAAGGTTCCTTCTGTAGAATAAAAACAAACAAGGGACTCTTCGGAACTAAAAACTTGACGTCTCATTTCCCATCAAAAGGCTTGTCGTTATAGTTTTTTGGAATTCATTTCAAATAGGAAAAAACTACAAACATTTTATAGATATCCATTGTAACAGAATCCCATTAATCTTTTATAATATATTAAAAAATCTTCTGACTTCATGTTTCTCTGTGTAATTATACAAGAGGCTTTTTCCTTTGCGTTTTATGACTCAAACATTATGTGCAACAATGTTGTTGCAATTTTAACGAAACGTCAAAATTACTTGACCTAAATTATAAACATGCAGTATTTTTTTACAATATTTTTTTATAGAATATACTGATTATTACAATCAGGATTATCCCATTACCAAATATCTCTTATAATTATACTATACCCACCTAATAAATTATTGTAAATTATCAAAACATTGAATATGTCCACCAATTCAGTATCAACTATAATGCTCATGCATATGACATAATATTGTTATGTCTGTATGATATGAATATATGTACGTACGTAATTTTAAATTTGAAATAATACACTTAATTATTAAAATAACCTCGAAATTTTTCCCGCTTTTGTGTTAGGTAGGTAGGTACTGTAATATTTTTCTCTTGGTACGTTGAATGTTTTCTTTTGCCTTCCGGATATCCTATTCCTATATAACACATTCCGTTTTTCTTTGTCATGAATTTTATAACGGAATATTAATTTTTGTACTTGTGTTGTGTTTTTATATGTTAATGTGTGGTTTATCAGTGTTGAAACAGCCAATTTAATAATTTGTATAGGAAATTCCATTACGTATTCAAATCTCGTATTTTTCTCATATCCCTTTAACGTTCAAATATGTTAAATCCGATGAGAATGAGAGATGAAAAGATCGTGTTATTTGTCGGCCTGTTATTCCAAGTGCTTAAAAATGCTATGCTCAATGTCTATGAAAAATACAATTACCATAAAATTAAAACGAGTGTGCTATACAAACTTTAAACGTATAATTTTGGATAATTTGTATATACATTTCTGTGTTCCAAAATGCTACTACTACTTTTCCATCATGGTATTTCCTACAAGTGGAGTAGCCAACAAACCATGTTAAAAATGCTTATCTTTTTAGTCTGACTTAATGAAACAAATAAACTTTTCTGTGGTTAAAATCACCATCTTACTCGCCCTTCAATGGTCTTCTCGGTAGATCATGCAGAAACCGCAGCGTCCTCTATTCAGAGTGTCTCTGGGCCAATTGAGTCACCTCTTTCCACGTTATTCTTAGCGCTCCGATATCGTAGTTGTTGGAACGATATATTGTGAAAGGGGGATGTCAGGGCCCTCGAAACCCTTGTGAACGAATGTTCAATACTCCTTTTGGGCAACTATTACTAGACATTCTCAAAACATGACCTAACCAGAACCATCGCCTCTCCTGTATTACAGAGATTATAGATCTTTGCTGAATGCGCTGACGTATTGTATCATTTATGACATGTTCTTGCTACCTGACATGTGGTAAAACATTGCTTTATTTATATAATTATTTTCATTAATAAATGAACAAAAAACTAATATTTTTATTCATTTTGTTTCAGGTATGTCTTTTTACTATCATCCTGTAATCGACAACCCCCGATAGGTTGAACAGAAACGTATTAAGGTAAGTAAAAACACAATATTGATGGACGTCAAACGTCGCCACTAAATTATTTATTATCTATTCGGATGTTACCTAGATCTCTTTTAGGATGGATACATGCAGACATGTTGTTCTTGAGCTGGAACGACATGTATTCATTTTTATTATGTCTAATGACACGCAACGCACGTTGTGTGTAAAGGGGCGTTCACATTTGTTCACTTTCGGTGATCACTCTGGATGATCCTTCAAAATAGAAAGGTGTTAGTTAACAGGCGTTTCATCAATAGTGATCACTAACAATGACGGATGAAAGCGATTACTACCCGACATAATTTCGATGAAAGGTCCTTTCACTGAAACGACCATAAGCAAGTTTTATCCCATTATTTGTCTTATTCGCTATGAATTTGTTTTGATAGTTAGAATCATGTAAGAAATTATCATGCGTTTTAATTTTTAATAAGTGTTAATTTTCATTTTTTTGTTTGTTTAATTATGCTTTTACGAAAATACGTCAAACTACATGGCCGCGAGTACTGACATGGCAGTGAAAGCATAGGATGAACAAATATGAACAGACGTGTTCACTTTCAATGAAAAACTTTGATCCTGACACTCTGGATGATCATCCAAAATGAAGCAATGTAAATGCTACATAAGACGTTCTTACTTTATTGCTTTCCTATATAATATGTAGTGCACAGTACATAGTTACGCATAATATATTTTATTACTCTTCTTTACATTTTACCGGTAAATATATGATTATATAACGCAATATATTATTAATGCAATAAACCTATAATATTCCTTAGAGATATAAAGTAGGTACATACTACAATATTATATTATGTAGTACATAATTCGTACCATTCTATGGGTATATCGATTAATCTATTTTCGTTTGCAAACCAATAAAGGTAAAAACATATTAGGTAGGTATCCACATAATGAAAATAATACATATTTATGGCTTGCGTAAGTATATTCATTCAATAGTCAATAACTCCTTCACGCACATACTCAATACCTCCTTCACGCACATACTCCATACACTTCACTTCGTTCAAGTTCTCTCACCCGACTGTTAAACGTTTTGATCCTTGCTTCGATAATGTATGTACGTATTTACATTATTTCATTCATCCACTTTTTCGCTTGAACGCTTACTTTTTTAAGAGTGCGTATTATTTTTTTTATCGCTTTTATAATCGATTAAATCGAATATCGGCTATTGGGCTACATTTACCCGTTGAAAATCCTAAATCACGTTTGATATTATCTCTAAACAAACATGAATCATTCAGGTCACTCTATGGTGTATCAAAGTCTGCAGATACAATAACGACGGTCTGGTCAGAGATAGATTTAGCATTATATTTATATTCATCTTGATGATTACTCAGCGCAGATATCGTCCTAGGTACAAAAGCAAAATGCACAGTACCATTTTATTGTTCCTTCAGTAGTTGTTCTTCTACATTACCGATACAAGATGCAGTGTAGGCTGTAGGTACCTACATTCGTTATACAGTATAATGATTCAGAACATGATACTGATGTATGTATGTATAGTAATAATTCTAGTATGGGAGTGTCTCGAGGTAATGTTAAACCCTTCTTCCCGTATGGTCCACTGCTCCAGCGGACAACGACCGCATCTCAGATACTGCGTATCGTATCTACTCTCGCACATGGGCTGTTGAAAGTTAGAAGTATGTGGTAGTCTTTAATGTCAAACGTTATTGTACTCGTACTAAGTACATACAAAACAAATATTTATATTTCCGTCTTCATCTTGTGCGCGTTCGTATCCTTTTCTGAATGGCATGCTGTAAGTAGGTTTATAATTATATCAAACATAATAGAAATATAAGCTAAGTTCAATATTCTATTGAATGACCAATACGATTACCTTCCTTTTTGAAAAGTAAAAATGAACCTAATGAGGGTTTTTATGTATAAAATAAACAATTAATGTAGGTACTTGTTCTTGAATATATTTTAACTTTTAGTCTTTTAATTGTTGAGATAATTTCAATTAATAAAAAAAAATATAGAGAAAACACGTGTAGAAGAACGTATGTAGATATGAGATCGTTCGAGAAGTTTTGTCTGAAGAAGTTTTCTAAGATGAAAAAGCTAGAGAGAAAAGTAAAGTAGAGAAGATTAATTAATTTGCTGGATCATAAGTTATTATAGTACATATTAATTATTATTGATTAATGTTTGTACGTGTATGTGTAGGCAGATAACTTTGTCCGCAATACAAAGTCATGGATATGCATAATATTGCAATCATAATATGATATGCATTTATTGTCTTACTAGGTTTGAACTCGACATCACCATCAATAGAAAAAGCTTTAAAAAGAAATTTAACAAGTATTTCAAGGGGGACTCTTACCCATCAGGCACCGGCGGCGGCGATAGAAATAATATCGTCAGCTTGTTTATATTAGATATACCTTGAATGGAAACATGTCACATTTTTTAAGGAATGCTTTTACAGTAATATATCTTATGTTCATTTTTTATTGTTGATAAATAAATAAAATACACGCGCAGTGGATGCTTTCACAGAGGGTATTAGTTGTTTCTCGCCTTGTAGTTATTTTTTAACGTATATTTTACAAACAAACACACAAGATATGAATCGACTCAAAATATTTGCGATATGCATTAGGTATCTAAAGTTGTTGCCCCGTACGGCTACGCAGATAAAAGTTATACTTGCAGCTCCTTTATATTTTGTTAGATTGTACAAATACACACGTAAATATTAATATTATTGATAGATTGATATCCACTAGTTGGAATATATCTGCGTCGGATAATATCTTTCTATCGAACGTATATCATAAGTTATCTTGATAATGTATGTATGTAATATATAAAGTAGATACTGTAGTTGGTTAATGTTGTTTTTTGTAATGGTCTGCATTGGTATCCGGTCAAACAGGTCAAGAGGTTTGTTGCAAAGGGGAAAACATTACTAAGCCGCAGTAGTTGTATCAAGTAGTGTAGTACATACATATTATTAGGTAGGTATACTGTATCACTTTATATCCACTAGCGTTGGAACTCAGCATCGCTCAGGGGTTAATCATCAAATTGATAATAATTATATTTCACGAGAAATGTTGAAATTAGTGGACTAATTTATATTTAAATATACAAAAACGCAGTTCGAACAGATTGAAATTTATGCGAATATAACTTTTAGAACGTTTTTATAAGTTAGTAGCTTTATATTTTCATCGAGAGATGTATTGCGTTTTAAGGGTACTTTGGATACAGAATGTCACATTTTTCAAATTATCCTAACGTTTTCTGAAATAAGAAACGTATCCAGAAACGCGTTTGGAAATAATGTAATTTTTTTTATGAAAATCGTAAACCTTTACAAAGTTTTTTTGTTTTATGTGCAACAAATTATAGACAAAAAAAGACAGAAATAGAATACAATGCAAGTTTTCATAGAAGGCAATAGTTTACCTCTTGCTTTCGTCGCAAGTGTCTAAAACAGATATATAAACAAATATTCATACATATAACATACAAACATGTGAACGAGTTAAATTATTTTTGTGAGGATTATGACGATGTGTCCACTACATTGTATTTTTATATTTTCTTACAGATAACTAGTTTATTCAATTATCTGAGAGAAAGATATAAGACATACCTACTCTCTCGTACTTGTAAGTAAAACCATATTATATTGTTCTGTATCATTTTTATTATCCACGATATTTTTGTTTTTTTGTCAAAGTCTTAAAACATACCAAATGTACTTCGTATTTTAATGCCTGATAAAATGGATATGAACTCAACCGTAAAATAAATATTTTATAGTTTTCCTTAAGTCCCGGACACAAGCTAGCAATATGCAGCTTCGCCGGGAGAGATCTAAATACAAATTAAGTATAAGAAATGTTATATGTAGATATCTTGTTTATTTTGTTTATATTTAATGATTTATTTTCAATAAAAAAAAAAACAATAGGGTATAGACCTAATAATAATAGTAATAATGTTTTTATTGTTTATTTTATGAAATGTATAAAATCTCCTGTTTTGTATTTCTGTAGGGCCTATGTTACTTTGTGTATCATTTCTACAACTCGACATTATTTCATAATATTCCAGTTGAACAATAAAGAGATTCTTCTGTCTATTAATATCAACTATCACGTCATCCCGGCACGTAGGTACCCAATAGTCGTCCCCTTCGTGCCTATAATTGAGAATTTTTACAGAAAATTTTAGAAAAAAGATGAATTGAACCGTGAAGTATTTTTCAAATACTCGAGCACTAGAATATTATTTTCGTGAAAATGCTTGCTTATTTAAATTGCTCGCTATTTAATAAAAAACGTTCAAATAAAAGTTATCATATTCATACTGTTTTATTTTAAGTTCAACGTTCCGTGTGTTGTTCATACTACATTTCATTATCAATGTCTCAAAGACATAACACTCAAGTTGATATTATTTATATCTTTTCGGTACAATTAATTTAATAATTACTTAAGAAAGGCGTTTGGTAGGCAATATAATATTACTTTACTAACAACTGAGTCACGAATTAATGAAAAACTCGAACTCATTTTAGTAGTCGTGTTATAACAATCAGTTCATATTATTTATAATGATATTTATGCGTTTTACCGAGTTTATAAATTTTAACAATAACTAGTATGAATGTATGATTGTACATTTAAGGATTAACATGAGATATTATTGTTGTATTACTAGTGTCCCATTATATGAGTAATATAATATTCACCTCGAACTTTCAGTTTTCATCATACACAATGATATTAGAAACATAATGAGACCATTGTTCTTTTTCGTGATAATTGAACAAACTACTCAGTGTTGCTTGCCATAATTATTTTTTATCTAAATTCGATAGTAATTACTCAATGTCATCATATTGATTCATGGAAAATTCATAATATGCTCCTTCAAATTATACTATGTAGAACAACTTTCCAAGATATACGATTTAGAATAAAGTAGGTACTCAGTATCCATTTTGTTTTTTTGAATTTTTAAACATCTTTTACGAACGTTAACGTACGCAATTTTATATGAGAATTTATTTTATATCCCAATATGAGTGACACACTCAATCCCGACTTAAACCATTCAAAGTAAAAGTACTTCGGGTTTTGAGAAACAAGTATATTGCGCTTTTTATTCCCCCGGCATTAAATCTCTCCTTCGCTATGCAGCCTTCACTTCGAGATCTATTTGTTTTGTTTATAGACTTGATCTTCGCGAATAATGCTGTACAAGTGTACACATAACATAAATCTTCATTTATTAAAAAATAAAGATGTATGAGTTTCAACGTAATATTGTTTGTACATGGCTATCGAAAATCCCGTCCGCTTTGTTTAGTATATCCTTTGGATTATGCATACAATGATGTGTAAGCTTTTTGCCCCTTCAAAAAGGGAAAGTGGGATTTTCCATCAGAACAAAAAACATAATGCAACGTTTGTTTTCAGACAGTATACTATAAAACAAAGGTGAGGCACTCTTCACAAATGGATATTGCTTTTTAGACGATATCCCAAAAGGAAAACCAATATCCATCTTTTCTAACATTACATGCAAAGAAACAAAGAAACTTAGAACATGTTTACACTTACACACATTGTATTATTTATCGAAGCGTTTAGAATGACTTGAATCTCTGATGAGTTTTAGGATGTTGATAACATTCTCAGCAATGAAGTTTAATGATTCAAAGAACTAAACATCATAATGTTTCTAGTATTCAGATCTCATCATAGCTCTGCAAGTAGATATGTCAAATTAGTGATGGTGCCTTCGTAAATGGTTGTATGATTTTGAGATATATGTGGGTATTTACTTAGCTCGACGATGCGATGCTTTGAAAGATAATATTTATTTCAGTGGAATGAATAATACATTTTCCGGGCAGAGCGTTATGCTTGGCTTATTACCCGGTCAAAAGCTTTTCATCTGTTTAGTTGGATGCTCATCTTCCGGACTTGTGTATCACAAACGGAACAATGGCTGTACCGCCTTCATCACACCCCACTGCAAACGACTATACAAATTTTATACTCAGTTATTATGACCCATGTCCTTTGTAAATTTGCTTTCGCTATAATCATATCAACCGTATTCAGCTCCTTCACTCCCATTATAACAGAGCGGAGTATCAGGATAATGTGTTTGACTGATTGCTTAGGATTTTTAAATACACGTCTCATTTTTCGTACAAATTTTTCTTTGTGAAGCTTTTACTTTTAATATACAAAGCCACTTATATTGTTGTAATGTCCGTAGTTGTAAGATTTTCCAAAATCTTGAATCTAGTGATATCCAGGTACGTGAGCGTGATCATAATAGATTATAAATATGAAAGCAACTTGCCCTAGTCAACCTCCGTTCCTATCTTATTCAAACATCTAATTTATAGCATAGACAATGTACTAAAATATTATTATTATTATGAAAGTTGTAACTTTAAATATTGTTTTTAGAGTAACCCTGTAGGTACATAATAAATAATGTGAATTGTTTGTTTTGTGAATGTATGTTTTCCGATTGTTAAATACTTTTTAACACACGTTCTCTTAAAAAGCTCATGTCAAACATCAGAGTGGTGTATCGTTCTGAAAGTTTTATAAAGTTTTACCATCGACGAGAGTTTTAATGCAGTTCTATTGTAAGTGGAAGAAAATTCTAGTGGAATACTTTGCTATAATGTACCGCTTGCCGGTTGTAATTAGCTTTGTTTGTTCTTGTTAACACTCGACATTATCTACAACTGATATATGAACCTGCCTAGATACTATATTTACCTAAATAACCTAGATGTATTTTACCTAAGTGACTCAGAAACCATTTTTTATCATTTATTGTTAGTATAAAAAAATAGTTATTTTTTATCTGTCCACTACTTTCCTTAACTGCTTTAAGAAGTAAATCAATTTATTTATTTTAGTTATATTCATTCATTAAAAATTTAGGCTGCACGGGAACAGTACCTTCCTACAAATATGAAGTTTATAATTTAAAAAAAAAAATTAAAAAAAAAGATATTTCTGGGTTTTGTTATAAACCCAAATACAACTTTATACACCTTCCACAGTAAGCTAAAAGCTTGTGTCGTGAATGGGGAGTTTGCCGGCACCTGGGATCGAACCGCTGACCCCTTGTTCAAGAGGCCGAGACTACCTTCAGGCTACCGACGAACTCGAATTATATTCATTTATAGTTAGTTGATAATTTAAACTGTATTATAATATTTATATCGAATACGTATAAATAGAAAAAGTTTATCCTATGACGTATAGGATATTAAATTACAAAATATTATTTTAAATACGCCGTAAAAGGTTAAAAGAGCACGATACTCGAGTTTCGAAATAAAACCATTTAATTTTGTAAAAAGCACCGCTAAAGTTAAAGTTTATTCAACAACAAACACAGACTACAGAATGAATACTCATAGAGGACAGGACAACATCATAGCATAGGTATTATGTACCTATATATGCAATACATATTTCCATCCTCTGTAAGCTTTTCATATAATATAATGAATAGAAGGATATTTCACGCCATGATTTCACTTTGTGGGAGTATGGATAGACACGAATTGACCATTTAGCATATTGTTATGTGAGATAAAAAGTATTTCAAGTACCTACCTACTCCTATAGAGTAATGGCTTTATTATTTATTGACAGCACTTCTTTTAATTTGCTATTCCATCGTCCACAATTTTATTTTATTGAAAAGTTTTTTTTTCATTTTCTTGTGGTAGATTATTGATGTGTTCTATCGAAAATGTAGTTACGAGGCCTCCAGAACAAGGGGTCCGTGGTTCGATCCCAGGTGTCGGCAAACTCCCCTTTCACGGCACAAGCTATAAGCTTAGTGTGAAAGGTGTCTAAGGTTGTATTTAGGTTTATAACAAACCCAGATATATCTTCTTTTTTTTTTCAAAAAAAAGCATGAATGTAAATAAGTTACGATGGTTTGGGCGTGTGGAAAGAATGACCAAGAAGAAATATTTGACTGAGAGGAATGGTGCTCGGAGACGTGGTCGGCTACGGATCAAATCCACAGGCCGGCCACGTGTTGAGTACATTGAACAGGAGAACATGCATGAGGAATTGTATGACAGTGACGGAAGCGAAAGATGTCTGCAAGGATAAAAGGAAGTGGGGCTCGATCTTTTCTACTTACCCCGTGAGGGAAGCGGCGTGATGGAATGTATCTTTGTATGTCTTTCGAAAAATATTCCATCTTATGACCCTGAAGACAAACTGATCTTCCGTATCTTTGGTAATCTTGAGTGTTTCCCTTGCAGCAGTATGAATAATCATATTTAAGCAGTCTCCACTTTGTTAACGTGATATCTCTCTGTCCTTTTCAGTCTGTTAACAAATATTGTTTCATAAAATCAAAAAATGCAATGTCTAATGAAGAATGTTATTTTTTCCAACATTTGGACTTAATTAACTTCCTATCCTAAGGAAACTTTCTTTTATTTTCAGTACTTTTGAGGTCCAAGAAGGTACTCGATTATTGTGAAAATATCTGAAATTCTTTCATGGTCGTATCTATAACATTACATTACGTAAAAAATATGCACATTATTACATATTTGTCATTTTTTGCCGTTCATTTAGGAATTCATAATAATGTTTTGTTCAACACAACTCTGTAATATCTCTTCATTATTAGGCATTTTTGGAATGTTATTCTCGTGTTTTCGTTTTTAATATCATGAACCAAATTACAATTTGTGGCCTGAACATAACATATTATGAATACTTTTTTGTACGTAACCTCGCCTTTTAATTGTAAATGATATTTTAGGTACAAGAGCTATCAACAACACTCATGTACGTTCAAAGTAATTTAATATGTATATTTTGGATCGTAATATTTTTCAACACTCCCTAAAAAGTTGACATAAACACAGACATGTGAGAAAATATGCAATCAAATATTTATACATACTCAAATATTGTCTTTTTTACATAGACTATCAAAAACATAATGATGTATTGATTATTGAAACTTCAGTCAGCCTTAGATATTATTGTTAATATCAATTGTCAATCAAGTAATGTACCTACTTAAATAATCATTGTACTGCCGTCAATCATCAATTGATGTCATTCGTCTATTGTCTAAATTAATTAAACAATTAACGTATAGCTTTTAAGGAGAATAATGTACGTGTCTACCTTGTTTGTGTAAAAATATATTTTATATCCATTAATTTACATGCACAATGTCTATTCATCTGATTTGTATGTGGTACTATTACGGAATAGCGTCTTACATGATGTGCATAATAATATTAGATGTAAGTCTTTGTATTCTATTAACATGTCATAGAGAACGAGCATTTCATGGGAATTATAATAATTTGTTTACATACACTTGTAATTAGTATAAAAGTAATGTCCTCAAACATGAAAAGGGTTCTCATAGTATATAGATAGATTTCAGTACGCCTGTAGACGACTTAGATCAAAGGCATTGAATTAAAGTACGAGTAATATAAAGTTTCCACACCTCTTTCAAAAATGAAAATATTATTAAACTAAAAATGTTTCCCATTTACTATTCTGTGATTATATTCCAACCAAAAATATTATTATTCATTAGAGTATAACGCTTGATAATATTATCTTGATACGGCTAGAATATTAGGGGTGAGAGAGAAACACTAAGGACGACTGCGGGAACTGGTATGAAAAATGAATAAACGTGGGTGTTGTACAAAGTTCTTGATTAAACGGGACTCGCGAAGCCTTTTCCCAAATTAACGTTTATATTAAACAATAGTTCCCTCACCTGCTTGTACATATTTTATCCATTATTTTACACGCACTAATAATAATATTAATAATGAGCAAAAGTTTCCCTAGCCTAGCCTAATTTACTCCACAATTTTCTGACTCGACGACGACTAATTCTCATCTACTGCAAAATATCTTCCAACGCGTAATCATAATATGTTGTAGTGTACCAGACAAATTTAACCCCTGAGATTTCTAACTCATGGCTGTTATGTAGGAATATACATTATATTTGTATGTTTTACTCTGCAACATGACAAACCTAATCTAAAATTATGTGTACGCTTGTCGTTAACAACATGTCCTATAAAATAAAAAGCAGTTGGTAATATCGTTACACAGATGTCTACATATAACTACTATTGTAACGTATAAGACTAGAGCTATGAATCTTGTGTATTCCATGTAAAATAAAAACATCATCATTTTTATACTTACTGGTAAAGTATTACGTAGGTAAAATCAGCTGCCTCGCTCTAGTATATTATGGCTATGTTCAGTTGAGACTTTGATGTGTCTAGGCCCCGCGGCATCATCTACGTTAAACCAACCTTCCTATTCATGTTATTTATTAGCTTGGTAGTAATCAATCTAACTCTGGCATATGGATGAATGTAATAACACAACATTAGATAATATTATATGTTCATATAGTATGATGGATAAAACCAATCGTGAAATTGTCTGTAATTACTCGCCATTTGAAAGGAAATTATCAAATTCTTTTCTATAATTTGTTTTTAATGAGAATACCTATACCCGCCGTCGTGGTAGACCGATGTCTTATAATTTTTCATTGATCGTAACAACATTTGAGATTGTACCTAATGTAGGTAATAATATGTATTATAATATTAACACTCAGTACCTACATACAGATGTTATTACAAAAAAAAATAATCAAATAATTGACACAGTTAAATTAACCAAGAGGTTTGTTTAATTTCAAACAAAATCAATTTAATTAACACCATTAAAAATGTTATATCTTCGACCTACTTTTCGTTGTATGAATTTAATGAAACTTAGCAAATAATATTATTAAGTTTCAGTGAGTGATATTAAAATATTATTAGTGTAGTATTATTTTTCTCTGATGCAGTAATAAGTCTCGTCTGTGAAATGCATTAAATATTTAGAAAGATAGATAGATAATGCAACAGCAACAAGACTGAGTATTAGATTTTGCTGTTATTGTTGTGCACGTATCTGCACATCACCTCTGCACAATTATTAACACTCTATGGAAATGGATAATACCTGCTCCATAGTCACCGTTGCATACTATCTTTGTTATACGTAGATACGCATAGTAATGCTTTTATAGCATTAGATTATATACGTTTGCATATTTTGGATACTTAAGCATATTTTGGCTATGTTTAATTTTTTCAATACTAAGTTTTTTTTACTTGTTTTAAGATATTCTTCATTCGCGATGCGAACGAGTATTTCTATTTTTTGTTCACGAAAAATATTTTCAACCCAATTTTTTACACTGGATAAAGCCATTAAACAAATTTACCCGCATTACAATAATATCCCAGACCCAAAAGCCTACACTGGATTTGACATCTCAAATTTTTACTCTTCCGTCGCACAAATCTTAATAATTAGCATTGTATAATGTAGCACTACCTACATAAAACGTGATTTTTACATGGCATGTTACCATATTCCGCTTCCATAATAACAATACTTTATTTTCAAAAAATCATATGAGAAACTCACGGATAATAAGAAAAGGCATCATTACCATGTTTGGTAGTACCCTAGATGGGACTGAACCCATAAACCATCCTTAGCGCGAGGTGTGATATCTTTAATTAAGTTACCAGAAGACATGCCGAAGGCTTCGAAATTCTCTCTTATCAACCACAATGACAGCTTCATGTGTAGGTATTCAAATATTCAAATTCAAATATATTTATTCAGTAAAAAATATACACTTAAAACAATAATCAATCAATACAAAATAATAATAAAAACATATATTTTTCTTTTATTTGTTCCTTCAAAATTGAGCAGAGCTCGTGCTTTGAAGGATAAAGGATAATATTGTTTTAGCATATCAAATTATGATGTAACCTTGATCGTAGTAATAACAAAATTCGCAAAAATTAATAACATCTATCCAATAACGTGCATATTTGATTGCATATTATATCAATGTGTTGCATTGCATATAACAGTATCTACTAGATACTTTCTAGATAGGTAATTTCTCCGCCTGTCTACGCTGAGAAATGACTATTGTATCGCATAATATTATTATATGTAACCTTATAATATACTACTATGTATTTTTAACTATGCACATTTTCTTCCTTATCACTTTAACTACTTCCGCATTAACTTTATAATAATCACAATTTCCATCTCATTGTTTACTCTCTGTTGTCTGCGCTGTGTGTGTGACCTTTGCTACAAATGAATTTGCACAGGTGTTTGTTTCTCAGACACATTTACAACAAAGTATAATGTGAAGATTATGCAAGTAATAACTATCTTTTCTATCATTATAACAGAAGAACAAATTGACGGAAAACATATATCTACACTGGAATTATTTCTATCACCTTTCCGTACCATCACGTTATACCCAAAACTGGGTTAACAAGTAGACTAACAGCATGTAAAGAACATACAGAAGGTGTTCCATATCTTGTACGTGAATATCTGCATCCACGCGCAAGATATTGACATTAAAAAATTCAGAGAAAATAATGGGAAACTTATTCTCTGCAGGATATTCCATGGAAATTGAAATTATTCCCAAGACTGATATAAATTTGCTTGCAGTGAAATAAATATTGTATTTATTTTTCTTGATTTGAAATTTGAATGAACAGTGAAGACTGAATAAACAGTTTTATATATTTTCAATATTAGTAAATTAGCAAATTACGTCTGTGAAAATAATATTCCTAATTTATAAAAAAAATAAACACAAGTTTATAATATTCATTAATTATTGTTTTGAAGATTTGATACTTGCTATGAAAACGTTTAAAAGATGATTAATTTATTATCCTAACGACAAGGTCAATTGCTTGTAATTTTTTTATTGTTTTTCAATGTTTAATATAAAATAATTATCGAAAAACAGACGTTTTCATAAATATAATCGAGATGTTGATTAACTTGACCTCGTCCATCTTATATATTTCATATTGTGATGTATAATAATTATTAGGTACTATTATCACATTAGTGGTCTTACACAAGTATAAGTTCCTACTCAGCATCTAAACAGGGTAACCATAATATAGCAGGATCAATATTACATACATTCAACAATACTATACTATACAATACCCTCACGCCGTGTCCCAGGTGGAGTAGGCCGAGAGAACGGAGCGCCATATAGATCTATCCTTACACACTTCCTTCACATCCTCTACATCCATCCAGTTTCTCATATATGCACGCCTATTTCTCTTACTCAGTACGCGCCCGTCCTTTAGAATTTGATCCACGTGCTCAAGCCACGTAGTTCTTGGACGTCCGCGCTTCCTTGCACCCCTTCTTTCAGATAGATACACCCCCTTCCTCATCCTTTCATCGTGCATTCACTCAACATGTCCAAACCATAGTAACTTATTTACACGCATTCTATCCACAATACTCCTCTCGCATCCGCTCATTCTCCTTATTCAACAATGGACGTAAAAATATCGATGATCATTATGTGATTTTAGCAGGATTTGAACTCTAATGTACTAGCACGACTTGTCTTATTTTGAATTCCTAATTTGTTCTATGTATGTGACTTACGTAAATACATTTTTAAAAACTATAAAACATATACCTAATCCTCTAGCTAGATCCTAATGTGGATACGCCTCGAACCAGACAATGAACAACACTGTGGAGTTTCCTCTGTACGATTTTGACTTTGAGTTCGCTGGGAATACCCAAATGTTGTAAGTCATCTAATCTTGAATGTCTTATTTGTTATTAACTCGGAGAGGACTTTATTGGCTACCCCGCTTGTGTAAGAGAAGCCGTGTATAGGTAGAAATTATAATATAACTAGCATAATCTTCAATTTATATCTGGTTACCCTACATGAGAAGACCAATAAGTTAGTACGTAATCTCATCACGTCTAAAACTCGTTAACATTAGTGTTGCGCTTTGTTTTGTTGTCGTTAGTGCAATAATAACAACAATAAAATTACTATACTACATACTAATCATATTACAGGTTTACTATCCATGCATGTTACTCGTACTTCTGTAATATTGGAGTTAGATTAGTTGCTTACTAAGTCATATTGTTTTTAGTATTATTATCATTACATTATTAAATAGTGAGTAAGTAGTATCTAGTAAAATTTTGTTACTATCCAAATGCATCAGGCCACATAGTTTAATTTGTAATACACCTAAATACAAATTATAATGCATTTTTTTCGACTTTGAAGTTTTCTTTAGGTGCTCTATATGTTTTCCCCGACGTTAGTGATGACTCTGGAGAATTGTTCTCTATCCTGGGCTATTCAGATCAGTTCTTCATTTTGCATGCGTCAGTTTATTTCCGTAGGTATATTGTGCAACTACGACGTTTAATATCTTCTTACTCCAAGAATTGCTGCTGGTATTTTTACCCACCTCGAATAATCTTAGACTACGTATGAATAAATAAAGTAGCACACTTGGAGGTTGTGTCTGAAATGCTTACTTTCAGTGTCTGATTAAAATTATCCTATTCCAATAATCCACGTGGCGATATAATATATAGGGTTGGCATTTTATTAAATTCATACGAGTATATCTAGGGCTGTAACCTTTGTCCATCGGAGGACATATTTACGGGTGGCTTCCTGGATAATCATGCTTCGGAAATTGATTTTAAAATGAAAGCTTACTAACACTCTGTGTACTTACTAACACAAGAAATTTTAATACCCGTGTTATCTGACCAATAGATAAATTCATTAGTCAGTTCATTCTTGTTTTTTATGTCTATGTCAAATTACAAATGTATTATGAATACTTGGACCAAACGTATTAAATAAGATGATTTTTATATGTAGTTTCTCAAAGAAAACATTTTTCTGATATCTTTCTATCTCTTCACAATACTCCCCGCGGCTTTATTTTATATCTCTGAAAGACGACAAAACTGATAGCAAATGAACTGGAATCCATATTTGTGAATAAACATGGCATTGATTCGAAGAACTTGGATAAAAACAATGCCGAGAGCGCTTACCATAAAAAGTTTTGCTGTATACTCAATTATAAAATATCTCGATATTAAGTATAATATTTTATAATCGAAATAATTACACAGTTGGTCATTTTGCTCATTAAATACAAACATATCTTTGCAAATAACATACACATTAACCACACAGTGCATTGTACTTTGCTGAATTCAAAGTTTTAGCTTGTTTTGCATATCTGTTATTTCATAATAATTCATCCACCGTTATTGTTCATTATTATAACACTTGTACAAATTATTCTATTTAATAATACTCGTAACACACTAACAACATAACGATAATGAAATTATTATTAATTTGGTTCAATTGCACAATACAATGATGTAAGTATAAGTACAATATATTTTGTGCAAGCACGAAATGGATTATATCAGCAATTCACAAGTAAGTCGAGAATCGATATATTCCTGAACTAGTTAGTAAATCTCTCTCGTGGTCAATAGTTTTAAAAGTAATTTAGTATGCAATAAGCAGCTTGTACTGTCTGTTAAGTTAAAATTATTGCACATCAAATATATCCTTCATGCATACCAGACTGTCCACAAAAGTATCCAGCGCGTTTTCTTTTAAATAAGATAATAGTATGCACTCGTAGAGATATGTAAATTTTCAATCAGAGTAATGAAGCCAGTGTGTGACACAAGTGGTAATAAAATTTAACTGAATGAATCCTAAACATAAAATCGTTTGAAACCTTCATAAGTAATAAATGTACCTATTATCATTCTAATGCTTAAAAAGATGTATCTAGGATTTTTATAAATCCAAAAACTGCTTTATATACAGTTGATATTTTTTCAACCGACGGTTCTTGGTGGAAGTTCATGTTGAATTAATTATAAATAAAATACTTTTTATAGTATATCCACTGTGACTTTTTATTGGACGCGAGCCGACTTTCAAGAACTTGGGATCGAACCGCGCACCTCTTGTACCTACATGAGGCCCAGGCTACACAGAATTTGTATGTGTTTTAAAACAAGTGTCATATTGTTCTTATAATACCAACTGCATGACATTTCTTAAATTACTGAAATTACAAAAATTACTCGTACTAAACTGTGAAGAGAATTTCAACACATAGTTTAATATTTATTGTTGTTCATTGTAGAGTTTTTTTTGGGTCTCAGTATTATTTTTCATAACTTTCTGATTTATAGATTTAAAAACTTAAGTCTATATAAAAAGAACGTATAATTTGCAGAACTTTTAGAAAGTTTACAAATTTACTCTATTTATTCTAGTATAGCCTGAACTTTTGGGGAAATAAATGGCTTCGGATTCTTCTCAACCGGCTTACAAATTGTATGCCAACCATTTAACAATAATACAAGCTCTACGCAGGGAAATGCGTACGGTGTCTATAGATACCTACACACAAACATATAGTACCTATGTATATTACTGTGTATGTTTTAACACTGTTCACGTTTATTGTGTTTTGTTTTGTGTATGAATGTGTATGTAAACCGAATAGATAAAGTTTCTTTAAAGATTTACGTTACTACGTTATGTTTGTGGATAGATTTACACAAAGGTGTATAATATTATATAAAAGATTTGATGCTGGCTTCCCAGTAAAAGTTTTAGGTAAGTATCATAAACGTTATCTAAATTAAATAATTTGTAAAGCCATATAATATTTCCACAAATCCAACCAACTCTACCGTTCGTCTTATGTCGTCGTTTAAGATCAAGGGGAGGCCAATGTCCAACAACGGATTCAAAACTGCTGTTGATTATATACCTAGCATTTAGTAAGAACGTTTTCCGGTCCGAATGATGTGTGTCCGAATGATGTTTTCCGGTCCGAACGTGGTCATGTAGATAATCTTCAATTCAACGTTTCAATCGCATCTGAGGCATTCATCTTCAGGGGTTGGGTGAAGACTTAATTGTTGCTGGGAATTTTGTGTCTCAAGGAAGGATTCAGCTTCAATTTGTCCACCACAGTTGCGGGTAAAACGTTAGATCGAAGAATACCCACAAGACCACGGCCACTATTGACGCCCATCGTGAAAGCCTAAAATCATGTGTTATAATATATCATTTCATTAAATCGATTGCGATAGACCATTTTTATGTGATTGGGAGTATAGGATGTAAATCTTAGTTTCTTGATATTTTTATTTTCTTTTTACAAGGTAGCAAATATACTTATTTGTCTTTTTTGTTGTATTTTATTGTTTTAAATATAATATTGGTATACGTGTTTTCCACAGATTGACAGATTGTCAATATCCACGAACCCACTGACCTCGTCCTATTGGTACCAATTAAATTTCGTTGTTGCATGAACGACTTTACGTAGTCATTTTTCATTGTTATATCGCTCTTTATATACAACCGTCAATCTCGTCTACCGCACCCTTGTAAGAACATTATACACGATATTGAAAACTGCAATTGTGTTTTCCATGATATTGATATCAACGAGCAACGTAGTAGCACACCATT
Source organism: Athripsodes cinereus (assembly GCA_947579605.1). Taxonomy (NCBI): domain Eukaryota; kingdom Metazoa; phylum Arthropoda; class Insecta; order Trichoptera; family Leptoceridae; genus Athripsodes; species Athripsodes cinereus. The sequence continues at coordinate 8,394,964 of OX388311.1, forward strand.
TGAGAGACAAATTGTAAATTAAATAAAACTAATAAAATACCAAATTGTTTAATTCCTTTTTATGTAGACAGCTATGTCACTTGACAATAGAAGTGTATGTTTGTCATAAACATAAAATAAATGTGTGCACATCTACGAAAAACCATGCCACCAGAGATAGTTATTCTTAGACAGTTGTCCCTTTTTAACACGTGGCTGTACTTCCTACCTATATATAACTACTGTAGTTACGTTATATTAAAATGTACAACCATGTTTTATCGCAACGGCGGAAAGCATATTTTTTATTGTATTTTGGTCAAATGCGATAAACGTTCTTTTAAAATGTCTAATGCATTTCAATAAAAATCTATTTCTCTCTACCTACTTATCCTCCAAGGAAAGCGGCGAGTATTGAATGCAAAAATATGTCCCGTTAATTTTTCAAATTTATTGTTCATTATATTTTTTTAAAACATATTAATATTTTATGATTGTAATCGGATTATGTAAAAAGATATATAATATTTAATGACATATAAAAGTCGGCTTACATTCATTCAACTTTACCTGCAAATATCTTGACAATCTCTCGATACAAAATCTTTGAAAGAACGGTAATAAAGCGTTCACTCTATCGTCAGGTATTATTCTTAATAGTAATTATTACTTCCAGTACTCGGAGTTTAACGGCAAAACGGTATTTTACGTTCGATCACTTGAATATTTCCTGGAGCACAAAACGAATTTCCCGTTACTTTTTCTCGTCTTTCTTTCTCATTGAAAATCATTACATAATAATATCTAACAATTGTACTGTTTAATTCTAATACATTTAAGACAAATTCAAAATAACTTTCATATATAAATATCAGACGATGTGGCGCGGAGGTAACACTCTTGCCTGTAAGTCAAATGATCCTGGATTCGATTCCCGGCCAGAGCAAAATTACTTTTTCAAATTTTCCTTGGTCTGGGTATTTAATGTAGGTATACGTGTTGGTGCATTGTATATTTATGTCTATCGTTGTGTTAGAATACATAATAGAAGACTCATACTCGTTTGGGACTATCTCGATCTGTGTGAATTGTCCGGTGTATAATAATATGTAATGTTTGCAATGTATAATATTAAATATGAAATATCACATTATGAGAAATTCCCCAACTGTGACACACTATAAAATAAGAGCAAAACGATTAAATATTGTAAAATAATGCTACGCCATCTTCATTATACTGAACATACTACCTACTTATCATTGATCTTTGACGTCAATATGTAGGAATACTTTAAAATCGGAAATATAAAATATTTCAAAATAAAAATATTTAATATTTTTTTCCTTTTATGTTCCTACAACACATGATTTTATTCAGTACTGAGACACGCGATTCATTCTGTATACATCATTCGAAATTTTAATAATATATATTTTATACTCGTTTATTGTTTTTAACTTTCCCATACCCCATCTTTCTCAAAAATAGATACCTATTAAGCATTTTTTTGACACCAGGGAATATTAAAAACTATGTTTATGAATAAATATATATAGTGAACATATGCATGCGATTTTTCTTTTTTCTATAAGTACGGTATATTTAAGTATTTTTAATTATAATTAATATATTTCATGTACCGCTCGCGAATTGTTATATAATATATTATTATATCTACTATAGGTACTCGTATTTTAGTAGGTATTCAAGCTCATGCAAAATCCGTCGGTTTGTCTTTAATTTTATACAACCTCGAACAATAAATTAATTGAATTTATGCTACTTGCAGATCAGAGATTTATTGCCATTTGCATTGACATTAAATGATTTTGTACACGTATAACCTTTGTCGTTGTTATTTCTAAAAATTGATTTGAATTGTGTAGTATAAAATTAAAACGAAACACAGAGCGGAATAATAATATAATATTATCTTCGATCAAAACAGATGTGATTTGTGTGATGTTGGTGCAAGACTCTATAACAATAAATAATTCGAGTTTTTTTATTATTAGTATCAATTTTATTATTCGAATTTCCGCGATATATATTAAAAGTTGAAGTAATAATTTATATATTCAATTTCTTTATTATATCATTGATCTACTACAGCTTCTATTTAACTCTCCCCGTATTTATATATCTCCCATGTCGCATCATTTATTTAATACTGTATCGTCTTAACACGGGTTCTTCACACTTTGATACAATAATTTATCATACAATCTTTCATATTTCACCGACTGCGTTGAAAATTGAAATATTCTCGGATTATAAAATTAAACTAAAGCGTTAAATATTTAAATAATCAGAAAAACAATTCAATAAACAAGTAGCACTAGACACAGATAATATTTTTCCAATTATCTAAAATATGTGATTTCAAGTTTACAGAACAATTCCAAGATTTCAGAACTTTCCTGAGAAAAGCAGTCATCTTCCTAATACATGGTATTATATACCTACAATCGCTCATTCCAACATTGGAATACGTAAGTAAGTAAGTAATATTGAATTCATGGACCCCTGCCGTTTCACTAATGGCTCCATTTTCTTATCAGTTATCATTGTTTTATCAGAACAGCAGAGTTATGTTTCTCATGTGGGTGCTCCAACTACAATATTATCTATACATAATATAATACTATATTATTTATCTAACCAGATAAATCTAAATAGTATGTATTAAATTACATCTCGTCTGTGTTTTGCTTCTTGTGTACTTATTGACAATTATTATTAGGTACTATTTGATTTCACGAATAGATAACCTTCGTCTACCATGCTCCAAATAATACTCACCTAGTACTTACCCAAAAATAGATATAATATAAATTCGCTATTACTTCTAGCTATTTTCTATTGTTGTGATTATTTCACAGAGCTATTAATTTATATAGCTTAATATGTTGTTGGTTATGTATAATTTAAGAAGTATTGCTTTTTATGCAATGAATACAGTGTGTCGTAATAGTATCTAGTTGATAATATTTTCTGATAGTTACTGTGTAAGATTTTATTGTGTGTTCAATTAATTTATTGTATTTTTATCAACTTCATGTCATGCCAACTTTGACGCTACTGTGAATGAGAGAACATTAAGTTTTACAATCACATTGCCACATAACAGAAGTTTTAGACCAATTAATGCTAATGTAGACAGAAAAATCTCTATATGCTTGTTAAAGAATAAAATAAGTTACCTCTTATTAGCTGGAAAAATGTATCGAGATATGCATTGGATTATGTTTACCTGTAGTAAAATAAATTTGGCAAATTGTAATCATAAAACGTGGAATGACAAAACAGAAATCTTAAAATCTAGAGACTAGTGTTAAACAAACAAAATATAGACACTGCAACACGGATGCAATTATTTTGTTACATTCCTACATGTGAACTACATTATGACCGAATGCAGTTCATGACTATATTACAATAAACACTTTTTTAATGTCAAATAACAAAAATATGTTTAACAAGCTATAAAACTGTCATAAAATTATGTGTTATTTTACTAACGCATGTGGCTTGATCACACGGATCAAATACTCAAGGACGGCCGTGTGCTGAGTAAGAGAAATCGACGTGCGTGCATGAGAAATCACATTAATGTTGAAAAAGCGAAAGAAGTAGATATATATAAGGACAGATCAGCGTTTCGTTCTCTCTGACTACTCCACTTGGAATTCGGTGTGAGGGTATAGATAGAATATCAAATCAAACATTAAAAGTGAGTAATAAGTTTGAATATCGTTTTCATATTTGTATGAGATTATGCTACGTTTGAATGACAGACATTTATAGTAGGGGCTCAATCATATATCTAGTAGATATCTTCACATTGATTTATTGTTGGTTACAGCAAACACCCAAAAGCTCTGTAATAATCCTTCTTAGAAAATCTTTCCACCACATTTACAACTATGTTGACAATTCTAGAAATTGATTATATATAGTATCTAGTTTAATTTGATGTATTGAATACTTTCATCTCTTTAAGCACAAGTCTATGAGATCAGACTACGTATATTCAATTGTTTTCGCAGATGTTTTTCGTTGCTTTTTAAAAACTACTACTACTACTACTATACCATCACGGCATATCCCACAAGTGGGGTAGCCACAAGTTTTTAAAAATATACGAATCAAATTTCTCCTTTCCATATAATTATTTTCTTACTTTACTTCTCATATGGCATCGAAATCGAATGATTTTTTCTTCGCTAGTTGCTGCGTTCTATCCCACTCTTATTCAAATTCTTGAAAGCCACTGCAACTTCTATAGAATCGTGTTATTCATGTGACCTAATCACCAAAAGTATAACAAAAGCATGAAGGTTTCTCTGCTATAGTTCATGAATAAATTAGTAAGCTTATTCTAAGTATCAAAAATGCACTTTTTTATTAATAATATAACTTCATCATATCATACCGTGACACATTTCAGATTGTAAAAACAACTGTAAATTTTTTTTTTTTAATGTTTGTGTTTTTGTTATTATTGTTTCTATTTCTGTTTAGTGTTAATGTGACGTGGTTAGATGGAAGAAATCACTATTTAGTGATAATCTCGCCACTGCACATCATCACATTTTTTCTTGTGTATATTGCTTTATTTTATTTGTTATATGAATGATGATGTGCAAGAAGAATGAAATAAATATATAAATAAAATCTTAAATTAACCAGTAATTTGGTTTCCTGTTGAGTTTGTCATTATAATTCGTCCTCTATGGGTTTTTCTTGTTGTAATATTGCATTTCTTTTATTTATTGACATAAAAAAACAATAATTGTTTAACTTACAACATGAACACAACTTTACAATGTAATATTTTATGTTTCTCTAAGTCGAATGAAATCTGTCAGTCGTCGATGTTCGACACGTGTGTCATAAAAACTTCCTTGACATCGAAAAATATCCGGAATGAATTTTACATTACGAGTTTTTCCATTGGTTTTTACTTGTTTTTATTTCGAAATGAATAGAAAACTACGTGGTGTGTGTGGGTTATGGCGTTGAAAACCTTCGTTACGAGATTTCCAAGTTTACGACGGATATACTCGTATATTACATTACACGAAAATCAATATTGATTCTGAATTTTTGGGAAAAACAAAACAAATTTCCATTTATCCAATATTTTTTACCTTCAGTAGATATTTAATTAAAATAGAAATAGTTTCATATACATATTAATTAATAGTTGTCAGAATCCGATACTATTTGTGTTTGTATTTGAATCTAACGTGGAGTGTTGACTCTCATCCATCTGGATTTTAGCAGAAACTGCCTTATTTTGTTTATCTACGTCTATCACTCAGGAAGCACTCGCGCAGATAAACGTATTATTCTCTAAATTCGCATAAACATCACTTGTACTAATTACATACACCTACATTAGGGTGTCCCTTATTTGGTCGAAAAAATTTTTTTTTCAGTTATTGAAACGCATACCCTCTAATTGTGTTTATTAGCCTACTACTTACCCAAATACAGAATTTAAGCTTTCTACGTTGATTGGAACCCGTGCCGACAGAGCCTCAAAGTTTTAGAAAAAAGCTGCTTAAAGCGTCTTTTAAATTAAGCTGTAGATCATCACTTAATACCACTATGTTAGCTAAATATTGATGAAAACACAAATTTACATGGAGCATTTCTTAAAATTATCAAAAAAAGTTAACAAAATTGATATTTATTAATTCCGATATATTCTCTAAAAAGTCTCTCTTTTACAGTCTAGGTGCATTTTTCTATGTTCATGCACCCAACGTCATAAGAACTGATTCTATTCTTCGTCTGCGGTTATCAAACCATGAAAGCCTTGAATTGGTTTAACAGCTCTTTCAGCTGTGTCATTCACTGCTTTTAAGCTAGATATCTTTTTTTAAGTTTCCACAAATGCCACGATTTCTTTATACAAAGATACACCTTTTTGAAGGAAATTGCTGTCAAGTTTTAGTTGTGAAAATAAATCTTTGCTCTTGACGGATATAAAACTACTCAATTTTTTTCCTATGAAAACATTAAGGCTACTTGTAGAATACATAAAAATAACATATTACATAAATTGAGCACTACTACCTAACATATAGAGAGCCAGACTTGTGTTCCTTCGATTGTTCATATATCTTACCGAAATCACCAAAGTTTTCTTTTTTGTAAATTTTCTACAGTGGTCCCTTTGGTCTGCTCATCAATTTTGTCATAAAAATTATGAAAGGATGGCTATTTCTTTTGACAAATATCACTAAATGTTGACTGAACTTGTTTTAAGTCGCTTTGGAAATCAGCTTGTCAATTTTTTCGTTACCATTTAATGTTTTTAAAAAACACAAGTCTTGATTCGGCGCTTTCAACACCAAACAGCATTCAAGCAAGGACTTTACATGAACTACCACAATAAACAAATAAATATCTAGTAAAGTTTCTTTGTCGTTAGCGCCCATTTTAAACTGAGACTGCAATAAACATATTTTTGAAGAGTAAATATAGCTCTTGTTATCCATCGTGCTTGATGCACTGCGCCAGTAGATCTGATTTTTAAATTATGTGGATGCCAGAGGCTCTCTCAGGCATATCAAAGCTGTGTAAAGCAGCAGGTGCCAACAAGCTCTCTGAAACCAGACGCTTTAATCTGTTTTTCTCTTCTGCCAGTTTTTTCAGCCTTGCTTTTTTTTCAATTTCAGCAATTTTTTTGTCAACACCCACTATGCATCCTGTACGTCTTGGTTCTCTTTGCTTTAACAATAATTTATTATCTTCTTTGATTTTTAGTCTTTTGAGAGCATCGGCGAATACAATATCGCATAAATTATTCAATTCAAGTGGAAATTATCCTCACGGTGCCGATGAAAATCCTGAATCTTCTTGCTATTTTTTAGCAGCTCTTTCCAGACCTAATAAAAATTCCCCGACCTCTTAACACGATTATTAACAGCCCTATTAGGTATTGTAGCCTTTTCCCAGAATGTAATGCATACGCGAATGACTAGATTTTTGCTTTCACTAACATTCAATGTAATATCGCGTATGTCGAAAGACAGAACTGCGAGAACTTGACGATTGGACGGTTATTTTGCACCTGTCATCTATTGATTTACTTCACCAACCAAGAAAATACTTTTTATATTGCTTCTTAGTTCTACAGACATCTTTGAAATATAAAAAAATCCGCGAGAATTACCAGAAAAACCGAGATTGAGTGACAATAACAGTGGGCACTCACCGCCCCTGGGAAATAATTTGTATGAAGATGTTTCCGTGCAAGTCGGCACGGGTTGCACTGTTCCGAATAAGATAAAAATTGGTTTTTTAGGACCAAATGAACAAAATAAGAGCCTATGCGTTGTAAAATTAAAACTTTGAAAAATAAGGGACACCCTAACCTACATACATCTAGACTGCTGTAGGTATATTGTATAGATCGTGCTTATTGTTTGATTTCAGTCAAATACTTTAGTGTTCTTAAGAAATTCATACAAATTGAATACGTTTATTTAATTTCAATTTGCCTTTCTTTTATAATGTAAACAAAAGATTAATCTAATACACCTAATTCGTTATATTCAATTTGTTTCATATCACTTTTTGTTATTTATTTATTTAACACGAAAGCCTTTTTGAAAGTATTATGAGTAAACTTGCTTATATGTAACTTAATACCTCACTCGTCCCTCAGAAGGTATATGTAAATAACAGTTTAATGGTATGTTTAAATAGGTCACCTTTTCCATCACTCCGATAATGTCGTTTGTTGGATATGGTGTATTATTATTTCGTTACTACATACCTAGACCTACCCTCTGTACTTAACATTTACTACGCAGTCTTTAGTGAATTGGAATCCCCTAAAGTCACCGTTTGACCCGACGTCAAACCAATGTGATTTGTCAAAGATTGATGGGAGGTTATTTAGTATAAGTAAAGTATAATACCGTCTAGAGTTGCTTACTACTTATTACCTATACATACCTACTTCATTGTGAAGCTAAGTTGTCCGTTTTCCGTTTATCTGTAATAAATATTATCGATTTCAAGTCGCACCTTAGCTCAGGAAATCGAGTAAAACTTTGTAAGTTAACTGACCATCATAGTACATCGCTTCTATCCTATCTGCAAAGCTTATATCATTACGTAGTTACATTTAGTATTTGTTTCACTCTTCTCATACTTACATACGACATTTAAAACTAATCAACTTATTTATTTGCTCCCGTTTATAAAATAATACTATATACGTACCTATGTATGTATCGTTGCGCTAATTCGCTTGTTTGTTAGTTTGCTTACTTATTCCGTATCTTAACTTAAATTATTCAATAACATTACAACGTTTTGAGCGTTCATAGTACAAATAATAGTAGTAAAGTAGTTGAATATAGTACTGTATTGTGCCATGAAACAACACAAGGAACATTATCGAACTATATCACACAGTACAATGTACGTAGATTGTACAGTACTAAGATATAGGATAATACATCCGCTGTTGTATGTTTGAAACGAGATAACTACTGCTGAACTTCAAATGGATAACAATATCCCACTATTACTATATTTTACTCAAACATCTTTCAATATAATCACAATAATATTTTGAATGCTTTATGTATTCAACTTAGTTATAATATTCTTGATTTGTATTTTAGAAAATGTACTCACTTGCTGTTTTTGTTGTAAATATTGTCTTACATTTATGTGTTTGTCTCTGTTTCAGTTGATTTCAAATATAGAGATGTATCGCAACAACGTGATTATGTAGACATACATTTTGTGCTATCTTATTGTTTTTTTTTATATTTGTCTTAGTATAATGTAGGTACAATTGCGGATCATAAATATGTTGATACCAAAACACATCAGTTAGTAATCTGAATGAAATAGTTTGCCATAAATATCAGGTATTTGTGTTGCGTGCATCTGACAGTAGATTATTTCGTATTCCGGCAGTCTGTTTCGCATCGCCATCTCCACATATTGTACCGCAGGCATTGTGAATTTATTGGAAACGTGTCTTCTCGTTGATTGGGCAGATCACGTATCGAGTTTTGACGTGTGGCCTGGTTTGTCATCAATAGAAGTCAATTACTGAGAGGTCAATTGCCCTCGATCGTTCTATTGCAGCTTCCGAACTAATGAGATGAGCTGGACTCGTACTCCAACTGTGTGACCGCCATGCTATTGTTGAATGGATGAACAATCGTTCGAGAAACGTTCCCCGGTCTAACAATTGAAATAAATCGATATCAAGCAGCAGTCATGAATTACACACCGACCGGTAGCTAAGTAACTTATTATTCCTCTTACACTGGACCACGTATCATTATACTAAAGCTCCGTCACAGATTATTGAATTGATATTATACCTATAAGTATTGCGTAATGGCAAATGATACCGAGTTCATCTAATGACAGACTATCGAAAATTTCGTCGTTACCGGTACAGCGAACTAATTAAATTTCTTGTATAAAATATGTATTTTTTACTATTCCATGTTCGTGTACCGCCTAAAAAATGTGGGCACAGCAATAAACAACAAAAAGCGAAGATAAGTGTGGGTAGATCAAAAAGCATTGTTTAAATTTATTTGAAGCCTTTTTTATTAGATCTGTCATGTGTCAAACGCACAGTATTCACCACGAAATTATTTGTGACAACTCGTTAATCTTTTTATTTCCATTTCACAATACAATTACATTGCAGTTCCTACTATAGGTATATTATCTCTTTTCACTGTCGGTATGGGTATTATCATTATGATCGATACTTTTGTGTACGTATCGCTGTTAACATTATTTGATTTCATCCATATCATTTATGTATAATGCGAAATAATGTTTCATACCTATGCAATATCGAAGTGCACAATGCAAAGTTATATTATGTATAGGTAATCTCATATAGTATTCAAATACAGTGTATACATTTATTGGTCTTGGTACCTTCTAAAACACTACACTTAATATTTATTATACTACGTTGCTGAGTCATGTTATCTCACATTTCAATACCATTCCATTAAACGTGTATCTATAAGAAATTATATACTATTTCAGTTCAGTATTAAATTGTCTTTATGCTAATTTTGACTACGCAGATTTAGCATATCGTTGTCGAAAATTTGTCGTGATTCCTGTAAAATTAACATAAACGAAGTAGGTCATCGAATCAATTTAAGATATTACCTAAAAAGAAAGTCGTTTTCATATTTTTTTACAATTTATTAGTTATCTGTCGATAACATTCAATGTAATTATTATTTTTTTTAAATATTTTCTCTCTTTTCTTAGATTTCTTTGGTTTATTGAAAGGTTCTATACTCTTTAGCGATGACATTATATAAAAAAATATTTGCAAATTATCGAAAAAGTACCTAACAAAGAGATATTTTATTTCGATTTGATATTATAAGGTTATATTATAATGCGTAGATAATCGTTTAGTTATTTCAATGACAGTCGATTATTTCGCAAATCAATTGCAGACTTTGGAATTGGTCTACTGCATGTCATTTGGGTAATAATATATTTTGAAACAGGTCAAAATAACATTCAACGATTTTCAATTTAACATTCTATTAACTATCGTCAGATTAGAAATATATTCTCATGTATATTCGAATTTCAATTATATTTTTTAATTTGCTTAACTTATTAAGTGCAAAAACCTAAGAATTAATCATTGATAAAAAATAATGATCATGATAATATGAAGTATTTTTTGTGTACGCTCGCTCTATTATAATAAAACATAATAATAAAGTAAATTAGATACAATTTAAAAGCAATCGACCTATCGTGATAACTAATACCGTTCTATGATTTGCAGCTTTTGTGGATAACAGGGATTGCGTGATACATGTCACAGTGAATTCTTACTTTTACTATACCTATACTGTATAAATTCAATATAAAACTAACCAACACCCAACAGTAAAATGTAATGATTACCTACATTTTCCGTCAATGTATGTATATATAATATCTAAGAGAAGGCTTATTTATAATAAATAATACAACAGTCAGACTGCTTGAACGGTTACATCACACAGTTAATTGTATTGTGCTACTGTAATAGATGTAGATATAGGTACTACCTAGATGATATTATTATTTATCGTAAATGAGTCACGACCACAATTTGATCGAATATAAAAACTTAAGACTGCAGTCAATTTCGATTGTCTCCTCTATGAATGTAGGTAAATGATGAAAGTGTCGCAACTGGTTTTACTTCTGCTGTAAGTTGGTTGGCCCGTTTATGGAAAATATCGTGAAGATATTGTGAACTTAATGATAACCGGTATGTAACGACTCAACCAAACTTGTATGCATTAAAATATTATGTACAAGCAATCATATTTTACTATTAATAATAAAATGTACTTAAATTTTAAATGTCTCTGATGCAGGTGATTGTAATAAAAGTCAGCTTCTTAAATTTTATTTTTACGCGGCGGCAGAATTGCCATCCACACTTCTCAGCATTGTACAACCAGATAAGTCTCCATATGATCAGTCATGATCACACAAAAACTTAACAGTCTAATGCCGGGAAAAATTCACCTATCCAGATATACAGGATATCAAAGGATTAGGCTCAAAACGCTGGATCAAAATACCAGCATTGTGCCTGAAATATCTGTGTTCAAAAACTTTTTTACAATATTACAAGTGTTTATTATAATAGATTATTATTATTATTGATACCATTTACATGTTCTTTTTCACCAATTTCTGAAAAACTTACGAATTACGTAACTAGCCTTTCAATAAAATTTATAATATTTCTCAGTCCCAATAAAGAATTCCCTAAAGGCAAAGAAAACATTTCACTATAAAGTGATATAAATTCGTATATAATAATATTTAATAGGTAAGCTTTATCATGAATCGAAACACGTTTTTGTTTTAGTCTTTATAATATTATCTTGTACTTATTTTTAGGCGCCTCATACCTATAATTTTTAGTCAGACTTTTAAAATGTGGTTCCATCAGTCACTTTTTTATCAATTTCATTATTTGTCCAAATCATTCTCAATAAGCTGCCGGAAACTATTATACTAATACATTAATACACATAAAACTATTACATTAATAAAGTACAGCATTAAGAGTGCTTATAATTCTATACTAGTTTTTTAAACTCGAAGTCTTGCGTGTTATCGTCTACCGAAAACGTTTTTATGATACATTTAGGAATTCATTGAATTTTCTACCTTCTCTTCTCTAAAATTTAAACCTGAGCGTCCTCTATATGAAGGAATATAAATCGAGACAACTGACGATATTTTGAGATTCGTTTTTAGTTTATGTAAAATTTTATCATCCTAAGACACTCAACAGACGAATGTTTAGTGTCCAGTCAGTGTAGTCTAAGAGGACCTTCAAACACACGTACAAGAATACGGAATAGAATATGTATGTGTACATTGTACGTATATTCACTTATATTATCAGATAAAATCGTAGCATGTTGATTTGACCGGCGCCCTAACACCCAACAAATCACAGAGATATTTTTTTTTCCGCCTCGTTTCATTTTTTTTTATTATATCTCTTAAAATTATTATTATAATAACAATATGTGATTGTTTGTAAGTGATCATTTGGCCTTTGAGAATATCAATCATATTTTTGTTTCACCAGTGTTGTGTACTGCGATATTGCTACACGTTTATTTGTATTATAATATATGGTAAGGCTGTTGGTATTTTTTAATTTTAAATCCGTTGTTATACAACACCGATCTTCACGATAACCACTTAATAGAGCTGGATATTTTTAATTTATCTCCACTCGCATACAAGAGACAGGTACTCAAAACTCTTACTACAAACATAATTTCAAACCAGTAGGCATGTCTTGTTCCCCTTTCCCCATATCCCTTACCCTTTTCCCCACACCCTCCACCCCCAAGTGATCTCATATGTTTATTTTTCTATCTTTTAGTAATAGTTTTCTTTTTCTAACAATACAAATTTTTGTACGTTTTTTCTTCTTCTTTTCTGCTTTTTATATTTCAAACTGTATTTTGGTATGTTAGCGATGGCTGCTTGTGTGATATGCTAGTGAGAACAGATGAATGAGCGGAATATGTGATACTTAAATAATTTACTTATCTGTGGTACATGTTTGTGGATGACAGCTGAGTTATGAACGTCTTTTTTCTATTTTGTAAACCATATTTATAGTTGTTATCTGTTATGTACTTTTACTAATAAATAAAATAAAATAAAATAAAACAATTACAATTTTTATCTCGTGATGATTAAGTCGGTAGCAGAACCAGTTAGTTAGTCAGTAGTATTGCTCGGACGTGTGAGATTTTTTTTAATTTGAACTAGGTTCGTTTATAATTGCTATGACATTTCTACCATCAAAGATTTCTTAGTGCATTCCTGAACACTACTTGAATGTGAACTATGAGACATAACATAACATAACATAACACGTGTAGACAATTCACACAGACCGAGCTAGTCCCAAACTAAGATATGAATCTTGTATTATGGGTACTGTTGTTATGCAGACGATCGCATTTTCTTTAAATCATGCACCCCGGAATCCAAATCTGCTCTTGAGCAAGAAGTCGTTTCGTGCATAACGGACATTTCATCCTGGATGTCTAACAATATGCTTAAAATCAACCCCACCAAAACTGAATTTCTCTGGATAGCGTCTCCACGAAGACAACATCTCATAAACGCTGACCCTATTCGTGTACAAAACGTGGACATAGTCCCATCTAACCACGTTAAGTTCCTCGGAGCGCATCTTGATAACGCCCTTACGATGGAGAAACACATATCATCTACTGTTAGTAGTGGTTTCTATACTTTAAGGCAGCTCAAGAACATAAGGAAAAATATATCAACCGACGGAGCTAAAACCATAATTAACTCATTCGTCGTATCACGATTGGATTACTGCAATGGCATCCTCGCAAATCTTCCGCAATATCAACTCCAGAGGATTCAGTCCGTTTTTAACGCGGCTGCACGTTTCATTTACCAACTAAATCGCTCTGCACACATATCTGCCACCCTTCAATCTCTTCACTGGCTCAGATGTCCGGAGAGAGTTGAATTTAAAGTGTGTTTGACAGTATTTAAGGCACTTCATGCTATGGCCCCAGAATATATCATGGAACTCTGTGGTAGACAGGCGTTAAGTCATAGACAGACAACACTTAGGTCTTGTCAAGATATTACAACTAAATTGGAGGTGACCAGTACTGTATCGAAACCAGTGTACGTGGAGCGTGCTTTTGCAATATCGGCACCTGTAGTCTGGAACAGGCTTCCACAAATGATCAGAGAAACGCAGGACATATCTCGTTTCAAGAACCAACTGAAGACTTATCTATTCAAGAAATCTCACGGAATAATCCAAGCACAACCTTAGTTAGTAAAGAGCGCCCTTGAGGTGGATTTTTTTTCACAAAACGGCGCTTTACAAATCATCCAAATAATAATAATAATACTAACACGGCGATACACATATACAATGCACTAAACACATATACATGTAACACCCAGACCCAGAGACTTTTGAACACTATGTATTACTTGAAACTAAATGATATGATTAGCCAATGTCACCCAGATTTCAAACGCATGTGTTGCACTAAGCACATAGATGTAGACTTGGAGAGCATGCATGTTAAACAGTATTTGATTTCTTATCTTCACAATCTATTTCAATCTATTATTGAATCTAGAATCGATTAAAACAATACATTGATAACTGAACAAGATACTAAACATTGAAAACAGTATTTCTCAACTCTGGACTGGTAATACTTGAGACTTAGATGGTGCACAACACAATAATAATGCTGTAACTGTATTTCAAGAGAATGCTTGAGATCGGTCAACCATATTATAATATATATTATTTGTTCGATTGTCTGGTGACAAACGTTAACATGATTTGTTGATATCCACTTAATCGATTGGCCATGGTTGTTAGCAGATTTTTCATTGAAATTTTTTCCATATTATTTTTCATAACAATAATAGATATTAGAAAATGTAACAAATTACTTAGTCCTTGGAACAAATATTGCAATGCTCGCATGAATATCAGTAATATTTCTATGGTTTATTATTCCATTTTAATTATTGTCTTCGTCTGTATGACAGTTTAGACGTAATGATTAATAGACAGTTTTAGTATTTATGTAATTAGTTGTAAAACAACGACTCAAAGTAGTATTTTTGTTGGTATAACCAACATGTTTAGAAAATTCACTGCTGGCAGGAAAGCTGTTAATATTGCTTGAAAAGAATACATTATAAGGGAAATATTAAGTCACAGTCCGATTACTAGGTTCAACTCTAAAAATTAAAAGTATTACATATATTTTTTCGAAGGTTTTTTGACAAAACACCATAACATTTTAAATTTGACTAAGCGGAGATTCAGAACAGGATTCAGCCTCCTTCATTCAGAGCGTCTTTGCAGCAATTGAATCACCTTTTCTCCATGACATTTCTGACACTTTGATACCGCTTGTCTGTGAATAGTACCTATATACTGCCAGTGATTGCCGGTGCGTATTTATTTTATTTATAATTGTCTTCGTCTTCGGTTTGGACATTTGGAGCCTATGGGTTACAAGAGGATCTATCCACCTGAAATAGGGGGTGTGAACAAACACGGACATCTGAGAACAACGTGACTTGGATCACGTGGATCAAATTTTCGGAAAAAAATACAACCGCCTGTTGAATACAGAAGGAGTTAAATAAGTATTTGAGGATAGATCTATATGACGTTCCATCCTCTCTGCCTACACGGCTTGAGATACGGCGTGAAGGTATGGATAGATGTTATTCATTGATAAGTTATAGAAATAACATAATATTATATTCGAAGATTTATTATTAGAAAAGAAACACATATGTCAAGATTCGCATTATCATGATAAATGATATTTTGTAATATAATGATTTTTCTTTCCTTGAATAATGTTATTACTTTCAAGTCAATATTTACAAAAGTATTCTAGATAATAATATTAACAATTGTGTACTATTCTATATATTCATGTTGCAACTACTTTATACTATTCTTAGTACCTTGGCTAGTAAAAATGTAGTAAGTAATTTGTTATTAAGAAACAAATAATATGTGTAATCATTGTATAATAGTCATTATTGAATATCGGAAAATAATCTAAATATACGTAACATTTAAGAAATAATTATATTTTATTTATGTCAATAACAACGCAGTAGATTGTTGTGTAAATATTGTATTGAATCAGATTTGACCAAGCTAAATGGTTTTTTCGATTGAAATATGATTAATTATATTTCTAGGTTATTATTGAAATATTATTATTATGTCAGGATTTGTTTGATTATTATCATCATTCGCCGCCTCAGGAAATCTCTTTAACAGAACAAGGTTTTTGTCGTACTTTGTATTAATATATTAACAATTATTTTCTTTTCATGGAATTCAAAACATTTTTCCTTATATAGTTACCTTTTTTCTATAGAATAGCTATTTAGAATAATAACTCCGAATATTACTCACGTGCCAAATCTTCCGCTTGGTACTTAACTTCATACTATTACTAATCTGATACACATAGGTATTTTTATTTTTACAGTGCAGAATCTCTATGGTTCGCAGTTAAGTAGCCGATATAATACTGTCACGTCTCAATACACAATCCTTTATAAAACTAGAAACGTTTTGAGTTTTTTTTTATCGGTTTCCGAGAAAATTAGGAAAGAAATCGAATTTTCTTTGTTCGTTTAGAACCAAATCACATCCCTCTCTTGTTCTGGACTCTATCCAGAATCATTCCGAGTTAATTTAAAGATTTATCTTTTTTTTTGGTATTGATTGGTACTTTGCCAATTTGATCGCACGCATGGTTGATCAGGGATTTGATTATGGTTACTTATGTAGACGAATTATCCTTTCTTTCCTGCCTTAATATCGAGAAGATGATAATAAATAAAACTTATTTAACGGCCAGTACTTTTAATATCACCGCTTTCGTAAAACCTGCCGTCTTTTATTGCCGGTATTTCAATTCTGGTTTTTTACTTTCGTTTCGCATGAATGCAAACCATTGAGAATAGTTCCTTTGTTCATTTCTCTCTTTAAATTTCAAATAAATACTCCTCGAAGCATTGTACAAAAGTGATTTGCAAACGTCTGTAATATTTTTTTTTTAAATCCTAAGGGAATTAGCGACGCGACAAATGTATGTCTTCTACAATTTGTCTGAATTAATTACATATAATTAACTATTATATGTGTTTACAGACAACCTATTTATGGTAATTTCGCGTAGTGGATACATTCTCATAGCAAAATACTTGTTATGGTATGATAGCATATAATCAGTTAATGTAATAATAGTATGCAAAAACAAACGAGGTTAATAATAATGAGTTGTGGCCATGAGATTTTAAGACTTGTTTTTAAGGTTGAATGCTCATGTCTATATAGATTGCATTACAATAGATACGTATACAGTGACATACCTACACTACAACCCGTAAGACTTGAAATGTCCATTCCTTCATAATATGTACAAGGACAATACTATTATCAGAATACGGACTACCTGTAGTTTATTATAGTTAATAAATGGTGAGTGCATTGGAAGTGCCTCTCACTTATTATCGTCACAATTTGCCCATCTACATTTTAAATATATTTTGCTTGCTAACAATATATGATTATACTCTTAATCCGCGTCCCTCTTTCACAACACACCGTTCCTATGACAACGACATCAGAGCGCAGGGAATTTATTTATTTGTTGGTGAGATGCACAACAGATGTTTGATACATGTCGTGAGAAGAGGTAACGCGATTGGCGCAGAAACGCGCTGAATGGAGGAGGCTGGTTTCTGCCCTGTGCTCCCGAGATGAGCGTTGAGGGCGATGAATGGATACTCTTAGTATCGAATACGTTGTTTGTTCCCAAAGGGTTCAAATCACTCGACAACGGGTGGATAGCCAAAAAAAATATATACTTAATATTAAGATGTTATCATTGTATACATTTTCATTCAACTCAATTGATACAACTTCAGTAAAAGAGTGTATCTTATTTGGTTTAAATATCATTATAATGTTTTCGCATAATATTTCCCCATTTATTTATAATACACTTTTCAGAAAGTTTGCATAGAATATTGTTTACATCTGAGCACTAATGGACTCCAATATTATACATTTATTTCGCATGTAATTTAATTTACCTTAATCTCTGTTCTGTAGGTACCAGACTCTTTGTTTGATACAAAACAAACATTGTTATTTCAATATAAGAAAATGATTGTATTTCTTTCTGGTATATCTTCTCTTACATTCAGTAGGTACGTCTTTGTTTTTTTCCATAAAATATATTTTATATTGTTTATATTTCATTATTTATACATGATAAATTAAAACGTGAATTTATGTCAAAATAATATAAATACATTTCAAGGGAATAAATGAAATAGACATTGTTATATTCGTGCTTTCAGACAATATTTTATTGATTAATTAGGATTGAAATCAATCCGAAACATTGTCAATAGCCTAATGTATATATACACGATCGATTAATCGGACATACACCTCCCGAAATGAAATATAGGTACATAGCCATTTGAAGATCGTATAAAAAAAGTAAAACACATATAGGTACCAAGGACTCCCTTGCCGAGAATAAGTCACCCACTGACCACTAGGTAAGTGTTCCATCTTGAATGTATTAATTTATTATTGGCTCGTAAAGGACATCTTGCACGTTCAATGTAGTTAGGCCGCTGACTACCTCGCTGACGCCGTGATAGTATAGATAGATAATATAATGAAAAAAAACATTCCTCTTTGCCTACTCAAAAAATGTACATGTACAGTACCTACTATATAATGTATTAAGGATAAACTTTTAAACATATAATTGCACATCACTTTTAAATATTTAATTAAAAATTTAAATAACGTAACAAAAAAATACCAGACAATCAATGAACTCCTCAATAGCCATAACTTTAGCAATTATAAAAAAAAAACAATTAATTTAAAAGTGAAAGTTTTGTAAATATAAGTGTGGATTAGAATAATAATGTTCAAATAATGATTCATTATGAAACTAAAAAACAATAATTGATTTTATGTAAATATGTTTTATTATTTTTATTACATAGGAAGACACAATAATGTACTTTCTCAATACACACATATTATAATATAATATGTAGTTAAGCCATTACCATATATGTATGTTTTTAAAAGAATACGTCGTAACAATAATTAATTAATAATAACGGGTATTTGATAATAATATTAGTGTAGATCAGGTTTGACTATGTATGTCCGATTTAATATAAATATAATGAAATATGTGGGTACAACACACCAACTTACGAGTAAATCCATAACGTACATGCCATTTAAAAATACATGATAATATACTAAGATCATAAAAGTAGGTATGTAATAAATATAACCAACTTACATCTCATTATATTCGTGAAACTCGTTTTTTCTTTTAGGAAATGTTAATTGATATTTGTGAAAAAGGAAATATGCATGCTCTTCTACTTCATATTATGCTCAAAAAGCGTCCACCGAATTTGCTTTTTGTATTTTGTATGAAACATTGGATATCCTACAAAAGAGATAGTCCGCAAACAAACTGCATGATTTGAATGTATCGGAAGTTAAACTCACTATAAGCATTACTTATTCATCAAAGATTGAAGAACTGTTGAATCTAATACAGAACAAGAAAACAATTGCTTGAGTAAAATGGTAGGCACTAAAATATTGGGTACCATTTTATTTCGAGGTTTCGAGGTACCATTTTATTTTGTTTGCGAGGGATGGAAGATGCGATAGGGACATTGAAAGAAGGAAAGTGGCCGGTACTAGAGTAAACGGTGCACCCATTGTTAGCATTGGCAGCAATGTGTCGAACATGGCTAAAATGCTGGTGCGCAATACCATTCTAGTACCGTCACTTACGTATGCAAGCGAGACATGGACGTGGCTGAAGGAGGACGAAAGTGGAATAAATGCGGTGGAGATGCGATCGTTGAGAAGAATGGTTGGTAAAACGCTGCGTGATAGAGTGAAGAATGAGGATATTAGAAGAATGAGCCGATGCAAGAAGAGTGTTGTGTACAGAATGCGCGTGAATAAACTACGGTGGTTTGGGCATGTTGAACGAATGGAAGAGGTAAGAATGACAAAGAGGATATACTTGTCTGAAAGAAAGGGTGTGAGGAAACGCGGGCGTTCGAGAACCACGTGGCTTGATCACGTGGATCAAATTCTCAAGGACGGCCGCGTGTTGAGTAAGAGGAACCGACATGCGTGTATCAGAAACTTCATGAATGTGGAGGGAGCGAACGCTGTTTGGCGTTCCGTTCTCTCTGCCTACCCCACTTGGGACACGGCGTGAGGGTATAGTATAGTATAGTATAGTATTTTATTTTCCTTTTTTTCTTCCTGTCCTTTTGTATTAATTTTATGAATAAAATAATAATTATTATGAATTTCTTTGTTTCAGGTAACTATTAATGGCTGTCTGTCTATTCACCCGCTAGAGGTACGATTTTATTACCATCATTTAGTTGAAAGCGATCTCACGTAAGTGGCCAAATCTAGTCTTATCAGCGTGAATTGGAAACGCAGTTTTTTATAAATATTTTTTAAAACTCGCAACAATTTTTGCATTGCAAACATCAGGGTTAACAATGCATACTTAAAGGTATAATTATCTACGTATGAAATCCCGTGATTCATATTATGTTACAAAACACTCAGTAGAACACATTAATTAGAATAGGCATATATCACCAATCGTGTTTGGCTGAAGTAAAGAAATTAATCTTAGCTGAAATTCATTTACCTATCGAGATTCCATGAGTGTACTTCATTTACATGCTTCTTTTCCCGACTGTGTCAAAAAAGTGTAACCAAGAAATTAGATTGTAAGTATTAAATTCTCTTCTCATCTCAATTGAAGAACTGCATTACAATATTGTTATTCCAAAGAATGAATTAAAAACTGAACGGAATAAATTAGTTTCGTTATTTTTGTATGATTGTTACTATAGGAGTTGATTCCCAATAAACTGGAAAACTTAAGTTTACAATACGGTTTTTCCCTGTAACATCAACATAATGCTATCTCAAAACTGTTCTTATTAGAAGAAAATTCTAGAATAGGAAAGATGTAGAAGAAATGGTTGTAGTAACATCTGTGATACACAATATTTCAGAGTATTCTTATTGATATTAGTAATATTATAATATGAAACAATGTATGTTCGTATGTATGTAGGTAATGTATCAGTGTTATGAAGGAGGTTAGGGTAAGGTATAAGAGTCCGCACTCTCTTCTTCTGATTTATTACGATCACCAATGCTTCGGACGTGAATGTCACATGTGACATTTAGGTTAGCTAAAGATCCTATAAAACATTTTTTCCAATCCCGTGTCTCTGACGGGTTAAGCATAAAGTCTTACGTTACTATATGATATTGTATATGTATTATATTATGGATACTTGGAAAAATGTCCCAAGCACGTGTGCCAGTGTACCGATTCTTATATAAATGTGTTTTGAATGTATGCTATTTCTTTTTTCTCAATCATATTTTGGATTCCGTTTTCAAGGCAAATCATAATGATTCAGCGAATTTTTTTTCCTTTTCGTAATTTCTGCATTAGTATTATTTCTTTTTTACTACTAAAATATACAAATTAGATAAGAAATACACTTGCCTAATATTGTAAAGTAAACAACACTATGTAAACTTGATGCAATAATAATACCTATATGATATCAAAACGCTTGAATCATAATATCTAGCAGATATATGACACACATTGTACTCTAGTAATTCTTCCAATGAAAGTCTCACTGTGATTTTATATATGTTATACATATTTATGTAGTTAAGTAATCTAGTTTGGTATTTTTGTATCACACTATCATTCCAAATCATATGTGTTATGATGTATAAGGAACATAATATAATATCTATACGTCTGCATCACAGATACACACAAGTGGAGTGAAGATTATTCACAGCTAATTAGAGTCCGATCATAAGACCACTTCACCATTCAATATAACATCAACATAATTACACTTTCCGTCTCACACACATCCGCGGGGAAGTGATAATGTGAGAAAGAAATGAATAGTGTATCATTATTTAGGGTTAATGTTGTAGAAATATATCGTCGAAATCTTTGTAGGCTCCGATTTAACTTTTTTCATCACTCAGCGTTTCAATCAAACTCACTTCGATACGCATTCCATCATTGTATTCTTATTTTATCGATACACTTTAACAACAAGAACTCTTCAAGAAGATTAGAGAAAGAGAAAAAAGTAAATTACACTTTTGCCTTTTCTTTTTGTGTCAGTTTTGTTTACATTGTTTTCTCACGCTAGTTTTTACTATGTACAGTCCGTTAAGTATCTTGTAAGTTGAAAGCCTTGAAATAAAAGAAAAGAGCGGACATTTTCTGTACCAGATACATTATCTCGAGGTTGTATGCAAAGCACTATACGTTGTACACTGTACAGTTCATAGTGTTATTTTATTTAACATCGCGTGTGATAACATTTGAGTTGTGACTTTTATATGCAACTCGTGAACTCTTGATTGCGATGAAACAAGCGCGATCAATCATCCATACAATCCAAGGTTTATAATGCTGCTAATTAAATAATTACCTTAATGTTGAACAAATCACTTGTGTATTAATAAAATATATTTTTAATTTATGTGAATGTAATGGAAATAGTAATACTTACTTGTAATCATTATAGCCAATTAATATATCATCCTAACGTGATATCTCTATTTCTAATACTACATAATGTAGGTATATCGATAATTTGTAAATCATTCATGAAAACTATAAGTTTTCAAATGAAGGCCATACATATTATTAGCATTATGTAGCTAATGAGCTAACTCCTTTACAACTTTATCGATAGATTTTTATAACGTGTTTGTATGTAGCACAACAATTCACATTTCTGTAGCAATTATTTTATCATTATTAATATTGCACACTAATATTTGTATAATTGGTACGAGTTATCCAATTAATATATGCATATTGTATTGCCACTTCAACTTCTAATGAAAACGACCACCATAGAAATGAAATTCAACAAACTTACTTGGCTATTGTATTATTTTGTCCACCTCGATGTGTTATACTGCAACCAGGTACCCAAGTATCCAACATATCTACTTGATTTGTGGTTGAATACGTAGGTACTATGCTCGACTGTATCATAGAGAATAGATTTCTTGATGCAATTCGAAACATACGTATATTATAGCAATATTACGCTTGATTAAAATACATCAAAGTGTTTGTGTTTTGACGACTTGTTTTTGTTTCTTTTCTACATCAATTTTATCCAAAAACATCTAATATTTTGAAACATCTAAGTACCTATCTACTTTTCCACTGTCTCTACCGTATACGTAAATTTGATTTAAAAATATTGTTCATATTTTATTTGAATATGTCATAAAACATATTGAAATTTGCACACGTTGTATGATATTGTCACCTTTACACATAATATTATTACCTGGTCAATCAACTCATTATAATTTATTATATGATTATGCATTCGTAACAGTTACACCTGCCATTCTATTGTATGTATTTCGTTATATATGATATAAGTATCTATCAACCGTTTTAATATAGAGCACATTACGGGTCACTATTAAAAATTACACAGTAATAAAAACAACACGTATCGTAATTTGTGATTAGTTATTGCTTCAGATTTATTCTACGTGCGTTCGTATGAACATTGTGTTTAGCCTGACTAGTAAGTATAGTACATAACTGAGTATTTTTATTGGTTTTATTTATCGATAATTTCTTGTAAGCCGCTGGCTACTGAAACAAGACCACGTCTACTTGCTCCTTTGCATATGAATTAGTTTCACCTGCGCGATTAGTAATATCCGGAGTTTAATATCGCTTTACTTACCAACAAGTATACTTACTATAGATGTCCAGTAATATACCTAATGATATAATATGCCAAGCGATGTAAGCACTCCCTATAATCACGGTCACTGAAATTGGCGTTAAATTGTTCCAGGTATGGTGAGATTACAACTCTTAAAATTATATAATTTGATAACTTGACATATAATTTATTACCCATGTAAGATTGGAAATGGTCGTTTCATTTAGCTCGAAGTTTTATGGGTATGATAAATTGTGACAATGTGTTAAAAATATTGACTGATAAGGAAAAAATTATGTTGGTCCTAATATCGGTGAACCTCAAATCGCTGTAGTAACAACATAATAATGGTTTCCTTAGGACAAATTTAGTGAAATCGTATAAAGAATATTATTCGTATAAAATTCGAAAAATTATTAAAAGATAGAAATTATTTTCAAGTATTGATTAGTTCGATGATAGGGCACTTTCTCCATAATTTTAAAACGAAATTTAATTTAATTACTTAAATTAATTTAATGTTTTATTAATGACCAATATCTAACTTATATCAGCAATTCATATCAATAATACATAAATCATATTCTTATCTGTGTACGAATCATATTATATATATTGCAACCACTATATACAATACATAATTATTTCATAATTTCATTTTCAATTATTGTGTCTTAAGAGTATAATTATCTTCATTAATACTTATCGATTGTTTCTCGATTTCTTTTCGTTTTGATAATATCATATTAACAGTTCTATGTACGCGTATAATTTGCGATAATCCATAGATATTTTTATTACAACATTTTATTGTAGGTATGTCTAGAGACACACTAAACATAATAATTATTAAATTTTCTTGCAGTAACACGTAGGTACGTACAGATTATTATTGTATGATAATGTGTGGTTGAAGTCATATTATTATAATACCCGATTTCATTATTTTTTTATTATAAATTACTTATATTATTGATTTTGTCTATTGGCCGATGCAAACTATAAATATCATTGACTGATAGTATATATGTAGAGACTATATATTTTATATTTTCATAACTAATCATATCATTACGTATACATATTATATTGTAATAATATTCCATGATTCAACTCTTCAACTATTATTCCCTCTAGGCGTATATTTTTTATTAAGTACATATTATTATTATTAAAACACTAACAGATTATTGTTAACTTTCTCTTCAGTGTTTATTTTTTAATACTGCCGATTTAATATCTGGCAATACCAATATATTATTCTAATATTTTAATCAGCTTTACTTCATTGGCTATCATGCGGGTTATTATTTGTCACTGTAGAATAGTAATTTAGACGAATAGTTTTTATATCTCAAACATTTTTTCTCTTGCTTTATTAAATTCACGAGTATATACTCTATTTGGTAAGTTTCAATGAACAAACTCAGCCAAATTTCATTGTCATAGATTTAATCTACTTTTGTGTTTATTTGAATAAAAAAATAGCAATTTCAATTTGATTTTTATTTTATTCTTTTCAAGACCATCCATTCGTTTGCGAGTGATTTAGGATTTTTTATTTGATAAAAAAACAAATTAAGAAATGTAAAATATTCAGCTATAATGAAATTGTTCCATAAATCAATAATAAGAGTTATTGTTTATTTTTTTCTATTTTCTTTTGTTTCTATTTGTTGAACATTATTTTATTTATACTGTCTACTGTAGCACTATCACTACTATACGAATATTATTTCTAAGAATTTTAAACGTCTCGAAAGTTTGTCTAACACTTGACTTGCAAGATCTTAATTTGCTCCTCTGGGAAAATGAGTTACTAACTTATATCCATAAATCAAGAACGCACAACACTTTATAATGTAATATATTTTAATATCTTAATTATAATTAACGGGTCTTGATAATTATAAATAGCTCTAATTAAGAGCATATTGATGGCGGCGATAGTGTTAGTACATATATATATTTCAGAAGATTGATAATGCAGTAAATGTTCTCTGTATGTTTGTGTAGTGGATATTATAATTCTTATAATTGGTTTGCAATAAAAACACCTGCACATGTCCAGACTTACAATTCTCAATATACAAAGTGAATACTACTACATAGTTGTATATTATTGTATCATGTGAATTGATTAACGGATACTGAGGTTGAAATCAGGTTTCCATCAAGTTGCCGCAGTATAAAATTATCTTGTATACTCACTACTATATACGGCTTCTCTTTAGACGGGAATAAAACCAGTCCACTACTCTGAACAACCGATAAAAAATCTTTACAAGGAGTTAAGTAAGTAGGTAGATATTTTTTGTATAGCTTCATTTCGTAACCAGTTCACGAGATATATTATTGATATAAAATAAATGTAATACGTTTCTTTTCTTTGATTGGGGTTATGTAAGCTTTATTTAAAAAAAAAATCGACATTAAATCGATTCGTAATCAACAAGGTACATCCATCTTACATGTGTGATTAGACGTGTCAGACTTAATTCAAGATGTAAATTTAACACAACATCAAACCATATTACAAAATATACTTACTTCTATTGTGTAGATTTATCAGTCTCGAATGAATCAAGGATAGTGAATCGGATAGGGAATCATATTATACTTAATCATAAATACTAACTTTACTATATAAAAATTCGTACCCCACTATGACAGATAGATATTGACTAATGTTTCTCTATCTTTAAACAACTGTTGTCTAAGGATTATCCTGCTGAAAAATTTTCATCTGATGTACTATTTTTATATAAATGATTATATTCCTTTTATTTTGAAGCGTACAATGGCAAATTCAATTATTGGTTGATTGGTGACAAAATAGTTGACAAAAACAAACGCTAATAAAATAAGGCAAATGCTTTTAAAGCAAAAATGTCATTTTGATTGAAAGGAAAAGAATTATGTCAAAATCATTTGTTTTTTTATAAGCTAAACTGAGATGACCTAAACACGGTTTAATAAACTCGTTATGACTATAGTTAGCTGATAAAGTACATATTTATACAGATATAAATTAATACTGAAACATTATCGAGTCCGATAATTTTTTTTGTATTCTTGTACTTAACTGAAAATAGCCATGGTATATTATTACTGCAACATACAATAATAAAATAATAACCAGTTTTTTTAAATTCAGGTTTTTCTTTGAAAGCAATTACGAGTACATTTTTATTTTCATATCTAAGTAGAGCAATAATCGGGGATTTAGACTTTATTACAATCATCCATAACAGAAAATATTGAATGAAGCAAGTTTTGAGCAAATGTATGGGACATAGAAATTACAACGAATTTTATATTCATTTAATTTACGAAATGTAAACGTTAGGCTATTTTTATTTATACTGATGGCAAGATATATGATTCCATATAATTTAATCATGATAAAATCGTCCTTTTAAGTCAATCATCATTTCTTTCCACCTTCATTAGTTCACGATATAATCATTACCTGTTAGTCTCGATATCGATTGGGTATGAAAACGTTTTAATTAATTAAAAAGTACGCGCACACATAATTCCTGGTAAACCAAATAACCATTGGTCAGACAGAAATGATTATTAATGTATATTACTCAAAGATTTTTCCACCGCAATATTTGAATGTCAAATGACCCATATAATATTATCATGTTTATCTGTGATACGATATTTTGACTTACTCTTGTACCTCGTGCGTAGGTATAGGAAATGTTGCTTCGTTCAACACATACCTACTGTGTGCTGTGGTTTTGGATCACTACGTCTCGTTTCGTGTCTATATTTACTACTTATTTTGCTTATATATCGTATTAAATAATACAAGAACGTTGCATAACACCCACCACAAATAATACAATATTGTGTGTCGTCACACTTAAGTGCAAAGCCAGCATAGTAGACCACCACAACAATATGCGAATTTAAAACGTCAACATCCGTTGTCTATGGATTTACCATTCGGTGTAATAATTATTGGTATAACAAGCCTACGTATATACATATAATACACGTCATGGTTCGTGCATTAATTAGTCCGTCAGTCTATCAATGTATTATTAGAATTGTAGGAAAAATAGTGCATTTCGTGATACATTGCCATACAAAATGATATGTAGGCATTGTGTATACATTCAGTGTTAACACATTGAATGTGTTTAAACATTATTAAGGAAACATAGTTTGTTAGAGTCGAGAACTATTTCAATTGAATATGAACAAATACATTGAGTGTGTTTTTCGCAATGAGAGAAATATTTTTATGAGCCAATACACTATTGTAATCTTTAAACAGTTTCTAAAGTGTGTATTTCATATCAAGTAGGTATAAATCTTTCCATTCCAATAAATGTGGTTAGACATCGTCTTGTCATCAAATATCCTAATTCCAAATATCCTGTACTGCAGCCTTCTGTCACCAGTGAGCAAAGCATCTCATGTACCTACCTACCACAATATTTATATCCAATAAAATATACAAAAACTCAATCTTGTTCTTCTTTACGTGTCTTGTCGAGTCCCCTCAACATTGACGATCTCCTGGTAGAACTCTTGTCCTTTTTGGGCAGCACGAAATAACTCCTCCCCACCTCTCATCCCAGTCCACTCTCGAATGTTCTAAAGCTAGGAAAGCCGCTTTCTTCCAATCCTTCAACGGCCTTCAATCTAGCAACTAAATAGATAAATAAGTAATAAATAAACCCATATCAACTAAAAACATAATTTTATTGTGTTAATAATTAAGTCAGGCAAGTTGTGTGTTACAGTTGTAGACACTTTGTTTAATATTATGTAGGTACGTAAATAAAAATGGACAAAATTACTGTAAAATCTAATCATGCACTTTTTTAGTTACATTTTTTGTGCGCCTTTTCAATCTATACGTTTCATTAGATTCTGTACGGTGATAATTATCATTGAAAACTTAATTCAATTATCTCCAATGAGGAATATTTTTTATTAAAATAAATAGGAAAAATGTAAAAATAAATCAGTCACAAACGATACTAAATAAATTAGGTCATACCTATTCGTGTAGCTTTTGATGTGATAACACAGTTAAACAAACATTAAATTTAAAATATTTTAAGTACTGTTGCTTATAATTAGACACAGACTGAAACTTAAATACCATAACTGCATACATGTGCCTGGGAACACCTTCAGTTGTGTGTCTCATCAGTTGTTTACTTCCGTGATAGTAGTATGTACGAATAAGAATACTTATGATTGTATTAACAGGACTTATCATCATCATCATCAATGGCGCTACAACCCTGTGTGGGTCTTGGCCTCCTCAAGAAGTCGCCTCCACTCCCTCCTATCCATCACCTCTCGTCGCCAATTGGTCACGCCCAAAGCTCGCAGGTCCTTTTCCACCCCATCCATCCATCTCAACTTTGGCCTCCCGACGCTTCTTCTGCCACTGGGCTTTGTGGAGTATATTCTTTTGATTATTGATGTGTCGTTCATCCTTTCCACATGCCCTAGCCATCGGAGTCGGCAGATTTTGATGTGCTTGGTGATATGCACATCTTGATACAACATGTAGAGTTCGTAGTTGTATCTACTTCGCCAAACTCCGTTTTCGCATATGGGCCCATAGATGCGTCTTAAGATTTTTCTTTCGAATATGTCCAGTCTCAGCTCATCCGCCTTAGTGAGTGTCCATGTTTCGGCGGCATAGGTCAGGACAGGTCGAATGAGTGTCTTATAAATTTGTATCTTAGACTTTCTGGAGATGATCTTAGATTTCAGCTGCTTTTGGAGACCAAAGTAGCATTTATTCGCTGCAGTGATTCTTTTCTTTATTTCATCGCTGACATCATTTTTATTGGTTATAAGAGATCCGAGGTACGTGAATTTGTCTACTGCTTCAAAAGTGTAGCCATCAACAACCAGAGGAGTCAGTGGTGTGTCAGAAGTTAATGGGTTTGACACAAGGTACATAGTTTTTTGGTTATTAACCACAAGTCCTACCTCTCTTGCAGCCCTTTCGAGGGAGATAAAGGCCTCCTTTAGTGCTTTACTGCTTCTGGCGATAATGTCAATATCGTCTGCATATGCTAGGAGCTGGACAGACTTATAGAAGATCACTCCATTGACATCAATTCTGGAATCTCGAATCGTCTTTTCCAGAGCAATATTAAAGAGAAGGCAGGCCAGTGCATCTCCTTGTCGCAGGCCATTCAGGGTGAGAAAAGGTTCAGAGAGATCAGATTGTATCTTTACCTGGCATTCTACACTCAGCATGGAGATCTGTGTCATTCGTACGAGTTTCTCAGGAATTCCAAAGTTTCTCATTGCGATGTATAATTTTGCTCTGTTCACGCTATCGTATGCTGCCTTGAAGTCTATGAATAGGTGATGGGTTTCAATGTTAAATTCACGAGTCTTCTCAAGGATTTGTCGTATTGTGAAAATCTGATCTGTGCATGATCTTCCAGGTCTAAATCCACTTTGGTATTGGCCAATGATTCGCTCTGTGTAATAAGCGAGGCGTTCATAGAGTATGTTGGAGAATATTTTGTATGCTATATTTAGGAGGGTTATTCCCCTGTAGTTTGAGCATTCCAATTGATCGCCTTTCTTGTGAATAGGGCATATGATTCCCTTGTTCCAATCAGCAGGGAGCAGTTCATCCACCCATACCTGGGCCAATATGTTGTGAATCGCCATAGCAAGTATTTCACCACCACACTTGTAGAGTTCTGCTGGTATGCCGTCTGATCCAGGTGCTTTGTAGTTTTTTTTAACAGGACTTATGGCGTGTTATTATTATATTCTCTGCCACTCACAATGTTGATTGGATATGAATAGCCTTATATAAAAATGATTTACATCGCAGGCCAGTCATTAGAACCGAACATCATTACAGACGCTTAATAATAATATATACATAATACATTGTCGGTGTGCCGCGCTGGCTGCTCCGTCTAGTGGTTGTTCAATGAACTCATTTTTTGTTCAGTGTGCGACCACCGCAGATTCTTCTTCGTCATCATCAGATCTTCATGGCCACTATTACTTTACTACCACTACGAAAAATTCATGACCGCAAAATCGTTTAGTAACGTTCATGTTTTTGTTAGTAACTATACTTTATTATCTACCTCTTTTTATTTCGATTTAAACAAATATCTATGTCTAGACCTGGCAGACCTCAAAGAAAAGCAGCCATCGACATTCATATAAAGAGTTTCATTTATCTAATTTCCAAACCATTTTACACTGGCTTCATGTATAAAGAACATTAATTCTCTTATTTCTCATAAAGTAAATCACAAACAAACTAACTACCTACAGTATAAATATCGACTGTGCTCAGGACAAAGGCATCAAATCACAATTTTGACAAAAGTCATTTTATGTTTTAAAATCAATCATTTGTGTCTTTTACACATTCTGGCAAAAGCATTCAATTCCCAAATGCCTAGTTTTTATAAAAAATGGAAAATATTTTTTTTAGCTAGGGCTTAATTGCAAATATCCAATAGGACAAAGGACTCAAACAGCATGAGTTTCATTATTAACACCAAAAAAAATCATCCAGACATAATTTTACGGCGAGGTAAAAGGCATGCGCCCTTGAAGTGAATATATTCCACAAAACGGCGCACTATAAATTGTCTAGTTATTATTATTATCAAACCACATAACCCCAAACATGCGACATACATATCTCTTTAACATGTTGCTTAAGTTTGTCAGGACAAAGGATTTAATCCACATTTTTGTTAATTTTTTGCTTATAACTTAGGAATTTCTGAATATTTTCTCTTAAATTTTTATGACATAATAAAAAAACTACATTACAAAAAGTTGGTAAAATAATAATGAAAATAATTTGAAATTTTCTTAATCCTACAGTTTTTTGCTTCTCCTATAAAATTTGACCAATGTGGTTTGAATCCTTTGTCCTGAGCACAGTCGATTCGTGTATAATATTCAATAGTGCGATGTCGTGGCGCTTTTATTATAGGTAATAAATTGTGTACCTAGTACTTTTGGCTGTTCTTGCATATCTCCGAGGCCCTCCAGTTATTGACATTATTGATATTTTTATGTAAAAAAATCATAAAATGACTATTCTTTATTAATGGCAGTATGTACAGAGTTTGAGATTATACGTTTTATGTAAGAGAAAATTTTTAGATCCGTAAAAAGAATAATAATTTGGTGTTAATGTGAAACACTAAATTATTAATTAAACAACTTCACGAGTTTTCCCATTATATCAGACATCTTAAAAAAAGTATTAAGTATTTTTTAAAGACTGTTTATTTTGTGTGTTCACCATAACGTTATTATTATTTGTGTTCTTAAATTCTCATTAACGTTAAAATGTCGTTAATATTAAAATAAAAACAAATAAGTTTCAGGTTCGCTGTTAATTATTACTACGTGTACATTTTGTTTTAATTATAAAAGTACATATTTCATTGTGTAAATTTCAATATTAAGGGGTACTGTTTTCATGAGACATTAATTATTAGGTAAATACTTGCGTATTTAAAAATAACCATCAACTCAGTGTTCCGAGCTTTACACTGATACAAAGGCTGCTGGAAGTATCATAATCCTTATACAAATAATTGTAATCATAATCAACATTTTACGACTATTTGATAATTATACATCTTAGATTAAAGTCGGCTTTTAAAACTTAGGAAATTCAATACTTAGGACCTATGTTCATTTAGTCAATTTAACATTTCGATAAGATTTTACTTTGTGTTTTATTTTTGTAATATATAAAATACTTCACATCTCTGTTTAGAGGGAAAAACAAATTTAAAACTCTAAACCTAGAATCTTTCATATTTCCCAAGAGGCCGGCGTTTGAATATAATGATATAGAGGGAATTTATGCTCTTACAATTTACCCACACTTCAAAGAGTATCGATCTAGTTTTTTCAAACATATACTAAAACAAATTAGGTTATAATATTATGTTTATGATCCAGCAAACATTACATTCCATTAACCCAACAAAAATCATTAATTTATAATAATGGAAGAAGGGTGTGTGTGTATCAACGTGTACGAATTAACTAAAGCTGAATTGAACACTTATACAATGACATATATAATGATTGGTTTTCATCAGGTAATGAAGTACCCATGCTTCTCAATAAAACCTTTCATTTATAATTTATCCAATCTTTTAAACAGCAAAAATAACTATAGGTACCTAGGTGTAATGTTTCTTCAGTCAACCTCAGACGGCTATGTTCTTATATTTTCGAAACGTTTACTCAAAAGATATTCCGAAAGTGTATTAAAAATGTAATTTTCTTCTATTTGAAGACCCCTTGAGGATTTACTTGATTTGTAATCCTGTATCACGAGTCTCTAGATGCTATATAATATATTAGTCTGTTTGAGAAAAAAATCACAAGCATGAGAATTTATATACATTTATTTCAAATTCTAATTTTGCGTTTTGTGAATTGCGATTTGTAAAATTAATCTAAATTATTCGATATATCAGATCGTACTTCTGTAAAATGGTTGTATGTAGAGATATCTTTATAATTAAGTCGCCACCTTCCACCCTCCTAATAAGTAGGTAAGAGCTATCAGGATTCCCGACAAGGGTTGCATATTGTTGATGGGAAAGTTTAGGGGTAGTGCTTAAATTATCTCTCTTATACGCCTTACCGATATCTACTTTATTATATTGACGAGAAGGGATCCCGACAGGTTTATTGATTGACCTATGAAGACAGTTAATCTTTACCTAATGTAATTTGATGTTGATACGGGATTTTGTTACCGTAGCTTTGTTTTAACACTACACATTAGATACATCATTTATTCTGATTTATCATTAAATATTATTGCTATTTCTTATCTTTGATATCATCTAGGAATATTATTCCGAAGTCGCTTGATGCACTACGTTCTTATTACTCCGTACTGTAAAGTTATTCCTTACTGCAATATACGAGTAGATACTAATACTATCTTTATGCAGCGAAAATAGGTGAACAGTCGTCAAGTCATACATAAGATAAGAAGCAATCAAAAAATAAATATAATTTAAATTCACATAACGTAAAATATACATGGATCCATATAATTTCAACCCACCTCAGTGGCAAGCAAGTCGATATCTTTCTTGCATGTGTGATATTTCGGGTTTGAATGCTAAAATATTTATAGCTGAATAAAAACGTAGGACACACATTAAACACAAACCTCATGTCATATATTTCTTAGTATGCAAATTTTTCTCATTTTAATTTTACGATCACTTAATTAACTAATTACAATAATAATGCCTAAATTATATGTATATAAGTATATTCTCGGAAGAATGACGACTTAAAAGCCATTATTACAAGCGAATATCATCTACTAATATTCCGTCTGCCTACTGGCGTATTAATTAATAATTTATCACAGTAACACGTCAATTCTCACCAATTTTAACGTTGAATAGTCTATTCAAATAATATTATATAGATTGAATATTATTATACTTTTGTGTTACCTCAGCAACCTGAACGACGACGATTTGCAGCAGATTATCTATTGTTTGATCGTCAACTGTAACAACATCTGTGACCAATTCGTGATTACTATTCTACAGTTTTGTACCTACGTTGGTCTTTATACATTATAACTAAACAATCTAATGAATAGAAAATATTATCCAGCCTCTTATCAGGTGGATATAATAATATTTCATCTATAAAGAAATGCACAAAAGTATTGGCTTATACATGTTTCAAGAGCGAGAGCTTCATAGGACACATTCATAAAGCACATTGTGAAATAACACCCGTATTCATAAAAATACATAATATGTAGGCCTGGCTAATCCGGTATGAGAATAAAGTTATCCTTTATTTAACAAAATCTTACTGACTAACTATTTGCGCTACAGCGCACCTAATCAATATTTAATTGTTTTTTTTTATCTATTTATATATACAGTGTATTTAAATTCAAATATATTTATTTTTAGAAATATCTATACACTTTTTCATTCAATCCACACAGTTTTTATCAACGAAATAATATACAATTTATTCCCTCAATATTTTCTATTCTGTAAAATTTCTGATATTCTAGTTGACTTGGATTGGTTTTAAATCTTAAGTGATTGACTTAATTTTCTATGTTAACTTAATGAAGTATTAATTCATTGCTTTTTACTAAGCTGCTGCCTAAATTAGTAAAAGTGTGTATGCTGCTGATAGTGTTTTTTTTCTGTGTAGTGTTGTTTGATTTGACCGTATGTACCTTTTAGAAATAAATAAATATTTTTCCATAATATCATTTTTCAACTTTTCGATTTGTAGCTACTGCTCAGAATAAGTCAAACATTATTGACTGTCGAGAATAAATCTGCCTTAAGATGGCAAAATATGATATGTGTATAGGATTTTACACTGACATATCATACTTTGACATCTTACGGCAGAAATTTAAGTAGATATTAAAACGCGTTACTAAAGCTAGGCATAACAGGTCGAAAAGCATTCATATTATGTAAAAGAGTTTGTTATGGACTCGTAACAATATAAAACAGAAGAAAATATAAATAGGAACCTACTTATAATAGTAAATAATATATTTTTAAATAAAATGTTTAAACTTGAATCACTATGTTAATTTGTTACATTAATTTAAATTACGCTATCGCGATTTCAGTGCACTTGCACCATAAACTTGCAGTGCACTTGCACAGTAAATAATATAATTGCATTCATACCTGCTTATTATTGCTTTCTGAAAACTTAAAAGTCAATATCGAAGAACATCATTCATAATTTATTACTGTGTAAGTTATGCTGAAGATATTTTTCTCTGTTAAACTGATATGTTACAATGTTAAATGTTTCACAGAATCTCAAACGACTTGTCTCTATTGCAGTCTGAACATTTCATATACAGTACTCAACTATTATTCAAAACTACCTATACTGATTTAGTACATCATTCTCGGTAAAAGTTATCATAAAATTTTATTCTTAGAAACATATTATGATTGAGAAATATATTTGTGTTTGAATTACACGAAACACTACTACACGAAACAAGTTTTGTTTATACAACAATTACGTACTTACTTACTAGTCAGCCATCTCTCCACTGCTGGATATAGGCCTCTTCCAAACGTCGTGGTCTTGTGCCCTCTGTGTCCATCTCTTTTGTGGTCTGCCAATGCTTCTTTTGTTACTCCATGGTCGCCATTTGAGAATTCTAGGAATCCATCTACCGTCGTTTCGTCTCGCAACATGACCCGCCCATTGCCACGTAAGCTTTGCAGCACGATCCATAATATCTGTGACTTGTTAGGTGTCTGATGTCTTCGTTTCTAATTTTATCTATCAGACTCACCCCAAACATTCGTCTTTCCATAGATCTTTGTGAGCATTTTAGCTTGTGGACACTTGCTGCAGTTAGCGATATGGTTTCTAGTCCATATGTTGTCATTGGGAAGATACGTGTTTCGAGGATACAACAATTATAAAGCCAGTAATCCAACAATATCTGTCATTTGCTTGAAAAATTATAAAATATATTATTATGGTACCAAGTTTAAAAATTATGTGCTAAAAAGGCGCAACTGAATTATGATATCTTTAACAAATTTCAATAGTATAATGTGAAGTGATTTTCACACAAGCCAAGTATCTAAATGCTAAGACTTAAGCGATGTCCTTGTGTAATAATTCATTCGAATTAAATTTATTTCTGAGTTTCGCTGCACAAAAGTTCTATCTATCAAGATGTAGGAAGTTTAATGTGATTAATATTTCCTTTAATCATTTTTGTCAGCATCTGAATATTCATCTGTTAAATGGATTTCCTTTCGGAAATACGCGGAAAACCATCTGAAAAATAAAGTTTATCGAAAGCATTAATCTTATTTCAGCGTGTCATTAAGAAAGGGGGTACGAAATATATATGCCCGCTGTCTTTGAAAGGGAATTTTATTAAAAAACATCAGGATTTTTTATCAGCTTATCGGTGTCGTTATCTTATACATTTATTATAACATCCGAATTTTATTTGAAATATTCCAAAAATTTTCTATGCCAAATATTTCGCTTTAGTAAGCTCTCAATCAGTATCGATAAGATTTTAATTCATAATTAACCATTAAATTTTCAGTCTATCACGTGTTTTATATAAAAACATCACAAGTTTATACAGCATACAAAAAATAATATGGGAGTATTGTAAATATGTTTGTTAAATTTTATTATTCCCTTACTAAATTTCGTGTTGGTCCTGTAGTCGGTAAAACATTTTGTTTTTCAAAGTATTGTAAATATATGTTTGTTAAATTTTATTATTCCTTTACTAAATTTCGTGTTGGTCCTGTAGTCGGTAAAACATTTTGTTTTTCAAAGTATTGTAAATATGTTTGTTAAATTTTATTATTCCCTTACTAAATTTCGTGTTGGTCCTGTAGTCGGTAAAACATTTTGTTTTTCAAAGTATTGTAAATATGTTTGTTAAATTTTATTATTCCCTTACTAAATTTCGTGTTGGTCCTGTAGTCGGTAAAACATTTTGTTTTTCAAAGTATTGTAAATATGTTTGTTAAATTTTATTATTCCTTTACTAAATTTCGTGTTGGTCCTGTAGTCGGTAAAACATTTTGTTTTTCAAAGTATTGTAAATATGTTTGTTAAATTTTATTATTCCTTTACTAAATTTCGTGTTGGTCCTGTAGTCGGTAAAACATTTTGTTTTTCAAGGAATTTTCTTGTTAAGTAGAAAAAATGTTTTGTCATGTAAAGCCATCAATAACAATTCGTAGAAACTCTTTAAGCATGTCCCACAATCGGCCTAACCCTCTTGTGGGAGTTCGTTTCCCCTTCCCCACTTAGATGTTAACTTTGACATTCACTTTGTATCTCTTCCTTTCAGTAATAACCTCAATTCATTTCAATATTGACACACGGATGTCGACATTCCTTATCTGACCGACAAACTTACGGGAGAGATTTTTCTTTAAATCCTTTTATCGCGGTGTTCGACCCGTTCTTCAGAATGATGAATTAAGAAATCAGATAAACATTTTAAATTTATGTTTTGGAAATCTGTCCTACCGTTTCTTCTTATTTCAATAACCTTTTATATTACCTTTATTTATGTTTTATAAAAAAGGTCTTTTCAAACCTTCGTGAGTTTTTATATCCATTAATATCGTAATTTAATCATTCAATCTGTTTCTACGATTTCATATTCGAATATGACTTGAGCATTATCATCTATCTATCATCTATATATTAGGTCTATCTTAACATTGAGAATATAATTTAGGTCATAAAATGTATAAATTAGATCATTTTAACCCAAGGTCAATTTTAATGTTAATATATAACATTTAATTCCCAAGACAATAAAATGTTTTATTCCCTCGTGATACGGCATATAAAATCTCATTTTGAAAAGCTTTAATGCGATATTTATTCATATTTTTCATAATAAAACTCGTGTATTATCAGTAAGTTATCATGGATACGAGAGATAAAATATAAAAAAAAATATTTTTAAAATAATCTGAATATTATTTTGTAGTAAGTATACATTTATTTACGAAAACAATAGAGCTGTGTTTGATTCATGAATAAAAATTATGCAAATATTTTATTATTATACAAACATTATAGTCGGATTTGCCGAACTGAGCAGAAGTAATTCGATCTGTGTTTAATCTGCTTGTTTTATTTACAAAATAATTTGACTTTAATATATTATTTGACCGTATTATAATATTTTTATTTCATACATAAATAAGAATTTGAATATCGTTTAGTATGAAATATGATAAATGTATATTTTTTACAATTATCAACTTTTATTCTAGATAAATATAACATGAAAACCTGTTTGTAAACTATAGTACGTTCAACGTAATATAATATATACACGGGCAATTCGTACATATCGAGTTAGTCCCGAACCAAGATGTGAATATTTTCTTGTAATTAGGTACCTACTACTAACTCGACAATATCCAGGCTCAGGACAATTTAAAAATTTAATTTCTTCTTTCCTCCACGGATAAAAATCGACTCCGGGACCTCCTGACTCACTTAAAAATGTTAGGTACCTCCAGCTGTCTCAGAATTAACTATTACTACGGGATACGTATTACATACATAAATACCTGCTTCGAAACTATTATACTTGTAAGTATAATAGTTTGTAAGTATAAATGTTTCAATCTGTCGAGTTTTTAATAATTATAATACATCATGGAGAATTACTTGTCTGAAAGAAGGGGTGTAAAGAAGTGCGGGCGTCCGAAAACCACGTGACTTGGTCACGTGGATCAAATTCTCAAGGACTGCCGTGTATTAAGTGCGAAACCAACGTGCGTGTATGAGAAATTGTATGAATGAAAAAGAAGCGGAAAAAGTATGTAAAGACAGATCTATACACTGAGAAAAATACTAACGAAATTTCACAACGAATCATTGGTACGTACTATCAGATTAGGACCAGAGATCGTACAAACGATTCATTAGTACGAATCTATAATATTCACTCTTCGCAAACAAGTTGTTGGTAAATTTACCAATGATTTGTTTGCGAAGAGTTAATATTATAGATTTATACCAATGAATCGTTTGTACGATCTCTTGTCCTAATCTGATAGTACTGTACCAATGATTCGTTTTGAGTATTTTTCTCAGTGTACGACGTTCCGTTCTCTCTGCCTACCCCACATGGGATACGACGTGATGGAAAAGTTAAGTATTGTATAGAAGTGTTAGGTGTTAGTTACAAAAAGAATTAAAGAAGCTAATCTAATATATGTAGGTCCGCATGGAGTGTACTGTGTAAATAAATATTTATGTACTTAACCGTGCAAATTCTTAGTACATAGGTATTGAAAACGACGTTCAGTAAATAGGTAATGATTCTCTTTATATTGTTTGTTTACTTTTTTTATTTTCGCACATTTGATTACTCGTACATATTATCGGCTATCTAATCATTGGTTTTTTTTGCTGTATTCACCGCTATAATGTCATTCATTATTATCATCATCGATTTACCGTTTCATGAATACTACTACATATTACTACATTATAAATATTAATAAATATCGCTAAACCTTTTTTGTATTATTTAATTTATTCAAAATAATTTTGGTGATGTAATGATTAAATATATTCACAATAATTAATTTGAATAAGGCGTGACAAAGGAACGAGTCTTTATATTGTGTGAATTCACCAAACTGA
This sequence comes from Athripsodes cinereus, assembly GCA_947579605.1. Lineage (NCBI taxonomy): Eukaryota > Metazoa > Arthropoda > Insecta > Trichoptera > Leptoceridae > Athripsodes > Athripsodes cinereus. The sequence continues at coordinate 8,435,185 of OX388311.1, forward strand.
TTATTAAAATAAATATAATAAAATATTGGAGTAATTATAACAGGACATGGAATTGCTAAAATCGTGGGCGTGTTTGAGGAAGTATACCAATGAAATATTATAAAGGTTTATTTGTATTCAAATATTTTTATATTAACATTTTAGAACTTTTTGACAACTCGGAAACGAGTGGATGACTCTTAAACATGTTAAAAATCCCTTCAGAACGAGTGGATGACTCTTAAACAATATTAGAAATCCCTTCAGAATTACCTCAATAATGAGCGTTAATTCTTGTTGAGTTTCAAGAATACAAAGTTTTTGCTAATTGTTTTAATCAAATAACATAGATAAATCAAATTTATGACACAAAGCGCAGTTACCAGAGAATTGGCACCTTTTTTGAAGGCCAACTAAGTTTTGAAAAACAGCTGGAAATCACAATCAAATACTTTTCACCACAACCATAAGCCTATAACAAAATTAAAGAAGTTATCAGAAATTTGATTTGTTTTACCTGCGAAGATAGGGTTCTTGTCATCAAATGATCAACTAATGAGTACTTCTGGCTATTGTATGTACTAATGTACAATAAAATTCCATTATGAAAAGGTATTACATATAATATGATGTAATGATGGATGGACATTGCTTGACACAATGTGATGTGTATGAATACTCTAATATTGTTTAATAACAAGTTACAACTTCCTTTTCACAGTACTTTGTTTTATGTCACACAGTATAATATAGGTTGTAAAACAAATCTAATGAAAGCATTCATCATTAATTTATTGTATTCAAATGATCTTAACGGAAACACATAATACAAAATATCACAAGCAACAATAGTGGATATTATTATTATTGTGTATTTGCTATTATCATTGTGGCATCTGAGCACTCGCAATTATTTACAATCTCTGTACGTGTCATTATAATGTTTGCTTGATCCATTACAAATAGTTAGTACATCAGATCTACAACTTACGTCGTGGTGACAAAATTGAGAGAAGGAAAATTTCTAAGTGTTTTGTATTGAATTTATTTATAGCAGTTCTTGATAATAAGTAGGTAGTCGACGGGTTATTACATTGTTGTAAACAATTATCAAACGAAACTGATAGGTTAGTAAATTGTGTATTTTTATTTTATTTTCGTTTTCACCATATTTCAATTATTGAATAATAATTTCATCACATTGCATAATATTTATCAATTCACAAATTAATGTTAAATTTTCCATGCTAAATTATTTGGTTCAGAGATGCCATTGATTTTTTTATAGTATTGAAAACTTTTTGCATATTATTGAAATTACCTTACGATTTCAAGTGCCAAAATCAATGATCTAATGATTAAAAAAAAAGAATATCTACCTATAAATTAAATAAAGTATTATTACAGTTTATTTTCAGCCTCATTGATCGCTTCGAGATTCGTGTTATTTGATAAATATTTATAAACTTATTCTTTCTTCTTTTTCTGTTCGCTACATTATTTTTCTGTCTTTTCTATTTATTTTGTATTTAAGAATGATGATTCGATAAGCTACGGTATTATTGTACTGTTTGTAGTTACATGAATACCATACAATTAAACAGTTTTAATATTAAAGCTTGCGACGACAAGTTGGTGTTCTCTATTCTCTATTATAATATTATTATTCTTGTATTGTGTTTATGTCTATCCATCTACTCCTACTATTCTTCTTGTTGTCATCTAATAATAATCGACTGTAAACATGATATTGACTTAGCGGTTTTGCTTGTCGTATTATTTATTGAAAATGTTTAATGTTGCCATTTCTCAGTACCTACCTAAGTGTTTTTGTTCAAAGCGTGCAAAACTGCGCGGGGGTTAATCTATATAGACGTTATAATAATATTTTCCACGTAGTTATTAAAGCAAATTAAATTTTTCTCGTCAATATCTCAAAGCATTTCATCGAAATTACGCTTCACAGAAAAATATTTGAAATAAAATAAAATGTTCGAAATCAATTTCATAAAAATGTAGTGTAGGAATTTTTAAATTTCAACGAACCATTGAATTACATTTCTAAAGATTCCGACAAAAAAATCGACTAACCTTTAGGTATATATACATTCGTACCGCCATACTATGTAACTTATTATTTATATTTGAATAACAAGCCACGTGCTTGGTTACCGTAGATTTTTAAGTAGAAAGATTATTTTTTGCCACTGGATCTTGCTAATTGGAATAAGCCGGTGCAAGTACTAGATTCTTTCTATGTAGGATATAAGATTATTTCAATTAAAAAATCTCATCATTCTGCACGTAGCATCAATAGGAATAGCTTAAGTAAATGAGTAAGTTGTGTATTTTTCATCGCTTACATTACATGTTCAATCTGAAGTTCACAAAATAGGCATTTGAAATTTGTGCGTAATACCAGATTAGGAACCCTTTTGTTCTACTATACTATAGTATAGGCATCCACTTCCACATCTCCTGTATTCTATAATATATAAATATTTTTCTTTTTGTTATTTCTTTCATTATTGTATAACTATTGTATACCAAGAGATTTATAAAGATAAAAATAAAAAAATATTATTGCTTTTAAATCCTTAAGAACTTTAAAACTTTGGCATATCGCTTTGTGTTTAGTGAACTCGGTCTTTATTATTTTCCATACAGATTATTGTTGGACCTTTATTATATTAGCATCGTACGCACTTCTGTGTGTATAAAATCTAGACAAAAGAATCATACATATTTAGTTCAAGAAAGTACCTCCTTATTCGATCATGTTCTACAACATCTAGTATATTTAGTTACGAACATTCCCGTTACATATCGCACAGGCCAATATCAATGTGTTGCACGCCGCGCCACCACAAGTAATTGCACTTTGTAGATTGAATTATACATAGATATAAATCTAGTCGTCAATAGAATATATGTGACCTATAGCATGTCTGTTTTCTGAGAACTGTGTAGGTACATATGTGAATTAATCCAATAAGTGATTTATTTAGGTTATGTTGGTATAAGGCGACGTGACATAATTACACACTACATTACCTTAGTTCCTTTTCAATTTCACGTTGTATCTGCCCCGAGCACCACACAACTTCTATCATTTACCTACATACTGATAATCTAACGTTACTTCTACCTAATGGATATGTGTTTACGATTGGTTCAGCGTAATTTTTTAATAGGTTTTCCTTAGGTACACTTAAATGTCGTTTTTAAACATCGTAATAGATAAGTCAATGTGCATATCATATTTCTGATTTGTAACGCAGTGAATTTTGACGTACAACATGAACATGTTGAAATAATTTATTAATATGTACTCACTAAGGACGAACACTTTTCCCACATATAACACTTATAAGAAAACAAGGTAATCAATTACTGCAATGATAGCTCTTAAATTTTCCGAAGATTTTTAAAGCAAATGTGAGAACATCAATGGACTAATAATATTCATACAAGGCCGGTAATATGTTATATTATACAACAGCGGCAATTTTTACGGTGTAATATGTTATTGCTTAGAATATAAGATGAGAATTTATACAATTACCACCTTCACAGGTCATCACAGTCAGCATAATTAAGACTATAATATTTTAAATGTCATGGTGTCTGTGATCACTTATGGTTGGTCAATCAAATATTATAATATAAATTTACAATATAAAGTTTATACAATATATAACATACAAGTATGTAGTACCTACACCATGCGCATTCCATGTCCATCTCACATATTGTAATAAATATCTCATCTTAGAGAGATATTTAATAATCCCAATGATGATCATAATATTATTGATGTTAGAATTAGTTAGAATATATCGCAATCTAGCGATAAACTCGCCTTCTGTACATTGAATTGTATAACTGATAATTTTATGATACTTTGTAATAGTTGATGATACAGTAAAGACTAAAAATAAAATTTTAAAAAATGTTTGAAAATATCTTCATAGCTTTTAAATTACGCGAATTATCTTAAAAACACGAGTGTTAGATGTTATATACTGTAAAATAATTCAAATTGATTATAATTAAGCGAAGAAAATCGGATAAAGAAGAATTTTAAAAATTCAATTTTGGATTTAAAGAATAAGAATATTATTATTATAATCGAATGATTTATATACCGACGCTATTTTCTCCTTACTTTGAATCTAAGAAATTGAATTGAATATTCAAATCATACATACTTAAAAATAATAATTTATTCTATTTCAATAATACTAAAACATAATATTTATCTTTCAAATTAGCGAAACAAGATGGTTTAGAGATAATAATATCATAGATTTTGCCGAAAAGTCACAACCACAGTGTATTTACTTATAAAACGGGTACATCATTTGAAAGTTTCTCCAGCATATATTATTAATATATAAAGTTCTTAATAACGGAACATACAAACGTACTTACTAATAAAAAGATAAATATTGATTCTACATTAATCGTGAATAAGCGTTATGTTTATTTTGAAAGCCGCGTATCATAGACAAAGTTGTTTTTAAGTTAAAGCATTGTTCAAACTTCGATTTCTTGTTAAATCCATGCTACCCATAGAATAATCTCTTTATGTTTTCCTAGCATCGGTCTTATCCATACTTTGTTTATTTGTTCTTGTTAAAGATATTGTGTTACTTTAGATAATATTTTAACATCTTAAAACATCATTCATATTATGCACCGCAGAATTTCAAGCTATACTTTTCACACAACATGAATAAAATTTATTAAAGATTAAAAAGTTATTCAAAAGTTTTCCTTGTAAGTATCAATATAAAGAAGTGCACTCTAGTAATAATAATATATCCATCACGGCAGCTTGAATAATAATTGAAGTAAGAGTGGAGCAACAACATGCAATTCACATACAGGTAGTCTTTTCCATGTCAAAAAACAGGATAGTCAACATACATCATCTTGCAATATTTGAAATTCGCCTGGAATTCTCTCGAAAAATTGTTTTAAATACCTATTCCATTTATAAAACATCAGATAATGGGTGTATTAATTATGTAATGAATAAAGAAAATGTCAATAATTTTCCACGAATTCGGGAATTTCAATGTCAACCGCAAACGAGAGTACCTTATACTCATACAATATTACTACTACGTTATATAATACCACAATTTATCGAGAAAATTTCATTGAATTGAATAAGTTCAATTTATTATAAAGGACAATTATTATTTCATATGAATAAACCTATGGAGGTCAATGTAATGAAATAAATATCAAAACCTTTTTTACTTATGCACTCCGGATTAAGTTGCACTCTTTCTAATATTGTTGTTTCTAATACATTTGAAACAACAATGCTTGCATTTCTTATTAACAATTAGGTATATATAATTATTAAACCCACTTTATTTGAAAGTGATATGCAAATTTATATAATATAATTTCCTTTCAAAATGTCATGCAATAATTCATTAATATGATTTCTAATACGATAAGTATCTGGTTTATTATTTTATTATATCACACACTACTTTCATTAAAATAAATAACATAGTTAACACGTTTCATTATGCACCACCGTTTTGGTTAGTATAAATTATTTTAAACCAAAAACCTGATGTTTATTTGCAATCAGATTAATTAAATCACTCGTTATCTGTATTTCATATCGCGGAAGGTGATATCATTGTGAAAATTTATACATCGGAAGCTCCCACAGTGAACTGTTTCACCCGTACTTAATGCTATAAGATTAAGGTGTAAATCTTTCTTAATTAAGTGTGTTCGTTTTGTGTTTAAAGTACATTAAAGTCATGTGAATCATTATTGTTATTATTTAGTACCTAAAACATTCCCACAATTTTAACCGGTGTATTTTATACCCGTGTCTTCTGAAATTAGACGAGGCATATCACCTAGTATATGAATTAATACAATTATTTTTATATCTTTTTGTTAACACGTTAATGATACTGATTAATATCATTGTATTAAATATTTTTAAACTATATAATATCGATCCTAAACATAATTTTGAAATAAAAATGCGCATTTTCGTATTGAAATGACTGAGAATATAATATGCAAAACAAAAGGTAACGCTTAGTTTTGTTCATTATTGTTGTTTATTATCGTATTTTTTACATTCAGCTGTCTCTTTTGATTCATAATATGAAATAATAAAAGTTATTCTCATTTCATTACAATTATAACTTTCCAGTATTAACTCGTAAAATAATAAATTCTGCTCATTTTCTATTCCACGACAGATTTAGTCTAATGTTCAATTTATACACGTCACTAATTATTTGCGTAATCTTATGTTCCTTTACTATTCATTCATTGCATGCAGGATAATAACAAGATATGTTTAGCTTAGATCTTGTTTTATCTCTCGACTCTCACAACTGTCAACCGATAGAGATCAGCACATCGATACGTTTGTATCGCCATCTTAAGATTTGATCAAAATACCTTAATTAGTCGATATGTATAAACATTAGTTAGCAAGCAATACACTCGCAGACTTCCTTCTCGTTGCGAAATGTTTTATCATACTGAGTTGTTTAACTTGTATCTTGTCAAGAGTTGCGCAAGCATATAACGAATATTATTTTTGTAAATAACAATATATAATTTCGATTAAACTGGATCTTTGCAAAAAATCTTGATATGAAAGTTGTAGATCCAATATTCTCATATGTGTGGATTTAAGAGTGAATAATAATGTATGTGGAGTAATGTATTAATTTATTTTGCAGGTACCAATATAGTTATATATCTTTTACTACAATTAATATTAAACGTAGGTATATGTAATATTTTTTTCACTATGTACCCTGCTGTACAGTAGTGTAATTTTTTTAAGCAAATTGACGTTACTGTTGTAGTATAATATTTCAAATCGAAGTATGGCGTAGAATGGTCTCTTTCTTCATTCTAAAACTAATATTGAATAAATAGTTATAATAGAATTATTCAGAAAACAACAACTATGTATTCTGAAATATAAACTTTTTTCCTATGCTTTAAAATGTGAAAGGTATTTACCTCAATGGATCTTTTGAACTTATTATCTATTGTGAATTGATTTTAGCTGTTGTCTCTAAATTGTGTTGATAGTTTTCAGAAGTAAAATTTATGCAATAAAAACATTTTCATATGTTTTTTATTTTGTTTGTTAATACAACAAAATGTTTCAAATCAATATTTTTTGTAATGACTGCATTGTAATTGATGTGATAAAAATCGAGTGTAATAAAAGTAGCGGTGATTTTTAGCTCCCAACCTCACCTGCTGTAGACTGGAGTGAAGACAACTTTTAAAACAAACAATTCGGTGCCATCGCTACAAATACAAACCAGTTTTTCAACAGCACATTGTATGTACAAACGTATCCATATAATATTTATATTAAGTTGATTTGGTAACGTTTATGTTACTCATTTATTATAGTTATGTATTTGTTTTGCAACTGTAAATATACGTAAGTGTATATTATTATGTAGTTTCTATAATAAAAAAGACTATAACTAATTTGTAATTTACGTTCTTATTAGACAACATATTAGAGTATTTCATCACTCAATGGTGCAAATTTTTATTTATAGAATGTATTGTTTTGTGAAAAAATAACGAGACAAGTTAAAAGCTAGGCTTGGTGTTCTTACCAAAGCCAATCAAAACATTTGAACAATTTCAGGTTTACCATAATTTATTTACAACCTAATTACGTCCGAATAGGATATACGTAAGACATCCACGAAGCGGGACCGGAGGCGGTGAGCTGGCTCTCGACACTAGAGCCATGACTGTAGAGGACACGACGCAGCCCACATGGGTTAAGATTCATCAACACCGAGCCATAGAAAAGTAAAGTAAGTAAGGATATACGTGAATAAAGTAAGTGCATGTATTAATGGGAGGATATTTTATTCTCAGATAAACATATCCATTTGAAAGCTATGAACAATAGACATCCAACACACTTAGGTTAGAATTTTCTTCGACTTGTTCTGCTCGATATGCTCTGCTCCTCTGCTCGATATGCTCGATATAGGCTTTTTCATAGTACACCACTTATTTTGTGCGGTGTCCTGTTTAAATTTACAACACTTTATCTCCAATATTTTGTTATTATACTTAATATTTTGAAATTGATAATAGTTATAATAAAAAAATCTTTATCGACAAGACAATACACAATACAATATTAATGCAAAATACATAATATGATACAAGCTGTATTTTGTCAATTGGCGGACGTGTTACAAAGCGACATCTTTGAACCAACTATTTGAAAAAAATAGGTACTTTATTTATAAAATACTACGTGACGATTTTTTTATAACGCAATAAAGGTTATAATAAATTATCAATATCAATCTTTTAAGAGTGGCTTTAAAATATTTATCTGTAGTAAAACAAATCTAACATTTTAATTGTTTTATTCTCTCTACTGATTTATCCTTCCACATCGATTCTAAGAATCCTTCTATAATAATATTATAATCGTATTATTATGGTATGTAAGATTTAATTGTTGTTAATTGTACAAGGTAATAAAATATAACTAAATGGTGGACGTCTAGTAAGGAAATATTATGAAGATTCATCGTAAAACAGGTTTGCAGTGATAGAAACATTCAAAGACGACAAATAATACTACGTGTGCAGAATGTATATAATATGGAATACCTACTCTTAATATTATTCACCTAACATTACCTATATTTAGTAGATACTGTACTATGAATATGTGTAGGTACTCCTTCCTAATAATATGAGAATAGAAGAAACAAACTAACTTTACAAAATCGAATGTTGTTAAATCGAACAGACTTCCTAATAATTTTAAACAATCGGTTTTGGGCATATATATTTCATAAAACTTTGATAACTGTCACAGAATAAAATACAACGTCATGAATTATGCGAGTCTCATAATATGTATAAATTATTTGAATGTATGGACATAGTTATAGATATTTTTTAAAAGTTTGTATACGATGATGTGTATCACCCATCATGATCACCTCTTATTTTTTTATTCCATAGAAAGGACAAGTTATTATTAGTCCATTTGCCATCCTTCCTAAAGTAAATGATGGGATAATACCTATAGCTCTTTCTGAAGAAATGTAAGCCACAGTTTATGGCAGAGTATTGTCTTTTAGTGAAGTAAGAGTGCTTGAGATTGATAAAAGTATAGTCGAATGAATTATCAAATTGATTTCAGTACATAAGTAATTTCGTTTGCTGTAGTCCACCAGGGGCGAGTAAATTTTGAGTCGTTGTGATTTACGAGTTGACCTATTTCTAATGCATATCTCCCGATTAAATGATTTTTTTTGTAATCAGCATTTAAGTTCCTCTTGCTAGTGTGAACTAAGTACTACTGTAGTATGTTAGGTACGGATATAAACCTCCACCTCAGTGTTTTAGATTCATGTCGCTCGCATACCCTCTCTCAATCCGTAAATACATACATTGGTATTGGTTATCTGTGGCATGTTGGGTGACTTGTAGTATTATCGTGTAACTCGTGCTTGTATTAGGTACTAAAATGTACCAGTCTATTATGGTACAACATGTACTGATATGTGGCTAACTTAATAATAGGTAGATATATCTGCGTACGTAAAACGGAATTCCCTTTGAAATCCACATCCGCAGTAGTACATAGATAGAATTTGAACGCAAAATCTATTATTTAGATTCACATTAGTCGGCAAAATTTAACAACAATAAAATGTAGTCCAATAAGCAAAGAATAACTTCTAAAAAAATCAGCTGTTGTGTTGGCGTTCTATTACGCTTTAATAAATATTATCGTTGATTTATAAGTATTATAGATGTGTAATTTGAATTTCCTTGAATTGTTGGAACTAAAAAATAAAATATTTCAAACTTGTTTTGAAACATTTCTCATTCATTCCTTTTTAAGGTTATGTTTTCTGGCGTAGGAGGGTATATATTATAGTTTTCTCGCATTTTACCCCGCCTTACTTGGTAATACTGTGCACACGCTATTTTACCTTCTTCAACCCAGACATAAAATGTAGCCGCAGGAATGACAATTTCACAATTCATTCACAACAACCCTCTTACACGACCTATTGTCATGTTATTTAGGATTCAAATTGCCTCTTTTTAAAGTGTACCTACGTTTTTGTTTATCGCATGTTTTATGTCTTCATTCACACAGTAAAAGAACATTAAAACATTGTACACGGGGATCTAGATATTACATATTATTATTATTATTATGATAATATTTAAATATGAAATATTTCGCCCTTTGTAAGTACACAACAGAGTATTTATTACATGAGTGTTAAAATAATGGAGTGGTTTCAGTTTCACGCGGGTTATATTATTATTTTTCACAAATTCGTGTTCAATAAATAAAGTTGTTAAAAGGGAATTATTATATGTATTTACGGTTTAAAATAATTGTACTTGAATTTTCTAACGCTGACATCGCCTGAATAATTTGGTATTCGGTTATACTTTCATAGTCTCATCATGTTTCACTTAATTCATACATCTTTTATACAGCTACGAATTCATTAAACTTACGATGTATCAAATTTGTATTCAATACATTCAGATCACTCAATTTTACATTTTTTCGAGTTTTATTTTGTAAAGAAAAATTTTGCTGAATTTATTTTTAAGTAAACTTCAGCTGCCTTCAGTTGAAAGCTGTTTCTTACGTAATTCAGGGAATAATTAGTACCTTTGTATTCAAAAAACGTAGAAATTCAATCCATTAAAATTGTAATGATAATATAGAATTATTACATTATACAACACTATTGAAGTGACACGCGCATTTACCTTTGTAGGTTTTTCAACAAATATAACATAATTGTCGCACGTGCAACTAACTATGAGCAAATATAATAGTTTGAAACAATTCACTCACGAACGTATTCCAGCAGTAGGAATATTAACAGTATAAAGCAATGGGAAATATAAAAAATAATAACATCACTATATTTCCATACATTTTTTCCATTCACATTTGTCCGACAATAATAATACACGTATTGTTAGCTGTCGCAATAATTGTCTAGTTCGTACTATTTACTTCTCTATCTCTCTATCACTGTTACGTCTGAAAATGAACACAGAAATAGATTTTTCCGCGAATATGATTTCACATGCACAATTATATTGCTAATTGCTGTCACTATTCGTTATATTGCTTCCTATTTTGTGACTATATTTTCAGTGGTATTTAGAAATTGGACCTCAAAAAATAATTGATACTAAATAGAATCCAATTTCCCTTGCAGCTATCGTGATACGATCACCCATCTAAAAGTTTTGCTTCCATTCATTTAATCAATTAATTTTATATTTTCATGTGAAATGTATTAGTTATTGATTATTTTGCATTGAAATATTTCTCTCATCCTAAATACTTTATTGTAGCACGAAGAGGTCGATCTGCATGTTCATTTCCATGCAAATTGTTCAAAATGAATTTGCCAGTCAATCCATTCGCAAGAGATGGCATATACTAAAATAAATACATATATATTGCACCAAAGAAACAAAAGATGGAACAAATTATTTTGTGCAATGGGTGAGTTTGTCCAAGAAGTAACTAGAGTAAGTGAACTAACCCGTTAAACATTTCTATACATCCACATTCTGATAGCAAAGTTTCAGATCCTTAACCCGTTATTTTATTCATTCACCTGTTTTACATAAACTGTCATCTCTCCGAGACACCAACACCCAGTAACTATTATAGCGATTTCCTTGATTTCATTCCACGCCTTAATTTTAATTGCTTGCAGAACTTATTATTACAGTATTAATTATTCTAACAAACCTCCGCTGTTGTAAATCAAATGCATATTCATTTTAGTAGGTGTTAGTATTATTACCCTCGCTGCTCTTATTAAATTTCTTTGTTCATAAATTAATCGGCGCTGAATAATAATAAAATTATTACTAGTTATTACTGTATCAGTCAGTGTTGTTAATGAAGGCATTGTAGCCTTTTATAAGATACACGAGAATAGATTGCCTGGCAACTGTAAAATATAGACGTATTGCCGTGATCTCTAACCCAGGGTTAGCGGTTGTATTGGGGGCGTCTATCATAGTCGCAGTATCCATATATGAGTAGGTACACTGTAACATTACATTATTCTTACATACTAAATGAGTTGTTGTTGGTACATATTATTATTGTTATTATGTAATACATATATTATTATAGGTTACACGTCACGTATATGATGATACATTAAGGATTATTTATCTAAACAAAAAAAAATCCTTTGTTTTCAATTTTTACCGTCATTATTTTTAAAAGCATCATTTTTTCCCGTAACAGCCAGTTTCTCTACCCTAGAGATATTTTATAGGTTATTTTTTTACCAAATCGATGAACTTTTATGCGTTAGTAAATCATGGATCCTAAATATGTAACGTTTAATTTAACTTTGATGGTGGTTGAAGATTTTCTTGTAAGAATTTAAATATTGTTAATCTTTGTTAATATTGTTAAAAAAATATTGTAAATCTAGTCTGTATTATCAGACTTATATGAAACTAAACATTTTCATTGATTTATTCATTCTTTACTGTTCATTGATCACAATGCAAACAATTTATAGAGAAATGCATTCAAATTAAATACAGTCAATATACAGAATGTGAGATTATCCCAACGGCGAGACCTCTTCCAACTAACCCAAATATTCATAATGCTACTTATCTGTAATAAAAACATCCTTTAAATTTGTTATGTTGTGTAGATGTAACATGTTGATGAAATTTTCATTTTATCGGTGTTTTTATTTTCATACCATTATTAACCACCATCATAACTCTTTAATCTTTATTCATATCTTTATAAATAGCGTTCTACCTTGAAAGTAACGTCTACGGTTTAAGATTCATGAAACTAATTATGTCTTACACCCCCGACCGCGATACATCACCTGATATTACCCATAGGCTTTAATGGACCAATTTCACCTCGTAATATTTTTAACGTAACATCATCTCTCGGCTTAGCTACCAGCCTGCTTATTCTTGCATCATAATATTCAAAACATAAATACACAATCAATATATAACATATGGAAATTAATAAACCCCATAAAAATATGTTTTATTAATATGGTTTCTTATGTACTTGTAGGTAATAAATATAATATGTGAAGTCATTCAAATTTTGGTTTTCTTGATATAGGTATCTCATCTTTCCCATTCTATTTAACTTTATTATATTATGAAAATGAATAATTCCAATTTACCATTTTCGTAAACAAAACACATCAATAATAATTGAATAATGTTATCAGTAGACCATTCACATTCAATTTAATATTCCCGTTTCGTTTTTCTCTATTTACTGAACAACGTTCCTGTCACAACATTGAAACCATTGCGAAGTAAATATTACAATAAAGTGACTGATCAACAACGCGAAATTTAGATATTTTTTTCATTTGGCAATTAAGAGACGATATTTCGTAGTGTGTATATAGAAGTATTATAGAGGTAACGGGGAACAGCATTGCCTCATTAGAACCCCCCGATCCGTACACTTGATGATACCGACTCCAACTAAATTGATCGCCTCCGTATCGGTAAATGAACAATTCCCCTTGAACATTCTCAAGGAACGAGACATACATACCAGTACATCTACATAAGCTTATATAAGAAGTACTTATTATTTCCAACCATCTCTATCTCGCCTATTATCGTCTCTTGGTAAAATCGCAAGCTAAGACAAGACTTTTTATAATTAAATTTTTATCCAGTGTCAGCCCCTTTCAGTTTTTTCAGTACACCCAACGTATTTATAACGAAGAGTTTCTTTCTACTTTCAGTTTTAGTGCGAATTTGGCGCTTTGCCGATTTTATCATTAACCTATTGCAGATAACTTCATCAAAAGTAATTTATTGCTCACGACCCTCCCTTATTCCGCAGTTTAAAGTATCAGCTTTGAAATTAGTGTTTTGTATGTATCTCGTAACTGATTGTCTTACTTTTTTTGTTTCAGGTGAGTTTGAAGTTTCCACTGCACGAGATAATATGAAGTATTATAATACATCATATCACTGTATTATTAGTAGTATTGTGCTCCAGCCTTACAAGTGAGTATTACACAGTACACACCAACACTTTTCATGTAAAATATATTACCTACACAGTTTGATCAATATTAATGGTATAGATCTTACTTACCATAAAATGCTTGCGTGTTTCTAACAAATTACTTCTAATATTGAATTTCAACAAAAGTATTTCGCTTTATGATAATAATATTATTAATATTAGCGTGGCTTATAAAAGTATAAATTTATATTAAAGCACATATTGTTTTGAAGTGATAACCGTGTGTAATATCCTCGTGAATATTGTCTGCCTTGGTTTGGGGTAAAGTAGATACTATTCTGATCCATTTAAATTTTACTTATATTGTAATAATAATACAAACTATTTTTTTACATACGCGAGTAATAATGAAATATGTATATTACATTTCATAATAAGTTAGTCATATATTATAATATTATTATTATTCCATGTTTTGCTTATTAAGTCATAAATTTTTATGTTTCCTCGTTAAATGTATTTTTGTACGATCTTTAGTTCGATTCTCGTTCAAGTGCTTCGGTTAATAATTCGTACAAAGTGCCTACAATAAAATCTATAATAAAGTACAACGCGTATCGGGAATCGATGGATACAGACGCTCAAGTAAAATTCTCCTTCTTTGTAGTCGCCGCATGAAAACCTTAAGGGCATAATATAGAAAGATGACTGATATGATTTGCGTAACATTTATATGAAGAGATCAATATATCGTTAAGTAATAATATGTCGAATTTTTCTGATCAAAAAAGAAATATATTACTTATAAAAACCACATTTTAAACACGGCTTAATGTTCGTTCAAAGGAATAAATACATTTTTACCACATACACTTTGTTAGTATTGCGAGTAATGTTATTAATCTTATTATTTTACTACATCGTGTGCAATAAGTCAAAATGCAATTTTGCGTTCAAGTAACGATTAGCTCGACGTGTAACTTATTAAAAGCTATAAAGTTAACACTGTACATAATACGTAAATGTTCATAATAAGTACATAGATTCATAGGTGTAAGTAAAGTCAAATGTGGTTTAGTAAACACTTCTCATTGCCATTATTATTAATAATTAATGTAGTTAAAACTTTGTGAGAAACCAATTATTTTTCAACGTAATTAAATTATTGTAAACTTCGTAAAATAAACATTATACGTTTATTATTTTAATATATAGGATTAATAATATGAAATAATATAACATACTGCCTATAACTTTCTACTAAAGAACGTAAGTTGGCGATTAGACTCTCTGTATCACCATCTCAGTTGAAGTTGTTCATTCGAAACAAAATGTGTAACGAATACTTCAATGTCGACTTCAGAAAGAATTGGTTATTTTCTTGAATAAAGTACATACTAGTATGTAACCAGGACGTCAACAACGGTTACCTAGTAACTACAGATCGCTCATATTGAAACATGGACCTAAATAGAGTAATGGACAGACACATTGGCAAACATTTTGTAGCTGCGCGGGGAGGGGAATGACGACCATTTTGTATGAAAGAAATTTGTTCGGTGCGTCGCATTTGGGCTGCGTTCAGACAGTCACCGAGTGATCACTCGACGACGCGTATTTTGAAAGTACCTATACAATGCCAGTACGTATTCATAGTGTTCTTGTACTGTATGTTACTATGTTTTCAAAATGTGTAACAAAATAATTATAGTCTCAGAAAATATACTCGATTCCTGCGTAATTGTCATTTATACTTTCTGACGCTGATTCAGTGAATTCGTTTGGATAAATTTAGGATATAAACTTGTAACAAGTATTTGGGAAGTATACAAGCTCAGAAATTTAGATAATGGCATAATTTTTAAAAAAAAGTATAAAGCAATTAGTTATAAACTAATCAAGTAGTTATTACTTTAACTGTTAATTTTAAAGATACCTATTAAAATAATTTATTCCTTCGTTAGAGACAAAAATATTTTTATCATTTAAAAGAAACACAAAAGTACTGGAATGCTACTACATATAAAAAGGCGCCAGTCAAATAATAATAAAAATATTTATTTATTTAAATATATTTTTAACTTACGTCTTTTACACGTTGGCAAATTTAAGAAATTAATACAAAAAGTAAATCCAAAAAAAAATAATTTAAAAGTAATAAAAGCAATAAAAAATAATAATAAAGTCAAGACGTAAAAAATAATGGCACCATTACGATGACATTGGGTATTAAAACGCTCTAAGTTATTCACGATTATCCGGGGCTACATTCACCACTCACTGCAACTTCATGGTCGTTCATGCCGAGTGACATTTATGCTCCCGTGAACCAACCCTTATGTTGAGTATGTTGAGTTGATTTGTCATATTTTCGGTAAGTTGTTTTGTATTGTAGTTTTTATCTTTATAGGTATATAGCGATTTTAAAGTCGTTTATATTATAATTCGTATACTTATAAATGATCATAATAATGTTATAAACGTTCTATATAATTATTTGTCCTTATTCTCCTATATCTACACATGTAACTTGTTTTCCATTCTGTCATCTGACAATACAAAGAACCTACAATCTGATGTTTGGTTTGTTTACCCGTTAGAATGAAATGTTTCATGCATACAAATCTGATCAGGTTAATGATATTATAGCATGTTTATTAACAAAATCATTTGTTGTAGTTTTCCAAAGGATCCAGAAAGGAGAAACTGGACATTATCCAATATTTGACACCAAGTAAACGTAGTGTTTTGTGTTCAAAAACATCTCGTTTTTCTGCGAGGTTGGGGAAAAACGTCATTCTTACAAAATATCCTGGGTTTCCCGCTCATTTGCAAGTTAGTATGTTTTATATTATTCATTTACATATTATTCATCTAATCTTTACTCCGTAACACAGCTTCTCTTGTGGTTGGAGATAGAGAATGTGTGTAGAGATGACATAAAGCCACACTTTGATCATCATAGATACGCTGTGAAATAACATGCATCTGTCCTTGCAAACCTGTGACCATGTCATCTTGGAGTTATTTATCTCTAATTACATAATACTCATGTGTAAAATAATAACTCTTGCCACACTCACAATAACACCTGCATAGCACAACATTTTCAAGAGTTTTGTGAAGCTATTCCAAATAATATTATGTACATTATCATAAAATTGTGTAGAATTAATTCAAAATGTTAGTTGGTTAATGTCGCTCAGTGTGGATCAGCGTATACAAGTACTTATATGGTATTTTTTTTATGTTTCAGAAAGAGATCCCATTAAGGGAGCTTCCAAAGCGCAGAATATTGCTAGAAAAAATGCTATTCCTAAGGATGTTATAGCGTCACTGTAAGTTTTTATCTGAGGAGAATATTGAAAATTTTAAAATATATTGATATAAGGCTGCATTATATTGCCAAGAGGTATGTCGATAGTTCTCTTTCAGTTCGAAAGTCACTCAACAAGTTAGTGCTCTTCAAAGGGTTTAGAGTTTGTTGTATGTTAATTATAATGCATTTTGTTACTTTTTGTTATTACATATTATAAATCACTCAGTTTCTCCTGTTTATTTTTATATATTCAATAGAACTATCAAAATTTGTTTTTATTTCTAGCTATAATTTCTGTACACTTTTATATATTTTCCTTCAATTGTCCTTCATTCTCTCCATATTGTGTGTATATGAAAACAATGTTTAAAAATAAATACTGAATGATTTTGAAATGAATTACTCAATTTTATTTACTCATCCTATTCCCTATTTCATCAAATATATGAAAACATTAAGTTATGTGGCATTGTAATTATTTTAAGAAGTAAATATAATGTTTTCTGATACTGTGTGAATAATTTCCATACATTGCCCATACAAATGTTAAATAAAGTATTTCATACAAAATGGCCACCGTCGATTTCCCTTCCTCACTTTTTGGCTTCGCTGTCATTCATACAAATTACTATAAACGTTCCATCCCCTACCTACATACATCCATGTATTGAAAAAGACTCTATTTCAACTCTCTTCCCAGGAGGAACCATGATTGAAATATTTTCACGTTCACAAAGAAAGTATCTATATACTATAACTTTGAATGTATTGAATATTATGTTTTCAATCAACATAACACCATAGAGTACCCGGCAAGAAATAGATCTCTTACTCTCTTTTTTAAGTTTTCTAATGTCCTGTAAAATAAACGTGTTCGCAAGACATAACGAATAAGACATTTAATATCTTCAATTGTTCGGCGATGAAGTGTGCACCCTGTCTGTATGCTTCATTTTTTGCACGCAGAGGACAAATTTTATATTTATTACATTTATATACTCGTCTGGCTACCCCAACTGAAGTAATCAACATCCTGATTTATTTTGGTATCCAATAATCATAAACATTGAAATAATCATTCAATCGAATATATTCGTATGTTATAGTCAAAATGATTAATTAGACATTCCACTATAATGCGTGTTTGTGTGTCTAGACTAGTAAACATTATGCATACATAACATCGAGTTATTAATTATTATTGCAAGTTATTCGTTATTTCGTACCATGACAAATTAAATTCTTGTTTTAATAATTTCAAATTTTACGAGTATAACTAGTACGGGTTAGTCACTCAGCCGTAGGATGAATTATAAAACTATAATATATTGAAAAAATACGTAATTTGACTTTTGATTTGACTTTTTTTTATCTTCTTTAGATTCAACCACATACTTGTTTGATATTCCTCCTACATCTCCTATGGTTTTCCACTGCCTTCTGTCCTAGGCTTACTGCATCCACTTCCTTCCAACGATCTTCCTCATATCATCCGATTTTCTGGCCTTAAACCTTTTAGCACTTCTCCATTCAGTTGTCAACTGCACCTGAGTAATTGTATTAATAGTTAATTCACATTTGCTCTACATATTATCTCATCCAAAAACATGTTTTATAACAATGTGTCAAATAAGTATTATCATTCATCAATCCTACGTCAGTTTAATTATTGTAACTATAATGTATTTGCTATTAAGGGTACGTCGGTTGATTATTCAATTAATCACCAGGCTTACAGCATCCACTGCATACAGTATTTAGTAATTATATAACAATTTCAGAGAAATTATCATCATTATCATCACTGTGTGGGTTATTGGTACTTACTTGATGGACGTGGCGGGTGTTGTTTTGCTAACAGTTGTGTGAGATACTATATGATGTTATACAATCTCTGTTATAATATGTAAACTATTTTGATTCTTGCTTATAATTAATTATGACATAGTTTTGCATCGCGATTTCAGAAAATATTTATTCCAAGGATCATTAACATATGTACACATGAAATACTTAATACTTCAGCAGTCGCTTTGAAAATTCTTTTACTAGTCTCAAATCAAAGACTAGAAAAAGAATATTATTAAAACAGTTTATCATATAAAATATCATATAGGTGTATGTATATGCTTGAAAGTTAAGGTGCAAATAAACGCAGATGGTTTAATGTAATTGCCAAG
Source organism: Athripsodes cinereus (assembly GCA_947579605.1). Classification (NCBI taxonomy): domain Eukaryota; kingdom Metazoa; phylum Arthropoda; class Insecta; order Trichoptera; family Leptoceridae; genus Athripsodes; species Athripsodes cinereus. Next base: position 8,454,743 of record OX388311.1, read on the forward strand.
AGCTCGGATCTCATTAATCAATCGTCAAAACGGAAGCGTGTAGAGTGAGAAACATCTTCACATTTGAATAAATACATAAATAAAGAAAGCAATAAAGGGATGATCTTATGTGCCGCCCTCTACGCCTCCCCTACTAGAAATATGGCGTGAAGTATTAATTATTAGTTGTAATTGCTTACTGATGATTTGTTCAAAAGAAACAAATAGAGATTATTTAATTAATCAACAATTAACTATCTACTACTTTAGACTTTTATTACTTTTATGTAATCAATTCTTGTTCAAGGAGAAGCATCTCTAATTATTGCTGAACCAATTCATTCAAACAATCCTCGGATTTTTCTGAGAACACTTGTAAACAACATGAATTTATATTGTGCTTTTAATTAATCTATACTTATAAAAATCGAGTGTCAAATTTGCTTCCGATTTTCTACCTAAAGCGAAACCCAATTCCTGGCTTTATTCCAGTTTTGCCAAAAACAAATAGTATTTTAAAACTCTTTTCTACATAATAACCTTCCTGCACCTTTCTTTAAATTTTTTTACAAGTTAGTTAAAGTGTGTCATTTTTTTACATATTTTATTTTTATTCAAATACTTTCATCACATTCAAGATAAACTCATGTTACACTATACATGCATTTAAAGTTTTACACACTAATAGAATCTGGTGAGAACCAATAATCTATCTACTAATTGCTGTCAGTAAAATCCTACATACTTATTATATTATACATTAGATTTTACTGATGGTTATGGATAGACAGAATATTATTGGAACTGACCATCAAAGTCCATTCAAACGCAAGTTTTAGTTTAATTGAAATTGCGACTAATTGTGAGCCGAAATCGAAGTCATTCCGAAACTCGTCTTTTAAGATTCATGAGTTCAAAATTTCAATAGGGATAAAACTTCCTATAACGTTAGAATGTAACGAAATACATAATCAACGTTACTAATTTACTAAGTACTAAATTTATTAAGTATTATAACTTTTTAATCATTCGTAAAAGTTTGTTAAATGTTAGTTATTTTGTCTCTCGGGAATTTTAGCAACTACAACTGTTGTTTCTCAGGCAATATTATTAAGTGTTAAATTGCGAACGGTGCGGGGAATATTTTAGAAATTCTCTGATAAGTGATAAGTAGGTACTTAATATTATTTTATGGACACTTTCTTCAAGTTATTATATAACCTTGATTCATTCATTCATACTTCGTAGATAAATTTATATTGATCTTTATTGCAGGGTTATATAGTCTTAATAGTTCTTTTTCTATACCAAGATTGGTATTTGACCAAGATCCTAAAGGACAGGCTCGTTCTAAGTACAGTTAACAGGAGAGCAAATATTAGAAATATCATGTATTTAATGGAAGCGAAATGTGTTTGCAAAGACTAGGGTAAATGGCGCTCGATCGTTTTTGTCTACTCCACGAGTGAAACGGCGCCCAGCGGCATGATGGGAAATACATATTATTATATGTAGGCATAGGCTGTTCGTCAAATATCAATGTTGTTTTTATTTTATTTTATTTTATTAACAATTCACGGCGCTAGCCTTTTACATGTTGTTATACATTTACATACATAGTTCATATGATGTATATACAAGTGTAGAATATTAAGACACAACAATCATAATAAAAAATAAAAAAAAAAAACACAAAAAAAGAACAACACAACTATCAGTATCACGGCATAAGTTATGAATGGAAAAAAAAAGTCAATGGATCACAAGTCAATTCGATAGTAGGTTATATTGTCAAATTTTCAATAAAAGAGTATTTATGAGATTATTTCAAACAAAAATAAATGGGACGTCAAGTAGCACACAGTCTTTAAAAATGGATGTTGTAGAATTAATAATATTCAGTGTCAATAGAAGCTGAGAAAAGTCAAATTATTGAAAAATGTCAAAACAAATATTTAGTGTTATATAATATTTTTTCTTTATCTTTTGAGTTAGGATATTCAAAAGTTTTACCTTCCCCTTAAAAAAACCACTTACCTTCTCGTTGCAATGATTTCACATATTATAGATTATTTCTTGTTTTGATTAATCGTTGGTATAACATTTCCATATAACTTAGAACAGACCTTAGGTATACATAGGTGAACGTCAATGTTGCAATTTCAAAACTTATTGTTATCTATTCAAAATTATCTTTCGAGAAGTATAACAATATCTTAGTAACTTTGTTTTTGAATAGTCGACTAATTGGAGCATTGTACGTATTTCTGTCATATATGTCCAAATCTAGGTAAAGGTTAACTTATTTATCTGATATAAAGAACAATTTCAAATTTATCACGATTACACATGTCTCACGACAAAATAAAAATAATATGATTATGCGTTAATTTTAAATCAAGTCAAAATTTTATTACAAGTTAGAACTACGTATTGTATAAATATTACATAAATTTTAATTCGTTACGCTATTCACAATGAAAATATTAACATAATATACCTAATTGTAATATACTGTATGTACGTGACATAGGAATAATATGTTGTCGCCTCTAGCGATACTTTGTATTGGATATAGTAAGAGTAATTATTGAAGTTGTTCCTAGTATGACGAAGGTCATTATTCATTATTCTACTTATACTTACTTAATACTGGAATCCTTACGATTCATAGTTTTGAACTTTTTTATTACCTACATCGCCGATTATAGATGCATCAATGAACTAATATTAATGCAAGTGCACAGTGAATCTGTACAGATTACTTATAACTATACAATGATCCGATTGAAGTAAATGAAATTAAGCGATAAATATTTGAAGTGTCGACACTTACTAGATATTATGGAAATAGAGTATGGTACAAAAGGTTCTTTTAATTTTCAGTATGAAATAAGGAATTCCCCGATTCTCTTTGATTCATTACTACTATTATCACAGATTTTACTATTCCGTGTCCTATTTTTTCCTTGTATTATTACATCGTCCTTTTGTCTGTAAGTACACTATCTCCAATAATTGATATTCTAATGAAATCTACGTAAAATGGTCGTATTTAATATCCTAATTCACAACAATTTAAATTAAACACAATGAAGTTCCTCGTATTGTATTTACCTTATTCGATTATTCTTGGAACAATATTGAATTATTGAGAAGTTGGAATCCAACAAACAAGACATAGTTATACTATTATAATATTCAATCAATTTCAAATGAATAAATAATATTATTCACAATGTTATCAAAATTCAATCATTCGTATCAATCGCCCACCGATAATCTCGAAAATTAATAAGAATCCTTCCTTAATCTTACATCAATCCGTTTTCTAAGGTCGTATATGACTCAAATTATGTTGGTACATGTTGTATTGTTGGTGAATTATAATATAAAAACATTTTATGAATAGTAATCAAATTGATTATTTATGTAAATTAAATCTTCATCGGTGTGTTTTATATTTCGCTTTTATTTTCTTTGAAATAATCATCAATACATCATGGTGCTGCTAAAATGGTATAATGGCAATGTTTGCTACACGGTTTCAAGACAACATTTTATATACCTATCATTTAGAAATATAACAGGTAATTATTAATATTAAATGGCTATTATTATATTGTATAAATTACTCGCAAACGAGTGGATAGCCTTGAGAGGTAAACAATGTATTCATTAATTTCATCACGTAGGTATTTACCCACTAGTGGGGAAGCAGATTAACTGGCATGCCTTATCGCTGAATTGGAGATGTTAAATGTCTTACACTGGAAGTTTGACGACTACCTGTCTAATACGGGACACTTGAAAACTTGTAAAAGGACGGAGAGACCATATCCATGCCGGGAACTCCACGTCACATTTATTATTATTTATTTATTAACAATAAATTATGACAATGAGCAAACCAATCAAGACCCTTCCTTACCAACTGATAAACAGAAATTTGAGGTACTTTAACAAAAAGATATAGGAAGAAAAAAATGTTTAAATGTACATAAAAAAAATGTAAAAAGATATACTTAAACAAAATCCACAAATCCAATCTCTAAAAATAGAATCCAATTATTAAATTACTTATCGCTTATCGTTAAAATAATTTACAAATAATAGATGTCCCTTCTTAGTTGTTACATTTCAATGTCTGGCTATATTGTATTGTATTGTAATAGTTTAACAAGATTGATTTCAAATCAATTAGATTCACGCTTTGCTATTGTTATAATTATTATTACAACTACAATTTACGATCTTTTATAATGAACTTTAATTCGCGAATTGGATTTACAAAAAAAATAATTCTAATTCGGTTTCTTGAACTCGACACGATCAAATTAAAATAAATATAGATTACTTCTTGTAACATACAAGTACATACTCGGACCAATTTCATTTTAATTGTCTGGGTACACGATCGTTTTACATTCGTGTAAAACTTTGCAATATTTCCCAGTAATTTTCTCCAATTAAACTGGTATACGCCTTTTAGTTTTTAAAATAACAGGCCATTTTATTGAAATGAAGCCAGAGCCAATAAAATGGCCCAAACCATTTTTCTGTTAACACACTACCTTACATAACTCAAGTAGCGTTTGTGTGAACATTATATGAGGATCATTACAACACCTATTATAACTTCTGTATCTTGAAAAATAAAAATTATATTCTAGGAAATATCTAGTAAATGTCTCTCTATATCATTACTACTAATCTGCACACAAATGTTTTTCTGATCTCTATAGTCTATCGGTATGTTGTATCTAATCTGTTTATAGTAATGTCTAAATTTGTCTTTTGTTACATATTATGCTACTGATTGTATCGACCACCTCTACACAGGCTCTAGCCTAGTGAGGTGGCAAAGTGGAATTAATTGCATTGCAAAAATTATGGATATTTGTAATGTATTGGATTAAAAATGCTTATTTGACGAAATAAATGAATTTGAATCTATCTTCCTCATCGTCCATTAAAACCTGTAATAAGTAGAATAACTAAATCGCTCTATGTAATACATTTAGAAGAAAAATGAAATGTGTTTTAATTATAAAATAAATATCCTTAATGTTCATTTTTCATTTTATGAAAGTAATTATTTACTAGCACAATATTTTTCACCGTTTGTTGCGTGCTTCGGTTTGTAAAATGTATTACCTGCTCTTCATCATTATAATACAATATTATTATTATGAATTGTGAAGGAAAAATTCCAGTTTCAGACACAACGCTAACAATTAATATTTGCGGCACAATACAATATCCGTAAAATAGCAATTATATCATCGGATATACTGTAAGTGTTGTACCTATAGAAGTATCATACAAAAGCAGAGCATGTGAGCTGTGAACCTATACATTGTACGTGTACATTGAAACACGTAGTAATATTATATACATACATAATACGTAGGTACTCAAATAAAACACGTACCTATATATAAGTACGTATTACGTTGCTCGACATCCAACTTTATATTGTTCTCCCGAATAGCGGAACTAAACACAAAACATGACCATGGGATTATATTTTTTTTATATAAATTTGTCTATAGATTATATTATTTTTATACATATTTTCCGGTTTATTCAACCATTTTTAATTTTCACGAACAGCTCCAAAGTACCTACATTATAATATTGTACTGCCGGACTTTTATTATTGTTAAAATTGTATAAAATTAATGATACGAACACTACAATACAAAACTGCTGTATTCTGCACTTGTTATGTTTATTTATTTTTTCAATAACAAATACAAAATAAACAACATCTCGTCTGTTACAGATGTCAGGTCAAATGTGTACACATTCAGAATTCATACAATAATTGAACAATTTGAATATTTGCTTCCGTAATGCAGTCATCGTTATCAATTATTATACATTATTCTTATTATTGTATTATAATAACATACTGCATCCATATGTTTCCTGTGAATCATGATACTGAATCATTTGATAATAATACCTATGTAAAACGGATTGCGTTTTGGCCGTCTATTCGGTTTAAGATCCGTTAAAAAAATTCACTAAAAAAACATCGTTAAATGCGGCATCGTTAAACTATTACACCATCACGGCATATCCCACAAGTGTGGTAGCCAGCAGACCAGCTGCATATAATATACATGCAAGCCGTCTTCTCTGTGCCAACAAAAAAAAATAACACATCCAAGATGTGTGGCAAACCTCATCACTGAATTTGAGTTGTAAAATGTCTTTATTATTTCGAACACTTGCCTTTTACAGGACACTCGAAAACTTAGGGACAAGAGTGAGAGACCAATTCTTAGCCGGGTGCTCCACGGCTACTATGATTTCCTATTTTGACAGTGTGGAAAAAATAAGTAGATCATTTTTATTTGACACGCTAAAGTATAAATATTATTTGCTTTATTGTTTTAACAAATTAGTGTTATTTAATTAAAACTATTTCATTTTTATAGAAAATAGAAAATTTCATGATTTATGGAAATATAAATAAAAATTACTCCGTATCTAGCCTATGTAGTACGATCCGGTTGCGGGCAGGATAGTAAATCTTGGTCGGATACTCGTTTCATCATGATATTATGAATGTACTCGTTCACTGTTGCAATATTATTATGTAAGTAACAACACAACATACTACCGTTTACTAAAAATCATCTCATTCATTCATATTAATAATCACTTGGATGTAGTATCGTATCTACTGTACTACTACTTTACATTCATACGAGAGAATTATGACAAGTCCAAAGAACACGCACGTCTTAGACGTGGGCACCTAACACCCACATCACTTTGTTAGTAAGTTATTATATTATGAATGGTTGGTAAATAATCTTTATAGGGACAGATGGACATCAGCAACACAAATAGTATGATTTAATAAGTAAAAGAGTACTCTTCCCTATTACAGACTGTATTTATAGTAGATATATTCTTGAAGAGCCTTACTTCTTTCTATTGCAGGTTATATTTATCATAATAATAATGACACTGCTACCTATTACATCCAGGATGGAACTGGAAACATTAATGCTTATGCTCAGATGAGAACAAGTGCGTGGGAAAATTCATATTTACAACACACGACTTATTACAATTATTATGAATGCATACCATATTTGATTTTTAATGACATCTCGTTAGAACTAACAGGTTATTGATTTTAATTGTTATATGTTTAGGATATCATGTATGAGGAAACGTGTGACGGTGACAGAAGCGAAAAGTGTCTGCAGGGATATGAGTAAGCGGCGTTGAATCTTTTCTATCTACCCTGCAAGTAAAACGTTGTGATTAATATATAAAGAAACTCATAGTACACCTAACCTCAATCCACAAACCATCTTCCGTGAATGGATAACACCAAAGATTTGTTATTCTTAATATTTGGTTATACAGTATTGTAATCAAACGTGCTCGTGTTTAAATTCACACTTTCAATTGATATGATACCTATCGTTAAATTTACCTATTTTGTACATGCGTTATATTATGTTATCGTTGTATAAATCTGTATAAAAAGTTCAAGAGTCAAAAGATTTCCAATTCAAAGAGATTGTAACCTTGACTCGGATATCGTGGCTACCCATAATGGTTAAATTCATCCCTTTTACAGGGTTATATCGAGAATGAACACAAAATAGGTCATAGAAAGAAGATAAGTACGGATCATATTTCGGTCACTGAACATTGTTAAAGGAAGCCAATTTAAAATTTCTGTACTTTGAACACACCAAAATGTCTCGTTTTCTACGCAGCATGAAATTATAAACACTAATGTTTCGTATCGAATAGATATCTAACCGAAAATGGGTTTTCTGTCGAAACTGGTAGCTAATTTCGACCAATATTTCAATCTTGACTGATATATAAATTTACTAAAAACTGTTTCTACTATGAATAATGAGTGTATTAGTGGAAACACGTCTCCTTAAATAATAAAAATTCATGGTTAAAATAAACCTCTATTATTCCAGGTTATAATTCTTATTTATCCAGTATAACCCTTTATATTTATTGTTTCAAATCGAACTCTTAAAATATAAAAAATCTATACCTAATTGATTGGTTGACTAATTTTCCTTGTTAATTTACTACTATACAAGAATTCTAAGTTTTCTCTGTAGCTTTGGATCTTTTTCGCTGATAGTACCTTGGTCTTATAGTGGTAAAGCTGGTGAAATAGAGTAGGTACTTAATGTAGAAGCAGCGAGCATATGCATTAGCCTTAGAGTTTGAAGGGGATTTGTTTGTTGTTTCCTCACGCCCCATCTAAAGAACGGATATGAAGAAGCACATAACACACTTAACCTCAATCCACACACCATCTCCCATGAATGGATAAACAGCCAAGACTCGTTATTCTTAATATTTGGACACACACGTAGTAGTAGCACCATTTCCACGATACTATATTCAATACAAGAAATAACATAAATACAATACATTACTTAACCTAATTGACTTTATTATTTACTATTTACCTTTTTATTTGTATGTAAACATTACTCCTCTTCATAAAAGCACTTATTTGTGTAATGGAGAGTTTTTTGTACTATGTGCTGTGTGTAGGTAAGTATATTATTAGGGTGGCCATACGCTGGATATCCACTCTAACGAATATTTTCAAGCTGTTCCATAATATAATATCTGTCCACTATCTATGATAGATCGGAAAAGCAAATTGGATTACAATCGATTCTAAAATGACTCAGTATCTCTTGGATTAGCTCTGATATTCTTTTGTGTTTAAAATAATTTCGAAAATAACATCGAGCTCTAGAGTTCATATATTTTACTTCTATTAAGTTTCTTCTTTTTCTTCTCGTGCCGTATCAGGTCCCCCTGACGTTGGTAATCACTCTGGCGAAGGCTTCTCTATCTTGCGCGACCCGGAACAGCTCCCCCACATGTCTCATCCCGGTCCAGTCTCTTATGTTGCGCAGCCAAGACGTTTGCCTTCTACCAGGACCACGCTGCCCCTCAATCTTCCCCATTAGTATCAGCTGGAGCAAACTATACTTAGTTGTACTTACTTACTATAGTTTCTAAGTAACGATAAAATTAATAAAATTATTTTTGCTGTAGACATTACAGCTCCAAACGTTAACGATCTCTGAAGATATCATTCAAACCATGGCATTAGCGAAACCAAAATAATCCATACAATATTCCTCTGTATTATTGATTTGGGTACACATTTATTTTGTAAAAATCCATTCTGTAGTGTAATAATAATGATGTGCAAAATGAAAAATAAAAAAAAATAAAAAAAAATAAAAAAAAAACTTAAGAGACACTTGATTAATAAAAAAACATGAGAGATTGGGGAGCTTGTTGCTTAAAAGCAACATCTTCCAGCTTACCACAGTAAATTAATAAAAAAATGAAAGAAAATAAAAAATATTAAAAGACACAAAGTCATCATGTGTACAATTATATTCTGGATCAAAGAAAAAATATACTGGTGAACGTGATGGAGTGGATCTCAACTCAAGTGTGTGTCCACGTTTAGGTTCCACATAAGAACTTGAATATTCCACCGTTCCTAATAAATCAAGTCAAGTCGTTGTTTGTACTGTAACGAGGTTCGTAATATATTATAATTATTTGTATACATGTTAAAAGTATAGTAGCAGTACATATTACTATGAATGTATTTTGGTCAACACGGGAACATATTACTGTATTATGAACATTCTGTATGTCGATATCGAACCAAACCAACACTACATAGAATTTCGGCCTAAGTGACTTATATGAACATAGTGTTTTTAGTGTTCTCGTTTTTTTCTACTTGATAACATATCTTGAAAACGCGTTATATTTTGTGATATCCATAGATTAAAAATTGTATCGAATTTTTGAAGAAATTAAGACATTTTACATCTTAAATTCAGCGATGAGGTTTGCCACCCATCCTGAATGTTTTGATTTTATATTGGCACGGAGAGGACAGCTTGCATGTAGCTAGTCTGCTGGCTACGCCGTGATATACGCTGGCTACGGCTGGATATGCCGTGATGGTATAGTAGTAGTAGTAGATCAATTTTTTATCAAAGCCATACAATGCCATTTTAACTTTACATCGTTAATTTTATAAAAGTGGAACCAATATTTTATATCAATCATTTAGACTTAGACAATAATTTTGTTAGTAATCGCGTGAGAAGCAAATTTTTATTATTATTGACAATAAGACGATTATTACAAGGTTTATTACAGCTGAAGACCAATGCAGAAGAAAACAAGGAAGGCAATGCAATTTTCTTGAACGGTCCCGGCCGTACTGAAAATTACATCCCATGACATTGCGTAGTTTCGCTCCGAAGTTACAGAACATTATCAATAACACAACATAATATATAATAACGTGACATAGTAAGCACATATAATAATAATAATATGTAGTTGTAGGTATTATGTTTGATATACGATTATTAGTCTTTGCTCCACCTACATTTTACTAATTAAATTTTCCTCGGCTTTGTTCGTGAAATCGGGATCAATATAATTAAACTTACATCGAGGTGAACGTATGGTAAAAAAAATTGAAAATTTTTCTCCAAAATTTAAAATTATGAATAAATGATTGATCGGTGTTTAATTTTTTTTTTGTTTATCACAATCCCATAACATTCGTAACTTTGATTTATAACACTTTTTTACATATGTTCGTTTTTAACATCAATTAATTTAACAAATAACGTCTTTATTTGCCATTTAACTTTTATGGAAACAAATTCTATATTTTGGTGAAACATTATTTGAAAAATTATCACAATACAACTTTAAAAAACTGTAGCAAAATAACGTTTTATTCTAATTCAAAGTGTGTACTTTCATTGATTAGAATTTTAATTCAAATCTCGTATAAGTAACTGTTTGTGTACTTGAATGTTACGATTATGTGAATTTAATTCTTTTTTTATTTATATTGTTTGAAAATTGTACACCTCTTATTAATCCTTATAGCTTGAGATTATAGTATATTTTCCTACGTATGTTATAATTTTCTAAAAATAAAATCTTACTACAAACAACCACGCTTTACAGTAAACTGGGCAATGTTTTACTGTTCGTTACATTAAAATCATATTATATTGATAGCTGTAAGGAATATGTAATCTCTGAATACATTTTATTCATTAATTGTTATTTATTATCCATTCTACTATTGTTTTATTTGTTTACTAATTTACTCTTCATTGATTACAAACAATTTCATAGAGAAATACATGCACAGTAATTAAATTATACTCCGACAACATATTTCTATTGAAAAGTTATCAATACAAAATAATAACTAAGATAGTTGTTAGGTTGGTGATAAAGTCTCGATCTTTCAGTCGAGAGATCATGAATTCGATTCCTACCTTGTGTGATGTGGTGGATTTACTCACCATTATTGCCAAGCATGATGTTTATTGTGATGATGTCCGAGGTGCATTTGGGTTTATTTTCATAAAATATGCCAACAGAAACATTAAATTTAAGAAGAATTTGGTCTTCTAACGATTAACTAAGTACACGGTTTAACGTCGTTTTTGGATCTATATCTGTTTTATCTAGTTCTGTTTTACCTAGTTTTATTAACTATATTTTTTTTCTTTATATGCAGCTTTTTACTATGTACGTATTCTGATAAATATACTTGTATATATTTATATACTGTATATATTTATAACTGTTCACATTTAGTATTATTTACACATTGTCAACATAATATCACACATTATTTTGGTTAGCTGGAAGATATTGCCTCCAGGCAATAAGCTTGCCAATTGCTCATGATTGTTTTTTTTTTTCTGATCAATAAAGTGTTCTTATTATTTATTTTTTTTTACGCGGCGGCAGAATTGCCATCCACACTTCTCAGCATTATACAACCAGATAAGTCTCCATATGATCAGTCATGATCACACAAAAACTTAACAGTCTAATGCCGGGAAAAATTCACCTATCCAGATATACAGGATATCAAAGGATAAGGCTCAAAACGCGGGATCAAAATACCAGCATTGTGCCTGAAATATCTGTGTTCAGAAACCTTTTTACAATATTACAAGTGTTTATTATAATAGATTTTTGAATTTTAATGTACAAATTAACCGGTAAATCTAATTTTTGTAAATTATTTATTAAAGATTTCGGAGTTACCCCTGTAGCTGACATGACTAAAGGTATTATATAAACGGACCTAGAATGCCAAATATTTTTTATTTCTCCTGCTAGTTCTGTATATTTACGTATTTTTTCTGCGACGGTTGTTTGTATATTATGTGTATTTGGGACAGCGATGTCGATTAGGTACGTTATTTTATTACGTTTATCATATAATACTAAATCGGGTATATTATGATGTATTTGTCTATCTGTTATTATGGTTTTATCATAATAGAGCCTATAATTTTGATTTTCTAATACCTGTTCCGGGTTGTATTTATAATAAGGTATTACATTATTTGAGTTTAAAAGATATTATTATTATTATTATATACAATTAAAAAAAAATAAGAATTCGTTATTGTCTATTCTGCGTAGGTATGTGTGCTTATAGAATTATTTTAATTCCAATTAATTTTTCGAATTTCCGTACCTAAAAGATTCAGTAGATAATATTCAAGTTGTGAAAATCTGTCTAGTAAATTTTCTAGAAAAATTATCCACCATATCGCATTACAACTATCTCTGTTAATTGCTTTCTTCTAAATCTATCTTAAAAATAGATAAATCCGATAGTTTTGAAACTAGTTAGTACCCTAAAATAGCTCAATTTGTAATTCAACTTTGTTAATATGAATTAATCAGGAATCTGAAATAAAGTTTTGTAATGAAAAGGTTTTTAAGTGGAAACTTTTTATTTTGTATACAATTATTATTCTGTGAAGTATTCCCAATAAAGTGTTTTACTGTACATAATTATATTATTGTTTCTACAGAAGTTTTTCTTGTTAAAAAACTTTTCAATAAAACTTTCGAAGTACAACTACTACCATAGTTTATGTGAATTATTAATATTGATTCATCCCTCCCAGCTCGACCTTTGAGAAAATATAATTTTCTCTTTTGTAAGTTGATTGAAATTAATTATTAAAACCAGCAAAAGTTTTCTATATTTGTATTGCTTCATTCTCTTATAGTTTATTCTATTAAGTTCTTTTTTAATAACCTTCACCCAAGAAGGTGTTCGTAGTCAGTCTCAAATATATTTCTATTAAGTTGTACGATTTATTGCAGGCACATGTCAATAAAAAAAACACAGATAACCACCAGCAAAGTAAACTGAAGATATAATATAATTATGATATTATCATAGGTGCATTACTTATTGTCTTTGGGAATAAAATAAATTATACCTATTCTTTACTACGTCGTACTCAAGAATTTCCTTTTAATTTCATAACAGTCTATTCATTCGTTTCCAATTTCCAGAGTAATAAATATATCTTCCAAATGTAAATATCAAAAATTACAACGAAAGGTTTTACGTATTAAAGGAAACAAATCTTTTAGGTACGCATTAGCTAAACAAACTATATATTATTTACTGAGAGTATTATTAATAAAATAATACATATAACAAAATAATAAACCTTACAAAGTCTCACTAACGAGGAAGTGAATTATTTTCCCTCTTTTTTATTTTTTTGCATCCGTAAATAATAAATTATTGTGTCTTTGTGTCAGGCTTGTTAAATTTGTCCACGTTAACCCATTTCTCGTCGCTTAATTCTCGTTGGTTTCAGATATTTTTTTTTTCACGAAATGACCATTTTGTCTTCACTTAACAGTTTTGTCTCGTAAACAATTTCTCTACCACGGCCGACGATTATTAGGTTGGTATCTAATCCATACTAAGTATTATTTCATCGTACGTATCTGTTAAAATCCTTGGTTTCGTTCCGACTCACTAACCATTTTTTTTTACATTTCCAAATAAACCACTATTAATAATAACGATGTTTTAGTATCCCTTTGTTGACTTAATTCTCCCAACTTAATTAATTCCATTATACTATTCGGGATAATGAACAATATCCGTAATGGCAACTTTCCTTTTGCGAATTGTTTTTCCTAAAGTTAGTTTTATTTTCATTTGTATCAACCACGCTTTAAGTCAATTGTATTGCCAGTAAGTATTCAGTGAGGTTTTGCCGAAATTAGTTTACATTACTCTTCACAGTATAAAATGGAATTATTATATGTCTGTTGACATAAGCTGAGTTGAATCAACGACTTGATCGTCATAACATTGAAAGATGGTGCTTTTGAACTGAAAATGCTCTCATATAATGATGTTCAGATTCTTACTTGTTAAGGAATCTTGATGATTAAAATTTGATTTTCTTCTAGTGAGTATTAGCTGCATCCATTAACATTTAAAGAAGCTTTTCTTCATATTGCTATTACTATTTGAAGACAAATATTGACTATAAAACAAAGAGTGTAGGATGTAGGATGGACGTAATTGGGATTACGCTTCGGTCTGTTTCTACATAGGTCGGATAAACCGCCACCTAAAGTCGCAGCTAATAAGCACGGCCATTTATCATCTGTCGTATAACCAACTACCCCACCCTGCCGCTGTCACCTACACCGCCGCGCATTCTTATTACTCCAGAGACACAAGCGGAGGAAAAAAATCGCTAACCGAGCAACTTCAACCAGTTAGGAAAAAGGAGACATACTCATTCTGATCTACCACTGTTAGAAAAATTACATTAGGAACATTAATATATACATAACGCTCTTTATAATCTTGACATATTGGCTATTTTAGGAAACATGTTAAGTTTAAGAGAGTCTACTCCATAAATAGACTAAAACTTACAAATGTTTTAGGTATAATTTGTAACTTGACATTCGTTGCGAGGGTTTGCTGTGATAATATCTTGTCAACCTTTATCCTCTTTCAAATCAATTTTTTATCATTGAAATACGATGTCTTATTTTCGGAACATTACGTGTGCACTTAAAGATTTTCCATAAAACAATACTAGTTTAGCATCATCATCATTACCATCATGCCGCTTCCCTTTTGGGGTAGGCAGAAAGGATCGGCATCACTTATTCCTATCCTTGCATACACTTTTCGCTTCCATCACTGTCATACGATTCGTTGTGCATGCTCTTCTATTCAATGTGCTCAGTATATGTCCGTTCTGGAGGTTCTGGTTTATATGGTCTTGACATTAAATCCTTGGACGGCCACGTTTCTTAGACACGTTCCTCTCAGCCATATATATTTTCTTTGTCCTCATTCATTCTTTCCACGTGCCCAAACCACTTTTGTTCTATCACATTTTTGTTATTATCCCAGCTTTAATTCCACAATCTTCATGGATTTCACTATTAAGCACTCTGTCTATCACACTTTTACCACATATTCATCTCAGTGACTTCGTTTCAACTGCATCTATACCGCCATCATTATTAGTTTATCATAATACACATAATATATTTGAGTGGTTTCTATAGTTACATATCTATCCATTCAAGAGCAATTTTGCGTAAAGCACATAATCCTTCTCTTCATAATTCCTAATCAGTATATGATCTCATTACAACAAGAACATTTTGCCGTCGAAAAGGTTATTAGAGAATTTTCACACTATAAGCTTTGAGAAGTGCACTCTTCATCGTACCAAGGGTCTAATAATAAAAAGATTAACTCCCTCCTTTCCTATAAAATTAAATTAACAATCAATTTAAAGTTTATTAAATTTGGTACCTAAGCTTATAAGCAAATTTCATAATTTCGAAGTAAAATATTTTAATCTGTTTTGGAAATTAGATTATAAATTAAAATAATACCAACTTTGTATTGGCCCGAAAACAAATTATATTTCTGGTAGCGGAGAAACATTGAAAATTAATTGTCTTACATTTCGATATTTTGTTAATTTCGTAACTAATCTAATAATGATTTACTAACGCAATATTCCTTTTATTATAATCCGCTGTGAAAGATATATAACTTATAATGTTGTTCTGTTTACAATATAACATTTATGTTGGATAAGGATATTCGTAGGAGACATCAGCAAAACATGTTTAGAATGAAAGAGGATCCTCCTATGTCACCAATACATGCAGCATCTATTGTATAATGTTTAGTTTGTAGAATTCCATAATGAAATCAAAAACAAATGTTTTTTCTACCATACCTACTTATTTTTACTGAGGGAGGGAGAGGAAATAGAGATTGACAATGTCATGAAAGACGCCTCTGTCAATTAAAATCAATATAATAGAAAATATATTTGTTTTTAATTTCAAAGCATATGACAGTTCCAAGCCATACACTAAACACCAAACGAAGGTTGGCATATAAATATCCATAATATCTATAATTTGTTGGACTCAAGATTTTATCAAGATAATAGCTAATTCCAAATTCTTAAGATTAATCTGATTACTGAATATTCCTTTTGAATGTTTGGAAATAATATTGTTTTGTCTAATGCACAATATTACTATTCTATTTTTAGCTCTTACAGTGTTAGTCATAAAATAAATAGAAAACTTTCCTTCAAAGTTGCGCATTAATTTATATAAAAACACATCACCACGTTCAGACATTACCAAATGATTTGCACATCCTACTCGCAACATAGTTTTGCAATACATTTGATTTCAGTATTTTTATAGCTAGTAAATCTCGGCAGAGAGAACTGAGTTGCGAATTGTGTCATACGAAAGTATTTCGTATAAATTCTTGCAATATTTATAGAAAATTATTTATGCTACTATGAAATTATTTTGAAAACATTCAAGTTTGAATTACAGGTACAAAATCATTACTGTAGATTAATTATAATGATATTAAACTATGTGTTGCTTCTGAGATTTCAAATTATTTATTAATTTATTTATTTATTTATTTATTCAATTTACGGCTCATATAGCCATTTACAATATATATACATATATAAACATACAAATTCACAAATCGGTGTTAAGTAATTCAAATTAATTAATAAAATTAGAAGTAAATAAAATTAATAAATATATGTTTATTCAATTACATACTAATTAAACGGTAACTTCATCGCTTCACTAGTTATGAATGAGATTACAATTCACACTTTCTCATCGACCTTCTCTTGTCAAACTAATTGAGAATTCACAGCATCCAAAGTAACTACATAATACTTGTGTATTGTTTATCTAAGACTACATTTCATTATCAACGTTGCAACTGTAAATAGTTTGATAGCGTGTTGCTGACTACAATATTGCCATAGTATAGCAAACATACATAGTTACTTTGAAATTCGATACTCCTATTGCCTTTAGGTCAATGTAATAAACAAGTGTTAACACACTCATCGATCTTCGTATCATTTCATTTCCTTCAGAGTAGTTGACTGAGGGACTGAATATAGCGCGACACAGTTTAACTGTATATGTACATATAAGTATACCAATGTACCTATACTCGTAATTTATTTGAATTTCCTTGAAACAATTTGATAGACTACATAATGTTGTTACTGTATATTCAATAAATTTAATATTATACACCATATTGTTTCTGGTAGTAGTAAATCATACGTAGATCTAGTAATACAACATGCCAATCTTATAATATTATCTACTATATCTCAAAATTAGCAAACATGCATGTAAAAGATCTCTGTTCCAGTTTCGGACAAGACCACCTAAGATAATGTCTTATGTTATGATTAATAAAACAGTCATAGTAGCGATACAATGTAAGATTGCAATTAAAAGTGAATTTATATCTAGACATATTAAACCTTGATATTAAATATATTCAGCCATTAAAATTCACACGTCTCGCATAATGTCTAACAATATATTTGAATTTGTAATGGCATCAATGAATTGAATGAACGTATATATTCTCCTTGTTATGATTTACATAAATGACTGAACTAGGGATACCGTGCTTCAAAAACTATTCAATAAACTATCAATAATTCTAACACAATGCTCTTGGTGAATCTAATCATTATACAGCAATTTCTTTTATTTCCACATTTGTTTTAAAAAATACGATTTGTTTTATGAATATTTCTCAATAGATCGAAGAGGTGTGTTTGCGTGTTGATGGTATATTAGCGTTGTATGACATTTAAACATAATACAGTATTATAAGACTAGTATTAATAATGTGTATTCTTAGTAGACTTACGAAGTGTTTTTGTTACTTAACCTTACATGGGATTCACTTTCACTATTCGATCAACGCGAGAAGATGTTATAACTTATTGGAAGTAGGCAGACACATCTTCGTCATGATTTATACCTTAACATTACCAAGTATATTACTACAACCAATACCCAGTCAGTTTATGCATCATATTATTACTTACTATACATAAATATTTGGCTATATAGTTTATGTTACTACATAGTATTGCATATTAACACCAGATTCGAGTGCTCGATTGTGTTCTACATCATAAACATTGAATTTCTATTATACTAATACACAATAATATCATGTATATTTACAAAACAACACATAGTGTTAAGTATAACACAAATCTTATCTCATTAGTTGTTTGTTTACGATAATTTCTTACTAAAAAAGGACATAATATTATCAGTCAAATTCCACGTATTACTCTTATAGAATGTTTAACGCTAGATGGTGTAATCTAAAAGCCTTGATAAAGAATATTCACACAATTGTCAATAGAAATTATCAAATGTGTCCAACTGATCATCACTGAACCATAATTTATATGATGAGATTTTATTGATAGTCAGAATGTGATAACTTATCTCTCATATTTTGATAGTTAAATTTCCGAATTATTAAAAAACTATCAAAATTGATTTCTGTGTTTTAAATTTTATTCATAATGTATGTAACTATATATTTCAAAACAAACCGAGAAATGAAGAATTAAGTGCTATGGGCCAGTAAGGCAATATTTGAATAGTTTTATAACTTTATTTCATTTACGATATGCATTAGATAATTCATATAATATGTATTAGTTTTTAATGCATCCACGATAATGGCTTTTTAAGAGTTCTCTTAAGAAACAACACTTTGTTTTGAAATTCTGTAATAAACATGAAACATTTTTTTATTATGTATTATTAGAATGGCAAAAGCACTTAAAACTATTTACTTCTGCATTTGCAATTTCTGTAAACAATATAAAATAATGGGTAGGTAATTCACTGGTCCTTGATGAAAATTGCACAAACGAATTTTATAGTCATATAATTTTATATTTTCGTAATAGTGTCAGTTTTTAGTGATGTAAACATAAGAACAGAACCTTTTATCGATTGTCAGTCATCTTTTTTTTATCAAACCGTCGATTTAAAGATAAACCAAACAATCTGTCCATCAATCCCATCTCAAAAGATCTCAGAAATGAGGAAAGCGATTCTGTGTTGTGTTAAATATATTGGTAAAAATATTTTGACCATCAATCAGTAAGACTTGATCAAGATAGTATTCCCTACGCATTTAGGGGCCATATTGAAAAACTTCAGTTCTTTCAAAAGTTTCTACTTTTTCTTTAATACTTAACTTCCCCTTCAAGTGCAACACTAACGTAGAAAAAAGCTAATCCTGTTTTCCCCTCCCCTCTTTTTTCATCAAACTTTTGTTGTGTGGTCACTTAATTTTAAGCACTCCCTTGAGTATTTCTCATCTCATCTAAGAACAATTTTTGATTTTTTGTAAGTATGTTCTATATTTTTCAGTCTACGTTCAACATCTCCAGATACGACGCTAAATGCGATAACTTTTGTTGAATGTAAGCAGACATTATTTCATATCGACAAACAACTTACACCATCACAGGATCTCTCGCAAATGGTCTAGCTAGTGGACTTACTGCAAGTAGTTATCACGCAGATCATTCTATTCGTGTCATAGAAAATAAAACATTCAGGATGGGTGACACATTATATTTTGTTACTAAATTGAAGATGATAGACGTCTGAAATTAACATTTGAAGAATACATTCCTGCATTTCACAAGACATTCGAATACTTAAAAAGAATAGGAGATTTTCCAATGACTTTCCGATGACTACACATAGCGATTATTTCAAGTTACGATGATCGAGATATTCGATTGCGAGTAAAACAACGCTTAGTAGTAGGTAATAAAATCTACTATCTTGAGAAATCGTCGTCATGTCTAAGATACTTACTGGTAATAATAACAATAATGTTAACTCACTTGATGTTTAAATAGAAGCTATGAACAATGCCATAATAATTTGATCTGCATTTTGTCTTGGAGATAATTTTTATGATATTACCTACCTACCTACTAGGTACTTCTACTACTACTATTAAAATGAATTCACGTTAATCGTGAGACACTGTTTGGTCTCGATTTGATTTAGTTTTTTTATTCTAAACCAAGACAAATTACATCACAGTCAGTAAAGCATTCACCACTTTAAGTCTATTTTCGTGATGTTTGTTTATTATAATTGTGTGCTGACACAAAATTATGTATAACACTTTTAGATTCATCTGATCTATAAAAATAAAGTATATATTTCGTTAAGCAAGAAATTTGTTTAGACGGATATTGTATATTGTTCAACACTCTTGATTGATTTCGATTTCAAAAAGTATTTATTTCACGTAGTTTAGGATTATTATATTTAAATGTTAAAGAAAACTATACGGAAAATTATGTTTATCATTCTATTCGATGAGAATAATTTAACAGGAATTTTACATACCTCATATTTATTTTTTTATTTCTTTTATTCCTCTTGCACATCATCGACAAATTAAAAAAAAAAAAAAAAAAAAAAAAAAAAAAAAAAAAAAAAAAAAATTAAAAAGAGCAATTTACATAAAAATGTGATGATATGCAGTGGCAAGATTATCACTATTTTAGTGATTTCTTCCATCTATATAACAACGTATACAATAAAAATTAACGGGGTGGGAAACATAATCAGCCCCCCTAGACAAACCCGCACTTCTAGATCGACTGCAAACGAATTTACGACAATCTACCTACATGTACCGTGTAATTATGCCCGGTTTTCAAAATAAACTACTTATTTATTTTCAATGTATTATTATTATGGATATCAAGCAGGCAGCAAAGATGATAAATACTAGAATGAATCCATGATGTTACAGCAATCTGTCAAGTCCATTCTTAAAAGTATTTACAATCTCAGGAACAACAATATTTATTTATTTATTTATTCATCATCATCATTACAAAACATTTGAAAATACATATGGACAGAAATAATACACACAATCACAAAGTAAAGACAATGCATCATCCTACCTAACCCGCACTCATGATTTAACCCTTTGCTATGCAATACCAAGCCCACAAGTTTATATATATGTAAACATTTCATAGTTTTTATTCAGTGCCCCAGTTTTCGCTGTTTACGAAACATATTGTGCTTAATAGAATTATTGTGTAGGCTTATGTGTTTTTACTTGTCTAATCATTACAAATACGTAGGTAATATCTACATAATTAATGTTTGTATTGCATTATTAGTTATTTGATGTCATATTTGTTTGTACACAGTGAATAAACTAACCTAATAACATTAATAATTACGTCAAATTCAAATTGACGTTATTATTTATATTTATTTACATAGTTATTTAAATATTTATTACTTAGATCTAAAATTGTTGGTGGTTTCGTAATAATAATTTTTTTAATAATATGTACATACCTAATATAAAATATTATAATTTTATGGGTTATTATTTTTTATTTTTTTTATTTTGTTACCACTTAATTTAACCGAAAAACAATATATTCATAAAAATAAATTACCCCTTATTGAATATCACGTAATAGTCCTTAACACTAAATGACCCGCGTATTTATAAATATTTAACTAATAAACTATTTTATTTAATATTCATTATAATTTTATAGTAATAATTAAATTGTTTTGTCTAATAAAATTGCGCCATCATTATTCTGATTACTTTCTACCGTAACTATACCATCACGGCATATCCCACGAGTGGGGTAACCAGTAGACTAGCGACATGTAATAAACGTGCAAGCCGTCCTCTCCGTAGTAACAAAAATTAAGACACTCAGGATGGGTGGCAAACCCCGTCGCTTCATTTTAGATGTATAATGTCTTTATTTGTCGAATATCCGTATTTCACAAGACACTCGAAAACTTGCGGAATAAAGTGGCAGACCAATTCTTTGCCTGGTGCTCTACGGCTTTATTTTTGTATTATTAAAATATTGAAAAGGAATATTTTATTAGGACGACTTGTACATTTATTACATGCGTTTGATCCGCCGAACACCCCACTCTTGAAAAATACCGTGATAGTACGAATGAAAAAATTATAGTCTTCGATTTTTCAAAATGTCTCTGTCTCATCATATACGGGTGCCATATGTTTTTTTTAATAGGAAAAATTACATAGATACACAAAAGCTTTTGATATATCAATGTGCTAACGTTCATTTAACTTATATATTAACTTATAAGTATATTACCTTACGTCCACGTAAAATAAACATGTATGTATTGCAAATGACATGTTTTTATAGTTATTATCAAATCTCCAGTCCACATTCAGAATTACAATCATGCCGATTTGTAAATATGTCACCCAAGTGTAACAACGCATTAGCTAATAATATTATTATACCTACCTACAACACAATACAAATACAAAACTGACCTTCGTGGTCAATTGACAGCAGTGATACATACCTACATAGTAATGTAGGATGATAATATATATGAATAATGATATGTAATCGTATTCTTCAGGTGGACTCTATTACCTAATTCAACATTTCATTTAGCATGTTGTAACCGATACAAGACGCAGATAACATCGTGTACTACCTAGTTGACTCTGAGGTCTAACAGTAGTCATCATTGACCAAACAATTCATGAAATTATTGGGATACATTTCTAGGTTAGGAACAAGAGGAAGACAAGTATACAATCATGAGAATAGATTAGAATGTTTATAACTCGATCAATACGACACTTCAGCATTGATAAATTGATATTATACCAAACATTATATTTGCTTCACTCCTTCATAGCACTGCACCAGTCAAGTTAATTCTTCGCACATTTCAGACGCTCTGATGTCATTGTCATAGAAACGGTGTTCATCCCATCATCTATGACGTCAGAAATCATGTGGATAATAATAAACAATTCTCTTTTTGATAATATACCTACGCAATTGGGTAGCCGCGGGCGCCTAGCTTATTTTCCTAATCAAATCATTTACTAAATGACACGTTCTACATTTTATATCCACGAATGTCCACCCTCGCTTTATATAATTTAGTTATTAATATGATGGCTATTGTGACGTATCTATTACAGAAATTATTCAAATATTTAGTTGTAGGTGCATCGTGTTATATTATGAGTATGAATATAGTGGGTGATTACTAGTCATATTTTTTTAATGTTAATTGGATGTGTTTATAATAGCATAAACGTCCTTACTGTCAATTTTATTCTTGATAAATTGGTGTTTTAGTACGTTAAGATTTTTCTACAAAATGAAACATGTACTAACAATTAAAATATATTTACTTAAAACGCATCAGAAACTATCCAACATATTAACTAGAGTCTATTGATGAAACTGTGGCGTTGGAAAGTTGTGTTTTGAAACATTATTCATCAGTCGGTCATATCACCAAAGGTTCATATTAAAGTCGAATAAATTCAGTATCTCTCTGACTCGTTGAAGTTCATATAAATTGTCGTCTATTTCTAAAAACTTTCAACCATTTTCCTAGCGATACGAATATAAGGGAAACGAACACTCTGTAGGCACAACATAATTATTATTACTGTTCATCCGAGCGTGCGATACATTAAAGCAGTAGTAGTCGATCCAATCATGTAACATTTCAACATGTTTGTCAATTGACATTCGACCCTTGGTAACCGTAAAGTTCACCAAAAGCATTTAGTGAATAAATAGCCAATTTAGCTCTGGTGGCAGTTGTGTTACGTCTGTTATCATATAGGTAACATCTACATACCTGTAACTATAATAATGATAATGAGAAGAGCGATGTAAAATAATATATTAATTGTTCCCAGATTCAGAGAGCTTTAACCTTCAAACTTTCATTGTTGTTATTTGACATTGCCTGTATTGGTGTTTGTGTGTGTATGCTGAGGTTTACACAACGTGATGTAGTAGCAACTATTGAATTTGTGGATTCTGTAACAAACTTACTCCATGAATCTTATGCTTCACCTGTCTTTTTCAGGTTTATATACACATGAAGTAACAACATTCAAATATTTCTCTTATTCTCTGAGTTCTTTGTATCTTTATTATTAAATAATGTAAACATTGTATAAGAAAACTTCTTTTCTAGACATTAATCAATTCAGCATCTCATTTCCTACGTAAATAATAAGTTTAGCTATATGTTATATCCATATTTGCTTTTTCGTATTTATCAAGTTTATATTATATTTTTCTCTATGACTACTCCTAGAATGAAATCTACAAAATATTTTTCTTAAATAAAAAGTATTTAAACCAGAAATACAAAAAAAAGTTCATTAAATGGAGTGAATCATCATTTTAATTATCATAATATTCGTTATGTATTTGACAGCGGTATATTAATAAGAATTACTTATTTACTTCTAAACGGGTATTAAAATTTATATTTAGACGATCACACGGCAATTAATTGACCAACCATGCTAATTTTATAAGTTGTTAGTAAAAGAGTAATTGTTATTTTATACAATTGTGAATAAAATTACATCGTCCAATTCGAGTTTCGAAGCACGTGTATGCTATATCAATCAATAAATAAACGAGTTTTGAATGAAAACATTAAATTTGTTGATTTTATATAATAATTAATGATATTTTATTTCAAACAACAAACTAAATTAGTAATTTTATCACTTATATAGAAATCTTTACTTGTTAATATTATTTTGATTACTTTTATTTCTCTCACTTGAAATTTGAGAAGAGGACAAGTATTTGAATACCTTAAAAGAATTTTTTTTAGTGTCTTTGACTGTGGTAAATACTTGTAAAAAGGAGAGTGAAACAAAATTAATTAATTTGATTCTAAAGAAAGGTTTATTTCACAAAATTCAGACATTAAATTATTACTTAATTTCAATGATCCTTATTTCAGAAATGTCTTATTTAAGTACATTTTTTATCATTACTCTTTCATTATGACCTCGCTGTAAAGTTTCCATTATGATGTCGTTCAATTTCTAAAATGTTTTTTTTAGTGATAAATCCAATACCGTTGCTAAAAACAACACAATGTGAAATAATATCATTGAGAACAACGAAGATCTCTTTATACTACATAACTTTATATAGTTAATAAATAAAATATTTAATTGTTCAGATCTACATACATAGATTCATTATTTACCTATACATTTGTTTATTTATTCTAATACATGTTGTTTTCTTTTTTATTTCAGGTAAAATACTTACATCAAATTCACCATCATAATAAATAATTAGATCACGTGTGACTTCTTAAAGGTAAACGATTAATTAATTGAATTTTAGCAGTACAAAATTTTTGATCTCAAATCAGATATGACTTGATCGTTTTCAAACACATTTTTTATTGAATATTGAGAAAATTATTCCATTTTCTATATTTCGAAAACAAATAATACCTACTCAAATTAATGTTCAATTTAAACCAACCAAAGGGTAGAGCAGAAAAAAATAATTGCCCGTATTAGAATTTATGTGGCCACATTATCATACCAAGCTTGTATGTATTCTGCTGATGTTTCATTGCACGTGTTATGTGTGATTTGGAATTTGAATGTTCGATGTCCGTGGTATTTACAGAAATGTTTATTCAAAAACTGCCGATGTCAAAATTCATAAAATGCCCTCATCAAAAGGTACGGTACTGTTTGATGATGATGATGATAATTTTGGATAATTTTATTTTTACGCCGTTTAACAGTCCCTAGACCGTCTCAAGGGCGCCAGTGAAGAGTTGAGTTTTTAATTTGCTTCTGAAGCTGGTGACAGTCTGACTATCTCTCAATGGCACCGGTAAGCGATTCCACATAACCGGTCCAACAACACCAAATGCCCTCTCATAGAAGTTAGACTTACGTTATATTAGAACTATATTTGAATCGTACTGTTGACACAAAAGATTCAATCAAATAAATAATCGATTTTCAAGGAGAAGAAATATTTTCCAAATACATGATATAATTTGAAATGTATTTGTAACACCTGTCTAACTTAAAGGATTGAAATGGCCACGTGAAGTACTTTAAAAAGATGATAAAGACTTCTTCTCTATCAAAATGCCCCTGAAGAAGGTAAAGTGTGGTATATCAAACAAAACAATACAATTGAAACATTAAAAATAGTATATTGTGCTTATGTTAGGAGCCAACTAGAGTATGCGACCACTGTCTGGTCCCCAAATTACGCTGTGCACATCAATACTATTGAAGCAATTCAACATAGATTCTTACGACACGTGAACTACCGCCTGGGTATTCCCATTGATGGGCTGAACTATGATTTTTTGTTGATGGAGATGAGGCTCGTTAGCCTACATGATCGCAGATTGTTGTTCGATCTCCTTACACTGAAGAGAGTAGTGACTGGCTCTCTGAATTGCCCAGAGTTGCTTAGCTTAGTAAACTTGCGTGTTCCGAGTCGTAATACCAGAAGTCAGGCATTGTTCTATGCTGCGGGATCATCATCCAATTATATCTATTACTCATCGATGAATCGACTCCATGTAATAGGGAATAATTACAGTGAGATCGATATTTTCAACGATTCGGAGTACACTGTGAGGAGATGTGCTGTGAGCGGGTTTATACGAGGGTACATGCTTTCCGTTGAGAATCCCCTGTAGTTACTACTGTCATGTTTTTGTATTCATTGTCACTTATGTGTTAATTGTGTTTGTTTCAAGTTTGTTTTTGTAAGTTATTGTACTTTAAAGGCTATTTAGCCGTATATTATGTTAATAAATAAATAAATAAATAAATAAATTAATATATTTCCTCTGCGAGAAGTATTGCCATTATCACACGACTTTAGTATACATTCTTAAAAAACTAACTAAAAAAGCTTTGAAAGGAAGTTATCGGACATCAGTATTTTTATTTCGTACTCCCTAGATGTAATGTCACTCTGCTCGCCTGACTTTCCTCTCTTTTATTACTCTTTTAATAATTCAATTTACAACCGAACATAACAACCAGCGCATTATATTATTGTTCTTGTATGTCAAGGCACATTTTTTATATCTTTATTCTTTTATATCTTGATTTTTATGCGGTACATAAATAAAAGTAAGGGGCACAATATTCACTATTCAATATTATTATATATTATATGCATTATATTGACTTATTTAATATCCCGAATTAAATTATGTAATAGATATTTTTTTACCGTCTTTCCTCTATATGATTTTCCATTTTTGTATTTTGAATTTGTGATGTTTGTAGGGTAATTATTGTTCAGATGTCTTGTGTAGTCAAAGAATATATTGTCAATTCGATAGCATATAAAGAAATTTAAACCATCGTTTCAAATATAATTAAGCCATAGCCAAGATACCTATTGTACTAATATTTGAATTCATGTATAATTTCATATTCATGGAAATATTAACCGTATATCTAGTTAATGAAACATTGTGATTTAGGATTGATGTAGGAGAATTATTATGTACATTTTCAGATTACTATTTCAACTGAAAGCTTAACTATATCCATTCCGTGGTGCACTCGCCAAAGAATTGGCCTCCCACTCTCTTCCGCAAATTTTCGATTGCCTTGTGAATGTTTAGCTTTATGAAACAAATCTTATAAATATACTAATATTTCAACTGTCAACAATCAAAGGCAATATTTATATTATATTTGTATAAAATATAAAAGTTAATATTTTTTTCTTTTATACTTTTATCTATATACTTTAAACACATATACACATTCACGATTAGCAAATCGCTAATGGCTTCTATCTTTGACGATTAAAAATTTTCTTTTTTGGACGTTCATAGTATGTTTCAAATATGTGTACGTGTGCAATATGTTTTTAATCAAATCATTATTATAGCCGAAACCGAATGTTCAAAGCATAAATATGAGAATCTTTAAATTATTCTGTTTATTATTCAGATTGCCCCAGTGGGTCGTCCATAATATTCAAACGAAACATTTATTACTTATATCAAATAAATTCGTATTGAGAAATTTTATTACACACAAATAATATTACCAAATAATAATGTGCGAAAAGATGATATTAGAATATATTTACTATATTTACATATACCATCAGCATTATGTATCTACAAATCTGTAAAATGTCACATATAATTTACATATCGGGATGTTTCGAAACAAACATCACAAAATTTATGTTGTCAATCAAATTCATAAATCTAATAGTCATATCTTTATCAGTTATATTAATTTTATTATATTATCGTCAAATATTTATTCACTCGATCAAAAGAGAAATGTAATACAAATATGCCTATTTGACTTTGGTTCAACATTCTTTCATTATATTAAATCCACACGCCTACACAACCATTTTTATGAAATCTTTTAAATATTTACACAATACCTTAGAATTTGCTGATTTTGTTTTAACATCATACTAAATGAAATGAAAATGCGCATATTCATTGGTATTCCTTTTTATGTATACGTATAACAGAGCTTTTCAGAAATACTTCCATCCTGTTTTTTTTAATAAAAATTTGTGATGTGATGAATGTCTACACAACATCCTAACAGCTCACATAATATAGATAATGAACATTAAAATGGGTGATTAAAGCGCTTTTGAAACGGTCAGTTAAATGTTGTTTAGTTTTAACAACTTGAAACCAATCCTTTTGTTTTGTTCTAAAATACCTAAATAATACCCATCTGTCATTCATTAGCAAATATCGGTCTTAAGTACTCAAAAGCATTAGTTATCCGTTGTATACATATACATTATATACACTTGTTTGATCCTTGTCAGCATAGGAGCTTAAAAACAATGTATTTTCAACTTTTAGAATAATTGCTTACAAAATAACAGGAAAACAAATTAAAGTTATAACTAAAATAGGCAAAATATTGATTGTTAATGTTATCGTTACAAGAATTTTATACGAGTTTAATTTATAAATGATAACAATTTTTTTCGTCAACTTTCCAAGCTACGAATTTCCTACTCAGGAGAGATGCACATTCACAAAAAATACAAAACACCTTTTCTATACATCGTAAAAAAACTATATTAGCGAATTAGGAAAGCCTGTTCTTCTTGCTAGTTCTTGATGATGTGTATATTTCCTGTCTCTAACGAGTGAGCATGAGTTACTGGAGAAAGTGTTGAAAGTGTAAATAGCAGGGGTCTGCATTTAGCGAAATTCTCAATGCCATCAAAATTTTAAAGCCGTTGACCGTTAAGAAAAAATATCAAAATCACTGTGACTATTTTTTTAATACTTGTCTTGCTTTAGTCACTCACGTAGTCATTATTATTTGTATATATTTTGTCCATCAACCATTCACTAGTAGAAATGTCCAACAACAACACGAAGCATCTTCTTACACCCAAATCCGTGATATGAATACA
The DNA here is from genome assembly GCA_947579605.1 of Athripsodes cinereus. Taxonomy (NCBI): domain Eukaryota; kingdom Metazoa; phylum Arthropoda; class Insecta; order Trichoptera; family Leptoceridae; genus Athripsodes; species Athripsodes cinereus. The sequence goes on from OX388311.1 coordinate 8,484,334, forward strand.
TTATGTTTAAGCCCACATTACACCGAACGAGTATTTAGTAAAGACAGTGCTCTCGCACAAGTACAGTACTAATCTTATCATAAGAGTCAGTATAGCTCGAATGTTTTGACCCAAAGATTGGAAAAAATAGGTTATATCTGCTAGGCAGATATAACCTATTTTTTCTAGAACCTATTCTACTCGTGAATCGTGGTCCAAACATTTTTTTAGGCTTAATCTTAAACCATAAACAATATTTTTAATATTCATTTTTATTATATTACACTCCCACGACGAAAGCATCTTCAACAAATTCTAATATTAATAATTAGTTTACCTTCCTGAACTGGGGCCCTATTCTCCAATCTCGATTGATAAATGTCACCTGTGAGATATGTCGATTGAAAAACTCGCACGAAAAGTCGAATGGCAGTCTACGACCCTATTCTTGACGCCATTCGAGACTTAAACGGTCGACATTCGAGAAGCTACCGGCAACGTCGCACTTTTTGTATGTTTTTGTATGTGGTCATCGAAAAATGACATTTATTTATACTTTTTTCACGAGATGGCGCTAATGCACAAAGATGGCGCTTTTATATGAGGAGTCACTATCAATATAAAACTTTTCGTTATATTTTTATTTAAACTAAAATACTTTATAAATGCGGGATCACTTTATTTTATTTTATACCGTTTGCGAAATGTAAACCACCATTAAGTGACTCACGGCGGCCATTTTTATCAATTTTTGACATGTCGATTGGTGTGACATTCATCTCGAGTGGTAAAACACCACTCGACAAATTCTCGCATGATATCGTGTGACATTTGTCGTCTACGACTTTCAAGAATAGGGTTTTAAAGAAATCGTTCGAAAGTAATAAAATCTCGCTTACGACATCCATCAATCGAGATTGGAGAATAGGCCCCCTGGTCTCAAAATGAACTTACTCCCTCTCTGCGAGCTATCCAGTCATTCGTTCGAAACTACTAAACCGACTCGGCACGTTACTCGCTTGGTACAAACTAACCTTTATTTCTATTCTTCAAATATTCACTTGTTTTGCAAACGCTTTCATAAATAATGAGCATAATGCTAATAATTATACGTGCTCCTTGTTCTGGTTAAATGGATTAAACATTATTTTTATATTATTATTTTCGTATTCAAGTCAAGATGTCGACAGGATAAAGTAAAAGTAATTTAAGTAGATTCTTAAGACTTAAATTATGAGTCTAGGTACTCTGTCAGTTATTTCTCGAGGGCTTTTTTTATTGTTGTATTTCAGTATTTACAATTTTACATCCATGTCCATTCGTTACAAATAATTTAAGGTACAGAAGCAATTTTGTTTTATTGTCTTGAGGAAACACTATTATAAATAATTGCAAATGGAGTAACCTTTTTCCTAATACATTGATAAGGTGTAATACATGGATTGGTGCAAATTTTATGCGTAAGAAAAAAAAATTACCAATTTATTTTTAGCCAGTTGTCAATTTCGGCACTTAACTGAGCCAGAATGTTTATATTGATGTTGATATAATAGAATATTTATATATCCCGCATGAATATTTCTATGCCATAATGTTAAACAATTTTTATGTTCCCGTAGAAATAGTATATCTCTACCCTAGCGTTCACTCTAGTAAAAAGTTGTGTGAGTAGTAAAAGAAAAATATGTGATTGCTAATTTAAGTAAATAGTTTTGTATCCATAAACCTTTTTTTCTTTTCTATTATAATTTCGTCTTTTATTCTCATATTATCCTTCTCCGTATCCTTCGAATTTGTATGCCATTCAGGAAGGTATAAAATTTGCACATAATTTCTATTAGAATTTCTAGGAATATATTGCGGTATTCATGGAAATATAAATATACACCTACATACAGTACCTACATCTCGTGCTATGGTATTCTCAATGTATTCATAAGGGTTGCGAAACGAGTGACATTTGAAAATATTAAATTTGTTGCAAACTGCTTTGAAATCCCTGCAAAAATCCCTCATTTATATTCATTTTCACACGGCGAGATCCCTACTACTGCTACTGAACATTTTCTATTCTCATAGAAAATGTTCCGTAGCAGAAGTATTCGTCAGTGTAGCGCTTTGGAAATCATAAGTTTATATTCAATGTCATATTTTATTTTAAAAGTTTTGAAGAACTATTAATACCTCATAATCTACTTACACATCGAAGTCTGTTGAAGAATAATAAGTTATTGAGACGCCTTTTGTCGTCGCAACGTTGAAGTCTTAAGTATTATTTCTTCTATAACGATCATTCAAGAGAAACCCATCTCACTCCCGAATATCTCAGTATGTACATATTTACTTATTAACTACATAATAATAAAGTGAAGAATATTCTCCAATCGAGTAACGAATACTTGAACTTGATTAGATTTTCGTGTTAATTATTATTTTGTTATTTGTTAAAAATGCGGCCTGTCAATATTTATATTACCCGATATCAGTTGTATTTTTAATTATGTTGAATGTTAACTGATTCATTCTCAAGCGTAAATACTTTTCTCATTAATTATTTCTTTGTCAATGAATTAAATAACCGAAACCAGTTTGACGATAAGTAAATAATCTCTTGGATGATCAATATGTTATTGAAAACAATCCATACATGTAAAATACATAAAGCCACACTGTCAATATACCGTGACAAGTGGAAAAATATTATTGCCTAAACACGTTATACTGTATAATTAAGCATTTCCCAATACGTGCATTCACAATACATATTTTTTCCTCGCATTTGTATAATTCTAATAGTTTTACGATTCGTAAATGCAACGGATATAATAATGTGTCTTCGTATTACTAATTAAATAGTATAATAAATTACAATTTGGAATGAAGTTGGCCCATAAAACATGACTGAATGTGTTCATATACTATTATTATTATTGCCATAGATAATTTTCACAATCAGCACTAAATCTTGTATAATAAAAATGACTCGTTAGTATAGTATGAAATTGTTAGGGCTTATAATTATTGTACTTTTATTACCTGCATAATGTTATAGGAACGGTGAAAAAACACAAGATTCCAAAACCTTATATTTACACATATTTTACGTACACGATTTTGAAGTATCTAGTTAAAAATGTACGAATTTTTTAGTAAATTATACCAAACGTTTGAACAAATAATATTGTCAAGTATACTAATAGTAATGGTTTCTTCAAGTTTACACTAAAATAGTACCTAATTTCATTTTCATCTAAGAAAAAGTATTTCCAACAAGACAGTTCTATTATAATCTTTAGATAGTTATACTATCCAAATTACTATAAAAATACACGCAGAACTATTTAACATTGGTTTAATGGATCTAGCATTAGGTACAGATATATGTATACTGATAACCGGTTATAGTAATAATGCATTAATCATTTTACTTTGATTGACAGTATATTACGGACTAACTTAATAGAAGATGTTTTGCCGATACTGAAAACTTCTCTGACGATGAAATTCACTTTGATATTGTTATGAGTTTGGAAATCTTTGCCCACCTCTCGCACTCTGTGTTGATAGAATATAAGTAGTAGTGTAGTTAGTCAGTTGACCGGAACTAATCCAGGTGGGCGGTCCATCACCGCCCGCGCCCTTCGCGGACTATCAATGAGACTCCTACGCACCTCTTCTAGTAAATACTACTAGACAAAGTCCAAGTAGTGATACATAGAAGTGTTGTGCTAATGTGTAGATGTAATGGCTCATTGACAACTTAAGTTATTTTTTAACGCGTTCATTGTTTCTACAGTTATCACCTACGCGCGTCGCTTATCTTCATTAATATTACATTTCCAATATTATCATCGGGCATTTAATATGTTATGGGCCATTTTGAGAACAAAAACATCGATTTGTTTATATTTATTACGCTAATAAAATAATAACTTGTAATGAGGAATAAAAAACTATTGGAAAATGCTAAGTTAACATAGAAACAAGGTGTTGTTTAACAAACATAAATTTCTAAGAAATCTAATGCATACATTAAACATACTTCTTATTTCGCTGAATCTGATATATATCTATACACTCTTTTTCGAGAAAAATTAATCTAAAATGTTTTATTTTAACATCTGAGTAGATAATCATTTACCACATATATTTATGTGTTCATATTTTTTTTGGTACGATTTATTTTGGTTTTCAATTTCGCGGTCCTTAACGAATTCAAAATCTACCTGATTTATCGACGTTATTTATTAATTGTTTCTAATACATTTGTTTCAAATGAGATAACATTTGTCAAAATGTATTATGCCAGTATTAATATATGGATGGACACGAATATTAAATTGAATCAATGATCTTTGCATTTCAATTGAAATCATAAATAAACATCAATCATTTTATAATATTCAAAAACCTTGACTTTCCTAGTACGAAATCTATGTAGTATTAGACTGATTCTAAGAAAAACCCACACTCAACCAATATCTTTAAAAAAAAAGTACTATCAAACATAGCTTGAATGATTCTTGTTAAAATTTAAACGCAGACATAATAAATTAATAGGTGTAGTGAATTGGAATATCATAAACATTAATAAATCAAATCTCATTAAAACTAATCCACATCGAAGCTTTAGATTATTTTAAAGCTTGTTAGTTACTTTTAGGATAGTATTATGTATGTAAGTACCTAGTAACTTATGTTGTTACAAAAGAACCTACCTATATCACGATTTTTAAACGTCTTCTCTGTTAAAATTTTAACGACCAAGTGATATTCGTGCGGAACGAATTAGTTGATATTTAATTTTTTAATGTGTCGGAGCACTTAACTTTGTGTGATTAAGTCCACTTCATGTATTATGGCAATAGTTGCGGTGATCACAGATTCACTATCAAGCGATCCCGCAAGCAATTCAAAGAAGCCATAAAACGCTTTTATCGATATTCAATTCTTGTTGATTAAGTGGTTCTTGCTCCCTCTCTCTCTCTGTCTTTCTACAGCGCCTTCTGTTGTATAAAGAACTTGAGACTTTGTCGCAGTCTAAAACCAAACTGCTGATCATTTGCATACGAATGTTGATTGGTGTCATTTAAATATATTTTACACCACTATTATCTGTACCCATTTCTATATAAGTTATTGTTATTTATTCTGAGTAAGCTAATTGTGATCGTACTCGTATAAACCCCCGTCTAACTTCATATTCGCGTCGTTTAATGATACATAATCTATTTCATTTGCATTTACCCGGGATCATTTATATTGTAGAACACTATGTTTCCACTATGAAATTTGTCACTGTTAAATCCATTTTGGTTAATGACGCATTATGTTAGTGATAGGTTTATACTTATACTCACATAATGGGGTGGGAACATCAATACCGCAGTACGGCATAGGATAAAGACATTTAGACTCTGTAAATACAATGTCCTGAGAGCTAATACATAACAAATTCGCAGAGATATAAAGTTATTCGATAATATTCCGTCAACGTAGCACATTTCCACTTTATGATCGAGTGATTTGATATGCAACGCCGTATATGAAATCCTCGCTCGTATTCAGAGAATACGACTTAAAGGAGAACGTCATGAACACACCCTCTCTTTATAAAAATATCAAGAGAAAGAATTACATAATTCATTCTTTCCGCTTAGCATTAGATCTCGCTTATCCGCTTTTACATAAACGCTTGTGTATCAGGATCTTATTCGGTAGGATTTAACTCGCAACACACACATATAGCTGATAATGCCGCGAATATTCCTACAGAGCGCTTTATGTTCAAGACAGACATAATTCCTTTTTAAGGCTTGAGCGTGATGAATGACATTAGGGTTTCAAACTGGAAAATCTTTCTAAACCATCAAAACGCATTGCTGTTTCTTTCTTACGCTTTGGTACATAAGTATTACAACTTTTCGGAACCCACATTTTACTTACGAATACCTGCTTATTTACTTTACCCAAGCTATTTACTAGAAACCTGTGTATTATTTTGAAATTATTTGGTAGTATATACCACAACATAAATAAATGCAATATCATAATTAAAAATATATTTTTGAAGGCTTCAATGTATTACCAAATTTTCAACATATAAAAAAGCTGAATACTTGTCTGGCATTTCTATAAAAGGACTATGTACTAACGTGTCCATATACGAACATTAAATAAATATTATTATAGTGTTCACTTCATATTTATTTCCTGATTAGTGTACCTGATTTTTATAGACACATAATTAAAGTATTTGTTTTGTTGATTGTTATGAGATATTTTGATTTACAATTCAAGTCATATTATCTGTCAATAATCGTGAATACTGACAATTGCAATTAAAAATAACACTTTACGAGGTATAAATTTTAATAATCTTGTTTTGTCTTGTCAACCAAAAATGTTATTAATTTAATATAAATTTATGGACATGTGTTATTTCAAACTGTAGACGAACTTCGTTTCTAAAAAAATGTTTATAGATCCAATTCAATTTTACTCACTAATATGAATGCGGAAAAAATAACTTTTTATTCCAATAAAGGTTTTTCATAAAGACGTAATCCTTCGTAACATAAATGCACGCAAGTATGGGATACATAATATTATATTTGAGTTATCTGCATGATTCTATATTTCTGAAGTAGATATGTGGATGTAGATTTTGTTCAATAATGTTATTGATTGATACGAGCATTGTGTTACGCATTTTTGGTACTCGTCGGAATTATATGCGACGTCGCATAAAAAGTTAATTTTGTGATTACCAAATTAATACTTAGTTACGAAATTTGGAATGATTTAAATTAAAAAAAAAATCCGTCGAAACATTTCTATTCGATACCTTGAATATTTTTTTTAAGTAATAGGTATTTGTACATTTGCATGAGACGGCAATATCATTACTATTTGTAATATATAGACCTCCCACTGATTTTCGTACGCCACTTGTACTATAGATATCAAATTACATTACGTCTGTAAGTGTGTATTACAAAGTAAAACATTCAATCCTAAAACTAAATTATGTATTATAAATATAATTTTTTAAATTATCATTCTCAGACGACAGTTTTATATATTTCAACCGGCTAGTGGTTAACCTAGAAAATATTATTATTATTATCATCTGCACCTTTGAATAAAATCGCAATAAAAATCAATCGTAAATATACAATCTAAAATGTTTCCTACAATTCAAGACTTATTCTGTCGTTTGATGGTTTTAACGTCTGATAATATTGCAATTTATGTGTTGAATTGAATGTTTGAAAACGATTTGAGGTTCACTTACAGTGAAAAGTTGGAAATGTATAATACATATTCCGAACATTTGACTTTAATTTTAAACACAAATTTGTACTAAAATTTAAGAAATTGCAACAAATCATTATCGCTTAACGCTCCTTTTAAGAGCATAGAACAGAAACCAACGCTTTCATGTCGTTATAATAGGATTATGACACCGGGACCCTCGGAGCCTTTGTGGACGACGAAAATATTGTTCTTTTTGGCTAACTGTAGTTTTGTGGCCCAAATGTGGCCCAACGAAGACCATCGTCTCTTTTGTATTACGGAGACTACAGATCTTTGCTAAGCGCATAGTATCATTTGTGACATGCTCATACCACCTAATAATATTCAAAGTCGCCCGAGACTCCTTGACTATTTGAACATGTCAAAAACTATTTTTTTTTTTTAAAAAAGATGTATCTGGGTTTTGTTATAAAACCAAATACAACCTTATACACTTTTCACAGTAAGCTAAAAGCTTGTGTCGTGAAAGGGGAGTTTGCATTTTATTACATTAGTTTTATCTATTTGATTTTATTTAAGATTTATATACGTGTTTAGTAAATACTACTTTTCATATTTAGTAAATACTACTTAGTATACATCCAACACCCACATAGAAAACAATATTATACTTATATGTAAAAAAGGTGTTCCAATTCTACGTAATTGTCAACCATATTATGCTAATTTACAATTGCATTAATTAATATAGTAATTAAAAACATCTCACTGATACTAATCATATTCGTGCATCAATACTCCCCTAGGATATATATTCTAATATTACTACAATTCTGACAATTAAGTCATACGCTATCTGACGTGTTAAACAATTAAAGATTTTTTTTTATAATTAACCTACTAATAAACTTGCTATGACCCGTGAATGCAACAGAACTGTCATTGTTAAATGGGTCTAGCGATGAATTTTATGACTTCCACTAATTAAACCATATTTTTTTAACCCAGTGCATAGTGTAATGAATGCAGTAGGTAGGTACATATAATTTCTATAAAATCTCTTACGATTATTTCTTTTTAGATTATACCTCAGTGCGTGCGTGCAATATAAATAGTGTTTGGAATTAATGGCCTGACTATGTAGAAAGAACCACGGAATGGCAATAGACACAGGTTCAATCATTTTGTGTTTTTTTTTTGTATTATCAGAAGTATTTACGAGTATATAAACCTTTTTCAAACAATCTTAAGTGGCTAAGGAAAAAGAAAATAAACCCAACATTTTCCCTTCACTTTGTTCATTTAAAAAGATATTTTTGGCTGAGCAGTTGACCGTGGAAACATGATTCCTCACTGATCAATCGATTGACTAAATATAATCATAGCTATTATGTATATATTGTTGGGTCTCATGAATTTTCCTTTCAATAAAATCGCCAATTCAGTGAATTCCCTTTTTTTGTTCTAATTTCATAAACTGTGAAAAATCGTGTCTCCCGTAGAAAGTTTGCAAGTAGATAGGAACATAAGTACATACTTGTTATTTTAAATCTCCCCTTTAACTTTCAGATATCGGTTACTGGGTATTATTATTTTTTTCAAACTTATTTTTTCCTCGTCCCGCCTTCTACTTGTTCATACTTTTAAAATCTACACGAAAACATTCTAGGATAATAAAATTTAGGGTCAAACACAAAAAATTCTAGATTCGTGTAATGTGTATTTTTGAACAAGTCTATCCTTTTTGAAAATAATACCATGTCCGTAAGGAGAAAGGATATGGATTTCACTAGTAAGTAAGTAAGTAAGTAAGTAGATAGTTTTTACTTGTTTGATGCTCTGGTTACAATTTACCCCAGATCCCATACCACAACAGTAAATCTTTCATAATATTGACATCTCTTTGGTCAGTTTGGTTTCTCTCTTTGGTATCATGATAAATGATGCTTCAATAAATATCGGGCATGTAATATTATCCCTATGATATTTTTATTCCCTTGTTAGTATACCAATATTATGTATGTAATATGTTCATGTTCGCAGTCGTATACGATTTATTGACTACATTAATGGAGATATGTACGATTTACAAACATGAATACATACATTCTTTCATTCCTCTTACATTATTAATAAGTACTGGGTGGTATAATGTATTGTGTGCGTTACTCGATCTTATGATGGGAACCCATTGTAGCTGACAGACTTTCATCCGAATATATCTTTTTATTTTGTTAATATTCCAGGACACAAACAGTCTTTTACAATTAACAAATACATAAAGATATTAAAAAGTACCCCATTGAAGATCCCACAGATACCGTCTTGCAATTAAATTATCATCATAAGAAATACTTACCGATCATATTAAGCAATGAATTAGAGTATTGTAAATGTTATTAATTTAATTATAAACATTTATATGGATTTTATAATTTATAAAAATAAGACAACAAAATATAAAGTAATCGGTAGATTATACCTAATTAAATTTATCATTGAGAATTCTTGAGGTCCGACAACTGTTTATATTATATGTAATTATAGGATATAGAGTTAGGGCAAATATTACGCATCCTCTTAGAGAGGATACAGTCTATCATACGAGAGGGTTTTCGACAAGTGTGAGGCCGGTTTCTGGAGCAAAAACTGCTCTTGGGCAGAGGGGCACTATGTTCTGGGGACCCAGATTGTATAACCTCTTGCCTAGAAAAATTAAGGACACTAGTTCAGTAAAAAAATTTAAAAGTTTGGTCTCCGATTTTTTGATTGATGGGGGTAGAGATAGATGTAGGGAGATGTTTTCTTTGTTGGTTTAGAATTGTGAGTGTTCTTGTCTTTTATGTTTCTATGTCTTATGTTATTTGTTTCTATCATCTTTTTGTACTATTGTAATGTTTATGTTGTTTGTTGTTAGCCCCAATACAGGTGCATTGTACCTAGTGGGGCAGCAACACCAACGCATTGTTTATTGTTACATAAATAATGTAGAATTATTGATATAAATGTGATGTAAATATTTTATGTATAAAGAAATTTGAATTTGAATTACACAAAAATTAATAATAATGGATATTGAAACAAAAAAGTCAATAATATAGAGATAAAACTTATACATTTATAAGCAACAGAGCTCTTGAGAGTGTGGAGGTGTTCAAGGCAAGGTAAAAGACCTTATTATTCAGGAGGTTTTATAATTCTTGACTGGGCCCTTGCGGTAATTTTTCATAAATAAACGTGTAAATATATAAATAAAATTTAATGAGTAAATAAGCGAATACATTATAGTTTAAAAAATGCAAAAGTCAATGTGTGAATGTCAACAATGAATATACTGTATATGGTTACGAGCTACTCTCAGGCAACCGAGAAACGCTCAAAATGTTAAAGATTCCGCTTGCGAAATATTTATTGTCGAAGAATTTGGTGAAATTTCATAAACTACTACTACTACTACTATACCATCACGGCATATCCCACAAGTGGGGTAGCCAGCAGATCAGCTGCATGTAAGAAACATGCAAACTGTCCTCTTCGTGCCAATATAAAATCAAGACATTCAGGATAGGTGGCAAACCTCATCGCTGAATTTAAGATGTATAATGTCTTAATTTTTTCGAACACCTGCCTTCATAAACCTTTATAGTAAAACATGGTTTTGTTCTATTTTCACATCATGATGCTTATAATGTTAAAGTAGTAATAAGAAGTACCTCCCAAAATAAATTATTCTTGGATACTCTACAAATATTATGTACCTGTGTTGAATAATGTGTTAGTTTGGTGCCTAAATAAACAGAAAACGATAACCTGTATCCATTGTGTACATTACCCTTGCATGCTCTTACCCCGTGTACACCTTCATGTTCCTCTTCCTATCCATCACTGTGTTGTGTCTTATCACCAACATACTGAAACTATAGTCGGATCGTGACGTTGTGAAACCTCAGAGTATAATATTACCTATATATAGTGTGTATAGCAATTTCATGTTCGCGTTATCAATATCTCGACTCGCCCTGCTTTGGGTTTTTCTCTTTCTCCTGTTAAATCTTTGACGTGGACAGCCCTCGTGGGTGCGCTAGGCACTCACAATCTCAAATTTCAATCCGCTTTTACTTCCATTGTTGTTCTTAATGCACATATTTATATTCCATAATATAATCGCTACAATAGCAGTACTACTACTACTACTGGCTTATATGAATACTAATACAATACTAGTTTTCGTCTTATTTTCTGTTCTTTGCAATATCATATTATTATAAACCCAGCCAATTGTTACAAATATATATGTACGACTTGAATACCTAAACTGAATTTGAAATTTTCGTTGATTACATTTTAAATCTAATTTGCATTCAAGGGTTGGTCTCTTGACCCAAAAAGGCAACCACGCGACCGAGAAACTACAATAGCTGTACCACAACCTTAGAAGACTAGAACCCATGTCCTTTTATAATAATTCGTAGACGACAAAGGCCCTCGTTTGAATTTAAAGGATATCCCAAGTAACAAAATGTAATATTGAATCTATGAAAATACATAAGGTCGCAGAACATTTTGAAATAGTAAGCATGTTTACTATACTACTGCAATCGTATCTCGCTATGTTTCGTAGCTGTTGGTGCAATATTTTCTTTGTCGAGTAGTTAGCGGTTGGTTTTGTATGTAGTAACATTTTTATGATTTATACAACTTTGGTACATTCCGTTTAACATCGTCTCCGACTATAATATTTCATTACATTATTAGATATGCATGTTGTAACAACGTTTAAAAGAAAACAAACGACATTGCGGTGAATTCTCACACAGTAGGTATATATTATTATTTGTGTTTCCTCGTACTCTATTTTTCAGTGAACAACTATCACTAGTACATAGATCGTTCCTCTTTGCGACTCCTTTGTTAACAATTCTTTTTTTATGTTTCGCCAAGTGTTAACGTAATTATCAACGTCGTTGTGGACATTTTTTTTATTATTTCTTGCGGATGTGTATTCGTTGAAACATTTATTGTACAAGTAAGAGCTCTCTTTCCGCCGCAAATAAAAAGTAAATAGGTACCTACATAATGAATGTATTTTCTTTGTCAGTTTCAATTCCTTTGCAGCGTTACGCTATTTAAATTTCGATGCTATTCTTTTATGAATTGTGAGACCATACGGACAAAATTACCCATATTAATATCACAAAATACCATCAGAACATGGTAGCCAAATAAAGTCGCCAGCGGATTCTCTTATGATCCATATAATGAGCTAACACAGAACCTCTTTTCGTTACCCTAAAAAAAAATTAAACATTCCGAATCGACAATATGCTTGTTCGCTGAATTCAATGTATCAGATGTTTTTCGAATATGTGTAGATTTAGTACTCATGATATTTATATCAAAACATTGCCGAACGAATGATTGCCTTTAAGGAATAAAAAATAGTAAGAACGAAAAGCACATTGAATTTAATTAAGATGTACCTATGTGTCTTATATTCAACGACATCTAATCAATTATAGCAATAAAACTGAAACTGGGTGAGCATACATAGAAACTACCTGCGCATGAAGATCGTTGAGCGACCAAAAAATGTTTTAAGAGAATGAACCTTCTTTATGGTTTTGTCGCCGCCTATCCCTGATTTCCACTATAAACACCCGTGTTAACAACATTTATCACATATATAATATTATATAGGTATAAAGTCTTATTTTTCTGAAACATTCTTACAGTTGAACTTCGGGAATATGGATTTCAAGAGACTGCTGAATATTTCTTTACTACGAGAATTTTACGAATTACAAGGATTCGATCTATAGAATTTAGACAGTGAGAATGGCGGAGTTGGTGAACGTTGTCCATGGACAACTAAAGTGATGACATAAAACATCCTAGAGCCAATTCGTAAACATTGAGACACTTTTCTCACTCTTCCAATTAAATTTTGCACAATGTCACATGGTGTAAACATGGTTTTTGGAGACGTCTTATTGGCTTTATTTTATCTTGTACTGTTACAAATTTGGATATTTGTAAGAATTTGGAAACCTACGACTAAAAAGTTATTTACGCATAGAAGTTTGCCCACTTTTACTACAAGATTTGTATTTCTTATTACGTGATTCTTAAATGTTGGTTGTATAAAATTTCAAATTATTTCTGGCCATTCTTCGCATTGTCGTCAAAGTTTTCAATTTTTTTTTTAATATTTAATGACTTATTGAGATTCTACTGTATCAACGTACTCCACATTACCTTGTGACGATATTATGTGGTGAAGAAATTGTGTCAGAGAATAAGGATAATAATAAGTACCTACATAGATACCAATATAAAGAGACCAAGAGATGGGAAAGAAAGGAAGTCCTCGTCGTACTAATATTAAAATGATAATGTTATAGGTGTATATTATATCTATGTAATATTGTTATTAATATCAACAAAAGTAAATGTTTAAAGTATTGTGTGAAGGTAACCTTTATAACAGAGGATTACACTAAAACTAGCATTTACACCCGGACTCTCTTAAGGAATGGATAAACTTAGAACTAAAAATGATACCTATTTATATCATGTGAAACGAATCTGAATAATTAATATGTACAACCTCTGCCACCCTTATTATAGTACTCGAAGATAATATTAATAAATATATATACAAGATATATAAAAATATATATAAAATATATATACAAGGTATATATATTTTAAAAGCAGGATATGTAATTTATTTTTCCAGATTATTTTGAATGAATGTGGCTTCATAAAAAGGGCATCGTTTTGTTTAGAGAGGACATAGTTACAAACACACATAATTAAATATTTTTGTGATCTTTATAATATCTTACAGCAGGTAATGCCATCTTCTCTCATAGTAAACAGGCGGGTAGTGATTATGTATATTATGTATTTGTACTGTATTGTATATGACTATGGGTGCCTATGTGGTGTATACCAGTGGCGAGTCTTTCTTTAAAGTCAAAAAGTCATGATGGTCAAAAATAATTTTTAATTTTACATCATGTTTCCAAGCTTAAAAATAACTGTAAAATATTTTTAATTACGCTTAGTTAACAATGCGAATTTTGCGTACATTACGCAGCTATTAACTAATACGGTAGGTACGATGTCGTCCAAAGCGTCAAAAAAATCTACACGCATTTGAACTGTGTTACATCAGTCATTTCACACATTGTTTCTTACGAGGAGATTTCTTGTCTTGCTCAAGTCACTTGGCGTATAGGATTCAGCCAGCGATGTTTCAGTTGGACAACTTGTTAGATAGAGACACTTGCCATATACGCTGCAGTAAGAGGGTGGACATACCGAGTATGAAAACCTTAGACACGCCACTGCGCATACTGACTTCATGTTGATGCAATCAGACACAAGTGGGACGCGGTGCTTCTATAGCAAAACTATAATATTCTCCTCGTACTAGATACCTACTATTCAACTCACCTATTACTAGTACCGTATCATCTTCTCCTATGGGAGTGCCTTCACACAGTCACACAGTGCACAGCACATAAAAGCAAACAAACATATTATTTTTAATTTTCTTACACTGACATAATATTATTATTAACACTTTTTAACCCGACGTTGCTCATCTAATATTATCAAATTCACAAGAAAACTTGCAATGAAATATAGATTTAAAATAGATAAATATATATTTATTATCATTATCCTGTTACATGTTCGATGGACTGCAAGTTATGGAATTTGTATATGGAGTTTGTAACATACTCGCAGACAGGTATCAATTTATTTATTTTATTTTTACTGGTTTTTGGCTATAATATTAATCATGACTAGATCTCAAAAAATATCAATAAAGTATATAATTTAAACCACAGGAAACGATTCTATCGCCGTATTACTATATTTTCAAAAATATTAAAATTGAAAAAAGACTCGTGTTGTATAAAAATATTGCTTTTTATAAAAGTATATATTTTTAGTACTGATTTGTTATCGAACTTATCGTTCGTTAAAAATATAACGTGAAAAGAACTTTTTAGAAAAGATGAGTTTAAAAGAATTTGCAATATTGACACAAATTACCCTTTTTACATTGAAAACGTTGCATTTTAATCCCCCTTCTATTCGCATACATAATTCTTTAATCTACAAATACTTAGTACTTTTTTATCCAAATAGGTAAGTACTTGTATTAAATCATTTTCTTTTAGAGAACACACGACACAAAAACCCTCCTCGGCTTACAGCGATTTTATGACAGTCATACCACTTCTTCCCACGAAATCCACTAGATCAAGCGATGATATGTAATAGGTGTAAAAAGTAAATAATGACATAAACAAATATCATAAGAAATTTCAGAATCTTGTTTGAGAACTTTTACAAAATTCCAACATAAATATTTTAATACAGTTTTCATATGTGTAAATATCTATATCCACGATGGAGCATTTACCGGGCAAATAACAGGAAAACCAATACACTACATAATTATATGGAGACTGACGTCGATTGAGAATAATAAACTTGTATCTATACCATCACTAAATGTCGCACAAGTATCATAAATAAAATAATATAAATAAACATAGAAGTAGCCATCTTTAAAATATTGCAGATGAAGTAAAAGTATTTCTACATAGCTACCCAAAAAATCTTAATTAAGCTAAACCATATAGGTAGCGAAAATGCATTCATAAGTTTTTTTTTAATAATTACAGTTAGAAGCTTTTAAATATATGGTGGTAACTAAAAGTATTTTAGCGAATACGAGAGCTTGTGGCTAGTACTAATATATACACTTTGATTATATTTTATTCGTGGTTCTAAATTGTTGTGAAGACCTTTCAAATTATATGGTAGATTATCCCTCTTTTGTTTACGTTTGAATATCAACTCCGTGTGATTCTTGCATCGTGACGTTATTACAGTACCAACGTATCTAGTGTTAGAATAATTCTCAAAAATATTCTCAGTGTACGAGTAAATATGAGTCCTTGTGTAAATATGTATGCATGTATATTTGTTATAAACGCTTTCATCAAGACTTTTATAAGAAAAACCAATGCCTTCTATGAATACTTGAATCTTTTGAGTGTGTTTCTAGATAATATTTTTTCGTCATTAAATAAATTTTCGTCGTTTAAAATACATATAACATTTTTTAAAAAGTTGCCCAAAACGTAATGTTTGTCTAAGTTATACTTTGCTACATCTTTCAATCGATGAAAACATCAAATTTCGACTTAATCAAAACTTTCAAGAGCAACCTATAATGAAAAATATGTTAGTTAATAAAAGTCATTTGGAAGTTAACTACATATTGTGTAACTTAAACCTGTAATGACATTTGCGCGAGTATATACGCACATGAAAAAACTGACAAAAATATTTTAATAAAGAAATTTTCAAATAGTTTTCACAATTTTTAGGTGGATATAAAAGAATACGATGCTTGCTTGTATTGTATTTATTATGTTTTTATCAATTTGAGGATTCGAAACTAGTATGCAGTACATAATACTCTTTGTCATCATTCCACAAAAGATTCTCTCCTCGCTACCACAGTCGCTCATCGTCACACCAATGACATTTAACGTTCTTTTATGAATTGTAATATGTTTCCTCTTTTTACTATTACAGCTATGACGCTTCGTTTCACTTTGTTGTTTCAGACCATGTTCTATATTATATTCCATATTTTATGTCCTTGTTCTATTTCTTTTTTTAAATTATCTTTTCATCAATGTTTCTGTTTTAAATAACTCAGATTTATTTTATCTTCTCACAGAGAAGATAAAATAAATCTTTAGTATATTTTGTACTTTTTGTATGATTGTGGTCCAATGTGCAGGATATCTCTCAACGCTTTGTCTACATCTGTGATGGGCTTTTTCATAGAAGGGTTGGTATGGCCCTCTAGCTGTCCTGCACTATTGTTGGATATGAGACAAAGTAATAGGAGATGCAATCATATTCGTAATTATTGTCTCTCCTACCACAGCAAGCTCAGCAGACACTCTTAAGTATATAATTGTACCGGGTGTATTAATAACCCATCACTTAAGAAATAATATCGGATTGTGTTAATGTTATTATAATTTAATTTATTTTAGGTTTATCGCCACCAAAAAAGAGGAAGGTTGTATGAAAGATAAAGTATTTGAGAAATATTTTTCAAAAATGTTTTAATAAAAATCTCAGAAAAAGTTGATCATAAGTTTTTTAAATCACTAAGCAAATCTGCTTTACGT
Source organism: Athripsodes cinereus (assembly GCA_947579605.1). Classification (NCBI taxonomy): domain Eukaryota; kingdom Metazoa; phylum Arthropoda; class Insecta; order Trichoptera; family Leptoceridae; genus Athripsodes; species Athripsodes cinereus. The sequence goes on from OX388311.1 coordinate 8,501,814, forward strand.
TGTACAATAAACAATCCAGTCATTTTAAGAAGAGCTATGAAATTTTAGCCATCCTCGATAATTGATGCGGTGCGAAGTGTGTTGATATAGATACTTGTTATAATGTGTATCTCATTACGTGTGATTTATAATAAGTTAAATAATAATGTAGTGAAGTACGGCCATGCAAAGTTTAATGCCCAAACGCATTACGGCTTGATAAATATTATTGTGCCAATAATAATACATAGTAAGGTTTAATAACATGCGGCAACAACTCTATCGCGCCACAATATAAGAGTAGGTACCTAATAGTAATGACTACGAGCAAGAAGATCTAGAAAGCCGACACACAAACAGCCTAGTAGCGCCTAAAGGCTGTCTTTACGATAAATATCCTTAACAGCATCGTACTTCCGTACGGTCTCTATATATTTATACTCTATATATTAGTGAATGTGAACTATCAATCTACCTTTAATTATATCCTTTTCTACGTTACTGTTTCACATTTAAACTAATGACGAAATTAGAATAACGTTTAATAGGGGAAATTAGAATTTTTCACCGTAAATTGTGCGGGCAGTTTCACCCTAAATAAATTCACCGAGCCTAATGAGGATTAACGGGAGTGGAATGGCACACATTTAGGGAAGATTTTAATTTGTTTTTATTTTCACCATTGTTTTGTTGTTCTTCTTTTTTGTCTGTTTTTGTATTATAATTACTTTTAAATCTCTCAGTTCCACAAATAACCGCAATACAAGAACAAAATATACGAAAACTAAATATTTTTTGCTCGGTCCCTTCTCTTCTACATGTCAAATCCATGCCGTATTTAGAGAATCAGGTCAAAAAATAAATTAAGTTTCAAATGTAATTTCATAGAAAACGCCGATGTAATTTCATATTAGCGTTGAAAATAAATAACTCCTTTTCCATCTATATTACATACATATTATACACATACCTACAAGCTCTATAGAATAACATGTGAAGAAAGATGAAATAAGAAAAATTAAAAGATTTCTTAATACAGAGCAAGTAGTCTTGTATGTTTTAAAATAATATATTATACTTATACTTTGGTAATATGTTGTATTAATTTCATATGAACTACATAAGTACTTGCTTCTGGCAATAATCGCTAATCTCTTATATGCACGGCGTTATACAACAATGTTGCAATAACTGATAACAACCTCAATCTGAGATAATCGAATTTTTTGTATTATCCTAAAATTATATTAATGTAGATCAATTTTGGCAGACGATCAACTCATCAGAGATTTTATTTTATTTTTATTTTGTTTTATCTAATCGCTGGGTGAACGCTTACCATTATTTGTCATCTTAAATTCACTTTCATTTGAATTTAAGACAATTGTAACACAAGTCAATCGTTACGGTAAGATTACCGTAGGAAAAAATTATAGTTACATTTTTATTGATAGGTTATGAGTTGACATAAATATTACAAGGGAATAGTTAGCTTTTATATAGTTTTTAGATTAAAATTATTATAATAACTTATTTTGACAATTATTTGACTTGAAACATTATTACATATCGCAATCTACCATTATATGATATAATAACGTCCACATCTAATATCTAGGTAATAATGTACATAAAGATATCTTGTAATACTTTGTGCAAGTACTGATTAATTCCACAAAGATGTTAACAATAATAATCTGACAGTTGTTCTTGTTGATTCGTTAGATAAATAACGGCACTACTTATTAGTAAATACAATATACTATACCTACACATAACAATAATAATTCAAAATTACTTACTATAAAGAACATACTACTTCTTACTAATGTGTTACTTGTAGATTCTAGTACTAATGTTTGTTGTAATCTTCATTTCCTCTAAAGCTCTAACCAACATATTGTTTTGAGTTGGCAATAATCAAGCTTATAACTACTTCATATAATATCTTAGTTATGTTTACCTACGTTGATTATAGCCCCACTAGAATTATTTAACCCGACTTAGTTCACGAGTTAATCAAATTGACCAAAAAACATTGTAAATAGCATAGTCATGCATATTTTCCTTGTACATACTTACCTAAGAAAAAACGTAATAAGTGGTGAAAATTATAAACAAATATGTCACTTTGATACAAATATTTCTTGATAGGTGTAAAATAAATGCCATATCTTTAATCAGTCGTCTAGTTTTTATCATTAACAATATTGCAGTATTTTTCAACTATTGCAAACTTTGAAAATCGCATATTGATATTAATTTTAATGAATATAACGAAATTCTAATTATTTAATCTTTATACACTGGTCATTATAATCCTTTAGTATCTATAGCTGTGCTAGAGCGTGGTCAAAGATTGAGACTTTGTATAGAGGTTATTATTTTTCCTATTTCTCGCTTGATAAATGTAACCACAATGTACATAATATAAACATACATATTTACGTGCGAACTCAAAAATTTATTGTACTTATAAATATTATGTAAGTAATAAACTTTTAAAAGAATATATAATAGGTATATATAATGACGGGCAAACATAACGGGTAATTCATAGAATGTTTTGGAAGTGACAGCTACTTCAGATGCTGTATGTCATATCGTATGTTGTGTAATCTGTAGAAAGGAAAAAAAAACTATATAATATTATGCTGTTGTTGCAGTATCTATGGCTGTAACATATTATTCAACATGTAATTACACGGTTAGATAAGTTTATTACTTCGGACAGAAAAATAATTTTATGTATCAACATGTATTTGTGTAACATGGTTAATAGGTACGTTTTAAGTAAGTAATATTTCTAAGTAGGTACCTACCGTAGATTTCCCGAAATGGAATAGACTTCCCACTCTTTCCTTTGAGTTTTCGAAAGTCCCATCGGGAGAATTCATAAACTTCACTTTCAGCTTGTACCTATTCATGATGAGGTGTGAAACCTATCACAAATGTTTTATTTTTTATACTAAAAGGGCGATCTGTATATTCATTACATGCAATTATTATTCAGTGATGATAGATATTAATTTAAGTTTTTTTTTGTTACAGAATGGGAAGATTCAGGAGTCAGCGGTCGTGGGTTGGATGGTAAGAGCGGACAAAGCCGCTCTTCCACCTTCCCCGCCTGACCGCATCAAGCAGGGGACCACATCATGGCACCGTCAGCCGTATCACTACTGCTCTTCATATTAGCGCACGGAGCAGCTGCCTGGAATCCAGATCCTGGAGCGAAACTCTATGTCAAATACGGTAATTAACCACACTGTTTCCTAATACTAATTAGTAAATAAATGATGCCTCAGAAAATAAATTTGGTGTTAGGTCAACATATTCGTAGTTATTAAAATACATATATTAAGATAATGGGATATTACATCAGGGTGGGAAAGGAAATCCGTTTTGAGAAGTTTACAAAAAATACTTTGGTTTTATCGTTATAATTTTTATATTAAGCTAGTGGTTCAGATGAAAGTGATTGATCTCGATAAGATGGATCGACATAATCTAAATGTTTAATGCCATTAAGGTTCACACTTGTGAGAAGGGGTTATCATGTAAATCACGGGATATATTAGCGTGATGTATCTCTGGACTTAGTGTCAATATTCGCGTAACAATGCCACCCACGATAATATTCTTATAAAATTATCCTCTTCTTAACGATTCTACCTCCAGCGTAGTCCATCCCATAACAAGTTCATAGTGTAGTGTACGTAGTATGTAGATACACGCAGATGGTTATAGAATAATAGGAAAGTTTATAGGCAAGAGTATGTGGCAGTGACGCCTCTCACAATGATTGATTGATCTAACTTCACTTCACCAATATCCCTCTATCGGTCTCTATAAATAATGTGATGTACCCGTATCATGCCCTGGGGAAGTTGATTCGATCCGATCAACGATAAACCTATACACACATCGAGATCGCATTACATATCCTAAAAAAATAATCTCTCAAATAAGATATCTCTGGATAATCGTTTGTCTTTCTGCTCTTGCGGATTTTTATATATATTTTTTGTATTATCTCTGACAAAAGGAGTAAAAATCCGGACGGAATATTTTCCCAAAGAAGTGTTGTGTAAGCCTATACCGACCTTTATTTTATTTTTCGGGCCCACATAAAAGTTTTCTTTCAACGGAATATAATGTTGACATCACAAATTTGCAAAGTTTTTTTTTTATTTGCCTTCAATCCCGTGTACAATATTTTTATAGTCCCTTTGAGAACATGTTTTGGGAAATAACATTTATACTTATTAAAAGTAATTCTGCTTTTTGTTTCACGAACATGCCTTTATTGACTCGAATTATTAAAAGCTATGTACGTATTTATATAATAGAAAATGTCCAATTTTTACAGCAGACAATTTGTAGAATATTATAAAGATTAATTTTAATCAGATATTGAAATCATTTATAACAGCTTATTACCCGCATTTATACAGAAGTATTGACAGGTCACCCCTATCAAATAAATGTACAAATTATATTACCATTGAAAGGATCGTGTTTTTGTATCAACTTACAAATTATATTGAGAATTATTTAACCATTAATTATTTTAAATTAATGTAAGAGTTACTAAATAGTGAATGTTCAGTTAAAACCATGTTAAAACACGCCAAACGGTTTTGAAAAATGGTATTTGTAAATGAAAGAATCTTTTATGACTTCATTTCTAAATATTCAGTGTATATTTTTGGACCTGTCGTAATATTTTATTATTCGTTCTTTGTGGAATCTTCCCTCTTGAAATGTTCGCTGTATTATCCCAGTGTGGCGCATCGTCCATTTGTCATTTCTTACTCTGCGACCACTCGAGTTCTTGTTCGTTTGTCAAGTGCTCATATTTCACACATTTCAAGCACTTAAACTTCGTGCATAGTCCAACCAAAATAAACTTTCGTTCCTAACAAGGGATTCTATAGAGCACTGGCGCAACTCAAATGAAACGATCTTCGTCCAACGACAATAGATAAAATCGAGTCGTAACGAATAATGTAGGTACATTGACATTTTCTTTTCTCACAATTTAGCAGATGGGATACTTTTGACTTTTGATAGAATAATAATATATTTTACACTTATTTTATTGTTTATCAAAGTACATATTATGGCTATTTTAAAATATGTTAGTTTAATCAACACCACAAATATTTGTTTGAACTTTTTTGTTTTGCCATGATTTGGAGTGACTTCCAGTCAATCTTCTCATTTTCTTATTTTGTATTCTTCATTATCAGGCCCCTATCCTCATCGTACCGCTCGTAACGTTAGCACTAATAACTTGCGCCGAGTTAGAATCTCTCCGTGCATCAATTAGTAAAGTACTCGGATACACTTGATGTATTTATTATATTAAGAGCGAGAGCCCATATTGAATCAGTCTCAGAGGTCTGTGTTAGTTGTGAGAACGTGCCTGCTTTGTAACCTAACGGGTTCATCAACTCTATTAACTTTTCACGTGGCTGTCATAATGGACCATTTCACTCTGTCTCTTCAACTTGCAAGGGTCACAGAATGGACATTATCAACTTAATGAGCGAGCTTAATTGCGGTACGAATGTGATTGTATGAAATTAGCATATTAGCTTCTACATCGGATGTGATCTTGTGGAGGTCAGAGCTATGGCATACAAGGAGAATGTCTTGAATCATTTCGTTCCACTACGGTTACTATTATTTTATTATTCGCAATACATTTTAACAATATATTACTACTACTACTACTATACCATCACGGTATATCCCACAAGTGGGGTAGCCAGCAGATCAGCTGCATGTAAGGAACATGCAAACTGTCCTCTTCGTGCCAATATAAAACCAAGACATTCAGGATGGGTGGCAAGCCTCATCGCTGAATTTAAGATGTAAAATGTCTTAATTTTTTCGAACACCTTTAACAATATATACATACATACATAAATATTGTACCACTGATAAGAGCTTCTAAAGAAACGAGGGTAAGTTTTTCGAAACAGTGACATAGCGACATGGTAAAGGCGGCCTCTCCCTCTGGGACGTACCATTTTTAACGCTCTGTTTAAAAGGAACATAGTTTGTGTTTAATTGTGCTCTTAATCTCTTCTAAGTATAACATGTAAATTTGATCTGAATTGCTATCTCGCACCATAACCATTACAATAACAAACAGCACATTCTTTTTTATGCTACAATCTTATCGTCTTAAGTTGTAGCATTTCTTAAACAGTGCATACATACATATGCATGAATGTTCCTTGTTGAATATTCACTGCCTTACTTTTTCTGTACTTCCACTTCCACTACTAGCCTCATTTCACACCCGCTAGGTGTTTTATTCAGAGAATTTCCTCCGCTGAAACTGCTAACAATTCAGCAATTATTATTTACTGCAAAGTTTCCTCACAGATTTGCATCGGAAAATCTCGTCGACTTTAGTCATTCATAAAAAAAAGCAACGAAGACTTTTACCTTATGAATCAAGTTTTCTCACTGTTACAGCATAACTTAAATACTATTTAGCATTTATTTTATTTTAAAAACTTACTTTATGCTTTGTTTTTCATTTTATAAACTTTGCGGCGTTATTCAAACATACATTGCACTGACATATTAGGTCACTGACCTTTTGTATCGAATATTTGCATCACACTCAGTTTGACAGCGACTTTATAAGTCGAAATCTAATTATTCAATAATTAAAAAAAAACTAGTAAAACTGAAAACTTTTGTGTTCTTTTTTACATAAATTAATGTGGAGTTTTACAAAATAAACATCAATTTAACCAGTAAGACGTTTGTGTTTCTGGGTTTTTGGTTCGATCAATATATTTGCTAACCTCATCCCATGACTTTAAAGATAATCACCAAAGTGAATAAAGTATTTAAAGTCCATTTTTTGTTCACAATTTGTTAGTAAATATTATTAAATCTATTTTTAACGAGTTCTTTGTTCGTTTTCACTTTTCCTTTCTTTGCTCAAAACATGAAATGTCTGCACGCACTCTAATACATATTACAACAATGCTGTATGTGTTAGATACATATGTAAGTACCTACTACTTAGTAGGTACTTCTAAATATAATACATTATATCCACATACATACAATACACTCGTACATACACACGTCCAAATTGCGTTCCATTTCAGTACATTACTTTCGTTTCTACACGAACTTATGCTAAGTTGATGGAGTCATTAGGCCTACGACGATGTCTACATTTTCTTTGTGTATAAATATAAAGCCTATGTATTTCTATCTCAACCCGATTACCCGCCGGATCTTTGGTTCACTCTGCACAGAGCACAAGAACTCTAATAGAATTGAATATTTACAGAGTACCTAACATAGTACCTAAACACAAATGTACATACATATGTACATAGCAACTCCTGAGACTGAATAACAACACCACGTTAAATAAACTAAGAAGGATGTGTTCATATTATACTTACATAATATGTTTACGTTATGTCTAAGTGCACGTAGCAATTCTTTCTCTCTCAATTATTTAAATTTTAATTTGTTATTTACTCATTTTCCACATGATATCTCAAAACTGATAGAGTACATCTATGCTTTCTTACTGTGTTTAACACCTATAATGCATTATTAATTTTTACGAGGCAATTCGTTTCTTGATTAGGCCAAATGTGCGAATTATTAGGTATATCAGCATAGGATTTTTTTTAATATGGAACATTTTGCTACATATTTGCTACACAAAAGCTAAAATGATGTGCAAAGTAAATTTAAAAAGATTAATAATAATAATAATATTTGAAAATATCTTTTCTGAAAAATTTAGTACATATCTTCTTGTTTTTAATCTTGATTCATAAAATTCAATAAAAATGCAAAATACACAATCATAAACACATAATATAATCTTCCTCAATATTTTGATAAGTTTTTATATCGACCACGGGGTATGGATCGCATCTTTTTGAAAATAAAAGGGTAGGTATTTGTTTTTCTAATACAAGAAAAAGAGTTACCTATAATATGTGACCACGCAGTTACGACAACAATATCTATATTTAGAACTCATAACTCACGATGTTAAAATTATAAATGTTAGTAGGTTACTTTTAACACAGTCCCCTTTACCATAGTAGGCATAATTTAATTTTACATTTCGTACAATAATATTAAACTTCTCGGTGTGTGTTTAAAAGAGTATTATCATAAAGCATTATATTACATCATTAATCTTAATTCTCTATTATTGAAACAATATAACTCTTCACTCACTTCACCTTCCTTTGCATATCTTTTAATAAATATAAATATTCGAATCTATTCATGTATACGTGTGTAAGTTTATAATGTTCTCTGTAGAAACCTAATCGATTACTCGTAAAAAAGGTATTTATTTCGATTCCAACTCCTATCAAATGGATTCGTATCTAAGGTTATAAAATCGTTATGCTTGAATAATATCATATATGTATTATTTTGTTAAACTGTAACACAAAATTGGTATTGAAACAATGAAATCGTTCATCATGTTACGTTAGAATAGTGTGATACTAATTTGATATGCCACCCATCATCCTCAATGTCTTAATATTCTATTAGTAGCATGATGTTGGTCTGCAAGCTACCCCACTTGTGGTATATGTCGCGATGATATAGATAGATAGATTCTATTTTTTTAAAGCAATATCAATTTACCTTTAAAAAGAATAAAAAATGTAGATATTATGTCTAAACCTTGTAGGTACTTGTATTAAAAGTTGAATTATAAATTATTCCTCATTTTCTTTAAGTGATTTCGTCTCAATTGAGTTACTTTTTCTACAAAATTTCTAACGCTCTGACATTATTGTCATACACACTCGTAGAATATTATATTTTTATTATCTGTTTAGCTTTTTTCATAATTACGCCGGGTTTAAAAGTAATAAAGTTACACAAAACCACAATAATATAATCATATGAATAAATGAATGGAATAAATAATATTCACGAACAATAACTTTGTACAAGAATACAAGATGAATTGTCATGATAACGCGTTATACCTACATACTTACTATGTGAATTGGTATAGTACAAGTAAACTTTATGAAATTTCTTGTGAAAGTTTAATATAAACTAACTAACTACAGCGTCGTACATGCAGTGTCGTCGTTTCATTGTTGAGGTCATAATTTCGTTTCTTATGTATTCATTATAATAAAATTACCTAACCTTCTGCATTTCAGTTCAAAGATTGTATATTTCTCACGTTAGATAAACCATTCCAGAAGTTTTTTGTACACACACATAAATTCTCACATCTTTCCCTACCATCCTAATTGGGTTCGGGGAATATTATGCTTAAATTGTGAAATGCTTTCTTCTGGAGCGGCCCACCGACCTTCTGCCTTCGCACACAGCTTTCAATGATCTCAAAATTAGCCTTTTATTTGACATGGAGAAAATATGAATAAAAATACCATAAAAGTTATTAAATATCTGTCATTTTTAATTCCTTAAAATAATCTTAATCACTTGTCACGAAATTACTTGAATTCCTACGTTCAATTTTTTAATCATAAATCCTAATTTGGGTCTGTTAAGGTTTAATAATGTAAAGGACCTAACGTTGAACGCATAATCCCTCGATTTTATCTGAAAGAATTTACTGATCCAAAGAATCTATTAAACGCTCTTATCTGATAAAGTTTCAGAACAGTATCAAAACGTACAATTTCTGTAATGCCATTTTAGTATATATATATTTTTAATAAACCTAGTAATATTTTTATGATATAACATGCAGAAGATGCCCTGTATTTTCATTACACACAGTAAGTCCATTAAATACTTGTAGTTGTAGTTTTTTCTTTTGATTGTAAAAAAAAAACAGAGATAGGGATTAATTTTCGAAGTGAGTCGTGCTTCGACTTGAAAAATTATTGCAGTGGTCCTAAACCCTCGGTCCGCGGACCAGGCCGAAGAAGGAATATGATATCAGTCCTTTTTGTTGAAATAATCGTTAACAAAACAGGTGTATTCAGGGAGGGAGGGGTAAAAATTTAGAGTAAGATTAATCATCGAATTTTGGAAATCCGAGACCTGAAATAAAGGTCTTCACTTTCACATTTTCATTGTTAACAATTGATGTCTCCCTCTCAGCGGGCAGCAATAAAATTAACAAACGTCAACCGGTCCGCAGCGATATAAAGGTTGGAGACCACTGGTCTAGTCAATGAAAGAATATTTTGTCTATTTTACCATTTATTTTACAAAGTTGTTTATTTTTGTTACAGGAGAGGAGCAAGCAGAAGAATTTGTTGGCAATGCCACAGCTAAAGACTATTTCAAACTCTTGGACAGAGATGATCATTCAATACTTATTGGTGCAAGGTACGTTTAATTTACAATCACAATACAAAGTTCCCACACCTAATAATAACTCTTATGGATACATTGTAAAATATTATTAATATCTATTTGACTGAGATTAACAAATTTTATATTATTTCGATTATAATTGCATTAAATCACTGGCTCATAAATGTATAAGTTAGTGCATATACTTGCCAAACACTCTTAAACTAGTAATACAATGTATGGTCGATGTTGTTTTAATACAACCTTTTAAGTAAGTACCTAAAATAATTGTAACTATAAAAGATCACATAATTGAATCGTAAAACCAACTGAAAGTGAAACATATTAAACTATATACTTGTTTGAATATGAATTACCAGCTATGCACTTGTAAATTTATCATTACTCATAAAACACCCCATTAAAATATTATTATAATATCTATATTTCATAATTTAGTCGATTCCTTTATATTCACAATCTATTCTCACAATAATTATAAAATGTAATATTACTTCTTACGTGTTTCAGCGATTTTCCTTTAGAACCTTATAATAAATTTACCAAACAATTCTCCAAACACTGTAACAACCGTTAGAACCAACAATGATATTGCATTTTAACTAAAATACCTCCAAGACTTTTAATTCTTGGTTGTTGCGTAAAAGATTGATAAAATCACGTAATTATTATGTGATAATTTGTTGTTTCTGTACTACAGGAGTAATTATGATCCTGGCCGAGTCATGTTAAAAGAAAATTTCCAATGACAATTGTCCAAAAAGAGTCTTGGCATTTCATCCACCAAGTTTACGATGACATGGGTGACCTTTCACAATACACCGTCCTTATGACAGCAACATCGGGATGTCATTATTAGGGTTATAACGGATATAAGCATCCGCTTAACATCTGCATTATTATTATTATTATTTGGATGATTTGTAAAGCGCCGTTTTGTGAAAAAAATCCACCTCAAGGGCGTTCTTTGCTAACTAAGGTTGTGCTAAATAACATTAATGTCGACATTCGCATTCGTATCCGCAACTTTTATTTTTTAATAAGTTCCACATCCTCATCCACATTCTCAAGAATATAATATGTAGATGTGAAAAGATTGTCTATTGCTCTGGAATATTTTTTTTTCTTCACTGCACATTGGTTACAATATTTCAAATCAATCCAAACTATTATAAAAATAGGAGTTATATAATGCAATGTACAGAGAACGAGTTTATCACTAAAATGCGATGTCTTCCAACTAACTCGGGTAATGTTCATCTCATTCAGTTGGTACACTGGCTACCCCACTTGTGATTTGGAGTGATGGTATAAATGAAAGAGAACGGACCTTTTCGACCGAATAATGCGAAATTTATGGTTGTAGGTACATTCAAAAAATGCTTCAGTATTTTATCTTCAAAATTGTATACATCATCTGCATCTTCATCAATTTTAAATCCGCATCCGCCAAGTGATATCCGTTACAACCCTAGTAATTTTAAAAGGTGACTTGAATGACGTGTAGACGCTCTGAATGGAGGTGGTTCGTTTCTGCCCTAAGCTCCTAGAAAGGGCGGTGATAGGCAATCAAAATAGATTATAGATTAATTATTTGTCATGAATAAACGTATTCTCAGCTTGCCATCGAATACTAAATATGGTATGTTTTGTTATTTCTGTGTATGTGTTATATATTTAAACTTTTCTGTTCCGTTGTTAGAAGCATGAGAAATCTGTCAGATGTTTGGTTGTCTGAGAACTCCTGTGTGAAAAGTTAGGTATTATAATAATAATATTCTTATTTTTAATGCGAAACAAAATGCATGGTAAATTTAAAACTTTTAAATAAAGTTACGGTTTTGTGTTGTTTTTAAATAAGCTTACACGACTCACAACAAACCGAGCGAACTTTTATTCCTTTTTAAGGAGAGTAGGTACGTGTGCAAAAGTAAAAATAATAATTTTAAAATATGTAAATATAATAATATCTGGTGTATTTTGCGAAAATTTACGAGGCTTTATTATATTTGCAATGTCACAACAAACTTTGTTTGAAAAACCACAAAATATAAATATATCATCTTCAAAGTGTTGACAATGGCGCGTGTTTTGAATGTGCAAATGTATATTATTTATTCTAATAAAAGTATCCCGAACGTCTTATTTATTATTGGCATAATCATTGTACAGTAAAGAATGAATAAATAAATAAATAAAGAGGGCAACTTTATTACATAAAGTTAATCTACTGACTACCCCACTACATCCCAGGATCGCAAAAATATAAATACACGTTACTTTTAATTTTTTTTATCTATGACTTATATTTACTTGCAGATTATAACAGTATTGCTGCTTGAAACGATTAATCCTCATAATATTTTATGCTACTCTGTATTTATATACACTTACAACCTTATATATAATGGGTTACAATCCATTGGATTGGTCTGCAACGAGTTTGGACTTTCTTCTCCACTCCTCCCTATTCTCAGCCAGTCTCTTCAACTCCATGTATGAGCCACAGCTCATGTCCTTCTTCAGTTGGTAAATATATGCGTCTCTCGGTCGGCCTCTGCCATTTATGCCTTCGGTCCTACCCTCTGCGATTGCGATGAGCAGTCCTGGGTGCCTGATGTGGCCAATCCAGTTAGCTCGTTGTTGGCAGATTCTTTTGAGGAGTTGCCTTTTTTCGCCAACCCTGGTTTACACTTCTTCGTTTTCGACGTGTTCCGACCAATGAATCTTCAGCATGCGTCTATAGCACCACATTTCAAATGCCGCTAACCGTCCGCTTTCACTTTTGCTGATGGTCCACGTCTCGCACCCATATAGCAAAATGCTCCACACAAAGGTTTTAGTGAGATTCTTCCTCACACTTAAATCAATATTAGGGGATTCTAATATTTTGGATTTTTTGTTAAAGGCAATTCGTGCCTGGTTTATTCTGCTCACAATTTCTGATTTGGAGCGTCCGTCCTGGTTTATTCTGCTGCCCAAGTACACAAATTCTCTTACTTGTTTGATGCTCACTCCATTTATGGCAATGTTCGCAGTCGCTTCCTATACTTTCCATTTTTCCTAAGGCTTCGTTAAGCTCCATCTCGGAGTCAACATTGTCTAACAATTTTTTTTTATTATTTTTATTTGTTTAGAAAAAGAATTATTCTGAGTTTATTGTAAGGCCTTCAAAATTATGTTATTTATTCTGTAGTTCTCGTGATAAAAAATATACATTTACAACAACATTCTCAGATGTGAGATGGAATAATAATTTGTTTATGTATCAACATAAATCCGGCGTAATAACAATAAACTGTGTTGCATTAAAACCAGCACACTTGTGCAAATAATTCCATTCTGTAAACATTAACATCCTAAAATCATAAATAATAAAATAATTATAATATCTGCAGTCTGTTACATAATGGCGATGCATGTTTGAAATGTTATTCCAGATGCAGATAATATACATACCTATTTAGAATCTTATTTATTTTCTTACAAATGTTAAATTTCTGTCTAACCTCGAAAGAACTAGTGATGTAAAGAATGTGTGATATTTACCCCCCCCCCCCCCATCGCCGAATTTTTAAAACTCCTCGGTTTTCTTAAACAACATTTTCTCGCTGTACCTTTTTCCACAATGTATCGGGTATTTGTACCGACTATTGTTTTCCAAAATGGTATAGGAATTTGAAATATTTCATAAACGCCTCAGTTTTCTTAAAGAACAGTTACTCGAATTATTAAGTATCCGGTACTTTTACCGAATATCCGATACTTTATTACCATAATAATATTCGCAAAACATTCGCATATTTTCTGCGAATACTTTGAAATCAGCGAATATTCGCGAATACGAATATTCGTTACATCATTAGTAAGAACCAAATATCAAACAAAAGTGATTAATTTTACGACACTGAAGACCGTCAGTAAGATTGCTAACTAAGTGAAGACAGCAGTTTATTATCAATAATACGTATTACCTAATTCCGTTGCGAGAAGTACCTACTTGATAAAGTATTGGACCCCACTCTTTCCTGTGAGCTTTTGTGAACTCTATAAATAGCAAGTATTCGTAAAGCTTCTCAAATGAAACATGTACCATCTTCAATTAAGCTGTAACGTATGCCTCCTATTCTGAATTGCTTACTTTTATTAGCATGGAGATGATGTCTTGCATGTGGTTTGGTGTGAGATTCCGTGATGATGTATAAAAAGATAGATTTTAATACACGTGTCTGAAGTAAACGTTTCTCTAGATAAGATCCGCATCGAGACTAATCTCCTGATAAAACAATAATTTATAATATACCGACCCGCTGAATATTATAATGCAGGACCTGATCTCCAGCTAAACTATCTACAATGTTGGTTGGTAGCCGTACAAACTTGGCAAGTCTAAGTATTTTGTCAGTAAGCCAAGATGCAATGAAAGTCTTAAGATTAGACGTCAAGTCTATTGTAGATAATAATATTGCCAGTACCTACAACTTGAAACGCTTCAGTCTGCCAAATTATATGTAGTACATAGTAGGAGCAGCGCGCATCCATGAAACGAAATAGACTAGGTTACGGGGATGAAGTTTCATTAAGATTCGTTGGCGAATATTATTCAAGTATCTTATATATTGTACTTACTACTGATTCAGAGGGATTCAACATTTTCCAACTCATTAAACCTTAACAAACCTAAATATGTACTTCATACTGCACGTTGTTACTACTTATTTATATTTTCTTATATAAGGCGTGAGGGGGATTCGCTTTACAATTATTTAATGTTGCTATTATTTTAAGTCAGAAAATAATTGGAAAAAACGTGGATTTTCCGAGCGCATAATAATAGAAATAAGTTTTCAACGTCTCCTGTCTAACTCACAAAACGTAGCAATATCTAGTATGACTATATACATATAAAGAAAAAGATTAAACTTACATTATAAGTCCTTCTAAATCGCATGCTGTTTGCATTCATAAGCATCGTATATGGGTGTTGCGTCCCTTCTCAACTGAAAGTATTATTTTTCACCTGCAACTGTAATATTTAGTTTTCCTGACGTTAAAAGTTCTTGAGTTATTTTCATAAGTGGAATTTTCTTGCCGTCTTATAGTCAGTCGAGTCGTTGACATTATTTCATTTCACAGGACGAGTATGTTGTTCTTTGTTCTACTAATAATACGTACCTTGTTCTTAAGTATTCGATGTACCTATACAAATGGTTTGTTTTTCACGATATTCATTATTCTACTATACACTGAATTAACTCTATTCTTCGTGGTATTTATAAACGAAACGTGTCTTATTGAAGTTATTGTAAAATCTTTCACTGTATTTTACCACCAATTTTACTTTACTCCTGTTTTCAATAAAAGAATTGTTAATATCTAGCAATTTATTTTCAAAAATTATTATAAATAAGTATACATTTTATAAATAACTAACCATTCGTCGGTAGCCTGGAGGTAGAGTCTCGGCCTTCAGAACATGGGGTCCGTGGTTCGATCCCAGGTGCCGGCAAACTCCACTTTCACGGCACAAGCTTTTAGCTTAGTGTGAAAGGTGTATAAGGTTATATTTGGGTTTATAACAAACCCAGATATATCTTTTTTTTTAAATAAAAATAAAAAAATTCCTAGAAAAGAAAATAAAATTGCCCCTAATGTTAACTAAACAATTGCATATTAAACAACTGGTATATTCACAATCCTTGTGTCTTGAAAGTTGAATAAGTAGTCAACAATACAAGATCACTTTCAGTTATTCTATCCACATTACTAAGAATTTACATGTTTTATAAAAATGTTATACACAATAAGCTCACGGATTCATAAGCAGCAGTATAGAATAATAGCATCTTCCTTATTCTTCATCCTTTCTTTGACATTGGCTCTTTGTGGTATCTTGAATTCATTGGCACGCAGCACTTACAATAATTTATGAAATGGTATTACGGTTTTTCAATAAACTTCAGGAAATAGAATAATACAAACTACAAAAGTATTATATCTTTCTTTCTGGTCAAAGAAGTTTGAAAGCATGTTGGTTTAATAAAATGCGGAAACTGTTTCGTGGGCAACTACCGGCAGATAAGTCTTTGTCATGCTTCACTTTGTCAAAGGCTGCCGAAAGTATAAAAGCAGGAAAGTGCTTATTGCAGAGCAAAATAATTTTATGTCTGTTCGACAAGATTGAAAAATATTATTTGCTCCAAAGACATAGATGTATAGTTCGATAATACGTAAAAGAAAAAATGTTGACAGGGTTCCCAATTAAAACATTTTTATTTTTAGTTAGTTTACTCGTAGACATTGCCGAATGACACTTACTTTACTTCATGTAACAATTTACTTCAATGAAATGTATTGATTTTATTATTTGGTATTACATTTATTACAATGTTATAAACACATACATTCATATTAAATAAAATTAATGTAGAGAGGGTTTATCGCAAGGCGTGATATCTTCCAACTAATCTAAATTTACTAAAGCTTGTCGCTTTACTCTACGAATATTTGTCGTCTTTAGTTGGCGACATAATTTTTCTCCTTCTGTAATTTTTGAGAAGATGTATAATATGATATTAATGTTTTCTCTTTCTTTTTATTTCAGAAACGTGATATACAACCTCAGTCTAGATGATTTATCAGAGAATATTCATCAGGTATGTAATTTAAATAGAAAAAAAATTGTACTCTCATCTGAAAAAAATTAAGTAAGTTTTTGACACCAGAATATATGCCAGTTCACATATTTTTACAAACTTTTGCATATTTTCGCTATTTTGTGCAGATTATCTACTCGATATAAAATTTTTACTTAAATGCATGTTGTGAAAAAACTTGACACAAATTACACTAAATAAAACGAAATTTATATGTAGCCTATTTTCATACTTATCTTGCATATAATTATCTTTCATATTTAAAACTTTTATATTTCGTATTTGAATCTTTATACTCGTATATAATTAATTGTCTTTGGTAATTATTAATAGAATTTTGTTTTACTAAGTCATTCATTACTGAAAGTCAAATAATATTATTATTCTCTGATCAAAATGAAAATAATATGCGTACTTATTATAAATATTTTGTTACACACACTGTCTAAATTACACGTGCCGTTCATTAATTACATTGAATACTAAAAATACATATTTACAATTCCTTGAAGCATTTCATTTTACTTTAGTTTAAATTATATGTGTAGTAATTATCGAGTAGAATCTGTTACTATAATTAAGCCCGGCTTCGGAATAAACTTGGCTTAAACAATGGCTTAAAATATTAAATACGGGTATTAAAAAAAACCATTAAAGTGAATTATTAGAAGCCATCCAGAGTACACTACACGGGGCTCTACACGTGGCAGAACATCGATGTCTATAGCGATAGATAGTGAATAGAATGAGACATGAGGGTCACAATTCTCAGAAGGCAGGTGCAAAAAAAGATACGCATATCTCCTCTGCAGATAGAAGACAAATAGTTGTTAAAAATTTGTTTTTGTTTAGTGGAAATGCAGAATTTATGAATAATTAAAGGGTGTGAGAAAGCACGGACGTCCAAGAGCTATGGGGCTTGACCACGTGAGTCGAATTCTCAAGGACCACCGCGTGTTTGGTAAGAAAAATCGGCGTGCATGTATGAGAAACTGGATGAATATGGAGAAATCGAAAGAAGTATCTAAAGATAGATCAATACGGCATTCCGTTCTCTCTACCCACCCCAACTGGGAAGCGGCGTGAGGGTATAGATGGATAAATAGTTTTCGTAAGAATGCATTGGTTTCTTTATTATTTGTCTTGTAAACGTATATGTCAAATGGTATGAACATGTTACAAATGACGCTGTGCGCCGGCGCACCCAGCAGAGACCTGTAATCTCCATAATACAGGAGAGACGATGGTCCTGGCTGAGACATGTTTTGAGAATGCCCAATGATAGTTGGCCAAAAAGAGCACTGTTCTTCCGTCCGCAAGGGTTCCGTCGGCCCGGCGTCCCTCTTTCACAATACACCGTTCCTATGACAACGATATCAGAGCTCAGGGAATGTCGTGGAAAGAGGTAACGCAATTGGCGCAGAGACCCTCTGAATGGAGGAGGCTGATTTCTGCCCTGTGCTCCCGAGAGGAGCGTTGAGGGCGATGATGATGATGATGATGAAACGTATGTACATTCATATTGACAATCTGACTATATCTAATATTGTAGGTACATAACTTTTTTAAAGTCTCAATATGTACACAACATGACATTATGTTTTGTAATGAGTACATACCAAAAATATGATTAGTAGATTACCTACTTTTACTTTTTTCCCAACTATAATTATTAGCAAAATGTTACACGCCATTTCTTCATAACACAAAAGTTGGAAAAGTAATTATTAAGTAAACTTATGTGTGAATAGTGATGATTGTAATAGTAAGTTATTTATTGTTGAAGACTATAAACGTATTTATGTGTAATAATTATTTTTAAATTTAAATGTTAACAACTTGGTCGTATTATTACTTATAATTATATGTATTTATTCATAGCATCAACCTTTTGTTCACTGTATGGTGAATGGCAAAATGACATCAGTTTTATTATCTCATTACTGCTGCTACATATTATTATTACCCTATAAAGTATTATGCACATTTGCTTTTTTTAACTCGCATAGTCAATTAATCATTTACAACAATTTTATAACAATATTATAGCACTGACTTCTACTCAATTATTTTTTTTATTCATGTTGTTTACGATTGAGTTTCTAGTACTGGCTTAACGTTTTCAGTAAGTTTCATTCAAAACGTGGAATTTAATTACTTCAAGCAAATGGTAAAATCTGTTTACTTTTTCTACGTTCGATAAATAGAGATATTACATTTATTGAGAAAACATCACATATTCTACTGAGAAAGTCACGGATTTTGACCAAAGCAAAGTATATCCAAACAGTACTGTTTTTTTCACCGGCAAGATTGAATTAATTAGAAGAGATTGCGCAATTGCGATAAACTCGCCCTCTGTATATATATTGATTGTATATGATGTGAACGTATTTCTTCATAAAATTGTGTACAATCAATGTACAGAAAATAATGAATAAATAAATAAGATTTCATGCAATCTGTATATTAATACAATTAGTGAAAAATTGTTATGTATGCAAGAAGGTTTTTCCACCTCCGGAAGAGCGTTGAATCAATAACTGGCGTCAGTGGATGTAAATGTCCAAGAATTCGTACAAAATAATAACATTTCTCAAGGATGCATGTAATATAACAATATTATTTGTTTGGTTTATGTGTGATAAATCCTTGAATATGCTTAAAGCGAAGATGGTGTGCAAAGATAGTTATTATGTATTCCACCCTCTCCGCTTAGCATCGTATAGAATGAGATAGTTATATACCTTGTTGTTCCTTTATGTGTGTTTTTCCCAACAATTTTTACTGCTTAACGTTTTCATTATTTATCATTTCGATTACATACACAGTCTCGGAACGAACTTTAAGCTATGAATTACACACAAGTTGCCCGATTCTTAGTGTTTGTATATTTTTTTTTTATGATAATAACTTAGTACTTACTACCCTCTTTTAACGAATGGAACGCCTGTAAAAAAGTAGGTAACTTATAAACTCGTCTAAATTCCTACCTATTCCAAGGCTCAACGTATTTTAATGATGGATTTAATTTGAAATATTTGAAGTTTTATAATTAATTGCGATGGTTGGTTGAAGTCTGATGTCCATAATATAATTTCGTTCTTCAGTTAGTTTGGAAATAATTTCGCCAAGAAGTATTTCGCCAAATCGGTTTATTGCTATCGTTTTATGACTAAGCGAGTCTAGAATTACAATATTATTTTAGCAATTCATTTCGATATTAAACATGTCTAACTATTATATTAATAATGAAACTTATAGTGGTCTGGCCAAATACCAGATAACCAATATCCGGCTACTATCGTTACTAATTTGTCATAGATGAAACTACCCTATAGAATTGTTTCTATGATTTAGAACTTGCATTACGTTTGGACATGTGGAGCGAATGGATAACGAAGAGAGTGTATAATTATTATATCTGAAAGAGGGTGTATGAGAACACGCGGACGTCCGAGAACTACGTGGCTATAACATTTGAATCAAAGTCTCAACGATGAGAAATTGAAATGTCATGAATGTGAAAAAAGTATGTAAAGATAAGCTAATAATTAGGTTTTCCGATCTCCCTACCCCGCTTGTGATACGACGTGAGGGCATGGATAGATAGTTCAAATATAATTTGCTGCTACTACTATACCATCACGGCAGGTCAGCTGCATGTAATAAACATGTAAGCTGTCCTCTTCGTGCAAACCGAAAATTATGATATTCAGGGTGGGTGACAAACATCATCGACGTAAAGACGATATTATTTGAATAAAGATTATTATTATTATTTGGTTTCTGGTCGGATAGTAAATATTGGCCGGATACCAAATACCTGTTTTTTTTTGTACATATCTACTTTATAATGTACAATGATTTCTATTCTACAATAATAAACGGTAGTTCGTATTCGATCGCGTGCCTTGCGTCCGTATATTTTTAAATCAAAAAACGTTTTATATTTTCTCTATTATGACGATAAATTTATTTTATTATCCCTCTTCTCATTCCGTTTAATTTTATATACGTCAAAAAAACGTTACTTTTAAACATTGAATACCCACGCGCCTATTACGAAGACGTGCGTAATTTGGACATCACTATTTTTACGACACATTTTCAATCGTAAAGTTAAATAAACGAATTAATTGTTTTGACTTGTTTATAGGGCTCTAACCTAAAATAGGTTAATTTTATTTTTTTAAATTCTTTGGTTATTAATTAAAAATTATTAATAAATTTTGTTATAAAAATAAAATCAAAAACACTGTTTACTTTCACTTGTTATTTATTTTAAATATTTTAGCAAAGATCTTTCGTTATATTAACATCATCAGTGCTCACTTACAACTAAACACAAAACAAAATCTGCTGGTATACATAAGCATTATACATTTGTATGGGGATTTCCCATTTCTAAGAAATAATAATTATGTGGTTGGTTTACAAGGTGGATCGGAATATACAAAAGGATAGATAAGAGGTTAGGACAATGGAGGGATCTGTTTATTTATAACAGTACAACTATTATTTATCACATGCCTATTAATTTCAATATTTTCTAAGATATTTAAATTATATCCTTTGGATGATTTATGTAGAATATCAATGTTATCCAGATCTATTGAGTGTCCCGTATCACGACAATGGTCAGCCATTTCTGAGTTTATTGAAATATTTTTTACAGCCTTTTTGTGTTCCTCAACCCTTTGTCTGATTTTTCTTCCTGTTTGTCCAATATATGATGTGGCACAATTCTTACAGTTTAACTTGTATACTCCCGAGTAATCCAATTTGTTGATTGTCCTTTTTTTACGATTAAAAATTAGTTTGCCTATATTATTTTTAGTATAGTATGCTGGTTTGAAATCTTTCTTGCATTTTGTACTACATTCATCCGTAGCATTACCCACATACAGTAATTTTCTCCAGTGCTTGATATCTGTGTCTGTTGTTTTTGGATATATAAATTTATGTATTAACTGTTGTTTGATTTTTTTATTTAATAGTGAATGTATTAACATGCTATTGTATCCATTATTGTTTGCAATATCAATTATAGTGTTCAATTCTTTATTGTAATTATCTTGATTAAGTGGTATGGATAACAGTCATTTAGTTCTATACATTTATTTAATAATTTTACGATTAGTTATCATCATTAATATACTTAGCTTTTTTAAAATAAAATATCTTAATATTTCTATATCATCCGCGAATAGATTTTTATGGCATAACATAACACTTTAAATCAAAGACAATATTCAACCAATTTCTTAAATAGATACGTGCTTTAAAAACTTACCTCGTTAAATTTACGTGTCTGAGGGACTAAAACGTAAAAAATAATATCATTCAAATTGCTAACATTGGTTTATTATTATGATATTCAACAAATAATTTAATATAAATAGGCGTGTGAATGGAAACAAAAGAAACAGCTCTATTTGTAACAGAATTATACTGGACATAAAAAAATGCTAGCATTATTGTCTGATGTCTACAATTTTGATTTCCTCAATTGAGGATGCGCCGTGTTAGACGCGCTAGTAGTTAGTAATAACTGTCTGTACCCCAAATTTATCTACAAAAATGGCTCCCGCATAAATTTATATTTAAAGTCGTTCATATAAACATATAGGTTTGTACACCGGTTGAAGACACATTATTTGGGTTAGTTGGAAGTTATCGCGTCCCTGCGATAAACTCGCCTATTGTGCAAATTATTTGTATACCTATACCATGTTGTAATCTAATTATTTTTGTTTAAATATTTTGTACAATAAAGTTTATTATTATTATTTAAACCAATGCCTTCTTTGAGAACTTGCAACCTTAGAACGCGTTCCTGAATAATAGAACTGTATGTAACTTATTTATTAACAAAGATATTTTGAAGGTATTCTTAAAAAAATATTTTCGCTTACACCAAAATGACTCCGATTTTATCTAATTTTGAAGCTTTTTCGATATATTATTATAACAATAGGTATTACCGAGTAAAACCAAACCTAATTTTCTATAGATTTTTTTTTATCGATGGCAGTGGAAACAACTCTGGACAAATGCGAAGTCGGGAATAAAACTAGTATTAAATAGTTCATATAATTTACCTACATATTCCTACAGGCACAAAAGTAATAATAATGTAAGAAAAACAAACTGTACCTACAACGTAGGTACGTCAAAGAATTTAACATAATTCGTACAATACTCAAGTCGTAGATACACATGATGTTGATGATATCATTTTAAATTAAGTTGATAATAGTGTTCCACTCAATTTAAACTTCCTACTTTGAGTTTGAAAGGTGAAACTTAACTCCAGATATGCATACCTAGTTGATACTATAATGCGCATGCTTAGTTATATATTATATCTATTCTCCTTACATTATAATTATGGAAATATTTCAGTGTTCTATCTTAGTTCTTACTAGAGATAATACGGATATTCGGCAACATACCGGTATCAGA
This sequence comes from Athripsodes cinereus, assembly GCA_947579605.1. Classification (NCBI taxonomy): domain Eukaryota; kingdom Metazoa; phylum Arthropoda; class Insecta; order Trichoptera; family Leptoceridae; genus Athripsodes; species Athripsodes cinereus. Next base: position 8,525,255 of record OX388311.1, read on the forward strand.
TTTACCCGATCAAAATTTGCTATCCGTCCGTATACCGGATAGTCATAATTAATAAAGAAAACATGAATTCAACTGTTTTCATGAATTTACTGAAAGTAATTTTTTCTCAAACATAAAACGAGGAATATACCTATACCTAATGAGGGAAATTTTATTTAAACTTATTGGATATCTTGCATTCACATTCCTGGTTTATAGTTTACGTGTATAGCGCATCCAAAATTGTGTAAATTATGTTATTGGATATCACACAGAAAACTTATTTCAATATTTTCTTTAAGAAACATTAATTGGTTTGTTCACACAGTAGGTATATATATACCTATACGCTGATTGTAAATTTCCTAATCATAAAAAAAGGACTCTCGACTTACGGTCGGTTCCAACATATGCATTCCAATCTATGCATTACTATCAGTTAAAAGCTATTATATTAAGTATATAATATAATAAATTTTAGCTGGCAGTAATGGATATTATATTGCTGTAACCTGCCATAAGACAACCCGCTCTAAACCAAATAAGCCACGACATTGACCAAATATCCGGATATTCGCTTAATAGTCTCATCGGATACCCAATATTCTGTCAAATTACTGTCTAATGTTCATGCAACACCGTGTATATTAAGTTTTCCAAGACGTATTCGTACTGCTTGCTTTCAACTGGTCAAACCAAGTAATATTACCTGCAGTGTATCGCTTACAATAGGTAAATAGTTTCACACGACCGCTTTGTATCGGTAGAGCGAGAATCATCCTCTATTGTTTGTTTGATAATGTCTCTCGGAGATATTTTAGATGAATATTATTGAACTGAAAACTCACATATTGAAATTTCAGTACGTCTTGATTCGAATGAATCATGATATTAATCATTCCATCCTTTGTCTTTTGGATTCATGGCGAGTGAAGAAAATTCATTTAGAATATTCAGTTTATTTATAAATTATTTTTGTTTTTTTCGTGTCGGTAAGCCTTAAAACAATAAAAAAAACAAAATTTTAAAAACATCAAATCTATATTTCCATTCCCTCCCAGAAAGACACGTCCTCTCTTGCAGCTCCCTTCAGATGAGTTCGCTCCATGAATTCCTCCCATTGACACTTTCTGGGAGCCATTGGACATGTCAGAAAGTGCTCGGTGTTTTGTTCCTCTCCACAGTCACACACCATGCTCTCAGCATCTCTGAAGATTAAATTAAGAAATTGTTTACATCTTCAATACAGCGCTGAGATTTGCTTCAATGTCCCTATTAAGTTTTTCCTTTTTTATGTAACGGAGATGATCACCTGTATGTTGCATGCAGTTAGTCCGCCGTCTTTACTATTTGCAAAGATGCCGTGATGGTATGTTCAATCCAAAAATAACAATGTTCATTTTTCGCGAAATAGTAATTAAGAGAAAATAAATTTTATTTAACACTATACCATCCATTTATTAATTTTCTAATACCCAATTGTCTTGCAAAAGTTTTGTTATGAAAACGTGTCGTCAGTCGTCCATTAAAAACTTTTTTTATTCCTACATATAAAGATTTTCAGACGTACTTATTTATCTTTCCAATATGAATGTGTAATATTAAAATAACATATTTACTTTGTTTTCTTTTAATGTACGTTGGTATTATTTATTTCAACATTCGCTATTATTTTTAAATTTTTTATTGCAAATTTTGAAATGTGATATACGTCATGAATTTTAAGTTTATCGTAGTGCGTTAAGTACTTACTTTTTAACCTGGCATTGCTCTAGGAATAATATAAAAAATATTTGTTAGAAATTTCATATTTAACAACACGCAACATTGATTACATATCCGAAATGTTTATTTTCATATAGACATCAACGCCATCTATCATAGAAATATATTTTGGAGACATGATATCACATTTTTTTTGACATACATACCTACTATTACAAAAACCACGGCACAACTTCGCAATGAATAAGAAGTTTAAAATTTGATTAATATAAGAAGTTAACTATATCGGATGAGAGTTAGTAAAGAGGGCATTATTTTTCCTATTTATTTTTAATTAAGGTCCAAGGTTTACGTACAAGTCCTCCCAAATATTATTTGAAAGTTTTACAGTCATATTTTAATATGTTTAAATTACTTGGTGCCCATTGTCAGCGGGCGAAATGTCATCACGCGAATGTAAATATACAATTTTATTACTTTACCTCTTTGAATCGTTTTCATTTTAAAATAACAATAATAATACCTAATACCTACCTGCTTTTACCTTTTTGCAATCGTACAAAGGTCACCATTATGTGTGTATGGTTATTTCAGATTGAGTCGTTTTTATTAATACAGTAATCGTCATCCTGAATTGCGTACTCTTCGTTAAATAAAATAATGTGGCTTTTTGACAATTTTCACATTTATGAAATAATCGACAATGGTAAAAAAAATCATCGATGAAATGTGCTACCTCGTGTTTGGGCATTGTCTTGGTATGTTTATTTAATGCAGTTCGTCTATTGGTTACTCTATTTATTAGAAATGTGATGGTGTAGGTAGATAAATGGATCAAATATTTCTGAAATTTAAATCATTTTAGATGATATCCACGTAAAAATCAAGCAATATCTATAAATGAATGAATTTGACTTCTGATTGGTCAAACAAACTATCGCGATGAAATTTGTTCTCCAACTTAACTCAGTTGATAGATTTTAGCATGAAAATAAATTACAGTTACTCACTAGTTTGAAATGAGATTGACTTAAATATTTATCTGACTGGTATCCAACGTGAAATATTGCATAATGTGAAAGAAGCCTTTGGGGTATTCTAAATAAAATTTCGACACTCGAATGCCCGTCCGAGATAAGCTCCTTGTGGTAATATTATAATGGTAGTAGGTGGCACTCATTTAATTTCAACAAAATAATCCTTGTGTGAAAATTTAAATGTATAGCTATATAACATATTATATTCACAATTTTAACATTTTGACCCCGCAGTAAAAAAATACTTTCCACTTTACCTACTCATTTAATTTTTTGAAGACGGATCTGGGTTTATAACAAGTCACTCAAATATACACACACAAAACATGTAACGTGAATGTAGAGTTTGCTTCTTTGTTAACGACGTCAGAATTAGAAATTATTGTGCAAAGCACAAAATAGCTCAGAATTGAAGAAGTTTGTTTCCTTCACGTGATCTCCTGAAAAAATTCAAAAGATGAAAATAGAAACATTTTGTGTGTCGCACCGAAACCCCAAATTCTGCATATTAGTTATACAAGTAGCTTTTCTATGCTAAAATATGTGTTGCATCAAACTTCGCCTGTGTATTTTCCAATAATGGCGAGTGCGCTACATACATGTATGATTTGAGCTATGTTCGTTAGATATAATATTTATGTTTCAGTGTATGTGTTTATTGTAACGTAGGTATATTATTTTGTTAGTAAGGATAGTTATTATACCTATCAATTTGTGGCTATTGATAACAATGAACGTATAAATTAGTAAGGAAATAATTTGACGTAACGAGATGCAGAGAGACCTATAGCGATGGCTGAATGCCAAATAGTTTCACAAATGCATCCATACACTTGGATTTTACACGTTTATTTCCGCGCCATTTAGCAGTCTGCCCCCATTGAGTGCCATTAGTCGTCTGCCATAGAATGACTCCAACTACTACTGCTCCAGAGGTGGAACAATTATTATATTTGGAATATTATTATTTCCCCCGTAATTACTTATTAATGACTTGCATCTGCTATTCACGCAATATGTTACACTTGTTACTTTATCAACTAGTACATAGTACGAGTAGTTGATTCACCTGCAATTATTCATCTCGGCGCATAATGTATTTTTAACTGCACTGAGACTCTCTCAGTAGATAGGTACACAATGAACACATTCCGCAAACAGCTTGCTTTGTTTGTAGCGACTAAATAAGTTATAAAATGGTAACATTATAGCATAATACCTTATATTATAAAGTATGAGTTAAATAGCATAAATCTATATTCTATTAGGTAGCCATCTAGTCCCACAGAAAGGCAGTATAGGTATAGCACAGCATAGTGTTGAGATAATATACGAGGCTAGGCTTGCTTACTATTACTTTACTTGGTAATGATTTACTACACTATTCTACGTCTCTTTAAAATCTTAATCCATCCTATGATATTGTGTGAAATTGCGATTTGTTAGTTCCCTGACATTTTGTCCTATTGTTGGAAGGATTCCAGTGACAGGCCTCACTGTGTTATATTGTTATTCCGTCTGACTGGCGATTTTTCTCTGTTTTATTTTCCACTACACTTCTATTCCTTTTACAGCCACTTTCAATTATGTGGTAAACATGTTGGAAAATACAATTGATGTCAAGACAATTCCTTGCGTTGTTTTTTTATATACCTAAACGAATATTCCATGTTACAAGATAAATTACGATTCCTCCATTTTCTTTAGTGATTTCTAACAAATTAAAGTTAAATTAAATTCTTGTTTCATTAAATATACTTATGTAATATAGCATTGCAAAACCATAGTAGTTGGTAATTATTTTTATATTAAGCTTTTTTTATCTATCTGAAATAAACTCAAATACACCCTAGATACCCTTACAGTAAGCAATATGCTTGTGTTGTGAAGGTGGAATAAGTCAGCTGCGGGTGGAATCGAACCCGATTCTCTTGGTTGAAAGTACGAAACTCACCATCAGGGTACCTACCACCGAAGTATTTGATACATTTTTGTTAATTAACTTTGAGAATATTTATCTCACTCAGGCTATGGGCTTTCTGGTATGTTATGTCTTAATGAAGCTTTTTTCGTCTTTTTAAAAAACTTCCAGTCAATAATTTATCCTATTTATTATGAATTGATAGACATCTCTGATATCATTTCCTTGGATGGTTTTATGTGTATTTGTCGACTTTCTTTCACTTTCTCATTAATATCTACGACTTATTTATATTTAAAAAAAAAATAATATACTGTGACAAAAAGACAAATAGTATAATTATAAAGTACCCAATCTGCACTAAGTTTGTCTAAAATTCTCATTCTAAATATTTACTTAAAGATTCGATACCTTCTCGAGTAAATGTTGTTCATTTCACGTAGAATTCACTATGAGTAATTTTCAGACGTCGTTATTCCGGCGGCATGATTTTCTAAATATGAGTCTGTAACAAATGATTGAACCAGTACCTACCTACAATAAAATTTAAGCAACGCGTCTTTCATTTTCGTTGAAGCGGTAGACTGCTGTATTGAGACCGACTTGTATATTATGTTAGTACGTACATAAGGTAAAGATATCATACGCGACCAGACAGACTATATTTAACGCTTTGGATATCTAGAGAATGTAGATATATGGTTGGAATAACATACTTAAAACTTTTTAACAGTAACCAATCAAGTTGTTCTTAGAATCTTGAACACATTGCTCGCTGTTCGGTAAATTTTTTTTATCGACTTTCCATTTGATCTTGCACGATTTTTATTCCCAAACTCTCCAGACTCAATTAAAATATTTTACAGTTGTATGTTGTTGTGCACACAAAATATGTCATCTTGAATAAAAGTTAAGATTAATTTCGTTGTGTATTTTAACAGACATTGTTAACATATCCAACTGTTTATTTTTTACATCTTGGGCGTGATCAGGTGTAGGTATACTAAGAAAGACGATTGATTTATGTTGTGTTTCCTTTGTCTCTCTTTATTTACGAGTAGGTACGTAGTTTGCTGGATTCTCATTTATGATTTATATTTTTTACAGAGAATAGAATGGCACACAACATACGCCCATCAAGAGCTCTGTGCCTTGAAAGGAAAATCTCCCGAAGATGATTGCCAGAACTATCCAAGGATAGCTGCTAAGGCACAAGGAGGAAAAATATTAGTATGTGGTACAAATGCCTACAAACCTCTGTGTAGGCATTACCATCCTAGACCTTCAGATGGAGGAAGGCTAAGGAAACATGAAGAATTTGAGGGCACGGGGCTTTGTCCGTATGATCCTCAACACAATTCTACAGCTCTCTATATAAGTAAGTATTCAGATGCTCTTTCCGATACCTTTTCAATGATTTTGATTTTTACCGAACTTGCATTCTTTGCGAAAGTTTTATCCCTAATTATAAGTTCATGAATATCGCTGATAATTTTTTTAACTAGACTCGCCTTGTTTCTTCTTATAATGAATACCGTACCAACCCGACGCATGTGTTGGTACGGCATACCCTGAATGTCTCATTTTAGAACCTCATCTAGAAAGTACTCAGTACGTAACTTTTCCATTTTTTTTTCAGATAACCAATTATATACGGCAACAGTAGCGGACTTTTCCGGCACAGATCCTATAATCTACAGAAGACCACAAAGAACGGAGCGTTCCGATCTCAAGCAGTTAAACAATCCTAGTTTTGTCAACTCTTTGAGTTATGGAGACTACGTATTCTTCTTCTTCAGAGAGACGGCAGTGGAGTATATGAACTGCGGAAAGGTATGCAAAATATTTTTATGAAAATGTTTAATATTTTTGCTACTTTTCTCACGTTTTTATTTGTTTATTGAGATTATTATATATCTATATTCTATTTATTTTCTTTTCAGTCTGTATATTCAAGAGTAGCACGTGTCTGTTTGAACGACAAAGGCGGGCCACATCAATTTGGAGACAGATGGACATCTTTTTTGAAATCTCGATTAAATTGCTCAATACAAGGAGAATATCCATTCTACTTTGATGAAATTCGTGAGTATACTCTCTAACTGAATGAAATCTACAACTATTTGTTTCAAAATATAAATATGAAATTTATATAGGTACTTACCTAATTTCGATCTCTGTAATGACAAATTTCTATGAAAAAAATAATTTTTGAGCTAGATGTGTTTTTAAGTGTTCTCTTTTTTATTAAAAGCTCTGATTGAGCTTCTGATAGTTTATGAGAATCTGAGTTTTTACATATTTATGTTAATTTGTGGTTTGTTGCACAGAGGTTAATCAAAAAATATTTTATCTGTATTTTAGCTGTTAAACTTTAAAGTTGTATTTGGCGTAAACTTGTTTACTATCAAAATCACAATTATTTATTTATTTATTGTATTATACTTTGATGATTGCAGAATCAACAACAGACATCATCAGTGGTGTCTATGGTAGTAGTGAAGCTTCCAGCGATATTCTCTATGGCGTATTTACAACTCCTGTAAACTCAATTGGAGGCTCAGCCGTATGTGCATTCTCCATGCGAGACATCCTCATTGCATTTAGTAAAGGTTTCAAAGCCCAAGAAACTATCAATGCTAACTGGTTGCCTGTTGAAGAAGATAAGGTAAAAAAACAATATTTTTCATATCGAAACCCAGAAAACCAATAAAATTTATCTCCAGTAGGTACTGTGGAAAACTCACAACACATGGAGATGCGTCAAAAATATCCTCCATAGTGCATACAACAGGGAACGACAGACACTCCAAGAAGTGTGGCATGGTCTGCGCTGACCGTAATCACACACCTGATTTGTTCTGTAGGAAGGCCCATTGTTCCCTATTCTGATTTTTATTTTTCCGAGAAAATAATTAGGGAATTTCCCTTTCCTTCATATTATTTCCATGGATAAATTTTTGAAATTATCAAATGCCAACCTTAACTTTGGTTCATCCAAAAAATTGACTATGATTGACAACAATATTGAACCTTTTACTTACTTATAAAGAAAATACAAATCTTGCACATCGGAAATTAAAAAAATATTATAATAAAAAGTTGTTGTTTTTTTTCTCAGATCCCTAGCCCCAGACCCGGGGACTGCGTTAAGGACAGCAGAACTCTTCCAGACACTGCTGTAAATTTTATCAAGACGCATTCTCTGATGGAGCAAACAGTGCCAGCTTTCTTATCAAAACCTCTTCTTGTCAGAGTTAGCCTGCAGTAAGTATGAGTGAATAGCAATGTTAAAAGATTTTTTTCTTTAAAACAGCATTCACAATAAATTTGGAAGAAGTTTGACTCTTACCTCATCTTCATCCTTCTTTCAATTTTGTGTTAGATCCCCCGATGTTGACTATTGTTGACACACAGAAGTTGATCAAAACTTATTATTTCTAAACTTATTTCAGGTACAGATTCACAGCAATCACGGTTCATCCGCAAGTTCAAGCAATGAGTGGATACAAGTTTGATATTCTCTATGTCGGAACAGGTAATTCAATTTATATACTACTATACCATTCGATACATCCCACAAGTATGGTAACTGTCAGACTAACTGCAAGTAAGAAACATGCAGATTGTCTTCCAAGTGTCAATAAAAAAATAACACATTTTCGATGGGTGACATGCCTCATCGCTGAATTTTATATGTTAATTGGCTTATATATGAGGTTTGACGAACACCTGCCTTTTACAGGGCACGCATAAACTTACAAAAAAGAGTGGGAGATCTATTCTTCACCAAGCACTTCACACATCTAGCTAATATGATTAATGAATACTTGTTATCCTACAAATTACAATGATTTAAATTAATTAACTCTGTCAAATGATTAACACTTCATCAACTTTTTTACAGATGATGGTAGAGTAATAAAAACATTGAATGCTGCATCAGCACAGGGTGACTTTGACAGCAGTGCTGATGAAGATACAAGAGCTCCTGTGAGCACAGTCATCATATCCGAGACACAAGTCTTGCCAGAAGGTGTTCCAATCAAGCAGCTGCATGTGTCACTAGATTCACAGAAGATTGTTGTGATCTCAAATGAATTGATAAGGACGATGCCCATGTATCACTGCAGTAATATTACTTCTTGCAGGTGAGTTTATCATTGAGAAAACAGTTTTGTACGTATATATGTGCACTTTATCAAAACATCAATTAAATCCACAATGAGGATTGATTGACAAAGAAATATACAATATACCTACTCGTATTTTTGATATGGAATAAACGCGCGTACCCATCTTCATTTTACCAAAAGCACCATTTCAAATACGTAATTTCACATTTCCTCAATTCTATTGTATGGATAATATCCTCAAAAATTTGATCATCCAAAGGAGGAAATCTTGGTTGTACTCCTCTTTCATATACTGAATTCATCATTATGACTAAATGGTGTAGAAAAGATGAGGAAATGTGAATAATATTTGATGTCACTCACTCAAAAAAATTAGATTTATTAAAGTTTAAGCCTCAAATTAGTTAATTATCATCCACCATTAGAAAAAAATATAATTGAGATTTTTTTCTATTTCAGACGTTGTGTATCCCTTCAAGATCCTCACTGTGCTTGGGATATAAAGAAACTATCATGTGCCTATGTCGGTGGAAGACAGTTTGCAAATGCAGATAGATTCTTACAAGACATCGAAACTGGTAGTTCAGAGAAGTGCAATAAAATACCAGCTTCCAGCAGAGAAGACTGGCCAGTGAAACCACAGACACACGGGACATTGGGAGGAACTGCAAAGCACCCTAGTCAAACAGATTTGGACAAGGACATTATCGACGATATGGATAATGAAGTCACCATAGAATTGGTCAAGTCCAATGAGATACCTGAAATCAACCCGCATCATAAACCAAAGCATGAAACTGGTAATTATCTTGAAAGATATTTTTACAAAGTACATGTTACAACAGTTCGTCGGTAGCCTGGAGGTAGAGTCTCGGCCTTGTGAACATGAGGTCCGGGGTTCGATACCAGGTGCCGGCAAACAGTTTTGGTTAGCACGAAAAAACATGAAAAATCCATTAGCATGAAATCTGGTCCAAAAATATATTTTATATCACAAACATTTTTAATTTATTTATTCTTTAATGTATTAATAATTACAAGCAATTACATAAAAGGTAAACATTCAAGTTAGATACAATCAATATACAGGGAGCGAGTTTATCGCAAAGGCGCGATCTCTTCCAACTAACCCAAAATTACATACATTTTCTTACATTTTGTATCACAAGACAGTAAAGTATTTTGACCCATATGATTTTGTACTAACCATATTACATTGTACATATGTATTTTTCAGCACAACTTTATTTTATTTATGTGATATTTTTATGAAATGTTAAACTTATAAGATCCATTATACTCCTGTTAAGCATTAGTGAGAGTGGTTTGATAGAAGAAATTACTATGTACTGATCACAATCTCGCTTCCGCATATCTAATATGCAAAGAGCATAAATAAATAATTTATATATTTAATTAATTTTCCAGATTCTCTGACTGTGAACAGAGCTGAGAACATGATCTACACGGCTCAAGCCTTCCAAATTGCTGTTATTGCTTCCTGTCTTGTTACATTGTTACTAGGATTTGTTGTTGGTTATTTATGTTCTCGAAGATTTCGCCATCCTTTTTTGTCCGACACAACGCCCTTTCACGAGCAGCACAACCGGCTCAACAGGTAATAACAGCACATCCAGATTTAAATACTGTCATTGTATGTGAAAAACTTCTACCTTTCATCAGAAATTTACAACTTGTTGATTGTTGATTCATTAAATTTAAAAAATAGTCCTCTTAAAAAAATGTTAATAATGATACAGTGGTGCCTCGCATAAAGAACGCCTCGCACAGCGAACGCTGCACACAACGAACTTCCTGTTCGTTCATTTCACGATTCATACAACGAACTTCGCTTCACACAACGAAGTCGCCCGAGCTTCCACGATCGCTGCCGATGTATTGCATACTCCCGCGCAGGCACTGCAGGCAGTCGTTAGTCACTGCACTTAACACACCAACCCAACTGCTGACATCAAGAACATCCTGGTCAAATGGAAAGCAGTTCAGGAGTTTACCAATGCCCACTATCCGGATTCAGCTGAAGCAAACAGGATCAACGATCTTTACTTCGATACTCTTGTCCGTTATTTCCAGCAGATGTTGGAGAAAAGAGAAAAACAAACGACTTTGGACAGGTTTTTCATGAAACCATCGGCCAAAAAGCAGAAAATGGATGAAGATGTGCAAGATTTGGTAGACTCTACTTAGTCTGTCTTAAAATAAAAAAAAAAAATATGTTTTTGTTAGATGTATCTAAATAAAAATAATAACAAAAAAATTATCTCTTTTTATGTCATCTTAGCATATTTTATGCTACAGAACGAATTATTTTTTTTAACATGTATTGTTATGGGAAAACGCGTTTCACATAACGAACTTTTCGCATAACAAACTTGCTCCTGGAACGAATTAAGTTCGTTGTGTAAGGCACCACTGTATTTGCTAAATTAAATTTGTTACTTTTGGGAGAAGAATTTTTCAACGATTTTTTTAAAAGAATCAATGGTTCACTAATGCAACCATACAACTCTTTCGTTTTTTGGTTGAATAACGAACTAAATTTTTTAACTAACTATTTCCCAAATCTGCTTTCTATTCTAAATTTATATTTTTGTTGTGTTCCAGGTTGACAACTCTGGAGACTCCTTTGAATGCCAATCCTTCGGCATATCTCCCTCCACGAGCCAACAAAACCATCAATTTAGTAGTGAATGTTCCTGCTAAACAAGATAACCTGCAACATGAATTGGGTGGCAAAGATCGTTCTCATGAGTGTAAAAACTCCAATGAATCCTTGGACAAGGATATCAAGTGCGGTACTCTTCAAAAAGTGAAAAAGACGTATATATGAATGAAAGTATGAGCACTCGACGACTGATTATTCTAGTAAGTTCATATAATGTACAGTACAGTAGACAGATATGGGGGTAAAGTCTTCTCAGTATTGAAATGTTTGCAAAGAATGCAATCAGTGTGTGCACAAGTCCAACATCTTTAGGAATGATGACAATAATTATTTATTAAATAATTTTAATAAGCAGTGAACTAATAAGTTCTCCCATGCAAATGTTGTACTTTAAATCTTGTCAATTTACTGTGTTGCTATCAGGATAAATAAAACTAATGTACATAGGATTTTTTAATCCCTATTAAATTATCCCTGATACAACACAAAGGCGCGTCCCATATATTTATATGCAGCTCTGTGTCAAATGACTTACATGTAGATGGTGCAATGTAGGTAATATAAAACTTAACACAATATTATGATATTGAATGTCTTGATCTTATATTGGCACGCAGAGGACGGTTTGCATGTTTCTTACATGCAGCTGATCTGCTGGCTACCCCACTTGTGGGATGTGCCGTGATGGTATAATATATGTTACCTGAAAGTACATTTCTGTGCGGATGATGTTTGACTGTATCTTTTAAATTTTATGATGCACTGCCAATAATATTAATGCCTCTGTTTTCGAGAGGCTTAATAAATTGTGAGGAGAATAACAGTATGATATAATGAATAAACTCCGTGTTATGAAAGCATGGGAGAGTATGATATTGATATTGAATAATGTTATAAGTACCTAATGTTTTAAGTTAATTATTTTGCGTAATGCTTTCAAGTCTGAAGATATTATTTCAAGTATATATACATATATTGTTATTATGATATGAATATTATTTTCCTTTATAAAAGCAGCTCCCTGTATTGTATGATCATTATTATTATCATTGTGTAATATAAATATTTGAATCATTTCAATTCCAACTACTTTTAGAGAACAACAATATTGTAAATATTATAACAATAAGTAAATATAATGGCGACATAAATAAGTTTAACTGTTTATTTTCTACTTGTTAGCTAGCCTACGGAATGCGATATAAATATTAGATATAATAAGTAGTGTTAAGTAGAGAATATGATGATATTATATATAATGGATAGGAATTACTTGGTAAGTAAAAATAGAGTAATGCATGATTACATTACAAAATAAAGCGATAAGGTAAAGACGTAAGGTGCCTTGTTGGCTCGCCAGCCTTGTGCCTGGGTGCCTGGATGTCAGAAGAATGCTTCACATGATCGAGGCTGGATTAGACTGTGAATAAAGATATTTTTAAACACATGTTATATTGTAGCTAAAATTCTATAGCAATCAAAATCATTGTTATTATATTTGTCTCAAATTTTATTACTCTCCATTGTTAATGCATTTTATTATTGTATTTGATTTTAAGCCTTTCATTAGGAACGTAAACAAAATAATACTCAGCTTACTACATGTATTCAATATATAATATAGACATTACATATCTATCTATCTGCATATGTGTAGATTGGCATTGTTCATAAGCAAATATTCTTACTATAAATCCCACCGTTAGCTTATGCCATTAGCAGTCTCTCTATTATTCAAAACTACAATACAATATATCTATCTATTCACTCGCAATTTCTTTTAGTTACTTAAGTCAAATCTAAATTACGTTAATAGCAGTCATTCCAATGTGAAACTATTCCAATATTACAGAAATCACTTCTTATCTCATTTCAAGACCCTTTATACTTTGATACTTCTTTACGTTCAACTAAAATAATTTTTCCAAGTAATATCTTTATACTTCTCAGATCCTATCTAACAAAGAATCCTTAGGAAACGCATCTCATAAGGAATAAAAAAATCATGTATTGAGAAAGTGATCATCAAAATAATTGATAAATTAATTATATAAATCATGTTTGATAGTGATCAGTATAAAATACATGCATGTATTATGTAATTGTAAATAAAACAAAAATTATATAAAATTGTATATGACCAATGCCTTTTTTAACATTGTTTTAATTTTATTTAAAAAAAAATATCTGACATTCCAAAAACTTTTTAAGTTTTTATTATCTTGAAATTTAGTACAAAAGGTATAATATCGTATATTTCATTATAATATTAATAAGTTAGTTATATAAACATTTGTTAACATAATATATACTATCTCTATACATAAACATGTTTGCAGTAACTCAAAGTCATTTACCTAAGAGATGAAATTGCAGTTACAAGTCTTTGAAACAAATGGCGTAAACAAAAAAATATCCTGTCTTATACTTTTAACTCAATTTTGATCTCTTACAAACATTACTGAAAACTTTTTTAATATGTAGCAGTATGTATATAACTGGAAGCATTTTATAAATAAATGAATATCTTTATTTATTCATGAAGCAAACTGTTACTAAATGTTCAAACTCAGCCAGTCATGAACAACGTTGAGAAAATTGTTACAAGTAAAAAAACATTACATATCATCATACAGCAAAATGGACTTACATTTTTTTTATCTTATTTATAGATATTTTTTAGTATTTACCATTCAGATTTTATGCGTAAAACAATGTCATGTTTTTTTTTTTTATTTATTTATTCCTTGAATCATATTAAGAAATAAACAAATATCTCTCATGTAACAAACTTTTGAATAAATAAAACTCAGTGTTTTGATAATAGAAACAGCATACAATGGACACTTTGTAAAATGTACACACATTGAAAAATGATTTGTTTTTATATCTGAATTGATTATTGTGTTTTTATTTTAAAATGTGTATATTTTTATATTGTGTAACAACAGACTGGCTTCTATCACATTTTACTGTATGTATTTAATGTAACTTTTTTTATTTGATGACCATATTATGTGATTGTCAATTATTGACAAATAAAATATACCTTTAAATTTTTTTTGTTTTACTTTATTTTCACCCAAATCAAACACTTGTTATTCGCTGGCATCTCAAATATATTTTTGAGCGCTAGAGAATTTTCTTCAGCTAATTTAGATAAATCATTAATATCTCTCAATCCCCACCTAGAATCTCTGGATTTCAATGAATGGTCGAAAGACACATTACTCTCTGGAGTTATAATACCATTGTGTGCATATGGGCCGTATGTGACCATTATACCATTTGCCTTCAAATATTTCCCTGCATTAATAAAGAGGTTGATAGTACATTCAAATGGTGATATGTGAATCATGTTTGCATTGTAAATAACATCAACGGATTTCTCTTGAAACCCGTACAAACTGAAGTCCTTACAAACATCAATAAGCATGGGTTGCTTTATGTTTTTGGTCTTACATTCCTTAGCGTATATTGAGATGCTGCCTAGAAGATCTTCTTCTACTTCAGATGGTTGGAATGTTATGTTTGGATAGTGAGGTGCAAAATGAGCCACGTGCTGTCCAGATCCTGAAGATATCTCCAAGAATAATGGATTATCTTCCGGTGTGAAATTGAGAACTTTTCTTAAAACTTCTAAAATTGGTTCCTTATTCCTAGTAGCAGCCGGGTATATCAACTTATTTTGTTTGTAACTAGAAAAAAGAGATTAAAAATTATATTTTATAGTTTCATTCTATTTTTTTAATAAATGTCCATTTTGTTAAAAAGTAGCATGAAACTATATAATTAATATAGGTATAACCCTAATAAATATCTTCCAACCACAGAATTCCATACAAAACCTAGAACCCTGACTCGTTTACAAAAGTGAGGCAAAAAATCTATGAATTTTTGACAGATCGGTTGGCGAAAGCGTATGGTGTTTCCTACATTTTATGGACTATTTCTCGCATTTATATAAAAATATATCATTTTTACATTTATATAAACGTAATTGGACATTTTTTGAAGTTCTTGTCGACGATTTCAGCGATTTACCACACTTTTTTTCGCCAACCGTTCTGTCAAAAGTGCCGAAAAATGGTGCCTCACTTTATCACAATGAATATACATACGAGTACTCCATCTAGGTATTTTATATAAAAATCTATGCTTCCAACAGGGTTATGATGCATTTCATTTTATACAAATACACACAATGCAAAATATTATTGGAATCTATGATAGACCAATAGTTTCCAATAATATTTTGCATTGTGTGATAAACTATTAAAGATAGAATAAGTTATCAATCTCACAGTCAATTTCAATTTGCTCGATATAGAATTTTATTATTACTCTAAATTAGTTAAAGCTTTTGCTGGAATTGACAAAAGTGTTTTATACCCGGCGACATGCCTTTCATACAAGCAAATATGCAACACATGCCCTAATATAAATAAATAGTCTCAAAAATAATAGTAATGTACACATGAAGAAAGAATCTTATAATTACATACCATACTACTATACTATATAAATTTTAAGATTATTTATTTATTTAAGGGCATGCATTGCATATTTGCTTCTATGGAAAGCACGCCACATGCTACTAATACCATTCAGACTTTAAATCAAGAGCTGTAAAAATATTAATAGCACAATATTAATTTGACGGTCCAGTTCCACACAACAAGTCGAAATTTTCAAAAATTTAGATTTTTTTTTTTAAAAAGATATAGGTATCTGGGTTTTGTTATAAACCCAAATACAACCTTATACACCTTTCACAGTAAGCTAAAAGCTTGTGTCGTGAAAGGGGAGTTTGCCGGCACCTGGTATCGAACCCCGGACCTCATGTTCATAAGGCCGAGACTCTACCTCCAGGCTACCGACGAACTCGTTAATTGGTAATTCATAAAATCAACTCTATTCTATTAATTCCACAAACAAATAACTTTAAAAATACATGGTTTCCTTTATATATCAATTATTAAGTTAATGATAAATAAATGTACCTATTTTCATAACCACAAATAGATATTTTAATTTTTTTAACCATCGACGGAAACAAAAACAACATGCCTCTAACCATAGACATACCTTCTAACAGTGTGATTATTATGTGGTATATTTCACTTTCTGTTGTGTTTTTAAAGCATAATATAAATAAACCAAAATTACAAAAATGGCGATTTCTGGAATATAAGACATTTCTACTTGTTGAGTTGTGGGAACTGGACAGTCGTTATGTTCTCATCTAAGAAAATGTATACAGAAGTATTAAAATTACCTATTTGAATCCATGTCTGAAGAAGTACCATAAGTTCTATGAGACATCCTTTTGGAATTTTATGGGATACAATAGGTAACAAAAAAGTATTTTCCCTATAGTTTATAAGATATATTATAATTATTAAAACTACTATGGAAAAAAAAATCTCCGCGATCTATTCAACGTTCAATTTTAACTTTGGAGCAAAACAATGTTGGAATGTACAATTGCATTGATAATTAGGAATACTTTACTTCGCATTCGCAATATTGTACATAAATCCAAGTGATTGAGTGAGTGAGTGAGTGATAACTCAAAAACATTAAAATGCACAAATATAAAATTGGCTGTAATAATAATACGCAAGATAAAAACCGGTGTAAACTCAAGGAATAAGATAAATAATTACAAAAATATATAATTTGGGTAAATTGAAATATTGCTTTCCGCTTTAACGTATTTAAACTAATATTGATACTGTATACAGTAGTTCAAAAACACACAACCGCACTCCCCTACAACGAACAAAATATAGATTATAAATATAGGTATAATAATATTGTTTTAAAAAACTTATGTTTTAATTATGACGGATGACAATATTGTGAGATTTGTGATTTTGTGACAACGTTATAACGATGTCATTTCGGTATCTACCCGTTACTAAACTCCTGTTACTTTTGATAACCGGTATTAATTCTTATCGGCAGTTTTCGGTTCTGTTCTGTAAAAAATAGCTGTCGGTAATAATATCCTATGAGTTAAAAATTTCAAAATCCTTTACCATTGTAAAAGTCCGACGACGATGGGTAGAAATTTTGAGAGTTAGCAAAATTGATATATAAAAAATATGTTCACCACATGTATCGGTAAATATTCGTAATTCAATTACAAGAATTTTGCTTGGACTATCTTTCGGTACACGGTTTGAATAATTTACCGGTATCAACATCACTACTGGACGTTTTGAAATTGTTATTGATTTGACATATCGAATTAGAGATGAAAAATTTCAAGGACACTTGGGAAATGTAAATTAGAAAATTGATCACAATCAGTTTTCGTTTATTGTTTACAATCCCGCGAGAAAAAATAGCATTCAAATATTTTATGAATCTCAAATGGATTTATCTAGTAAGGTTTTCAAAATTTTTGAAAAAAAAAATAACAAACATAAAATAATTATGTAGTGCGGTAAAAGGGGTGTTAAACTGTTATTATGACCAAAGAGAAAAATTATAAATTTAGTAAATCAACTCGTTTCAGTTCACGAATCTTCACGTCTCTAATTCATTTACTAGTGAATTGCAACGGAAATATTTTGTAAATAATTTTGTAAGTAATTTGACTAGGGGTGCACTTTTGCAAACAAAATGTTTACCCTACCGCTGTGCTCCATGAAATTATTTGATATGTAGTATTACATACAGTATGAGAGGTTTTTGATTGTCGCTGGTCGTTATACTAAAACATTATTATTTGATCACAATAAAGTTTTGAAATGTGTCTTTCAATTAAAGTAATGAGCATGATTGCATAGTTTTAATTCCTATGAAAACGATGTATTGAAGAGAAAATACATAAGTTTCGTGCTTGTTTTATTTATCTTTACTATTGCTGGGGTTTTTGCGATATGGCTTTTGTGTTATTTTATTTTTAAGTTGACACTTTCAGCGATGAGGTTTGCTACCCATCCTGAATGCCTTGATTTTTATGTTGGCATAGAAAGGACACCTTGAATGTTTATTTTATGCAGCTGGTCTGCTGGCTACCCCACTTGTGGGATATACCGTGATGGTATAGTAGTAGTTTATATAGGTAATGTTATTTGTTTCTTGTATCATTGGTGATAGAATAAATGATTTGGTAATCCATGGGACCTTTACTGATTTATGTATTGATTTGAATTATTTAGGTATACACTTATTATGGTTTGTTACAACTACCTGTATTCTATATAATTTTTTTAAATAAATATAAAAATATATGTAGATCATCACGAAAGACCTGTTTTTAACATGACTATTCGTTGGCACATTTGCCGTTTTCAATTATTTTTTTGTGTCTCCTTCAATGAAAGATAAATGGGTCAGGCCGTAGATTTTGCCACAAAGTGACATAAAATGTTTCATAGAATCTGTGTAACGATAACATAAACGTTACACAAAAAAGTTACATAAAATTGTAAAGCTAAGTTCTCATAAGTTAAATTCACAGGGAGAAAAATAGAACAATGCGTTGAAATCAGTACCAAATGCATGTTTATTATTTTTTATGTTATTATTGTAGTTACGGATACATAGTAAGCTACAGCTATTATGTAAATATTGTAATATTTAATCTGATCACGGATAGACAGATAAGTGATATTATTAGGTTGTTACATTTTTTTAATTTTATTTTATTCAATTTACTTTCAACATTTATTTTCGATATGTCGAACGCCTTGATGCATCTTCTTTTAGATAATGGGCCTGGTAATTTTTTTTCAAAATTGCGATCATATTATACTATTGAAGAATCGTCAGCATTACGCCAAGAAAATCTACCTTTGCCTTTATTGCGTAAAAAAAATACCTTGTAACTATTATGCTTATTAATTTCTGTAACCTGCCCAATATAGTGCATAGCTCTCTTTTCCGAATTAAATTTTACGACTACGTAGCTATTTTCTACAACTTTTTGTTGTCCCGTTATATGTATTCGCATAGCTATATTGTGTTAATGAAAGTGTTTGATGTAAACTGAACTTTAGTGATGATTTTATGTAACGTTACATTAATTTTTGTGTAACGTGTTACATAAGCGTTACATAGCCGTTACATAAACTCAATATTTTGGACTTTTATCAATGAAAACAAATGTATTTCTAGCTAAAATCACCATCACATGATTACTTTAATCTTTAACTATAGTTTGCAATTTAATTTTGATAAGAATGTGTCTTATTTACGATGATATCTTCAAAAACAATCTCCGTAACGACGTGACGATGCCCGACCGCACCGACAAACAATTAGATTACTCTAACAAAATAGCAGCTGATGCATGGACCACCGCATGACAGTTTTCTTTGGTGTTATCACTAGATAAAAATTATTCTACCACATGATTTTATGCAAATAAAAGTTCTAAAATTCCGTTACATAAAAAAAAGTTATATAAAATCAAAAACCGGTACATCAACATAAAACTTTATATTATGTAATGAAATAAGCAATTATTTACATATTATAATAATATATAAAAAATAAGCCAATTTAATGATGGTTTTGGAAAAGTTGTTATTATGATTGTAGGCATACTGACAACTTCAAAATATTAAGTACCTAAATCTGTCTTACGCAGTAGAGGAGACACGCGGTTATTTGGGAAAAAATGCGTTTTTTTTTTTTATACAAATCATGAATTTTCCACTTTAATATCAATAAAATCGATGCGAAATTATATTGTGTGGTTTGTTTATAAAATATGTTTCAATATTCAATAATTAAAAAATCTCTATATACCTACCATAAGAAATAAAATATCTTAAGGAGACACGAGATATGAAAAAAAGTGGCAAAATCTACGGCCTGACCCAAATGTGTGAAATTTAACATTTTCAAGAGCTATATTGATCTACTATTTAATAATTTCCTGTTTTTTAGCCACGTCATCAAATAATCGTAGGTAACTCAAATATGCTATGTAAATGCACACAAATACCAAATTTGTAAATTTATTATTAGGTAAGTAATTCGGTAGATATAAACTGAAAAATAATTCTCATGCAATTCGTGAAATTGTATCTTTTTAGAGTTATCGAGTCTCATAATTTGAATTTTGTTTGCTTACCCACTTAGGAAATTATCATAAATGTTTGAGACCTAACTATGTATATAATACGAATGATAATAATAATTGCTATGAGGGTCAAATAAATTGATCATCAGCTGATGACCTTGTCGTTATTTTATTCGAGAAAAGTTTCAGCGGAACGCCTGAATCAAAAACATTTGTTAAATATTAAGAAATCTTATTATTTAACTAGTTTGCAATAATATAAAACGTACCTACCTGGAAAAGTGGCAAATCTATACCATGTTTAGGCGCGTGCAAATATGGTGTAAGTATGAGAGAATTTGTGTATATTTTAATACCTATTTGTTATTTTATGATATAAACAAAAGATATACTTTTCTTTAACAACAAAAAAATAGCTGTACATCCCATTTTCCTTCATAAGTTGGAGAGAATTCAGAACAATGTACGATAAAAAGTAATACCGAGCGATTATTTATCAAAGATATACTTATTTATTATTATGCAACGTTTAACGGTGACTGCGACTTTAAAATATATAAGTACTTCAATGCTTTAAGGTAATTTCTACCTGACTGAGTGGCAGCAAAAATTACGAAGGAGCTTCATTAATTTCATTACTCTCTTGTAAATAACGATAAGTTCTTATTAGTAAGAAGTTAAAAGTTAATTATTTGAGGTTACAATACAACTGACACATCAACCCCGCTTAGTATCTCACTGACCTTGGATAACAGACATACCAACAACATAAGTACAAAATCGCATGAACCAAGTTTTTCTTTCACTATAAAATTAAATTATCGTTCGGACTTGACGCTGTAAAAAGTATGTTTTTGCGCAAGTTCGTATTGTGTGTTTTATCTATGGTTGAGTTCTTTTAATTTGACGTTTCCAGGCACACGTTTTTCCATCTTTCGGATGTCGGTGATTCAGTCAGTTTTGTTTGTAATTTAGCCGCATTAGGGCCGGTGTCACTGCAAATTAATTCTAAAAATATCTTTGCCAGTTTTCACTGCCACACACCACATTTAATATTCCAAGCTACATTGCTCAATTTAACAAACAAATTCTATTCATTTTTAATATATTTCCTACAATTTTATTTGTCAAAAGAGGTAAGTGAATATTTCGTTTATTTAATTAAAACATTTTTAACTTTCGGCTTTTGATTCCTATTGAAATCAAATTATTATAACGTGTTTAATTCATAGTAAATAGATTCGTTTCAAGGTAGATGATATACGCGTCAAAATATTTCTGTAGTTCTCAGTGAAGGAAAATAAATTTTTATTCAATAACAATAGAAATTATTTAAAATAAAAAATTAAAATTATGATATACATTGTAATATTACAGACCTTTTTTTTTTAGCTAAAATTTACTCAACCCGAAGTTTTACTTAATAATTTTTCAAAGTTTTTTTAATATTTATTTGGTAATGCATTTTTTTCAGTTTTCTCAGCCATGGTCCATCGTGGTCCACGTCCCCTGGTCCTCTGTGGTCCATCTGGTTCTGGGAAAAGCACACTTCTTAAATTGTTACTGGATGAATTCCCAGACCGTTTTGGTTTCTCAGTCTCCCATACAACCAGGAAGCCAAGACCTGGGGAGAAGAATGGAGTTCATTACCATTTCACTGATGTGGACAGCATGAAGGAGGCTATAGAAAGGGGAGAGTTTATTGAAACAGCCACATTCAGTGGTAACATGTATGGAACAAGGTAAATATTGAAATGAAATTCACAATGATTACTCAAACATAAAATATTAAATCACAATTTAAAATTTTTCACATGAAGTTATAATATGTATTACTCTTTTTGAATCAAAGCACACTAACTAAGGTATTTTCTGTGACATATCCTCTAACATTATTTAATATTTAGTAAGAAGAACGTTCTATTCCGGGCTGAGTGACCATGGTCTGTAAGGTAGTCTGTGACCCAACGTTTCACCCACAACTGTGGCGGGCATCTTCAAACGGGAAAAGAACGTTCTTACTAGTGACGCCGGCCGTGAAAGCCTAAGATCATTATTTAATATTTGTTACATATATCTAATTTGGTCACATAACATCGTCTCATCTCAGTGATACATTTACATTATCTCAATGCTACATTTACAATATCTCAGTGCTACATTTTCATCTTAAAAATTATTAATTATTTCATGTTTTGAAAATATCGTTGAGAATTGAATGTTCTATTACTGCTGCTTCACACAAAAGAATCTTATTTCATCTCCAATTTGCATTAGAAACATGATTATATTTTTCGTGGAACAAATCATGAATTTTTTAACATTTTTTAGGAATATTTATTAACAACACATTTAGATGCAATGTATTTTTACTTTTAGTTCAATGACACTTTAGTATTAAATATGATTTGTTCTTACAAGTATTGTATTGAATTTTTCGTAAAGTTAACATCAAAACAATAATGAAACACATGTAAAGAAATAATATGTTGATATCAATATCTCTTACAGAGTTATCACCTTTATGTAGGAAATCATTTAAATTAATACATATTCCAATGAACTTGTTTGGACTGCTGCCAGAACACAAAACTCCTTTCTTCCTTTAGTGTGAAATAAAAGTTCTCATAGAATTGTGTTTATATTGCAGAATTGTTTTCGTTCATCATTCATTTCACATTGAGTAGCTACATATAGACACGGTAATGTGTGGATGTATGTAATTGACCCGTTTACATTCTATTAATAGCGTCAAGTAGGTGAAAACTAACACCACATCTATTAAGTTGTCATGTGTGTGGATAGTGTTGTTTCTTGTTATTTGCACTCTTTGTTTACAATTTCTTCATAAGAACTTTTCTGTTGTTTATTTTACATAACAAACATTCTTATCTATTTGTTTACTTATTTATATAAAGTGTCTGTCATGTTCCAAGTAATTACGCATCACCTTCATGTTGTATGTTTGTTTTGGTAGCAAGGGGGCTGTGGAAGAGGTGCGCAGGGCTGATAAAGTGTGTATCCTAGACATAGAAGTGGAAGGAGTGAAGCAGGTGAAGAATACTGACCTCGATCCCATGTTGATATTTGTCAAACCCCCCTCTATTGTGGAGTTAGAACGCAGACTGCGTGATAGAAATACCGAGTCTGAGGACTCTTTGGAAAAAAGGTTGACTTCTGCAAGGAATGAATTGGAGTATGGTATGAAATTTACACTCATTATTATATTTTGACTCCTTAAATCATTACTCCCCATTGAATTCTTCAATAAAATAGGACTCGTTGCACTCTACAACTCCCAATGCGCACATTTTAAATTCTTGCCACTTATTCTGAATACCTTTATTTTTTATAGCTCAAAAAGAACTTAAATGTTCAATACATTCAGTTGTTTGTCCTAAAAGATAGTATTTATATTTTACAATGAATATGAGCTGTACCCAATCAGTAAAATCATCAACTTTATCTTGTATAATATATTAATAATATATTTTATTTGCAGGCATGACTCCTGGAAACTTTAACATTATTATTGAAAATGACAATGTTGAAAAGGCTTACAGTCAGCTTCGTGAATTTGTATGCAACCAACTTGAACAGGACAAACTGGGTAATTTCATTTCCTATTAAAGAATTATTCAATTTCAGAAAACATTCAAATAAATTACCCAGATATATCGTTCACAAATTACCAACAACTGACAGAGATAAATATATATTTTTTACTTAGAATAGGTGCTTATAAGTTAAAATAACATTGATTTAAGGATTTTAAACATCTTAGAGAAACTGTGTTTTCATAATAAATTTTCTAGCATGTGTTTTTAAATATTAAAGACACACAAAATGTGTTTATACAGTATTAATAACATTTAAATTCATATACCTAAGAAAGAACCTGCGAGTGAGTGTTCATGTACAGTTGCTATATTTTTTTTCCTACTTTCAATATTTGTATTAAAAAAAACTAACAGAATGGTTGAATTTTTCACAAATAGCAATGTGTGCTATTTACTAACAATATTTGCTTTGGTAATCATTCATAAATACATACATCCAAAAACATCTGGGTTTTCAAAGTACACAAATTATTTGATCTTTTTATTGAGTATATTCAATATCACGGTTTCAAATATTTTGTAACAAAATTGCTCGACTTTTAAATAGAATACCTTCTTAATTTCGTTATCTTACAAATTTGGTGGTAGAAAACTGAGCCAAGAGGTTTAGTTTCTTTTTTTGTCATCAATATATCGTCAAAATATTTTGTATGCATAAAGTGATCACTCCAACATAATCCATTTTATAAAGTGTGTAATTACCAGAATATTGTTGGCTTTGAATAATTTTGGGACATCTTTAATAAATTGAAGATTTTTATCTTTCATTCTAAGTACATCTATTGCGCCATCAACTAAATGTTATGTAAGGAAAGGAAAAGTTGGTTCAAATTTGGTAAAGGAAGTTACAATTAATATAATTTTCAAAGCATTCTAATTCAGAGGTTACACTCAATTCTATAGTACGCCTCATCACGTATGAAGTGTTGGATAATTCATTTTTTCATACGTAGATCATCAAGCTGCGATATGTGTACTTTTGACATCGCATACATCAATACCAGAGACCAGATTTACGTGACATAAAAATGTTAAAATATGCTTAAAGTATCCAAGATGGTATTCGTGTTTACAAATTATGTTTGCAAATAATATAAAATATGTATCTATAACTAATCAAATTCAGAATCGGGTTTCATTTAATGTTATTTGAAACCTGAAAATTTACGATTAAGGAGATTTATTTCAGATGAAGTTTTATTCAGTCTATGCTCTATCAAAACTTTTTTTAGTCAGTGATAATTGGGCCTGAGAAAAAATCATGAAATCTGTAAAAAAGTAGCAATAATGTAGATAATCAACGTAATATAGTTAAAATATACGAACAATGTATAAAAATTAGCATTTGCATATTCATTTACATTTAATCTGGTGTCTAATTTTTACTAACTTCATGTTTGATTGTGTTATCCCTAGATGAAGCTGCAAATGAATGAGCACTTATCTAATCCACTCAGAACATCCCAGATCCTGTGGTGAAAATTAACAAATGCATGTAGTTCTCACATCCTGCAAGGTGTTATTGTTTTATTATAATATAATGCAGTCTTACTGTGTGTTGTAGGACCTATACTTAACATATGTAATGTTGTGCATGCACCTTAATACTATTCTACCATCCACATATACTTTGTAACAGAAAACGCAAAATAATTCATTTGGCTGTATTACTTAACCCTGAAAAAAAACATGGTATATTGTCATGACACCTCATTTCATTTAAGTAGGGGTAGCTGATGAACTGGTAACAGACATGCAGCTTATCATCATGCCATAATTTAATAACATTCAGCATGAGTAGCGTTTCTCATTGCTGAATATTAAATAACAAATTTTGAAATAGTTTTAACTTGTCTGATGAGAAATACTGCCAAATATATTGCTATTATTCATTGAAATTTAATTTGTCAATGAATAGTGGATATTTTCTATGATCTGTCTTTTATTTTATATATTTTCAAGGATCTCTTTTTTGACTAGAAACTTTCTTATTAACCTATCCGGCTCAGCGCTCCACAATATTTTCAGATAGTTTTAGGTGTCATTTCTTCAATGACAGAATGGCTGTACTATAGAATATGTACAATGCCTACTAATGAAATAGTAGAACCATTAATATTGTCGTGACAAACACTTTATAGAGCATTAGCAGCGTTGTATGCATTGACATAGTAGAGTAGTTAAGTGTTGTAACCTTGATGGGGTATAAAAGATAATATAATAATCAATTGTATTAATACAAACAAATAGTTCAAATTCGTTTTGTATTAACGAATATAACTTTTACGTGTATCAAAATTGCCAATTGGGCTGAAAAATTATTACAAAAGTTGATATATAAAAATGGTTCTTCAATCTTCTTTTAACCACATTTGACGGTTATTTATTTGTCTATAAATTGTGGTAAACAGATGACTTTTATAACCCAGTGAATCTACTATAAATTATTATTTTTTTAATTAAAATTGGGATGTGTTAATTTGACT
This sequence comes from Athripsodes cinereus, assembly GCA_947579605.1. Classification (NCBI taxonomy): domain Eukaryota; kingdom Metazoa; phylum Arthropoda; class Insecta; order Trichoptera; family Leptoceridae; genus Athripsodes; species Athripsodes cinereus. The sequence continues at coordinate 8,551,891 of OX388311.1, forward strand.
GCAGACTGGTTAATTTTTACTTGTCACTGAGATTACCATTTATTATATTTTTACTGTGTTCATACGATTTAGTAATAAGTAAATATTAATTTTGGCAAAATGATTTTTTTATTTATGAATTAGTTATTACGAAATGTTTGTTTATAATGATAACACTGCTAAAGACTATTTAATTTTAATTCAAAAGGAAACAGTTATCGGTTACAAACTCTGTCTAAAAATATATATATATTTTTTATACAAAATTTTTGTGTTTTATAATCTTTTTTGTATGTTTTTATATTGTTTGTCAAGTTTGATTTTTTAATGTATTACCTAATGTCTTAACTGTAATAATAATAAATCTATTATACAAAAATATACCTGATAAACAAAAAATTAACAAATTAAATATAGCATGTAACTCCGTTTATACACGCTTCAAGTAAAATAACACAATCTCAGTTTAATACTGTGTAAGATAATTTGTACAGAAAAAAATGTATCATAAAGGTGCCAAATAGATTGTCTCAGATAGAAACAGTATGATTTATAGTATTAACCTATTTATTTGTTTCAGTTACATATTATTTTTACAATATTATTCTTTTTAGCTTTCCGAGGCCGGGTACTCCTGACGCCAACACCAAATAATTTGCAAATCTTGTTAACCGCATAAGTAATGTATCAATCTATTATTTAGTATTTCCTATTGTGGGCGTTTTTGTAAAATAATGATTATTGTTTTTAGACATTAGATTGTGAAATATTATTATTATTTACTTTTTAATTTAACTTATTAATCCTAAATATACATAATTATGTATTTTTTAAGTTATCACCTATTTTTTATTTACTTTTATTGCATTGTAAATATCTGTAATACATTTCCACAATCGGATTTTATAATTGAATTCTAACTGCAAAAAATACATTTAAAAAAAAAAACACTTCTACATATTGCATAATAATAAATTATTTACCTATTTTAACAAATAGTTTCTCCTTAATTTTGTTGTTTGTTATTCATATTTGGTTTGTACTTATTACTTTTTTTGAGTACCATCTCGAATATTATTTTTATTTGATTGTCGTACTTATTACATAACCTTTCTTGCGTCCTGAATTGTTGTAATTATTTATATTGACAAAATTAATTGGAGGCTATTTTATGTAAGAGATGAATATACATAATAATATAATAAGAAATAAGAGTGGAATGCTTTATTGTTTTTCTTCATTCCTTTTATATTTGTGTAACCTAATATAATAAATACTGAATTATATTATTTTTACGTGTACAAAATGATAATAATCTGTCAAAATTATTCCATTAATATTATTTTATATTTTGTGGTTTAAAAATCATATGGTATTACGAGTTAAAATAATAAATGTTCGATGTTGTGTTGAATTTTCAGATTAACATTTCTATATTTAGGTACATGAAATAAATGTTAGAGATATTTTAATAATTAGAGGGCAATATTAATTAAATGTATAGTTTTTATTAAATATAGTTTCATCATTTGTATATTAAATAAAAATGTCTTTAGGCTTTCAATAGGAATATATTATTGTTGAAGTTTACATACATGTTGAAAATGTTAAAATAATTGATGAGTGCAAAATACGTTTAATAGGAAATAAAATCACATTGCATTTAAATAAAATGTTTTTCTTTTTGAGTCCTATTGAACAAAACTCTTAAAAAGTTAAAGGCTCTTTAGTAGCCTTAAAAATGCATCTATAAAAATGGTAAATAAGTAACAAATTGCTTGCAATGTAAAATTAATACTTCAGGTGTATGATCAATAAAAAAAGGGTTTACTATTGACAAAACTGTCCTCTTTTTTAGTTAGGATATTGGTTTTATATGTATTTTTAAAGCTTGAAATTTAATGTATTATGGGATTATTTACCTACAAAAACTAACTTTACACATCATGCATGTAGTCGGAATGAATGATCCGGATTTTCCAAATGGACTATGTCTTAAAATAAACAAGATTCAATGGCATACAAGTAGTAGCAATCTACATAAGAGATTATATTCTCAATGGCAGATAATAAACCATATCGACCATCCAGCACAATAAAAACGTATCAAACTTACAGAAATGGTGATTTCTCCAATATAAGACATTTCTACTTATTGAATTATGGAACCGGACAGTCGATATTGTGGTGTTCTCTGTATGGGTTTGAGTTTGGTCGGGGGGGGGGACCTATATGAGGTGAACACTGATGAAGTCAATTGGCTGAGAAATTCACCATTGAATTATGGGGTCAGAATCCTAAATGCATTAAAAATAAAATTCTTAATCTGTTGCGGTTAATCAGTCCATAACTATAAAAATATGTACAATAAGATTGATGAATAATGTTTTTTTTTTTTAAAAAACTAAAGGCAACTTATTAAGTATTATTATTTACTGTATACTAAAAACCACTTTCACATCACATTATCTTCCAAAATAAGATAACAGCATACTAACTAAATATAATGAACAGATGAGTTGTCATTTTCATCCTGTAAAAATAAGAGTTTCAGAATGGGTGACTAAAAAATACTGTAGTATTTGAATAATATGTATATTATTACAAAAATAAAATTTAACACACATACTTTTACACAAATTACATTTGTTAATTATATATCAGGAAAATAACAATAGAAAAAATACTTAATAAGACAATTTTAACATAAACAATATCAAAAGGTGATGTTTGTCAAATAATAAAATTACTAAATATAAAAATATCCATATCATAGATACTAAATTAAGTTAGGTACACATAAAACAAAGGAATATTCATTTTGTACTAACGTATAGGTACAATGGATAGAAATTTATTGTAGTTCATACAAACACAGCCAGTAATTTAGGCAAGTAAATATAATTAAAACACTGTACCACCTTTCTGAATACATACAATAACGTGTAATACATTGTCACTGTTTTTCCTTGTTGTTTACATTACTGGTGTGTAAAAAGAAATGAAATGATAAGTTTTTTTTATATTTCCCTCCTTACAATGTATCAATATTAGACAATAACAATTATCACAGTATTATACATTATAAATGTGATGTGATTAGAATGATGATGTTGATAAATACAATAATTATTTAATCAAACAGACGACAAATTGATAAACTATACGGAAAAGTGTATTGTGCATTCAAATTATAAAGATAGTTTTCTGTATTAAGTAAAAATAAGTTTGATTTGTTACTGAAAGGAACACATCAATGAGGCCAAAATATACAATTTAGATACTGCATTGGTGACTACATTGTTTACCAGCGCCTTTGAGATGGTATGTATAAGAACTTTTGAACAGTGCCAAAATCAAAATCATCCATAATTTATCCATCTCAAGTTAATTGTAATAACTAACAATAAAATTATTTCAATCAAATTACTCTGAAAAACTTACATTTAAAAAAAAAATTGGTCGTAACTAAAACAATACACAAAATTTATCCCATCTATATAATGATAATGACAACATCTCACACAAGTTGGGTAGAAAGTGGACTCGCTGCGTGAAATAAACATATAGATCATCCTCTGTGTCGTAAAAAATTAGAAATCTCACGAAGGGTGGCACATTACAAAAATGACAAAATCATTTTTGACAAATAACATTTTGCTAAAAACCACAATATAGAAATGAAATAAGTATCAAGGGTTTTACATGGTTATCAAGATATTCACAGCAGAGAAATAGAAATGTTTTTATGTGAGTGATACAGAGCTATAGGTGCCTATTCAACAAACCAAAAAATTGTAATAAAGGACAATTCCTTCAAAAAACACTGCTCTAATTTTGTATTTTAGTAATTATAAAGGAATTTCCAAATATGTCTACCATTATTAGTAATTACCATAATTCTATTATTATACTATATTGTAATTAATAATGTACCTAGGCATCTTTGGAAATAGAAAATTACGGTGTTTTATGAAGAGATATCATTCATATAACATATTGATTAATCATTTTAGTATTGGATAATATAAGTACTAATAAGAGATGTAAATGATCTCCAGTGGCTATCTACAGTATTCGACACAGTTTTACAGTCCGGTTGAATACCAATCAGTTATTTAATTACAAAAAGAAATATTTTTCATTTTATTAATTATTTTCGCAACTTGACTATTTTTTTTAACAATTATAAAACATCTTGTTTTAGTCTTCATCAAATTCTGATAAAAATTTTTAAACCTAAATATTCCATTAAAAATTCGATCGAATTCAGTAATAAGTTAAAAAATAGTGTACCCCTTAAAAACTGCATAATGGTGTCTTTCGATGTAAAGAGTTTGTTTACAAACATTCCTGTAAATGAGACAATGAAAATCGTTAATGATATTTTGACCAAGAACTGCACCGACCCTAAAATAATTCAAGGTATAAATGATACTCTCAACGAATGCATTAATCAAAATTATCTCTGTTTCAACGACTGCATATACCAGCAAATAAATGGTCTTCCTATGGGTAATCCATTATCACCTCTACTAGCGGACATCTACATGAACCATTTTGAAGAAAACCTCTTTGAGTCAGGACATCCACTACTAAAACTCATTAATAATTACGCAAGATACGTGGATGACATTTTTTGCACATTCAGTGGAACGAGAAGACAGCTGGATACATTTTTCACTTTTTTAAATAGTATGAATAAAAACATTAAATTTACCATGGAACTAGAAGAAAATAACGCAATAAACTTCCTAGATCTGACTATATTAAGAACTGATAATAAATACGAGTTTCAAATATACCGTAAATCTACATACACTGACACAATAATTCATTCAAAATCAAACCATCCAATAACGCATAAGATGGCGGCATTCCATTCGATGATTCACCGACTGTTATCCATACCACTTAATCAAGATAATTACAATAAAGAATTGAACACTATAATTGACATTGCAAACAATAATGGATACAATAGCATGTTAATACATTCACTATTAAATAAAAAAATCAAACAACAGTTAATACATAAATTTATATATCCAAAAACAACAGACACAGATATCAAGCACTGGAGAAAATTACTGTATGTGGGTAATGCTACGGATGAATGTAGTACAAAATGCAAGAAAGCAGATTTCAAACCAGCATACTATACTAAAAATAATATAGGCAAACTAATTTTTAATCGTAAAAAAAGGACAATCAACAAATTGGATTACTCGGGAGTATACAAGTTAAACTGTAAGAATTGTGCCACATCATATATTGGACAAACAGGAAGAAAAATCAGACAAAGGATTGAGGAACACAAAAAGGCTGTAAAAAATATTTCAATAAACTCAGAAATGGCTGACCATTGTCGTGATACGGGACACTCAATAGATCTGGATAACATTGATATTCTACATAAATCATCCAAAGGATATAATTTAAATATCTTAGAAAATATTGAAATTAATAGGCATGTGATAAATAATAGTTGTACTGTTATAAATAAACAGATCCCTCCATTGTCCTCACCTCTTATCTATCCTTTTGTATATTCCGATCCACCTTGTAAACCAACCACATAATTATTATTTCTTAGAAATGGGAAATCCCCATACAAATGTATAATGCTTATGTATACCAGCAGATTTTGTTTTGTGTTTAGTTGTAAGTGAGCACTGATGATGTTAATATAACGAAAGATCTTTGCTAAAATATTTAAAATAAATAACAAGTGAAAGTAAACAGTGTTTTTGATTTTATTTTTATAACAAAATTTATTAAAAATGAACTTTCACCAAGTGACTACCGAAAAAATTAATAGTTCAAATTCTGATGTTGTCGTTCACACATAAAGGGCAAATTGAAATGAGTTAAATTTACTACAGGACAACGCTACTTTCTCTATCCCAACAGGCCTTCCTTGGCTGTGGAGGAGTGTTCTCCAGATTCATATTATTCACCAGGCGACGAGACTTCGCAAGCTTCACTTCACATTTATCTGTAAACTGATTGGGTGATATTTTGGAAATTCTGACAGGAATTTTAGATTTAGCATGTGAGAGTTTGTTGGCAGACTCAATTGGAGTGTTGTGCAAAGATCCTGTCTGAGGTTTGTCAATATTCATCATACATGCAAGGGGGGTCCTGGGTGCTTCACCAGTGTGTTGTATGGAAGGATTAGTTTTTACAGGTGCTATTGGAGTTATAGTTTCCACTTGATCTTCATAAATTAAAAGAGATTCCTTAGCAATAGTTTTGACATCATTATCTTTGTAAATATCTTGATATAAAAGATTCATTTGCAGCTTCACATTATTCCTCATAACTTCTTTAACTCTGGAATTCATTTTTCTACTTGACTTTACTTTCTTTGATTCTGCATTTGTTGAATCTTTCTCCGTTACTAAAATAGGTGTCCTACCTATACCATCTGAGGGTGATCTGGGATCTTTGTCAGACAAATCTCTGTAAGCAATATCTTCAGTCACAACTTGTTGTAAAATCTCTTCTACAATCACTTCTCCTTCTATCCTCTTTTCCACAGTCTCTGTTGTAATGTGTTTCACTTTATCATTAAATTCTTTACATTTTTGTCTACGAACTGTGTCTATGTCTGTCTCTAAGTAATCAAAGTTTGTTTCTAGTAATTTAGTATCTTTTTCATTGATGTTTTCATCTTTAATATCTATGTCTTGAATTTGTTCAGATTTGTTGACATCAGTCTGTAACTCCTGCTCACTTAGCATAGACAAATTTGAAAGTTCATTACAAAGATTTTTAGGCTCAAGGTCTTTCATGTGTGTGGAATCCACAGATACATTTAGTATTGCACTGGAATTTAAATTATTGTGAGCTGCGACCCACTCGGGATCTCTTATAAGGAAGGAAAGAGGAGTTCTTTCAAAATCTAATGTCGGAGATCTCGGATCAAATTCATTCATTACAGTACGGAGAGTGGGATTCATGGAAAGTTCTTCATATTTATTAAAACACTCCTTTGTGAGATCTACATTCTTTGTTATTTTGGAATTGGTTCCAATTCCATTGTTCTGAAAAATTAAGAATTTGTGAGAAAGCTGTAGTGAGAAAATATTCCTAGTATACCTAGGTATATCAATTTTTTTTTTTATTTATTTTATATGTATATATAGGACAACAATTCAATTATTAAACACAAAAATGAAAATTGAATTGAAGTAGATTCTAAATTGTATCATTTTTGGATTTAAACTATTCTAGATGAATTATTCATTCCAATTCATGATAAACAAACTGAAACCTTCTGTTTACTTCGGGATCAAACCTTCACTTACAAGAATAAAAAAATTGTAAAAGTTCTAAAGTACAAGAAAAGACAATGGTCATTGTTTTATTGAATTTGTATTGATGTTGGTAATTTGTGGCATGCACACGCAGTCTGGTGCGTGACCAAAAGACATTGATAACAAAGAGAATATAATACCTTACAGTTAATAGGTCCGGTATAATATTGTGGGGGGTGCTGAGAAACCTACCTGAAGGGGAGTGCGATCAATATCCAGTGATGGAGACCTAGGATCACCATCGCAAACCGGTGTGGAATATGCAGAAACATCAGCCTCATCCATCTTATCACAGGATATGTCCAGCTGATTCGGATATTTACTCGACAGATTACCCATTGTTAACGTTTAATTTAAAGCCTACTCTATATGCCAATTACTTTGACTAACACGTTCAATTTTATCATGTATGTATTGCTACTCACAATAACCAGCACACAGTTAAAAATATAATTATGGAAGAATGATCACTGAATAATTATTGTAATTAAATCCGTGAAAATAATGCTTATTGAAGAAAAAAGGAACACGAAAATTTTAAAGACAAGCCGTTGAATAATGTTGCCAGAATTTGGTATAAAAGTAGTCATGTGTAACACAGATCCGACCCGAGTCAAATGTTCGGGTCCTTCCAAATTGACCCGTGGGTCAACAGATCACTTACGGATCTTACGGGTCCTAATGATCTGTTTGAGCGGAGACCCGTTGGATCTGTGAGGACCCGATGACCCGAAAGATCTGTTTGAGACGGTGACATGTAGGATCCGTTTAAGCGGATGACACGTAAGTTCTGTATGTTTTGTTCACAAATTGAATAGAATGACCGTTTGTACTTACCCATACATACAAATCCATATTCTAATAATATATTGTGTTTTATTGCTGGAAAGTATCGCAAAGTTTTGCTAGTCTCTAAAAACGTTTTTTACAAAATAATACTACAATACACAAACACAAAATATTTCACAAAAAAATATCATGGCGTAACATTTTATGAAACCAATACTTTTTTATATAAAATGTTTACCTTTGATCAATAGCTTATCCACTATTTATTTCAACTAAACCTTTGCACAGTTCACAATAAAAAGTATTTTCCTATTTGAAATTCATTGGTAGTAGGTATGTTGTTTTTTTCCCCTTTATTTATATTGTTTTTCTTTGTTTATGCATTATTTCTTGTCCCATTTCTTGACCCATTGTCAGCAATGACAATGTGTCGAACATGGCTAAAATGCTGGTGCACAATACCATTCTGGTACCGTCACTTACGTATGCAAGCGAGACATGGACGTGGTTGAAGAAGGACGAAAGTGGAATAAATGCAGTAGAGATGCGATCGTTGAGAAGAATGGTTGGTAAAACGCTGCGTGATAGAGTGAAGAATGAGGATATTAGAAGAATGAGCGGATGCAAGAAGAGTGTTGTGGACAGAATGCGCGTGAATAAATTACGGTGGTTTGGGCATGTTGAACGAATGAACGAGGTAAGAATGACAAAGAGGATATACTTAGCTGAAAGAAAGGGTGTGAGGAAACGCGGGCGTCCGAAAACCACGTGGCTTGATCACGTGGATCAAATTCTCAAGGACGGCCGCGTGTTGAGTAAGAGGAACCGACGTGCGTGTATGAGGAACTGTATGAATGTGGAGGAAGCCAAGGAAGTGTGTAAAGATAGATCTGTTTGGCGTTCCGTTCTCTCTGCCTACCCCACTTGGGACACGGCGTGAGGGTATAGTATAGTATTATTTCTCTTGACTGTTTTTTTTATTTGTATTATTTGTAAAGGCTGATACAGCTGTTTGTTATGTAAATAAATAAATATTTTATGGCCTATAAATGTCATTATTATTATTCTTATAATTATTGAGTACTCCGTCCAGATATTAAGTGTAAAAATCTCCATACCGTATGAAAGACATAGTGGATCATAGACAATAAGCTATCAACACCGGAAACAGCTCCGACCCGTAGATACAGGGGTCAATATATACTTTAGGTGTGCCGAGGTCACGGTACTGCGGCACTCTAGCGATGAATAGAATATAATTGTAACTCTTTGGTTTCACCTTCGAAAGGATTTTATTTTATAAGCTATCTTATAATTTTTTAATTTATATTTCTCTATGTCCACGAGTACCAACATAACAGTAATAATAATTAAATTGAATATTAATATTGAGAGAGAACATAGACAATAATAATTATAATATTGATTAAATGAAGAACGATTTTAATAGGTTTGATGAAATGTATTTTTTCTTCTTTTTAACAATTATTTTCAAATTTAATATTTTTTAGATTAAATAGCGTCAAAAACACTTGTTAGCCTGAAAGTGGAGTTATCTATTAACATACCTAGTTAACTATCTTTTAAGAGAACTTGGGTTCGGTTTCATACACTACCAACCTACTTCGCCTTCAAAGCACAAGCATGCTGCTTGCTGTGAGGGTGTCTGTGGCTTTATTTAAAATCCAGATTCTTCATTCCTTTTACATAAGAGAATTATAATGCATACCTGTAAAATAAAAATGATGCAATTTAAGCCGGCATATTTATTTATACATCAAATATAGACTTTCGCCTTTTATGATATGTAAACCATTTACATAATTTTTGGATTTTCTTCATTAGAAATTTATTGTATTCCAAATAAAATATTAAAAACAAATGTTTCATTTTAATTGGTTTACTTTTAATTTTGTAACCGTGTTAGTTGGAAGACATTGCATTCTAGCGATACAAACTCGCCCTCTGTACATTGATCCAGAAGATTTCACGTCTATCGATCCGGAAGCATACGCAACACCGGAATTTATCCGAGAGTCCATCCAAGAGCAGCGGTTGCACCTTAATGTGTCCATCATGAAAATCGATCGAGACACCTTGGCGTTCACGGCAAGGGGTACTTCGGCACCATCGAGGATTACTTGCGAAAACAATTGCTCCTGGTCGGAAACCAATGGAATCTCTGCTAATGCTACCCTCTTGTTATGTTGATATCGAAGATATTAATACACAGAGACCCAACCCACATTTTCTGGTCTACGGATCCCATTTTCGTGAATCTCAATTGCTTTCGATGATATTCCAAGTACACTGCGTTTCTCAATTCGAATTCTTAAAAAATTTGTACTTGCCTTAGCTTCATTTTATCCTAAAATTTCCCACACCAAAAGCTTACAATGCTACCCTAACTCAGGGGCTTCATGTATATTATGTTAAACGTTAAATAAAACACAGTTTCCATGTAATGTTTGGTATCAAGATTTATTATATTCACTCATATATGCATTTTTACCCGACTAGTCAGTAATAAATAAAAAAGATACAATGAGATTGAGAAAATGTTTGAAAGAAAATGAGATTCTTGAAGTGAAAAACTTTGTCACATGATACTTGCATATCAATTCAATGAATATTTCAAATAGCATTTTTTGTATGACAATTAAACAATAAATAATTCTTTTCAAATTGGGTACAAATACTAGAAATATTTGTTTGACAAGGATGTAAAGGAAAAGACAACATTTTCATTTCAAAATTTATCAATAACATACAGTTAACATAATTATATGTACCAAGGATATAATGATTAAAAAATAATTTAAAAAGAAATAATAACACTTTTATATTTTCACTATATTTATTAAGTCTCTAACATTTTCACCCACTTCAATAGTGGACCGTGAATAGAGGAATACTCTTGAGAATGGGTGAAAACGTCAAGAGTCTTAATAAATATAGTGAAAATATTATTAATTCTTTTTAAATTATTTCATATGAATTTTCACATTGTAGATACATACACCCTTCAACAATGATTAAAAGAGATAAATATATTTAAAATAAAGTTGATATTTTTCAACCGACGGTACTTGGTGGAAATTCATGTTGAATTAATAATAATAAAAATAATATAAACACTTTATTGATCAGAAAAAAAACAATGATGAGCAATTGGCGAGCTTATTGCCTGGAGGCAATATCTTCCAGCTAACCAAAATAATGTGTGATACTATGTTGACAATGTGTAATTAATACTAAATGTGAACAGTTAATACTAAATTTAATTATAACTAATTACATTCTTAGTCCTAAGTAGAACATTATATATGTCATGTTTCCTCTAATAAATACAGTACTATAAAATGAAGGATAAAGGCACGGGGAGGAACTTTTTAGGATAAGTCTATGGATTTTAGGTTATTCTTAAAAACGTGTAGCGTAGAGGAATTTCTAATATTGCAAGGTAGATTATTCCACATTCTAATTGCATGGGTCGTAAATGATGAACTGAAGAAGGTTGTGGTGTGAATTAATTATAAATAAAACATTTATTTATAGTATATCCACAGTGACTTTTTATTGGACGCGAGCCGGCTTTCAAGAGCTTCCGCTCTCATCATCAGGCTAGCGAAAAGTAAAGAAATTACAAGTTGGTAATGAATATATATAGTACCTATGTTATTGGATAGCAAAATAAAAGTGGTGATTAAGACAGTGGTAACAAACAATTGAAATAGAGTACCGTTGTGGATTTTAAGAAAAACATCTCCAGCATTTGCCTTTTAACGATATTGGGGAAACCACAAAAACCCCATATCAGAGATGAGCATTATTTTTTTAAGAAGTAGCCTTCCTCTGAAAATTAGTATACATGAAATGTGTTTTTGTATGAAAAATAAACTATAAATTAAAATGATTCTATGCAATAACAAATTAAGTAGTAAATTGTAAAAAATAAATTTTAAAGATAATTAGTTGTTGATCTTGTCAGAAGGTGTAGAGGCCGATAGTTATGTATCACTGTTGCAGGTAATGACTGAAACAAAAGAACGGCAGTACAAAAGTTTTTAGAAACGATTAGCTAGTTGGGAATGCCACAATAATAAGAATTAGATAATAGGTTTAAATAAAGGAGAAGAACCCAGAGTAATTTGTTGATTAATTATGTGAATACTGGGATTATTTTTTAACCTATTTATTTCCAAAATTCAAGACGATTTAAAAGTTGATCTTTCACCCCTCTTTTGATACCAGTATCAGGGTTAATTAAATGTGTGATTATTTGACGTAAGACGGTCTGCAAAGTTTGACTTGTCTAAATATGTTTTTTTAGACAATGACAAGCCAAGTGTTCCTTTACCCTGGTATAGAAGACACAATTTAATGACTACAAATATTTCAAATAACATTCATCTATGTAGATTTTACAAGCATTCAGCATCCAAATGAATATTTAAGAAAGATTAAAAATATAGTAAACACTATGACAAAAAAATAAAGACAAAATCAAATAACACTTGACTACATAGATCTTACAAACATTCAGTATGAAATGGGATATTTCATTAGATAATATAATGAAATATCCCATTATGAACACAGCGTAGAGTATAAATATTTCAAATAACATTTGACTACGTACATCCAACAGGTGAGTTTATATCACTCAAAATCTGTCCCTATTCACTTCGTTTTACGATAATGAAAATAATTTTGAACATCATATAAAATACTTTATTTTGAATTTTCAATAACGATACGGGTTTATTATTATTATGCAGTTAAACACTTATGAAATTTTAGTCTTAGATGAAATACAAGAATATAGGTACTCTCGCAAAGTTTCTTAACTTCATCTGAAATGAAAATGAACACATTGTCTATAATTTCAAAAATCATAAAGCGAAATCTTTTATTTGATGATCATGACTTCTGATGATGATTACACGTGATTCTTATGGCTACATCATTTGTGGAAGGTGTATGATATTTATTTTATTTATTGTAAATTGGTATTCCAATATCTTCCGATCAACCTGGGCCATTAACAAAGTTAAGGGCCCATAAAAGATGGAAAAGAACGGGACTGATAAGCGATTATGATGAGTACTCTCTTCTCAGGTCTAGGCAAAAGTCAATGCAAGTGGAGTGTTATAGAGCTTTTATATCAAATACTGAAACTGAAATTAGATCGAACCCGAAGAGTGTCCATAACTATTTACACTCTAAAAAACCTCATTCAGGTTTTCCCCATAATATGTTCTATAAACAAGAAACTACAAGTAATATGAAAATGATTTGCGAACTGTTCAGTAATTTTTTCCAGTCGTCATTCGTTGAGAATGCTCCTGAGTTGCCAGACGTGGAATGCGTGGGTGAAATAGATATTAGTACTATAAGTTTTGAAACGTCCGATATATGTAAAAAATTGAGGGGGTTGGATCTAGGTAAGGGTCCGGGACCTGATGGGATCCCTCCGATATTTATTGTCAACTGTGGTTCCGAATTGTCATTACCACTGACAATGCTGTTTAACATGTCCTTTGAAAAGGGAGTTTTTCCGGCTGCCTGGAAGAGATCCTACATAATGCCTATTCATAAATCGGGTAATAAACGGGATATAGAGAATTACAGACCGATCTCTAAGTTGTCCCTTTTCAGTAAAATTATGGAAAAAATCATAGTTGAACAATTAACTCCGGTAATAAAGCACTTTATATTGCCAAACCAACATGGTTTTTTTAGTGGTAGATCGGTCGATTCAAATTTAGTGCATTTCACGGATTTTATTTTCAATTCCATGGGAGGCGGAGGGCAAGTTGATGCTGTGTACACCGACTTCTCTAAAGCTTTCGATAAAATTAACCATGAAATATTAATTCATAAGCTGGGTAAGTACGGTGTGCATGGCAATCTTTTACGTTGGATGACCTCTTACATCAGGGAACGGCATCAGGCTGTTGCTATTAACAATGAAAAATCCCAATTTAAATATTGTGTATCCGGTGTTCCCCAGGGATCCCACCTGGGTCCAATTCTCTTCATCTTATATATCAATGATGTTCAACAATGTTTTAAGTCGTCAAATTTTCTAATATATGCAGATGACATAAAGGTATACCAAAAAATATGTCATTTGGAGGATGCTAAATCTCTACAGGCGGACTTACATAATCTCTATAATTATTGCACTAAAAACCAACTGTTTCTCAATGTTTCTAAATGTAATGCCATATCCTTTACAAGACGTAAGGAACCTCTTCACTACGATTACAAGATGAATGAAACGTCTTTAAAGAGATGTCAGAATGTTAGGGATCTTGGTGTATTACTGGATAGCAAAATGACATTTAGAGCACATATTGATATGATTATAGATAAGGCTTTTAAACAATTTGGATTTATAATGAGGGTCTCCAAGCCATTCAAGTCAATAGATACTCTGAAATTGCTTTACTACACGTATGTACGTAGTTGCCTCGAGTTTGCGTCTGTGGTTTGGAGTCCCCAATATATAACTTATATCGACAGGTTGGAAAAGATACAAAATAAATTTTTAAAACATTTGGACTTTAGATCCTTTTTGTCTTTTGAAAACTCGCGCCTGTCTGCACGTCATCATCGAATGATTAGTTTGGAGAATAGACGTACCTTAAGCGATATGACTTTTTTATACAAAATACTTCGCAACGTTGTTGATAATAATTATTTACTAAGTAAAATTTTTATCAATTGCCCAACTAGATTCACCAGGACTACGCTTACTTTCAAACAGCCTAGGTGCAGCACTAACTATCTTCAAAGTTCATTCGTTCACCGGTCATGTGACAATTACAATGCTTTTTTTGTAGACATGGATATTTTTCATGAGTCCATTTCTAGTTTTAAAAGGATGATTGCTAGATCTTTGACAGATTCTGGGTCTCGGCGGGCATAGGCAGGGGTCCTCCACTCTATTGATGTCTCTATTGATGTCTTCCTTTCTCCTAACCGTTTCTGTCCCTAATCCTTCCCTTACTGTAAGTTTTCTTTATAATGTATGCGCATGATTGGCGGGTTTTCGGACTCGGCAGTGATTCTTTTAAATTATCATGTTCTTTTTTTCTTTCATTGTAGTATGTTTGGTAAGATTTATTTTGTAATGTGTTAGCAAACTTTGCTGGTTTATGTGCCGATTTTTTTTTATCTATTTGTATTACCTATGTATTGTAATAACTGTATGTTTGCGTAAACTATAAAATAAATAAAATAAATAAAAACCTAAATGGGATATTTTATAAAATCATTTAAGTATAAACAAATGATGAACATACACTTAGGCCCGAAATTACAATCAGTAGCTTATTGTGGAGCTTTGGTGAAGAGGCTTAAAAGTTAAATTGAGCTTACTGCTTACACGAGAATTTCAATCAATATTCCACTGCGACTTGACTACGCTGCAAATATGGTTAAGTTGGTAGCCCTACTAGTTGTTTTATCATGATTTTGTCTATGCATTAGCCTCAAATCTGTCATGTTAATGGGGACGCGCACCATTTTTTGTGTAGTTGTTTTGATTTCATGAACGCTCTTGGATTTTTTCGTTACCGACGAAACAGGGTCGGTAACGAAAAAATTCAAATAGAAGCGCAAATGAAACAACCTTAGCAACAACAAACAAAAAGCGTACTGATAGCGTGAACATATGACATTAATGTCAGTTTGTTCTTATTGTAACTAGTGGCGCCTCCTGGTGATGAAAAAATTAACTGAGTTTAAGCGAGCTTAACGTTGCTGAGAACACCCCTGGGTATTCCTTAACTTAACGAGTAGATTAAGCCGCAAATCCGTGCTAAGGAGACATTGTAATTCTCATAATTTTGGTAAGCGAAGCTTTATGTGTTCCTTAAGGAGGATCTTAAGTCTGCATTGTAATTTTGGGCCTTAGTAGCATCTTTTAAGTGTTGATTGCTAGATTTATCCAATCTTTATGCAAACAAAAACATTTATTTTTATTATCTTTCTTAAAATGACAATAAAGGTAGTGTAGAAACTAAAATAATAATAAGTATGGATACTTTACCACTAATCACTTTAAGATTGGCATTCTTATGTTGTATGATCACATAGAATTCTCTAATGTTGGATATTTTACCAATCTCCCATGAGTCACTCATGTCTTACCGTACTTCTCCAACTATAAAAAAAATCATAAAATTGATAATACACTTCAATTGTATTGTATTTTACAAAACAGATTTTATATCTGTAATAATGACTTTATAAAAATTAATCTACCCACTAATTTTATTTATTATCACTGTTCATCAAATACGAGACATTTAATTTTACACAGATACAATCCAACATACACACAGTAAGTATTCTGATAGCTTACAACTAGTCTTATACCAATTATATTCATATGATATATATATTAAAGAAAGTGGTGATAGTTACACCATTTATAACTCAAGAATGGCTGAATCATACATATTTAACTTCAATAAAAAAACAATATGCACAACGATAATATTGCGCAACAATATTCCCTTATACTGTGTGTGAAGAGAGGGTAGTGTAACTATTTTACTTCTTTCGTGGCATGTGTACAGTGATATATTTGATGTTTATATGATATTAGCTGACCCAGCGAACTTCGTACCACCTAACAATCAATGAAAGATTAATATTTTTAATCTCTTTACAAACTCCTCTTGGACAATTACAGAAGTTTGTAAAGAGATTGTAAATATTAATCATTATTTATAGATGAAAGAGTAGATATGTATTTTCATTACCCAGGTACTGAAATATTATATTGTTGTAGAAATTATTTATTTTTAAATGCATTTATTCATTATTGTTTATAGAGAGTAAATGTTCATTTTCTAACAAGATTGTATAAAATAAATGTTAACAAGTTTGTATAAAATATGTTTAAAATCTTACCATTTTCTATGACCAGTTATATCAGCTACCAACTTCTCAGAACATATGGAAAGACAGCTATGTTTCCAGCACGCCTATTGTCTAAACCAGCGTTTCCCAACCTTTTTCTCCTCGCGAACCAAAATTAAAATCCAACAGAATTTGGCGAACCCCCTATGTAGTCGTTAATGATAGGCAAAAAAACAATTTTATAGAACATTTATTTTCTCGTACATATTGCACAATAATTAATAAGACTAAAATGATAAATATTAATAAGATTAAAATGATAAATATTAATAAGACTAAAATAAGCTATAAAAATTGAGTACAAAATAAATTTAACAAACTGGTTCTTATTTCATCCCGCCATTACGCTATTATTTTCGCGAACCCCCAGGGGTTCGCGAACCACCGGTTGGGAAACACTGATCTAAACGAACCTAAAAAAAACAAAATTGATTAATCAGCTACCCATATTCATCCCAAATACAGAAATTAAATTATTAATTCAAAACTCTTACATGATTTATTAACATTCTATTCTCTTAATATAGCTTTTTCCATTTAGGGAAATTGGGATGGATTTTTTTACTACAACGTCAAAAACTTTATGAAATATGGGATTTGGAGTTTAATTGAAATGTTAAGGGTTCTATTAGGTGGTATATTATGAAATGCTTTGTAGGCGGTAAATTGTTTACAGGGCTATGAATTCAATATGAAATGCAGCGTTGACAACTCTGTTGAGGAGTAAAAATGTTGATGATTTGCATAAATTTGTGTTTTTTCTTTACCTTCAGAAGCTGCACATTCTTGGCAAACACATGATTTGACAGTCTCCTCTTGTTCCTCTACAACCAGAGCAACAGTGTAGGGTTTTATTCGTTACCTATGTTCTGGTATCACTCTTGCTTTCACATGTCAAATAGGTCCATCTCTCTTTACTTGCACATATCCAATGGCATTGTCACCGTAATTTTCTCTCGAGGATCTGTAAAAAATCATTGTACGGTGATATATGGCATAAATGTTCTGTATGTATTAAACAATGGAATTTATTAAGTTTAGGCAAACGCATCAAAACTTCGATTATTTTTATGTAGATATGTAGCATTTTATCTGGAGAATAACAATCCGGTGTAATATTGTGGTTTTAGTCACCACAACATTAATTTTCGTACGATTTTGCCATGTCACAGGTACTTAAATTTGTACGTTTGACTGATTTGTAGGTTAGGTTTGCAAGAAGGGAACAATATATTTACATGATCAGGTCGTTAACCAATATTTATATCAAAGTAGAAATGTGAATAAGACGTTAAAATGTTGATTGATTATAACAACTTGCCTTCCATCTTTACCCTCGCCGTCCGATAATTGCGTAGCCAGTACACATGCTTCTGTTTATAATTAATATTTCAATAAATACAATAAATAGAAGGTCAAGATTTTAGGTAATCCTCAGTCATATATTTACGCATCGAATAAAAAAAATATATTAATAATTGGAACTTATTGACTATTTCAAAGACATTTTTTGGAGAACGGAAATAAAACTACAAACACAATCAAAATATCTTACTAATCCAATCAATTATCAAATTGAAATGCGCGATGTATCTTCGTACTCACGTGTCTTCGGCGCTTCGTACTCGGCTGTTGTAGTGTTGTCGTTAGATAGTGAATACTATTTACGTCTCGCTCTCGCGAACTGTGCTGTGGATGGACTATGCGAAATAGCACTCAATCGTGTTTTATCATTCGAGATCTATTCTTTTACCTCCGAAGTTGACTTAAATCCAGAGGTTTCAAAGTGATTTATTATTTCCGTTCCATTAATAATTTCAATAATTATAATTAGGTAGGTATTCATTTTACATTTCTAAATACCAACTATTCATTATATTATTGTATCATAAGAGGGAAAGGTGTATATCATATAACGTTACTTTTCAGTTCGTTTCTTCGTGAGGGCACTTCATTTATGGATTTATTTATTTTTTACGCGGCGGCAGAAATGCCATCCACACTTCTCAGCATTATACAACCAGATAAGTCTCCATGTGATCAGTCATTACATTTTGTGAGTTTAATAGATTATGATCTAGAGTTTGTGTGTTCACATTGTGAAAAGACATTTTAAACATATTTGATATCAATAAAACACTGTTTTACTTTTCACTATTAATTTATTATTACTCAAGCGCTTTCGTCAAGTTACATAGCTTGACATTTTCAAGAGAACATAGAGAGTTCTCTTGAAAATGTCAAGCTGACTTGACGAAAGCGCTTGAGTAATAATAAATTAATAGTGAAAAGTAAAACAGTGTTTTATTGATATCAAATATGTTTAATAGATTATGTTTAATTGCTAAATTTTGATGTATTATTTTTGCGACATGATTATGTCTATTAGTATACATATTCAGTTTGAGCGAGAGTAGAACAACCCGAAACTATGTGTTGTATTATTATATAAACATTTAAAATAAATATTATTATCTACAATTAAAATAAACATAAACGTAATAATATTATTTTTTACGTGGCGGCAGAATGGCCATCCACACTTCTCAGCATTATACAACCAGATAAGTCTCTTTTTTTCTTTTTTTTTAATATAATCCTTAACTTTTTGCGTATTTTCCATTATGGTATGAAGTAAACACTTAACTTTTTTTATAAATACACACTGTATTTTATAAATGAGCAGACAATTGTTTCGTCTTTTACCAAGACATTATCAATACTAGTGTAATATTGATAACGTCTTGGTAAAAGACGAAACAATTGTCTACTCATTTATAAAATATAGTGTGTATTTATAAAAAAAGTTAAGTGTTTACTTCATACCACATATGTCTCCATATTATCAGTCATGATCATACAAAAACTTAACAGTAATGCCGCGAAAAATTCACCAATCCAGATATCATCATCATCATCATCGCCCTCAACGCTCCTCTCAGGAGCACAGGGCAGAAACCAGCCTCCTCCATACAGAGCGTCTCTGTGCCAATTGCGTCACCTCTTTCCACGACATTCCTTGCGCTCTGATATCGTTGTCATAGGAACGGTGTATTGTGAAAGAGGGTCGCCCGGGCCGACGGAACCCCTGCGGACGGAAGAACAGTGCTCTTTTTGGCCAACTATCACTAGGCATTCTCAAAACATGTCCCAGCCAGGACCATCGTCTCTCCTGTATTACGGAGATTACAGGTCTCTGCTGGGTGCGCCGGCGCACAGCATCATTTGTAACATGTTCATACCATTTAATATCTAAAATCCTTCTAAGACACTTGTTTTCAAAGCTTAGTATCTTTCGCTCTTGAGCCTTGGTTAAGTGCCAAGATTCACAGCCATATAGAAGGATTGGGATGATGCACGCATTGAACAAGCGACATTTTGTCCTGATGCTGAGTCCAGACGCCTTCCAAACTTTGTTCATGTTATTGAAAGCCCCGCTAGCTGCTCCTATGCGGATTGGTCATTCCGACCGGAGATCACCCTCTGGCGTTATGGTTGCTCCCAGGTACCTGAATTTGTTAACCTGAGATATTTGGGAATTACCAACTATTAGTGGGGTGTGAGTACTCGTGCATGTACTATTACATATGTACTCCGTTTTACCAGCGTTGATACGAAGGCCAAGGCGCAAGGAATTTTCATAAGGAGCATTAGCGTTGCACTGTAATCCGTCCACAGATGTATCAAAAAGGGCTAGATCATCCGCATATTCAAGATCGTGCAGCACTCCCACAGACGTCTCACTGTTTTCACGCTGTGATAAAGGCACACCGCCAGGGCCAAGAATAGATTTTCTGAGCAGGTAGTGCATAATTATGGCAAAGATATACGATATACGGCGCCCTTGAGGTCATGTTATGAGTAAACGGCGCTTTACAAATTGTCCATATATATATATATATATATAAAGATAAAAGGTGCCAATACACAGCCCTGCCGGACTCCAGTGGTGATCCTGAAGGTGTCAGTTGGACCACTTGATGTTCTGACAGAACATTCAGAGTCCATATGCAGGGCTTTGATCATGGTTACCACCTTGGGTGGGATGCCATACGCGGCCAGTATTTTCCATATGGTTGGTCTGTGGGGGCTGTCAAAAGCTTTTTCGTAGTCAATGAAGCAACATGCAAGCGGTGAGTTGAACTCTTGCGACTGTTGGAGTACGCATCTGGCACAGAAAGTTGCGTCCGAACAGGACTTGCCAGGCACAAACCCGCGTTGTTGCTTTCTCACAGATGCCAACACTGGTTTTTGAATGCGACTCAATTTGATTTGTGAAGAACTTTACTGGGCACACTAAGTAGTGTGATGCCACAGTAATTTCCGCATTCCAGTGGGTTTCCCTTCTTGAAAAGTGTCATGATGGATCCATTTCTCCAATCTTTTGGGCAGAGCTCCTCATTCCACACCTTGTTAAAGAGATGGTACAGTGGGTGGATAAGCGCATTCATGCCATACTTAAGGAGCTCTGCGTGGATTCCATCCTCACCTGGGGCCTTGTTTCGTTTTAGCCTTTTTACAGCTGCCTCAATCTCCTCGTGTGTTGGGGGTTTTTCGGCTATCCCAGATACCTGTGGGATATCTAGGTCACCATCCTCATTGCCAACATCAAAAGGTGAGGAGGGGTCCGGTCGGTTTAGAACGAACTAAAAGTGTTCTCTCCATCTTCCTCTTACTAAGTCAGGGGCAGAGATCAGGTTTCCACTGCTATCATTAATTGAGTCAGCAGTCTTATTCTTCCTCCTAACATGCGGGTAATTTCAAAGAGAGTCTTCGAGTCATTCCTGGCCGCGGCAGTTTGTGCAAGCTGTATTTTGGCTTCGACATCACGTCGTCTGTCTTTGCGCACAGAGTGCTTTACCAGGCGGTCTAGCTCTCTGTACGAATTTCTTAGGGCTTCCAGTTTCGTAGGGGACTTTTCAGCATCTCTGAGTATCTTGACTTTTTGACGATCTTGAATATATCCCCAGAACTCCATAGACATCCATGGTGGTTTGTTCCTCTCTTTGAACCCAATGGATGCAACCGCTGCAGCCTTCACTGCTCTCTGGAACTCCTCCCAGGCCGACTCTACTGAATCAGTATTGGAAATATACCGAAAGAGTTCAAATCTTTGGTACAGCTCAGCCTCATACTTCACGCGAGACGGAATATTTCCCAACCCACAGACGTCAAACACTCGCGGTGCAGCTGGTCTTGCAAATTTATTGAACCTTAGCTTCATGGCTCCGACAATGAGCTCATGATCTGTTTTCAGGTCCGCTCCACGAAATGTCCTGACATCCTGTAGGTCAGAGCGGTCTCGGGCCTTAACCAAAAGATGATCAATTTGGTTTCTGGTACGTCCATCAGGTGAGGTCCACGTGTATTTGTGGATATCCTTATGAGGAAACAGTGTCCTCCAATAAGGAGTCCTTGGAGTGTTGCATACTCTATAAGACGGGAGCCGTTGTCATTTAGCACCCCCATGCCATGCTCGCCCATTACGCCAGGACCGTTTAGTGGGTCGTTGCCTACTTTGGCATTAAAATCGCCCATCACAACGATCCTATGCCTTTTAGGAATTTTGAATGTGACGGCTGCCAGACAGTCATAAAAACTGTCCTTGACCATCCCCTCCGAATAACACAAAAGTACCGTCAACGGGTCACCCGTTGCCCTAAACGAGGCGCGTAGTAGTCTGTTGGAGTTGGGTTCCCAATCAAGAAGCGAGCCGGCGGCCCGTTTGCTCATTAGCAAGGCGACACCATGCTTGTGTTTTGTCTAGTGTCCAGAGTGAATCATGGAATAGTTCCCCGCCTCACTCCTACCACAATCCAAAAAACGTGCCTCAGACACACCTAGCAGGTCTAACCCATAGTCACTCGCTATCTTGGCGGCCACCAACTCATGCCTCAGCGTCCTCGCATTGTATGTTCCGATTTTCAATTTCCTTATTCGGTCCAAGTTCTTACGGTCAGGGGGGCTACATGTAAATGGACCCCTCCCCTGTAGAGGTCCAAGTGTCCGAGGCTTTATCCTGTTTCTGTTTGCAGTCGGTCACTTTAAGTATGTTGGGAGACAAGCCCAACGATACCGAGGCCCGGGGAAAGGACGGCTCCATCCTACCTGATTGTTGTAATTCTCAGTGGAGGCTCAAGACTGAACTGCCTTGAAACCATAACGTAAAAATTGAGAGATTACTTTTAATCTAGGCCAATGTTTGAATGTGCAATGTCATTGAAATAACATGAACATTTGACAAAAAGGCCAAGAGTGCAGTGCAGTTATTTAATTCTACATTACAGTCATCTGACATGTCCCTCAAAATCGTAATTATTATTTTTATTATCAAGTTATTAAATCAATGAAATAAAATAAAAAATAAAAAAATCGTAATAATACATATATATGTACTTACTGCTAAATTGACCCGAATACAACTAACCACGTGCACGTTTACGTGGTAAGTAATATTATTAAATGAATTAAGAGTGTATCACACTGAATAAAATGACTTCCATCTTGCTTGTTTTAACAAAAGCCATACCTATTAGCCAAATTGCTTATTTGTATGGAATATTTTGTATGAATAAATAAATAAATATTTTTTATAATGGCACGCATTTTATTATGAGTATTTAAGTATTTATTGTGGATATTTGATCTCATTTTTCAACTTTGTTTTATACTCTTGTTATTATAATATAACATTTTTCACTGTTCTCATACTCCACACATATCTGAATTATTCACGAAACTTGCCGATATTTAGAAGATAAGATTATCACAACTCTGCTGTATAGGAGGTCATCTCACATATCGTCATTTGTCGAAGCTAGGTAGATTTTTTTTAAATATATGATTACAAAATTAAATTACAATTCGGCGCCTAAATATGATCCTGTTACTATACTATACCATACTATACTATACCCTCACGCCGTATCCCAAGTGGGGTAGGCAGAGAGAACGGAACGCCACACAGATCTATCTTTACACACTTCCTTCGCTTCCTCCACATTCATACAGTTTCTCATACATGCACGTCGATTCCTCTTACTCAACACGCGGCCGTCCTTGAGAATTTGATCCACGTGATCAAGCCACGTGGTTCTCGGACGTCCGCGCTTCCTCACACCTTTTCTTTCAGACAAGTATATCCTCTTTGTCATTCTTACTTCGTTCATTCGTTCAACGTGTCCAAACCACCGTAGTTTATTCACGCGCATTCTGTCCACAACACTCTTCTTGCATCCGCTCATTCTTCTAATATCCTCATTCTTCACTCTATCACGCAGCGTTTTACCAACCTTTTATGATCCTGTTAATAATATAAATTGTAATAACACTTATATTAATTAAGTTGTGTAGAATTTTTATGTCAGTAGTGTGGTGTTCACACTAGATGACAAAAAGGCCGGACGATTTCGCTAGCATAAAAACAAGAGAAATATTTTTGTTACAATTTTATAAAGGTAAAATAGACTACATTTTAACGCGACAACGGTATAGAAACCAAATTAAAGATTGCAGGATCTATGCAGGCCCGGACATTGATAGCGACCATGATATGGTAGTGGCGGAAACCATACTGAAATTCAAAAGGCTCGAGAAGAGAACCATAAAAAGAGGGGACTTGAAGCTGCTAAAAATAAAAGAAGTAAAAGAGAAATACAACGAAAAAACTAAGGTATGCGATTTTGAGAGTAATGAAAATGTAAACAGAATATGGGAGAAAATCAAAGAGAAAATAACCGTAGCGGCAGATGAGGTAATCGAGAAAAGAAAGCTGCAAGCTAGGAAAGAATAGATCACGGACGATATCTTAAAAAATATTGAAGAAAGAAGGATGTCATAGAATTCGAAAACAGAACAAGGAAAAAGGAAATATAAAATCCTAAGAAACAAAATCAACAGGGAGTCCAAATTGAAAAAGGAATGCCATCTACAAGAAAAATGCAGAAATATAAAACAAAGAAAATTTGAAACCGCGTACTCTGAAGTCAAGAATTTTTTCAATGATAAGACACAGCCACGATCAGAACGGCAAACTACTTTTTGTGGATAAATTGATCGTAAAAAGATGGAAAAAATACCTAGAACAACTGTAAAACATACTTGAGAAAAGTAAAGCACTTGAAACAGAATATGACGAAGAAAATAATGGAGATGATATCTTAAGAAGTGAGTATTATAATGCCTTATCAAAGTTGAAAGACGGCAAAGCACCAGGTATTGACCTAATTCCATCAGAGCTGCTTAAATACACAGGAAGTGGCATGCTTGACACATTTTGTAAGCTTGTCTGCAAAATATATGACACAGGAGAGATACCTGAGGACTTCGCCAAATGTCTGACACGAGCGCTACCTAAAAAAACAGGCACGACAAAGTGCAAACAACACAGAACATTAATCATGATATCACACGCCTCTAAGATACTCACCAACATCATAATGAAAAGTGCGGATAGTAAAATCAACGAAACGCTTTCAGAAGATCAATTTGAATTCCGCAGAGACAGATTCAAGGGATGCAATTCTGGGTCTAAGACTTGTTCTTGAAAAAAGAATAACAGTAAATAGAAACACATATAGAACATTCATCGACCATCGACCTAGAAAAAGCATTCGATAAAGTCAAAGTAAAATGCGGAAACAACTTTTTAATACTCTGAACCAGATAGGAATGAGTTATAAAGGCAGAAGAGAAATCTGGAGCCCATACAAGAACGAAATGGTTGTAATTACTTACTTACTTACTTACTTATGGAGCCCTTACTGCATAAGGTCGTGCACGTGTACGGAGCCTATATGCGGCAGTGGGTGCCCCCCGTGGGTCTTGAACTAATTCTGACCAGCTGTTCCTGTCAGCAACAATGATTTTTGGATCCTCGGATTTCAGTTGACGGTGGAGAAGGTCGGACTCTATGAGTTTCATCCACGTTTTTCTCGGAGCTCTTCTGTTTGTTTTCCACTCCGGTGGTCTCTGTTTCCAGAGGGCCCGGTATGGCAGTCTTGCAGGGGCCATTCGGCACACGTGCCCAAACCATCTGAGTCTGCGTTTGCGGATCTCCCCTTCCAGTGGTGCTTGGTTATCGCAGCGCGCTCTAATTACTTCATTCCGTATACCGTTGCGTAGGGACACTTTCAGAATTTCAATTTGAAAAAGACTTAACCATCATGTTTATAAAAGTCTTCTTTTGGTCCCACTTAATTGACCAAAAATCAGCAAATACACTTCTCCGCTCATCGTCATCTAACATTGCAAATTTCAAAGTTCCTTTCTTTGTTAATTGATATTTGCATCTATTTTTAATTAATCTCTTATTTCCTGGTATTTTTTTTAAATACTGATTATTCTCATTCAACTCTACTTTTTGGACACATTTCTCTAGAAAAACAACACCGAAACTTCTGAATACAGTCTTAATAATCAAAATGAATCACAATGCAGAGAAATGTATACCGGAAATGATAAATGCAGACGGCAACTCTCAACCAATGTCATACAAAAGGCGCGTAAATTGGGATTTGAGAGGTTTGCAAATTATATTGTTCTATGGACTGGATTTGCGTGTTTTTTATGACCTTTTTTTGAAACAATTTCAATAATTTGAAAATAAAAGATTCACACAGTGCTGAGGAATTAACTGTACATTTGATTAGTATCAAAAAGTCACTTTTGGCCAAATAGGGATTTACCTGGTTTACAAGACAGACCGACGATATGTGTGTTAAAATTTGGCAATGCCGCACTGAGGCGGTAAGTCCTGAGTAAGTATTTTTCATAAATCATGGATCAAAAAATTTTGAGCATAAGAACAATATTTGGAATATAAAGATACCTGACAGTAATCCTATTTACATGGTGAAAAAGAAAATATTAAATCCGTATCTCAAATATATCATTATATATTTCGAGTGATAGAGTGTTCAACTAAGATGTGTTATATTTATTTCTTAGATGAGCCGGAAATCACCGGAATATGCAGTTTGAATTTGCAGAAAAGATGTTGTGTTTCTGCATTGTGTAAAAGTGCTTCATCGGGACCATCTCACAGAATGGCCGACACAACATTAAATTCAGTATGTGAGGAGCATCGCATATTATGAAAGACTGTATGATCTAATTTTCATCCGAAATTCATGTGCAACATTATCTCCTGCGTAAAATTATATGATCTTTCGTTCATGGAATTCCATGTTGCACATGAATTTCGGATGAAAATTAAATAATACAGTCTTTCATATACCTACTTATATAAATGGATTTTTATAAAAAAAAAATATAAATAAAAAAATATTACGGATTTTGAATTGATTGATAGTGACCTGGTAAGTGGAAAGACGTCTGTCTCCCATTGCTGAGTCTTAATCTTTAGAAGAACGAAACGCTAGTTTCAATTTACCCAATCCTTATATTTTATTTAAAAAAAAATGTGATAAGTTGTCTCATATATACCATATCAGATTTAATTGAGAGTGCCCTTAAAATATCCAAACCATGGCATAAATCAGCCCTAGTTGACTGGGTTGCCTAATAAATTTTGAAAAAAATATCCAAAATAAATGGTCAAATAATCGTTTAAACTTTCGCAGCGTCTTGTATCGTTGAGGTTCTCGGGCTTGCTGCGTGGAAAATGGCTTCAACATCGAAGCCGAAAGCTAGAAGAAAGAACGATGGAGATCCACGCAGCAAACCCGAGAATCACTTTATAACACAATAAGAGTCCCCCCTTATATTACCACAGTTTAAAAAATTCAAAGCAACTAAAACAAAACTAAGGACAACAAAAACAAGGAAATATAATAATAAGATTGGATAAGATAAGACAAAAGTTAAACATAATAATCAATTGTAATATAATACAATTAATAAAATAAACACATCAATGAACAGTAAGATCATCAATTCAAGCAATATATAAAATAAATAGTAGGTATATAAAAATTTATAATAAAATAATACTTAGATAAAAAAATATTAAAGAAATAATAAGATTTAGAAATATAATATAACAATAAATAAACAAATAATGAAATCATTATTAACAAATGCTGCATGCTTGATATTTTTTTATATTAAATATATTATTTATATATATAAGGACAGAAGTGCTATAAGGACAGAAGTGCTATAAGGACAGAAGAGCAATCTGGAGCCTATACAAGAATGAAATGGCTGTAATTAAAAGCGGAGAGAGCTGCGCAGAAGCGAGAGTAGAACAAGGTGTAAGACAGGGATGCTCAATGTCGCCAGCACTCTTTAACTGCTATATACAGCAAGCTATTGATGAACTCAGAGAAGAAATGAAGAACTGGACAGGAGTAAAAATAAATGGGAAAAAGGTCGACATGATTAGATATGCTGATGACATAGCACTGCTCGCAGACTCCGAGATGGAGCTGAACGAAGCCTTAGGAAAAATGGAAAGTATACTGTTGTCAAAGTACAACATGAAAATAAATAAAGATAAAACAAAATGTATGGTCGTTGGAAGAGAGGAAGCGACTGCGAACATTGCCATAAATGGAGTGAGCATCAAACAAGTAAGAGAATTCGTGTACTTGGGCAGCAGAATAAACCAGGACGGACGCTCCAAATCAGAAATTGTGAGCAGAATAAACCAGGCACGAATTGCCTTTAACAAAAAATCCAAAATATTAGAATCCCCTAATATTGATCTAAGCGTGAGGAAGAATCTCACTAAAGCCTCTGTGTGGAGCATTTTGCTATATGGGTGCGAGACGTGGACCATCAGCAAGAGGGAAAGCGGACGGTTAGCGGCATTTGAAATGTGGTGCTATAGACGCATGCTGAAGATTCATTGGTCGGAACACGTCGAAAACGAAGAAATCTTAACCAGGGTTGGCGAAAAAAGGCAACTCCTCAAAAGAATATGCCAACAACGAGCTAATTGGATTGGCCACAACATCAGGCACCCAGGACTGCTCATCGCAATCGCAGAGGGCAGGACCGAAGGCACAAATGGCAGAGGTCGACCGAGAGACGCCTATATGGACCAACTGAAGAGGGACATGAGCTGTGGCTCATATATGGAGTTGAAGAGACTGGCTGAGAATAGGGAGGAGTGGAGAAATAAGTCAAAACTCGTTGCAGACCAATCCAATGGATTGTAACTCATTATATATATATATATTAAATATGCCGACCGCGGGCCGCGATTTGTGCATCGCTGTGTCAGACCCTTAATAGCTATGCAATCTGTGCTGCCATCTGGTGTGAACCGCGGAAATTGGTAAGAAACCTGGCCATCTGGTGTGGATTGCGAGAATTAGTGAGAAACCTGTGCTGCCATCTGGTGTGGAATTTTGAAATAGAGTGTTCAGTGCTGCCATCTGGTGTCGATTTTTGAAATAGAGTGTTCAATGCTGCCATCTGGTGTGGATTGCGGGAATTAGTGAGAAACCTGTGCTGCCATCTGGTGTGCATTGCGGGAATTACGTATTGCCAGTGTGGAACAATTTCGTGAATATTACTTTTTCTTTGAAATGTCACATTTGACAGCAGTGGGGCTTACCTTGTCATATAGTGCCCATTTATTTATTGTATTTAATATGGCACACAACAGATGAAAGGCATGTAAATGCAAATATATAATAAGCAAAAATAACATTCCAACAGTCTTACATCCAAACAGTGCACACTTAGCAATAATTTTTATAATTCAGCAATAATTCAAATCATTAAGCAGTTTTATAACCTTGCAGACAGTTATTGAGTTTATATAAAGATAGCTTGTTACAAGCGGAAAGTAAGATTTTACTAATTAGAAATGTTAAATGTTACAAATGTTACACTCTAAAGGTATGTCACTTCAAATTCACTCCTTTTTACGACAATCAAACAAATATTGGGCAATAAATACACAGCACAACCCAAGGGCTACATTTATAATAGCGCGGGGGTACCCAGCGGGGCACCTTACCGACAAGAACACAAACACTGACAGTACACAATTTACGAATTGGACCCGATTCACTATCAAATATCACAACATTGAAGGGAGACCCACCTCCACCCGGATATCTCAGGAGTTGTGAACTCCTATTTATCCGCATAATTAAACCAAAATTTGTCCTCACGGGCAGGCCTGAAGGGCCAACCGGCTAAAACCGCCATCGTGGGAATATCACAACAGTATAAAATAAGACAAAAAAACAAAACAACGCTTAATAAAACTCAACAAAACAAATATTTTTTTCATACAAATATTACACTTCAAGTGTTTTGTCAAAATGAATTATAGACCATTAAAGGATGACGTCACAGAAAAATCATTGAGGGGCATCAGGCATCCCAACACAACAGAAGATTACGGTGTAATATTAGGTGGAACGCCTAAAGAATACCTAATTATCAAAAAACTGTCAGTGTCGATTTTCTTATTATTTTGTCGTCTGACTTTCTTTTTTTTCTCTTATGGCATAACATCTTACAAGGATGATTTGCGCAATCTAACTGTTTGCCCCCCAAGCAAAAGCAAATCCATAGACAAGACCACGTGACCTTTAATGGTCTATTGTTATGGATATCAAGCAGGCAGCAAAACTGATATGCTAGAATGAGTGCATGATGTAACAGCAATCTGTCAAGTCCATTCTTAAAAGAATTTACACTCCCAGCAACAACCAAATCTGGAGGCAGCCCGTTTCAAGCATCCACAACTTTGTAACTTAAGAAGTGTTAAATGTAGATTCTGGGCAAATACACTTCTATTCAGCTTAAGGCTATAGCCACGCAAGTGCTCATTCTGATTATGGGTGGAGACTTGGGGCAGTTCAGGACAGTCATGACAATCATTCAACACCTTGAATGTCTCAATAAGGTCGCCCTTCATTCTTCTTTCTTTAAGCGTTGTCAGTCTCAAGGCCTCCAGTCGCTCCTCATAATTATGTCAAATCCTTAAGCCCCACTCCCAGTTTGGTGAACCTTCACTGAACTCTCTCCAGCAATGCTATATCTTTCTCTAAATATGGCGACCAAATTTGGAAGTCATACCCTAACAGCGAACGGACATAAGTCTTGTACATTTTCAGAGTCACCTCTTCCCACAATATTCCTAACGCTCTGATGTCGTTGTCATAGATACAATGCATTGTAAAAGAAGGACACCCGGGCCATTGGAACCCTTGTGGACAAAATAACAGTGCCCTTTTAGGCCAACTATCACTGGACATTCTCAAAATATGGCCCAACTAAGACCATCGTCTCTCCTGTATTACAGAGACTACAGATATTTGTTGAGTTTGCTGACGCACAGTATCATCAATGATGCATGAGCACAGTCTATATTTCGATTCTCCAAATTGGATTATTATTATTACTTGTTTGATGAAAAGGTTTACATTTTTATATGCAATTATTAGTTTCAATGTGTAAGCTTATTATATTATAAATTAATTAAAAAAACTAACTTTTTTATACACTATTTAAAAATATATAAAAATAGTGTGTATAAAAAAGTTTAAGTTTTTTGAATTCGTTTAATATGGATACCTACACAAAAACTAAAGGATTACATTGAAAATGAATATATTATAAAGTTAAATAAAAAAACCTTTTTAAATTTTTATCTATTATTGTTGTCCTTTTATGTTTACAATCATCAATTGTACATTGTAATTGAATTATGTCTTCAACTAATATTATAATATAACACTATTATATCCATTTACAGTACTATGTACTATGTGGCTTCCTATATTTCTTATAATGTTACTTATTAATTCTTCCAATATTCTCAATTGCTATTTTTCATTTTAAATATAATGACTTTACTTGCATACTTTGTTTAAAGTCTAAATACATTTTATGTATAAATTTAGTCAAATCCATTTCAAAGAATAAAATTCATACTGTCAAAAAAGTGCTACGTTTAGTAAAAATAATATTCAAGAATGTTTTTTATACTTCTTAATTGGTAATGTTATTCATAACTTAATTACTAGGTTTTAAGTGTCTTCATAAGGGCATCTGTTGAGAATGACTTTGGTTTTTCAATGAGGAATCCAAGCGCACAGGACCATACAAAGAGAATACGAAATGTTCAGTGAGGATTGGTGGAACAACTTTGTAGACATTTGAAAACAGATAGATCATCATCTGGAAGGTACTTCAGAGCAAAATCACGTTGACAGGTGGATCTGAAACAATAAATTAATAATCATACAGAAATCGCACCTCTGCGATAAACTCGCCTTCTGTATATTGATTGTATGATTGTATTTGTTTAAAATGTATTTTTGTGTGAATTTGCTTGTAATCAATGTACAGTAAAGAATAAATAAATACATATAAAGATTAATGTATGATGATGATTAATGTATGGGTGATGGATACGATAAACGGCGCCCTTGAGGTCATGTTATGAGTAAACGGCGCTTTACAAATTGTCCATATATATATATATATATAATGTATTTCGTGTATTAACATGTGTTGATTAAAAAATATACTGGGCTCACTCGTGATTGCGGTGCTGAGAAATTTATGCACACACCTACAGCATGCTCACAGTATCCCGTAACACGCATAATAAAAAATGATTTTAACATCTACTGCTGCTGTGTATCTGCCACAAGTAAATAAGTAGATAGAATGTACCCTCCTTTACACGAGACTTGTCTATAAGGAGGATGTTAAGATTTAAGTTTTTATCACATAGTCTATGTATTCTTATATCTGTATTGTTTGTTATGTTTAATAAAATAAATGAAAAAATATATATTGAACCTGGTATCAGTATCTCTCAATACAGCATTAATCGTATTCTGGAACAAGTTGGACGGATTTCAGAGTCATAAAATTGAAATCGTTAAATTGATCTTCTATATCATCATATTTCAGTTGGTTATCCCACAATTTTTGTACTTATACCAGCATCTGAGAACAATTATACAATATGCATAAAGCAATAAATATACTAACTATGTAGGGCATCAATAACATAATATAATAATGGCTAATTAACGAGAGATGGGAAGTGTAAAAGTAATATTGAAAGGAGAAAAGTAGCAGGCAATAGTGTAAACGGTGCAATCCGACCAATAATTGGAAATAGAAAGATATCTAACACAGCTTGAAGGTTGGTGCATTCTGCTATCTTAGTGCCAACACCGATGTATGCAAGTGACATCGACATGACTAAGGATGAAATTGGAATAAATGCAGTAGAAATGAGATTGTTGAGAAGGATGTGTGTAAAAGTCTGAGAGATTGTATATGTAACAGTGCTATACAAGAGGAATGTGGAATGGAAGTTGGTGTAATAACTAAGATGAATGTACATAAATAAGTTACGATGATTTGGGCATATCGAAAGAACGAATAAGGACGCACCAAAAAATATATTTGTCTGAGAAGAATAGTACTCAGAGTTGTGGCTGTCCGGGAATCAAATAGCAAGATCATATATGCCAGATCTTACAAGACAGACACGTGTTGTGCACGTTGAATGGGAGAGCATGCATGAGGCATTGTATGACAGTGACAGAAGTAAAAGGTGTATGCAAGGACAGGAGGAAGCAAGGTCGATTCTTTCTGCCTACCCCAAGAGGGAAGCGGTGTGATGGTATGTATGTATATTATAATAATGTCCAATTTGGGAAACATAATTTAAAAAATATTTATACCTCTTGATTCACCAATCCATGAAGGAGTCCATTCATATCAGCTGTGAATGATAGCTAAAGACTCTTGACACGTTGCCACCCTAGTGGTTACTGTAAATGAACTTCACATCGTGAGGTGTTGGGCTAAAATTATACAGATTATTGGATAACATAAGTCTTCACACTACATAATTATAATATATTGCAAAATCCAATTTATTCTCTTATTCTAACCTCCCATATCAACTGATAACCAGGTTTAAAGGTTATCCAATCGTTTGGGAGTCTGTCGGTCAACTGATTTATCCATTCATCACAATATTATTTCCTACAAAAGAGGTGGTCAGCAGACTAACTACCTACATGTAAGTAATAAACGTACAAAACGTCTTCTTTATGCCGGCAAAAGTTAAGATAAGAACTCTTACAGGACACCCGAAAATTAACAGAAAAAGTGGTAGACAAATTTTTTGCCAGAAATTCCACGGGTTAGGTACTGATATAACATAAATAAACATTCTTATAAACTAGGTAGATGACCTACCAATTTATTCCATGGAATCTGGTAAATTCACTCTTCACGTTGTTATTCACTTAGAGGAAATATAAAATGTTAAATAAAACTAAATATAAAAATGTTTTGAGGTTACATTTTTTTGCAGTGCGTGATTAAACGATATAAAACACAGTAAACCGAAAATGATTACATTAATTCACTTATCACTTAGATTTATTTAATACTATAATCTATTTATTTTAAACATATATAATGCATTGACTATTTTGTTGCCAAGATATTATACAATTCGTTGTACTTGCAATGAAACACGACTTCACTCGAAATGTCATATTACTGTATGTTGGTACTCGTGGACATAGAGAAATATAATTAAAAAATTATAAGATAGCTTAAAAAAATA
This sequence comes from Athripsodes cinereus, assembly GCA_947579605.1. Lineage (NCBI taxonomy): Eukaryota > Metazoa > Arthropoda > Insecta > Trichoptera > Leptoceridae > Athripsodes > Athripsodes cinereus. Next base: position 8,586,460 of record OX388311.1, read on the forward strand.
AAAACCATTTCAAGGTGAAACGAAAGAGTTACATTTTTATTCTATTCATCGCTAGAGTGCTGCAGTACCGTGACCTCGGCACACCAAAAGTAAATATTGACCGATACAGGTATATAGACCATTAAAGGATGACGTCACAAAAAAATCATTGAGGGGCATCAGGCATCCCAACACAACACATTCACAGTGTTTACGGTGTAATATTAGGTGGGACGCCTAAAGAATAGATACCTAATAATAAAAAAAAAACTGTCAGTGTCGATTTTGTTATTATTTTGTCGTCTGACTTTCTTTTTTTTCTCTTATGGCATAACATCCTACAAGGATGATTTGCGCAATCTGATTGTTTGCCCCCCAAGCAAAAGCAAATCCATAGACAAGACCACGTGACCTTTAATGGTCTATAGAGTTGGCCGTTATAACTAATAACTCATTTTTAAACTCATTATTTCAAAATAACTAAACTAACAGTTTTTTGTCAATAACATAAATGTTATTTTCGACGACGGCGTTATTCAACTGTTATAACAAGGTTATCGTTATTCAGTTATTGTCGACGACGGCGTTATTCAACTGTTATAACAAGGTTATCGTTATTCAGTTATTGTCGACGACGGCGTTATTCAACTGTTATAACAAAGTTATCGTTATTCCGTTTTGTCGACGACTATAGTTATTTCGTTTTCGTTTAGTTATATTATAACGTACCACATTGTTACGACTTTGTTATTGTCGTCGTTCAATAACGTTTCAATAACATAGCACGTTATTGAACGACGACAGTTTTTTCATATGGTTTAATAACTTCGGATGTTATTAAACGATGGCAGTTATTTTGTTTTTATTTTGAACTATTTAATTGTGTTTATTTGAACTATTTTGAACTAACTATTTGATTTTTTTGGAGGAACACAATCATTTCGGTTAAACGTAGTCATTCGTTTATTTAGAGGTAGCTGGTAGGTACAAGTTTTCTAATGACATTAATATTATAATCAAAGAATAATTTTGAATTTATAATATTTGTTTGATTTTAAACTGGTGATATATTATTTCGGAATGAATTTTTTTTAAATTTATTTATTTATTCATCTTGCACATCATGCATAAAATATAATTTTTATGCGTATTTTATGTGTGAAAAATTCTTTGCACTGGTAGGCAAATGTATTTCCATTTGATACGATAATAATAATATTCGGATTCTTTAAATTTTTTTTTTTTTTCCTTTTTTTTTTTACAATTTGATCGTTATTAAATAACATTTTTTAATAACTGTTATTTACAAATACCGATAACTGGTTGAACGTTATTTTAAAATAACAGTTTTTCCCACCTCTACGAGGTATATGCTGCAACCGGAAAGACCCGTGACCCGTGTATGTACCTACAGCGGAAACGGGTCTGAGCTAAAGACATAGATCTGCGTTGTAACCGGAAAGACCCGTGACCCGAATCAAATGTTCGGTTCACTGCTATCAGTGGACCCGAACGGGTCGGGTCGCCTCAAAGTGATCTGTTACCCATGACTATATAAAAGGACAGTGCCAATTTGGTGCCAATAGACCATTAAAGGATGACGTCACAGCTAAATCATTGAGGGGCATCAGGCATCCCAACACAACAGACGATTACGGTGTAATATTAGGTGGAACGCCTAAAGAATACCTAATAATCAAAAAAACTGTCTGTGTCGATTTTGTTATTATTTTGTCGTCTGACTTTCTTTTTTTTCTCTTATGGCATAACATCCTACAAGGATGATTTGCGCAATCTGACTGTTTGCCTCCCAAGCAAAAGCAAATCCATAGACAAGACCGCGTGACCTTTAATGGTCTATAGTGGTGTAATGTATTCCATCACATACCACATACAAAAAAAATACATTAAATACACCATCGCGGCATATCCCATAAGTGGGGTAGCCAGAAGACCAGCTGCATGTAATTAACATGCAGGCCATCTTCTCTGCGTGCCAATAAAAAATAAGACATTCAGGGTGGGTGGCAAACCCCACCGCTGAATTTGAGATGTAAAATGCACATACTCGTCTCCACTCCAATGCTTTTTATTCCTGTGTACCTTTTTTAATCATCTGGCAACATTTATAGTAGCTGTCATTTTGTTCCATAAAGTCGTAGAAGGAGAGTCTATTATTGTCGTTTATTTGGAAAAGTCTGCTATGATTTGTTTTTAAACTCAATTTAGAATCATGGAAAATTCTAGCATGATATCTGGTGACGAGGCTGTAAAAGCCACAAATGATGATGCTAGTGAATGCAAGAGGAGTGCAGTGAAACTGAAGTATTGGCAGGATGATTATATCGGCCACTTTGTAAAATGTTGTGAGAGGAAGGCGCCTGAAATGAATAGAGGATATTTCGCCAGAGTAAAAGGAGTGGAAATTTTCATTGATAAATTTTTAAAGGCAAGTTATCCCAAATGTGTTCAATCCTATTTATAGGCTTTTAATTTGTAAAGTCTGGAAATGGTGGGTGCAATGTTTTTTTTTTTGAAAAATTTAATATCCGGAGTTTTTATTTTAGACAACAGGTAAAAGCTGCCAAATAGTGAATATTGGTTGTGGTTTTGATACATTATATTGGAGACTTCATGATTTGGATCAGGTGGTCACAAATTTTGTTGAAATGGATTTCCCAAGTGTGACTGCCAGAAAAAGCCATGCTATTAAAAAAAACAAAATTCTCCTGGACAAGATTCATGCTGAAGGTATTTGTTTAGTTATCTTGTCGTATTTTATACTCGTTAGTTGTTGCTATATCCTGAATATTTTATTTTATAATTGATTTGATAAGGTTTATTTATTATTAAAATTTGATGACAGGTTAAGGTGCATTGATAAGCTAATTATGTTTTTCTGTGTTTTTAGATGGTGAAGTAATAATAAGGGAAGGAGATTTACATGCAGATGGATATCATTTAATGGGATGTGATTTAAGATGTTTAACAGAAGTTCAAAGGAAAATTGAAAGAACTGGAATACAACATGATCTTCCAACTCTCTTCATCGCAGAATGTGTTTTAGTTTACTTGAAACCGGAACCATGTCGGCAACTACTGGCGTATATTGCATCTACATTTACCAATTCCATGATCATCAGCTATGAACAAGCCAACTTAAATGACAAGTTTGGAGATGTCATGCTCAGTAATTTGAGTGCTCGAGGTTGCTTGCTTGCTGGTGCTGAATTCTGCACTTCATTGGAAACACAGAAGCAGAGGTGAAAATACATGTTATTTAATTCTGCCTTCCCTACAGTACAAAAAAATTAACAGAATCAACTCCCAGAAATAGCCCTAATAGTAGTCATGGGTAACAGATCACTTTGAGGCGACCCGACCCGTTCGGGTCCACTGATAGCAGTGAGCCGAACATATGATTCGGGTCACGGGTCTTTCCGGTTACAACCCAGATCTTTGTCTTTAGCTCGGACCCGTTTCCGCTGTAGGTACATACACGGGTCACGGGTCTTTCCGGTTGTAGCATATGCCTGTGTCTACGGGTCGGAGCTGTTTCCGGTGTTGATAGCTTATTGTCTATGATCCACTATATCTTTCATACGGTATGGAGATTTTTACACTTAATATCTGAACGGAGTACTCAATAATTATAAGAATAATAATAATGACATTTATTGGCCATAAAATATTTATTTATTTACATAACAAACAGCTGTATCAGCCTTTACAAATAATACAAATTAAAAAAAAAACAGTCAAGAGAAATAATGCATAAACAAAGAAAAACAATATAAATAAAGGAAAGAAACAACATACTACCAATTAATTTCAATTAGGAAAATACTTTTTATTGTGAACTGTGCAAAGGTTTAGTTGAAATAAATAGTGGATAAGCTATTGATTAAAGGTAAACATTTTATATGAAAAAGTATTGGTTTCATAAAATGTTTCGCCATGATATTTTTTTGTGAAATATTTTGTGTTTGTGTATTGTAGTATTATTTTGTGAAAAATGTTTTTAGAGACTAGCAAAACTTTGCGATACTTTCCAGCAATAAAACACAATATATTATTAGAATACGGATTTGTATGTATGGGAAGCGGCGTGATGGTATGTATGTATGGGTAAGTACAAACGGTCATTCTATTCAATTTGTGAACAAAACATACAGAACTTACGTGTCATCCGCTTAAACGGATCCTACATGTCATCGTCTCAAACAGATCTTTCGGGTCATCGGGTCCTCACAGATCCAACGGGTCTCCGCTCAAACAGATCATTAGGACCCGTAAGATCCGTAGGTGATCTGTAGACCCGCGGGTCAATTTGGAAGGACCCGAACATTTGACTCGGGTCGGATCTGTGTTACACATGACTACCTAATAGTTTTGAAATACATCACTTAATAATTTTTGGCTTTTTAGGTTTTTGTCTGCAGGATGGACATCAGCTCGTGCTTGGGATATGGAGACTGTGTGGAATGCTCTTCCTGCAGCAGAAATACGCCGAGTGGAATCCATTGAGATGTTGGACGAGAGGGAACTCCTCATACAACTATTCCAACATTACTGTATTGTGGTAGCTTCTAAAGGACCTACCCTCAATGAGATTGCATTAAACGACAGCTAAATGAAAATGGAAGCTCAAAGTTTTTCCAAATATACTTATATTTTTGTGGTGTTGTGTTTTCAAATAATCATTGTATATAATTAGAATTATATTGTTCTATTGTTGTAATTCAGTATCTTAAAAGTTGTATTTTTTGTAATATAATATTTTCAGTATGTGTAAGATTAAAAAAAAACATATATACTACTTAATGTAAAGATTTTGCTTCCATCATTTTGAATTTTCAACATTTGTGTAGTATTATTATTATTAACTTTAAATTGAATTCTATTTTGGTGTTTGCCACGTACTATGGATGTTTGTTGTCTTTAATATTGAGTGTCTAGTAAGATATCTCTTGATCAATTTTGTCGTTCCAGTTGTATATATTATCAATTTATGTATTAATGGGATAAAAATTACGACTATGATTTTTTTTCTCAGAACTGTTGTGACTTTATGTAGCCATACATACTTAAAAACTTAGTTAAATTTTTGGATATGAATCTAATTATCAAGGACGTCATGAAGAATTGTATAAACGTGGAGAAAACAAAAAAGTGCACAAGAACAGATTGACCTGGCATGCTACCATATGTGCAAACCCTTCAAGGGATGTGACAAAAAGAGGTAGATAGGGAATATCATATACAGTCGATTCCGCTTAATTGGGACACCGCTTAATCGGGACAGCCGCTTATTTGGGACAAATCTCAAAGAACAGAAACCAAACCAAGAAACCAATAGTAAATTTATATGTTTAATTGGGACAACATTCCGCTTAATTGGGACAGTAAATTTAAGATCACAGCACATATTATGTTACACATGTTCTCAAGAAAAATATGTACAAAGAATTCTCTTTTTTGCATTGAATTGAATTGTATGTGTTATTTATTATTTTAATTAGAAATTTATTTATTTTCTTAAAAGTTTATATTAAATTTTTGTAATTTATATGATAATTTATATTACCTAATATGAAATTTACAGTTTTCAAGAGTTATAAAATAAAATTAATGAAAAAAATATGCATTGTTTATTTTATGTGTATATTGCTGGTTAATGGCCTAAGTTGCCAAAACCAAATAAATTAATGAAAAAAAAATGTGAACTTCGCTTAATTGGGACAAAATGCCCAAGTCCCGATGTGTCCCAATTAAGCGGAATCGACTGTATCTCAGCTGATAATTTTTTCATTTATCCACCTGTTTAAGTGATTTGTGATACCATGTCTAATTCAAATATTTTAAACAATAGTCAATAGCAGCTATAATCTTCCAATTAAACTATTCAAGTCAATATACTTCTAACTTCTCAATATAAGGACGTAGGTGCTTTCTTTTTTAAGTGTTATTTTTCTCAACACTTTGATTACCTAATTACTAGTCATTTGAATTACATTCAGAATGTTTATTATTCTATCTTATGTCTACTTTACCTTTTAATTATGTCTTATTCTATCTCCTTTCAACATTAAGTATGGTAAATGACGCTAATAATATTGTTATTATTTTCTGATTTACAATTAAGATGTATATAAATTTTGAAGGGGTCAAGTTTGTGGAGACACAATTACTGTATTTGAAAATAGTTTAAAATGTTTTTGTTGTGATATAAGTGTACGTGAACAAAATTAAAAATTATTTAAAATAAATTTCTTGTTTTATTTTCATCAATTTTTTTTTTGTATAGATTCATATAAACTTCAATTGAAATCTCATTTAAATTGATTCATTGATAACAGTATCAATTTAAAACTAATCTAGTGGATCAATAATTATTTTTTGAGTGCTTAGAGTACAGTAATTCCCCACTCTTTTCTGCTAATTGATAGAGAAGACAACACTATCGTATGCAGTGAATTCATTAGTTCACTGGCCACCATATTTGTGGGAAATAGTCTGCATGTTGCAAGATTTGAGTGCTTAGAGTAGAGTAATTCCCCACTCTTTTCTGCTAATTGATAGAGAAGACAACACTATCGTATGCAGTGAATTCATTAGTTCACTGCCCACCATATTTGTGGGAAATAGTCTGCATGTTGCAAGATTTGGATGTAAAAATAAATATTGTTCCTGAAAAAAAAACTTTGAAGGAATATTGTCTTTCGTGTATCACAGACATTCATCATAAGAATCATAATATTCTCATGAAGTACCTACTCAGTTTAGGTATTCATAAGGGAAAATAGAAGAAAACACACATATTGAAAAATAATATGTATTTATATTTTATTTCAAAATAGTGCTGCTTATGGAACCTAACAAAAATATTCATTTATTAAAATACAAATCACAAAAAGAGGTAGGGATATAACAACCTAATTTTAGATTTATGTTATCAAAAGGTCTTTACATTATTAAAAAAAAATAAAAACATTAAAATCTCTAAATGACTATTGTGAAATTATCATATACTCAATTAATTGTCATATGAATAATAATACTAATCAAAAAATATTTTTTAAAACTTATATGAAAGTATGTATCAGACTATTTTCTTTTACTACACGCTAGACAAAATTATATACATGACACTGTTCTAACTCTCAAATACTATTTCATAATATTTATTTATCATATTTCTAAACAATATTTTGCATGTATAGAAATGGGTGATTATTAAAAAGGATTAATGGATAGGACATTTATAAGCTCCCAAAATAATCTGGCGAAATGTCAAAAATTAGTCATGATTTAGCATTGTCATTATACGAGCTAGTGTATCAAATAAATAAAATATATGTTATCATATATTCATTGACAATACAACACAATTAAATATTAGTCATTTTATCAAAATATATTAGTTTCATTTTGATATTTAATATAGTTAAAATATTAAATGTATCATTACAGTATTAAATATGTCAAATAATCAAGAAAATTGAGGAAAAACGTGTATGTGCAGGACAATTTTTTTACTACTCAAAATCTTTTAAGTTGATTAGTGGCAACTTCAATCTTACGAACAGGCTCCAATAATAGAAAGATTTCAAATTGTTAATTGAACAAAAAGATCCCATGCTAATTCCTTGGTATTTTCCATGATACCTTAACCCTTTTAGTGCCATTGTTTTTTTCTCACGTATACTTAAAAATGCCAAAGAAAACCGTAGTTTTTGATGTCATTTACCCTTATCTCGAAAAAGAAATGTATCTTTTCCGAAAATTACCCGATTTTCAAAATTCTTTCAGTGTTTCCTTCAAGAAACCTCAAAGATGGATATTCAAAGTAAAAAAAAATGATGGAAAAAAATATTGTGGTAGAAAATTATTACGAAAATAGAAATTAAAAAAAAAAAAAAATGTGCATATGTGCTTTTCCGCACAGACCCCATGGGGCCCTTTTTTGCAGAGGGCACAAATTAAGTCACTCTCACTCAAAAGTAGCATCATGCGATTTGACAGGACCACAATGTCGCTTCTACCATCACTTTCTTCACAACTTGAACTATGAGCTATTATTTGAACTATTTTCAAGTTCTGACATTTTGGGTTAAATTTTTTTTTTTTACCCGGAATCTTTTTTAAACTTTATTTAGCTTTTACCCATGTTGAACTTTATATATACAATATGAAATAAGTGAAAAAAATTTTTTTGCGTGCATGTGACCTTCCCCGCTGCACGCCTATCACATATTGATATCGGGAGCGCCATCGCGCTCCTGGCACTTTTGGCATGTATACACAGGAGCGCGATGGCGCTCCTTGGCACTAAAAGGGTTAAATTACACTCAAAAACCACAACTAGTAAACATCTATTTAAAATTATTATTATAGGACACAGAATGATCTACTAAGATTGGCACAGTTTCTCTGTTGACTTATATTAACAATATAAAACTGTTGACAGTGTGAATGATATAAATTTAAAATATTGCGTTATTCATTTTGTGCAGTTATTTCATATTTATTTATTCTAGATATATTTTAGGAAGCGCATACAGAGTTGCTAGCGATACTATAATATTGAGCACTCGACAATCGTAAATATATGCGCACGCATCGTGTAAACGAATGTGCCACAAGCTTTTAAATCTAAGAAAAATACATTAGTGACATGACATGTTTTTTTCTCTTCATCGTATGACACATGTGTTAGTGTATTAGATTGAAAGAAATTATGGCACTTTAATTTTATATCGAAATGACTAATATTTATGTGAATATCTAACTTAGAACATTATTAAATATTAGGTCCCTCATTATTTTTTGTAAGTTTTTGAGTGTGCTGAAAAATGCCGACATTTGTAAAATACCCTATTCAAGACATTTAACATCTTAAATTTGGCAATGAGGTACGCAAGGTGGCAAGATAGGTATCCTAAATACCTTAACTTTTATTGGCATGGATAGAACGACATGTATGTTTATTAGATGCAGTTGGTCCAGTGGCTACCCCACTTGTAGAAGGTGGTTTGAAGGTATATTGCTTAAATGATAAGTTAAGATGTTTTGGAAGTGTGAAACAAATTTATAACGTTAGGATAACACCTATGTCATAGTAGTAACAACTATGACTACTACTATACTATCATCGCATATCCCGCAAGTGGGTAGCCAGCAAACCAGCTTCATCCAATAAACATGGAAGCTGTCTTCTTGGTGCCAACAAAAAAATTAAGACAATCAAGATGGGTGGTAAACACCTTATCACTGAATTTAAAATGTCCTTTTTTTTATTCAAACAGGAGACTTGGAAGACTTATAGAAAAGAATGGGAGACCAATTCTTTGCTGGTTGCTCCACATAGTAATATGTAGTAACAACATTGAGTTTAATAATAGAACCTGCATAAAATTTTACATTTCTTTTGTACTGTACAAAATGTACCTATCTTTTTATGTCTATAAATAATAATAATTATAGTATGCAATTTATTTACGGAAAAAAGTAATGAAATTACAACAAAATCAAACTACAAAAAGTTTGATTCAACGACAGTATATCAAATTGTCAAATAGATGATGTGATGCATATCGTCATTGGTTCAATGAAACCTCTTATGTGCTCCAAACCAAATTTTACATGGGATGCAAAAAATCTGTTTTTAAGTTCACAGATCAACAAATGTAATCAAATTTATTATCAATTTCATGTAAAACATCTAAAATTTTACATGAATTTGATAATAATTCTGATTACATTTGTTGATCTGTGGACTTTAAAACAGTTTTTTTGCGTCCCCTGTAAAATATGGTTTGGAGCACATAAGAGGTTTCATTGAACCAACGACGATATGTCATTAATGCGGAGAGCTCAACATTATACTATCACTAGCGGCTCTGTATACACTTCCCATATTTTATACTTATAATACATAACTTTCGATAACATTTTTTTTTTATGCTTGCTGTTGTTTCTTAAAAAATATTGTAACGCACTATTATATAATATAATCGTGTTTGGCTGACATAGATTTACAGATTGAGAGGTCCAATTTGAACAACTCCACCGCTCTCGCAAACTGCCTTAGAAATCAGAGACATTTTAGCATAGTTATTCAGATGTGATGAAGCTTTAATATTGCTCAAATTCAAAGCGACTCTCTCAGAAGCCTGGAACAAAGAAAAACAACATGAAACAAGCAAGCAAGATTGTTATAAACACAAAACTACTACTGCTCGCCTTCTTTTCTCCACTGTAGGATATAGGTATAGATAACTTTTCAACACTTTTCGATCTCAAGCAACACAATACCAGATTTCCCATCATCTGGACAATATCGCCAACCCATCTTTTTTGGGGTCTTCCTACGCTTCTTTTGTCCTCCCATACAACACAATGATATTGAAAAATTTATCCCTAGAGAATAGGTTTTTGAGTGTCCTGTAAAAGACATGTATTCATAACACATTATTTATATTAGACATTTATCATCTTTGATTTGGGGACCACAGATACCATCCATTTTAGATGTTAAATTTTTTATGGCATGGAAAAGAAAACCTGCATGTTCGTTACATGAAGATGTAAAATATCTTACATACATATGATGTATTATGAAAACCTGTCTTTAACAGACTAGAGAAGAATGCGAGACATATTCTACGATGAAAACTATATGGAGAATGGCGTTTAAGAGAGAAAGAAAAAATAGTTAAAGGATTATCATACCTCGCTGCACCAAACTTGAGTCATAGCAACTTCTATTTCGGCAGTTGGAAGGCCTAGAGAGTGAGATCTGCTAGCACGAGACAGCACTACAGCCATTGTATAGATATCTATAGCAGCTTGGGTGATTCTATTAAGAACAAATTGTTCGTCGACTATTTTTGTTTTGTATTTCATCAAAACTGATTCAATAGACGAACCAAAAATATCCAAACTCTGAAAAATAACAGTATGTTGATTATTTTTAATGTGCTTTATTGTTTTTAATCAATGCGCAGTAAAGAATTTATCATTTTTATAGAAACCTTAGCACAAAGTTGAGCAGATTCCTTTAAAGGTGGAGCCACAAATTCATCTAAAGATGTACCACCGCCAAGCCCAACTGTCCTGATAGCTCTCTTGCTAGCTTCTGATACAATAAGACCAAGATTGGCTGTTGGATTATTGAAAGCCTTCTGCAGTTCCTTCAGATGAGAACCAGCATACTGAATTCCTGGAAAAATGATGAGCATTATGAAAAATATTCGAAGATTTGTGATGTGGACAATAATGACAAGTTGATCGGGAGTTTCTATGTATCTTCTCTATGTACCTCATTAAAGGTAAAATAGAATATAAATTTCATAATGTTTCACTTTTATAATATAAAAAAGTATGAAATAGATAAAAATTACTAATTGTAATGAGATAAAAATAATAAAAGTGGAATTTGATACTAAATGATAAGTATTATCTTGTAAGGCCATCAGAAATATAATGGTAAAATCTAATAAGTACTTACCAGTCAAAGCTACAAACAACCTAAGAATATCATTGGCTCCCTCAAAAATGCGGAAAATACGCAAATCTCTCATAACTCTCTCCAATCCAGTGGAGTGCATGAAGCCCATTCCGCCAAGAATCTGGATGGCCTCATCACAAACATACCATGCAGACTCACTAGAGAAACACTGTGACAAAAATGAGACAAAATATGTTGGTCAGCTTCAATAACCTATCTATTTAGTACTGTTAGTAAAAATTCTATTTATTTAATAATAGATTTAAACTGATAGTAATGGATAGAAAGATTATTGGAACCGACAGTAAGTCAATATCAATTGTTATGTTTTAGAAAGTACATTGGATATTTTTATCATATTTACATTCACTTCTCAAGTGTCTGCTGACATAAAATTACTGTCAAAGATATCATAATGTAGTAACAGTTATTAGTTGCTATATATAGTAACAGTTATTAGTTGCTAAAACATTTTCTTAAATGTAAATGATGTAAAGTCTGATAAGCATTGCTTTGCTTTGACAAAAATTAGAGTTTTATTTATAAAAGAACTTACATGACAATCATAGATTTATATGTACTAAAGTACTAGATATGGTGTTTAGAACAATGAATCACAATTTTCATGTTCCTTTTTTAAATATTAGCAATTTGTAGTACTAGCAGAGAGAAGTAGCAACTTTAGAAAAAGGATGTCAAGTATACACTGCATAAGACAACATCAATATGAATGCAATGAACTTTTTTCTATGTGTACGGATATAATATGGTTACAATGGTACAATATCGAGTCCTTTACGTAGTACTCTTTTACTCATGTGATGCATCCGTATTTCTCTCTCACTCATATATTAACAATAAGGAAGCAAGACTTTTATCAGGTGTTCACAACATTTTCCGTTGTATGTCTGCAAGTAAAGAGAGAATGTATCTAACTATTTCATACACAACCTTTTTTTTAATAACACAACAAACAAACATGTTATCACCAAATATTATCAAACACGCATAAAATGAAACGATAGTACAATGATTTTTTTTTATTATTTGAAATTTGAATAAAATCTAATATTTTTCCTACATAAATAAAACTTGTTCTGCTCCCTGCAGATTGTTTCTCGGAAAAAGTAAAAATTGATAATAATTTATTGTTTTTATCTGAATGGTCTTATAGTCAAAAGATATAACTTCATGGATATATGCACTTATATAACATTGAATAAAAGAGTATCTATATTGATCAGAAAAGAGCGAGAATCGAACTTGAGACACTGGATTGCTAACGGTAAATATTTTTTTGCCTTTCTTTTATATAACTAAAAACTTAAAAATGTGTGACAATATTTACTCCAAATAATGGGCTCACCACCTGTTCTGTATTTTGTGTGGTTTGGAAAGGGTGTTTAATTTGTTTTTTGGCGCATGATCTTCCACTTATGCTTCCAAGAGGAGCGTGGAGAGTTTTGTGATGTGGAATGAACGTTTCGCTCTCCTTATGCCTCATTTGGGGTCTCAGGGCGACATAGTTACTCCATACTGGGAATTTAAGATACTTACAGAAAATTAAATTATAGTTGATAAAATACCATTGAGTTGTATACACCTGAATAGTGCATGTGTAACATGCATTTTTGTAAGGAACGCTACATCTTACTCGAACGATGGTCAATTTCGTACTGAACAAGGCAAAAATGCAGGTCGGCCGATCGGCCGACCTGAGTTGGAACATCTCGGCTAAGCTACCAGCACTTCTATACAAAGTAATATAATTCTATGATGACAATACGGTTTTAGAGTGAAATATATTTATTATTATCAAGTCTCCAGTAAAGTGGGTAAAAGATATAATCTTACCTTAGAAATGGCAGCTTCCAGATGATAATCAGTACTTCCCTGGTCCATATTTGAGCTGATCATGACAGCCATTGATTCAGTTATATATTGTAGCATTTGCATTCGAGCCAACTTCTCTTGAATGCCACCATAAGAATCAAGTCGTCCTCCAAACTGTGTGCGAGTTGTGGCATGTTCTGTGGCTTTTTTAATGCAAGCCTTCATTGTACCACTCAAACAACAAGCCATACCAAAGCGGCCATTGTTCAAAATATTCATAGCTACCTGTGGAGCGAAACAAATAATTAGGTCAGTGAATCCACATCAGAAATTATTTATTTATTGAGTTTAAGATACGACATGTATCCATGTCAAGAAAATAAATCAGACTAAAATAAACAATATTTTCTAAAATAAAAGGTTTTAATTTCCTTGAAATGTCTGCCTGGAGTATTTATAATAGAATAGGTCTTCCCTAAATTTTAAACTGAACTGCATAGCGGGTATTTTAAAAAATTATATACAAGAATTTAAACACCAAGATTATAAACCAAATTGAAAAATTAATTAATCTATCCCGCAATATTTATTTCACAATCAATTTTTAAATTTTAATGAGGAAATCTGATGTCGAAGTCTAGGACTTGTAATCCAAAGGTCCTGAGTTTGAATTCTCCCCCTCCTGGTCTTCTCTACCTTCACCATTTCTGAGGATTATGAAAAACCCATATTAATAATTTTCTTTAAAAAAGTGCTTACTTTGAAGCCATTGCCCACACCTCCCAGAACATTCTCAACGGGGATCTTAACATCTTCAAAATAAACTTCGGCAGTGTTTGAACACTTGATACCCATTTTCTTTTCTGGTGGACCACTAGTAACACCTCCAAAGGCTCTCTCAACTATAAATGCTGTGACCTGAAATCAAATAATTTTTAATATCTCAATAATATTTGACTAAATCTAATAAAAGTTTAAAATTAAATTTATTTATCCCTTCCTGCCACAAATCTCGCGAGGTAGGCAGAAATGATAGAAACCCAATGCAACCTCTACTTTCACTTCCTCCACATTCATGCAGATTGTCATGTACATGTGTTCAAATCTCACTTATTGCTTGAAAATTTAATTCACACTTGTCACTTTTAGACGTTCACACTTTTTTAAAATTCTTATTGCAGATAAATATGCATTCATGTATAAAGAAACAGTTAAACATTTTTTATTTGCAAAAATATATTTATTTAAGTCACCTTATCAACTGTAACACCATTTTTCTCGACAGGTGTCTGGGCAAACACTGTGAATATTTCTGCAATGCCTCCGTTACTGATCCATATTTTTGATCCATTAAGGATCCAATGCTTGCCATCAGGTGATAAAACTGCCCTGGATCTGAAATAGAAAGAACAATAAAGATAGTTTAAATCACAATAACCAGAAATGAATTAACCAATGTTATTTATACATAAAAAGCCCTTCAGGTTTCCCTCCGAGGAACTGTTCCGAGAATTAGAAGTACTCGATAATCGACAGACATATGTAAAGTTATAATAATAAATATTATACTGCACTATATAAAGCACGAGCACTTGCAATTACTTATATCTCACGAACTCTCTACAAGATGCCGGCACAAAAGAATTTTTAAGGTACTGAAAACTAAGACCACTTTTGCTCATAGACATTTTACATTCCTAGCCCCTAAAATTCTTAATAAGATACAAGACAATGTATTGACTAAACAACAGATGACTGCTAACCCTCCTCCTAATACTCCAACTGGCTAGTGAGATTAGGCAGAAAAAAGACCGAAAACGTGGTGAACTATGTGCCAAATTAGGATAAAGTGTGGTGGTGTTGTTTTGTGTCTGTATATGTGTGTGCGAATAGTGTGTTTATAGTGATGGGAAGATTTATGTATTTAACAAGGGAAATTGAATGATATACCTGATATTCTTTTTGTGTATTATTATTATTTTTTATTGTTCTAGTTTAATTATATTGTGGTGAATGAAATTTATGTAAACACTACCTCAGTACATCCTACGTCTAGTGAGGTAGATTGTTGTGTAATTTCATTTCATTGACTAAAGATTATTATTATTATTATTTATAATTTATTTATTAATTCTTCACTGAATTCTGATTACAAACAATTTCATACAGAATACATTACATTCAAATTAAATACAATCAATATACAAACGGCGAGTCTATGGCAAAGGCACAATCTCTTCCAACTAACTAACCTTCCTCAACTTAGCCAAAATGCATACTACATTCAAGGATGTTATCGTTATAATGAATACTGTAAATAGTAGCAGTAGAGTAGAGTATACCGAAAAAATATCATTGTCAATGTCACATATACCAAAATATGAAGTTCTCATGTCTCATCAATTCAAGTTTTCTTCAAATGTGGTTTTAGCCAATGTTGAGCATTTCTGTAGGTGAATATTTCACCAAATATTTTACAGTAAATTGATACCGTAGATTACTGTAATCATCCAATATTAAAGCAAATTTGATTCCATGGACTAAACGGAGTAAAAATGTATGTATATAAAAAAAACATAAAAAAACTCACTTGATTGAATTGGCATCTGATCCTGAAGAAGGCTCTGTCAAAGCGAAAGCTGCTATATCCTTTGATGACACACGAGGCAAGTATTTTTCCTTTATCTCAGGAGTACCATAAAGTAAGATACCTTTGAAACCAATACTCTGATGAGCACCCAGGAAAATACCAACACCCAAGTCATTTTCTCCAACAATTTCAACCATACGACCATATTGGGTATTGGTAAGACCTACTCCTCCCAATTCTGTAGGGACTTGCATTGCAAAAGCACCTAATTCCCAAAGAGCTTTCACCGTCTTCTCGTCAACTGATGCATTGAGATCATTTTTCACAGGATCATTCACATCCTACAAAGATGGGGAACAAGATTATAAAGTCAACATTAAAATTTTAATGTAGAACAGAATATATCTAGGTCTTCAGCATATCCATACAAATTTCATACTTATTTACACAATCTTATGCATTCTATTTATTATTAGTTCATAAGTAGTAAATGTCCATATTGTACAAAAACAAAAACACATATATTTACTCTACTATAATCTTCATTAGGCAAGAAGAAAAACTCAAACTTCAAAATTAATGATGTTCTAAGAAGAAAGACTTACGACTTAATAAACATTACATAAGAAAAAAAATCATGTGTTTCAGTTTAACCCTCCAGTTCCCAACGTCACCTACAGGTGCTGCGATTTCAAAAAAATATTAAAAATATGTGGAATTTTATTATTTTTTTTATTTTGGTATTATATTTTTGTACAATGGTTTTACAATCCAATTGTGTATATTTTTTTACAACTGGCAACACTAAACTTACGTATTTTGTCATTTTTTGTCAGCTCTTGGCGGGAATATTGGTGTTAGTGTTACGTTCCGAAATAAACATCAATAAAAAATGTCTAAATAGTAATTTTCATGAAATATTTTTTCAAAAACAGATTTATAAAGGATCAATTTAGAATTTACACAAATTTTTAATCATGATTTCATTTAAATATTCGATTTATAGCTATTTAAAACTGCAATATCACCTCCAGGTGACATTGGGCATGACAGGTACATCATTGAACAAATTTAAGAACCATTTATTTGCATTGTATTAATTCTTGTTTCTTGTTTATTTTATTAGGCCTTGTGCCCAAAAATGGTTCTTTTGGTAAGCTGAAAATGTATTTTGAATACTTGAACAAAAAATTCTGAAATAACTTTGTTTCTGTTGCTTCAAGCCACATATCAATAGATGAATCAATGGTACCATATTATGGGCATTATGGGAGAAAGCAGCACATAAAGCAAAAACCTTTAAGATTTAGATACAAGATATGGGCAGCGGCTACTCGTTTCGAGTATCTCGTCGATTTTGAACCTTATCCCTGTAAAATTTATATAATATCAAACACATCTATGTGAAAAAAATCGTTTTCTTCAATTAAAAATGTAATTTTGCCTGAAAAAAATATGTTTTTAAAATATTTATTTCTAGTAATAATGTACTACACTACATAAATTTATGTGGTGTAGTACATTATTACTATAACTAATTATTTTAAAAATGTTTCGTGATTACTATATTGTTTTCGCTAATAAAATCAAACAAAAATATGTTTGTTTATGTTTTTGTATGATTTGGTAGGTATCTACAGTGCCCAATGTCACCCTCAGGTGCCACCTCCCCCATAAAAAAACTACAAAAAATTATAATTTTTTGTCGATCGTCCATTACATTGGACTCCATATAGACCCCGTATACAAAATTTCATAGGAATATTATGATTAGGTAAGGCATGGGAATTGGAGGGTTAATGTTATATTTATACGGGTAAATACTCTATTTAATACACAATCATACAATCAGTAAATGTATAAATAGGATAACCAGAAAATTTCTTTCACATCCTGAACATTCAGTCTACATTGTAAAAGATAAAAATATCAAAAATGATTTGCAAACTTCTATTTCATTTGATAATCATCTGAATGGAATCTAAAATTCTATAAAACATATACCTTGAAAAATCTCTCTGTAGAATCCATAACAGCTGCTAACATCTCCCTTTGATCCTCTGTCAGAACATCAGGATATGGAAACACTTGGGATGTTTCCAGTTGCCCACGGAACATGTTCATGATGAAAGAACCATTCTCCTTGGGCTTGTTTTGGACATCTGGCTGGGCAGCAGCAGAAGCAAGGCATCTGAATGTATTAAATATGAAACATATTAATGAGTTCTGTTTAATCATACACCTTATCTGAAATTCTTCTGAGCATTTGATATTGAAGTTATCCAGAAACCTAGGTTGGATACATTTAATAAAAATATAATTTAGACTTTATCTAGTAATTTGTTTAAAATAAATAAATAATTTTACTATAGTGACCTAGGTTTCGATGCATGAGATGTCGTTTTCAAAAGAATTTTCAATCATTAGACCATCTAATCTTCACACACTGAAGATAAGAAATTTAATAATGTTTAAAACTATTTCTATCAGTGATTGATTTAAATTTTTAAATGCTCTAGCTAGTTAACAAATGCTTCATCATATGATTAATTGAACAAGGCATAAATTTACCATTTACATAATCTTAATTACGGACTTGTTTTTTGAATTCTTCAAGGTACAATACAAGATCAAAGTCCAAAATCTAGGGCAATTGAATTTGTCACCAATGAAAACAAATATTGTGAATCTATTTTTATTCAGTCGCACAAAAATAATTATTATAATTACCTTCTTTGAACTGCAAAATTATTGGCTTTGAATCCAGATTTGGAAAGTTGATATAAAAACCTTGTTGTCTTCATGTCGTGGATTTTGGATTGTTATTATTGTGCACAAAAATGTTTAGGATTAGCGGTCCAAAGGTCGCAAATTATTGTTTTGATAATGGGATCAATCCTCCCACACTACCAAGTACAGTTAAATGAGACGAACCAAGTGCTAATGTCCCGGAATTATTTATTTTTGATAAAACTTGCGAATCCACACTGACATACGAATGATGGAAGGTTGGCAAATGTGTTGCTGCATTAAAAAAAATCACAATAAAAAATAAATAATAAATAAAAATATATAGCATTATTAAGAACCCTGTCAAATAGAGAAATACAATAAGTAATGTTAATTTGTGTATAATAATAATAATAATGGGTACATAAAGGAATATTATGAGGAAAAATTCTTTTTTTTGTAAATTAACGCGTTTTATTTCATTGTTAATATTACGCAACTTTTAATCACGTATTTTTATACTTGCAAGAATATTTAAGATTGTAGTGACATCTAGAGATAAACTAGAACATCTTCTATAAAGTTTCAGAATCACATTCATAGATGGCTCTTTTAAAAAATCTTTATGGTTGTTGGCTATGGTTTTAACCCTTTGGGGCCCAAAATATTTAATAATTTTTTCCCTAGAATTTAGAAAAAGTAGCAAAACTTGTATAAAATTATGTGAAAAGTAGACAAATTGTTATCAGAGATGGAAATTGCCTCTCATAAAGTAAAATATTATGATGCATTCAAATTAAATAAAATCAATACACCGAGGGCGAGCTAATCACAAAAGTGCGAGCTCTTCCAACTAATCCATATCTTATGTACGTCTATGCCTGGGTGAACCATATAATCTTGAAACAATTTATGAAAAATATACTACTACTACTATACCATCACGACATATCCCACAAGTGGGGTAACCAGCAGATCAGTAACATATGATAAACATGCAAGCTGCGTCCTCTTCGTGCCATATATAAAATCAAAACATTCAGGATGGGTGGCAAACCTAATTGCTGAATTTAAGATGTAAAATGTCTTCATTTTTTCGATCACCTACCTTTTACAGGACACTCGAAAACTTACGGAGAAGAGTGGGAGACCAATTCTTTACCGGGTGCTCCACGGGATAATATAATATGGTTTGAAACTCAATAAATATATTTTGAGAAAATTAATGATAAGGTAGGTGTTAAAAAATCTACAACTCATTCTTCTTTAAGAATATTCCAATCATTAAACATCTGGTACTTTTACCGAATATCCGGTACTTTAACTATGGATTCATGGACTCCCGCTTACGACTCGTGAACCCCTATTATTTTTTCACGCCAACGTAGACCTCCGTCGAGTCTCCCGTGGACCCCTGGGGCTCCACCTAGACCACTTTAGGAATCACTGCTCTACACTAATACACGCACGCCGATTTCTCTTACTCAACACGCAACCGTCCGTGAGAGTTTGATTCACATAATCAAGCCACGTAGTTCTTAGACGTCCGTGCTTTCTCACACCCTCTCTTTCAGATAAATATACCTTTCATACAAATAAATATAATAAATTATGTACAGCATTGGCATATCATTTATTTTGTTTCATAAAAGAGTACTCAAGCTTTGAAGTGTTAATTCGTATCCTGCAGACAAAATACGTAGAAATGAAAAGAAAGTCAACAAAAGACACAAATTAATATCAAGACAATTATCTTTTTATCCGTGTACAAAATGATTTTTGTACTTACAGTCACGTTTTAAGACTAGATTTATTGCCTTTAAAATAAATTGTATTTTGCGCGAATGTGGAAAACCAGAGACAAGATTTTCGGTTAAAAATGGCGTTGTCGAGGAGATGTTTACGTGAAAATGTTTTGATTTTTTAGAATAACGTATTTTCAATTAGTGTGAATGTTATTGAATTAAAAATAGTATAAACCGTGTTTTAAGTGCATTTCAAAATGATTCCGTGAATTGCATTGGAGGTATAACTATAATCTCACCATGGGACAATGCAGCAAACGGTTCTTTTTGTTGTCCCTATGTGTAATACAATTGGTATGTTTTGGCATTTGTCACATAAATTTTCGTAGACTTTATAGTGATAATAGTTTTGACTCACATTGCCCATTATTATTTCGTTTTAGTCTTATCTCGTTTGTGAAGATAACGACATAACGAAGTTCTTGATGAATGTTGGAGCTCGTTCTAGTTTTTATATCTTATAAATTAATATGTGTTTATTCAAAAGACAATAGGTACTAAGAAATCATAATTCATTTTATTTTAGCTCACGACTTTGGAAAGACAAGTTTTTGATTTTCTTGGATTTATGTGGGCCCCTATATTGGCAAATTTTTTGAATATACTTTTCATTATATTTGGATTTTTTGGCACATTTCAATATGTTTCCAAATACATTTATTCTGTAAGTGATTTTGTTATTTTATTTTTAAAATAGTGCATATATCTATTCCTTTGAGTTCTTTATATTTAACTGCCTGTGTACGTTTTTATACCAATTTGTGTGTTTTATTTTCTCTGCATGTTTGTTTTTTTCTAATTCAAAGATTATAGCTATTGGTTTCATATTTTAGTATGCTGCATGGAATTTGCTGTGGCTAGCATGGAATATATTTGTTATATGTTTTTACCTCAATATTGGTGTCTTAAATAGGGTAAGTCATAACTACATTTACACAATTTGTATATCAATATTGAGTGCAATTTTATCTATAGAAAAGTTTGACATTATGATTATTGCTATATGGTTTTTGTCATTTATTAAACTAGGTTAATTTTAGAATAATTTTAATTACCCGATGAAAAGTGAAAAAAACATTCGAGATATTGGAATTTGTTAAGTTTAGGTGAATGGATATGATGAAAAATACAGAATATACAAACACTCTCTTGTAACATGAATCTAGACCATGGGTGGCCAACCTTTTCAGCAGCCGGGCCAAATTTCAGTATGAGATTTCCTACCGGGCCGCACAACATTATACTCCAGATATGGTACATTTCATAATTTTACTTCACCTTAAAATTTCTACCCCCCCCGTCGCCAAATTATTATAATGGTATAGGAATTTGAAATGTTTCAAAACTCCTCGGTTTTATTTAAGAATATTTTCTCAAAATACCTCTTTCAAAAAAGTGACGGGTACTTGTACCGACTATTATTAAAAAAGTGTGCATATGCTTCGCAGGCCGCATGTAGACACCCAACGGGCCACATGTGGCCCGCGGGCCGCGGGTTGGCCACCCTTGATCTAGACAGTATCTGTGTATTTTGTGACTTTTATATATGTATATATATATATAATGAGTTACAATCCATTGGATTGGTCTGCAACGAGTTTGGTTTTTCTTCTCCATTCGTCTCTATTCTCAGCCAGTCTTTTCAGCTCTACGTATGAGCCACAGTTCATATCACTCTTCAGTTGGTCCATATATGCGTCTCTTGGTCGGCCTCTGCCATTTGTCCCCTCGGTCTTACCCTCCGCGATGGCTATGAGTAGTCCTGGGTGCCTGATGTTGTGGCCAATCCAGTTAGCTCGTTGTTGGCTGATTCTCTTAAGGAGTTGTCTTTTTTCGCCTACCCTGGTTAATACTTCTTCGTTTTCGACGTGCTCCGACCAATGGATCTTAAGCATGCGTCTGTAGCACCACATTTCAAAGGCCGCTAACCTTCCGCTTTCACTCTTGCTGATGGTCCATGTCTCACAACCATAAAGCAGAATGCTCCATACAAAGGCTTTAGTAAGGTTCTTCCTTACGCTTAAGTCAATATTTGGGGATTCCAATATCTTCGATTTTTTGTTAAAGGCAATCCTTGCCTGGTTTATTCTACTCCTCTATACAAAAGGAGGTGGTCGATGCCATTGAATATGACATAGTAGACAGGGACCGACTGTCAGCCGGTATAAGCTAACAACCAACTCTTCTTAACTGAAGATGCTGGAAGGGGCACTCTCTTGTCCGGAGAAGCTAAAATCTTCTCAAAGGCGGATGAACCTTCGAGGTCAACGGCATGAGGATGTGGAATGCAAGGGAAGCTACCACATTAAAGGCTCTCGTAGCATCCCAAAGTAACAACGAGGTATGAAAATGACCAGATCTTTAGTAAAATTTTCCGGAGTCAAAATCGTCCCCCAATCGGATCTCCGGGTGGGGACTGCTCGAGATCTTGTCATTAAGCAGAATACACACTTTTATATACTGTCGTATAAATGAAAAAATAAATAAATAAATTAAAAAAAAAGATGTATCTGGATTTTTGTTATAAACCTTTCGCCTTTCACAGTGAGCTAAAAGTTTGTGTCGTGAAAGGGGAGTCTGCTGGATCGAACCGTGCACCTCTTGTGCATGAGGCCGAGACTCTACTTCCAGGCTACCGACGAAATCAATTTTAACAATTATATCATTAGACTGTGTCTGTATTTTTGATATTTCATCCTGTATAGCAGTAGGTAGTAAATTTTAACAGGATAATATTACAATAAAAAAGAAAAGATGCAGTGATGGTGAATTCAATAATCACATCAAATGAAAACATAAATTGCACAAGAATATATTATATAATATTTCTAAGTACGAGATCAATGCGGATTGGAAGTTGGGGTGATAACCAAGATAAATGTTAAATAATTTAGGATGGTTTGGGCATGTGGAAGAATGACCAAGAAAATATATTTGGAGGAGAGGAACAGTGCTCGGAGACGTGGCCATCCAAGGATCAAATGACAAGATCGTATAAATCAGATCCTACAGGATGGTCACGTGTTGAGCACTTTGAACAGGGAGAGCATACTTGAGGAATTGTAAGCGAAATGTGAATAAAATATAGGAGGAAGTAGTGCTCGATCCTTTCTGCCCACCCCATGAGGGAAGTGGCGTAATGGTATGTATTTATACAAATACATTTGATGGAAAACCCAAATGGAATTCAGTTTCCTGATGAAATAATTGAAAAACTCTTGGTTGGTTAATGGCAGTGAATGTTCTACAGATTCATTTCTTTTATTAAAATTGTCTTTGTTTTTAGGAAAGTGGCATACTGTCCTTGGGCACTGGTAGTATAAGTTGGTGGGAGATAAATGGTTGGGGCTGTCATGCACAATGGGATGGAGAAGCAGCCCCCTGGTTGAGGCCTCCACGTGTAGAGGGATGTCTCTTCCACTACAGTCATGTGGAGAGTGCTCACGCTGCTGTGCAATGCTTGTTGGCTGTCATTGCAATCATATTTGGATTCTACCATGCTGCAACCCTTGCTAAGTGTGATGATAACAGATGTAAGTCCTGCTGATATATTTTTTTTTATATTTGTATATTTTAAAATTTACAAATGTATGAGTGGTATTGTGGTTAGTGCAACAATGTTTCAAGTCACACCAACTTCAAACTGAGATAGTTGACATTGATAGTGTTGTGTTGAGCCAAATACAACAGTTGTATGAGTTGTGAGTCTACAAATAGAGGCATTACAAAAGATTGGTTAACTTAGGCTGCTAATTTTTTTAACACAGCAAGTATTTCATTATTAGGTTTCAATTATGACGCCAACTCTATTTTTGTATTTTATGACTTGATACATTGTTTCATAATGTCACTCATATGATATCACAACTTAGATGCAATTATATTAAAACTGATCTAAATGAAATTTAATTTACTTCAGCTCGTACGAGTGTTAAGTCTTCAGGACAATCCTTGTACTCAATCGAATTCAGCAGACCAGCTGAGATTAGGATAGAACCTCCCACCAAACCTATGACCCCACGGAGGGTAAAAAGAAGATCTGTTTCATCTCGTCATTCCACACGACACTCATCTCGGAGAACATCGCAGAGAAGGTCACATCAGAACAATACCGCAGGACATTCCAACCCAACATACAGACAGTCAAGTCAACAGTCACTCAACGATTCATACAACGATGAAGAATTGTACAATCACAATAGACCTGCATCGGTGAGATCGAGTTATTCTAATTTCCATGGAGCTCGTCCTATAAGTTTGCACGCTGACAATAGTACATTATATCCTGAATCAAGTTACAATGATACATATCTGTCGAGACCTGGATCCAGTCCTACACTTTCTACAGAAGCTACGCCTCAGGTACCTCAAAAGAGAAGTGTACCTGATCCTGCCCTGATGAGCTTGCCTTACAGAGTTCATTCCAGTCAGAGTGCATTTCTCAGCAACGGCCCACCTGCATATCATTTGCATCAGGGATCACAGTACTTCCCTCCCCCCCCAGATAGTGAGACAGCCATGTGAAGTCAGTGATAAAGTCAAGAAGTGGAAGTGTCACAAATTAAAATTGTTAGCTTTTATCAGATGTTGTAAATAATATATAGTCAGGGTATGTGCCTGTTCGCATATTTTATCACATTTTACAGGATACCAAAATATTGTTGATTGTATCTATTTGCAATATAGAAGCTTGTATTTAAATATTTTTTGAGGTATTATTAATATTGATGAATATAAGTTTTTGTGTGTTTTCAAACTATATAGTGGGTTACAATCCATTGGATTAGTCTGCAACGAGTTTGGATTTTTGCTTCATTCCGCCCTATTTTCTGCTAGTTTCTTTAATTCTACGTATGTGCCACGGTTCATGTCCTTCACTTGATCCATATAGGTGTCTCTTAGTCGGCCTCTACCATTTCTTCCTTCGGTCTTGCCCTCCGTGACGGTGATGAGCGGGGCCGGGTGCCCGATGTTGTGGCAAATCCAGTTTGCTTGTTGTTGGTTGATAAGATAACTTTTTAAGGAGTTGCATACTTTCCTTTACCTTGATTAACACCTCTTCATTTTTCACATGTTCCGATCAATGGATCTTCAGCGTGCGTCTGTAGTACCATCTCAAAGGCCACCAATTGTCCACTTTCTCTCTTGCCTATATATGATCCATGCTCGCTACCATATAGCAGAATACTCCTGACAATGGCATTAATCAGGTTCTTTTTAACGTTTAACTCAATATTTGGAGATTCCAATATTATTATTTTTTTATTACAACCAATTCTTGCCTGGTTTTAAAACTACTGACATTAGTTTTTTCTGCATGTCGTAAAAAGTGTTAACATAAAAATAATATTTTGTAGATTTCTATGTACATGCAGTTGTTCATATTTTTTTTATACATAGATACCTACATTTTTGATTTATAAGACAATGACATGGTGCAATAATTTTATTTAGCAGTATCAAACATACTTGATATATACACCTAAGATTATGTTCAGTCAATTGATCAACAACTTGAGATAAGACCTTTTTAAAATGCATGACATATGACTATTGAAATTAGGCTTTTACTTTGTTGTAAATGTTTATATGGTTGGAGTAAATAGTTTATTTCAATTACGAATATCATTTTACAGGGTACAGAATGTTGACACAACTGACATATTTAATTACTCCTTAGTTTTGAACAAACTTATTATAGTATCATTTTATGTTAAAAACAACCAAATAATTTGTAATTTGCACCTCACTATTTCAGATTTTAATAAAAAAGTAATATGTAGTATTTGTTGTTTTTATAGATATAAGAAAAAAAATACTTAAATTTGATAAGTAGTTTCAAAAGTATAGTCCTTCAAAATTTTGTCTAAAATCATTTCCCTACAATGGCTTTTCCAAAAAAATACTTTTTCTTTGTAAATTCATGGTTTATTTAAAAATAAAATAAAAAATTACTCGAGTTTCAAGTTGTTTGTTCCATAAACAAAGAATTAATAAAGAAAAGAGTTAATCAATACCAGCAGCGGTGTGCTTTCCATACAAGCAAATGTGCAATGCATGCCCTAAAATAATCTAAAAATGATTAACCACAGTAGGGTAGAAATTAATAATGAATCTTAAAATAACATTTTATACTATTATATTTTATAATTTTTAAGACCATTTTAAACAAAACTTTGGAAGGCCATAATTCTGGACCTACTTGTCAGATTTACAAAATATTTGCATATTTTCTTATGTCCGTAAATGCAACAAACAAATACACACATTTTTATTAAAAATCTGTAATGTAGGGTGTACACCCTGGTTGTTTTGAAAAAAAATGACTCTTATTATACATAATATTATTAATACTATGTGGCCTTGTGACTTATACAAAACATAGTGAATGAACAGATATTTTTGTATCTGATATTTTTCTATTTATTTTGTGATATGAAAGCATATTGAAATGATTGCAATTATACTGTACATAATATTGTATGACAAGAGTTTTCTAAATGTAAATGTACATAATATAACGTAATTCTTACTAGTGTTAGTGAATACTTATAAAAAAAGAATATTTGCTTTAATTCTATATAATTTAGTGCATGTAAATTCCTTCTTTTTTCCTAATAACATGTACCTAAAGTACATTCAACCTGATATTATATACTATTTTACCATAAATATGTAGCAAGGCGGTAGTGAAATTTGAATCACCAATATAATTATTTAAAATATTTTTTCAAATTATGTATTGACTGCTTTTTATTATGTATTATCTTTCTTATGGTGATTAAAAATATACCGAATTTTATGATTTTGCTGATAAATAGAATCAGATAACTTTTGTCTTTTTAAAGAATGAATCTCATTTTATAACTTATTATAAACGTAGTATGTTCAGTAATTATCTCATAATATGAATCATGTGTATTATTATCCGTCCACAAATTAGAAAGTACATATATTTTTATAAAGCTTTAGTTAGAATTAAGAGGTATTAGTGAAATATTGTACATTTAATTATATTAGTAATAATAGTTACTTCTTGCAAGATTTACATGTGCGTTGTGAGATACTATGAAATCTTTTACTTATTTACATACTTATTATTTTTTATTAACTTTTATAAGTTTGAAGACCATCCACTCATTTATGGTTGATAATTCTTTCCTATTATTCAAACATTCGTTATTTTTAAACATATAATTCAAATTAGTTATTAACCACTTAACTGCGGATTACATGCATGCATGTAATGTCAAAATTTTGCGCATCGTGCGGATTACATGTATGCATGTAATCGTACTTTATGGTTAAAATAATCGTTTCTATGATAAATACCATAGAAAATAAAAAGAACACAAAAGTTTAACTTTTTCTTTGATAAATTAACATCACTTACACAACATACATACAATGTATAAGTCAGTATTGACATGTTTGTCGACTACTTCCCGAGCGAATCGGCCGCCATATTGCTACTTTAGTATGAAAACAAAGGTATATTATGAAATTTCTTGTTTGTTCATTATTTATAAACTTAGTTGTTGTCAGAGTATTTTTTGAAGCTACAAATTACTATTAATGATTTTTATAAGCTGTGGTAAGAAAAAAAAAACAATAATTTCAATAATTAGTGAACTTACATCAACTTTTAGTTTTGTGGAAATTAATTAAGCACAGGGTGGATGTCACTTATGCATAAAATCCAGCAGCTAAGTGATTAATGTTTGACTAGAATTAGTTGAACAATATTCATATTTAGCTCAAAAGTAATGAATTGGCCAAATATATTAAAATACTATATGCATATTTTGAACATCACAATACTGACTGACATAGAGTTATATTACCAAAACCAATTTATCATCACATTCACAATGTGTTTTCTAATTTGAACTAATTTAATTATGCTATTTTTGTTGGTCTTAATACTTCTCTTGTCTTCCTACTACAAGCAATATTCATTACTATTTTGTATTATATTTTCTACTTAAATTTAGAAGTGATATTGGATTAGTAGATATATTTTCTTAGATATAAAATTATTTTATAATTTCATAGCGAGCATCATTTGAAGTTGTACTTATCCAACAAGTGAATGATACTCGTTTTTTATTTTACATTGATACACTTCTAACGAAAGGTGTGATACCTCTATCCTATTATTTTAATTATTATATTATGAATAAGTTATTTCCTCATATTATTTATGTCTTGTCTATTTACACTCCCCTGACAATTTATTAGTGCCACCGTTTTTTTTTTCATTATCCGACAATCATATTCAGATACTATTTAGTATCATTCTAATATGGCCGCTTCGAACAATGTTAGTTTTGAGAAAGACTGATGACTTCCACAATTGTTTACACATGTCTTTCTAAATTTCATTTAGTCACAAACTGGATACAATGTATTAACATTATAATATATATATGTATATATACTTTCTAAATAGTACGCAGTCACAATATGAATGCAGCGCGTCGCCTTACACTTACAGTTTATGATTTAAGCCTCAGACAAAATCTGGACATAGTGTAATGACACTTTGTGTTTTAAACCTCACAGACGTAAACTGTAGCAAGAGATACAATACTGCAACTGGAATCTATCTAAGATTATTTTACAATTTATGTTTCAGTCACCAGGATCGTATTTGCTTGTATGGGCAGTCGCAAATAAAATAAAAAATGTTGAAAAACTCTTAATAATTAATTTCATTTATATTGTAATGTTACTATGGTATAGTAGTAATTACAATGCTTTTCATTTGTTTGAATCAGCTTGAACTGGAATGCATCAAAACAATATCAATGGCACTATAGTCATGGGGGCTGCAGATAGAAGATGATTCAACCCATTCCTTACCAAATTGTTTATTTATTTAAGTCCTCTATGAGTCATACGAATTTCATTGTGGAGTAAAAGAATATTGATAATAAATGATTATTTCAATTTTTTGTTGTTTTCTTGTATTATTTTCCATTTACACCTTTCTATGCAACTACGCAAAATATTTTTTAAAGAGGATTATCTGTAAGCTGTTAGCTTTCATTTAGTACTAGATTTATTAAAAATATATACATTAAATCTGCCCTAAGATGGCAAAGTATGATATGTCACTTTTTTGGTCAAATTGAGTTATTGGTATCAATGGATTCGTCTCTGCGAGATCTACAAGATGGTAAAATATGATATGGATATGAATTATATTATTCGCATTAAACAAGGATTTCAAAATATGATAGGTGCGTTTTCAGGATTTCCTAAGATGGCAAACTATGATATGTCTACATATCATAGTTTGCCATCTTATGTATTGGCATCGCGATAGTCTACTAGTATGTCTACATATCATAGTTTGCCATCTTATGTATCGGCATTGCGATAGTATACTCGTTTGTCACAAGACATATTTTGTAATATTGACTTTTCGGTAATATAGATGATGGCTAATTATGATTTGTCTACATATTTATTTATTTATAAAATTATAAAAAATATACATTTTTTACAATTTAAAAAAACAATACACTAGTAATTACAAACTCAAACTTATTATTTATTTATTTTATTTTTATTCTTCACTGTAAATTGTTTACAATAATACAAATTAACATAGAAAATATTACTAGTTAATCAAAATAAAGAATGAGCGGATGCGAGAAGAGTGTTTTGGACAGAATGTGCGTGAATAAACTACGGTGGTTTGGACATGTTGAACGAATGAACGAGGTAGAATGACAAAGAGGATATACTTATCTGAAAGAAAGGGTGTGAGGAAGCGCGGGCGTCCAAGAACCACGTGGATCAGATTATCAAGGACGGCCGCGTGTTGATTAAGAGGAACCGACATGCGTGTATGAGAAACTGTATGAATGTGGAGGAAGCGAAGGAAGTGTGTAGGGATAGGTCTGTTTGGCGTTCCGTTCTCTCTGCCTACCCCACTTGGGACATGGCGTGAGGGTATAGTATAGTATAATTTACATTCTTTGCATTCCGTTCCACAACATGGATCAGAATCTTTCCTTTACATAGTTTAAGCATCTTAATTTAAAGGCTGCTAGGTGCTAGGGTCCGAACTTCCTTGATTTCCATAGGGATTTCTCTGTAAAGTTTAATTCCTTTACAGAACAAACTATTGTCAGATTTTGTGAGTCTTGTCCTGGGAATCTGAAGTCCATTCCTAGCCCTTTACACAATCTCTTTAATTAGAGGAAAGGTGTTTAGAAAAAAGATTCATAAAATCGTGGATCCTTTTAAAAATAAGGAATTTCAGCTTATAACATTAAGTTGGAGAATAAAGGCAGCTGACAGGGAAGAGTAGAAGAGACTCCTAGATTTAGCCAAGGCTCCTGGGCTGTCTTGCTTATGATGATGATTATAATAGTAAAAGTTGCCTAAGCATGGTGTTCTATTAGGCAAATTAGAGAAGATTAATATTTTAGAGATTTCTAAAGGAAATCAATGTAATAAAAAGAGGTTTCAACCAATCAATAAATAAAATATTAATAATAATTAATTATTCGTAAAATTTTCATGTATTCACATTGCATTCTCAAGTTTGCTAGTTTTATCTTACAAACAGAAGGAGGCTACATATGATATGTCCTAGACATATCATGTTTTGCTTACTTTGCAATAGGAGATCATATTTTATGTATTTAACTCAATAAATAACCATTTTTTCTACATATTTCCATTATTATATGTCTTTACCGTCAATTCCCTGATTTATACCAACACATCAAACTTTAAATTTGCTCTCCTGTAAAGTTTGTTAAAAGTGACATATCATACTTTGCCATCTTAGGGCGTGTGCTTAATATATGTGAGTACCAGCAAGAAGTGCAGGACATATTAGAAATAATACACCAAGAACAACCAGAGTTTGTGATGGTTTCCTGTACTCCGCAATTGAAGCCTATAATAATTTACCTAAGAATGTAGAAATGTAAAAACAAAATTAGTAAGTAAGTGTCTAGAAAGTTTGAAGTAGTGTTTAGTGTTGTGTCATGTACATGCTTGTATTTATATATATTTAAATGTCAAATGTATTACGTCTATATTTTGCTAGCGATAATAAATAAATGATAGCGCGACCAAATAAAGGAAGCCACACAGAGGTAGAGACAGAACGAGGCATGATGGTCATGATTTTCATAATTGAGGGACCAACATAGACAATACAGGATACAAAATAATATTGTATTTAGCAGTGAAATTCACATTTAAGAAGGCTGCGATGGAAGAGATAACACAGGTGGATTGCGGGCAAATTAAATGATTAAGGATGTACAATGAATAAAATGCTTAACAGTAATTATTTTTATTTACAAATTACTTAAAATTATTATAAACTTATTAATAGACTGGTATCACATTTTTATATTTTATTAAAACACACTTCATCATAAGATTACACAATATTGGATGTAAAACAACAACATAACAATAAAACTATTCAACTACATAATCAAAATATTATGTATAATTGTAATAAACTCTTGTGCGTTATTCAAATAGATAAAGCCATAGACACGACATCATTACAGATGATATAAGAATAACAAAAAAGAATTTTATGCTAAGTGTGTGCTATTTTATGAATATTAGTTGTACCTCTGACAAAGCTGATTGCTGTTGGCATAAAAATTGCAAAATTTCCAAAAATAATCCAACATTTTCTATGTCTTGATTTTTAATTAAAATAAAAAAAAGAATTGAATGTTTTTGTTTGTAACTTTTGATAGTACCTAAATATTAATTATTATTTTATAGAGAAATGAGTAAATCACTCTTTCAAATAGATAAATAAAAAACAAATTTTATCTTTGGCTTAAGGGAGTAACTCTTTTGAAATGCAGTAAGATTATGGGAAATTTTCCGAATAAAATTACATAAATGTTTTGAATAAAAATTATGAAAATTTCACAATAAAATTAAATTTTAAAATCCGTAAATAAATTAATTTGTTCATCGTTTACTAATTTAAAAAAATATTTATTTTGTTTCAAGGCACTGACTGGAGAATGAATTAATCACAAGACAGATAAGATCTCTGCTAAGATGGGTTAGATAGCTGGTAAAGACAGTCTTTCTTCTCTGGTCAACTCTGGATGCCATAAATCCACAATTAGCACAATGCGTAGTTCAGTTCCATTGTGCCAAACTTCATGTTCAAAACTATCGTCAAATATAAAAACTTTTCCTTGTGTCCAAGACCTATAAAAATAAAGAAAAACATGAATATGTAACATGGTATTAGTTAAAGAGTAGGTCAATGAGGGTTTTATGATTCTCTTTCAAAGTACACATTAGTGATAACATTGGGTGAAATGAAGAGGTCACTATACATCAACTTTGAGAACAATTTCGTCAATTTTATGAATTAAATATTTAAATGTCATATTACCATAATAGAAAAAAATAAAACTGAATATTATGACATAATAGAAAAAAACAGGCAAACTAATGAAACACCACGAAAGATATACAGTATTTCACCCATATTGAATGTTTTTTTTTAAACAATAATTACAATCTCCATGTTCAATAAGGTTAGTTAATCTACTGGCTACCCCATTAGCACAAAATGCTTAGTCAATTGTATGTATGAGGTCTAAACAAAATCTGAAACAATCCAAGATCTTACCTGGTCTCATGAGCTACTCTAATGTAGGTGTCTTTAGTGCCAATGAGACCTAAATGTGCTCTGATTCTGCAGTTAGTCGGGCCTGTGTGTGCAAAGACATGTGTGCCAGGCTGCATTGCACTGAACTTTACTTGTCCACGACGGCAGTTCCAAGCAGACAATTCTTTTTTAACAATAGCACATGTTACAGGACATTTTACGCAGTTGTTATTAAATTCTCTTCCTGTAATAAAAAATATTAACTAATAACTTGCTATGTAATGTCTTATAGATTTCATCATTTAGCTATGGTTAAGTCACAGATTCTATACATCTACTTTCGTATGGCTCGGAAAAGACAACCTTTATATTCATAAAATGCAGTGAGTCCACTGGCTACCTCCCTCATGGAAGATGTAATGGTACGGATGGGTGTTTAATAGAAGTTTTTTTCTCTTTCTCAGTAAGAAAATTTGTCTTTTACAGTAATATTTTTTTTTTTCCAATATATTCTTATTATCTTAACCTGTCCGTGAGTGAATAAGGAAAAAATAAAAGTGTATGGCAGAGTGAATTAATTCAACTTTGACTTTTTGAATATTTTTTTATTGCATGTTATAGAAAATGATCCCTAGAATAAATGTTTATAAGGAACCAACTCTCAAAAATTAATAATAACGGAGTTATAATACAAAAACAATTTTGACGCGTCATGTCTGCTCCGGTATTGTCAACAATGGGTTCAACATACGAATATTTATGATTATCAAAAATATCTATTTTTATTTGTTTTTAACAAAAACTTATGTAGGTACTAAAAACTAATTAAATTGTCCAGAATTAGCACAAAAGGTAAAAAAAACTACACAAAACACTCCATTAAATAACACCCATAGCACACGAACGCACGCAGCAAAATGGTTTGCAACCGCGAATGATGGTATGTATTTCAAGCGGCGGTCACGTGACATTTTGTATAGGCGATAAATAAGGTCAAAACACGCCTATTTTTGATTTTTTTCCTTGTGATTGGTAAAGTATATCCGACAGATTGGACCAATGATGAAATTGACGAGTTTGGCGGGAACACCAAAATATTACTGGATCAAACGCACCGGTGAGTGCGTACTCCAGATCCCATAATATTTCTTGCACGCACCGGTGCGTTGGTACTCCTTTACAGGTTAAAGAAACAGTGTTTCACTCATAAGATTACAAAGAAATATATTTACAACAAAAGATTCTTACAACTAGGTAAAGTAATATGTAATATGAAAAGATTTAAAACTAATATTAAGTTATTGTTAAATATTTGATATAAATTAAAACTAATATTAAGTTATTGTGTCGTGTGTGTATGATAGCTGTAGTGCAAATGGGTTAAAAATGAATGTCGCGAAGACGAAAGTAATGGTGTTTGAAAGAGAGAGTGAAAGAACGGTATGTGAAATAAAGGTTGACGATGAATGTTTAGAGCAAGTGAATGAGTATGTTTATTTGGGAAGTCTGTTTGCGAGGGATGGAAGATTTGATAAGGACATTGAAAGAAGAAAAGTCGCCGGTGCTAGAGTGAATGGTGCACTTCGACCCATTGTTAGCAATAGCAGCGTGTCGAACATGGCAAAAATGCTAGTGCACAATACCATTCTGGTACCGACACTTATGTATGCAAGCGAAACTTGGACGTGGTTGAAAAAGGATGAGAGTGGAATAAATGCTGTGGAGATGCGTTCACTGAGAAGAATGGTTGGTAAAACGTTGCGAGATAGAGTGAAGAATGAGGATATCAGGAGAATGAGCGGATGTGAGAGGAATGTTGTGGACAGAATGCGTGTAAACAAGTTGAGATGGTTTGGACATGTTGAGCGAATGCAAGATGATAGGATGACGAAGAGGATGTATTTATCTGAAAGAAGGGGTGTGAGGAAGCGCGGACGTCCAAGAACCACGTGGCTTGATCACGTGGACCAAATTCTTAAGGACGGACGCGTGCTGAGTAAGAGAAATCTGCGTGCATGTATGAGAAACTGGATGAATGTAGAGGAAGCGAAAGAAGTATGTAAGGATAGATCTATATGGCGTTCCGTTCTCTCTGCCTACCCCTCCTGGGACATGGCGTGAGGGTATAGTATAGTATAGTAGTATTAAGTTATTATTATATTCGTACATAAATGGCATCAGCCTTTAATTATTACAATTTTACTGAAAGTAACAAATATTACTTAAAACAAATATACTAAATACAACAAGAATTACAGAGAGAAGGGAGAAAGCAGAATTAAAATCAAGTATATATGTACAGATATTACACAAACATTTAAACTTAAGTATTTCAAGTCAAGAGATAAATTTTAATAAAAACCGATTGTCAGATACAGAATAATGTATAATGTAACATAATAATATAAGCCGTTGTAAAAATATTTCTGGGAAATGTAATACAAATTTATAAAAACAGTAATAGTAATAGAAAAAATATAATATTATTTTTTATACAATAGCCTTTAATATGTTAATTACAATTAAACTTAAAACAACAACAAATATTACGAAAAGGATTTTTTTACATATGTATAAAGATATCGCACAACATTAAAACTCTAGAGTATTTCAAGTTAAGACATAAATTTGAATTAAACCAATTGTCAGATACAGAATAATGTATTATGTTATTTAATGATATTATTTATAGTGCATAATAGTAGTTCTGTGAAAGATAATAAATACATGTTTAAAAAAGAGTAATAGAAAATTAAAAATATTTTAAATCAAGAGCAGTCATATTGATCAATATAAATATTTGTGAGATAATTACTTATGTTGTTAAGACATAATAAATATTGAAATAATAATGATACGAGGCATGCCTTTTAAGTTCTGTCGTTTCCATATTTCCCGGCAATTTTGAATTTGGAACTGTTCTATATTCGAATGCGTTTAAATTTTGAATCTCAAAACAGTTGAAAGTATTAGGATAAATGCTATTGTTTAGTCACAGCGTCGACTGGAATCTGTCAGGTTACGTACGAAAATGAATCTTTCTAAGGAAAATGTTCGTGCAATAATTTTCTACAACTTTAGAAGAGGCCTGACACGGCTTCAGTGTTTTGCAGAGCTAACATCTGTGTTCAGTGATGAAGCCCCATGTCTGCGGACTGTCGAACGCTGGTATTTAGAATTCCAGCGTGGACATACTAGTGTTAGTGACAAATCTCGCGAAGGACGCCCAAAATCCGCCTTCACTGTAGATAACATCATTGCTGTGAGACAACTAATTCTCGAAGATCGTCATGTGACGTATCGAGAGATAGAGGCTCTATTAGGCATCTCAGGGACAACCATTCAGAAGATCTTGCATGAAGCGCTTGGTGTGAGAAAGCTAGTTTGCCGTTGGATACCGCATCTGCTTTCCGATGATCTCAAGGCGGCCCGCGTCAGATGGTGTAAGAAAACTCTGGAAAGGTTCAACCGAGGAGAGTCAAATCACGTCTACGACATCATCAGTGGTGACGAATCTTGGATCTATGCCTACGATCCTGATTCCAAACAACAATCTACAATCTGGGTCTTTCAAGACGAGCCAAAGCCGACTAAAGTTGTTCGTTCTCGAAGCACTTCAAAGAAGATGGTGGCCACGTTCGTTGGAAAAACCGGCCATATTGCGACTATTGCACTTGAAGATCGTAGAACGGTTAACGCAGAGTGGTATACCACAGTTTGTTTACCACAAGTCATCGCCGAACTTCGAAAATCTAACTCAAAGCGACGCATCATCCTGCACCACGACAACGAAAGCTCACACAGCGCTCGGCAAACAATTGAGTATTTGAAGCAGGAAAAAGTAGAAATTCTTGACCATCCTCCATACAGTCCTGACCTAAGCCCTAACGATTTCTTTACATTTCCTAAAATTAAGAAAAGTCTTCGTGGTCAAAGGTTCCAGTCCGGTGAAGAAGCAGTCGACGCTTTCAAGTCAGCCATTTTGAACACCCCCACTTTAGAGTGGAATAAATGTTATAATAACTGGTTTGAGCGAATGTAAAAGTGTATTAAGCTACGTGGTGAATACTTTGAAAAACAATAAAAAGTACTATAAGGTTCTAGTTGTGTTTTTTTCTTCAAACGACAAAACTTAAAAGGCATGCCTCGTATACAGCAGTTAGCAGAATATACAACAAAATACAGTAAAAGTATGACAACTGAGACATTAAACAGTTACATTACACCTGCATTTGAGGTTCGACAAAGTAATGTTTTTTGAGAGCATTTTTAAAAGCATTTAATGACTTGATGGACTTCAGACCATCTGGCAATGCATTATATAATTGCATACCCTCAAAACCAATATTACGCTTTCCGTAGTTTGTCCTTACATTACCTATAACAAAGTTACTACGTTGTCTTGTACTATAGGAGTGTGTTGTGTCACACGTTGTGAAGGACATATTTATTTTTACGAGTCCCCTCAGTATTTTATATATTAACAATGTGGACACATATTTGTATATATTGCCCAACATTGCAATATTTGTTCTATTGTAAACCTCAAGTGTAGGTGTAAGCATACAAAAATTATATAAAGCCTTAACTGCTTTATTTTGCGCTACCTGTAACTCAGCTATGAAAGTTTTATTAGCGTTGCCCCAAACACTATTTAAATAAGAAATGTGAGAATGAATAAAGCTGAAACATATTTGTCGTTTGGTGGATACTGGTAAAAATTTTGAAATCCTGTATAATGCTCCCGTGATAGGAGCAATATTATTTTTGATGGCATTTATATGCGGTTTCCAG
Source organism: Athripsodes cinereus (assembly GCA_947579605.1). Taxonomy (NCBI): domain Eukaryota; kingdom Metazoa; phylum Arthropoda; class Insecta; order Trichoptera; family Leptoceridae; genus Athripsodes; species Athripsodes cinereus. The sequence continues at coordinate 8,624,334 of OX388311.1, forward strand.
GTAATGTATTCATCTAAGGTAATACCGAGGCATGCTTGTGTTGTGATGGTGCAATAAGACAGCATTGGGATTCGAACCCTTCATTAGATGTGTGGAGTAAAAATATACTACTTTCTCCTCGATTATATAATTAACTCCTTGTTTTGTAAGATGTGAATGTGAATAACACAAAGTTGATATGTAAAATAAATAATTTAACTCACCCCGAACAAAAAGTTGAAACTGACTCCAATCACCTTTATCCTTTAGATTCTCATGTTCTGGTTCATAAGTTGAGTGTAATTCCTTTGCTTCTTCCGCTATTTCTTTCCAATGTTTTTCTAAATCATCAAACAGTTTTCTATATGGTGTCTGTTCTGGCTTCCACCAGGGTCTGCCAGTTAATCTGTTAACGTTGTATAGTGATCGTTGGATTGGTGATAGAAATACACCTATAGAAGCACCCATCTCATAAATCTGAAATTGTAAAATCGAAATAAATACAGTCAAAGTGTAGTATAAATTATATTTAAATTAATTTGGAGTTTTTTTTTTCAGAAACACTAAACACAAGATCAGTAAAATCATTAATCTCTATGCCACTTTTGTTTCAAATATTTTTCACAAAAAACAAATTATTTTTACTATGGGTATTTGGTTTGGTTTAGCAAAATTTGGATTAGATTTAGTTTAGCAAAAAAAAAATGTACTGCATTAAGATTATCTATATCTCAAAACATATTACATAATTCAATGAATTTGATGTTACTGATGGCTTGGTGGTAGTCTTCAGACTTTCAATTGAAAGATTTCAAATTTAAATTATCCCGCTGTTGACCTTTGTACTTTTGCAGTTTAAGTGTATACTTGCTGACAGTGATTTAATGGGTGAATATATACCCATTAAATCACTGAGTTCGTCGGTAGCCTGGAGGTAGAGTCTCGGCTTCATGAACAAGGGGTCCGCGGTTCGATCCCAGGTGCTGGCAAACTCCCTTTAACGACACAAGCTTTTAGCTTACTGTGAAAGGTGTATAAGGTTGTATTTGGGTTTATAACAAAAACCCAGATATATCTTTAAAAAAAAAAACAAAATACCTTATTAGCTTTTTCTTGTTGCCCTAGTCGAGCATAACCATCTCCTAAATGAAAGAGAAACCTTCCGTCTAAGGTACCCTTGTCTCCTGTGTCTATCGCCCTCTGCATGTATTGCACACTTTCCTCTAAATTGTTATCTTCCGTTTTTAAAATGAAACCGTAATGCACTAGAGCGATGGGATCATCAGGCCACTTGGACAATGTGTCATTCAGAACTTTTCTTGCCAAGTTCACTCTGGAAAAAAGTCATATAAATTTGTACTACTGCAATTTCAGTGCCTCAAAAACATATATAACTATCTATACATGGATGGAAAATAATATATATTAAAAAACTTATTCTCTATACCAAGAATACAATAGAACTTGTAGTATAGAAATCATTTCATTAAAACATATACTCATATAAAAAATATTTTTCAATACTTTGATTAAACACAGAAGATCAATGAGATACACAGAAACATCACAACATTATTAGTAGATTTACAAAAATACTACCTACTTATTCACCATCAGATATGTGATAGCCAGGTCATTTCTGTGGGAGACTTTCTCTGGAAACTTTGTTATTAGCATGTAGTGTACTGGGACAGCATCCAAATATTTACCTATAAATAAAATTAAATAATTATAGAGAATAAAAAAAGTTACAATTGTAGCTAGATGTAACACTTTTCTAAAATATTTTTTTTCTTTCCCCTCAAGACTCACAATAGAGACTAAATAATCCTCTTTTATTTGGATCAATATCATGACAAATAAATTCTCTTTTTTCACAACATTCTCAAATCAACGATAACATTGCAACAGAGTATTATGGAAGTCACTCAAAATTTTGTGATGAATAATGAGGTGAATACTCACATATTAAATTTTTGTAAAAAGTATTACAGAATCACATTGCAAGTTTAAGACAAACTAAAATTTTAATCTAGTCTTTATAATATTTCATGAAAGTTCAATAATTTAAACTATTTACATCCAATATAATACTGACCTCTAAATCTCATTTTCTTGATAGTTCTGTCTGCTACTTCAAGGAAGAGTTTGTTTTTCAATTTCTTCATTTCCAGTACTTCCACATAGGCTTCTATAGCTTTATCGAGTAGCTCATTACTTCTTTTAGCTTCAGCCATAGCTTCTAAAGCCTTTGCTCGTCCCAGTTTGGCAAATGGACATGTTTTGTCAGTGAGCGACAGCGCAGTAAAGAGTCTGTAGGCTTTATCTAAATGTCCCTGAGGTGGAAGAGGATGGGAAAAAGGTTCACACACAATATTATGATAATTAAAACCAATCACAAAACAAATAACATGCTGTAGCATATACAAAAAAGATAACAATCAATCAAAGACAGAACTGGGCATTAATGATTAAGGAGTTATTTAACTTGCATTAAATAAATGCTATCTTTTAACAGTTGCTAACGTCAACTTTAATTAAAAAGCTTCTATAGAATTAAATCATTTACTTTAAGAATAATGCTGGTTCTCTTGAATTAACTGAAACGATTAACTATAACTTTTGTAAAATTTGAAAGACTATATATAGCTGACAAATTCATAGGAAATGAAGATATATTTTTCTTATTAATTGAGTAATGAACAATAAAGTTAATTTTTATGCACAATGGTGCCCAGCTCTGCTTTGAAGTTAAAATGTTGGGAGGGAAATGCTAATAATAAAAAAGATGAATCAGACGTGTGGGATTAAATAAACAAATTATTCTTGAAAACATGGAGTTAGTCTGTGGGTGCAGATAATGGTAACACCATGTAAACAAGAAGAGTCGTGTTTATTAATAAATTATAATCAACTGTATATACTGAGTAACACAAATAATATTTATTTAGAATACAAGCTAGGATCAACAAAATAACATTTAATCATACTATTGGATATATTCCTCACTCCGTATTGCTTAGTGGGAGTTAAATACTATTTTATATAAAACACAAGCAATGATTGATAATAATTGATTATGTCTATGGTGCGTCAAATATTTCACAGTATGATTTTAACTAAATGCAAACAGGCTCACACCAACAATAGGTATTCACACGAATTATAAGATAACTTACAAATTGTTAGACAAGACTGGTATGTTATTATTGTTACCATTATTGTAAAATTAAAATTAAGGAAACTTTTCATATTATATTTTACTGTATTATTTATATAATTCGTAACTAGAGAAGTGTCAGTTAAGCAAAAATTGTTTATTTACATAAGAGATTAGTTCAAAGTGACACGGATTAATCAAAGAGACCCTGTATAAAAAAATAAAATAATATTCAGTGGGTACACAAAATTTAAATATATCAACAAAAAAATATAACATTTCAAAGAAAAGTTGAATTTTGAAATATCCCCCAGAAGTGAAAATATTTCAAGTTTTTATGCATCACAAGTGCAAAACAATAAATGGCGTGTAATCGGACACTAATCAATATCCAATAAATCTGGGTTTGAAGTAAATCCAAACACCCTCATATTAAACAAAATTTTGTCTGGTGAAGGTAGAATAGATCTGCGGTGAGAGAAATTGAACTTGGGATCTTTTGAATTGAAAGTCTCCGAGACTCTGCCATCAAACAACTGACTACCTCAAATGCTCATTGTCAATTATACACCCTATTATTGGCCGATATTTTGAAGTAAATGGACAGATATAAGTTGAAGCACATTCTTACCTCGTCCATTTCAGCTTGAGCAAGTTCTAATTGCTCTTTCCAATGGTCACTACTTGTATCATCCTCCCACTCTTCTTGTTCACCATCTTCCACAGCATTACCGCCAGTTGGTTTACCCTCTGTACAAATAATAAACACACCATTAATTACAAATGAAAAGTAGTAATAATCATTAAATAAACACAACAGTTTGCTAATGGTAATGGGCTTCTGAAAACATTTAACATTAACACTCGTCTAACTAACATTGTCTATTATTAAACCATATCACGTTAACATTTAAATCTGCAAATGATTATACCTACATGCCATTTAAAAAATGATACAACTCAAAATGATCAATTTGCAAATTTTTATTTTTAAAAATTAGCTGAGCAATATAGGTTTTTGAAATAATATAAGATATTAAAGTAATTTTCGATTAATTTTATTTATTTGCAAATAAATAAAATTAATTATTAAATCTTGCATATTGCTTCCTTTCTAGCTAAATATCTTATTTCATTTAAATTTTATATCATAATTAAAATTCACTAAGAACCATCAGTCGATAATGAAACTTTTTAAAAATATATTTGGAACAAGCCTACATATTTATGAATTCTTTCGTAATATTTGCATTTATTTTGATTTTTAGATTTATAACTAAATAATTCATTGTGTTCAAACTATGTCCATAAACCTACTTTTGAGAGAATTGATTGTAAAATTTTCTTCTCCTTATACCCATTAACAAAAATGAAAACAAAACTATGAAAACCCTTTTAAAACAATAACAAATGATGCATAAAAAAGTGGAGAATATCAAAACTCTGATAAATAATAATTAATTAAATATCTCACAAAAATGAATTTCATTTGTTTCTCATTTACATTGTCAATAGGTATATGTAATCAAGTCAAAGTTCAAAATTTGGAGTTGTAACGATTTTTCAAATAGTATGCTAAATTATTACACAAACATTTACGCCCGCATGATATATTCTCAAACTTTCAAATTCAATAAAACCCTATTAAATTAATTATTGTGGGGTACTCTTTCTAGCAGGCGTCACAGGTGGTGGTTCATCATCGCTATGTCCCTCGGCTTGATCTTCATCTTGTTGTGGTAGTTTTCCATATTTCGCTTCCAGTTTTTTCAGCAGTTCCGTATCATCACCATCATCAGATATTTCCTCTTCATCTTCCTCCTCCTCTTCTTCAATGATTTCTTCTTCCTCAATAATTTCTTCATCTTCAACAATTTCTTCCTCGTCTTCCAATTCTTCTTCATCTTCATATTCAGCTTCTATGTTTTGAATTTCCTCCCTTGTGATTTCTTCCACGTCTTCTTCTTCACTCTCTTGTTTTGGAGGTGGCTTTGGTTTGGCAGCTTCTACAGGTGCAGGTGCTGCTTTCACTTCTTGGACTGGTTCTTCTACAGGCTTTTTAACTGGTTCTTCCTCATCATCATCCTGGAATAAAAAACAAAAGACATTTTGATTATGAGATGAACAACTAAACTTAGTTAGGTACTACATACTTATTAAAAAGTATGCATACAAAATGTGCTGTACCATTCAAATATACGTAATCCGTTTATTTTAGGTAATTAGTTAATATTAAATATCTGTTCTCTATATTCATAATTGTGTGTTTGAAATAGTGCAACGCATATAAATAGAATGAGCCCACCCGTGATTCAATTTTTCAAGAATCATATAAGACAGACATTTGTAAAACATCACATATAATACATTTCGCATTGTCAATTCCATGAAAAAGTGTGCTACTCATCCTAAATGTCTTTCTCTATGCCATGATGAGAAAAATCTACACATGTTTATAACATGCAGGTATCCCACAGGCTGTGGGAGACACCAAGTCAGTATAAATACAGAAAAAGATAATATATACCTCAATGTATCTGTGAATGACTTGTCTAATTCTTGAGGCTGAACTCGTGGATGATGGAGTCAGCCCAGCTGGTGGAGGCTCACTGGGTGTTGGTGTACTTTTTACAGGAGGTACAATTCTTTTAATGGGGGGAGGTTGTTCTATTATTTCTTCTTCTTCTTCGTTTGCTTCGAAAAATAGAAACAAATTAGCTATTTTCCATTGATATTAAAAAGAGAAAAAATATCTAAGAAATTGATAAATGCTGTTGGCAAATTCCTATTCTGCAATAATAAAAAAAGGAATACATATTTGGTGTTCATTGCTAATATTTAGAATTTTTATGATCTTTTCACAATTACTATAAATTTGAATACCGTGGTGAAAAGTTAGGGAGCATGTATTTTTTATTACACTTTCAAAACCATCACTTACATCATTAAATTGGACCATTTACACTCTTGAGAATCTGAATGATGCCTAAAATTATTTTTGAGTCATACCAAACTTTCCTTTTTGGCATTTAGAATGAATCAATTAACATATTGGTGGTATAAAATACATGGTGCAATAGCCAAGACCCACACCAATCTTATGCAATGTGTCAGATTAGCTATTTTGTTATGACAGTGACATCTAAGGTAAACTTGTGTCATATTTGTTATTTAATCTGCATAAAACACCTTACTAATTTGGATCAGGAAAAATAAAATACAATTACCTTCATTGTCAATGAGGGTCATCCTTCTGTTAAGATCTCCAGGAGATTCGTCATCCGAGGCTGTCATCCAAAATGATACAAACATAATCAAAACTTAATATAAAAAAGAGGCAAAGGCTATTTGTCCGTAATTACATAGAAAAAAGAAAGAAATTATAAAATTTATCTATGGTGAACTTTTTCGTAGAGAAATTATAAAATTTGTTTATGGTAAACTATTTCCATAGATAAATATTAAAATATTTTGTTTATGGAAAATGTAAATGTTTGCGTAATCTTTAAGTATTATACTCTATACAACGTTGCCAGATGTGAGGTAATTACCGTATTTATACGGTAATTTCATTCCCGGTACGGTAATAATTTAAACAAATTACCGCACGCCTAGCAAGTATCCGGTATTGACATAAAGAATCATAGGTACAAATACCCGAATATTGTAAAAAGGCACTGTGTGAGAAAATAATCATTAAGATAACCGAGGAGTTTTTGAAATATTCCAAATTCCTATACCATTTCGAACATTTTGTAAAGGTACTGTTGTATTTCCGTTGTGTACGGTATTTTTTTCACTGAAGTAAGGTAATTTTGGCAACACAATCTGGCAACCCTGACTCTATAGCAAAATCTGTCACTCAGGAAACAAACAACAACATAGATGGGGGTGTCAATTTTCCACTCTATTACGAATATGTTAGGACTTTAAACTAAATTGAACCTATAAGAACCAAAATTAATTTATCAACATAACGCGCTAAATGGGAAAGTACTATTTTTTTTTAAATTATGTAGATCTTTAGATTTAAGGTCAAATGTTAATATAAACAGCGCTTTTTATTCAATAATAAAACTTCCTTGTAGTAGTACCCACAGATCTCAAGTTTGCAAACAGTGAGTTAATAAACATTAAAAAGCTCTAATCGATTTATTACACTTTATCCGGTTATGGAAATTACTTTGTTCTCAGACAAAATATAGGAGCTTAATGCTCTTTATATGGGAACATACCTATAAAACATGAAATATACAAGATGACAAATGTTTAAATGATATTGCACTATTCAAGCATTGAAAGTTTGCTTTCTCATAAAGCAAACTAACCGAAAACGTAATAAGAAATGTCATCGGACATTACGACTGCCAATATTGACAGACGTCAAAACAGCGTGGCTTTGTTTATCTTTACATAAAATTGCTTACAAATAGCCACTTAATTGACAGACGTCAAAACCATGCCGTTTTGTTTACATAATTTACTGTAAAATACTTCAAGGTCAAAACTGTCATTATTTGACAGTGACAGTAATTTCTGTTACTGACGAATAGCCGATGCGTAAAAAATATCCAAAAGATGACAAAAACTATGATTATTTTAAATATAAAAAAAAATAAGTAAAGAAATGCAAGCTTACCTGCCAAGTTAGAAAACACGACGAAAAAATTACACACAAAATCATGAAGCATTCTTTTTCACATCAATATTCTATATATTATAATAAAAATAATTTACATGTTACAATACAATATAAACTTAGCATGTAAGCATTTACAAAACATCAAAATGAAATGTACATCATCTAGAGTAGATTGTTAGTAAGGCCACGAGCGAATAGAAGATATGTAATTATGTGTATAATGTCAAACATTTTAGTAAGAGAAACTATGGAAAGCCAACTAATAAACTCAATAAAAGGGGCTACAAATAATACCATGGTATAAGAAAAGCTTTATTTTAATAAATATAAATATCTACAGTTGATATCATCACTAGTCACAAAACTAAAATTGTATAATTTCACTGTTATATTGCAGGTAAGTTTGGTAATTTTTTACACTGCTATTTTTAAGAATTAAAAAATTATACATTTTTCATTTTTGTATCACAACTTAAGAAAATATTTACAAACAATTTTATGCGGCATTTAGCACATCTATTTTGCAAACTGCTAGATCTAATTCGTATTTAGTAGCGATGAATATTTTATGGCACGGTATTTTTAAAAATGACAAAGTAAACTGATTTAATGAAGGGCATAAAATGCATGATCTAATAAAAAATAGAACATTCATGGTATTGAGTCGAGCCTCTAAGAGTTTGAAACCTGGGTGTTTAAAAAAACAACAATGACATGCAAAAGTGTGTTGTGGTTACCGACCATTATTCAACTTTCTGGCCAGCACGCAGTAGGCTACGACCACTAGCGCCACTCCGATGCCAACTCTCAAACCAACTGTAATACACACCCGCAAACAATATATATTGTATTCCTAATAGCGGCAATATGGAAATTACATTTCAGTAGCTCGTGACCATTGTAACAATCTTTACAATTTAAATCCTTTAAGAAAGTTCATACAGTGTTTTCATATAGCTTAACAATTAACAATTTTGAAATTCCTTACTAAATACTAGAAAAATTTAAGCTCTGAAATAAGTTTACACACAAAATAATTCTATCAATTTTTATACAGAAATTCAGCAATAATACAATTTGAGGAAGAATTCTGATTTTGTTGCAAAAATTCACTCTTAACAAAATACCTAGGTACATCTGATTTAAAAAATATATATGTTTCAGAAGTCCATTTTGAAAATAATATCTGAAAATAATGAATATTGTAAAATATTTTAAAAGTAGTTTCTGGTCATTCTAATGTAGTCCATAAATAATTCGTTAAATTAAATAGATGTACAGCGTACATAAAATATTCAATTGTGTTAGATAAAATGACTTTTTTTCTGTAAATAAATTTTGTTTACAGTGATTTCATTTATTCACTACATAAGTAGTAGATAATGTTTCAATTCAGATGAAAAATATTTTCTTTGTAGACAGTCAAGTTTTTACAATGGGCGTCATAATTCTCTTCGTATCCATATTGAAGCTGGGATTCAATATGCGGAAATGTGATATTATCTATGCATGCGCTATTTCAGCGAGACATACATATTATAATAATAATAATAATAAAAATCTTTATTGCACAAAAAAACAAACATTATTAAAACATAAGCATCGCAGAACCAGACAAATAAATTTGTGCAATGGGCGAGTTTATCGCAGAAGCGCGATATCTTCCAACTAACCCATATTATACCATTTTGTGAAAAGTTTCAAGCAACTTTTTGATAAAGAACTTTAATAATGACTCTTACCCCCTGATTCCTCTTGTTCCTGGGCCAGCTGTTCAGCCTTCTTGGCAGCTAAAAGTTCCTCTTCGCCTGCATTGTTATCAATAACGTCTTCTTCATTAGAATCCACCTAAATACAGAAGAATACAATGATTAATGACAATCATATAATAAAATTTTACATATTCTTAGTAAGTTCATGCAACCAAACACAAGTAGTCTGCCATTTGTAAAACAGTTTTTTTAAACTTATTTCTTATACTAATAACACATTAATAATTGTTGGATAATAAATACGCATCTGTATGACTACTACACATATTTTTCGCTGATAAATATGCTGCGATGATTACTATTGTTACATTTTTTTCACACTATGCAGGCGTACTGAAGTATTGTAAAAAAATTAAACATTAAGGGCAGTTAGTGTTGCACATTTATTCTTAAAATAAAAATAATGTTGTAGTAACTAGATACTTATTATCCAAAGAAAAAAAGAATATTTATCTGCTAAAATAAACTATGTATTAAAGGTTAATTAAGCGAGGAACTGGGATAAAAAAAGTAGGGTAAATAATCAGTTCTCAATAAATCTACTAAAAACTACTTTTGGTTAAAAAAAAACATCACAAAATATTTTCAGGATTCAATTAATAAAGCGGGTCATTTAACAATTATTATTTATGGAAGAGCTAAATGTAAGAGACGATTGGCAATCAACAGCACAAGATTGGAAGGTGTGGACTGTTTAAAGATCCATTGTTCTAGAGGATAAAGTTCTACAAGTGCTGTTTAGTGAATGATGTAAAAAAACTCATGCGAGGTGAATAAACAATTCCACATCATTGGTTATCACAAACGATATTCAGAATTATTTGAGTGAACCTCTTCCAAAGGCTTGTCAACATCTTCTACGCTATCAGCTTGTTGGGAATCATTATTATCACCATCATTTTCATCAGATCCACCTAAATATTCATCATCGTCGTCATCATTTCCTTCAATATCTTCTGCTTCATCACCATTGTAATCAATTTCATGTATTTTGTCTCCATCATCATCATCGTCATCATCCTCAGCTGTGTTATCATCATCATTATCATTGTCATCCCCACCCTCAACACTATCAACATCATTGTCCCCATCATCAGCTTGATCATCATCGTCATCATCATTATCTCCGCCGTCATGTTCTATATATTCTTGACTTTGTTCATCATTATCATCATGATCGTCGTCATCGTCATCACCCTCAATGCCAGCATCATCATCTTCTTCTCCTTCGCTATGCTCATAATCTGTATGGCCGTGTTCCTCCTCTAGATATTCCACTTCTTCGTCGGTATGTTCATCATCGTGTTCATCCTCATGGCTATCTTCCTCCTAATATGAAATTATTTAAAATAAATTTTACCTTATGAACACACTGCCTATAAATTCAATTTTAAAGCTTCCTGTATATCTATACAACATATCACAGTTTACGTTGTGGATAGAATGACAATAAAAATATACATTTATAGTTAAATAAAAATGTAGCTGTTTCTATTATCTTTTTGAATAATGTTTCTAGGCTTTTGACATCTTTTTGTTGTTAGGATTCTCTATTGTCATGATTATATATAGGTGTGTCAATTGTCTTTGACGATTGTCAACTGTAATTGTGCACTTCCTTTCACAGCGCCTTGGTAAGAAGTTAAAATAAGGTTAAGCCATAATATTTAAGTGTGTTATTATTATTACCTGGCCTATCTTAACTAAATCACATTGTCTTCTCTTTGATGTTTCTCCCTCAGTACTTGAACCATTTTCATATTTCTTTTGAAAATAGCCAGAGTAGTAGCATGACGATATGTTTTTTAAAATCTAATATTGTGATATTATTATCTACATCATTCACCCTTAATACTCCTTTTGAAAACATAAACTGGAAACAACACTGTTACCTCTCATCATGACACTGGTATGTAAGGGTTTATTTTCTATAAAAAAGTTTTTATACAGAGATCAAAATTATGGTAAATCAGAAAAATGTTGTAGTTACCCCATGTTTTAATTCTAGAGTATGTTCATCATGATGGTCATCGTGGATAGGTCCTTCGTCCACCCAACCATCAAATACTTGAGCGTAGCGAGATTCAGAAACGGGAACATCCACTGAAATACAAGTACAATAGAATAATCATTTTCATTTTCTTTAAAATAACAGATTGACTAAAGTGGGATTGACATTTTACCAAATGTGATTCTGGTAGTTTAGAAGACCTTTACGATGATGTACTTTTTCTATGATAATTGTATATGGAAGTTTTGTGAAAAAGCTAACTTCGTTGATAAAAAAACTCTAAGAATCAGAGAAGAACTCTTCCTATCTTTCCAAAACAAACATTAAAATCTTATGAAGATAATATTATTTACTAGAGAGTTACGTACTAACATTGAAACTATTGCACAAGCATACTACTATATAATAATGAAAAGTAAAATATTGGGGTACTTTGTTACGAATGAGATAATACATAGTGAGGTGCATTTATTTACAAAGATAAGTGCCCATGAAGTAAATAGCTATTGTAATGTAATGCAGATAAAGTAACACAACCATATATTATACAGCAGTTCATTCATACAACATATAAACTCGACTATGATCAAGAAATTTTATCATGTGTGAAAACAAATTAAGTAACTGTGAAAAAACTAAACATAATAATAATAATAAACGTTTTTGTATTTGGACCTCTCTGCCTATTTCACAAGGGATTTAATACAAGATTAGGAAATATAGGAAAACTTTTTGACTCAGATTTCATACATAATCAATCAGGAGTTCACATTTTTACAAATTTAAGGAATAGTTTCTCATTTAGATTTTGATGATACCAATTCGTTGTTGAAAGTGCGTGTTTGTTGTTTACTTTGTATTATTATTATTGGACAACATTTAAGTGTCGTTTACATGCCAAAGCACCTCAGGAACACTGTACAATTCATCAATTCTAGGACATTACATCCACATCATAATATAAATAAATTAATACATTAAATGAGTATCTCGGATACCTTTTAAAGAAATATAAAAAGCGTTATATTTTATATTATTTAAAATGCTGTTTCACAATGTCAAAATTGAAATATTGAACTTAAGCAACAGATGATTTTGTTTTAAATGTTCTTCACTTACGATCAGTTAGGCCTCGATTTTCGATAAGAATGAGTCCAATGAGAAATACAAGAACGGCGAGAAGAGAAAAGAAGACAATCTTAGCACACCAATGTCCTCCAGTTCCTCCCTCATGATGGACATGGATGATGGAGTCACCTTCGCCTAGCAGAGATGATGTATGAGAGGAACTGCCTTTTCCAGGGATACTGACACCTTCATCAGACTCATCTGAAAAATGATTAACGAAAAAATTTCTCCAATTCTTTTGCAAATAATACTACTTTATAATTCATTGTGGTCTGAGGATAGCATAAGTAATTAATATTTATAAATCTAAGAAATCAAGCGATTGAAATACTGAGCATTTGAATTTCAATTATTTTAATATAAATGCTGTTATGATAATGCCAGTGAAGATTTTAGAATAGAAAAGATCATCCAATTTCTGTAATTTTTGAATGTTCTATAAAAGGCAACTATTCAAAAAATATAATATATATGACATTAAATTTAATGCATTCAATAAAGCCATTAGGTATGTTACTTATCTTGAATGTCTTATTTTTTATGGTATTGTTTATTACATGCAGTAAGTATACTAGCTACATTTGTTAGTATACTTACTGCATATTAGCTACATTTGTTAGTATACTTACCGCATATTAGCTACATTTGTTAGTATACTTACTGCATACATAACAGGTAGCTAGTATACTTACTACATTTTTAGGTGTCCCGATGGTATAGAAAATAATATATTAAAGTAGATCATGCTAGGAAAATCAATATTACATTAAAAAAATAAAATTAAGTGGAAGTTAGCACAAACTTGTTTAAACTGAGCAGTTTACTAAAATTGGAAAACTGTACGTAGTTTGGAAGAGTTCAAATATTTTATAGATACGAGACATGCATAAAAAAATACATTGGGTCAGTTGGAAGAGATTGCGCCTTTGCAACAAACTCACCCTCAGTATATTGATTGCATTCAATATGAATATGTACTAGATATCCTTCAAATCATGAGCTCTGCTCAATTTTGAGGGGACATAAAATAATTTTTAGTCTTGTTTGTAGTTTGTAAAATATTACATTAAATTTATGTATGAATTAATAGTGTAAAATATTTTCATTAAATAAATATTTGAGATTTGAATTTCCTTACAACTTTTTTTGTTATATTATGTACAGTATGAATTAATAAATATAAATGAATTGCAAAAAAAATGGTAATAATCTTATAAATCGTTCATGCAAGGAAGTTTAGTTATTGGAGTGACAGTTCTTAGTGGAAATTTATTCTAATAAAAAAATTAAATGAAACAAAATATTTTTTTGATTCTACAGAGCCCCTAGACAAACATGCACTTGGCGATCGACTACAAACAAATTTTCGCCTATAACTGCAACAATAACGCATAATTATATGGTACATGTAGGTAGATTGTCGAAAAGTTCGCCAGTAGCCGATCGCTAAGTATGAATTGTCTACGGGCTCAGGTGACTTTATTAATTTGCGAGCCACGTTTCGAAAGCTTTTCACATTTGCCTGATGATGAGACCAGAAGCTTTTGAAACCTTGCTAACAAATTAATGAAGTCATCTGTAGAATTACTAAATATTCCTTTTTAATTTGATTTTAAGTAAATATGCCTAATTTGAAGGTAATATATTGAAATTTAGCACATGTCAATTTTCCGATACATACACATTGTAATTTTCTTGGCAAGCATTCAGAGTGACGTATCTCCAAGATTTAATTTAATAATCAGCTATTCATAATAATACACAAAACAATGTAAATAAATTCTAAGTACCTATTTTATCTGTTGTGGAAATGTTTTAAAAAAGAAATTGGAATGGTTGGTAACATTTCAGGTGAAGCTACACTATTTGATTATAGGTGGGGTACTGTTTTTGTCATCAGGGTAAAAAGGTAGTATAACTTGTATTACGATTGACAGGAGGGAAATCTGGGTAAAGGAAAACCCATTACCTCCAAGACTTAATTTACGAGCAATAAACTCGGCTTCTGCCCTTGCACGATCAGCTGATGAATCTGTTTTTAAGAAAAAAAAAAATGATCAAGCATAAGAAAGTTATATTTAAACTAGATAAATAATTTTAGCTATTCTAAGGTATAGGGAAATAATAATTTGACGCATTACGTTGCAAAAAAATGTTTTACTTATTAGACTCTTACTCTGGGCACTGCTTCAACTGTTAGAATCAATGACTGTTCAAAATTTATAAAAAAAACATTGTGAGGTTTCCTATTTTATTTTACGGATATTGTATCAGAATCAGGTTTTCTGCAAGTACTTGTCTTAACCCTTAACCGGAATCGAGGGTCCATTTGGACCCGACAAAAAGAAAAAAACCGTTTATTTTTTAAACGCGCGCAGTTACACTTTTGCGCGTCAATCTAATCTCATTACGTCGCGAGTCGCGGCAGGTGTCAGACGCGTGGTGCTTACAATTTACTGGAAGTGGAGGTAACGAACTATCGAGGGTCCGATTGGACCCACGATTCCAAGTACGTAACTTTTATGTAAATGTACACTTATTTAATTTGTATTGTTTTAGATATTTTTTTGGAACAATGGCGTGTAATCTTACTAATAAAGATATTGAAGAATTGTTATTGGATGAAAATGAGTCAGATCCAGAACCTTTAAGTGATTTTGAACCTTGTGACGAAGAAAACATAAGTGAAAATGAAAATACATCACACTTATCCACTTCACACTCTAGTGACTCTTCATCCGATCACAATGTAATAGAAAAAAGTGACGAAGAAGATAATTCACAGACATCTAGTGCTTATTACAGAGGCAAAAATAAGTTTGAATGGTCTAAAATGCCACCTAGCAGCTCTAGAACCAGAAATCACAATATTGTGACTCACTTACCTGGTATTGTTGGTCCAGCTCGTCATAAACAACAAATGTCACCAATCGAATTATGGCAGTTGCTGATTCCAGATGAAATCATCCAGACTATATGTACTCATACCAATCAAAAAATAACTGAATACTTGAATAAATACAAGAATAACCGAATTGATAATTTCCTAAAGCCAGCTTTAGATGCACCGCAAATTGACATGGGTCAAGAAAAAGAAACTTGCACTAAAAGTGGTGCACGAAAAAGAGGAAGATGTTATTTATGTGGTCCTAAGACTGACAATAAACAATCACAGAAGTGTGAAAAATGCTGCAACTATATATGAAAGATTCAAGTGCCTTACATAAAATGATAAAAAGACTGAGGTTTTTTAATTTTTTCATATCTCACCATTTTTTTTGTTTTTGAATGATCTCATAAAGAATGTTTGTTTTTGTTAATGGGAAGAGACGTAAAACCCTGTACTTTGATTAGTTTTTTAAGTTTTTTTTTTATTATTATTTTACATGTCAAAAAAGAGACTGATAAAAACTTGTGCTAAACTTGGTTCCTAAGAAGAAAAGCCAAAAAGATGTATAATTTAAAAATGTTGATTAATAAAACTACCTTACATACTACAAACAACTAGTTTCAATACATCTATAACCCATTTAATGGTTAATAACGTCTATATTACAAAAAAAAAACTTTATTTTAATTAGCGGGTCTATTTGGACCCGCGATTCCAGTAACGTTGACCGAAATAGCGATTCCGGTTAAGGGTTAACATAACTGATAAAAAGTGTTTTAAGGAAGTCAAATTTGTTTCCCATTTCTTTTCCAACCAGACAGATCATTCTAATACACAATTAATCTTAGATATAAATAACACATTTTGATCACAGATCTAGGAAGTTTTATCTGATCTAAAAGAAGACAAAGACATTACATTTGTATTAGTGAAGTTCAAGACATTACTCCCAAATATTGGCTAAGATTATTCTGTTTTGTTTTACACGTAAAATACCTTTGTTCAAAGTAAACATAGTGGTAATGCGTTAGTATTGAGTGTCTATTTACATATAACAAGTATACTCCTTAGTTATTTATATCTTGGATGTCCCAGCCAAATAGTTCACTATGGACATGTGAACCAAAGTGTGACTTGAAATAATCACGTCAATTCCCTGATGATTAACATAAAATATACGCAATAACTTTTCTAACTTGAGTTTATTCAAATGGAATACACTGTACTCGACTATTTTTAATTAAATTAAATGTTATGTAAAGGTTGATGTGGAATCTATGCGAAAATAATAGTACAGAATTTCTATGAATACAAGACTGAACTAAAATATACCTGCATTTTAATATTTCATATTAAAATGAAGCAAATACTTTCAATAAATTCGTGAAATTTCAAAATTATAAAGGCAAATTACGATTATAAGAATAGTTTGCTCTAATAAAGTAATTTATTGATCTAATTATTAAAGTGAAATTTTACCTTTCTTCCTCTTTTTGTCTTTCCGTTTTCTGGGTTGCACATCTCCTGACATCCTCTAATTAAAATTATAGAACTCTTGAAATTATTTAAAACTTAAATTAAACGCAAGCATGGTCCGCAACATGCACAATTTCACGAACTATTCCGGCGAATTCGGCGACCCGAGCAAGACCCGACGAACTTATCTTTGAGTTTCTCAATGTACACCGCTGCAGTGTTACCAAATGCCAAAGACTTCAAAGTTATTAGATATTTCTGGCGAAAATATACAATCGTAAAAAAACTTTTTATCTAGCGGATCTAAAGGGTCGTTCACATACGTTCACTTTCAGTGATCACTCCGGATGATCCTCCAAGATGAACAGGTGTGAACGGGCGTTTCATCGCTAGTGATCACTAGCGATGACGGAGCTAGGAAAGAGATTACCACTCGTCATAATTTTGATGAAAGGTCGACCTTTCACTGAAACGACCATAAACAAGTTTCATCTTATTATTTGTTTTATTCTCTATGAATTTGTATTGAATGTCAGAATCATGTACAAAATTATTATGTAGTCGAGAGCTATATTAATTTATTTTAAGTGTTATTTTTCATTTTTGAATTTGTTTAATTATTTTTATACGAAAATACGTCAAACTACATACAATATGAGTGAGAAAGTAGACATGGCAGTGAAAGCATAGGATGAACAAATGTGAACAGACGTGTTCACTTTCGATGAACAGGTTTGACCCTGACACTCTGGATGATCATCCAAAGTGAAGCAATGTGAATGCTACTTAATGAATCAAAAAGCTTTCAATAAAATATGTTGTAAAATTATCTGAAATGTGAAGTAAAGAAATGTGTTGTAAAATTATCTGAAATGTGAACGAAAAAATTGAATTTATGAATGACAAAATAAATTTGTTTATATAGCAACATTATGCCGAAATGTCAACTTTGTGACAGATCTGTCGATCTGTGAGGGAAAATGAATTGTTTGATTTTGTATTTGATGAGATATTTTTATTCTATTTAATATTACAAAGTATAATTATAATTAAGTGTCTTCATGTTATCTTGTAAAATATTAACTAAATATAAAACTAAGATTTTGAATGTAAATTGTCTGACTCACCAGTTTATCTCAACTTCAGAAATGAATAAAAAGAAATCAAAGACGAAAGATCCCATTGCCTCTAAAAAGGTATTACAATATTTAAATACCACAATTACTACCAGTTATAGGTTTGTCAATTTACATAAAAAAAAAAAATTTGATACAAACAAGGTTGATTTGACGCAATCAAAGATTTATTTGACAAAGAATAAATTTTTGAGTAGAAACATACAAGAAAATAATACTATAGACCATTAAAGGATGACGTCACAGAAAAATCATTGAGGGGCATCAGGCATCCCAACACAACAGACGATTACGGTGTAATATTAAGTGGAACACCTAAAGAATACCTAATAATCAAAAAAACTGTCAGTGTCGATTTTGTTATTATTTTGTCGTCTTACTTTCTTTTTTTTCTCTTATGGCATAACACCCTACTAGGATGATTTGCGCAATCTGACTGTTTGCCCCCCAAGCAAAAGCAAATCCATAGACAAGACCACGTGACCTTTAATGGTCTATATTTTGTAATAATTTCCATGTTTTTTACTTGGAAAATAATACTAACACTTGTGATAATTTCCAAGTTTTTTTATTTTACTTTCAGGATGACAATGAAGTCAGTTATTTGAGTGAAGACAAAAATGGTAACATTCTTATAAAAATCCTAGCAAAGCCTGGAGCAAAATTAAATTCCATAACAGGTAGATACTATAATATGATGAAGATATTTTAAATTATTTAAGTTGAAATCAATAAGTATATTAACCCTCGTTTAATATTTCATTTTAGATATAAGTCCAGAAGGAATAGGCGTCCAAATAAATGCTCCTCCAGTAGAAGGAGAAGCCAACACAGAACTGATTAAGTATGTTGCAGATGTTCTAGGAATAAGAAAAACAAATGTGTCATTAGAAAAGGTATATTTTGACTAATTGATTTGTTCTCATGTAGCTTAAGAACACTAAAACAAGTAAGTTGATTGTATTCAAAGTTGTATGAAAAGAAATTAAATGACAAATTCAGCTGGCTTAAGGGGTATTCACACTTGTTCACTTTCATTGATCACTCTGGGTGATCCTCCAAAATGAAAAGGTGTGAACAGATGTTTCATCAATAGTGATCATTAGCGATGACAGAAGAAAGCGATTACCACTCGACATAAGGCCTGACACTAAAATGACCATCAACAAGTTATATCCTATTATTTGTCTTATTGTCTATGAATTAATATTGAAAGGCAGAATTATATACAAAATAATCATGCTGTTGAGAATCGTATGAATTTGTTTTAATTTTTATGAAATCGTGTTATTTTTAATTTTTCAAATTATTTCTTTACCAAAATATGTCAAACTATATAGGATAGACCGTGAGTGTTGACATGGCAGTGAAAGCATAGGATGAACAAATGTGAACAGACGTGTTCACTTTTGACCCTGACAATCTGGATGATCATCCAAAGTGAATCCTACTTTAGCTAAGGGGTCGATAGCTTGATGGCAGAGTCACAGACTTTCAACCAAGAGATGCAGAGCCACCTAGCCTTTGCAGCACAAGTGTATTGCTTACTCTGAAGGTGTTTGCGGGTGTATTTGGGTTTATTATACACCCAAATTCATAACAAATTAAAAAAAAATAAAATGTTATTTTTTACTAATTTAATTAAAGATGTATAAAAATCAATATGGTAGAAAAAATATTTATTTTTTAATTAGATTATGGAATTCCACTGCCTAAATACCGACATAGTGAATACCCAGATTCATCTTTTTTTTAATGCTAACAAAAATTGTTTAAATTTTGAAACCAAGATGTTATTATTCATTGGTGAATCTCATTTTATTAAACTATTTTTCAGGGAAACCGTTCGAGGCAAAAAGTATTAATGATTACAAAAGGATCTCTGCAAATTGATGCTATAAAAAATAAAATATGTAATGAACTCAGTAATAAAAATTAATTGTTTAAAATTTATTGTTTTATTTATTTTTTATTTATTTATTCATTCTTTACTGTACATTGATTAAAAACAATTACATAAAAGGTATACATTCAAATTAAATACAATCTGTAGTGTACGGACTTTGTACACTGCACCGGTGAGTTGAACCTTGGACCTTGTTTACAAGGTAAACAGTGATAATGACTGAGTAGCAATACGCTACTGCCTATATAGGTTAGCCACCTATTGAGAACGACGCTCATTAATTGATAGAACCTTGACTTGCACTGTTAGGCTGCGTGCTTTGACAAATTGTGTTCGACAAATTATAATAGGAATTATTTATTGAATATATTGTGTAAATATAAAAATACGTGTCGTTATTCAAAAAGAACCTTATATTGTATACTTGACCCAGTATACAATACGTGGCGCAGTTCGGTAGTTCAAAATTGTCGTAAACATACAACAATAGTCTTTTTTGCGCGCCGAAAGTTTTGTCGGCGGTACGCGGAAATAACGAGTGAAAGGCAGTCTACAGGAGTAGAAAGGAGGCAGGAGTCTCCAAAGCCAGATTAGCCAGCAGTGCAGGTAGCAGCAAAGAGACAGGAGTCTCAGAAGCCAGTTGGGCAAGGTTGCAGGTAGCAGCAGGGAGACAGGAGTCTCAAGAGCCAGTTGGACAAGGTGCAGGTAGCAGCAGGGAGACAGGAAGTCTCAGGAGCCAGTTTGAGTCAAGGTGCAGGCAGCAGTGGGAGACAGGGGTCACCCAGCATCCAGGCGGAGCCAGTTGGTGGATCCAGGAAGCCAGGAGAGGAGAGTTCTTGCAGGTCAGCCAGGCGGAGTCCATTGCGGTTGCAAGGAAATCCAGAAGACCGGGGCGATTGGAGGAGTCTCTCATAAGTTAAGTCTTTTTTATTCTTAGTTGTTTTTGCCTGTGATTTTCCGAAATGACTTCGAGAAGTTTAGAGC
This sequence comes from Athripsodes cinereus, assembly GCA_947579605.1. Taxonomy (NCBI): domain Eukaryota; kingdom Metazoa; phylum Arthropoda; class Insecta; order Trichoptera; family Leptoceridae; genus Athripsodes; species Athripsodes cinereus. The sequence continues at coordinate 8,645,418 of OX388311.1, forward strand.
CGTTTTGTCACAAGACAATGAGTTGGCCTTCTTACAGAACAAGGTGGGAGAACGCCTTATTATTAAATGATGAAAGTTGGACTGATGTGAAGAAGCGTGCTTTCTTCATAACATCGTTGTCCCAGGGCAGTTTCAAGCTACTGTCTGATCTGTGTTTTCCAGCTTCTGTGGAAAAACAGTCTTATAAAGAGTTGATTCAGTTATTTAATGGTTATTTTAAAGAGGAAAAAAGTGTATTTGAATCGCGTGAATTTTTTTTCAAGGCTACTCAAGGTCATTCGGAAAATGTTAAAGATTTTGCCTTAAGATTAAGAGAATTAAGTATAAATTGTGAGTTTGGTACTAGATTAGAAAGTAATATAAAAGATTTGTTTATAATCGGAATTAGAAATAAAGAGATTAAACAGCAGTTATTCTTGAAATGTGATAAAGATAGGGTATCTTTGAACGAAGCAGTTGCTTTGGCTTCTAGTTATGAGCACATACTAGAGAGAAAAATAGAAAAAGAGGAAGAAAATTTTGAAGAAATTAGCCAGATTTCCAGGCGAAACAATAATAGTTTCAGTAGTTCAAGTAGTACAGATACAGATTATAAGAAAAATAATCGACCGTCAAAATTTTCAAGGTTAAATTCAAATGTAAATACGAGTAGGTATAAGCATAATAAAAATGTTTCATGTTTTATTTGTAAGGGAAATCACTATAAAAGTGAATGTAAATTTAATAGAGAATTTTTTTGTAGAAAATGTAGATCTAAAGGGCATTTGAGTGAAAATTATTATAAGATACAAGGTATTTATAATTCGCAAGACACCGAAAACGATTTTATAAAATTAAATGTAAGAATTGAGAATGAAAATGTTGAATGTATTTTAGATTCGGGAGCGAATATTAGCTGTATATCTATTCAAAAATTGCAAGAAATATTCAACGAAAATAATATAATAGAGAAGTGTGATGAAATTAATTTATCTACGTATAGCGGGCACAGTTTGAATGTGTTAGGTATTAAACATTGTAAAATAAATCATAATGGAATGGAAAAAAATATTAAATTTGTTGTAACAGAGAGCGGGAATAAAATAATATTGGGTACAGATTTTATGCGTAGGTATAATATAGGGTACAAAGTACATAGCACGGAAGGCAGTGAATTAAACAGTATTGTTGCATGTAAGCCCATTGAAAATATTCCGAATTTCAGTGCGAACGCATCGCTTGCGTGTAATGTGAAACAACAAAAATTAGATTTTGTAAATAAAAATAATAGTTTTAATTCGAAATTAATTTTAGAGAGAAGTAAAAGTGATTATAAATTGGAAAAAGTTGTTAAATATGTGGAAAAAAATAATTGGCCGTGCAAAAGACAGTTAAATGAATCTATTGCGAAGTTGTTTAATGTGAAGGAACATTTGACTGTGTACAAGGGTTATTTATTCTACAGAGATAGAATTGTTATTCCGGAATCAGTTAAAGGTATTGTGATAAATTATTTGTGTAAAAATTATTCAGTTATTGGGAAAATGAAATCATTTGTTAGAAGTTATTTTTATTGGGTTAATTTTAATATAGACATTGAGAATATAGTTAAGAATTTAGTGAAAAAGCGGAATAACAATAGATGTAAATGTTTAAATAGGTGTAGATATGAGGAAAGGTATGTAAATAAGGAAACTTATAAAGATAGTTCCAGGGGTTCGAAATTTGTCTCGGGGAGGAAAAAGGAATTTAATTTGGGTACATCGGTACTTGTCAAAGATCTCAAGAGTGAAAAGATGGTTTTAGGTAAAATTGAAAAGGTATTAGGCAATACAACTTTTCTTATTAGAATCAAAGGTACTGGTCAGCTCTGGAAAAGACATATGGATCGGATAGTTGTGAGATCTGTGCATTGGGATGACAGTCCCTCTGATAAATAGTAGGAGCTTAGGTCCCCTCCCCCTGTTTGAAGGCAAAGCTCTCACCGGTTCTGAATTTTTCAGGTCAGATTGGAAGCCATTGGCGGGGACAGCTGAGACCCAGGACTTAGGCTGGTGGAAGACTTCATCTGGTGGCCCTGGACGGAAGGAAGAACATGTCTGCGTGTATTTGTAATGTTTTGTTTTATATGTATAGAGTCTTGAAATACGTAGAGAACACAGTCACTCGCATTGGAATTGTATAAAGATTGGAATAAGTAGAATAATAAGGTTTTCAAGATTGTGAGGGGAGAGTGTAGTGTACGGACTTTGTACACTGCACCGGTGAGTTGAACCTTGGACCTTGTTTACAAGGTAAACAGTGATAATGACTGAGTAGCAATACGCTACTGCCTATATAGGTTAGCCACCTATTGAGAACGACGCTCATTAATTGATAGAACCTTGACTTGCACTGTTAGGCTGCGTGCTTTGACAAATTGTGTTCGACAAATTATAATAGGAATTATTTATTGAATATATTGTGTAAATATAAAAATACGTGTCGTTATTCAAAAAGAACCTTATATTGTATACTTGACCCAGTATACAATACAATCAATATACAGAGGGCGAATTTATCGCAAAGGCGCGATCTCTTCCATCTAACCCAAAAGTATTAACTTAAAAAAAAAACATATGATAAAAATAAAATCAACAATCTAAAGCGATTCTGAAAAAAAGAGAGAAAAAAAAATAAAAATATTCACAAAGTGAACATATATACAAGCATACATACACACATATATATAAAAAGGGAGAGACTGAGAAAAAAAAGATACAAACATACATGCATAAAAGGAAAGGAAAAGGGGGGGGGGGTTAGGAGTGATGGTTTAGTTTATTATTATTTTAATGAATCCAAATATGTACAACGTGTAAGCAGGTTCATTGTTGGCTGCATGATTTTTTCCTATAAGTGGAAGTCTGCTGACTTCTGCGGTATCCGGGTGGATGGTGGGTCTCCTTCAATGACCTAGTTTTGCTACTGTTTCAATCTTGAGTTATATAATTCACTAGACTTTGATACTTTGTCATGGAAATAAGAGAGAAAAATCTTTAGTTACATTAATATGTAATAATAATATCTCCGAAATTTGCACTGTTAAATGACTGACCATAATCATTTTAAAGACGAAAAAATACTTTAAAAAAGGAAAGTTTAAAGTTTACTGCTAATTAAGGTTACTAAATTAATCTGTCGATGTGTCCTACTAGCTAAATGGAAGAAATACTTCATAGTGATAAAGATAATTAATAATATCGCCACTGCATACCGTCCTAGTGTGTGCAAAAATTATAAACAATAAATTATTTGCGTTCTTGGGATTTTAAAATACAATATGAAATTGCGGTAAAATAATTTTATTTGGCTTATTTAATATATAATACTATATTTTGTATAATCCATTTTTAATCATGAATATAGCATGGATGTATATAGGTAGGAATATTGTATTCAGTGTTCTCGAACGACATTGTCCAATATCGGTAGAAATATCCACTAAAATCGGTATAAATGGTATATTTTGTACCCAAAATCGGTATATGAGGTATTTGTACCGACGATGGTCAATATCGGGTACTTTCCTTTTTTAGAAAATTTCTACCCCCCCGTCGCCAGATTTTCAAAATGGTATAGGAATTTGGAATAATTCAAAAACTCCTCGGTTTTCTTAAATGTACCGGGTATTTGTACCGACGATGTCAATATCGGGTACTTTCCTTTTTTAGAAAATTTCTACCCCCCCGTCGCCAGATTTTCAAAATGGTATAGGAATTTGGAATAATTCAAAAACTCCTCGGTTTTCTTAAAGAATATTTGCTCGAATCCAATAAGTATCCGGTACTTTTACCGAATACCCGATACTTATTTACCGATTATATTTCCCTATCGACAAATAGTAAAAATCGGTAGATTACTGGACCATTTCGGTATATCGGTAGGACACGGCCCATTTCGGTATAAATACCGAAAAATCGGTAGGTTCGAGACCACTGATTGTATTCAAAGTACTATGAATATTGCCATATAATTATTGCATTTTAGTTTATGGCAACATGATACCTAACTGTCAACGTCAAAATACAAATCAGTGTTGCTGAGTCTACGTACTTTGGGTCCTTTTTGGTAATCTACGAACTTTTGTCCTGAATCAATGTACTTTGATGGGCTTTTTTCTAAATCTGCGAATGTGTGTAACTCTTCGAATTAATTATTTTTTAAATATTCCTTAACAAAATCGAGATAATGTTGTGATTTTGTAATCGTTTATTTCAAATTCTTTTTAAAAACTGGCGTGGAGGGGATTGAAAATTTGAATGCAATGTAAATAAAAATTCTTTGGCACAAATCATCCTTGTATGATGTAAACGCCCTCTATAGATATACATTTTAGGTGGTGTTGGTATGACGATGCTATGCCATTAATTAAAAAAAAGTCTAAAAACTCTTCGAAAAATTGAGATCTAAAAAAAGATTTTAAAAAATAGACAAAATATCAAAATATATGTTAAAAATTCAAAAAAGGGGTGATGTAGAAGGGGACAGAAATATATGGCATGCAAGCCAAGTTACTAAATTTTGAAAACTTAAAAATATTTCAAAAACTAGCCGAATCATCAAAGTGGGGAAATAAGTTTTTTTCTTTCAAAAATCATGGCCACACTAAAGATATTGGCCTGCGTACTAAAACCATTTCCGGTTGCGAAAGATCGCAAGTGGTGCGGTGAAGTTTTGGTGCTTGACGGTTACTGTTGATTATGGTGCTGTAGTTTCAATTAGTTTATCTACTGTTTGTAGAATTTATACTTAATGAATCTACCTTATTTCGATCTTACCAGGTTATAGAGTGATCGTTTTTGTTTGGTGAACGTTAAAATTTATTTTATATGTAAAAACAAGTGTATTTAACATGTAAAAAGTGTTTGACGATTCTCCGTATGAAATAATGGCGTGATTGTGTGTTACATTTTATAGGTTGCGCGCATGTGATTTATGTACCTAATTAATGGGAAAGCAAAGTGTAAAACTGACTATTATACTAATTCCGTGTTTTAAAAATGTCTGAAAGTAGTATTCGCAAGTTTACAGAGAGCTATCACAATCTTAAAGAATCTTACTTAAACCTTTTGAAATGTTCTTCGAAAGTGAGAGTTGATTATATAAATGTATTATGGTGTAAATATTTAGTAATCTTGGATTTTCATACTTCATTGTGTACTTTCATTTTGAATTTCAGCATCAAGGATATTGTTAATGACTCAAGATTCGGTTATTAACATGACATAACCTATATAAACAATCTGATGATGGCTTAGTCAAATATTTTTTTTAACTGTTAGTAGTACACTGCGATAATAATTGAGACTACTGAAATATCCCTAGCCAATAACTTCAAATACTCCAGATGATCTCCTCCAAGAAGAGCCATCAACTTCTACATGAAATAAAATAATCATCAATTTACATATGGCACAAAGTATAACTTGTTTGATTCGCGCATCATTCCAGTTCTTCCAAAAGGCATTCATGGTATCTACATATTAAGGTTCAAGAACATAAGAAATTTTGTTTTGAAAATATTTAAGAATATCATTTAGGAATATTAAGGAATCAATAATCAATAGTAGAAAGAAACACTTGTCTCAAATTACACAACAATACAACATGTTTAATTCTATGTATTTCCAGTCCTAAATAAGAGCGTAATGCTCTCTGTTTCGAAATAGATTATGGATGTAGAATTTTATATATTATAATAACATTTTACATCTTAAATTCAACAATGAGGTTTGCCACCCATTCTGAATGTTTTATTGTTGGCAGGGAGAGGACAGCTTGTGTGTTTATTACATGCTGCTGGTCTGCTGACTACCCCACTTGTGGGATATGCCGTGATGGTATATATAGTAGAAGTATAATAACTTCGCACTTACATAACATTTTTTCTTTTTCAGGCAAGGCACCAGACACCGAGTGTAATTATGGAGTAACATAACATTTAGACGAGTTGAAAAATATTATGCTTGGAAAAAAATAAAACTTATCCAAAACTAAAGCTTAGGCAAAATTAAGTACTAGGTTAATGATAACTTGGAATGTCTTCGTTGATTGTATTTGTATATTATACTTATACCAAAAGTTGAAATTTTATCAGTCTTTGAATAGCTCACCGAAGTTTATATATTGTATATATATATTTCATTTCATTTAAGCATTCATAGTACTATTGTTTTGTACTATACATTTTATAGTTATGTATATTGTACTATATTGTATCGTAGAAAATTTTTAAAATAGTTTTACAATATTCTTCATGTTGTATGTAATGTTGGTATGTTTTCATAATTTGATTTGTTGACTAATAAATACTGTATGTTATAGTTTTATTGATATGTTAATTTACTCATGTTTTGATTTTTTCAGATCACACCTAGCTATGTTAATATTCTATTTTCAATAAACATATTTACCATCACATGACTTCTCTTTTTTATTGAACCCAACATTTACAAAAATCACATTGTAAGGAATAAGAATCAAATATAACTATTTTGAATTCTGATATATCATTAATATTTCAATAGTTCATTTTAGGATTATGGAAAAACTATTGAATGCTGGATGTCGCAAGTTCAAAACTTATCTTGATTATTTCTATTTTAAATCATATTTTTGGTTATGAAAAGAGCCAAGGTATTTTTTTTACTACCCAATAAGAACTTTAAAATATAAGGCAATTTGTTTTAACAAAGATTTACAAAGAAGTAAGTACCTAGTTCTATCTTCAGGTTTTTCTCGCTTTATCTTGGTTGGTATGATTCATATATAATATATTAATAAAATATAGGCATGCTGCTTAGAATTATATTTTAAAATAATTTACTAGAGGAGTGAATAATTTAAAAATTACGGTACTAGGGACAGATTTGAACTACAAAATGCCACTTCCGGTTTGAGTACATTAATACACCGCACTACTCTCGTAAGTAGGTATTTCAGTATGCAGGCCATTTATCTAGTGTGGCCATGTTCAAAAATCTGGGCAAGTGGCAACACTAATTACTGTCAAATATTGTCGACGTAAAGTTTTGATTTTTATGGAGCGAGTTGCAAAAGTTTTATAAAACTTGGGTTTTTAAATATATTTTCTTCAATTCTCTTGTCTAAAACGCATATTATGACGATGACTCCTTTAATATAAAATGTTAAAATTGTTTTCATATTTACTGTTTCTTACTGTAATATTAATTATTTTTTATTCTTTATATTATCCGCAAAGTAAACACACAGATGTTTATATAAATATTCCATACGATGCTCATCATCAAGGTGGCAAAACAATATACGATTTTGCATACACTTTAGAAAGCAATCCTTGCCTGAGTAAGGACCTTCAATATTTATTTCTCAATTTTAATCTATAGTTTTATACTTTCTATATACTGTCATATTATGTTTACAACTTTCAATAAAATTTCCAGAATCTCATAAAATACTTCTAATAATTACAAGCTATGCTGGTCATGTTGAACTACGCAGTGCTCACAGAAGAGCATTATCAAAATATTTGTTGGATGATAATGGAATTAAAAGAATTTTTTTGTTATCCCAAATACCATCCAATGAAAAGTAAGTAAAGTTGCTCTTATCATAATTTTGTTTGCAATAATATGAGACAAGAAATCCTCTTTTTTATACCGAGTTATCTCATTTGAAGAGCAAAGTTTTTTGCTTTATTCATACAGGGATGGTGTCAAAGAGGCAATGATAATTCACATCCAATTTCACTGTTTTTTTTTTTAATATTATTGAAGAGGATTGAATACATAAACAATAAAAATACTATTTTGTTTACTTTAAAATAATTATTTCATATTTTTTATGTCTTAGAATATCTTAAGGAAAGTGCTTATTTTTTGATGTTAGTTGTAAAATTTAATTTAGTTGTATACTTACCTATTTAATAGTTTTTTTTCAAACTATTTTATAACTTTATATTGTTAATTTCAAATTACAGTTTTCTGTATTTGTTTTAGACTCGTAACACAAATATCTCTAAAAAGTGAGAATGAGCGCTTTGGTGATATAATTCAAGGAGACTTTATAGAATCTTATAGGAATCTCACATACAAACATATTATGGGACTTAGGTGGGCTTATAATCACTGCCCTTTGACTGATTTCATTATTAAATTTGACGATGATATGGTGTTTAATTTGTTAAATATTATTAAGTATGTACAAAAATTTAAAAATGAGGATAAATCAAATTTTCTCTTAGGGTATGTATTGAAAGGAATGACACCTATTCGTATAAAACAGAATAAGTGGTATGTTCTGCCATCAGAATACAATAAATCATTTTATCCTCCATTCCTTTCTGGTTGGATGTATGTCACCACTCCTCACACGGCAGCTAAACTTGTTTCACAAGCATTCGTTACATCATATTTTTGGATTGACGATGTTTTTGTAACAGGTATATTGGCATCTAAACAAAATATTAAATTAAAAGACTTCAGGTCCGATAACATTTATTTAGAATATTCAGAACTAATGGATTGTTGTATAAATGATATGAATATTAAAAACATTTCTTGTGAATATTCCGTGGCTCCGAATGGGAGTGATGATAATAAGATAGTTAAGTTCTACAGTGCTTTAGATGAATGCGTAAGAAAAAGTTGTCAACCTCGATCTTTAAATCAACCATTGAGTAAGACTTGTATCATTTCAAAAGATCAGTCCCCTAAACAGAAAGGAAAACCATTGGTTCATGTACTGAAATTATAAACAAAAGTCTTCCATCATCTACTGCAAGGGACCCCAACCTTTTTTAGAATTGAAGAGAATATATAATATTATTGAGGGCACGATTATGATTAAAAGAATAATGAAATATAACAGATCTCAAGTTTCTGAATTTGAAAATTTTATGTATAATCAAAATTTCTACCTCAACGTCGCCAGACTTTCAATTTGGTATAGGAAAATTCAATATTACACAATCTCTTCAGTTTTCTCAAAGAATCTTTTATTTTCAAAAGATTCAATATTTCATGATAACTGATGTCCAATTTTATTTTTCATTATTAGAACATTAAATAGCCGTGGATATACACAACTTGATCAGTCAATTCGTATTTAAATATATTTTACTCTCCAAATTTCAACTCGGGTTTGAAAGTTCAATATTTGAAGTCTCTGTGTGGTACACCTGTAAGCATAGGTTCCTGGGTGGTTTCCCTTTTCATCTGTCTAGCTATCCTACTTGTGGGGGATACTGTGATAGAGTGATGGTATAGATAGACTGCCATAATATGCACAAATCTCTTTATTGATTGATTTTTACTCAAGTCTTTGTAATAAACTAACAAATATTATTATTAGCAATAATAACATAACATGTTTCACATCCATACATTAACACTATAGTATTATTTATGATATTTATTAAATAAAATTTTACTTGATATAACATTAAAAGATATTGTGTAGTAGGTTGTTTACAATTTTTTATATGTTATTGGCTAACGTTTACATTATACAAAGATATTTCAAATTTTACATCTATAGGTAATATATTCTTATACATAATGTATGTTTTATAATAAATATTTTACTTAAAATAAATAAGATACATTTTAAGATTCTTCATTATTATTTATTCTCATTTATATCACTCACGTCCTTCATATATTTTTAATATAAAACATCAAACCATCTAACGGGCTTCTTAGAGGTTTAATTATAAAGGTTATTACGATATAATATACTGATTTATATTACGAGTAGATAATACATCATATAATAATTATTATATTAAAAACATTTAATATAAGTTTCTAGAACACATTCATATTGTTGGATGAATATAATTTTTTAGATCTTTCATTTTCCCGGGGCTCACTAATACAGGAAAATGGATCTAACATTATATTATCATTATATTCAAATCATATTATTATTATGATAAACAAATAAAAACAACATGGTAATCTTATAATCGATTAAAAATTAAGTATCACACATTATTTAAATAATAGTTCTTTAATGTAAAGCTTTTTTCCTTATTTAAAGTTTAACGTTCTATATTATTTTACTTAAATTAATGTATTAAATACAACAGTTACAATATTTTTATTTTGGAAGAACATTTGCGTGACAAAATGTTTATATAACTTACTATGGATTGATAAATACACAATAATATTGACAAAAATTATTTTATGTGTGCGAATAAGTTACCATATTAATAAATAGATTGAAGTAGATTTTGCATCTCAAAAGATTTTTCTTAAGAAAACATCATTCTGTGTGTGATGTGACTTATTCGAATGATTGGCATTAAAATAAGGATTACATAAAATCATATTATGATAAATTTGTTATATAAAATTTGCAAACACAATGTTTCAAAAATATAACAAATTGATAAGTATATATCGATAAACATAATAAACCTAACTCAACTTTGAATATATTCATATAATTCTCTATACACCTTTATGTAGAAAGACAACCTCTATAATTTTCTTTGCATTCAGCTTATCAATTTACATAGAAACTTCATATTCAATGTAAAGTAATAAATAATAAACACTTTATTGTCAAAAATAAATTTTACAAAAGGCGTACATATTGCCTTGAGGCAATGTCTTCCAGTAAACCTACTACAATGTTTGATAAGCGAGTTTAGATCAATTAAGGTAAACAGGACATATAAACAGAAAATATTTTGTATTAAACAAATGTGGGAATTAAAGAAAATATAGAGATTTCAATGTTATATACATATAAATTCTGAAAATGAAAAAATGTAATAAATAACATTCAAATTCATTAAATAACAACTATATTTTTTTTTCTTCGATACATAGCACACAGTAAATGTTATTTTATTTTGATATGTACAAAATTGTCATTAATGAAATATAATATCTAATTAGTGTCAGTGAAAGGAAGAAAAGACTATGTTTTGATTAATAATAACATAGGTAACAAGTATATAATACAGTGGTGGGTGTATGGTAGGAGTATTAAATTATATAACTAAGTATGAGTAACATATTACTTATATAATATATTACTTATATAATATATTACTAATATAATACATGATGAAATTAAAGATAGGTATATTGTTCTTAGTTAATTATATAAATGAAGAGGAGTTCTTTAGCCAGCAGTGGATGATGAACATAGACTGAAGAATAGATTGACTTTTATGTATATGTAGAATGTAGATATTCTGTTACTGTTAAATACGGATTTAATCTATAATCAAAGAGCAGTGCACCAGTTTGCTTATGAATAAATTGTAATTTGAAAATCAACAGGGTGACAAAGCACAGTACACGAGGAAGAAATCTTTACAATTTCGACTGTGATCAGGACAAAGGGTTTAAACCACATCGGTAAAATTTCATAGGAGAAGCAAAAAAACTGTGGGATAAAGAAAATGACAAAAATTATTGTCATTATTATTTTACCATCTTATTGTAATGTAGTTCTTTTATTATGTCATAAAAATTGAAGAGAAAATATTCAGGAACTATCAAGTTATAAGCAAAAAAAAACAGAAAACGACTTTTGCCTAAATTGTGGTTTAATGCCTTTGTCCTGAGCACAGTCGATGTATATGGTTGTGCTGTGTAAGCATAATTTACAAAATGTTTTTGGGAAATCAACTGTGGATTACAGTTAAAATGACATAAAATACAATATGAGTCCTTCAGCTTTTTCATTTATAGCATTCCTAGTAGGAGTTTTTACTTAGCAATGAGAGTTACTTAAAGTGTGAAAAATGTTTTGAATAAATATAATATATGTAAAAGATTGTGTATATGTGACATCACATGTTTCACTTTTACTTGAAATTAGTATAAATAGAAATTAGAGTTTGAAGAGATGAGTAGTTGAAGGTGTTATACGAGATAAATAAACAACTGAGATGTCTGGTTTCAAAGTTTTGACTATAATCACAAATACAAAATAGTATTTTCATCCACTAAACAAGGATAAAATTCTGATATTTTTTTCATGTGATGAAGTTCTACATAACTTGTCTATTCACTGATGTCTTTATTTATTTCATTTATAAGTATGTGTAAAAGGAATGCTATAGCGGAATGTTCTTAATACTTACTTTTGGAAAACTTAAATCACAAGGTACGACTTATAATAATAATAATAATTCTATGAGAATGACACAAATTTTCGCTTAGTTACAATAATAAAAACTTAGTAAAAAGTAGTTTACATGTTAATAATAACATACATCGATAGTAATATAATTTATGTTTTAATTAATAACATAGGTACAAGTATGTAATAGTAATTATACATTATATAAATACAATTATTGTTTTATTATCTATTTTGATATGGCTTAAATAGTGCTTTTTTATAATACATACATATTCACTGTGTCGGTGTTAAGGTAGTAGAATTCCATATCGATAGAATAAAACACCTGTTTTATTTTTTCAATACATACATAATACAAACATACACCTTCCATATTAATAATACACTTTTCTATTATTTTAATAAAATTATGCACATTTATTTAAATTAAATTTGGTATATGCAGCATATTATTAATTATGAAACTGTTTTACATCTCCTAGTGATGATATAATCTTAATATTAATTATAAAATACTATTATTTTTCATATAAAGTAGTATTGATAATGTCATTTTTGTGTCTTTACATTTCTTTCTATATATAGTTAATTCTCTATGCAATAGAACACTTATTTTCTGAAGGATATATTGTGTTTTTATAAATTGCATTTTCTTTGTTTAATTTTATTGTATTTGTAGTGTAAGTTAGAAGTCATATTATGGCTGATAATTGTTATATTGATAATTGTTTTTAGTCATAACAATTAGTGTTCTATTACACAGGTATTTAAATTTTTGTTTATACAGTCACTTCCTCTGTAAATCTACTTTTATCATCAAGATTAATAACTATAGCATGAGTCCTTGCATGACCTGATTTTATCTGATTTTTATTAGATTTACCCGGTGTATGATTAGGACTACTCGACTCTCCATCAGGTGATGTTCCTGTTTTGGGCACCGCACTTGAATCAGATTCACTATGTTCCGCTGACTTATCCACATTCTTCTCACCATTGTCAGTGTCTATACTAGAAACATTACTTAAACACTTATCACAACCTTTAGAACTATCATCAATGTGTTTGGAATTTTTACCGGGACTAGAAACTGATTTGTCTTTTTGTCGACTCTTTGGACTTTTTGAACTACTACTGTTATCGTCTATATGCTTTATAGTATTGTCATTTTCACTACTTATGATATTGTCATTACTTCCACCATTCTTCATAGGACTAAATGTTACATTAAGACGTTTACTCTTCACTGGATGCACTGTGGATTCGCATATTTCAGTGATATACTCTCTCCCACTGCTGGTTGACTCCTCGCCTGGAGTCACTGCTTGGGAGCATGTTAATTTATCTGCCATAGCAGAAAATACACTATTGAATCTTGAATTTTCTGATTTCTTCTTCTTATCTTCATTTGGTTCAATTTCTTCTTTGAGGGTTTTTCCCAGTGAATCTTGTCTGGCTGCAGCTTCTTGCATGGCAGATATTTTCGCCGTTAAGTGTCTATTTCCAAATCGAAGATTTTTATCCTTTAGTATCTCAAGTTGTGCATATAATCTTCTGAATTCTTCTTGTATATCTTGTTCTGTTGCACGGGCATATTCTCCGTGTCCAGCTGATGAATTTGTGCTAGTTGCATATTGTGAATTAGCGCCTGATCTAGGTTTGTTGATGAATTTTCCAGCAGGCGTTTTAGCCACCATGCTGGATCCCTCGTGGTCACTCTTTCCATGTCCTTTGAAGACCATGTAAGCCTGAAAATAAAGAAATGAAAAACGTGGTTTATTATTTTTTTTTAAAACAACTTGTGTACCTATGTTACTTATAGTGAAATGAAATATGTGAAATATATGGAGTGTCTAGGGACATACCTTGCTACCGAATATAAGACATAGGAGTAGCGTAATAGTGAGCTGTGTATGACAGAAGAAGATGATGTAGAGAAGATCTGGATTTGCCGGCGACTGCAGGAAAAACCTGGAAAATAATAATATTGACATATTATTAAACTATTACTGTAAAACATAATGAGTTGTGTTGGGCTAATTGCATGTAAATTTGATTTCGTGTGTAAATTATTATGTTTGTTTATATTTACATATCGTTCCGACAGTAAAATTTGAATATTAATATTTCATTTTTAAAATGAACATGAATATTGATTTTAGGAGTTTTCTAATTATTATTATCCTTTATATGAGTTGGATGTGAAATTGTCCTTTTTAAGGACTCTCGTACTTTGAGCAGGATCAAGAATAATAAAATTCTAAATTAGAAATATCTTAATTACTAAAAAAAGTATGTTTTGAGCATGTTATATTAAAATATATCATATATATATATATATATTTATATGATATATTTTTGCTGGGAGTTTCGGGTGATGGATACGATATACGGCGCCCTTGAGGTCATGTTATGAGTAAACGGCGCTTTACAAAACGGCGCTTTATATATATATATATATCGACGGTGGAAAGGCTATTTGACTAACGTGCACATCGTCAACTTTACAGTAGAGCGATTTTAAACATAAAATTTTCGAAAAAAAATCATAACAAATTAATTAATTAATATATTTCAAACTTGTTTTCTACAACTTTTGAAAGATATTTTATGCTATTTATTGAAGTAAATAACATTTTATTTACTTAAAAGTTCTGCAAGATAAGTGGTCTGTTAGTCAAATCGTTTTCTGGGACAGTCAGGTAAAACGACTAACATCCTACTCTTGAAGATTTTCAGATAGGTCCAATTGACTAAAGTGCATTTTTTACCCAATAAATTGTCCAGTAAAACGATTAACATCCTAATTCTGTACTTTTCTAATAGGTTTAATTGACTAACTTGCATTTTTAACCTGATAAATCGTCCAGTAAAATGATGTAAAAGGATTTAAAAAATAAAATTGCATCGGGAATAACATCTTATTCCATGACTCATAAATGTAAATATTCAAGTTAAACATCTAAAGAAGCACGCGTCGATCTTATAATCGATGAAAACAGGTAGGCAACAGTGGTCACGAACGTGGCACAACCATTTTTTGAAGAAGGCGAGGTATTTAAAAGACACGTAACAAGTAGTGAAATATTGGAAAAATATATTTATTTAGTTTAACCACAAAAATAAAAAAAATTAGAAACAATAAAAAATATAAAAAATCATTAAACCTCATTATCAATTGAAACATAAAAAAATAACAAACTTGGTCTAGCTTTACAAACAAACAAACTCGAGGAAGAACCTGAGTAATATAATTAATAATAAAATTGAATCATTCAATCTTATCCTATTAAACTATGTATCATCAAAATTTTCACTTAATTTTTTGCTTTCGATATATTCATTTAGTACTTTTTTTGGTCCAACAAATATAATAAAAAAAGTAGCTTTGATTTAAAGTTATATACACTCATTATCTTCTATATCGGAATCAATTAAAGCTTCCCTATCATTACTGCATGTCAATATTTCAAATTCTCTGTGATATACTCTTGGGATTACATTTTTCTTACACAAATTCATCAAATCGTTGTAAGGGGTGTTTCATATTGTTTTTCGTTTTTTGTTTGACCGTTACGCACCAACCACAGATAGTGGAGGGCCGGGAGTGATCTCAAATGCTTGGTGGGTTTCTTTAGTTTAGGAGTAATGGAATCTTCATGGGCCAGCAGCGCGCATTATACGTGCGAGCGTTTTATAAAAACAACGATTCGTACACTATTGTTCGACGTCTCTACAGTACATACTTTCATTTTTAATCACTATGAGAAATGTGCCAAGTGCAAATTTAATCAAGCATTGGATGCGAAAGTTTGGAACACACTGGGAACATAATGCCGGATAAATTTGGGCGCAAAAGGACATCGAGGACGAGCACGAATGCCGACCGAGTTCGCTAGTCTGTTACCCACGACAGTCACCGCAGCTTCACTAAATTTGAACAAATTCACGGTTCATCGCATTATTCGCGATATTGATCAGAACATTTCTGGCTACAGTAATGCAAAATCAGATCGGCTACAACCTCAACACATTTTTCCAACAAGATGGAGCCACTTCTCATGTAACAAGTGACTCCCTAGATGCTCTTCACGAATTATTCTCTGAAAAAGTTATAAATCGTCGAGGAGACATCTACTGCCCATCGAGGAGCCCAGTTAACATCTGCTGGTTTTTTTCAATAGAGCTAGTTCAAAAGTAAAGTTTACAACCCTTTGCCACCCACCCTGGATGTTTTAAAGCAAAGAATCACAGACGAAATTATCGCCATTTTAAAAGCGGTGCTCCAGCGAGTGATTGAAAATTTTGGTGCCAAGCTTAATAAGTGTGAAGAAGTGGAAGATGCGCACTTACAAACGGTCGTTTTTCACAAATAAAATTTAAAAACCTGCTCTTTAATTTAACAGTGATTATTCCAAGTTTGAACGAATTCTGATGTTTTATTTTCATGTATCAAAAACGAAAAACAATCTGAAACACCCCATATTTTGGCTTTGACAATGGAAGGGAACAGTTGTAAATTGGAACTAGCTTCTTATTCATACACCCGAGTACTTGAATTTCTTCGTTATGTTCTTTATCGTCATTCATATTATTATATTTTAGAAATATTTTGCATGGTACACTTTTCTTAATAGTAACAGTTCTTATATTACTAATTTGTTCAACGAGATTGCCTCGAAAATATTTTTCGGCAACCACCCCGTAGTTAAGAAAATCCTGGTGAGTTAAAACCTCGACTTTATAGGGTTGAACCGATTTCTGGCCAATAGGACCACTGTTGCCCACTGTGATGGTGCCCAGATTATGGTATTTCTAACGCTTTTTTCAATTACTGCGTGCATACTATCGACGGGCATATGAGTGTGTCCAGGTAATAAATAATTGATTTGGATAGTGCTTATGGTATTGCACGATTGTAAAGCTAGATGCAAGACGCTTATTATCATTTTGTTCTTATTTTGACCAGAGGCCTGAGTCAACAACACACTATCGCGTCACGTTCCCGCTCCGCTAGCGTTCGGGTGCAGACGATGGTGCGCCAAAGTGTTAATTTTCGTAACTATTGTGTATCTTAGCAACGAAATTGACACTTGCTTGCAACATCGTCTGCACCCGAACGCTAACGGAGCGGGAACGTGAGACGAAAGTGTGTTGTTGACTCAGGCCTCAGGACACGTGTCGCTGTACAGCAGTAAATGTTTCGTATCTCCTCGCTGATCCAATATTTTAATATACTTGGTGATTATAGTGGCGATTTCATTCGATCCTCTCTTACCTTCACTTTCTCCCCATGTGAAGCAGTATGCCTCCCTTGTAATGCTTTCATAAAATGTCAAATTGTAAACAGCATATTTCCGGGAGTAAAATAAAACATGCTTTTTCCCATTGGTGTATTTAATACTGTTGTGCACAGACTAACGTCACTGTGAGACAGCGTCATATATTTATACTCTTTAAGTAGGAACATAAATTTTTCATACTAAATTTACAGCTAGCAGTTTTTTTTTTGAATTGGCTAACAACCCAATTCTGTACTTTTGGTATTAAAATAATGAAAAAATGATTGTAGTAAAATGATAAACGTGTTGAAAATGATTACTGATGTGTTAAGCAAATTGTCTAACGTGCCGAATCCAGTAAAAATGAAATGGGTTTAATTGACTAAAATACCATAAGCGTGTTACTTTCTAGTGAGGAAAAATGACTAACACGCCAAATGTAATAAAAATTTTATGGGTTTTATTGACTAAAGCGCCATTGACGTATTATTTTCGAGTGAGGATTAAAGGCTAACGTGCCATACAAAAACATAATATAAACGAGGAAAAACTCTAAACAGATTTATCGGATAATTTTTAATCGTAAATAAAATCTAATAAGCTCAAATTGTTAAAATCATAAAAAGGCAAGGTGCCTAAAATGAAAATTTCATTTCTCAACTTATAGCTAATTGGAGTTCTGAAAAAATACGTACAATTTTGTGTCGTTTTAGTCATAGTATTTTATTATATCTTCATAAATTGTAAATATTTTAAAATGACTAACACGCCAAAAAAGTTCTCTGATCGCCGTGAAACCGATACCATTCGACGCAGAAAAAAAAGACGATTTCAACGGTATATATAACTCAATATCGCAAAATTGGCGTGTTAGTCAATTAGCCTTTCCACCGTCGATATATATTTATTAAGGGATGGAGGTTAAGGGATGCGGGTTCAAGTCCCGTCCGGGGCACTACCGAATAAGGTGACGTTGTCTTTTCTAAGCCTTATATGGTAGTTTCATGTGTTAAATTTACATATATATATATATATATATATATATATATATAAAGCGCCGTTTACTCATAACATGACCTCAAGGGCGCCGTATATCGTATCCATCACCCGAAACTCCCAGCAAAAAGGTGTGTCTTCAGTTCTTTTTTAAAACTCTCTCCATTCACCTCCTCTCGCAGACACAGAGGCAGCTTGTTCCAACATCTGGGACCCGCAACACTAAACGCTCTATCTCCAAAGCCTGTTTTGCGAGATCGAGATGGCTCAATTAGTCTGCATTTTGCCTCACCCTGTGCTGAGCGACAGGGTGAGGCATGTCCATAGACATAATTATGTATTTTAAATACAATCTTTACTAACACTCCAAAATTTTCATTTGTTTTCCATAATAGAATGATTTGATTTCACCAAATTTATTAATGTTGTAATAATTTAACTCTTTGATTTCGAATTTTAAATTTGATTTCGTGTGTAAATATGTTTGTTTATATTTACATATCCTTCCGACGGTAAAATTTGAATATTTATATTTCATTTTTAATAATGAACATGAATATTGATATTAGGAGTTTTCTAATTATCATTATCCTTTATATGAGTTGGATGTGAAATTATCCTTTTTAAGGACTCTCGTACTTTGAGCAGGATCAAGAATAATAAAATTCTAAATTAGAAATATCTTAATTTCTAAAAAAAAGTATGTTTTGAGTTTTGAGCATGTTATATTAAAATATCATAGACATAATTATGTATTTTAAATACAATCTTTACTGACACTCCAAAATTTTCATTTGTTTTCCATAATAGAATTATTTGATTTCACCAAATTTATTAATGTTGTAATAATTTGACTCTCATCTATATTTTGTTCTTCGTCAATATTGTTGTTCTTGTCTTGCTCCAAATGAATGAGTATTTTGATGTGTTTTTTTTTAAGTTCGTTATTTGAAAAATATTAGATAGGTAGGTATATAGCAATATGGCTAATTGCGTGTAAATTTTAAAGGATTAATGTGTACTTAGGTATAATAATGAGATGTAATGTGCAATCTGCTTCACAAAGTTCACTCCACAGAGAGTGTGTACGAAATGGAATATTTGATGGGGGTATTTAATTCTAAAATAACCTTACATATCAACATAATGGTCTACAGCCAGCGCAGGTGTATAATTTGTCACTGTGACCTGGTACAAAGGAACATAATTATTAATGACAACAATAGGATGCTAATGATTCTCTGCGCGATCAAAAGGATGTTTTACAATAAATTGACAATACAATTTCAGATCAATTCAATGTTCTTAATTCGTATAATAATGCGAATTATGTTATTCTACGAGCAAGCCGACACCCTAACAATTCACGCCATATTTTGACTGTTTCAAAATTTGCCGCAATATTTTGATAGTATTTATTTTGTGACATGAACAAAAATCCGAGTTTTTCAAGAATTTAATTATAAGTGACAAAATACATTAGGTATTTTTTTTTATAAAATTTGCCGTTAGTAGGTAATACCTACATTTTATCTCCAACCAGAATGCCGTACCCATGTATTACCTACCTACTCATGGCACTGATGATATGTGTGGTAACTAAATGCAGTTAAGTTTTCTGACTACCATGCTTGTATAAGGAGAAGTGTGGTGGGGTGATATAGACAGAATCAAGTCATGTATTTAAAAAATGTCTTTCAGTAAATAAACCGCACTGATTATGTCATTATCAATCATCTTTTGAAAGACAAAACGCAAAATACTCAATCATAAAATACGTACCATAGTATTAGCGGGTTATATAAATATTTATAACAAATATAAACCAAAACCGCTCTTTGAATCTTTTACATTAGCTTTTTGTTATTTTGAGAAAAGTTTTCGGATTCAAATTGGGTATTGTTGTTGAGTTTTGTTTTATAATGGATTGGTGAAAAGGCTTTAAATTAATAAACAGTTCGTTTTAAGATAGATACATTTTGTTTCCATTATTATTTATTAATAATGGCGGCTTTGATTGAGGGAAAGGGGGAGGGGGATTTCACTTTGTGAAATACAAAGATCACATCAAATACTAGGTAGGTACTAATAATGTTAGAGAAGAAATGAATATCCGCTAACTAACCGTTATCCGGTTTATTTGTCATTTTTACGGGTCCATATTTTTTTCTTTAAATTATGAAAAAGTATCTAGAGTTGTTCGACAGTGTGAAAACAGAAAAATTGCAATAGCAGATAATGAAAATTTTGGAAAAATATCAGTAAGAAGAGAAATGGGTGGTTCAGAAAAAGCGCCACATCGCAGTTTAGGGCCGCAATTAATAAAGCGGAAATAGCCTTGATGATCGCCGATTTTCGCTGAAAAGGCACTACTTAGAGAAGAAGAACATTCAGAAAAATTTTGTGCAAATACATTGTTAGTTACATCATCATAATCATTACGTCACTTCTCTCGCGGATAAGGCAGAAAGGACCGAACACCACTAACTCTTATCCTTGCATACGTCATTTTTAGTTTCCATCATTGTCACACAATTCCTCATGCATGCTCTCATATTCGAAGTGCTGGACAATTGCTTTTTTTTAACGTGATCATATCAATTAATCCTCAGAGGGCCACGTCTTTGAACATCCTTCCTTTCAGTCATACCATAAAGCACAAAATTTCGTTTCACTATGTATATACACAGAATAACTCGCTCTAAACTAAACATGTATTTTCATTACTATTGATGAATATTCGACTATCAGCTTTTGATTCTCACCGGATATGATTATTTTCCTTTTCTTCGCTAATAGGTATTTATTATTTGTGATGTGGTCTTATTGGTAAAATTAGCGGGATCATTAATTTAAACAATAAGCAGACAATGAAATTTCCAAGAAAATACCTTTTAAGTAATGAGAGACATGAGGAATCTTCAATCAGACCAGAGCCGGGTTAAAGTTTCCATGAATACTTTTGAAAATCAAAAATTACTTCACATTATAAGGTTGGTATTATTATTGTATGTAACTAATTAAATAAAGATTAGATTACTTGTGTAAGTAGGTACTTTTTAGAAAACTACCTCTGTATTTCTCTTTCTACCTGTACCCATGTTATTTTATAAATAATAATAATTACTCTGTTTTACGATCTGCTTGTTACTTATTCGTTTATTTACTTTTATATTAGGTACGTGTTTCGCAGAATTAGGATACTTTTGTGGATAATAATGTTAGTTAAACATTCAAACAGTTGATAATTACGCAACTTGTGAGTGAATTAATGTTAAATAATTTAAACAAAGTGAGATTAAAGAATAATTAAATACAAATAGCTGTGTACTGCTCAACGAAACATAATAATATGTGAAATGTCGGATTACCATAAACTTTCTGCATTAATATTTGATTTCGTTTGCAAATATGTTTGTTTATATTTATATATCCTTCTGACGATAACATTTTTTTTAAAAAGACATATTTATTTATTTATTTATTTATTTATTAACATAATATACGGCTAAATAGCCTTTAAAGTACAATAACTTACAAAAACAAACTTGAAACAAACACAATTAACACATAAGTGACAATGAATACAAAAACATGACAGTAGTAACTACAGGGGATTCTCAACGGAAAGCATGTACCCTCGCATAAACCTGCTCACAGCACATCTCCTCACAGTGTACTCCGAATCGTTGAAAATATCGATCTCACTGTAATTATTCCCTATTACATGGAGTCGATTCATCGATGAGTAATAGATATAATTGGATGATGATCCCGCAGCATAGAACAATGCCTGACTTCTGGTGTTACGACTCGGGACACGCAAGTTTACTAAGCTAAGCAACTCTGGGCAATTCAGAGAGCCAGTCACTATTCTCTTCAGTGTAAGGAGATCGAACAACAATCTGCGATCATGTAGGCTAACGAGCCTCATCTCCATCAACAAAAAATCATAGTTCAGCCCATCAATGGGAATACCCAGGCGGTAGTTCACGTGTCGTAAGAATCTATGTTGAATTGCTTCAATAGTATTGATGTGCACAGCGTAATTTGGGGACCAGACAGTGGTCGCATACTCTAGTTGGCTCCTAACATAAGCACAATATACTATTTTTCTATATCTGGGTTTAGTTTGTTATAAACCCAAATACAGCCTTATACACCTTTCACAGTAAGCTACTAAAAGCCATAGAATTATATTACTTCGTAACATATAAATCTATGCTAAAAGCTTGTGTCGTGAAAGGGGAGTTTGCCGGCACCTGTGGTGATATCGAACCACGGACACCTTGTTCACGAGGCCGAGACTCTACCTCCAGGCTACCGACGAACTCTATATTTGGATTGATATTATTATTTCATTTTTAATATGTAATGAACATGAATATTGATTTTAGGAGTTTTCAAATTATTATTATCTTTTATATGAGTTGGATGTAAAATTATCCTTTTTAAGGACTCTCGTACTTCGAGCAGGATCTAGAATAATAAAATTCTAAATTAGATATATCTTAATTTCTAAAAAAATATGCAATGAGCGCGCGTGTCAAGAAATTTGCATGTTATATTAAAATATCATAGACATAATATATGTATTTTAAATAAATCTTTACTTGACTCCCATCTATATTTTGTTCTTCGCCAATATTGTTGTTCTTTTCTTGCTCCAATTGTGTTGTGAATGAGAATTTTGATGTGTTTTTTTAAAGTTCGTTATTTGAAAAATATATTAGATATACCTACGAGTATAACAATAAACTGAATTGTATCATTAAGAACAATGCTACAAAAATTAAAAAGAAATTGAAAACTGACAAAAGCATTACATGTTCGCCACAATCCTTAATTTTGTTTGAAGGTAGATATAGCTAAGTTTGTTTGTCTTAAGTTCTATAGTTTTGTCAATTTGATGATTATAAATGAACAAACCGGGTTTAAAAACTAGTTGCAAATAAAATCGTAAAGAGCTGGAGATTATGTAATCCTGAAACTAAAGACATGTTTAATTCCTCTTTGCAGGACATTAATATAATTCCAACAATAAATGGAACAAAAAGAATTACATAACTATATTAAAACACGCCATAGAAGAAGTCTTTGATCCATTAGAAACGACAGCCAAAGATATAGGTCTAGAAATTAATGAAAGCAAAATCAAAATAATGAAACAGTCTAGAGGTACGAGAAACATCCCTCTATATGTCGCCCAATTCAAAGAAAGATATAACTTCGAGGTGGTTGATGAATTTTCGTATTTAGGATCAACCATCACAAAAGACAATGAGGATCATGTAGAGATCAGAAAAAGAATAGCGACGGGAAACAAAACATTCTTCTCACTTCTCCCAGTACTCAAATCGAAAAATGTCCACAGAAAAACAAAAATCACACTATACAAAACTATAATTAGAACAGTTGTGACATATGGGTGTGAGGCATGGACAATGACAGCAAACTCAGCAGAGATGCTGGATAGATTTGAAAGGAGAGTACTAAGGAAAATCCTGGGCCCTGTGAACGATGGCGAAGCCTGGAGAATAAGATTCAATGATGAGTTGTATAATATCTATAAGGCTCCCAGGCTCTCTGTACATGCTAGACTGAACCGGCTAAGGTGGGCCGGACATGTGCAGAGAATGCCGTCTTCACGGGTACCAAAAAGGATCCTTGAGGGTCATCCTGGAGGGAGAAGAAGAGTTGGCAGACCTAGGCTGAGATGGGAAGACGAGGTGAAGAAGGATGCCAACCACTTACTACAGGCAGCAAACTGGAAGGCGGCAGCGGCAGACAGGAGGAGTTGGAGGCGAAAGTTGACGGAGGCCAAGGCTCGATATGAGCTGTAGAGCCATCGAAGAAGATTAAAACACGTGAAACGAAGATATTGTATCTTTCACGTTTCCTCTCAAATGTTAAATCATTAGAAATTTAATATATTTCGAGTTTTTTACCGCAGGTAATTGACGAAAAAAGAAAAAAAGTATAAGTACACAGATATTGTAGTTTGAATTCCTTAATTATTATATTTAATTATTTTTTTTTGTACGCGGCGGCAGAATTGCCATCCACACTTCTCAGCATTATACAACCAGATAAGTCTCCATATGATCAGTCATGGTCACACAAAAACTTAACAGTCTAATGCCGGGAAAAATTCACCTATCCAGATGTACAGGATATCAAAGGATTAGGCTCAGAACGCGGGTTCAAAATACCAGCATTGTGCCTGAAATATCTGTGTTCAAAAACTTTTTTACAATATTACAAGTGTTTATTATAATAGATTTTTGAATTTTAAAGTACAAATTAACCGGTAAATCTAATTTCTGTAAATTACTTATTAAAGATTTCGGAGTTACCCCTGTAGCTGACATGACTAAATGTATTATATAAACGGACCTAGAATGCCAAATATTTTTTATTTCTCCTGCTAGTTCTGTATATTTACGTATTTTTTCTGCGACGGTTGTTTGTATATTATGTGTATTTGGGACAGCGATGTCGATTAGGTACGTTATTTTATTACGTTTATCATGTAATACTAAATCGGGTCTATTATGATATATTTGTCTATCTGTTATTATTGTTTTATCATAATAGAACCTGTAATTTTGATTTTCTAGAACCGGTTTTATTATTATAATATTTATTTTCCGGTTTTATTATTATATTTTTTATTATTATAATACTATTATTGTTATGTGGTATTGATTTCGTTCATTTTGATTTATTGAATAATTTTAAAATTCCTATTCCATTGACCGTATTTATAATGTATCTATTGATTTTATAATGATATTTCATTCTTTTGTTTTTATTTTACTTCTTTTGTTTATTATTTCAATTGTTATTATAGTATTCCCTGATTACTGTTTGATTTTCGACACCATAAATTATTTAATATGTTGTTATGTCATTGTTGTGTCTACGTATGTATTTTGTTAACATGTAAAATGCTTATTGCCGTGTATGTTTAAATAAATAAATAAATAAATATTCACCATCACGGTATTTCCTACAAGTGGGGTATCCAGCGGACTAATTGCATTAAATAAACACAAGTCGTATTTTTACATCTTAAATTCAGCGATGAGATTTGCCATCCATCCTGAATGTCTTAATTCTTTATTGGCACGAAGAGGATAGCTTGCAAACATGCAGTTCTTCTGCTGGCTACCTTACGTGTGGGATATGCCGTGATGGTATAGAAGTCGTATTTTCTGTGTTATAAATGTATTAAGGAATCAAGGATTGTGCATGCGTCACCGTTTAAATAAATATGTAAAATGTGTTATAGATAAACGATGCCTTTTTATTTTTATTAATTTAAATATTCATTATTTAATATACATTGATTTTATATATACATACACATGCATATACATACAATTTTATAGAAAATGCATTCAAATAAGATATCATCAATATTCAGAGGGCGAGATATGTATAAGTATATTATTTTTATGTAGGTATATATTTATTTATTCGGATTATATCATTTAATAGGATACTAAGAAATACGCAGAAAAGAGTGGCAGATCCATGCTATTGTGGAGGCATCACGGATCATGCGGAGATGGCGTGATACTTATAGGTACCTATTTATTTATTTACTTAATACATCCAACGACATAAAAGCCTTCTTTAAAATGACTCGTGTACAAGTAACACAAATAATTTCCATACATAAATATAAAGCAACAACAAAAAAGTCAGCAAAAAAAAACATTATACGAAAGTGAATAACTTAATTTCAAATATAATAATAATGAAGTCAATATAGTTATAAAGTCAATATAACTATTGATAGATAGATAAATTTTACACAAACTAAATATTATTCGAATCTCAAGATGCTGATTTTCTGACAACTAATTTGTTTTAGGTGATTACTCCGAGAATGTAGATGTGTACGATACTTAATAATTTTATAACATTAATTAATTACCGTGAAATAATTTAATAAGAAGGGGTAAATTTGGTTAAACATAGAATATTGTTGTGGTATTCTCATAGTCAGTAAACGTAGGTACTTGCGAAATATTATTATTTAACCTTATGAGCGCCAGTGTCCATGTGGAAGAACAAAAAAAAAAATATTTATTAAATAATTAAATACCAAATCAATTGTCATACAATGCTTCTTTCAGAAGTAGAGCACAAAAACCAACTTCCTTCATTCAGAGCATCTTTACGTCAGTGGAATCACCTCTTCCTACGACATTCCTAGGGTTCTGATCATAGGAACGGTGTGTTCCGATAGAGGGTCGTCCAGGCCGTCGGAAACCTTTACGGATGTCGGTGAATACCTAAGCAAATGCCTCTTTGTCTTCCGTGAGGACAACAAGCTCCTTTATTCTTTGAACAAATGTCTATTCTAGGATGTTTTCGAGCCACGAGCTATCTGAGCTTTCTGCCAATACCATTTCATCCTTCTATTTTTCCTTCATTATAATTTGCAGTTCACTTGTTATATTTTTAATTTTTTTATGTACATTTTATATATTTAAGGACGGCCACGTGTTGAGTACATTGAACAGAAGAGCATGCATGAGGAATTGTATGACAGTGACGGAAGCGAAAGATGTCTGCAAGGATAGAAGGAAGTTACACTCGATCCTTTCTGCCTACCCCGCGAGAGAAGCGGCGTGGTGGTATGTATGTAATGTATGTATGTTAATTGTTTTATATATTTAAATAAAAATGTAAATTTCGAGACATTCCAATTAATTCTGTGAATGAGAGGGTTAATAGCTTGTGGTTGAATAGGTATAAGTATTACGCGTTAACATTCAAGAGTTTGTTTAACTTATATATTACATAATTATATAAGATCTGACGCCAAGAATCATTTTCCCCAAAACAAATATGAAATGGTGATAAATTTCTTCGTCTTTATTTAACAACCATTTATGTATTATATTTAATTTCTACAGAATACTGCCGAAAATACGTGCATACAACACCTGCAATAATTATACAGTGCAGATTATTCTTTGGGTTAGTTGGAAGATATCGCGCTTCTGCGATAAACTCGCCCATTGCACAAAATTTATTTCTCTAGTTTAAATTGTTTATTTACTTATGTTGTTTTTTTGTGCAATAAAGATTTTTATAATTATTATTATTCTTAATAAACGTTCATATCCTACTAGATCTCAATCAGTTGTCATTATTATATAATTGAATAGTAGGCACCTACTGATATTAATAATGTTATAGGGTTAGTTGGAAGAGATCGCGCCTTTGTGATAAACTCGCTCTCTGTATATTGGTTGTATCTAACTTGAATGTTTATGTAATTGTTTTTGTCAATGTACAGTAAAGAATAAATAAATAAATAAGAAATCCAAAAAGTAAAAGTATCCACACCGAATGATCCACATTTTGAAAACTTGAAACCGAAATCAGAATATTTTGCTTTATAGGAAAGAAAGCAGGAATCGCATAAAATATATTAACAATAGTGAGATAATTTTTATTTCATCAACAAACTTTCGTTTTTCAATCCACTGGAAAAGTTTTTTTAATGTCAGATTAAAAAACATCATAATTTCACGATAAATTTAGACATATTCCTTTAGAGTGGACCTTTTTGCGGCGAGAGGCGAAAAGTGCTTTTTCAAATGGTAATAAAAGCCTAGATGGTAATAAAAATCAAATGGTAATAAAAGATATCAGAGCGCAAGGAATGTCGTGGAAAGAGGTGACGCAATTGGCACAGAGACGCTCTGAATGGAGGAGGCTGGTTTCTGCCCTGTGCTCCCGAGAGGAGCGTTGAGGGCGATGATGATGATGATGAATAAAAGCCTTAAAAATGCACATTTAAAAATATAAAAAGTAGGTACCATTATTTTTATAATTTTCTGTACTATTTTTTTTTTGTGAATGTTCCCCATTGCACATAGTACTCGTACATAGGCTGGGTGGTTTGCACACACTTGATTTTATACCAGATATCTTTCATTGAAGGTGTTGGATCGTACCAGCTGATTTTGTGTGGTGTAAATTGAGTTATTGACGCTAATACCCGACGTGTCTGTTTCATAATATTGTGTCGGTTAGATTATTGTTATAATAATATCTAGGTACCTATCGCATTCACAAGCTTTGAGGCATATTATGTTTCCTTTAGGTACATGTTATTTCATCAACATGTTATTATGTAAAGGAACAGATGTTTAGTATATCGATGAATAGATGAAATATGTATATTGGTACACATCAGCTATTCGTTGTTGCGGTGCACCCCGTTACCGACAACTGCCAACACTGTTTCGGAACTTTGCAAGTTTCCTGAATATTGAACTTATGTAACATTGCTTTTCAACAAGTACCAACTTATTCCTTTACTTGATACGAGTATTATGTGGAAATATAAAGTTCACACCTCTCTGTACGTCACCAAAACCATTTTACCTCTAACGTTCCGCTTGATAACATATCGACTGTTCAGTTTCATAACTCGACAAGTCGAAAATTTTGATTTAATTGGTATACACACAGTCAACTTCAACCCTTTAATTCCCCAAACAAATAACTATAAAATACATGGTTCCCTTTATATATTAAATACTAGCTGACCCGACAAACGTTGTTTTGCCATAAACATTATGCCATATACCTAAATTTACTATATACTAATATCGCTATTTAAAAATAGGGGTTGATGGTAGAAGGGTAAAAAATTTAGGGCTGTATGTATTTTTTAATGCCTTACAATAAAAAAATAAAAAAAATGTCCAAGAAATAAAAAAAGGGGTGGACCACTTTTAGGGGTATGAAAAATAGATGTTGGCCGATTCTTAGACCTACCCGATAAGCACACAAAATCGGTCCAGCCGTTTCGGAGGAGAATGATAACAAACACCGTGACACGAGAATTTCATATTTATATTAGATTTAGTTATTTTTTATTTAGTTATTTTATATTAGATTTAGTTATTTTAACTATTTTCAATCCCACAAATGAATATTTCGAATTGTTTACCTATTGATCGGAACAAAGACAACGTATGTCTTAATAAACAGTGCGATTATTATGTGGTGTATTTCAATTTCTGTATAAATAAAAAAAAAATACAAATGTGGTGATTTCTCGAAATTTATATATTTTTACTCATTAAGTTATGGAACTGGACAGTCGATATGTATATGTAGGGTGAAAATAACCCTTATTCATTTTGTGGAACAAAGTTACCCCTCTCATTACATTATTCTTAACTTTCTAACATCGTTGTTAACCAGGGTTGGCGAAAAAAGGCAACTCGTCAAAATAATCTGCCAACAACGAGCTAACTGGATTGGCCACAACATCAGGGACCCAGGACTGCTCATCGCAGTCGCAGAGGGTAGGACCGAAGGCACAAATGGCAGAGGTCGACCAAGAGATGCATATATGGACCAACTGAAGAGGGACATGAACTGTGGCTTATACGTAGAGCTGAAAAGACTGGCTGAGAATAGGGAGGAATGGAGAAGAAAAACCAAACTCGTTGCAGACCAATCCAATAGATTCTAACTCATTATATATAGAGAAGGGGGGGGGGGCAGGGAGGGAGGACTAGTGGGGGTAGCTGTTCTCATCTACATACTTCTGTAACCATATTATTATATAACGTACGTATAATAATTATATTACGTCAGACGTGTGAAAACAATCATGATATTGCTTTGTAAAATGTTTATTACATCTGTTTGGTTTGTAGATCAGAAGAGTCAACACACACACATACACACACACATGAAATGGTGTGTAAATAATAGAGATGAAACGGATATCCTGTATTTGTACTATACGTATTTGCTTTGTTACGTGGTGTGATAACTAATAGCCATTAAATTATATTACTAAATATTTACATAAAAAGATACAATAAAATAAATCAATTTTAGGGTGTTTTGGAAGGCGCGCTGTGTGTTTCGAGCTCCCAGAAAAAGAATTCAATTTAGCTAAAAATTGCGGTTATTTGTTAATTTTTTTTGGTTTAAGTTATTATTTTGGTTATCACCAATATAATGTAAATATAAGTTTTCTTTTCTAATAATAATTATTGGAAAAAAGTAGGTATTAAGTTTAGTTTTTAGTAGTGTTGTTGCAATGCAGGTCGGGTAAGTGACATATTATTATTTTGTTATTTTCTTTCAGTCAAGAGTATTACGTTCACTATACGAGTACGGTCATTAATACTAATTTAATTTTTGGTTACTATACTCTGTTATTACGTTATCTAACTGAATACGAAATTTTGTTTTAATTTTATTTTATACTTTTTTTATCTGTGTTAATTAATGATGGAGAGGGAGCCGCCGGATCCTGGGGTTCCTCCGGATATTGGAAAGGACAGGCTAAACAGCCTTCCAGAGGTTAGGATGAGTCAGTCGGATGACCTGCCTGAGGTAGGGACGACACAATTAAAGAGGACGAGACAGTCTTTTTCCCCACCACCAGATGATTCAAAGAGAAATAAGGGAATGGTAAATAATTTACCATTACTTTTATATACTGCAAGGGACATGGGTCCATTTATCACTCATGTGCAAATGATGCAAGAGGGTTCTGCAATCAACCCAATCCTCTTTGGCAAGTCATTAAAAAATAATGTCAATAACATAAAACAAGGTGGAGTTAAAGCACTTGGAAAATATAAATTATCAGTAGAGTTCGAAACATTGACAGCTGCTAACGAATTTATACACGGTTCGCTTAGCAAACAATACAAGATTTTTATTCCCACGTACAATGTCACACGAATGGGAGTTATTAAAGGGATCCCTAAGGAGATTACTGAGGAAGAACTGCTTAATGAAATAATATGCCCTGAGGGGTATGGCTCAGTAATAAGAGTACGCAGACTCAACTATAAAGATAAAATTTCGGAAACTCCTAAATGGCTTCCATCTATGTCTGTCATTGTGACTATAGAGGGACAGAAATTACCACCCCACGTTTATTTCAATTACAATAGAATACCGGTGGATACTTACATATTTCCAACTGTCCAGTGTTTCCAGTGTTGCAGATTTGGACACGTAAAGACTAACTGTAGGTCAAAAGCAAGATGCTTTAAATGCACAGAGGAACATTCAGGAGAAAGCTGTGATATTACGGAAAAAAAATGTATTAACTGCAATGGACAGCATAACGCTACGAGCTTTACGTGTCCAGTATACATACGCGAAAAGGAGATAAAACATCTAATGGCAGAAAAAAGCATATCATACGTTGAAGCTTCAAGACAAATACCACGAGCAAAAACGTCTTTTGCCGATAAATTAAATTCATTTATCCCCCAACAAAATAATAGCATACCAACACAGTCAAACAATCAGATCTCGGAGAGAAAAACAATTTTTAAGTATAAAACACCGACCGCTCATAAGTACTTAGCAAAATCGGTTATTCAACCAAACACAGATTTATATATACACCCTAATGGAAACAATTCATACTATTCTAAAGAAAATGGAATTGCACTGAATAATAAACCAAATGACCTACCACTAGAAAATATAATGTGTACAATTTTAACTGCAATCAACTCTTTGAAAGATTTGATTCAAGGTTTTCCTAATACTGACTTACCGAACAACGCTGCCGAAATAAAACTACAAACGAAAAACACTCTAGTACAAAATGACCACCAAAAAACCGATACCAATACTTTTACAGAATAATAAAACTAATAGTAACTTTGCAACAAGAAAAAAAATCTTCCCTAACATTCTCCAATGGAACTGTAGAAGCATTACAAAAAATAAGAACAATTTAGTTGAACTTCTTCATTCAGAGGATATAAATATTGCTGCTCTATCGGAGACATGGCTGAGAGAAACTACAAACTTCTATCTCAATGGTTACATATGTCATCGATGCGACCGATTCGATGGATATGGAGGAACTGCTATCTTGATTAAATGTACAATTCCGCACTCAAGAGTTGATATAATAGCCCCAAATGATGATGTCCAAATCTGTGCAATCTCTCTAGGTGAGCTCACGATTGTATCCGTATACTGCAAACCGGGATATAAATTTGACACTTCGTGGTGGACCAATATAATTGCAACTCTTCCAGAACCCGTACTGATTGTGGGAGATTTTAATGCTCATTCTAAACTTTGGGGGTGTGAAGTCAACGATCGTAGTGGGGATGATGTGTCTGAAATTTTTCTTGATAATTCTAAATTATGTATACTAAATGATGGCTCTGCTACCAAATTTGCTCACACTAATGAAAAAAAGAGTGCTATAGACCTCACATTTTGCTCTCCCCAATTAGCACCCATCCTTACATGGAAGGTAGCAGAGGACAGGTATGGAAGTGATCACTTCCCGGTTATTATTAACAGTTTCAAAATCCAACTGAACATCCTCAACCAGTCGAGGCCCAGATATAGAATCGATTCTCCTAAGGCTAAAGTATCAGATTTCTTAGCCGAACTTGACTCCATTCCCAAAAATACCAACCTATTTCCTGAATCAACAGATTGTACTGATACATATGAGACACTAGTAACAACTATATCCTCTTTAGCCAAAAAATATATACCTTACCATTCCTCATTCCAAAGAATGAAATCATTCCCTGCTCCTTGGTGGGATTCAGCGTGTTCAGAGGCAGTTGGTAAGAGGAAAGAGGCTGCGAAAAAATATCGAAAGGATATGTCTGTAAAAAACCTTATCGAATATAAACGCATAGAAGCCAAAACTAAACTACTGCTTCGCACAAAAAAAAAAGAGGGATGGCATCATTTCTGCAAAAATCTTTCTCCGCAGTCATCCTCGAAGATGGTCTGGGAGATGGTGCGCAGATATAGATTGTCCTTTAATCCCACTAAACCACCAATCCCTTTGAATTCCGTCTGGTTTTTCCAATTCATAGATAATCTAGCTCCTCCATATGTTGTCTCAAAACAGGAACTCCATTTCCAATACAACAACAGACCTTCCCATAATCTCAATAGCCCATTTTCCTTATTTGAATTACAATCAGTCCTATCACACTTAAAAGATTCAACACCTGGGCCAGATGATATACCCTATTCATTTATAAAGCTATCCAGTTCATATTTCCAGAATTTCTTTTTAAATATTCTAAATAGTATTTTTGAGTCAGCACAAATCCCAAACAGCTGGAAAACACAATACATCTTGCCCATAGCAAAGCCAAATAAAAATCCCAATGAAAGTACATCATATAGACCGATTGCTCTGTCGTCGTGCTTAGCGAAATTGATGGAACACCTCATAAAGAACAGATTATCCTGGTTCTTGGAGCATAATAACTGCCTTGCCCGCAGTCAGTGCGGATTCCGTAAGGGTAGAAGTACCACGGATGCTTTGAGTATTCTAAGTACTGATATTCGAATCGCCTTTTCGAATAAACATTGCCTGGTTGCTGCATTTCTCGACGTAGCGTCTGCCTACGATAATGTTCATATACCTACTTTAATAAACAAACTCCATAAACTCGCTGTTCCTTACAAATTAGCCAATGTGATATTTGAAACTCTAAAAGAACGTACCTTGATATTTTTGGATTCTGGACAAAATTCGGTCATCCGAACCACGCACAAAGGGTTACCCCAAGGATCTGTTTTGAGTCCCCTGTTATATTCCGTATATACTCACGATATCGAACGTTCAATACCAAATAATGTTAATATTATTCAATACGCAGATGATCTTACTTTATACTCTGTTAACAAAGACCCTCTCATAGCATCAGAATCCTTGGAAAAGGCCTTAAATTCTCTCAGTGGATGGCTTGGTGAAAATAATTTGGCACTATCGACTGCCAAATCAAAAGTGGTTGTGTTTACAAAGAGGAGAAAATTGCCTAAAATTTCAATTGCACTTGATAACGACAACATTCCGATATGTAAAGAAGTAAAATTTTTGGGTGTCACTTTCCAAAGTAATTTACTTTGGACCACTCATATTAGTGACATCGTTGTTAAGTGTAATAAATCGTTTAATTTGATTAAATCAACAACCGGTGTTTGGTGGGGATCCCATCCTGAAACATTAAAACTACTATACAATGCTTTAGTCAAAACAATTATAGAATACGGATCCATTATTTTCGAACCCATTCCTAAATATTTAAAGCTTAAGTTGGACAGAATTCAGTTCAAATGCCTCAGACTAATAACCGGCTGTATGAATTCAACCCCTACAAATGTTCTTCAAGTGGAATCGGTGGATCCTCCCATCAATATCCGTAGGCAATATTTGAGCGACAAATACGTTCTTTCTACGATTTCGACGCAATCACATCCTCTCCTCCCAAAGTTGGCTCAATGTTCAGAAATTGATAAAATGCAACAGTGTTCTTTAGTCAAAAGTTTCAACAAGTTGTCTCGCACAATAGAGAATAGATTTTGTAGCTATCAAAATCCAATATATGAGATCCCATATGAGTCGCTTGCGCTTAGACCTGAGATTGAGTTTAACGATGAGTGGAGGAAAAGCAACACAGTAGGTCAGCATTCCGAAACAATGAATCAGCTCTTTGGTGATTGCATTTCAAAGCTAAATAACTTCAACCATATCTATACGGACGGATCGAAGTCTGCGGAAGATCAATTTGTGGGTTGCGCTTTCCTTAATACTACCTTGGACATTAGTGAAATATTTAGCCTACCCGCAAATGCATCAATATTCACGGCAGAGAGCTTGGCAATTTTGGAGGCTCTGAGTCATGTCTACCAGGAAAAACTAGATAATAGTGTCATATTTACAGATTCACTTAGCTGTCTATTGCAACTTAACTCCTCTCCCTTTAAAGTGAAACATAACACGATCCTCATAAAAATAAGATTTCTCTTATATCTCTTACATCTCAATGATCAGCGGGTCATCTTGGCCTGGCTCCCAGGACACAAGGGAATAACAGGAAACGAAAGAGTTGATATGCTGGCTAAGAGTGCGACCAGCAAACATTTTAGGTAGTTTATTCTAGAGTGAGTACATTATTACCTATTTTCGTGTTAAATTACGTAATATTAACAACAATTTATTACTATTGAGACGTTTCGACTACAAACGACAAAATTTAAGTTAAAAGTAGGTCCCTTTTACCTTATTCGTCAACCATTAAGTTACACAACTATGTGGTCGAAATTAGGTTACAAAATAGGTAGGATTTACCAGCTCTAATTCACCGCTAAGTCATTACTACCAATTGGTTGATATTTAGGTTCTTTTGACGTAATTATTACTAAAATATTCAACCTCATAGTCACTCGTGACACCAAATTTCAACCAACAAGTTAAAATAACTTGTATGTCAAAATTAACACCATTAAATAACTTTAAAGTAGGATTTTAGTGTAAAATATAACCAATAAGTTATAGTAACCTTGAAGTGTCACAAATTTGGTAATTATTAAGTATTATTTACGTGACACGGCACGTATCGACATTTTAAGCATCTACATTTATGAAACTGACGTTTCTCGTGTTGGTTGAGTGTAGTGATGGGCAAGTACTTTTATAAATTGTAATAACGGTTGCTTATAATTGTTAATTTATAAATCATACACAAGTTGTGAATATTGTTTGTTCATTTGTGTAAATCATAGTTGTAGTGATGGGTAAAAATAAAAAAACGTACAAACATTCCAGTACTTTCTATAGAAAATGTACAGACAAGATGAGAAATGAAAACAGTTATTTGTGCCAAAAGAGAACAGAAGAAACCATACGTAGTCCATTGTCACAAGAGAGTGATTTGTTTATAGTGAGGCAACCAACAATTGCAACAGTTTTTAATGGCAATAACAAAAATCCGGAATCAAATATAGAATGGAATAAGTCTTTTACGATTCCAGATGAACCTGATAATATACTTGCAAGTAAATGAAAAAATAATTTCTGAACCAGATGATGTTGATGATGGTGCTGTCAAATCCATCAAACTTCTTGAAAACTTGAAGAAGTGGACAGTAGCTCATAAGCCGACCACGTCGTCTCTAAATGATTTGCTAAAAGTGCTAAATGATTTTGGATTACAATTACCCAAAGATGGGCGGTCTTTATTTGATCTTGGTATTATGAGAAAATGCTTAATGGCATGGTGTAATGGAAGCTATAATTTCAAAACAAAATTAAGAGGGTCAGAAATTGATTTACTAAACCAAATGCTAGAATCTTGTGAAAAAAATAGACCTAAAGAAATACATCGAAATATCAGAGGTGTAAAATATTTAAAATACTGGAAAGGAACTGAGTATCGCGTGATGCTTTTATATTTGGGTTTTGTAGTATTAAAGGATGTTCTAAGTAAAGAAGTATATGAACATTATTTATTACTAAGTTGTGCTGTCGTGATTTTGAGCTCCAAGAGTTATTTGATCTATATAGATATTGCAAAAATTTTATTAGAAGAATATCTGGAAGGATGTATTAATATTTATGGTTATGATTCTATTAGCAGCAACTTTCACAACCTGTGCCATGTCATAGATGATGTCAAAAAATTTGATTGTCTCTCAGGCATTAGTGCATATCAGTTTGAAAACTCACCTGGTCATTTGAAGTCTTTTGTACGCTCAGCTAAACAACCACTCACACAAATAGCTCATTGGGTAACAAGAATAGCAAATATGAATGAAGCTAAAATTGAATCAAATAGTAATGTTTGCTTAAAAAGACATTTAGGTGACGGAATTTATAAACAAATTCATTTTCAAGATTTTATGTTAAGTGATCAAGAAAAGAATTCATGGTTTTTGTCGAAGGGAAATGACATAATTAAAATGAAGCATGTTACAAAAGATAAAAATCGTTTCCGTATTATCGGTAACCCATTGGAAAGCAAACAAGATTTTTTTACAACACCATTCAAGTCTTCAAAATTAAACATATGACAGTTCGTATGACGTATTTTGCAACCAATCTGGCCAGCAGCACAAATTTCTTCCTCCTAGAAGTTATGAAACAAGAGATGTCAAATGCAAATTATTTCACTTAAAATACAAAAACAGATCTGTGTTCCTACCTTTGCTACATACTCTTGATGAGCAGAGGAAATCGTAATATACAATGTGCATCATGGAAAGAAAATAAAGGAAATAAGAAAAGATCAGAATTAACAACGAACGTATATTAATTAACGTATCTAACAATATATACACCATGTAAAAAAGAAGTGAAAATAAAGAATATGAAACAGTGCTAGACAATAACATTTTTTGTTTATTAAATAAGGAAATATTATGTACATTTATTATTACTCACATAAATATTAGCACTGAAATTAAATTTGAATTGTCAATATGAAACAGTACAAGAGAATTTAAAATTATTAAATATTAAGAAAAGGACATGTACATACTAAAATAAATATAATATTATGGGTATTTTATTAAAATATTTTTATAGAAATCAATCGGTGGTGTGAATTTAAAAAATAAATTAGATGTCACTCTCTTGTTTTTCGTCTACGTCAGTAGTCGTTGCTATCTCTCCCTCTATTAATTCCACCTGAAGTATTGTGTCGGGTATATTGTCGTCATGAGAGCCCAACACCGTCCTATTTTTTTTATAATATTCTGTAATTTCATTGTCTCTGCCAAAACCCTTTTCTTGGCGTGCTTAAGAAGTACTCCAGAAAAAAGTTGCTCATTTTTCTTATGTGTCCATCTGGAGTCGGCCCTAATCAGCACACTGTAATTTTATCATAAATATTAATAGACTTTTTTAATATGGATAATATCATAAATATTATAAATTGATATGGATAAATGACTGTTTTCGGTCAACAGTGTTTTATTTTTATTGTTACAACGTGTTCGATAGAAAATTCATCGTAATGGCGAATTAGCTCATTAGGTAGGAGATTATGATTCTATATGTTTATACCAAAGATTATGGTGCTATATGCAACAAACATGTTTTAACAAAAATAAATTTAATCACGATAAAACAAATATTACTTCGTTAATCAATTTACCTGTAGAATAGCCTGAAAATGCTTTCCAGGCTTTGAAATGCGAATTTTTTGTCGCATCCCACAGACCTGGACACTCCCGTCCACGACATCTGTGT
The DNA here is from genome assembly GCA_947579605.1 of Athripsodes cinereus. NCBI lineage: Eukaryota > Metazoa > Arthropoda > Insecta > Trichoptera > Leptoceridae > Athripsodes > Athripsodes cinereus. The sequence continues at coordinate 8,683,863 of OX388311.1, forward strand.
GCACAGATGTCTAGTCATAATAGCCTCAGCCATTTTCTTGCCCACAACCTCCCCTCTTGCCTGACCATCACACCCAACAAAGGTACTGAAATGCTTTTCCTAAAACAAAAAAAGATATGTTGTAACGTAATATTAGTTTTTAAAGATTTCGTGCTTCGTGAATATGCGAAGTTTTTTGTGGTTACATCTCGTGGCAAGATTTGTATGCGGGCTCCCAGAACAGCTGTCGAACGCTCCATCATCAGACAATTTATTTATGTAAACGTTAGTTCCTCTACGTGTGATGACATAGACTCCTTACCTGACAATGGAGCCTTGGATGGTTCTGAAAACATCCAGATAAAAACTTCTACGCAACATAACCTCAAAAAACTTACAATGTTATTATAATATCTGTAATCATTGCCAACCATTGCTTGAAAATACTCCTTGTTAATTTCCAACTCTCTGTCCATTAGTTTCAGCTGGTTTATGGAATTTATTGGGAGAGAGAATTGACTTATTATATCGGTAGGTTCCGTCAGTATATATGGCGTGTATGAGATGGACGGGCTGTTGTTAATTTGTAATAAATCTAGAATTTTTTCCATCATGGTCATTAATCTGGTATTCTGCACATTTTGTTCTACACGCATGACAGCTTGTTCCTCAGTCCTCACGCATGGCAGTTTGTTCCCCACGCATTGCAGTTTGTTCCCCACGAATGGCAGTAATCTCATCGCGTAGTGATTCAAATCTGGCGTCTGGTTGAGGGCAATCTGTAATTAAAAAAAAGTACTAGAGTTATTACTGTTATTATAAACCATACCATCACGGCATTTTCCACAAGTGGGGTAGCCAGTGGATAAACTGCGTGTAATTTACATACAGTTTGTCCTCTACGTGCCATTTAAAATTGAGATATTCAGGATGGGTGGCAAACCTCGTCGCTGAATTGGATATGAAACACCTGCCTTTTATAGGACACTCAAAATCTTACAGAAAAGAGTGGGAGATCTATTCTTAACCGGGTACTTCCAGGGATATTTATACAAATAAAAAGATCAAAGTGGAGTAATACATATTCGGCGTAAACTGTAGGTACTTTTTTACCCTATATTTTATTTATACATGCATATAGCTACCACAAATTTCATTTTGTTTATTAACTGACAATATGGAACATGATTGAACTTACCTTTTGCTGTCCTCTTTCAAACTTTCACTAATAAAAAATAAAACGGGAACTCCACGATAAAACTCTCTGCACATCACTACTTGTTGACACACTGATAAATGGCGGCCAACTCTGTAACTTTGTAGTTGCGAATACCACCAAGAGGTGGAAAATTAGTTATATTCCACTTTGTTAACATTTTTCCGAGCGCCATTGTTTTCATATTAGATTGTAATGCCAAATTAAATTTGCAGGTTATGTTTATCATTTCTTTGTTTATATAAATGATTAAAATAACAAATATATTGTTCTTATAGATCAACATCACTTTTTCTGATAATATTTTACACATAAAATGTAATTTGGATAACTTCTCAAAACACATAATAATAGTTATTTCACTTTTATTTTGATGTTTTTCAATATTTTGAAGGCCCATTGATATTGTTCGATGTAGAACTATCGTGAATTACGATAATAACTTCCTCGCACTATATTTTAGATGTATAGACGCACGAAATACCGATTATCGCGTGTTAATTTGTTCTCATAAATATATTTGTCGCCATTATTATACTACGAAACTAATTAATTTAATTAAAAATGGACATGTAGAAATGTCATACAATAATTTTATACTATAACATGAAGTTAGCCGCTATATTTTGTTTGCTTAACCATTAAGTAATTCTTACGTAAATTAAGTAATATTTACGTTGAATCGACGTCATATTGTGATATAAGTCAATATTAGGTCGAAATTTGGTAGAGATCAAGTCTATGTTACGTAAATAAGAAGTTATAATTTACGTGCCGTGGCACGTGCTAAAATTCCCCATATAGGTCGAATTTAGGTCGAATTCACGTAAAATCAACCAATTTAGGTTAAGTGACTTAATTTTGATGACCTAATATAGGTGAATATTACCAGTTGTCAACTTAAAATGTTTGCTGGGGAGGAGTTCGTACCCAATAAAATATAAAAAAATTCCTTCAAGTGATTTTGTTCCCACAATAAAGAGAGAAATGTTAGAGGAATGGGAGACTGATTGGAAGGAGACATCTAAAAAGCGCGGAAGGTGGTATACGGAAGTTCAGGAGGCCATTCCAAGGAAACCATGGTTTGTTGGGGCCCGTTTGTCCCGCAGGGAAATTTCATTGAGTTGCAGACTGAGATCTGGACATACAACTGCCCCGGCTCATTTGAGTAGGATCAATTTATTGGACTCCCCAAGATGTTCCTGTGGGGTGGATGTGGCGGATCTGAATCATTGTGTTCGAATGTGAATTGCTCAAGAATAGGGATGAATTTGTACAGGAACTTCTGAAGAGAAGGGGTAACCTCCCTATGGGCCTGCCAAGTCTTTTGTGTGATCCAACTGCTGAAATGGTGAGAATTTTGTATGGTTTTTTGGAAATGAATGGGGTGCGTTTGTAGACTTTTGGGATGGTGAGATTTTATATTACTAAGTTTTATTAAAAAAAAAAAAAAATATATATGCGTGTATGTGTATGTATGTGTGTATGCATATGTATATATGTATGTGTGTATATGTGTATATATATGTATGTTGATTTAAAAAAAAAAAATACGTAAATACATATAGGTATACTTGAGACTGACCGGGAACACCATCATTGGTGAAGGTCATAAAAAAAAAAAAAAAAAAAAAAAAAAAATCAATTTTATCTTTTGTAACATACACCTGCACTAAAATTTCGTAAGTAAATAAATTGAGATGGTTTGGTCATGTGGAACGAATGGAAGAGGAAAGAATGACAAAGAGGATATACGTGTCTGAAAGGAGGGGTGTGAGGAAGCACGGGCGTCCGAAAACTATATGGCTTGATCATGTAGATCAAATTCTCAAGGACGGCCGTGTTTTGAGTAAGAGAAAATTCGACGTGCGTGCATGAGAAATTGTATGACTGTAGCAGAAGCGAAAGAAGTATATGATAGTGAAGTATGGGTTAGTTGGAAGATATTGCGCTTCAGCAATAAACTCGCCCATTGCACAAAATTATTAATTCTATTGTTGTGATACCATGTTTTTTGTTCTTCTTTACATATTGATTTTGTGCAATAAAGTTTATTATTATCTCATATCTCATTTATTTAACAAAACAATATAAGATTCTACATTTTGAACACAATATAAGATTAACAATAAAATTTAAATATAACATTAAATAACAAAAACCATAAAATATTAAAATAAATTTATATTCAAAATGTAGAACCCCAACATTATTCGAGTTGATTCTTCCATGATGTTCTATGAAATAGTACAATCATGAGAGATCACTTACAGAGCTACAGGGACAAAAACCTTCTTACTATCCTGGTGGACGATAGAAGTACGGCCTTCTGCATGCTGTATTTGAGCCTGTCATCTACTCCCAGTTTTCTGAGATTCTTGAGATTTTTATTATTATTATTATGTGAGGACAGATCTATATGGCGTTCCGTTCTCTCTCCTTACCCCACTTCGGATACATTTGCATTTTATACAGATATCTGTAACCCACTATCCGGTTGGAATTCTTGGTACGGAAAAATCATTATTCGTTTCATCACTAGCAAATAACATTCTGTGAACGTTACTATTATTATTATTTCACGTAATGGTTTTCAACAAATAGTTTACTATTTACCAAACACGTAAGTCTGTAACTCACCTACAATAGGTACTCTGTCTCGTAGATTTCGGTAGCAGTAGGGCAATGGACTCGTATCATAGCAAGTTAAATAATATCGTATGTAGTTAAATGAAATCCTAAACTAATATTGTTGGTACGCAGAGCAAACACTTAGTTATTAATATTCCCTATGAATTATTTTTATAGAAATGGATCAATAATTTAGCAACAGTCTATCTATCTATCTCCATCAATAGGTGTATGGTATAATAATTTAGTTTTGGTTTAAGTAGCTATGGTTTGGACACGTGAAGCGAATAGATGGTGAAAGGATGACAAAGAGGGTGTATCTATCTGAAAGAGGGGGTGTGAGAAAGCTTGAAAGTCCGAGAAAGTCATATTATGTAATTATTGTTTTTGTAATTATTTATTTTTCAAATAAAATAAAACACACAACAGAATCACAGAATATAATAACAAATTATACAAAATAGATCTAAAGACATAAATGTCAGTAGTCCCAATTAAGACTGTAAGTGTGTTTAAAATATTGTGTGTCGTAATTTATTTATTTTAATATAAATGAATAAGTTAAAAATTTAAATTATTCCAAAGTACATATTGTGTTTTTTACACAATGCAGTACTGTACTAAATCAAATATAAAAAAAAAATGAGAAAGGCGTTCCAATGCTTACGAATTGGCTATAGGCTGACTCAAATGATCATTTTTGGTGTTCTCGAACAATGTTCACCAATTTCGCCATTGTTATTGTCACGATACAAGGTCCACTAATCGAGAAATATTTGATGCAAACTAATAGAGAAATATTTGATGCAAACTAATAGAAGTGATCAAAAACTTGATATTTGCAATATCAGCGAAATCTGTTAGGTCAGAATATAAACAGATTATAAAATATTTTTTTATCAATAGTTAATCACATTTGTAAAACTGAACAAAGTAAAGGTATAACGAATTCATAAAAAATGGCGAGCTATTTGCTAAACTCCGATTTAAAGAATATCAATTTATTAAGTACGTATTACTAACTTGTTCCGGGCTATGTGGACGTGGTCTAGTGGGCAGAAATTCTCCCGACGTTTCGCCTATAACTATAGTAGGCATCTCAATTTATTGTAGAATATGGTTTAAGAAAGTACCTACCAATATAGGTATAATATTGTCCTTTTTATACCAACCATTTTTTTATACATCATCGAAGACGATATTAAAAAAAATATTTTATAATGAAAACATACGCGATAGTAAATGAAAAACTATCATTCCATTACATATAAAGTTTCCCTTGTCGGTTAAACAAAGAGATGAGTGTCATATAACCATAAATTACATACATTATTAGATATGCCATTACTCGATCACGTTTGTGTCGTTTGTCATATAAGCTAGTCTATTTCCTTTTATTCTGAACGCGTCAGTCTGTGTCTAATGAATCTAAATCACGTAGTCCAGCATGCTTGGATGATATTTATTTTTTAAAAAAAAAACACATAGCACTTATTTTCTTTCCTTATTCTGTAATAATAGCACTATTTTTTCCCTTAATAAGGTTTTTGACTGTTTGATTTTTACAATACCTACACCGTTTCTATGTCAACGGCGTCAGAGCGTCGTGGAAAAATATGATAGATACAATTTGCGCAGAATTGCTCTGAATGGAGGAGGGTTGTTTTCGCCCTAAACTCCCGAAGAGAGTGATAAAGGCTAAAAGAAGAAATAGATTATGTACATCTGTATGTACATGTGAAAGGTGTATAAGGTTTGGATTTATAACAAAATCCAGATATATCATTTCATAAAAAAATCTATAATACTGCTTTAAATTTTCAAGATAAAAGTTGTAGTAGGTAATTGAACAATCTAAAGATTTCTAAACACTTATATTTTGCAAATAATACTAAAGAAAATATTCGGTTGAATTACAATCACAATATTACATAATTTTTTCCGACAAATTAAACTCGAGTAAATAGCCCATTATAATTTTCCTCCAATTTTTATGGTATTAATTTTGTTATGTAACCGAAGATGAATAAAATGAATACATAGTTTCCGTTCAGAAAGGTACGGTACATAAAAATGTAGAAATAACAAATTCTAAAATAAAAATTAACCTATGAAAGATACCGTACATTACGTACAATGTGCCTATGTAAAAATTGTAAGATGAAAGCATTTCTTCAACGTTCACAATGAATGTATATAAGCTTAGATAAAAAAATACTTTATAGGTAGGTACTCAAAAATTGGTTAGAGAGGCAAGTTGAAATAAAAAGTTTGTAGACCAATAAATATGGCAACGAAAATGTGACATTAAGCCTCCAAATGATTTTTGTTTATGTAAAACTAAGATACTTCTTGTGCCGTTTCAGGTCCCCCTGATTTAAGCGATAACTTGGGTAAATGCTTCTATGTCCCTTACGTAACCATATGTTTATCTAGATTATGATATTTTGTGAAAATCAATGTACCAGAAGTCTGTTTTTTTAGTGATTGAAAATCTATGAAGGTACTTATATCATTTCAGCATCTCTCTCAAATTTGGTAACGGATTCTTTGCCTATAATGAAAAGAAAATATGTCGTCCACTACATGTCATAAAAAATAGCTAAATCGTTCACTTCTTAAACCTCTGTTTTCCCAAAGTGTTGTTAAATATAAGTTTATGTTTCATAAATCAAATGTTTTTGTGTTAACACTTTGGAAATTCATTATAATTAAAATGATTTTAAAAACACTATAATTTCCAAATTAAATTTATTCACCTCAAACGTTTTCGCCAAGGCTTCTACTTGGCATCATCAGGAGGACTTTATGTTTCAGTTTACATCTTTCTGAATAACTAAAACATGTACATAGATCTCTCAAATATAAAATGTCCCAGTATTTAAAGAGTTACACATACATTTGATGTAAAAAATTAGTCTACTCTATTAAGTCTATGGGTATGAAAAAGGTTAAATATTATATTTTAATGCTATTTTTAGTGAAGTATCCTTAAAAGGAGGTCAATATCTGAAGTCGGAATGTAAATACTATTATTATCTAAGTGCTCCTTGAGTAAAAGTTTGATTCGTAAAATCTCGAATTACAACATTTCACTAAAATATTTTCTAGAAGGTTTAATGTAACATATATAAAAGTTAAGGACTAATATAGAAAAAAATGGTTTGTGATCTTTCGAATTTTTTTTTGATACTCGTATAGAGTAGGTATCTGAAAAGTAAGTCCAATTCTCGTAACTATTATTTATCTCCACATTTTCTAGATAGATAGGTATATAAGCTACATCATTGATGTATAAACACTAAAAAAAATCAAATACATTTGCAAAATGTAAAAACTTATCCAATTAAACATACACATCGATTCGATCAAGGTATTTGATTTGATTCGATTCTGAATAATTAAAAATCTAAACTTATTTATTTTATAGCAACGATTATATTAGTTTTTAGTACTTATACCTACTTTAGTTATATGTACCTAAATATATTTTATTTATTTTTTATTATATCTTTTCTATTATGTAGGTACTTAGCTATGTAATAATAATAATAATAAAAATCTTTATTGCACAAAATTTGTACACAAAGAATTTAAAAAAACATGACAACATTACCACTGAATACATAATTTTGCGCAATGGGCGAGTTTATCGCTGAAGCGCAATATCTTCCAACAGTTCCAACTAAACTAACCCATATGTACATCAATATTAATGTATCTCTCTCACATTTGGTTGGTTGGTAGAAATTGCCTAAAGGCAATAAACCCGCCATCTGTGCTACTTTATTTATACCATAATAAAGATTATTTTATTTTTTATTTTTATATTAGCTATTTGAAAAAAAATGGAAATAAATTACTAAGTAGGGTAGGTACTTATTATTTGTAACTACAAAACATTTATTTATTAATTTGTTTTCTTGAGATGACAATTTGTAATATGTTTTTTCAGTAAGTTATTATAATATTTTAAACTAGTACTACATGGATACTGTATATAGTACTTACATGGATATATTCAGAAATACGGAGAGAAGAAATTCGTTGTATATAGCCATGGAAATGAAGCGACTTTCATTGAACTCTGACGGTGCCTTTCTGACCACAATGCACAAACGGATGCCCCAAATTAGGAAAATCACCTCCACTGAAACAAAGAAAAAAATGCAATATAAAACATTGTTCTACAAATAATACTCGTCCACTCTTCCATCACGATATATACCACAATTGGGGTAGCCAGCAGAATAACTGCAAACATGCAAATTGTCCTCTTTGTGCCAATAAACTTGAGTGGGACTTTGATTCATTGCCGGGAACTCCAAGGAATAGATAATGTTCTTCTCCTCTTAGCACATAAGTCTCGTGATAATCGACGACGGCTGGTGTAGCGAGGAGGTAACGCTCTTGCCTTTGAGTCACGAGGTCCCGGATTCGATTCCCAGTCAGGGCAGATTGAAGATTGACCTTTTTCAAATTGTCTTGGGTCTGGGTGTTTCATGTATGTGCATTGTATACATGTATATCGTTGCGTTAGTACCCATAATACAAGATTCTTATCTTAGTTTGGGACTAGCTCGATCTAGTTATGTTAAAAAAAAAACTCAAGCTGGCTTGATGAAAGCCCTGGAGCATATAATCGATGAATAAATATGGAATAAACAATGTTTTTGTTTAGATATAATTTAAAACTCTTCATTTAAATAATGTATATTTTATGAATTTATTCTTTCTTTACTAAGTATTTAATATTGATTATAAAAAACGGAGGCGCTATTCTCACCCAGAAAATTTTCGCGGAATATTTTTGTTTGTTTACAAACAAAAATATTCCGCGAAAAAGTGACTATTGTCACCCAACCACAGATAAAATACTTGTTTGACGTTTATACTGTCATTTGACTTGTGTGGCGTTTTGTTAGAGATTTTTGACTAATTTTTGTTTTAACTTTATTTTGTATATATTAACGGATATTTTAATATATTTAATTTTCTCTTAAATAGTTTAATAATATTTTAAGTCGCTTATAGGTTAAATTTCTGAATATCTTGGATATTTCATTCTGTGTACTACAAATTAAGTGTTTTAAAGTCGCTTATAGGTTAAATTTCTGAATATCTTGGATATTTCATTCCGTGTACTATAAATTATGTCGTGATTATTTTAAGTGTAATTTAATAATGTGTAGCTAATATTGCTCAAGAACTTTGTATTAAAACAATTGATCTATATAATAAAATAGATGAAATATTACACTTCGTTTTTGTTACTCTTTCTTTGGTTAATTTAGATACTTACATAGTATACTTGGTATTTCCAGAATGTTTAATTGAGTCCTACAATATAGCCCATTTCATCTCGAACACTCAAGCTGACTAGCTCAGGTAACATGGATAACGTTATATAATACTAATTACAGGTTGCACATCTCAACAGTAATTTTTATATCTCTTTCATAGGCAATGAATCCGAAACCAAAGTGATGCTGAAACAGCTTTTATTTTTGTTCAACAATATTCATCTCTCACTATATGATTTACACACAACAGAAATATTCTTGCACCAACATGCTGGAGAACATGATTTGTATTATTACATACCTTCCACTAAAGGAACCTTGTAAAATTCCATATTTCCATTTATGGGTTATTCTGTGTGCAAGCTCCACTTTGTGCAGTTGTACGTGACAACATAGCTATCTTATAAACTAAAACATTTAAGTAGAATTTACATATAAAATTGTGTGTTATTTACAATGTCTTCTTGTTATATGAAGAATGAACTTCCCATCAGAAGAAACCCTTTTACAATCAAGGCATTGCAATATTTATATTGGTTTAGGGTGGTTAGCTCGTCTACACAAATGTTCACTTATGATATTCATCTTAGTCTCTGAAGAAAACCCTTCAATTATTGTTAACGAATCCAACATAAATGTTCGACAGAAACCCGATGTGAAAATATAGTTTTACCTGATGGATTTGCAAGGATCTAAAATAGATTTAGTAATTCAAGAGGCATTTGTAGAATTATATCAATTTCAATATGTGCTTGTGAAATAATCATATCCACAATATCTGTTTTATTTTATCTGACACCATGCTTTATGATGGGTTAATTGGTGAAAATTGTGTTAGGTCGACAAATCCACTGATTGTAAGCTATTTCACAACAAAGAATTTATTCCTACAGCCTTAGTCAAAACACATTTTAGCGTTATGTAGTCGTTCGACTATAGACGACTTTGTGAGAAAGTTGTTTTTAGTCAAACTATTACATAACGCTAAAATGTGTTTTGACTACGGCTGCTGGAGTACATTTAACTGTGTAATACTTGACAGGAAACTCATTATTGTTTTTAAGTTTTATGGAAGCTAAATCATTCTCATTTTAAAGTCCATGCTATTATCTAAATGCAGCTCACAACCAGTTTCGATAAAAAAATAGCAAGACATTAAAAACAATTAAGGATTTATTAACTGAAAACATGATATAACACACTACCTATATTATAATTGGTTGCTCTTGATGGAATATAATGTCTAGAAGGCCTTATGTGATGCAAATAGTGAGAGCATGTGAAAGTTTGAAACCAATCAGATTTAAGTTTCAAAATATTATTCTCCTGCACCTATCTCTTTTAAGTTTTAACTATATTTATACTTAAAGAAGATGTTGTCTGACTGCCTAGCCCTTATTGTTGACTTAGGAAGCTGAAATTTAGGAGAAACATAGACTTCATAGCAGGGATCCACTTAAAAAGACTTTTTAGTTAGGAGTAATTGTTTTGTACAGGTTACCTAAGATGTCACAGATGGGATTCATGAAATTATACTTCCTTTTATCAAATTAAGGAAACTATTTTGAAGATTTAAAGAAATTTCCTTATGAAATCTCAAAATTAATTATACAAAATCCATATTATTATATAATATGCAAAAAAAGATATACTATCAGACAAAATACAATAATTTATTAAAGAAATGGCAATAGTGCCGCTGCCATAGATTAACCATAGAGTAGTGTTTTACTTTGGATTGTTTTCACAGTTTTTGTTTCATTTAAAAAAAGGACAGAAATACAGAAATATATTTATTTACCTCGGGTTGTTTATGGTAAAAAAAAAAAAAAAAAAATATTTGACAGTAAATTGGTAGGAATAGCCACGGCCTATAAAAAATATATATGAAGAAGGGTATTCAAAAAAAAAAATCAATATACAGTGGGTGAGTTTATTGCAAAGGCGTGATCCTTTCCAACTCACTTAACTTTTTCAAAAGTTTGTTTAAGTAATAGAAAATTACTAAGAAGTTACAGGGATTTTTAATAAAATATTTGTCTATGAAATAAAATATATACGGAGTGCTAGGTAGGTTATACATTAATGTACACATATTCATATTTATAAGTAAACAAGAACTCATTTAAATTTAGGTAGGTAGGTACTTATTGTATAAATCCCCTTTTTTCTTCAAATATATTTTTCCATTTTTCCCATTAACATTATTATTTATTCATTCTGTTTAATGGATTGGCAAAAAAAACAACGTGGATTAAAATATATAAATTCATTTTTAATAAGAGTTAAAAACAAGTATTTACTAACTTATCCATTATGGAGCTTGTTGCTTAGCGTGATTTCAGATTCGAATGAGTGATTATGTTATAAATCAAATTGAATACCTTCATATCAGATAACTTTAATTTCAAAACTATATCGAAGTTTAAATTACTGGATTATTTAGAGTGTATCCTAAAAACGAGTACGTTTTAAGCACATTATGTAAGAAAACTGCTACGAAAATTTTTGTGAAAACTACTATGAAAAATTGAGTCTTAAACATAGTATGGACGTACCCAAGGTTTTTTCTAAAGAGAGAGGGGGGGGGGGGCATGTGCTTTTATAACATAATATAACATACATAGAAAATTCACACAGATCGAGCTAGCCCCAAACTCAGATGAATCTTGTATTATGGGTACTAACGCGACGATACACACATATACAATGTACTAAACACATATAGGTAAATGTAAAACCCTGACCCAGGACAATTTGAAAAAGGTCATTCTTTACTTTGCCCTGGGCGGGAATCGAACTCGGGACCTCGTGACTCAAAGGCAAGAGCGTTACCTCCGCGCCACACCGGCCGACATGGACATTTATAGTAAAGACGGCATTGCTTATAACTATCAAATGAAAGACCTTTTTGGTGATTTGGTTTTTTCCCATTGCCAGATTTTTATTTTGGTGCCGGATTATATGTCGTGTATATCCCGTGGAGCACCCAGTAAAAAATAGGTCTCCCACTCTTCTCCATAAGTTTTTCAGTGTCCTGTAAACGGCAGGTGTTCGAAAAAATGAGACAATTGGTAGAACCAATATCATACGTAACTCGCCCGTCGCCAAAGCACTGGCTCTTTTGAATGAAGTTTCGGTACACATCGATATATTTAACACAACTTATAATAACTTTACGATAGTCTTACATCTGTTAATGAATATTAGAACTTTATAATTTTGAAGTATCGATTTTGAATTTTATGTAATAGATTTAAGATTTAAATTTTGTAATGTATTCTCTGATAAAGATATTTGTTTGCATGTATGTATCATTGTGAAACCGTTTGGTATATCATGAACTTTGAGTGACGCAAAGGTAACAACTCTCTGTTGAAAGACCAATCGAGGACGGGTGAAAATAGAAACAAAGGTACACGTGCAGGAGCCAGGGAGTTTATTAGCCAACTGATATGAAAATTGTTACATAATACACAACAGTATTACAAGTGAAAATATATGCACCCAATTTAGCTATTTTATAATAAGCATTTTTTATGTGATTTAACATATTCCCAAGGACGCACGAAGAGATGCCTTGATGTTTCAGTGGACTGTATTTTTTTTAAATTTTATATTTTTTCTCATCTTTTCGTATCATCCCAGGAAATCATGCCTTCACCATTTTACATTCAGATACACAATATTTCACTTCATTATACATTGAATTACTTTTCATATTCTATAAATATTAAATTTTGATATATTTTTTTTTTGAGTATGTACTCACACTTATGTTTCATAAACAATAAATCTGTTAAACAATAAAGTTATACTTTTGAATAACTTAGGTATTTCTATTTCCTATAAGTTTAATCTGCATAGGCATTTTTATTTACCTATAATTAAATATAAATCAACATTGTTGCTAATAATTGCTCTATACCTAATGAGCTAATAAATACATGTTTATTTTATTATATGTTTACATCACAGTTCTGCCTTATTTACAGGTATTGTTACTAATGTAACGCTCTTGTATTTTATGGCAAGAGTATTTTTGTTGCGGACCATGAAAGACCCTTTTTTCTTCTTGAACAATCAAGAGAAATGCTAATTAATAGCAAGCTCGGCCCATTTCAATATACGACCGGCTTTATTTTCTTCACCCTTAAGGTGATTTTTTACTTGCGTTGATCGCAATTCAAGAACAATGATTTCTGCTCAAGCGATACTCTCAACGACAAGATTTTTTTATTTGAAGCCATGAAGACTCCATTTTTTTATTCTCTTGATTGATTAACAATCAAGAAAAATTGACAAGCTCGAACCATACGTTCGGCTCTATTTTTTCACCCTAAAGGTGCACTTGGGTTGATCGCAATTCAAGAGCAATAATTTCTGCTCAAGCGATGCTCACAACACCAAGATTTTTTTTTATTCGAGGCCCTGAAGACCCCATTTTTTTATTCTCTTGATTGATTAACAATCAAGAGAAATAGGCGAACACGAACCATTTCAATATACGTTCGGCTCTTTTTTCATTGTTAGAGGACACGAAGGCCTCTTTTTATTTTTACCTCTTTGGGTAACATTCTTGCATTATGTGGCAAGAAATTTAATTTTGTTGCAGGTCATGAAGCCTGCCTTTTTAACACAACATCTACAATAGTGTGTGCATATTTATTTGCGATGTTTTAAAATACTACATATCAGAATTGTAACTAAATAATAATAAATAAGACTTTAAATCATTTCAACATACATATAAACATTACTTATCTCATAATATTAGATCATCTGTCATATTGACATTTACTTCCCATAGATGAAGTTTGAAGCACAAACAACAGGTGATTATTTAATTTGAATCCATGGCTCCGTTCAACGAGTTGAGTCTGTGCTGTGTGTTTCATCCATGGTTGAATAATGGCTGCTATCAAAACAAAGATGGCGCTATTCCTTTTCCGCTTTCTGATCCGAAATCAATATGGCGGCCTCATGAGTAGTTCGTTCCTATATGCCAGTCCTTGAATGGGTGTAGAAATTCCATATGCGATCTTCTTTTGAAATATACCTAGGTTTCTCCCTTCATCTAGGTTATTTGGATAAGCTGATTTCCTTGTACGGCACTTCACAATCATGTGTTGCATTTTATTTTGTTTTATATGAATATTGTCACAATTCTGCATGTTCGGTTTCTTCCACATGGTATTTTATTAAATGCTATTTTTGCACATCGCTTTTTATTTATTTTTATAAATATATTTCATGGTATATATTTAATTTATTGAGCGGCATTCTATAATATTGCCTTTTTAATTTTTAATTATTTTAAATTTCTACATTGTGCATATTTTTTATAAGCACAATTATTTTATTATTGCGAAAATCGCATGAATTTATATTTAAATTGAGTGGCCTTTTTTATATTATTTTTTAAATATTGATTTATTTATTTATGTTAAATTTTATAACACTTATATTGAAATTTGATTGGCATTTTTAATATTAATTTTTAATTAATTTTATTATTTTTAATTTTATAAAATTGATTTTATTATTTTAAAACTTTAATTTCTTCTTACACGTGTTATATTTTATTTATGCAAAATTGCATTTAAATTTTTATTAAATTACATTTTTAAATTTTGTTTTATTTTAGCACTCGATTAACTATTAATATTTTTACTGGTTCAATTATTATTACTTATTTTAAAGATAATAAATCCGGTCGAATGGCCATGTTGGAAGGCCAATCGAGAACGGGTGTGAATAGAAACAAAGGTACGTGCAGGAACCAAGGAGTTTAATTGCCGACTGATATGAAAATTGTTACATAATACACAACAGTATTACAAGTGAAAATATATGCACCCAATTTAGCTATTTTATAATAAGCATTTTTTATGTGATTTAACACTCTCATGTCACTCATTGTTGCTTACATATATTAAAAATAAAAAAATAAATAAATTTAGCGATGAGGTTTGCCGCCCATCCTGAATGTCTTGATTTTGTATTGGCACGGAGAAGACAGCTTGCATGTTTTATATGCAGCTGGTCTGCTGGCTACCCCACTTGTGGGATATGCCGTAATGGTATAGTAGTAGTAGTAGAATTTAATATGTTGTATATTTTCCTCATCTTTAGTCTGAATTTTGAAGGGGGGGGGGCAGCTTTCCCATTTCGATCAACACTAACTTTCTATACTGTTCACATATATTTAAACTAATCTTGTTGACTTTTTTACTACTTTCACTTTTTTACATAAATCCACGGCGTGAGCCTTTTACATGTTAAAATATAAAACAAAAACGAAACATAATTCTCATTTACAACACAGTTGGAACAGAACAACAACTTTCGAAGAACAAATACAATTGGAAATCAAACTATAACAATCATAAAATTAGTCGAAACAAAACAATAAGAAAAGTCAAAACATTGTGGTGAGAGTGTAAATGTCAACAAAGGTTTGGTAAATGTCAAGAACAATTATTGTAATACAGTAAGGAGATGTCAAGTAGATAGAAGAAAAAAATTAATATATATGAATTGTAATAGATAATTGAAATGTAAAAAAAATAATAAATATTACAGTAAGATGTCAGAAATTAAATAGGTATATATCAATTATATAATAAATTGTCACTAATAGATGGAGGAATAATAATACAAATACAAAAAATCAGATTAATAGCCAAACATACTTCGAAATGCCCATTGTTAATTTATACATTAAAACAATTTATAATGTCATGTTTATATTTAGGTAAACTGTCAGCAAACATGTAGATTGTCTTTTTCTTGCACTTGCCTAAATCATTCGCAAACGATTGCATAGCCTTTAATAAGAATAGAATAGAATAGAATAGAATAGAATAGTCTGTTTCACGCCAGTAAAAAAAAAATACAATCAACATGGGTGGCATGGCCTACCTTTGAATTGCAATAAATATTTTTTTTTGTGTTTAATTTTTTATGGTGTTTATCAATATGATATTTTGCAAAAAAAAATTGTGTTTAATTTTTTATGGTGTTTATCAATATGATATTTTGCAAAAAAAATTGTGTTCAATTTTTTATGGTGTTTATCAATATGATATTTTGCAGAACATTTTTTTGTGTTTAATTTTTTATGGTGTTTATCAATATGATATTTTGCAGAACATTTTTCTGTGTTTAATTTTTCATGGTGTTTATCAATATGATATTTTGAATTTTATTTTGTGTTTAATTTTTATGGTGTTTATCGATATGATATTTTGCAGAACATTTTTGTTATTTAATACGGCAAAATCAATCAATATTGAGATGCCTGGAGAACAATAAACAAAAAGGTTTTATACGTGAGGTTTTACGAAAATCTGCCTCTTAAAGGATACGTGAACATTTTTATTTATTATCTAAATTAAAATGAACTTTCATAGTGAAAATTGAAAAATTATTATACCTGAACACTAAGAGAAAAGAGGAATAAAAGGCTTCACGGGATAAACCTTTTTATTAAACATAATAAATTAAGCATAAATAATAGATAAAGCAATCATTCTGAACGTCTTGTCAATTTTTTTTGTTAGTGAACAAAATTACATACTGTCCTATAGAAAAATAACAATGTTACCATATTAATTCAGCCAAAAGGGTTCTTATGTTCCATGACGCACACAATTAGATGTTTTGGAGACGTTCCAAGTGAATTTTATTTATACAGCAACCATCAATGAAAGAATATTATAATACTAGTAAATACACTCTGAGTGTTGAGTGCAAGTTTTTATGTTCTATAACAGTAAGTGAAACGACGACACCAATTCAAATAAAATGCATTTATTAAAAATAATTATAAAAAAATACAGTTCTAAACAAAAACTTTATATAAATGTAACTTCTTCCTACATCAGGTGACGCCAAAGGTAATTGAGTATATATTAATGAACTGGACGCAGAAGTATAGCTCTTAGATGCCTCGATGGTTTTCTCAAACTTGAGCAAAGCCTTTGCTTTGAGGGATGAATATGAAATAGCAACGCTGGGAAATTGTTCCGTGGAATCAACAGCACTCAGAATGTTTAATTTTTGGTACGAAGAGAACAACATTTATTGCATGCAGTTAGTTTACTGGCTACCCCATTTGTAGGATATGCCGTGATGGTATAAATCGTTGGCAAAAATATTTTGTGCACTTGAGTTAACATAATAAATTTATTTCACTTTAGAAGCAAATTGGGACGGTCTAGGGACTGTTAAACGGCGCCAAAAATAAAATAAAATCATCCAAAATCATCATCATAAAAAAAAATTCGTTTATTTTTCGTTTATTTCCTCAAAATAAGCACACAAATATTAATGACATTTATGTAAGAGATATCTACTATTACTACTACTATCCCATCATGGCATATCTCACAAGTGGGGTAGTCAGCAGACTAGCTGCATGTAACAAATATGCAAAGCTGCTAAGACATTAAGACATTCAGGATGGGTAAGAGATATCTTAATAGCCATAAACGAGATAACTTAAGTTCTGGGCCTTCTAATGAGCGTTAAATTTACAATCCCATTTTTTGTTGTTTTCCGAACATAAAGACAAGTAAACTGCAATAAATATTATTTTGATCATTATTTATTACTGTGAGCAAAATAATTTCAAAGGAGATGGATAAATCATATTTTTTACAACGTTCTTCGAAAGACAAGAACTAATACGAATCCATTGTAACCATATTCTGTGGTCTGCTTTTTAGGCCCGTTCTACAACATCAGTTTATTTGTAATGTCTAACCAACAAACTAACCGATAAGTGTAACTAACCGTTGGTTTGTATAGTCTATAATCTATATGTCTTAATATTGAAGCTTCGTTGTCATCATCATCATTTGTTCATTCAGGGTGTCTTTGCGTTAATTGAGTCAAGTTTAGTCTTCCACGACATTCCGCCACTCCAATGTCACTGTCATAGGAATGGTGCATTGTGAAAGACGGAGGTTTAGTTCATCAAAACCCTTGTGGACGAAAGAACATTGTCCTATTATTGAATTTACCCATCCGATTCCCGGATACTTTAAAAGTCGGAGTATTCCTATAATATTTATCCGCTCAGCCCGCGCTGCGCTGTAAGCTCTCTTAAGAAAAAGCTGTTTTAATTAGAATTTATATGTCATCTTTTCCGTTGATAATTATAAAACATGTAACGTAAGAAAAAGATAACAAAAATGCAGTAATTGTGTGCCAAATTTAATATAAATATCTTACTATAAGAGGCTATTGTAAAAGAGACGGATATTGAAATACAAAAGCATTTTAGTGTAAAAGATACGTATAATTTATTATAATTGACGATTCCCAGTCCAGCGTCATATTCAGTTTTTACTAAACTACAGTTAGGATTGTAAGTTATAACTAATAGTGTGGGGTAGGCATTTAAGGTTAATATGTCACGTAATTTATTGCTAGAGTATTGTAAGATATTCTTGCCAAAATTATTCACCGATTCCTGAATTTTTTTCTTCATATTATTATAATTCATATGATGTCTTTAATTTATTCGAAATTGAGTAAAAATACCCTGAAATAATGATGAAATTGAAATAAAAATAGTGCCTACCTATAAAAGGATATCACCGTTCTGTTTTTGTTTAATTTGATTTTTAAAGCTTTAAATTACATTGTTTTTGTTTAAGATAGAAAGCGAGCTTTGAATATATTAAAATCGAAAGATTAAATGTTTCATCGTTGAAGGATTTAATCTTTGAACCACTAATTTGTGAGAAAGTGCGGACGTCCAAGAACTACATGGCTTGATCACGTGAATCAAATTTCAAGATCGGATGGGTGTAGAGTAAGAGAAATCGCCTGGCATGTTTGAGAAAGTGGATAAATATACATAGAAGAAGCGAAAGAAGTATGTCAGGATAGATCGACATGGCGTACAGTTCTCTCTGCCAACCCCTACTTGGATAAGGCATGAGAGTATAAATAGATAGATGGAATCACAAAATTAAGCATTTTGAACTTATGGGAAACATGACAATACAAAATAACGAAATATTAGAATATTATTTTTCACTGTTCACTCTTAATAAAATTTGACTTGGTTTACATATGAGAAATTAAAAACTTTTTTCTATTTTTTGATGTTTTTTTTTAGATATATCTGGGTTTTTGTTATAAACCCAAATACAGCCTTATACATCTTTCACAGTAAGATAAAATCTTGTGTCGTGAAAGGGGAGTTTGCCGGCACTTTGATGTTATATATTATTTATAGCACAAACTATTTTAGTTCTTCATCTTTAAGGTTAGATCTGGACATAATGAATCCGATTTCGGGTACCTTGCTTTAAAAAAGGTTAGATATTTTATAGACTTCTATATTCATTTTATGTTTTGCTGATATGGAGCAAAAATATCAATTTTTTAAGGAATAAATGTAAAGTAAAACACTAGTACATACAGAAATTTGCAGAGCAGACAAACAGTAGGTAAACGTTTTTGGCTAAATGAGATACATACCTACTTTCTGTTTTCAACCAACGGAAGGAACCTCAATTGAAATTCACTTAAAAATAAATAAAAAAAGTTCCAATGTCATTTTGAGTGATGCTATATTTTGGATACATATCTTTCAGAGTCAATAAAAGTTTACCCTTTTTTATATTACACCTTCTTCAGAATAAAATATTCAACTTACTTTTTCTGCTGTCATTTCCGCTGGAAACGTAATATCCTAGAGTACTATCATTAAAGTTTTCTAATATCGCATAAAATATGTTTTGTGTGACCTGCTTTGCCAAGGTAAAGTTCAGTGATGTTATTTGGTAGAAGTATGCATACCTAAGTTATGTGATATTTCTTCCAAACATTGCTATCCTATTCAAGAAAAGTGTGTTTTCCTTTTTAGCCTTGCTAATATTATGTTTCAGAGAAAGGCGAGTTAGATACTTCCTATAATATAGGTATAGACATGTATGTGTTATTTTTATCAAATTGTATCATTCTTATATGGATGCATCATTAATATTAATTAAAAATACATCTTGAATTCAACAAAAGAAATAACACAAGTAAAGTAAATTATTAATATTTAACACAAATCACTCGTTTCAGAAAAAAAAACAGTGAGCCATCAATTAATTATATTAACTAGTTTATTTGATTGTTTGAAGAGTTTGATATTTTTATAAGTGATTAAGCTATAAGAAGCATGTTCAAGTATCTTTTTTACTTAGTCAGAAGAATTACTGACTAATATAATGTAGGTGACTGAATGATTAATAATACATATTCATTATTAAAAGAGAATGATTCTAGGGCAGCACCATTGTTTAATTTGAAACAAAAATTAAATACCACAATAAATCATACGATATTTTAATAAACGTGAATAATTTTCAAAACATCCATTATATTCAAACAAAACACACATACACACATAAAGTGTGATAATTACGTTGTACACATATTATACATTCTGTTGAAAGGCGAAAACAATTACATACAACCAACTACGTCACATATATTTACAAAGTAAATAATCAAACAATACCCAATGTAATATTTTACAAAAGGAAATTATTCGTTATTTTATATTGTGAAATAAACCTCAAAGGTTTTTTTTTATAACAAACTTTTTAGTAGGTACACACATAAATCCTTTGTACATAATACGTAGTTTTGAGTCTAAATATTTCCGTGAAATGATTTTTGTTTACGCGTGAAGTATTTTTTTGATAATCGTGTTATACGTTGATGTCATGATTACATGAGTACTTACGCTTTCATGTTCGTAAAAAATGTTATCAATACAACATGCTAATGGTACTTCACTGAAAAGTCTTTCATATTTGATTCACAGAAATCCATTAACCTTTTTTGTCTCCTTATACATACTTATTTGTTTATTTTCCGCTCAATAATCAAGATAAAAAATGTGCGTAGTTGGTACTATCAAATGTTAATTGTTATTAAAAGAAGGGAAGGCGGGAAAAACTTAATAATCTGTTGTTTTTTTTACACTGATAAATTAGCTGCCATTAATTTTTGAGAAGGCGAGAAGTAAAAGCTAACAAATTGCAACCACTCTTTACAAAGGAACATCGGAGTGATATATATTTTGCAAAAAAAGTAAATTAAAGTTTTATATAATTTTTTTTTAGCAGATAATATTATAAACAATTAAGATGGGGGTATTATATACTCTTACTTTTGAGAAGAATCTTTCACGTGGATGGAATTAAATGGACCATTTTAATGTGTTTCCTCCCTTGACTTGCTAAAGAGTGTTAATATTACATCCCACCAGCTGTATTTATGAGTAAAGTATAAATGTTCTTCCGATAAAGATCACATCGAAATGTCGAGAAATTCGAAAGATATGATAAAAGTATTGGGAAAATTTGAAGGTATTGGGAAAAAAAAGTTTTGAAGAGAAAATAAAAAGTTAAAAACACATAAAAATACCAACTCTATTTATTACACACTTTTTTGATGTTTTGTAAAATTTAATATTAATCTAAGATAAATTTAATTCGAGAAAATATACCAAATAAAATTTTATTACATAAACTTCATGATAGACGAAAACTTCCAAAAAACCTGAACTCCATTAATACATATCGATCTATTTCAATTAATTTTCTCTATTTGTTTATTGATTGTAATAATAATTTCTTCCTTATTGCGAAACAATTTATTGATTTACTTGTTCTACTTTTCGTCAATAATTAATCTTGATGTTCATGTATATAACGTGTTAGTGATAAACGCAATAGCTATTTAAGAATGAATGATTTTCAACAGTATAATATCATAATGAAGATTAACGTATTTGTGCTGTATCGGAAATTGTGCGAAACGATCGCCTGAAATAAGAAAGTATTGAATTGGGGATAAGCGATAAACAAATCCTCGGATCAAATAAAGCTATCGCCGAGTAAAATTGAAACGTATAAAATATATTAGACGACACAACTGATATAAATTGACTAAGGCTACTGATATTGCAAGATTGAATGGGGGCGTACCTACCTAGTCCACATTACTGCTGCGGGCCAATAGTTGGAACTAAGTAAATACTTCTATACACTCCCTTATATTATGTTCCCACTGTATAACTACGTACTACCTACCTAACTAAATATTAACTTAGGCTTGTTCTATTTCCGGAACATCATTGATATTTTTATCCCCTTTTCATTCCAACATCATTTTATATTGTGATTTCCTCGATAAGTTTTGACTCGAGTGCTAATAACACTTAGTGCCAAGTATCAAATGATGTTTTTTTTTATTAGGATACAACAGTTAACAAACAAAACACACGTATTTATTATACAAAAATATTTCATCTAGAATAGAAAAAGACGACTTTCGTTTGTCCACTTGTCATGACTATGTACATGAGCGTGCCGTATACAGGATCTTGGAAGTATGTACTACGAAATTAGGCAAAATTAATAATGGAGAAAGGGAAAAATACGGGAAATTCGCATCGATTTAAGAAGCTCTCCCCAGAAGTCAGATTTATAATAAGGAGATTCTAAAATTCTTTCAACAAAAACGAGGGATATTGTGAAACATTTTCAAGGGGAATGTAGGTAGTAGGTACTGAGATCAAAAAAAGTTTTACACATTTGATAAATGCAAGAATAAAAATTTGTTGCTGTCCCCCCGTGACTGTGTAGTAAATAGAGGAAACACGTCTTTTTCTACTAATCAAATCAATTGAAAGATATGTAAAAAGAAACTTTTTTATTTGATTAAAAACCTATAATATAAGTATAGATTTTCACACTGAATGTAAGAAAACACAGGAGAAGAAATAATCTATAAAGTGAAATAAATGTAATATTTATTTTACTTTAGAATTCTACAACCTAAACACTGACACAGTGAATGGATAAAGTGAATTCTTTTCTTAAGTTGATTCAATGGACTTCATAGTATAGAAATAGGGTTCGACGTCCTATTGTTGAATTAGACTAGAGAGTGAGTGATTCTCTAACTGGATCCTTTCTACATTGTATCATATAATTAAAACTACTGTTATCCATTAAACAGTATAATATCACAGATAGTAAACGCCCTTCTCCAACATAAAATCTTTTGTCGCATTGTGTTTCAAAGGCTTTTAATCCTATATAATATATTGTACTAGTTATTTGGGTTGAAATACGTGTAGTTCCTTATATACCACGATATATGTAGGCTAAAGATACAGATTCAGTAAGAAGACTAATTCAATAATATCCATTTTGCAGTCGATTTTTGAAATGTGAAATAAGCATTGGAGAAGAAAAACCAAACTCGTTGCAGACCAATCCAATGGATTGTAACTCATTATATATATAGTAAATTAACGACAACAAAATGATGTGACGAAATAAAGTCAATTTAAAACAAAACATTCATAAACCGGGCTTAATGTTTTGGAAATGATTCACGTGAAAATTTTACAAAAACTACCTTTTTTTTTGTTTAAATTGCGAATCACATAATAGATATTTAGCAGATATAGATATGAAAAGTCTTAAACGTAGTTTTCTTAGTGTATTGTGTAGTATAATGATATGAAATCATGCAGAAGAATCGTAATACGAAATATAAAGGATTCTGCGGAGTTATTATTATCAATAGAATATAGAAATGTAGTTGTACCTTCCTTCATAATATTTCATTTCACATTAATACGAATCCTTATGTCAATAATTTTGATTTATCTTCAGATATTGGAGAAGTTATATCAAGAACTATTTCAATATATTGTATATACTTATGTAATACCTACATATATCTATCAACTACAATAACAGTAATACTAGACAAGAAAATCAAGCGAAAAATTGGTACCATCCTTTTTCTTCTAATGCAGTTTCAGTCAAATTCACAAACGTTGTTCGAAGAAGGTTACTTTTTATCTAACTCGTTCATGAAAATATCTTAATAATTGTACGGAATATTTCGATAGTCGATACATTAGAATTACACCCTTTTACAACGGTAGGATTACTGACGGATGTAGGTACCCTAAAAATAGCATTCTCGAACTTATAGCAAAAACTTTATGTTGATAATATGTATGTAAGTAAGAACAATTCGGAATGCATAAGAATAAGTGTGAATAAAAGAATGACTCATAAATAATATTGGAAAATCTTTTGTGATAACTTATATTGTCGACCGAGGGAACTTGGTGGAAGTTCATGTTAAATAAACAAAAATAAAACACTTAGATAAGTACTGTGGAAGCACTAAATATACTCGTAAGTGTTTAATTTTTATTAATTTATTGTGATAGCGTTTTCGGAATATGGAGAACATAATTATGTAGCAAGTCTCTGGTCCAGTATTAATGTTGTTGACCTCCTATGGACGTGTGCGATATAAGTAATAGATGTAATTGGGTTTGGATAGATCAGATTACAAAAATATCATTATATAAACATTAACACATATTTTTTTCGCATTATATCAATAATAAAACAACTTGTATTTTTCCTTCAGGTTCGATTATTATTAAAGGTCGTGATATTTTAGAGGACTAGAGAGATATAATTAATCAAGTATAGTAGAGGCAAAAAGACTGACAATTTACGACCCTCAGCACTGAGAATAACTACACAGGAGAAAGAAAGTCGTGTTATTTAATATTGTTACGTAAAATAGACATTCAATTTGCTCAAATATAAAAAAAGGTGTATCTATGAGCGGGTAGATAAGGCGGAAATAATGCATTATTCCTTTTTAATTTTAAGAAAAAAAGTGGACTGTATAAAAGTTCTGCAGATATTTAAAATATGAAAAATTGCATAAGTTCGGATACTAAAATACACAAAGAAACTAATTATTAATTGCAATCTATTTGTACATACCTACTTAAGAGAATGGAACTGCAACTGAAACTTGTTATTTGAAATATCTACCATGTTTTGAAGGTACCTCCGAACTATTTAAAAGATATTGCAATCCAGTAATAAGTTTGCCCCCCTGTGAATTATGCTACAGAACTGATATTTTTTTGAAAGATATACTTTATTCCAACTAAAATAATAAAATAAATACTAAACACAAAAAGAAAATCAATGTTCCATTGTGGATTTAAAAACGCTCAAGAAGATTTTGAATGAGGTTCGCAAATGTTAAAAAATAAAATAATTTGCAGAATGGTAAATATCCATGAAAATTATTTGATATCTGAGCGACAAAGAAAACAATGAAATACCTTATTAAATGTTCATTTGATATCGTAGAGGAGATTATACACCTTGAAATTTGCATTATTAGGGTTGTAATTGAAGGAATTCATTATTTTGATGTTGTAATATTAAATCCTCTAGGCTGTCATTGCAGGATCATAATATTACGATATATGTCGGTTACCTATATCACGTGTAATAAAAATATAAATATTTTAGTTTGTTCACACAATTGCACATTTGTTTTTATTATTCATCTGGTAAAGTCAGTTTATATCGTCACATCACAGTCAGAGAACCATGTTTATACAATATAACATAGTAAAATCTAATCGAAAGAAGTGAGAGAAGCGTCTCAACTTCCAACGCATACGAATTGGCTCTAACGGGCTATAGTGATCACTTAAGTCAGCCTAGAGCCAATTCGTCAGCGTTTTGTCATCTGCACGTTTTGTCCATGTTGTGTCAAAATCCGGATAAACAATAAAAAAAATGTAAATATTCGAAACAAAAATGATTAAAACTTTGTATTCTCTTCTTCTAAGTCGTTCCCTCAATCCTGAGGATCGTAACCACCATGACCCCAACCAAGCGACTAGCTTCTCCACCGTGCCCTGTCCTCCGCCTGCCTAAACGCCTCACACATTGTACCCCCTGCAGCATCTCTCACATGATCTGACCATCTTGTCGGTATTCGGCCTCTGCTTCTTCTTCCTTCGACTCCACCAGACAAAATATTTTTTTTCCAGATTGTCTGGCTCACGTCTTATAATATGTCCGAAAAAGCTTTGTATTAGACCTATGTTATATGTACATATCTTCAAGAAAAACATTCGTTATTTATCAATTAGAAATAATTTCAAATTTGAAAGGGGAAAATTAAAAAAAATAGTTAGATACTTCACTCTGTTGCTAGTAATCGCCAAATGTCCAGTGTCGCCAGTGAGATATTTCATACTGTTCCATGTTGTAAAAGCATTATGTAAAGTGGACTTTGTATTCATGTTAAGGGATTACAGATAAGGGGTGTTAAGCCGATGGATATTTTGTAAATATTTGTTTGATTGCAAACGGCTTCGGTAGGATGAACACTATTCGATAGGTATAACTCCAGGTGTAGACTATCGACTGATCATCAACTCTATTTACTGTGTCGTTAACACAAATTACTACTGCTTTAATAAATTTATGCTTGCTGTTTTACATATATATCGAATTTACTTTCCCCAAAAATTTATAAGCATCATAGTTATTTTCATTCTTCATTGGAAACCGGTATTTTAATTTCAAAGCATAATTTTTAATAATAACGCATATTTTTTCGCATAGTACTTAGAAAAATCATTTTCCTTTTTAAGAATAAAATTCGATATAAGTTTTTTTAAAAGTTTAAAAATAAGGGCTTTATCTAAAATAGGACGCGTAATATCTTATAGTTTAGTGATGAGGTATGCGTTCTGGACGCCTTATTTTTGTTTTATTGGCATGGATACGATAATAGCTAGGCTTCTATTAGCTACTTTTCTTGCGGAAGGTGCTGTGATATTATATTTATATAGAGAGGAACAATTTTTTCTGGATTATTGTAGAACATAATCTAAATAATGAATAAATAAATAAATAAATATTCACAATATAAACATAACTTGACGGTACAAGGAAGGTAATAATCTAAGGCTTCCCCACATCACGCGTGTCAACTAATTGATGTGCACTGTTCTCAAAACTTATTTATCTTTTTACATACATGCTTTTATATGGTCCAACTTTTTAGTCTAAGCATTGTCAAGCTTTCAACATAAAATTTGGAAAAAGTTTAATTTACTTTTTGTCATGATATTTTTTCAACAATGAAAACCAAAGCAATATTTACAAATATTATAATATTATAAACCTACTTCTTTTATTATCTATACCTTTTTAGGCCTTTTATGCTTTCGTGGAAATATTTTCAACTAGGTAATTTTTTTTACACATCAACATAATATACAGATAACAATGGTGAGTACTAACATATAGAATAACATAAAAATCTTTATCGGTATGTTGTAGGTAGATAGTCGCTGACTTTTCAACCCCAAATACCACGAGAAATTTTTGAAATATTCCTGTTGGCAGGCATTTGCGGACAGTGAAAAACCCTCATTTAACACAACTACCAGGGGCAGGCTTGTAAGTTTGTTCAATTTAGAAATTCTCCATTCCTATCATATCTAATGAGGAATATTAATTATTATAAAAAGCTTCACCAGGTTTTCATTTTATGTCGGGACCTTCATAATGCTAAAAGTCTGTTTCTACCTAGCGGTAGTTCATCTTTTGTATTACTCACTGTTTATGACATAATATTTTAATGGCCAAAGAATGATTTTATACTTCATTTTGTGTTGAGCATTATTATTTATTTAAAAGCCAAATTATATTCATAAGGATATATGAAATAGTTGTAAAGATATTCATTTATGCCAATTATAACTAATGACAGACAGTTTCACATTTGAATTATCACACATAACTTCTACAAGTTCACGATTTAAATGAAGTTTAAGTATATATTGTAATAAATTACCCATTCTTGATATTATATTCACAGATTTTAAAACCAAGTAGACAAAACAGCTTTTTCTCTAACTGATAATTACCAATAAGAAAAATAAAAAAAATGCGACAAAATAATAAATTATTATATGTATGTATAGTATGTATAGTATGTATAGTATGTATAGTATGTATAGTATGTATAGTATGTATAGTATGTATAGTATGTATAGTATGTATAGTATGTATGTATGTATAGTATGTATAGTATGTATATATATGTATAGATACAATTCACACAAGTCGAGTTAGTCTCAAAGTAGAATATGAATCTTGTATTATGGATACTAATAACCATATATAGAATGCACAAAACACATATACATGTAATATCCAGACCCAGAACAAATTTAAAAAGGATATTCTTCACTTTGCCCTGGGCGCGAATCGAATCCGGGATCTCGTGACTTAAAAGTAAGTGCGTTACATTTTCTTTTGACCACATCGTCTACATGTACGTAATCATGAAATTCACGTAGTGTTTATCAAGGTGGGCGCTGTTCTTGAATGTCTTGATTTTATATTGGCACGAAGAAGACAGCTTGCATGTTTCTTACATGCAGCTGGTCTGCTGGCTTCCCCACTTGTGGGATATGCCGTGATGGTATAGTAGTAGTAGCGCTGTTCTTAAATAAAAAACACGTAGTTTATTGTTGGCATAAAACTCTCTGCATTTCTTTTACTGTGAACAATTCCTATTAAATTTAGATTTTGATGACGCTGTCAAACATTTTAGTAAATTTATATTGCTCCATTATTGATAGAAAACAATACCCATTGAATGTAATGAAAACAGATAATTATTGTTGTTAATTTTATTGAAGAGGTGTTTAATTAAGTTGATCACGCAGACAAGTGTTATTGTAATGCCATACTTGAATTGTAAGTTATTGAATGAAGTTTATAGAGAACATTACTACGTCTGAGAAATGAGTGGTGTTATTTCTACGTAAAGTGGTATTATTCTCTTGTCAATTACATTTAACGAATTACTTATAATGTTCAATCTAAACAGAGCATTTTGTTTCAGAGAAATGTTTCAAGTTGAAACAAAAGTCATAAATCATTTGTTTTCTACATTATTGGCGGTCGCCACCACGCAATTTCAAAATAATGACTTGTCAATACTTTTTAATTGGTTTAAAAAAAGAACATCGAAACAGTTTTGAAAATAGACAGCGAAATGTGATTTGAATAGCAAATATGTTTCAAAAATGCTCGGTTCAATATTATAATCCCGTGGAGCACCCGGTAAAGAATTGGTCTCCCACTCTTCTCCGTAAGTTTTCGAGTGTCCTGTAAAAGGCAGGTGTTCGAAAAAAATAAGACATTTTACATCTTAAATTCAGCGTTGAGGTTTGCCACCCATCCTGAATGTCTTGATTTTATACTGGCACAAAGAGGACAGTTTGTATGTTTCTTACATACAGCTGATCTGCTGGCTACCCCACTTGTGGGATATGCCGTGATGGTATAATAGTAGTAGTAGTAGCAATATTATAAAACATTTTTATTTTATTTTAAGTAGATACTGGTTGAAAAATAAACGGATATTTTCTTCTATTGAGCGATATTTGTTGTTGAAATAAAAATTTGCCCGAAGAACCGCGTCATTATGAAAAGGTTTTTAAGTAAAAAGCATAGAAACGAAATTTTAGCAATACTGAGATCAACGCGGAACAATTTGTGACGAGTAAGGGTACTAATTGTGGTTGGGACCGTATAACAATTCTAGGAACACTGAAATATTCTGGAATGGAATACATGGTAAGTCTAATAAGCAAAATAATATATAAAACGAAATGGTTGACTATATTAGGCAGTATGTAGGTACTTTTATTATGAAGCTTTGTGTTTCTCGGGTTGTATGCATGTATGTGTTGTGAATGGATTGGGTACGTTGAAACCTGCGAAGGTTGGAATCAGTGTCGGGATTAAACTTTTTGTATTGGTTATGCTTTCATAATTCAAAAAAATATTATTTCATAATTTGGTGTAGAACTTTAAGAAGATATCCAGATTCTCAAATTTCTATCCCCTGTTTTTTTTATTTATACCAAATTTTCAATTTAGTAGGAATAGGTGTAAGCTCTGAAGGTGGAAATAGGTCGTTTCGATGTGGATTCCATGGTCGACTCCATGTTACACTCTGAGAAGTGGACTAAGGTGGCATGCTACATGGAAGACATAATGTCTCAAAAGGAGAAGGATGAGTGGCTGATAAAGCAGGTGTAAAAAAAAGGACCTTTTGTGACCCTGGGTAGACCGCAAGGTAGGAACCAGGTCGCAAAAAAGAAGGGGGGTTTTAGCCGATTCAAGTTCGGCACTACCTGGTTTCAAAGGCTGGGTGTCTATGACGGATTTTCCCCCACAAAAAGGTATAGGTGTATTTCATAGTTTTTATATACAATTTCAGGTCATACCCAGCTTTCTCTAAATACTTTACCACATCGCTAGATTTTCAAATTAGTATAGGAATTTTAAAACTTACAAGTTTAATTTAAGTCATCTAATTAACTTTTCAGTCATCTATGTAATTATGAAGACATGCCTTGGTGCTTTATATGTATAAAAAGCACGTCAATAATATACTGCATAGGCATGCGGTGCATTTGCATGCGATGTATTTTGTATGTATGGAAAGCACGCTACTGGTTGAAATTATGTTAAGGGAAAGCATGTTGAATGAGTGGTGAGAATTTTAATTATCATAGTACCTACCAACTGACCGTACATACTCGTATATTAAGGTAATAATTATATTATTATTACGGGGACGTATATTAAAATTATATGAACGCTTTTATTCAGCAGTTGTTTTCCATTCAAATATTTTTAAAGATTCGTTCCATAAAGGAAAACAGCTGTACCGAGACTTTTATGGTACATGCAAGGTTGTGTACATATGAAAAGTTTAATTTCTATTAAAAGTAATCTTATAACCGAGGGATATTTAGAACATATTTAATGGCAAGTCATCGTTATTTTTAGTTAAAGAATATACCTATTTACTGAATGTTTTTTTAAAGAAGCACTTGTGTGTTTAAACAGCAGTTAGTTCGCTATTATCTCACTTGTGGGCCATGGTATAGATAAATTGAAAAGTAAAAATATTTTTCAATTTCTAGGTTCTCTATACACAAGTAAAATCTATAAATTTTCCTTTTTAATGTTCTTTGCGGGAACACGGCACGGAAAAGAACCATCTTATATCTCCGGAGCGATATTATACCAATTGAGATATTTAGTTGTCTTGTGAAAGAAATGGTTTCTTGAGAAAGAGAGCCCTCCCAGCTGATGGGAAATACTAAAAAATTGAACCTTTGGTTTATGTGTAGAGAGCTTTTCATAAATTATTGATTCAGTTGAATTTTATTTGGGACTCTATTTGGGTCATGCAATCAGAATCCAGTTTGCCAAAGAACACTTCTTTAATAGCACTCAACTTAATTTTATGTGCCTCGTACATTGACTTGGTCTTTTTGTTCAATACTCACCCTAATGTTTATTTTTAATCTTTTCTAAGGCTTTATATAAAACTCGGTGTTTTCATTATACAGCCGAAGGGGTGAATGTAGACAATAAAAGGATGAAAGATGACCGTGGCGAGAAATGTAATTAAAAAAATCTTTTGGAGATTTAATATCTCACGGTTTTAAGAATATAAGCAAATATTGAAAAAGAGCGCGAATCTTACTCGAATATTTTCATCATAGAACTTCAAAAGCTTTTAACATCTGTCTAAGTAATTATTATCCTGGCAAGATTAAAAATTGTTTAATAAGAAGAGATGGAATGATAGACTTTATTATATCTACCTGCGATTAATTTCAGCGAGTCATCTGGATAGTCTCTTAATGAATAACTTAAAATAATTAATGAATATAATAATTTATACTCGACAGTTTATCATAAACTTGTTATTACTGTTACATTATTATAATAATTTGTATTCGTTACAATTTGATGTCACCTACAATTGTTTACTGTACAAAACAATTTTGACTGATAAATTGAATTATTCATAGCTCAATTAGTGTTTAAGCATACTTATACCGAATTAAATTAATGCATTAATAAAAATGTAATTAATAACCGGTCTGCTGGTTTTTCCGCTTGTGGAATATACCGTGATGGTATAATAGTAGTATTAATTCATAAAAATAAGTAACTAATGATAAGTGAAAAAATAAATAAAACCTTGTTGCTATTAACCATCATTGGATATATTTTAATAAAATTTAATATTCCAATGATGTTTTTCAAAGCAATCATAGAGAGTTTTGAGATATAAATATTGCACTTGTAATACAAAATCAAAATATCTATATGCATGAACAACGAGAGCGTGGTTTCAAAAGTAAGAAAAATCATTTGCTCAAATATTTCGAAATTCGTAACAATTAGATCCCTTTATTCCCTTATACCAGGAGAAATTCAGATTGGCGCAATGCTTGTGATTTATTATTATGTAGTAGGTGATTGTTTAAATTTTATGTACCTATTATTATTTTTGTGTTGTTAAATTGTAAGTAAAAAATAAGGATGCAAGCACGTATTTTTAAACGAGTTAACTCCTTAGTTTATTTTGTTACTGTAAAGATTCAGCTTATTTACGTTTCCATCCACTGTAAATTTTATTTTATTTTATTTTCACAATATTTAGAATCAAACAGTCGTTATACAATATGTTGACAATTAATATATTTGACATGTAGACCAGCGAAGATTCCACTCTTACCAGAAATGTTTCAATCTTGAGGAAAAAAAAGTAAAAGTTAAAATGCTCCAAAAAAGTCAATAAATGATAATGTGAATAACAATGTATCTACATGGATATTGCGAAATACAGAAGGAATAAATGTGATTTCTATCGCACAACTACGTTGTTACATGTAAAAGTTTATCTCTGTATTTTACTGTAATAATATGTGACGTAAATATTATTTGAGTTAAATATAATTGTATAATTTTGCTTGAAACAGAGATGCTCAGGAAAAGCATAAAAGTAAAATTATTGCAATGGTAAGGTGTAAATTCTAATAAAATGACACTCGGCTAGTTTGGCTCACTGGTGTGGTGCGGTTTAGTAAATGTAACAACACAAACGAATTAAGTCGTTTCGCTCAGTGATTTCCGTATATTCTAAATAGTATCTGGTACCTATACCTACTATCATTCTGATAGTTAATCCGGAAGGCTGGATTTTCGCTGTACAAGTAACGCGGTTTCAGTAGTTGCGGATAATTTGCTCTACAGGCACCGATTTATTTGTCCCAACATCCAAGCTGAACATATCTACGAAAATAGAAATGAAAACTATGACACACATTCGTTAGTAAGAACTAAAAGGATACTCGTGTAATGATATGATGTAATTCACATTTACATATTACACATTTGAGTATTTACTCTCTAGTTAAAACATTCAATTTAAGTTTTCATAAAAATAATTAAAACACCATTTTCTGTAATTATTGTCAATAGATGTTTTTTTTTATCACTTAACTTTACTGAAGAAAATTGATCTAGGGAAATTATATTTATTCCAATGTATCATATTTCTAAAAATCGTGCAACCAAATCAAATTCTGATTTTTTAAATGGACACCCAGGAAATGTATTTAAAAATCTTTGATGAAATATAATCTATGTTTTTTATGAGTTAAAGATGGACAAAGTAATCTGTTAAATAGAAAAATATGCGTTTAAGAATATGCGGATCTAATTTGGTTTTCTTGGGTTGTTTTGTGTGCGTTTGAAAAAGGTGAAAATCTAATTTTCTTTTCTGGTCTTGTATTATTTAAAAGGCGTCTGTTTAGCACGGAGGCGTGAAATTATTTATACTTATTTATGTCTTGTATTCATATAAGGTATTAGAATAATACAACACGTGCACGGGTGTTGCATCCGTCGTACGATATCCATCATTTTAAGGCTCTAGAATGAACTGTCAGAATGTCAGCTCACTCGAAAACAAAATGTTACTAAAAAAATGAAATTCCTTCAGTAGGTATATATAAGAAGAGTACCCAACTTATTAATATTGTACAAAATGGAAACTTTCGATAAGGTACAATAAATTATGTATTTTGAAATAAAGGTATGGATGTCATCTTCTCGGACTGAGATGTACTAGGTACTAAGGTACGAAGAAAAAAAGTGCGTAGTTAGAATTCCTTCTCTTTAATGTAAGTAAAACTATTATCTATAATATAAATGGAAAGCAATATGTGGGTATATATGGCAAAAACACAATTGGTTTTAGTTTTACTTAAAAGATTTTAATGAGTAGTGACCGTTTCGACTTATAAAGTCATTGTCAAATTGTGTTTTCAAAACCAATTGTGTTTTTTCCATATACAATTTTTTTACAAAATTAACGTCGACTCGATAAATACTATATATGTAGTTACCTGAGGATCAAATGGGTAGATCATGGTGACCAGATTTAAAGGTTACATAAGTGCAGAGCTTATTAATCAAAAGAGCTTGCAATTCTACGTAATGGAACGAACGTGAAAAACGTATGTATATGATTAAGTAGAGGCCAATCCTTGTTGTATATTCCATAATTAAATAAACTTTAAACATAAATGCTTCTTTTGTTAATTATTGTTTACAATAAGTATACAATAAATGGAAAATTTTGTATGTAAGTTCTCAAAGATGGCGATTGTTCGCATACAGGCGGTGTACCTTTCTATGAACAACATGAGTAATGTTCTACACGCGTCGAGGTAACATAAATAATATCTCTTCATATTATAGAGTTTCTGTACATCATCATAAAACGACGTCTACGAATAATACAGTACATAATATAATAATAATACTTTACATACTGCGTACTCAACGTGAAATATCATATGTTTTATTATTGTTGTACCTACATCCACTTCCGAAAGAGAAATATTGTAGGTGAGAAAATTAATGAAAGAAATAGATCAAGTGAAGAATATATTATACCAAATACAAATATCTTAGATATAATTTATATGTAATGTGAATTCGCACAAGAAGATATGTGGAAATTATTATTATTAATAATCAGGTGAGAATAACTTATACGATAAAGCATGCCACCCATCTTGAATATCTTATTTTTTATTAGCACAGAGAGAACAATCTCCATGTTAGTTACTTGCGGTTTGTCCAACTCCTGCTTCACGTGTGGGATATGTCGTGATCATATAGAATAGCAGTAGTATTAGAGTATAAGAAGTAAATGGGTAAGAGAAAAGGCGCGACTAAATCTGTTTATTTCCCACACAAAAATTATAAGAAACTTTTCTTAGCAACGCCGTAACTTAGTAACAGCACCGTATCGAAAAAGTTTGAAAATGAAATTATATATCATTACATTATTAGTAATGCCTTAGAACTATCGATTAAACTTTGTAAATAAATAAGGTATGAAGTAATTTTATTATTCAAGAATATGCGCGTTTTTCTCAAGTTTTCACAAAAGACATTGTTTTTCTTACCTGTTGTCTGGAAAAGTGTATTATAAAATTTCAACTTACGAACAAGCTCAAATATTTATGAAGCGATTTCTTCCAAGGTTGTTGTTTATACGTTGAGCTTTCATCGCGGCGTCGGGGACGCGATGCTTTGCTTCAGTAGACAGATGTTAATGTTGGTAGTATATTATTTCGCACGTTTTATGTTCTCTACAGCATACGAGTATTATGAGGACGTGTTTAAATAATGAGCAATGATGAAAGAACTAAGGAATAATATTATGTGATGTGATAATTGTATGCAATTTGAGTGACAGGCAGTAAAGCCTTATATTATAACATGAGTAGCATTTCAAATTTAAACCATTATTCAACAGCTGTCTCTGTTGACAGATCACACATAAAATATAACGAATGTATCCCTGCTACTTGTTTTTACATATTCCATACTTGTTTTAATACCGCATTGCTTGGTAAATAATCACAATATTTTCAAAAAAACACACTCAAAACCAGCATAATATTATAAAATATGGCTAATACATAATGTTCCACAATGATAAGAGTAGCCAAAACATTCAATACTTGATTGTTAGTTTTATAACCCTAGACAGCACCAGCTGCCGGTAACAAGGGCGAAGTTGTAAAACTTAATTTTTATGGACATTCATTTAATAAGTAGTTTGTTATTTTCTTTTCTGGAAAATATATTACTTCAGATTCTTAACAAATAAAATAATATTTATTAACCACTTCTGGTAATGTATTGCATATCAACAAAGCAGAGTGAAGAAAACCATATTATCTGTTTCTATCCGTACCCGGAACATGCTTCATTCTGAAATTATTATACTGCTTCGTGTTATAACTATGCATATCGCTGTTGAAAATCAGAATCATATTGGACTTCATCAAATATTGCATATTTATTTATTTATTTTATTTATTTATTTTGGTCAACGGAACACTACAGACAATACATATATGTTTAGTACAATAATACAATAATCGACAACAAGTATACAATGCAATGTCCAGTTTATAAGTGTTCATATATTATTCTGTTAAATCAAATCAAAGCCCAAGTGGTTGTCATACATAATTAAAAACAATAATAAAAAAGAAATTAAGAGTAAAAACACAAAATTAACAATCAAAACATCACTTAAAGTCATGAATGAAAGAGTGAAAAAGCAATTTCAAAGTAAAATCTACCTACCTTTACAAAATAAAGAACAACATACCTATAATTAATACAAAAATTGAGTGTCATGGGAAACAAGAAAATATGAAAAGGGATGGAAAACACTGATAACAAGAGAAGCAGAGAAAATCGAAGTCACGGATCGCTACACATAACCTGCAAAATTGACATTTTAAAAGTGCGAGCACTGCCGGCAAACATGTCAATGTCACTGAACTTGCCATTATAAGTATTCATAATGCGGTGTAGAGGGTTTCTCAAACCAGCGTTAGTGCGTACGCTACTTAAGTAAAGTGGACGATACGATCTTCTATCTGATGGCACACGAAAACCTATCCCAGCCAATAATTGAGGAACATCGATATCAGATGTACAGATTCTCCTCAAAACAAACGCATCAATAAGTTCTCGACGACTCGACAAGTCAATAAGATTATCGATCATATTATTCCCATATCTGCGTCTGCACATTCGCAAAAACTTACGTTGCAAACGTTCAATAGTCGTAATATATTTATCATACATCGGATTCCATATCGATGAACAGTATTCGAGTCTAGAACGCACAAGTGTAATATACAATATTAACATCGTCTTTGGATCCCTAAACTCGCCTGTAGATCTCAAAATAAAGCCTAGCAACCTATTCGAATGCTCGACAAGCTCGTGGATGTGTGCCTCGAAATGAAGCTTGTCATCAAATATAATACCTAAGTCTCTAATCTTATCAAGTCGAATCAAGTTTATACCATTTATACTATAATTATAGTCAATAACTTTCTTATTTTTAGTAAATGTTATGGAATTACATTTTTTCAGATTCAACTCAAGTCTGTTGGTTACACAATAGTCAAATATTCTAGCAAGGTCATCTTCAAGCTTTTGTGCGTCCTCTATGCAACGGATCTGTCGATAAATTTTTAAATCATCTGCGAAAAGTAAAAATTGAGAATGACGAATACACCTACCAATATCATTAATGAATGCCGTAAATAAAAGAGGTCCCAGCACTGAGCCTTGAGGCACTCCAGATGTTACTGGTATATAATCGGAATTGAAACCATTCATAGTTACCGACATCAACCTATCAGTCAAATATGATTTCAGCCATCTAAGAAGGTCACCATGAATTCCATACAAAAAAAGTTTGTTCAGTAAAAGAGAATGGTCCACCTTGTCAAAAGCTTTCTTAAAATCTGTGTATACCGAGTCGACCTGAATACGTTTATCCATTGATGAAAACAGAAACTCGGCATATACTAGGAGATTCGAGACTGTGGATCTACCCTTCATAAATCCATGTTGTTCCTCCAAAAGTTGTGGTTCCAAAAAATGAAACATGTGATCTTTAACTATAGATTCGAAGACTTTGGATATAGGAGAAAGAATCGAAATAGGTCGATAGTTACTTATATCAGCTTTATCCCCGGCCTTATGAATAGGTGTGACGCTCGCCGTTTTCCATATTGTGGGAAAACATCCCTCTTTGATGCTCTTATTAAAGAGAACACGTAAAGGCTTAGAAATGTGGGGTGCACATCTTTTCAATAATAGGGGTGACAATCTATCAGGACCTTGGCCTTTATTCACATCTAGATTTACTAATTTCTCATAAACTTCAGAGGTTAATATATTTAGAGTAGACAAATTTGTCAAAGATTGGATACAATCATTGTGACTAACATTAAAATCATCAGCAACCCTCTCGTTAAATACCGACTGAAAGAACGAACAAAAAAGGTTAGCAATTGTTTTTGGATCGGACGATGCAACACCATCAAAATACATATTGCCAGGATAGTTATTTGATGTTTTCATTCTGTTAATGTAAGAGAAGAAAGGCTTAATTCCAGTTTTTATCGACTGTTCAATATTAGTAATAAAAAATCTGTGATCTCTTTTGTGTGCTTGTTTGAGTTGAGCCCTGTAACTTGAATAAACAGTGTAGTCACATGAATTACCATATTTCTTCCACAATTTCCAATACTTGTTTCTCATTCTCGCCAATGTGATCGTCGGCCGTGTGTACCATATCGGAAAACGTGATGTCTTAGGAATTTTTTTCGGAGTATTATTATCAATTATTGACAGGAAAGTCCTGTAAAACACATCCACCGCACGATCTACAGCCTCATTTTTGAACATCTCATCCCAATCTATCCTGCTTAGCTCAAAATTTATCTGATCGAAGTTGGCTTTATGAAAATTATATTTTGTTGTGCAATTAACCTGGAGATGAGTCTCCTCCACAGCCACCGGCACACCTACCACCAAAGAGGGGTGATGGCCGTCCTCGGGTACCAAAGGGAAATCACATTTTTCGACTGTACAGTTGACATTAGATAGAACTAAATCTAAAATTGAATTATTTTTATTTTCAATCAAATTAAACTGTTCTACATTCATAAATTGCATGGCTTCTAAGAGAGCCTGCGCTTGTGAGCTACGTCTTAGGCCCGTAGATACAGTCCCACCTGTGTCATTTTTAGACCATTTTATAGCCGGGATGTTGTAGTCACCTATAATACAAATACGAGCATGACTTCCATCCTCAGTAATCACGTCTGAAATTTTATTAAAATGATGCTCATATTCCTCAACTGATGTAGCCGGAGGAAAATAGACCACACCCAATACAATGTTACAGCCCTTAAGAACAGTAGTATTGTTCCGAGATGACAATGAAAGTTTGACGAAAAGATTTTCACCCATGGTTTCCCATTTGGGCTCGCGCATCGACTTATAAGAACGTGAAATCGCTATAAGTACACCACCGCCGTCACATTTATTTGTAGCTGTAAGATCTCTATCTTTGCGGAATATGCTATAGTCATCACCAAAGAGTTCACCATTCAAAACACTAGCATTCAACCAAGTCTCAGTGAGGATTATGATATCAAAGCCACTAACTAAGACATTTGAGCGAAACGAGCTGGTCTTGCTTCTGAGCCCTCTACAATTTTGGTAAAATACCTTTAAATCGCCTGGTAATACGAATCAAGCAAACACTAAGTGTCAATCAGCGACACGACACGCCCGCCGGAGCCCATAATATAAGACCTATTAGGCAGCGATTCGTTAGACTTCTCTGCATATAAACAAAATAAAAGATGAAGGAAAAGGTAAAGTTTAAGGAAAACATGACACCAAAGCAATTATAAGAAAAAATATTTATACAATTTTCTCCAACTCTCTGACAGAGGTTATAGCTACAACCTGCTCGTTGACGTCTTTTCTCGCATAAATCCTCGCATTTTTCACCCAAGTGAATTTCCAGTTGCAGGATTTCGATTTTTGGCGAGCCTCTCTGAATAACAGTTTGTTTTTTAATGTCAAATGTTCTGAGATATATATTTTCCTCCTCCCGTCTGACACTCCAACATCCTCCGTTAACATTCCTCGCTTTGCTTTCGCTCCAGCTAAAAAAGCATCTCTCATTTTTTGCTGAGAGAATTTTATTATTATGTTTCTGGGACGATTTTTGGTGGCCGCACCGTGTGAAACCCTGTGAGCCGCAACAATGTCGTTTTGGGTAACAGGAATCCCAATCTTATCTGACAGCGCCGTGATAACGCTCAGCAAATTCTCGTTCTTATGTTCAGTAACATTCTGCACCTCCACATTACAGCGCCTTGCACGTTGCTCCATATCATCTAGGCGCTGCTCCAATTCGCAAACCTGCTGCTCTGCTACATGTAGGCGCGTTTGTGTTACTTGATGTTCATTCTTGAGAGTCTGATAATCTTGAGTGACGTCATCGAACTTCTTAATAGCAAATTCGAGTTCCTCCACTTTCTTTACACAAAAATTCATGGATTCAAGCAGTCCTTCATATTTTTCATCTATCTTTCTTAACATATCATCAAATCTTGACGATAAGTTTTTAATGAAAAATTCCAACTTATTATTTATATAATCGGTCAACTCTGCACTTAACTTATTTTGACCGAAGGAAGTTGGTGAAATCGGTTCGCTGATATCGATAGTTTGATTGTTTATGTATGTGTGCGTAGCCAGTTCAGATGTTGTTTTTGGTGTTGTGGGAAGTGGAACGCTACGCGAACTGCTGGTGTTTAATGTTCTATTAGTAGTTGGAATAGGTAAATCATCGTGTTTAAATGCTGACTTCTTTGTGTCCTGCTTGTGCCCTTTTTTACAGGGAGAACAACACCACGATGCTAATCGTTGTCTTGTCATTTTCTCGTAAGTTATCTTAGCGCATATACAGTGATATTGACTTTGACATTTAGTACAGGTCAGTGAGTCTTTTGGATGGGTGATTTTATTACAGTATGCACAGAAATTATTCATTGTATTAGATAAATCTGCCGATAGATCGTGACAAGATAGTTGTTGGTTGTTCAGGACAAGTTCAAGTGATAGTTAATTAGTACTTGGATTGTTTTCGTCAATATATCAGTTGCCACAGGCAGTGTATTTGTATGTGTGAGTGTACTACATGTATGTGTGTATAAGTATAGCAGCTGATTTTGACAGGAATTTGGCGGCAATTTGATGAGTGAAAAAATAGATTTTTGAATATCTTACTGTTAATCCGCGCGTATCCTATATATCCAGTGTGTATTTATCACTTAATTGAAGTTTATAACTATATTAGAGATTGATTTAACAAAACTTAAGCCAGTAATATTAATTTGAAAACGCGAAAAAATAAGGAGACGTTGTTCTTTATAGGGCAGTGTTGCTATGATGTTATATGCCATATTTGTATCATTTTGGTTTACTCACACTGAATCAATTCGTTGAAATCGTATAACTCGGACAATGCGTGTTTGGCATAATGATATGACCTAAAATATCTGAAAAAAGCGAGAGTTTAAAATTAATTAAGTAACAATATTTTGATTAAACATGGAGAATATGAAGAGATCTTTTTGTTTATTGTAGTGTATTGAATCCGCATTTTTCATGTGGTAAATAAATATTCCCATTATGGTACAGATAGGTAGAATTTATAGTGAATTCTTCATTACTTAATCTTAGGCTGTGTCTCATTTAACCTGCAATATCTTAGTCAGTAAATAAAATATGCACGTATGTATAATCCAATAATTAAATTCAAACTTGAAACTTTGTTTAAAGTGCAAGAATTTTTTTATTGATGCCAAATAAAAATGTCCATAGAAAACAAATAACCATACATTAACAGACGGTTTTATATATGATTTAGAATCATTATGAAGTCTGTTTTTGTTATACGTGTATTATACAGTTCATAAAGTACACATTTAAGCTCTTAACATTTGTATGTGTCAAGGACCTACGAAATTCAGTTTGTTCCTTTAAAGACGTTTTTCAGTTTTCAGTACCTCTAATCACTCCAAATAAACTAAAAAACTTAATAGAAATAAAATATTATTTTTATTTACAAAGATACAGGAAAACTTAATTTCCTAGAAATGCCACATGACTTGTTTTTTCTTTCATATCTTATTTACATAATGCTTCATAATATTTCACTACTATAGAAGCTTTTATCGTCGAAATAATCTTATAAATATTTATGTTTATATGTAGTTTATAGATACTGTAATTATTAGACAAGACAGAGAAAAAATAATAAGCTCTAAACAAGGTCTCGTTCTTTGGACATGTTTTAAGTTGAAAATATTTTAAATATCTTGTTTGTTCAGAGATAAATTGTTTTATAAGATTTGTAACAGAATCGAATATACTCGTATATAGTCCAGAGTTGGTGTTTAAAAATATTATATTTTCCAATAATGATAACTAAACTACTATGCAAACGTACATTTTAACATTATATCACATCAGATCATGATGGAATGTGGATAGAATTGTCAAAAATATTTGAATAATAGTATTGGCAGTTTTCATATAATTTTATCAAATTTTGCCATTTCTTTAGAAAATTCTTATGAAAACTGCATGTGTTAATTTGTCGAAAAAATAAAACAGGTGTTTTATTCTACTAAAGATTTAATTTGTGAGAGAGACGTCTTTCGTCTTATGAGGACATTGTCAATCCTCATTGACAATGTCCTCATAAGACGAAAGACGCCTCTCTCACAAATTAAATCTTTAGTAGAATAAAACACCTGTTTTATTTTTTCGATATGGAATTCTACTACCTAAACACCGACACAGTGTTAATTTGTCAATATGATGTATATTTTCTTAGTGACGCCGTGCAAAATAACACTAGTAACAATAATAATATAAAGAGATATTTTGAATATTGTCGAGGTAGATACTTTCTTTGCTTTTTAACAGGAAAATAAAAAAGAACTAACTACCAATTAAACTCACAAAGCCCAACGTTCCGCGCCGTTAACCTCACCAATTTTCTTTTACTAGCAAAGAAAATAAAAAAGAAAATATACTTGTCATATTATAACTATTATTATTATTGTTGTAAGCATTAAATTCGAAAAGAAAGAAGATGTCTTATCCTCGAGGTTTTCTTGTCCGAGTGATTAATTTGATATGTTTCATTTTTCTATGACTAAGCAGAAATATTGTGAAAAAGTTAATCTATTTTATTATTTTGCAATATATCTGGAAAACGATTAACATTACCCTTTGATGAAATAAAAAAATTTACAAAGATCAAAATATAAAATAAAATAAACTGAAAGATGATGCATTAAAAAATAATTTTTATTTGTTATCACATTCATCAATATCATAAGAGATAATAAATTTAAGATTTGCAAGATCCCCTACTGTATTTTTTGAATTGACGTTTATTTTGTTAAACTTCACATTAATTTATCTATAGAAACACAAATGGTTTGAGTTTTAACAGTTCTGTAAAATTGAGTGATCTGGCTTCGACTTGCAATTTCACGATCAGTTTGACAATGTCGCCCAATTACTAAGAATAAGTAAAACTTAAACCATTTTGTTTCTTAACATAATGTCAGGATACAAGTAATAATCAATAAATACGAAAAATAAACAAATTTAATAGTTAAACAGTAAATTAAGTTAAATTTTTTAGAAGGTCCTCTCAGTACCAATTAAATAATAATATTTAGGATTACTAGCACAGCTCATCGCTGATTTGAAGATTTTAAATGTTTTTACGTGATGTTTTATGAATACTTGTTATAATACAATACAAGACAGTCTGAAATTGACAGAAAAGACTGGGAAACTTATTTTTTGACAAGTATTTCAAGTAACATAATAGTTAAAACTGAAAAAGAAATATATGTATAGGTTTTATTTTAATTTTATTTTAACTTATTTATTTGGATATTCAACAGGTTTTTAAAAATATGAATAAAGTATTCATACATAATAATTCCGAATTATGAAAAAAAGCTCATATATACACTTCCAAAATAAAAAAAATTGTGAAAAAAAACAGAGTAGGTACCTATCTTCGTAAGAGATTTTCAATATTATTTTAATGGTTCGCAGCTTGTAACTCAGTGCCTTTTATGTCAGAGTCCATCTGTTCTTAAAAATATTCACACTCACTGAACTG
Source organism: Athripsodes cinereus (assembly GCA_947579605.1). Lineage (NCBI taxonomy): Eukaryota > Metazoa > Arthropoda > Insecta > Trichoptera > Leptoceridae > Athripsodes > Athripsodes cinereus. Next base: position 8,727,915 of record OX388311.1, read on the forward strand.
ATCACATATTTCACATGAGAGACTATTCCACTTATCGAAAACCCTATTACTGAGAAAGTGTTTTTTGAGGTTAGGGTAAAATGATTCTAGGAATGTCTTAGTCCAAACATTCGCATATGTGTGTTATTATTAAAATTAATGAATTAATTTATTTAGTATTTTTTTTTGTGTACATTAGTAAGTAACATACGAGTATTAAAATAAGTTTGTGATAGCATGAATATTAAATATTATATTATTGTCGATTGGTGAAATTTGTACCGTGACACTGAATTTTTTAACGCCACCCATGGAATCCGAAAGTTATCATTACGCCAACTTAGAACAAGTTCACAGAAAGAGTTGAGATGCTTTTCTCTCTTACTTTGATTAGATTTTGCACCATTTTCTATTGTGTAAACATGGATCTTCAATCAAGATGCCTGAGTAGTTTATGAATATAAGTTACCAGAAAATGTATAGAATATGAGTTTATGAAAAAACCAACTCTGTAAAGCAAATTTACACTTCAGGTCTTGGTTATTTGAGTCACGAATAAGCACCAGTTAAAAAAATATGGAATCTTGTTCTAGAAATTAAAAAATCTCTAAAACTATATTATCAGCGGTTGAGACTATAAACTGATCGAGTTATAATTTATATTTAAAGCAATTATTAAACAAATATTAACATTATGGATACAAATAATAAAACGAGTTTATTTTATTTGAAAACAATGTAAGTCTAAGTTATTCTATAATTTTATAATAATCTCGTTTCATATGTCATTATTATTAATTGTTTTTGGTTCATTATATTAAACAACATATTTATTTATTTATTTATTTTATTCTTCTTGCACATCATCATTCATATAACAAATAAAATAAAGCAATATACACAGGAAAAAATGTGATGATGTGCAGTGGCGAGATTATCACTATCACTATATTATAATGTAACTATGATATGTTGTATCAGATGAAATTTCTAATACAATGCGTGGTCGTCAAATTAGTTTACATAGATGTTAGTAGTTATAGCTAGAAGATTAACTAAGATAAAATAAATAATATTAGTATCTCTGTAGTTACTACTTGCAAGAGAATGAGTCGAGAAATTTAATTAATTAATTTTCACGAGTAATTACTTCATATAACAATCATACGAAACTGACATATTACAAATATACATTTCAATTATATTCATTATTTAAGAGTGTGAGTGTACATCCAATTTCGAAACGAAAATTATCAATCATGAATTCTTCAATAGCAAAAATTCAGTCATATTAGGTACGAGTATAACTAAAAACTTAACATATTTGAACGTCTCATGAATGATCGCGTGTTGAGTAAGAGAAACAGACGTGCATGTATGATAAACTGCATGAATACAGAGGATGTGAAAGACAGAAATTAAGGATAGGTTAGTATGACGTTTCTTTCTCTTTGCTACCTTACTCGGGATACTCGGTATACGAGCGTGAGGGTATAGTCATAGTGCACCTGTAGAATAAACTACATATTCCTTTTTAGTCATTTCTCCAAAAATTAATGTAGGCTTCTTCCATAACATCCTATACTATCTCTTTCTAAAGCTAGGTATTGTTTTGTGACTCCGTTTGAGGACAGGGATAATATCATTTCATCTTTTTAAAAGTTTGTTGAAGCGTTCTATTTTCGTTGATAGAAGTGTACATACGTTCTCGATTTTTGAACCGTGGGTATCTTATTGTCAGTTCCATAATTTTCATTAATGGTAGATACATTACTATTACTGGTAAAAAAATACGCAGAGAAAACTACATCTTCAAACCTAAAAATAGAAATAAAGTTGAGTCATTTAGCCATTAATATTATCAAGATTCATTTCTTGAATTGAAGTTTTGTAGGTATTAAAAAAAAATCAAGATCGCAAATAATATGGGTATATATATTCATTATGTAAAGAAGAATGAGGGGTTTTAGCCGGTAGGAGTCCAGCACTACCTATTTAGGTGTCCATGAAGAATTTCCCCTAATTACAAAAAATAAAAAAATAAAAAAAAATAAATAATAATATGGGTAAACGTTTTCATATTTTTGAAATTAAATTTCTGGGAACTAAATTAAACGTTCACATTCACTTATTTCTGATTATTTTTTTATGAAATTGATATGTAGTTAAAAGGATACTTATTTCGTTCAGTAAAGCTTGGCAAAAATAAGCGTGCTTCTGTAACAAGAATTAAGAATTACTATATAGGTATTTATTTTGATATTATATGTAGAAGAATTGTTTTAAATGTGCAAATAGATATTACCTAATTCAAAACTGTATAGACTGCATCCTTGAGTACATTATATTACCTCTTATATTTGACAAAAGATAAATAATTTACCAGAAAACTACAGTTATGTGTTAGAGTTAATATTCTGCTGCTTTTCATCTTTTAGACATTTTCAGAACTTATACAAATTTTGCAATGTACTCGTACACAGTTTATTTGCTACACTATGCGTTTTACTATACATTTTTTGTTACTTATGGAAAAGGAACCACTGTTAATATCATACAGTACTGCAAAGTCATATGTTATAAATCTTAAGTCATCTTCGGTTATTCACGTGTAAGTCCTTTTATTGATACAGATCAGAGAAGTTGGCTTAGAAATGAATTATTAATTACCACAATTTATCTGACAGTCTAAGAATATATTACGTACCTGGTTCGGTAGGACTAGTAGTAATTTACATACGAAATTGTAAGATGAATATTCATGGCTTGATTAGCTTATCAAACCAATTAATCATAACAATCAGGTCCAGAATCAATTATAGAGTCAAATATATTAATTTCTGTGCGTAAATTATTATGATTGTATGATTTGTTCTCAAAATTTGTATAGAAAATATTGCCTTATCAATTATTTAGTCGCCCATAATCAATATTTTTTTAAACTTGAATATCGATGTAATAGCGAAGGTGTATTATGAAAGAGAGTTGTTCGGATCACATATTTTGTTGTGGGTGAACGTTTTTACGGGTCAATTATTTTATATAGTATTCTTCTAATATGGTCCAACCTGAATTACTGTCTTTCCCGTTTCATAGAGATTACATGTTCTATGGATAAAAAGATAAATAAAAAGCAAGACAAATAAGTAGGTAAGTATATATGAAAAGCTGTATTTGTAAATTTTAATGGTAAAAGAAAGACTATATTCTATTACATTGAAAGTTTCTTGAAACTTATACAAAACTTACAACGGCGGCAGCAAGTCATTGTATTTAAGTGTTTAATATTATCAACTCTATTATATAAAGTTTAAATTGCCTTCAACAGGTTTCATAGCCTAGACACAAGACTTTGGACAATATTGTTGTTATTCACAAATGTAAATAGAGTATATCCTTGAACTGATAATGAGTTTGTACTGTATCAACTTAAGTCTACACTGGTTAGCTAAGCCAGAATGGAATGTAAGTAAACGTAAAGAATGAAATGAAAGAAAATTTCAATCGGTTACTCGTTTAAGCTGTAAGTTTTATGTGCTGCTGAGGTTGCATATGGACTTGGAGCCAAGATTCTGAAATAGTCCGCCTTTGAATTTTAGCCAGCTCTCTGGGCAAAAAAATTCTCCCACTCTTTTCTATGAGTTTTGAGAAAAGTGAACAATCTTGCTAAAGGAATTAATACATCAAATAAATATTTGTTTCACTTCATATTTTTCTTTACATATTGACATATGTAATATGCCATAAGAATGTAACTTGTAATCTATATTATATTGTTCACATAATATTAAGTAAAATATGCTTAAATATACAGCGTCAACCTAACTGACATGAGAGAAAGCGCTTGACATTTAAATTACACGCAGACTGAAGACAAAGTAAATTTCCAAAGTGACAGCTTCAGATAAAATAGTATCTATGTATTCGTATAATATAATCAAAGATAAGAAAATACCAAAAATAATTCATAATTAGGTATCATTCCTTCCTTGAACTCTGAAGTCAGCAAAAGTTTTATATTTAAGAAATTATTTAATATTATTTAATAGTATTAATATTCAAGACATTATTTGTATAAGTAACGTAAATTGTTTTTTATTATATGTATAAATGAATAAATAAATAAAGTATAAAAAAAGTGTATTTACTTCTTTGCATTCGCTTAAAAGACTAAAAAACTATCTTCCTATTGACACAAAAAATCTTCTCGTTGAATTCAGAATTCATACTATTTTTGATTAAATAGATGTGTGCTTTTTAGATCTATCGCCTTCAAAATGCATGCATTCGAAATATCTTTGGTCTTTTCGGCAGCACCTTGGCTGAAAGACGATAACGCGGCGCATGGATGTACATATCCTCTCTCTTCTTTACAAAATTCTCTTCGAATCAGTCACACCGTCTTATCTAAGGAAAATATTTGCCTTCTAACAATCACAAGGTATATTAATTCGTTCATCTACAAACAATCTTTTATTCATCCCCATTTATCAATTTTAGTATAGATTCATCAACTGTTTATACAAGTGTTTTAATTTTTTTCTTTTGCGTAAATAATTACGTCAAACATACATATATTCATCTTTTCCTTTTTTATCTTTCCCTTCCTGTTCTTGTTATCATCATCATCGCCCTCAACGCTCCTCTCGGAAACACAGGGCAGAAACCGGCCTCCTTCATTCAGAGCGTCTCTGTGCCAATCGTGTCACCTTTTCCCACGACATTCCCTGCGCTCTGATATCGTTGTCATAGGAACGGTGTATTACGAAAGAGGGCTTCCCGGGCCGACGGAAGAACAGTGCTCTTTTTGGCCAACTATCTTCTATTCTTAGAACATGACCCAGCTAGGACCATTGTCTTTCCAGTATCACGGAGATTACAGATCTCTGCCGAGTGCGTTGTCGCAAAGCATCATTTGTGACATGTTCATACCATTTTTTCATCCAAAATCTTCCAAAGACACTTCTCGACAGTTCTCGTTATATGTGTGCTTTATTATTTTTCTATACATCATTTTTCCGGGTTAGCTGGGAAAAATCACATACACATAAATACCATATTTTGGTATTATTATCTGTAAACATATGCTTGTGTATTATATATTTCGCCCTTGAGGTGGATTTTTTTCACAAAACGGCGCTTTAAAAATCATCCAAATAATAGTAATAATAATAATTATGATGCCAATCAAGTTTTATTTAATATTTTTGATAAAAATAATAGGCGTCAATAATGTTGTTGCGTGTTTTAATAATAATTATTATCTATTGAGATATTCCGGGTGTGTTATGAGATTATAACTATCACCGGAGATGAGAAGTTAAAATATACCCTGCTTTATATTTCTTAAGGGTAGGTGCTTTGTGAAACATTTAAATAATGTGTTCAATAAACTATAATCATTATTCAGTATGGTGTCTTGTAAATTCTTATAAAAGTTGATGAATACGAGTTTATCATATGAGATCTTTGAATAATGACTAACAAATAATATCAATGATTAATTTATTTAAAGTTATAACAAGAAATGAATTTACTATATTTAATATAAATATACTATTTGGAACAAGTATTATATTCCAAATAATTTCTAGGAAATAATAGGTTACTTATTTTTTTTTATTGAACATAAAAAACAATACAAATATATAACAATACATAGACTATTTGATAAAAACTTAAATCTAAACATCTTCCTTATAGAGACAAGTCTCGTGTAAAGGAGGGGCATGTGAAGATCAAACAGGAGGTGGAAAAGCAACAATATGTCTGTTAATGCAAACATATTTCTTAGTATAGTATTAGAAAAATTGGGCCATATTTTAAAATGTTTCAAAGGCAGTTGGTCAAAAAAATTTATACATTCTCGCAACCTCGTCTTGTTTGAACGAAAACGTAACGCTTAAATGTGTTTTGACTAGGGGCCCGTATCTCCTGTTCGACCTTTCCTATGATTGTGACATCAAAAGTATTGTGTACTCAAAACTTTTGATAATTTTCATTAATAGATTTTATTTTTGTGTATTGCTGTTATTTATATTATATGCCTATTGGTATACTTTGATGTAAATAAATAAATAAACTTGTGTGATGAGAACGTTGAGTTTAAAAATATATTTGTGAAATTTTGAAAAGTATTATTTTTTGTAATTCAAAATAATTAAAAATGAATTTCCATAGAGTCAACATTAAAACGCTTCAATAAATATTTTTAAGGATAAGAGTCAACATTTGTTGTATATATTTATTTAGCTTGGAAAGTATAATTGTAATGTTTTTCGAATATCCTTGTGAATACACTTTCATATATTATTTTTCAGGAATTGTATCCACTTACTTTCTGAATAATCCCGCACATAAAACACATAAAGCAGAAAAGATGTAATTAAATATTTATAAGATTTCATTGATGTATAGATTGAATGAAAAGTAAATTGGATTGCTAAGAAAATAATAATAAAATAAATTTTCTCTGGTTTTTCATGTTGGAATTCGTATTTGAAAGCCGATACGAAAATAAGTCAATTTTATTAAGTTAAAAGCTGTATTGAGTTACATGTTGTACAATGCAATGGAAGATATAATGAGTGATACAGTCTATTTTGTAGAGCTACCAGCCAAGAATAAATGTCTCACTCTTTTCTATAAGTTATCGAGTGTCCTGTAAAAAGCAGGTATTCGTAAAACTTTACAGTTAAGACCATTAACGTTTACAATTTAGCGATGATCCACTCATCCAGAATGTTATATTTTTTATGGTACGGAGAGGACGGCTTCCATGTTTACTATCTGCTGGCTTCCCCACTTGTGGGATAAACCTTGATGGCATAGTAGAAGTACACTCTAGTTTTACATTAAATATAACATGTATCTATGTATGATTGAGTATGTATACTTGAATATAACTATTACAAAACAAAAAATATATATATCTACATCAACAATAAATTGGGAATATTAAAAAGCTTTTAGATTCGAATTCTCACCTTCCTAAAAACCAAACTAATTAAAATAATTCTGATTTGATTACATTCCTAAAAGTTGGGACAAAAATAAAATAGATCTATCTGTAAATACTACCTTAGTCTACGGAATTTTAGTGATGATTGTAGTTGGTATGAACATAATTATTTCCAAGAAATGTTCAGCGCTTCCTACAACTATTAAACATTTTCAAGTACACAGATCGTGATGAGACTTTGACTTATTTCGCAAAATTTTGTTCTTTTGAACTCCACTCCACTCCACTTGATAAGTAAAAGATACCCCCTAAAATAAAATATACCTATAAATTAAAATAAATAATTTAAAATGACTTGCAAACCGCACATTGTTTTAAATAAATAATTGAGCGATCTTTGAATTACATTTTTTCTCATTCCTTTTAATTGCTGTGGATTTGTTTAGCTAAATATCTGAAGAAGATATGGAAATGTATTTTATTTAAAATAATAAAACAAATGTTTTATTCTACTAATGGTTTATTATGTGAGAGAGACGTCTTTCGTCTGATGAGGACATTGTCGATTGACAATGTCCTCATCAGACGAAAGACGTCTCTCTCACATAATAAACCATTAGTAGAATAAAACATTTGTTTTATTATTTCGATATGGAATTCTACTACCTAAACACCGACACAGTGAATGTATTTTATTTAATTTTGCCTTACACTTTTTCTAGTCAAAAAGAATATTAGTCATTATCCCACGCGGTTACTCAACACATTAAAATATATATTTTTTTTAATTTAAAATCACATATGTCGTATTTTACTATAAAGGCATTCCTAACGAGTGGTAAAGCCAGCTGACCATCTGCATGTAATAAACATGCAAATTTTTCTCTCTGTGTTAATAAGAATAAGGGCATTCGCGTTCAGTGGCATACACATGAATTATTTTGTTTTTATTTGTAGAGCTCTCCATACGATAAAAATGTAAGTTTTCAAAGTGTTTAATTTCTTTCCATAAAAAAATATTAACTAAGAGAGGTGTGTATGATTCTTTCTTTTATTTGAAGGTATAAATAAAACACTTAGAGTACTGGTGAAAAATTTCTCTCTCAATTTTGATTTCTCATATAAGAAAAATCTCCTTTAGAGCCTTTTAAAGCTTTCCTTAATTTTCATCTAGAGCCGGTGGGATAAAAGGTTAATACCATTCTGTAATAATAATAATTTCTCAACTGCCTTGTGGTGGCGGTGCTGAATAAAAGTAAACGCTAAGGATTAAATGAAAGTAGAAATACTTATTTCCCTTGTCCTATATATGTAGGTTGCACCCAAGTACTTCTTTCAAAGATTCTGATGGAATTAATCTACTCCAGTCTATCACCACGGCATATCCCACAAGTGGGACAGTCAATGTATTATTAATTGAACATATTAAAAAAAGACATTCAGGATGGGTGGCTTGCCTCATCGCTGAATTATAGATGTTAATTGTCTAAACCAGTGGTTTCCAAACTATGGGTCACGACCCACTGGTGGGTCGTTGCAACCAGCCATATAGAAGAATTGGGATGATGCACGCATTGAACAAGCGACATTTTGTCCTGATGCTGAGTCCGGACGCCTTCCTAACTTTGTTCATGTTATTGAAAGCCCCGTTAGCAGCTCCTATGCGGATTGCTAATTCCGACCGGAGATCACCCTCTGGCGTTATGGTTGCTTCCAGGTACCTGAATTTGCTAACCTGAGATATTTGGGAATTACCAACCATTAGTGGGGTGTGAGTACCCGTGCATGTATGTACACATATGTACTCCGTTTTACCAGCGTTGATACGAAGGCCAAGGCGTAAGGAATTTTCATAAAGACCATTATCGTTGCACTGAGAATGCCTAATGATAGTTGGTCAAAAAAAGCACTGTTCTTCCGTCTGCAGGGGTTCCGTCGACCCGGGCGTCCCTCTTTCACAATACACCGTTCCCATGACAACGATATCAGAGCGCAAGGAATGTCGTGGAAAGAGGTGACGCAATTGGCGCAGAGACGCTCTGAATGGAGGAGGCTAGTTTCTGCCCTGTACTCCCGAGAGGAGCGTTGAGGGCGATGATGATGATGATGATGACAGAAGCGAAAAGTGAATGCGAAGATAGGAGTAAGTGGCGCTTGATCCTTTCAACCTACCCCGAAAGGGTAACGCGGTGATGGTGCTGATGAAGATATTATAAAATCACAATACAACTGAGTTTGAGTTCGTCGGTAGCCTGGAGGTAGAATCTCGGCCTCTTGAACAAGGGGTCCGCGGTTCGATCCCAGGTGCCAGCAAACTCCCCTTTCACGACACAAGCTTTTAGCTTACTGTGGAAGGTGTATAATGTTGTATTTGGGTTTATAACAAAACCCAGATATATCTTTTTTTAAAATAAAAAAACTATGGACATATTTCAGTAATATTTTTCCGACATAAATAATAATATTGGTTTTATTTTTACACATTTCAAAAATGTAACAATACGAATAACCCCAATATTATGTAATGATAGTAAGAATAATAAAGATTTCCCTAAGTGCTGTATTTACTTAATCATGAGCTATTTTCGTCTTCCGAGGTTCTGTAGGTACTTTTGACAAGGACGTATAATTTTGGCATTGTGAGAAATGACAATGATATAATGGAAACAGTATGTATGAAGTTAAATAATATGTTTGTACCAAAGATATTATGGATATTCGCTATTTGCTATTCGCTAACTATTTAGCTTATTATAGCTTATTAATATTTGTATTATATGTATCAGGTTTCAATCATAGGTATAAACACGATATTTTAGGATGCGCCCTTGAAGTGAATATATTCCACAAAACGGCGTACTATAAATTGTCTAGTTATTATTATTATTTGCCATTCGGTTGATACGAGTAGGTATTCATTGAGTAAATATTTGAAAAAAAAAAAATCTAGCATAACATAAATACGAGTGGGCGAAAATTTTCTTAAAAGTCGGGCATTATGTATAATTACCATAATATTTTTATATCGAGGATTCTACAATAAATTATATAGAAATTTCACAACAAAGGAAATTTCACATATAAAAAAGTTATTTGAAAAATCTTACTAAATCATACCCTTTTGTCCATAAGTGGGGTAGCCAACATGCAGTTAGTCCTCTTCGTACTCATAAAATAAAGATATTCATGGTGGGTAGTACACCTCATTACAGAATCAAACGAGTCAAATGTCTTATAGGTGATGTTTTAAAATTACCAGATCTTTACAGGATACTCGAAAGCTTACAGAAAAAGGATAAATATTCTTTGCCTGGACTTCACAGGCCAAATTTTTATATGTCAACTCTATAAAGTTGAAAAAAGATCCTCCCGCGCTACATAAAAGAGATGAGAAAAAATCGTAATGTGATCGATAAAATTTATGTCCGAATATTCGGCTACCTGGTTTCAAATTTCATCGAATATCCGGTATACGGTGTTCGTTATATTTTTAGGAGGTATGTAGATTTAGATTTATGTAGAATTACAAGATATATTTCTTATTTTTTTTCACTTTTTAAATCCCTCTTGGGAAAATTCTAAGATGTAGGATGACAAAGAAAATTATATGAAAAAAAGCTGTCCAAAACAATACGTATTAAGCTAACGTTATCAGCCTTGTTCAATACCATTTTATTTATAATATTGTAATTATTTTTACAAAACGTCAAGCAAGATCGATTTGTAAAATTCCCTTTGGAATGAGCGTCATATATTGTCTTTTAATATCAAATACGGTAATGTTAAAATGCATGTTAAATAAATATGCTACTTATGGTATTGAAATTATTAGGTATATGATAAGTCCGTGTTTATTTTTTACTACAGACGATGTTCCTGGCTGGGACATGTTTTGAGAATGCCTAATGATAGTTGGCCAAAAAGAGCACTATTCTTCCGTCCGCATTCCGGGTTCCATCGGCCCGGGCGTCCCTCTTTCACAACACACCGTTCCTATGACAACGATGTCAGAGCGCAGGCAATTTCGTGGAAAGAGGTGACGCCATTGGCGCAGAGAGGCTCTGAATGGAGGAGGCTGGTTTCTGCCCTGTGCTCCCAAGAGGAGCGTTGAGGGCGAGATGATGATGATGATGACAGATAATAATCAAAGTTAATATCAAACATATACAAACACTTGATATGGGGGGGGGTGAGAGAGAGTGAGAAAGAATGGTTTTTTTGGTTGAGGATAAAATAAATAAAATATTATGCCAAAAATGCCAGCGGCTGAGACTCTACTGGGCTACTTACAGCACTCCAGGAGTTAAAACAATAAAAAAATGGTCTCAATTAAATATATAGTGAGGCTATATAAATAAGAGACGACAAGTTATAGGTATACAGATAGGCGAATGTGTAAAAAGCAAATGTAAATTTTAGAAAAACATTTAATTAATAACAAAAAAAAATCTTACCACTATTACAAACACATTTGTTTAACCAGCAACACAATACTACGACTTACTCACTACCCCGTATTGTCTGTGCACACGTAATTATCACAATATAACAAAAACACACTTGATTATTATTTCAATAAAAAATACAAAGCACTTTTAAAACAATTAAATTTCACTTGGCGTTGATTATAATGGATCCCACGATGAGAGCGCCTCTGGCATGAAAATGCCTAGAGGCAAACAAGTTGAAGAAGGCGCCCCTGGGCGCAGTGCTGGGAGGGCGAAGTCCCACGTCCGAGGCTCCTGGAGGCAATTACCAGCCTACACAGGTGCAGAGTTGGCTCGTCATGACTTCAGGAGGAGAATATCTCGACTCAACTGAAGTCCAGTGGCCAGAGACAGACTTGTCTCTCTGAAGGTCAGATGATGACTGTTGGCAGGAGCGATCCTTATACCAAGGACAACTGATCACTACCACGCACTGATGATAACTACTGTTCACCACTGATGGCTGATGGAGACTAACTGATCTTTCAAGGACATTTCTCCGCTGTTCCTTGAGTGGTGTAGAGAGGGGTTGGTCATATACCCCTCCTACGCTGTGATGCATCTCTGTGCAGCGCCGTGATTGGCTAATTGAATACCAATACACGCTCACCGCAAGTTCCATTGTATTGCGGGTACACCTGCACCCTTGTCTGCATTCCAAGAATTATGCGATAATGAAATAAATATTTACAAATAAATATTATGTTATGAAGCGTCCAATGCACTGATTTTAATTATTAATTAATTCACATATAAATAATTAAAGTGTCTCTTTCACTGATATTAATTTCGAAACAATATTTCTAGTGTCCGTTATCACTGTTCAATAATTATATAACAAGCGTCCATTCCGCAACACAAACTAACACATCTTATATCTATTACATATGTCACAATACAACCCTTTAGGTAGATAATTAAATACTCAAACTATGTATGTTACAATTAAATTATAATTCATACCTAAAGAGCTGTTTACATAATTCAACACATGTCACCGATATCGACACTCAATATCTCGAAGCGTAGGTATAAAAAATCCAACCAAGCAGATACTAAATAATAACAATAATATAAACGCATTCTATAATATTCATTTTAAAACCAATTAGCCGAAGTATGTACACAATGAATGCGCCTTAATCCTTTGAGTTATTATTATTTTATTATCCCTGTTGCTATGTAGGTACAAATTTAAATAAACAATGATATTTTGTATGCAGGTAGGAAGATTAGCAAACAATAATATTAATAATGAATGCAGGTACCTTTCAAGTGCAAGGAGATTTTTAATGTCGGGATTTTCATATTTCTCATGAACTGCATTGTTTATTTCGGTATTTCAGTACCACTTTCTAAAGAACAATTATTATTTTTTAATGATAACTTTTCGGCACAATACCTACTATACCGGGCACAACAAATCGCCACCCATTCCTTGACGAAAAGTTATCCATTCTTTATAATACACATCTCACAATTGATTTCTCAAATTCAAAACAATTAGCAAGTAGGTAGGTGCACACACATTTCAATAAAATAATTAACAACATTCCAACGCGTTTCTTCTTTTACATTTTTCTTTAAAACCAGCTCAATTCAAATTACAAATATACATCGTCAAACATATCCTTCGTATGTGACCAAAACAAAACAGTGTAGATGTGACTCATGATACCAAAACGAATATTATATTCTTCATACTTCTCATCAAGCATGCTTTGTGACAGCAGACTGGGGACTGGTTCTCTCAGTTGCACATGCATCATTCTCACAAACATTGGACCTCTGTGTCCCTCACAAAATTCATTTATCTGGACCTCACTGTCCACACGACGAGATACATTGGGGAACTAAGCAGGACGGAACACTCATCGCCTCTGTGCTTATCCCATAATAAACAAAACATATCTTCATACACGCAGAATTACTATCTTCTTCATATACGCAGACTTTCTCTTCAAAACACGCAGAATAAATACCTCCCCGTGCCAACTGAGAATCCCTCACATATCTCTATCATACAAAGCATCTCTCTCCTCTGTTACAACTTCCATATTCAGAATAACAACATTTTATTCACATTTTCCACACATCCAACATCCACATCAATTATCTTCACACGTTACAATCGCTGGTTACTTCAAACAAATTCTCTTTCCGTTTTCAAAATTATTAAAACATTTCACACATATTACGAAGAAAAATAATGCACACGTAGGCATTTAACAAAAGTTGCACCTACCTACCTACGTAACGAAAAACATTTTAAACAAGAAACTATACCTATACTTTTCTTAATTTTAATTCTGGGCGCCAGAGATATTTTTACGGAAAATATTCAAACCATTTAAAATATTTAAACAAAATACATTTTTCCTATAACAAGCCTAAGTCAATCCTAATCCAATTTAACACACACATGTGACTATCTGGCTTGATTGAATTTTCTCCTCGACTTCAAGCATCGAGAATCCATATCGATGAACAAATTATAATAATAATCATCGATAGCATAACATTCATAGTTGATTCGATTGATGGACGCATATTTTATCTTTTCGAACAATATCAACGCTGTTCTACGGCGACGCGATATTTTTCTATTCACGAATCTAATAATAATTATAGCTGTACATATAAGCAAACGTATGCAGCTTTCCGCGATCAATCCCGCGACGATCAGCATTGCCAACACTGATTTCAACACCCACGCGAAAGACTTAACCCATTCGTGAATAGAGGGAGGTGTGAGTACCTCCCGTTCGGTGTCCACATCTATCTCTTCCTCCGAGAGGGTAACCCCATCCTCTACGGGTACAATTTCCTCCCTAGCGTCCTGGCTAGGTACATACCGAACCTCATCGCGAACAGATGCTATGTCTGGAAGATTATCTAACACAACCTGATAACTCTCTGTGATCACCTCAGGTTCAGATTGTCCCTCCGGAGTGTATTCTGGAAAGTCCAGGCGCCATACCAACTCTTGCAAATGTTCCAGATTAACTAACTCCCGACCATTAATCCTCGTCCTATACCAGGATGTCATTTGCTTCCATACGCTCATTGCTGGTCCTTCATCTTTAAATAATACATGGCCATACCCTTTTAAACGATTGTTTATCCTGACCTTCCAGTCAACAAAATCACTCCCCAGTTCATCCCGACCTTGACACACTGTCAACAGGTCATTATAGATCGCATTTATCTGCCCTTCCACACCAAACCTTCGCAAAATTACTTCTTTGAATACACCCCATCGACAATACCGAAACCCCAGAGACTTCCAGTACCGCTTTGCGTCGCCGCGCAAGCAATACACAGCCTCCCTTGGCAATTCATCTTCCCACTCAAGCTTCCAGCATTCCTCGCATTCTTTGAGGAAACGTTCGGGGCCTTCGTCAGTCCAGCCTCCGAACGAAAGCGAAAATTCGCGCACATAGCATCTGATAACCGACACCTTATCCATCGATCGAATCATACCGTAATACACAATAAACACATGTCAATTAAACAAAGCCAAAAGTCAAAACAATACACATTCGCCATACAGATAACTTGTCAGTTCATTTTAAAAAAAATATACACCCTCCTCCGATATCACAAAAAAAATTAATTACAAAATCTCAGGGATAGATTCGTTGTAGCGATTATACACAGATGTGTATTTTTTCGCTACGAGCCCCACGTTCAGGGGGCCAATATGATATGGGGGGGTGAGAGAGAGTGAGAAAGAATGTTTTTTTTGGTTGAGGATAAAATAAATAAAATATTATGCCAAAAATGCCAGCGGCTGAGACTCTACTGGGCTACTTACAGCACTCCAGGAGTTAAAACAATAAAAAAATGGTCTCAATTAAATATATAGTGAGGCTATATAAATAAGAGACGACAAGTTATAGGTATACAGATAGGCGAATGTGTAAAAAGCAAATGTAAATTTTAGAAAAACATTTAATTAATAACAAAAAAAAATCTTACCACTATTACAAACACATTTGTTTAACCAGCAACACAATACTACGACTTACTCACTACCCCGTATTGTCTGTGCACACGTAATTATCACAATATAACAAAAACACACTTGATTATTATTTCAATAAAAAATACAAAGCACTTTTAAAACAATTAAATTTCACTTGGCGTTGATTATAATGGATCCCACGATGAGAGCGCCTCTGGCATGAAAATGCCTAGAGGCAAACAAGTTGAAGAAGGCGCCCCTGGGCGCAGTGCTGGGAGGGCGAAGCCCCACGTTGGGCGCCAATATGATATGGGGGGGTGAGAGAAAGATGGTGATAGAATTGGTTTTGGTTGAGGATAAAATAAATAAAATATTATGCCAAAAAATGCCAGCGGCTGAGACTCTACTGGGCTACTTACAGCACTCCAGGAGTTAAAACAATAAAATGGTCTCGATTAAATTATACAGTGAGGCTATATAAATTAAGAGACGACAAGTTATCTGTAATTAAATGGACAAATGTGTAAAAGACAAATTTAAATTTCAAACATTTAATGAAAATAAAAATTGCTTACCACTATTACAGACACACAAAAACAAGGCTAGACAATACTACGGCTTAATCACTACCCATTGTCTATGCACATTTAATTGTCCCACAAGAAAAACACACTTGATGATAATTCAATTAATAAACGAAGCACTTTTAAAATCAATTAATTTACACTTTGCGATGAATATATAAAGGATCCCACGTTGAGAGCGCCTCAGAGCATGAAAATGCTCTAAGGCAAAACAATATGATGAAGGCGCCCCTTGGCGCAGTGCTGGGAGGGCGAAGTCCCACGTCCGAGGCTCCTGGAGGCAATTACCAGCCTACACAGGTGCAGAGTTGGCTCGTCATGACTTCAGGAGGAGAATATCTCGACTCAACTGAAGTCCAGTGACCAGAGACAGACTTGTCTCTCTGAAGGTCAGATGATGAGTCATGGCAGGAGCGATCCTTATACCAAGGACGCCTGTTTACGACTCACTGCTCGCTACGACTCACTGATAACGACTGTTCACCACTGATGGCTGATGGAGACTAACTGATCTTTCAAGGACATTTCTCCGCTGTTCCTTGAGTGGTGTAGAGAGGGGTTGGTCATATACCCCTCCTACGCTGTGATGCATCTCTGTGCAGCGCCGTGATTGGCTAATTGAATACCAATACACGCTCACCGCAAGTTCCATTGTATTGCGAGTACACCTGCACCCTTGTCTGCATTCCAGGAATTATGTACATAAATATTTACAAATAATATTTTAAATTGTATAGCGTCCAATACACTGATTTATAATTATTAATTACCATATAAATAATTAAAGTGTCTCTTTCACTGATATCATATTTTCTTGTGTCCTTTATCACCATTTATAATTATAGCGTCTTTTTCGCACAACACAAAATAACACACCTTATTCTATTACATAGCAACACAATACAACCCTTTAGGTAGATAATTAAATACTCAAACTACGTATGTTACAATAAAATTAAAATTCATACCTAAAGAGTCGTTTACATAATTCAAAATATATCATCGATATCAAAACTCAATAGATCGAAGCGTAGGTATAAAAAATCCAACCAAGCAGATACTAAATAATTACAATACGCAGACATTCTAGAATCTTCATAAAATAATTTGATACATAATGAATGCGCCTTAAGTTGATACATAATGAATGCGCCTTAATCTTTTGTTGATATTATTCTCTTTATTTCTTTTGTTGCTATGCAAATATATATAAACAATGATAATATTTTGAATACAGGTACGAAGATTAGCAAACAATATCTAATAATAATATTAATGCAGGTACCTTTTAAGTGCAGCTATATTTTTTAATGTCGGGATTTTCATATTTCTCATGAACTGCATTGTTTTATATTGAAATCCCGTACAACTTTCTAAAAACCAATTATTTTTTTAATGTTAACTTTTCGGCACAATACCTACTATACCGGGCATATCACACTTATTAAAGGGATAAATACTTGGTTTATTTTTTTGTCTAAATCATTGAAAATCAATGAAAAAAATATCAAATAAACATTACTTTTGAAGAGTGTAGTTATTTTTATGTTTAAGAATCGATTCAGGATAATTTATAAGTAGGTACCTTACCTTTAAAATTAATTCTTTATAGATTTTCTTTCATAATCTTCTACTTTCATAATCATACAAGAAAATTCAAATAACGAATTTTTAGTTTTGGCCACATTCATAATAAAATAATGTTTATAATATCCACAAGTAAGTAGGTAAAACATACATACAATACGTAGACCCAATATTATAAAGTTAAGTTTCACGTGTAAAATCCTTTTGAATAGACTTTTAGAGAAATGCGGCAGGTGTTACCATAAATGGTACTAAAGTAGGTAGACATCCCACGTATTCATATTATGGTGAGATTGGTACATACTACGATCCCGGTAATATTACCATTTCCATCGATTTTTTTACTATTACTTTTTCTTCTAGATTCAAATAGATTTAACGTGTCTACCATCAGCAGATTCTTCTACAACACCGAACATATCAAATCTTATCCGAATTCAATACGTGCACCTTGTCAGAAATCAAACTTTTAAATTTTTTCGGCGTTCAATAAAACATTTGTTGAAGTCAACGACATTCTTTTTATTTCTTAATTTTAGGTTTTCGCAAAACCACTGCATTTTACGAATCCAAATTTTATTGACTAGTTTTATATATTTCAATAAATTAGAATATTATGAAAGAAAGTCTATAAAGAATTAATTTTAAAGGTAAGGTACCTACTTATAAATTATCCTGATTCGATTCTTAAACACAAAATTAACTACACTCTTCAAAAGTAATGTTTATTTGATATTTTTTTCAATTGTCCATAAACACTAGTCTAAAATTGAGAATTTCAAAAATTATAATGTGATGTTTTTTACTATTTGTTTTTTTTTTTAAATTATACTCAAATATTTTCGAAAGGTTTTCACATCTTCTATAGTCAATAACAAAATTCAAAATCGTTCAGTTATATTACTTTAATGCATGTTCACGCAGTATAACTAATATTTTTAAAATACGTTTTGTTCATCATAATTCATTCGATTACGGTTGCTTTGGTATAAAATTAAACAAGGAAGATTATGTAGATAGACAAAAATAATCATCGAACTTTGTGAAAAATGTGGTGGTTTTAGTATTTTTACTATGATGTGCAATTTTTAAAAATCAGTAACAAAAAAATATGATTTTAAATTTACTTGTTGAAGGAAAAAAAAAACTTGTTTCGTAGAAAGAAAGAATAAAATTTGTCCAAGTATTTTTGGATTATTATTATTACGTTTAACGGCTCTCAAAATAAAATAGGTATATTCAATGATAAAAGGGCTCAAAAATGAGAACATGAGAAGGAAAATTTAACGCTTACACAAAATTATAATGTAAGACATCGCTTGGAACTAGGGAGAAGAATTTTCAACTAAGGAGTTAAAAAATGAGAAGCTTTAACTGTTGGATAATCTGTCTTAAATTTCTTGAAAAGTGTGACTGCAATAATAAATTAAAGCACGATTCTTGATGTGGAAGTGACTACCAGGACCAATTAATTACAAGGACTATAATTTAAGATACCGCTGTTATAAATATCAAAACTTTTACCATTGCGTGGTTTCTTAGCTTTTTGTAAAAAAATATCTGCGCCATTTCGACGTACATTTATTGAATTAAATATTAGTTGATTTCTGAAAAATGAAGACAAAATTCATACTAGGTAATAATGTCAAACCTTAATTGCTCGTAAATAAATGAATGGTCTTTGAACAGAAAAAAGAAGTATAAACAAGGTTAAAAAGAATATTGGAGAACCTGAAAACATGTCCGGTCCATCTCCATTCATTCTCCCAATAACTCAATAACGTAAGCATCTCAAGTTCCATCTCCTATCATCTTTTTGTTGACTTGTTTACTGTTATAAATTTTCGATACAGCTATAACAACCTTGAACGAAATATTCAGTAAAAGGCTGAATAATTTAAGATAGAGGTGACAGCGGGTGCAAGTAATAAAAGCATAGTTCAAAGAAATATTTTATATCAAAAAATGAACCGAGATTAGTCAACAATCAAGAATGTTAAAATATGTTTTCAAAATTTAACGGGATATGTAGCTATTGAAATAATGAGCTTGAGAATATAATAATTATTTCTAAATTGAAAACTTCCGAAACAAAAAACGTTTTATGGGCAGCTTTTCAGTGTCTTATAAAAGGTCTATTCGTCATAAAATCACAAATCAAATCTACGACGCAATCAACATCTTCAATTCATCAGTATTGTATTCATTATCATATTCGTCTGTAAGTTTATAACACGCAGTAAGTTCATTGACTAGCCTAGTTTTGGAAATTGCTCCGATATTTAAGTTAGATTCAAGACAATTAAATTATTAACAACTTTCTTGAAATTATTATGAAACAGTGACTGTTCTTTTAAATCAATTTTTAACACAACTAGGTATCTACAAAGTGGGATCGGATAACTTTTCAAACTTCGAAAGTTATTTAAAAAAAATCAAAACTCCCATCAT